>CM044319.1:47960000-49210000 GCA_024291935.2 Okapia johnstoni | reverse complement strand
AACTTATTTACAGGGGAGTAGTAGAGATGCAAATGTAGGGAACAGACTTATGGACACAGCTGGGGAAAGAGTGAGAAGGACAAATTGAGAAAGTAGCATTGATATGTATACACTATCATGTGTAAAATAGATAACTGGCAGGAAGCTGGTTTATAAGTCAGGGAGCCCAACTTGGCACTTTGTAATGATCTAGAATGATGGAATGGGAGGGGTGAGTTGAGGCTCAAGAGAGAGGGGATATATACATATATATATATATATATATATATGCACATATATACACACATACACATATATATGCAATTAAGACTCTTTCATGCCAGGAGAATCCCAGGGACAGGGGAGCTTGGTGGGCTGCCATCTATGGGGTCGCACAGAGCCGGACACAACTGAAGCGACTTAGCAGCAGCAGCAGCAGCATGTTGTACAGCAGAAACCAACACAATGTTGTAAAGCAATTATCCTCCAACTAAAATGTTTTTAATAATTTAAAAAATTAAAAGTAGAACAAAAATCATCCAGGAAATATAACTTACACCATGTATAAGAAAAACATTTGAAAGCATAAGATGCATATGTATATAGTATATACTTCTGTGTTTTTAAATTTATATTACTTTAATAAATGAATACAGAAATAAAAATTTCAAACTATAAATGAGACAAGATTATGTAATTTTTGGGAAGACCATCATTTCTTGCAAGATTAATGTATAGAAGAGTCATGCAGATGTGGTGCAACGCATTGCAAAAAAAAAAATTTTAGAGAAGTTTTCACTCTCCCCATGGTACTTTCCCTATTTGGGAAGAATCTTTTAAGTAAATTGAATGGAGAAATTACACAGGAAACCTGGCTCTAACTCAGGCCATCACACATCACACCTAGCCTGCTAATGGCTATCTCCAGTCTCACCTGTAGATGCTCTGTGTCTTTTGATGTCCTGTTTTAACTTAAGACTTACCATTTCTACTTGCTTTCTTCTCTACTGACTCCTTTGAAGAACAATCAACTACTCCTCTCCAAAGTCCTCCACCTTCCACTCCTCTGTTCCTCCTGTGACTTTATAAGTAAATACTTTTTCTTCTTCCTCTCCACAGATTTACTCTTCAGACAAAGAAGTAGCATGTACCATATCACACTATGTTCTTTCATTTGTGCATGCATATATGTATGTGTGTGGTTTTAATTCTTCACTGAGAAAAACAAAACATGTAAGGAAATAGGACAAAAGTGCATGATGTGTTTTGCTATTAAATGAATCGCCATGTAATCACCACCCACAATTAGCCACATAGAGACCTTACGCTAGAGGCCACGTTCACATCCCTCGTTAGCATTGTCTTTCACTCATTATAAAATTAATCAGATTCTGATGTTTACTGAAATAACTTCTGATTCTTCTTCAAAATTTTGCTGGTGAAACATGCATCCATAAGCCTACATTTTTTGTTCTCCCAGTCATTGTTGTAGTATTTATCATTGTACCATAAGAAAGGCATATTATATACTTATTTATGCCTGGCTTATTTTACTCAGCATGATCTTTCAAAGATCCATTTTTATTCCCATGTATTAAATGATTGTAATAAGTTCATATCAAAGCTGTATACCATGGTGTATATATACATGCCATAAACTAACCATTTTACTCTAATCAGACGTTTGAGTTCCTGTTTTCTTAGGATATTGTTAAAATGCAGCAATGTATGTGTTAGCACAGGTATTTTGTAATATGTGCATATTTTCATCTTTAATAGCCTAGGAGTGAAACTGCTTTATCAGAGCATAAGTTATTTTTAATATCAGTAGATAACGTGACAATCTAGTTTAGATCTGCTTTTTAATCCCAGTTAGAAAAATGAACATTCTGTAATCTTTCTATCATTTGGCATTGTCAATTTTTTGTTTGTTTATTTATTTTCCTTTATGGGGATCATATGGTTATAAATTGCTATGGTTTTGACATTCATTTCCCTGATTATTAAGGAGCATGAGTATTTTATTCATGTATTTTGGTGTCCTGTTCATGCTGTTTCCATGCTGTTTTTCAAATCCTAAAAGATGATGCTGTGAAAGTGCTACACTCAATATGCCAGCAAATTTGCAAAGTTCAGCAGTGGCCACAGGACTGGAAACAGTCAGTTTTCATTCCAATCCCAAAGAAAGGCAATGCCAAAGAATCCTCAAACTACCACACGTTTTGTACTCATCTCACTTGCTAGAAAAGTAATGCTAAACATTCCCCAAGCCAGGCTTCAACAGTATGTGAACCATGAACATTTCCCAGCAGTACTCTGTAAAGTTAAGTAAGTCTGAGAAATTGCCACAGCCAAGAGGAACCTAAAGATAAATATCAACTATACTGTAGCAGACATATGGATCAATGGAACAGAATAGACAGCCCAGAAATAAACCCACACACCCAAAGTCAATTGATCTTCCACAAAAGAGGCAAGAATATACAATGGAGAAAAGACAGTCTCTTTAGCAAGTGGTGTTGGAAAAGCTGGATAATTGCATGTAAATCAATGAAGTTAGAATACTCCTTCACACCATAAACAAAAACAAACTTAAAGTGGCTTAAATGTAAGATGTGACACCATAAAATTTCTAGAAAAGAACATAGGCAAAAAATTCTCTGGCATAAATTGTTGCAATGTTTCTTATGATATTGCTTTTGTGTGGAATCCAACAAAATAATACAAAAGAACTTAGCTACAAAATAGAGACTCACAGACATAGAAAACCAATTTATGGTCACCAGAAGAGAAATGGGGGGAGGAATAAATTAGTGGATTGGGACTAGCATATACACACTGCTATGCATGGACTTCCTTGATGGCTCAGTGATAAAGAACCCACCTGCTAACGCAGGAGATACAGGTTCGATCTCTGAGTCAGAAAGATCCTCTGGAGAAGGAAATGGTAATCCACTGCTGTGTTCTTGACTGGAAAACCCCATGGACAGAGGAGCCTGGCAGGCTACAGTCCATGGGGTTGCAAGGAGTTGGACATGACTTAGTGATTGAACAACTACCTATATAAGATGAATAATCTACAAGAACCTTCTGTATAGTACAGGGAACTATATTCAATATTTTGTAATAACCTATTAGGAAAAGGATCTGGAAAGAGTACATATGCATATTTCTTTTTCAGAGGAATATGTATATGAAAAAATATATGTTCCATATATATGAAAAGAGAGAGATATCTGAATCACTGTGCTGCACACCTGAGACTAAAACAATATTGTAAATGAACTATACTTAAATAAAAAGAAAAATTATTTTACTTGAATAATGGACAGGCAAGAATAGATGTATTGAACACATGGGTTTTGAAGCTGAATAATGGTTTGAAAACCATTTTCTTGTATAACATAATTAACATCGCTCAAGCCTTAGTATCCTCTATTTGTAGAATGACGATAATAATAATTTTGGAGTCATTATGATAATTAATCAAATGAATTATCATAGCTGTTATGGGTGATAAACTTCAAGATTCAGATGGGTGGCAAATTATCCAACTGAAAAAATGTGATCATATACCATATGTGGAAAATACATCAATAGCCATTGCAAATTAAACAATGAAAGAACACAATTCTTGTCCCCAACTAATCCTCAATTAATAATTGGCAGTTAAATTTTATTTTAGCTGGTAATTTGAGTATGTTAGCAGAAAGAAAAAAAATATTCTATGGATGTAGATAAAGCAAAAAGCATATCCATCCAAATTTTGATGTTTAAGATTTTCTGAGAAAGATGACACCCAAGCTGAACAAAAGTTATAAGGGCTCTTTAAACAGGAGAGAGTGTTCATTAACGACAGATAAAGATAAGCTTATGAATAGATTCAGCATAGAACTATTGGAATATTTATATAGTTCACTACTATGAGAACATGAATTGCAAATGGACAACTGGCAGTTGGTGACATTTAGGAGGAAAGCAAATGATGGAAAATCTTGTAGGTCCTGCTGAAGTGTGCTTGAATTTATTTGGTATACACCTCTAAGAGCTAATAAAGAATCTTAAGGAAAAGATGAATGGAAGTAGTCTTGTGGAAGCAAATTCAGAGGAGTGGAACTTAGAAAAACAGATATAAAATATTTTGGATATTATCTTGAAATAAATGCAGAGACTTTTTTCTAAGTAAATCAGTTATTGTGGAGCTCGGAAGATTATACCATAAAGAGAAGCTATTTAACCTGGTCATACTGGTTGCTTTTTGAGGATGATATTTTCTTTTTTATTTTTGCAGTTAAAAAATAAAACTGATTTAAATGGAACAAAGACTCAAGTTAAGTATGCATCATTAGCAATGGAAAATATGTATTAAATAGTCTCCTTAGTCTCAGAATCTTAATAAGTACAATCACTCCAATTTTTCCAGTTCCGCTACATGTGACAACTTGTGCTGGAAATCAGAATACAGAACAATCTTTTCCACTGAACAGAGACAAAAGTTACCATACCATTACAATTCAAATAATGTTTGGGCTGTGCCAATTATTTTCCTTCTTGGTAGAAACTCTGTGCAGAATAAATAAAAATGGGTAAATATTTTGTGGGTAAACTGGACTTTCCCTGACAATAAGTGGATTTTCTTTTTGTTGCTGCTGTGGTGGTGGTTTTGTGGAGATGGGGAGGAGGATTCTGGAAAATGGAAATAAAAGTAAAGGAAAACAATATTTATTTTGTAACTACATGTGCCTGGTGCATTAAGTATTTGTTATAATCTTCATTTTGAGAAAAGAAAGTGTGGTTTCTCAAAGTTGGGCAAATTGACAGTATCATTCAGGTATTAGAGTCTGACTTTAAATTCGGCTGTTTCTGACCCTTGCTCAGTCCCTTGAATGGACATAAATTGGATCTGTGGTAACAATACATAAATACTATGACTCTGGGGTAATTAAACAGCTCTCCTCTGTGGTCCAACTGTAGACTTAGTAAAGAGGAAAGTAAATTTTATTTTACATTACACTCCATTTTCTCTCACAAATCCATAGAGCAAATATTAGCACACTGGGCAAATTAGACAAATGATATTCCTCATATCTTTCCCAAATACCTTTGACCAGAATTCATTTGGCTCAGAAACCCTTATATTATTCAGATACTATACATATTTGCTTTGGCAATTTTTTCCCAGGTTTAAATTTTTTTTGTACCAAATTTTAAGAGGATAAATTCATCAAGTATAAATGACCTGTCACTGTGATATTATGACTTTCATTATCACTTCATCTAAGAAGCTCACAGAATTTTGCATGAAGCAGAACCCAAATTCAACTTAGAATGTGCACAAAGGATTCCTAGATTTTATTTTCCTCAAAAGAATTGTAGACTCAGTTCAGTTCAGTTCAGTTCAGTCACTCAGTCGTGTCCAACTCTTTGCCACCCCATGAACCGCAGCACGCCAGACCTCCCTGTCCACCACCAACTCCCAGAGTTTACTCAAACTTATGTGCATTGAGTCGGTGATGCCATGCAACCATCTCACCCTCCGTCATCCCCTTCTCCTCCTGCCTTCAATCTTTCCCAGAATCAGGGTCTTTTCCAATGAGTCAGCTCTTCGCATGAGGTGACCAAAGTATTGGAGTTTCGGCTTCAACATCAGTCCTTCCAATGAACACCCAGGACTGATCTCTTTCAGGACGGACTGGTTGGATATCCTTGCAGTCCAAGGGACTCTCAAGAGTCTTCTCCAACACCATAGTTCAAATGCATCAATTCTTCAGCGCTCAGCTTTCTTTATAGTCCAACTCTCACATCCATACATGACCACTGGAAAAACCATAGCCTTGACTAGATGGACCTTTGTTGACAAAGTAATGTCTCTGCTTTTTAATATGCTGTCTAGTTTGGTCATAACTTTCCTTCCAAGGAGTAAGCATCTTTAATTTCATGGCTGCAATCACCATCTGCAGTGATTTTGGAGACCAAAATTATAAAGTCTGACACTGTTTCCACTGTTTCCCCATCTGTTTCCCATGAAGTGATGGGACTGGATGTCATGATCTTAGTTTTCCGAATGTTGAGCTTTAAGCCTACCTTTCACTCTCCTCTTTCACTTTCATCAAGAGGCTCTTTAGTTCTTCTTCACTTTCTGCCATAAGGGTGGTGTCATCTGCATATATATGAGGTTATTGATATTTCTCCTGGGAATCTTGATTCCAGCTTGTGCTTCCTCCAGCCCAGCATTTCTCATGATGTACTCTGCATATAAGTTAAATAAGCACGGTGACAATGTATAGCCTTGACATACTCCTTTTCCTGTTTGGAACCAGTCTGTTGTTCCATGTCCAGTTCTAACTGTTGCTTCCTGACCTGCATACAGGTTTCTCAAGAGGCAGGTCAGGTGGTCTGGTATTCCCATCTCCTTCAGAATTTTCCACAGTTTATTGTGATCCACACAGTCAAAGGCCTTGGCATAGTCAATAAAGCAGAAATAGATGTTTTTCCTGAACTCTTTTGCTTTTTTGATGATCCAGCGAATGTTGGCAATTTGATCTCTGGTTCCTCTGCCTTTTCTAAAACCAGCTTGAACATCTGAGAGTTCACAGTTCACATATTGCTGAAGCCTGGCTTGGAAAATTCTGACCATTACTTTACTAGCATGTGAAATGAGTGCAATTGTAGACTATGCCTACGAAAAATTAGTTTTAAAAAAGTTTTGGTAACTAACATATAGGAAAAGTGTTTCAATTAAAAAACTCATTTTAATAAGGTATCATTACACAAAATTGATTGTCCAAATGTAATAAATTTCTAAGAACTTATTTTTCATCTAATGTCCACCGGGCTAGTCATGGTAAGAGAAGAAAAAGGGGTCACACCATGTACTATTTTCTCTAACTGTGAATTTCTATATTTGACTTTCTAAAGAAACTTTTTTATTTTATTATATTATTAGATTTATAGAAACGCTTCAAAGAGTAGTACAGAGGGTTTCTGTATACATCACATACAGTTGTCCTTACTATCAGCATCTTATGTTACTGCCATATGAGCCACAACTAATGACTGATATTGACACATTGTGATGGACTAAAGGTCAGACCTTATTTTAAAGTGAAAATGTTAGTCACTCAGTCATGTCTGATTCTTGGAGACCCCATTGACTATAGTCCACTAGGTTTTTTTGTCTAAGAAATTCTCCAGGTAAAAATACTGGAGTGGGTTGTCATCCCCTTCTTCCAGACCCAGGGATCAAACCTGGGTCTCCTGCATTGCAGGCAGATTCTCTACCATCTGAGCCACCTTATTTGGAGTTTCCTAATTTTCACATAATGTCATTTTTCTGTCTTAAGATTCCATCAAGGTACCAAGGGTGGCATCCTCTAAATAGTGGAAGTTTCTGAGACATTCTTGTTTTTTTTTTCTTCTTTACAAAGCTTATATATATTTTTTAATTGAAGTTCTATACAGTAGGTACCTGCCATTTATCTATTTTATATATGGTAGTATGTATACGTTAATCCCAAACTTCTAATTTTTCCCTCCCTTCCCCTTTCCGTTTGGTAAAAAAAAATTTGTTTTTCATATCTGTATGTCTCATTCTGTTTTGCAAATAAGTTAATCTGTATCATCTTTTGGTGGTGGTGGTTTAGTCACTAAGTGCTGTCTGACTCTTGCGATCCCATGGACTCTAGCCTGCCAGGCTCCTCTGTTGGTGGGATTTCCCAGGCAAGAAAACTAGAGAGGGTTGCCATTTCTTTCTACAGGAGATCTTCCAGATTCTTCATATAAGTGATATCATATATTTGTCTTTGTCTGACTTACTTCACTGAATATGATAATCTTTAGGTTTATCCATGTTGCTGCAAAAGACATTATTTCATTCTTTTTTATGGCTGAGTAATATGCCATTGTATATATGTACCACATTTCTTTATCTAGTCATCTGTTGGACTTTCAGGTTGTTTTCATGTCTTTGTGATTGTAGATAATGTTGCTGTAAAGGCTGGGGTACATTAATTTTTTGGAATTATGATTTTCTCTGGGTATATGCCCTAAAGTGTGATTGCAGGATCATATAATAACTTTATTTTTAGGATTTTAAGGAATCTCCAGGGCTACCCAGGTGGTTCAGTAGTGAAGAATCCACCTGCCAATGCAGGAAACGCAGGTTCCATCCCTGTGTTGGGAGGATCTCCTAGAGAAGGATATGGCAACCCATGCCAGTATTCTTCCTTGGAGAATCCCCCGAGCAGAGGAGCTTGGCAGGCCAAAGTCCATAGGGTCACAGAGAGTCAGACATGACTCAGCACGCATGCTTGATGAATCTCTACACTGTTCTTCTTAGTGGCAGCACCAACTTACATTCCTACCGACAGTGTAGAAGGGCTCTCTTTTCTCCACACTCTCTCCACCATTTATTGTTTGTAGACTTTTTAATGATGGCCATTCTGACTGGTATGAGGTGATATTTCATGGCAGGTTTGATTCAAATTTCTCTAATAATTGGTGATATTGAGTATCTTTTCATGTGCCTGTTGGGCATCTGTAGGTTTTCCTTGTTTTTGATGACTTTTACAGTTTTGAGGAGTAATTTGCACAATGTTCCCTCAATTTCAATCAGTTTGTTATTTATCTGAAGGTTAAATTGGGGTTATGGGTTTGGCGAACAAAATCATAGAGGTAAATTGCCATTTTCAACACCCCATATCAAGTGCACAGTCCATCAGGATGACTTCACTGGCTTGAGATAGTATTTGTTGGTCAGATTTCTCCATTGTGAAGTTTCTCTCCCCCCTTCTATCTTTCCTGATATTCTCTTTGGAAGGAAATCACTAACACAACCCTTACATAAGAGTTAAAGATTATGGCCCATTTTTGGGAGGGAGAATTCATGCTAATTATTTGTAAAAAAAAATAATAATAAGCACTAAATTTTCCCTGCTTGAATTTGATCTGGAGATACTGTTGTGTCTTGGTGATAAAGTCAGGAGAAATGAAGTATTAAACTTTCATATAAATTTGGGAGATTTACATGCACATTATACTCTTACATTGTATGGGTTAGGAGAGTAAGAATAGACAAGTTATATGTCTAAGATAATACATATTTTAAGACATAAATTGGTAATTTCAGCTTAAATTTGACTCCAAATCAGCACTTTCCCCATCATCTTCTAAAGAGAACATTGAGAAAGTTTGGTCTTCCTTTAAGTTGCTTGCTTTGACTTGTGTCCAAATTTGCTAATTCCCTGGCACTGCCTTGGTTCTCCAGATGGCTCTAGGGTGTCATGGGATCCCCAGAGCTCACACAGTGATCTCAGATTATACACAGCTGTGCCATTCTCCTTGGCAGGCTGCTCACAACAAGCTGCTGTATCAGGAGAGCAAGAGATGCTAAGCATCAAAACAATTACTTCTGTGTAAACCCCAGAGTAAACCTGGTGGTTGTAGAAACACACCTCAAGGTACAAAAACGAGTAACCGTCTTGGAACTATCAGGCACGGTTCCCGTTTGCCTGCAATCCCTTCCTCAGAGCTAGAAATAGACACCAGTCATGAAGATTTTGATGTATCTTAGGAAGGAAACAAAAGAGGCCAGTAAAGGATGGATTGTTTAGGCCATAAGGATAGGGGAGAAATATTTCTGTAAATGAGCACAGTTATTTTGCAGAACTCTGTATCTTGCATGCCTGGGAAACACAGGGTCAATGAGAGGGACTTGGACTGGGTTTAGAACAAAAGCAAGGGAAGACACTGAATGGTTAAAGAACTGAAAATTTATGTGGAGATTGGCTTTGCAGACTTTCTGCTAAATACCACAACTATGGAAGCCAATAAAATATTTTAGAATGGAATGTTTGTGTACATACTTGTCAGAAGGAAACAGAAAAAAGTATTTAGATAACTTCAAGAAACCCAATGATGCTGATGTGCCATAATTTTTAAAACAACAATATGAAATAAAAGAAAATGAAGCAAGGAATGATGTTATATTATTGTGTGCTATGAATGCAGACAGTATTTGGTGTGACACAGTTTTGTGTTTATGATGAGAAAAGATTCTTTATAAACTAAAATGTTTTGTTTGTGTTCTATTAAAAATGTAGTTAAAATGTAACCAATAATTAACTATTGACAATAAATCACAAACTCTCTGATGCTTCTCTTTACATCATAGCTTTATCGTATTTTGAAACTTGCTTTGTAACTTTTTTTTTTATGGCCATTTGTAAATAACTAGAACTTCGTGTTTCTTTCTGCCTTACATAGCACCTGTCGGTGAATATCCTATACATAGTAAACAAGAAAACAAAAATTTTGCCTTATGTTTCCTCCAAACTTATGAGGACTTTTCCATGCTATGTACGATTAGATGAGGCAGATAATGAAGACAATGGCATTAGAATTGAGCAGGTCTGGTATTTGTCAGGTATGCTCCTCCCTTCATCAGCTGTTCCACGTTGGGATATTCATTTAACTTATCTAATTTCCTTTATCTGTGTATGGGACTAACTCTATTTCTTTGGATGAACTGATGAAAATATTAGATATGTATATCTATTGCAATCCCTGATGCACAATAGATGAGAAATAAAAGGATGCTTACTTTAGCAGACAGCTTTGCCCAGCCTTTATGCATATCCAAATACCACCACACAATTATTTCATATTATCAGTTGCATTCTAATTTACCTAAGAATTTTGTGTCAAATTTTATCCTTTTTTATATAATTTTATATCACTTGTGTGAAAAGCAGTATCACTTGATACACTAGATATAATTTTCCTATGTACTCATTAAGTATTAAGAAATAAGTAATTGAATACACTCATTATTGTTAGAATTTAAATAAACAAACTCAGGACTTCCCTAATGGTGCAGTGGATAAGAATCCACCTGCCAATGGAGAAATATTTATATTTCTCCCAGCAATCTTGATTCTAGCATGTGCTTCTTCCAGCCAAGCATTTTTCATGATGTACTCTGCAGAGAAGTTAAATAAACAGAGTGGCAATATACAGCCTTGACGTACTCCTTTTTAATATGTATTTAATACATATTAATATGTATTTAATATGTATTTTTCTTTATTTACTTATTTTATTATTTTATTATTTTTATTTACTTATTTTTATTATTACTTATTTTATTATTTATTATTTATTATTATTTACTTATTTTATTACTTATTTTATTATTATTTACTTATTTTATTATTTTATTACTTATTTTATTATTATTATTTTATTATTGACTCATGAGTCCTTGACTCATTGGAAAGGACCCTAATGCTGGATAGGACTGAGGGCAGGAGGAGAAGGGGACGACAGAGGATGAGATGGTTGGATGGCATCACCAACTCGATGGACATGGGTTTGGGTAGACCTCGGGAGTTGGTGAGGGACAGGGAGGCCTGGCGTGCTGCAATTCGTGGGGTCGCAAAGAGTCGGACATGACTGAGCGACTGAACTGAACTGAACATATATACTACATATATATATATTCAACGGACTATTACTCATACATAAAAAGAATGAAATAATGTCATTTTTAGCAACATAGATGGATCTAGAGACTATCATAGTAAGTGAAATAAGCCAGAGAAAGACAAATATCATGTAATACCACTTATATGCTGAATCTAAAAAATGTGATACAAAGGAACTTTTGTATGAAACAGAAATAAACTCATGGACACAGAAGCAAACTTATGGTTACCAAAGGGGAAAGTGAATAGGAAGGAGGGATAAATTAGAAGGTTATAATTAACAAATATGTTACTACTATATATAAGATAGATAGCCAACAAGGACCTAGTGTATAACACAGGGAACTATACTCAATATTCTGTAGTAACCTATAAGGAAAAATAATCTGAATATGCACATATGTGTGCATATATGTATGTTTATGCATATATATAAGTGAATCATTTGAAATTAACACATTGTAAATTAACTATAATTCAATTAAAATAATAATATAAAATAAAACTGTATTGTCTCTGACATGTACTTAGATGTGGGGTTTTTTTTTAATATTTTTTCCATATAAATAGTTCACAATTTATAAATTTGATTTTTATTTTTTCCTTCTTTAAATGTAGAATATTTTGAGGCACTATTTTCTTTTAATTTTCCTCACACTCTTTTTCTAATAGTTTTTCCTCTGAATTATTCTTATACCAAACTTTCTACTTTTAGCTACAACAGGTTTTAGTGTCATATTTTTTTTTCCTCCTCTTTTTCTCTATATACATTCTAAATAATTTCTTTATATGTACCGTCTTTCTTCTAAAATCTTATTTTTTTAATTTGCTCTTTCATTCATCCAATTTAACATAAAAATTGCAACCCTGTAATTTTAAAATTTTAATATTTGATTTTTTTGTGTCTTAAGATAGTATGTCATTCCTGATTCAGACTTATAACTGTCAGTTTTTCTTTTCTGAATATTTTGGACACACACTGCTATATGTAAAATAGGTGCCCAAAAAGACTGAACTGAACTGAACTGAAAAAGGACCTACTATATAGCACAGAAAAATCTACTCAAAATCTTATAGTCACCTATATGGGAAAAGAATATGAAAAGGGATGAATATATGTATGTGTATAACTGAATCCTAATGTGATACACCTGAAACTAATACAACATTAGAAATCAACTATATTCCAATAAAATTTAAAAATAAACATTTTGGATATATGCATTATCAAATATCTGTATTCCTTTGAGTTTTTTCCCTAATGACTCTCATTCATAGTAATATTTTGCTTTTTGAGTTTTATAATTTTGGATTATATACTTATTTTCAAAGAGTAGAACTTTACAGCACTAATGTGTATAAGAATACACACCAGCAGAGATTATTCTCCCAGGTGTTTTAAAACAGTCCCAATCTTTGAGCATGTTAAATTAATTTGTTAAGATTAGGTGGCTCAGATGGTAAAGAACCTGACTGCAACGTGAGAGACCCGGGTTCGATCCCTAGGTTGGGAAGATCCCCTGGAGAAGGAAATGGAAATCCACTTCAGTGTTCTTGCCTGGAGAATTCCATGGACAGAGGAGCCTGAAGAGCTACAGTTCATGGGGTCACAAAGAGTCAGACACTACTGAGCAACTAATATTTTCACACTTTCGTCTTTCAGCCTCAATTCAAGCTTCAGACACATATGAAGTCAAGCTTATAAGGATGAATCATAAGAGTGAACTTTGTCCCACCCAGTGCACAGCCGGCAAACCAACATTTTTTGTAGTCCTATTTTCTTCACTGAAGGTATAGACTTTTGACCACTCTGGCTTCATTCTCTTTTCTTGTATGTTCTTTACCTTCCTCTCTCTCTTTTTTAACCTTGAACTTATATTAATTTTAAAATAATATGCACATACTATTTTGACACATTGTTTATTTAAAATATTTAATAAAATTTTAAAGTCAGAGGTCTTTGTCCCTCCTCTTTATGGGTTCACTCAAACAGTATGTCTAACTTACTGAGATTAGCAAATATGAACACGGCATAGTGTGTTGTGAACATGACAGCATGGTTTTCTCACCTCTCTTCATTTTTAGTGCCTGGGATTTCTCTTCATATTTTGTAAAACCCTATCATACTTATAAAATCATCTCTTATATCACACCCACAATTTCTATCGGGGACTTTTAAAATCAAGCATTTTTTTACGGCAAATTCTACAGCCTCAGAAATGAAAGTTCCTTAGCACAATTCTCGTACAGATTGGAGGGAGAAAGGAAAGTGTTGGTGATGCACACAAGTGTGAGACTATTTACAGAAAGATTTTTTGGGGGGATGGTCACATCATGCAGCATGTGGGATCCTAGTTCCTCGACCAGAGATGGAAACTGGGTCTTCTGAAGTGGAAGCACAGTCTTAACTATTGGACCACCAAGGAATTTCAAGAATAATATTTTTGTGTAAACAAGAGTCAGTCGAGTCCAGTGCACAAATGAAATTGCTGACCTTAGATAGGTACAGAGATAATGTGGCCATGGTAATAAGAAGAATACATGTATACAGATAGATTGATGCAATTGACAGTAGCACAATGACACATATGAATCAGCTGATTACTTTTTTCCAGCAAACTAATAATCAAGCATCAGCTGAGGCTGTGTATGGAGGGAAGGTATATTTATGTTCTGTGAAAAAGTAGGAGTGTATAAAATATTCATCTCAGGCCAATGCAAATAGAAAGAACTAGAAAAATACTGAGACATCACCAAGCAGCTCTGAATGTACAGTTGAAAGTTGTTATGCTAAACTTAAATCTAGTACATTTAGAAGGAGATGTTATATATATATATACATATTATATATATGTATATATATATAATATGCATATATATGCAATATGCTTATATATAATTGCATTTTTATATAACCAAAACAGTTATGAATGTACAGTTGAAAGTTGTTACGCTAAACTTAAATCTAGTACTTTTAGAAGGAGATGTTTTATATATATATATATATATATAATATGCATATATATGCAATATGCACGTATATATAATTGCATCTTTATATAACAAAAATTATAAACAAGATTTAAATACAGGGTATGATATTCAGAGACAAGATAATGGAAATCAGAGTTTCAGAGGAGAAAAGGAATTCTTGAGGTTGAAAAGCTGAAGTAAGAGTATGAGTTGGAGCTGCATAGATGTCATAGTCCTAAGAAACAATGTTGATATTCCTTATAGACGTGAATACAGGAAGTGAGATGCTGAGATATTTTGTGATTGAAGAGAAATTACTAAAATATGTGTAGCCTACTGCAATAAGAAATAATATACATCTGCTGGAGAGGATTGCCATGCCCTTCTCCAGGGAATCTTCCCAACCCACAGATTGAACCCCTGTCTCTTACATCTCCTGCCTTGGAAGGTGGGTTCTTTACCAGTAGTACCACCTGGGAAGCCCAGATATCATGATACGGTCAGTTAAATAACCAAATGCTAAATAACCATCAAGGATTCCGTGAGTTGTCAAAATATGTTCCCCACCTCAGTAGAGCATGTTGAGTATTTTTCAAATATTCAAAATGTCTGGAATCTCAGCTTGAGCAGAATTCTTTTTTAGAGACTCACTGGATTCCCATCACCAGCTGTGTTTCCATACCAAAGCTGCTGCTGTTGGATGGATGTAAAATTCTTGAGCCTCTTTCTTAACCTATCTCAGTGCAGAAGGATAAAATTTATTTCATTGTGAAAAGATACCCCACCTTGGGGCAAAAAAACTGAGAACATAGAAGAAAAACTTCTTTAGCATCACAGACAACAAATTATACTATGTGCATCAAAAACTTAGGGTTGGACCCTACATGTTAAGATTTGAATAGTTGCCATCACTGAAGAGTTGTTTTTCTTTCTTTCCTTTTTTTTAATGATGCTAATGATGCCATTGGGATTGAAAAAATCTGGTGTTATAAAGACTGTGTGATGTTCTCAAAATATTTCTATTTAGAAATTCAGGTCATGAAAGCCACAATACTCAAAATACTTAAGAATAAAAAGCATTTGACTCTAGAAACAGCTTTCAGCTTCCCTCCATACCAAGACTGCATCCCAATACAATCACCTTCTGTTAAGAAATCCTAGTCTCTCACATCTGTTGTTCCTTCCCTGACCCATTTAACCAGCCTGAAAATTCAAATCTACACTAAAAGCACAAGATACGAAGTTCATCTTCATTTTGTTGTGGAGTAACTTTCCACAGGTTATAAATTCCCTTTTTATTTAAAATTCATTGCCAAATGACATGAACAAAACTGAGACATCTGGTCTGTTCTAATCAGATATTTTCTATTAAAAGAAGACAGAAATTTTGTCTTAATAGATAATCTTGTCAGGAAAAAAGTATCATATCCATTTTTCCCTGGGTTCCTTCAAAACCAAATATTACCATTAATATACTTCCTATGATATTGATGGGAGTCAATGTAGCCATGAAATTAAAAGTCGCTTGCTCCTTGGAAGAAAAGCTATGACTAACATAGACAGCATATTAAAAAGCAGAAATATTACTTTGCCAACAAAGGTCTGTCTAGTCAAAGCAATGGTTTTTCCAATAGTCATGTATGGATGTGAGAATTGGACTATAAAGAAAGCAGAGCGCCAAAGAATTGATGCTTTTGTACTGTGGTGTTAGAGAAAACTCTTGAGAGTCCCTTGGACTGCAAGGAGATCCAACCAGTCAATTCTAAAAGAAATCAGTCCTGAATATTCATTGCAAGGACTGATGCTGAAACTCTAATACTTTGGCCACCTGATGCGAAGAACTGACTCATTGGAAAAGGCCCTGATGCTGGGAAAGATTGAAGGCGGGAGGAGAAGGGGATGACAGAGGATGAGATGGTCAGATGGCGTCACCAACTCGATGGACATGAGTTAGAGTAAGCTCCAGGAGTTGGTGATGGGCAGGCAGGCCTGGCGTGCTACAGTCCATGGGGTCGCAAAGAGTCAGACACGACTGAGCAACTGAACTGAACTGAACTGAACAATATCAACATCTAAAAAGTCAGGGCTTAGATAGACATGGGTCTCACGTCTTGGAAATATTATGACATGACTTCATCTTGTTCAAGTTTAGGCTTCCTACTAATGCTACAACCTAATGAAGTCTGATCTTTATGAAATAAAACTATCTAGTTCCTTTGAAATCCATGTATGTCATTCACAACACTGAACTGTTTTAGAAAATATAAATCTATCCTGGAAGATTGTTCTGTCCTTGATAAAAGAGAGTTCAAAATGTAAATAAAATTTTAATACGTTAAGAGAATTGATAAAAACAGCAGTAAACTATCATGAAAATATAAGGTAATTTTTAAGAAAGGAAAAAAGTAAAATCAAGATTCTCATTCGGGCATAAAAATAAAAGTGTATTAAGTACTATTTTTTACTCACTAGTAGAAAATTGGTAAGATGCTAAGGTAATTCGATGGAGAATCCTAAAAACAGACGTATTCATAGATAAAGAATATTAAAATGAAGCTTAAGATTTAAAATGTCCACAGAGGGGAAGAGAGAACTTCCACTGGATATAATTTGCATGTCTATGGATAAAAATTATTTGAATGGTTATCCCTATTATCAACAACTTACAGCATTAAAAAAAAAACAACTCTTTACAATTAGATAACCTGGAAACTGTGCTCTAGAGACTGTATAGTTTTCCACTGGAGCACAAAACTTTCTCTCCACTCTTCATCTATTATTCCTTCATGAAACAGGCCCTAAAAGTTTGACAGGAATCTCATCCTACATGGACAAAATCCTATTCAAACTTTGCTAAATAATTAAAGCTATCTTGGATGCCTTGTTCCTAGTTCTAATCTTACTAGTACTAGTAGTGGCCTCACCTGAGCATCTAGGGCACCCAGACCATTATGCTCAACCCAACCTCCACAACACTCCCCCTCACATCAAACCAAAATGATACCTCTTATTTTTCTATGCAATTCCATGTTCCATTCACAACAAACAAGAGGGGCATCCAGTCCCATCACTTCATGGCAAAAAAAAAGGGGAACAAGTGGAAGCAGTGACAGATTTTATTTTCTTAGGCTCCAAAACCACTGTGGACAGGGACTGCAGCCACGAAATTAAAAAGATGCTTGCTCCTTGGAAGGAAAGCTATGATAAACCTAGACAATGTATTAAAAAGCAGAGTCATCATTTTGCTGACAAATGTGCACGTATAAAAAATCATGATTTTTCCAGTACTCATGTACGAATGTGAGAGTTGGACCATAAAGAAGGCTGAGTGCTGAAGAACTGATGCTTTCAAACTTGGTGTTGGAGAAGATTTCTTGAGAGTCCCTTGGACTGCAAGGAGATCAAACCAGTCCATCCTAAAGGGAATCAACTCTAAATATTCATTGGAAGGACTGATGCTGAAGCTGAAGCTCCAATACTTTGGTCACCTGATGCAAAGAGCTGACTCATTAGAAAAGATCCTGATGCTGGGAAAGATTGAAGACAAGAGCAGAAGGGGACAACAGAGGATGAGATGGTTGGATGGCATCACTGACTCAATGGACATAAATCTGAGCAGACTCTGGGAGACAGTGAAGCACAGGGAAGCCTGGTGTGCTTCAGTTCGTGGGGGTCACAAAGAGTCAAACAGGACTCAGCAACTGAACAACCTACTAGCATTAACTATCTAATTCCTCATTGTATCAATTGTCCCAATACATCATGCAGCAAAACAGCGAAGTGTAACATATGTCCTCTTAGTGTTTATTCTGAGTACTTGTAGGAGACCTATTAACCTTAACAGGAATTGGAAGACAAAAAGTTGGTCACCTATCTATTATCATTAGAGAAAAGGAGCTGTTAAAACAATTTTCTCTAACATCCGATGAGCTTCAGTTTTCCTTTCATTAATAAACCCTAACTTGAAGGGTCCCTTGTAGAGAATCTAATGTAACAATGTGTAGAACATGCTCAGCACAAGGCCTTGATCTCCCCCTTCAAATGCTATTCTTGATTTTGTCATGAGCTTCTTTGCATCATCATATTTCTACAGTTTTTGACAACCTAATACAATAAAGGAGAATGAACTTTAATGTGAAGAATGCATTAATAAGTTTCTATACATGCAACCATATATTCACAACAGGAGTCATAAAAGCATTATACTAAGTGAAATAAGCCACAGGCAAAGCACATTCATTTACATGAGATTCTAGAAAAGGCACATCTACAGTGAGAGAAACAGGTAAGTGGTTGGTTGTCAGGATCTAGGCATAGGGAGAATGTGTTTTATGCAAACAGAAGTGGAGTATTTGGAGGCTTATGGAAATGCTCTGCATCATGTTTGTGGTGATACACATTTGTTAAAACTCTCTTAACTCTTCCCTTACAATTTCATTGAGTATAAATTAGACTTGAACAAAGCTGATTTTTAAAAAAAATACTTGTGATTTGGATCTATCTTCTTGAGCCATGAAAAGTACTTATAAGAGGTTTGTTTTTTTTCTTTCTTCATTTTTGTCTGCACATTGTTAAGTTTACATCAATATCTTGCTTTGGGAGAGTCATCAGTTTATCAACAAGGGCTATCAGTTTTGGGGTTCCCAGGTGGCTCAGTGGGTAGAGAATCTGCCTGTAATGCAGGAGACACAGGAGATGCCAGCTTGATCCCAGCATGGAGAAGATCCCCTGGATGAGAGCACGGCAACCCATTCCAGTATTCTTCCCTGGAGAATCCCATGGACAGAGGAGCCTTGGGGCTACAGTACACAGGGTTGCAAGAAGTCAGATATGACTGAGTACATACACATACCTATATATATATACATATATATGTGTGTGTGTGTGTGTGTGTGTGTGTGTGTGTGTGTGTATTATATACACACACAATGGACTGTTGCTCAGCTATTAAAAAGAATGAAATAACACCATTTTCAAAAACATGGATGAACCTAAATGTTATCATACTGACTAGGAAGTAAGTCAGAGAAAGACAAATATTATATGATATCAGCTATATATGGAATCTAAAAAATGATACAAATGAACTTATATACAAAACAAAAATAGACCCTCTGACAAGGAAAACAAACATGGTTACTAAAGGTGAAGGACAGAAGACATAAATTAAGAGTTTGGGATTAACATGATACACACTACCACATGTAAAACAGGTAAACAACAAGGATCTACTACATATCACAGGGAACTATACCCAGTACCTATAATGGAGAAAGAATATGTCTGTATACACACACACATGCACATATATAACTGAATGAGCTTACTGTATACTTGAAACTAACATAATATTGTAAATCAACTACTAAATTAAAAAAATTAAAAAGGAAAAATAAATTGAAAGGCTCTTCTCCAGAGCACCCGTTTCCTTTCAAAAAGCAGGTATTCCGCTAGCTGGTTATTAGCAGCAACTGTCTTTGGCTTGATTCCAGGTGCGTAAAACAGATGATGACTCAGTCTGACAACATTTCCATTTCCTTGGTAAGGATCATTTATGAAGCGCCTTTAATCATTTATGAGTATGTTTCATTTGCTGTTTGCTGCAAACAGTTTGGCTCTGCTGGGCTTGACAGCTTTCCGACATTCTGCAAGCAGCTGCAATAATAGCCTTGACAATGTCATTTACAAATGAGGCACACGCAGTTCGAACAAAGCTAGTGATACACTCTGAGTAATATGATAATGGACCGACAAGTTGAATGGGAAATGATCAAAATGAGATTGTATCAGCCCTGTAGGAGGGGTGAGTTTCTAGACAGAGGAAAAGCATTTCTAAAATGAATCACTTTTAACCATGTGAAACTATCCTTAGCTTGTTTTCTGAAATGCTAGATCTGGAGAACGTGGAGGGACTTTACCTTTTCCTATTACTGCTGCAGCCCACTGCTGACTATAAATCTTCCACATTACATAGTTTCTCTAAGAAGATCTTGAGCCCGCTGAAAGCAATCCTTTCTTTTTTCTCTTACTATTTACAATGTCTAGCGAAGCATTTTATCATATACATGTATGCATATCATAGGATCAGTATATCTCTAATCACATTGTTACCATTAATTCTTGCTTTAGATCAATAAACTTAAAAAAAGCATTTATATATATATATATAAAATATGAATTTCTTTAAGGTGACATGTAGTGCATTTGAAAGAAGATATGTAAATTATTTGAAATCATCTGGTTGGAAGAATTATGGCTATAGAGATAGATCACTAAGGTGAAAAACTTTGAAACTCTGGTATCATGCATTTTTAAACAATAAACTTAATTATTTTAGAGTAGTTTTAGGTTCACAGAAAATTGAGAGGAAGATACAGAGATTTTCCATATACTTCCTGCTCCCACAAAACACAGCCTCTCCCACTAACATTCTGCACCACGTGCTACATTTGTTACAACTGATGAAGAGACAACAACTCATCCAAAATCCATAGTTCACATCACCATTCAACCTCATTATTTGAGTTTCCAAGGGTTTTGGAAAATGTATAATGACATCTCTTCACCATTATCATACAGAACATACCGAACAGTCTCACAGTCCTAAAATTCCTCTGAGCTTTGTCTATTCATCCCACTAACTCTGGAAATAAATTGAAAATACCACCAACCCTGGCAATAAATTGTCCTTGGATGGTCTATACAGTTTTGTTCTTTCCAGAACCGCATAATTGGAGTCATACATATGTAAACTTTTCAAATTAGCTTCTTTCCTTGATAACATGCATTGAAGTTTCCTCCATGTGTTTTCATGTCTTGATAGCTCATTTCTTTGAGTACTGAGTAATATTATTTCGATGTACCACAGTTTATCCATTCACTTACTGAAGGACATCTTGCTTGCTTCCAAGTTTTGGCAATTGTAAATAGAGATTCAGTAAACATTTCTGCACAGATTTTTGTGTGAACATACATAGTCAATTTTGGGGGTAAATATCAAGGAGTGAAATTGCTGGATCATATGGTAAACACCAAGAATTTTGGTATTATCAGAGGCATGTTGTTTTTTCTTTATGTTTTTGTGTTATATAATTTATGTGATGAATTTAAATGCTGAAATAAGTTAAATCAAGTATTTGATAAAATGAAATTAACATCAATATCCCCTTATTCTGAAAATACATTTCCAGTTTCTGTTTATATATTTGTATTGATAACTTTTGACTTTCTTATCCTGAAGGAGTGCATCCATAAAAGAAACTCCTTGGAAGGATTTATTACAAAAGCATATATTATAACTGAAAACAAAAACAACATTTTAAAAAACACATTGATTTAATAATGTGATATGCCAATATATGAAACATTTAAACATTGAAGATTACCACACTGAGCTGTTATTTTATTAACTATATGAAACAGCCTGGAGTTCAGTTTTTGGCACAAAAGACTTCTGATTTCATCTTAATAGTCTAGTGTTATGTATTTCCATTGTTGTAATCTATTTCTTTATTAATAACACACTTTTCTAAGTGCTGGCTTTGCACAAGGTAGTGATCCAAATGTTCTAATATATTCTTATCTAATGCTCATAATTCTATGAGATGAGTATATTATTTCCGTTTTACAGAAAAGAAAACTGAGGTGTTGGACATCGAATAACAGCCCAGTGTCACACATTTATTAGACAGTAGACCTGGGAATTGAACTCAGACTATTTGAATCCATTGCCCTCAATCTTGCCTCTTACATTATATATAATCTCAATGCCTTGTCAAGTACATTTTAGATGTTAAGTTAAAATAAGAAATTAATATGTGTCTTAATTACAAAAGTGTGGAAAGCATCTAAAACAACATAGTCAGTGAAAAACAAAACGGTTCTAAATGCTATATATACTGTGTCTGTTTAACAACCTATATGAGTGGGAATTATAGACTAGATTATGTGCAAAAAAATACCTGCTTTCTTAGAATGTAACAAAGAGCGACTTTTCTCCCTCTTTTCAAATGGATCTTTAAGCTATTTTATCATCTGTTTAATAAAAAATAACATGGGATCTCTCAGACCCAATTAGGAAGAATTTTTGACAAGAAAACACATTGATGTCTTTGAAATTCTAAAGAGGTGCTTTTTGACATTCACGTAAGTAAGAAAAACTATTTTTTATTTTGTATAAGTTTTCTATTTTCAGTTATAATTTCTTAAAATAAGATCAACTGTGAAGTTAAGATCAAGGGCAGGATTGGGTCTACCTTGCTTGTTGTATTAGTCCCATTATCACAGAACCCAGCACACAGTAAAATTTTAATAAACAATTATAGAGCCAATATATTAATCACAGAGAAAGTGAAAACCATTTTCAAGTGATATTCTCCTGACCTTGAAGTGAAACATCCAAGGTTACACAGAATTTTCATTATTAAGAGAGCTGACTCTAGAACCCAGGTTCCATGATCTCAGCTCCTGATCAGTGCAACGGGAAGAGCCTGTGCTCTGGAGCCAACCACACCTTGGCAAACCTCTCCAACCCTCCAATATCGAGTAAGACAAATACTCTCCTAACTCACTGAGCATCCTGTAAATTACAGGATGCAGGAAAAGTCCCTGGGACAGTGCTTGGCATGGGACAGCCCTGCAATAACTCATCCTTCTCTTCCAGTGCTGCATGACCCTAATTTCATACAACTTCAGGAGAAGTAGAGATTTTCCTGAGTTAAGTAGGGAAATGAAAGAAACGGTTTAAGTGAAGGCATGGTTAAATACAAAAGGAGACACAGGGAATGAGCACTGAGCTTTGATCACAATGCAAAAAGGGGAAAGCTTCTAAATGCAGCCCTTGACATCCAGCAAGAAGTGTACTACCCTTTGTAACAGCTCTTCTCCAGCCACAAATTTGGACAAATTTCTTTACCTTACAAAGGTGCCAATTGCTATACAGAAATTTCTTCACTTATACACCTGAAACTAACACAACATTGCACATCACTTATACTCCAATAAAATTTTTGTAAAAAATAATATTTTTCCAAAATTAAAAAAAAAAAAAAACACACAACAAAACAGGACCTTCATCTAGAGAATCTGCACACAATATTGTTCATGGGAATTTGGGGCTATTCACTAAATAACTCTGAAGTGCTTTTACATTATTAAAGGCAGAATAAATGTTAAGAAATATAAATTACAATGACACTGATTGTAATTGGAGTCAGCTTTTAAATCTAGAAAGATAAGATTATGATTAAAAACTATGAACTTCCAGGAAGTTCTTTTAGATCCTCCACTGTTGGAATCTGTGGTCAGGTCTGTAAAAAAATTATGAGATTATAAAAGTTAAAAATGAAGGACTCAGAGGAAATGAGGGAATGAATCTTCCTAACTGTGTGGCACAGATGCAAAAATGTGGATTGAGGTAGAGAAGTGTGTAAATGTGTTCTCAAGTTCAAACTCCCTCCACCCATTCAGTTACATTTATTTGAGAAACAAAAGCTTTGTCTCAGGCACTCTGTTCCCTGCTGGGCACATAATAGCCAAAAAGGTGGACCTAATCTCTGTCTTCATAGAGTTTGTGTGCTTACATAGAGTTGTTGCCTGCATGTGTGTTCAGTCATCTCTGACTATTTGTGATCCCGTGGATTATAGCCCTCCAGGCTCCCCTGTCTATGGGATTCCCCAGGTAAGAATACTGGAGTGGGTAGCCATTCCTTTCTCCAGGGGATCTTCCCAATCCAGGGATCAACCCCCTGTTTCCTGCATTTGAGCTGGATTCTCTACCATCTGAGTCACTAGAGAAGCCCATTGGATAAATAGAAATAGCAAATATGAAATGTGTTTGACAATACTAAAAACAAAAGGAATCACCATCATATGAAAACCTGATATGACTAACAGTAATGATGCTACAGAAAAAAAGTGTTGGAATGAACCTTTGGAACTTGGTAGAGTTCTTCCTTTGCCAGGAGATGAAGTCCAGGGGCTAATAAATGAGTTGCTATTCTCTCTCTCCTACTCTTTGTTTTGTATTTTTGCTTCGAAAAAGTTGTAATTTTCTTCCTTTTTCCAAAATAAAACTCAAAGCAGTTCCAGGATTCAAAGAAGGGGGCATACTCTAGCTGCCAATAAACAAAAACCAAGCAAATGAGTTAACTAACTGGGGTCAACAAAAGAAGGAACTTACTACGTCTAATCAAATCATAGATATATGCATATATATGTTCCTTTTGATTGAATTCCAAAAAATTATGACCTTTAAGAGAGGCAAAAGTGAAAGAAAAATCTTCAGAAATGTGTAATTATATTTGTTAATAATAGAACTGCAATGTATTGTTAAGGAAACATTTGGAATATATCAACCAATGAGCTTATTGGGGAAATGTTTTACAGTTTGTATTTCACTAAGTGTTTTTTTTTTTTTTTTTTAACTTGTGACATCAAATATGTTACTGACATATACTATATCCTCCTTGAGACTTCCCTGGTTAATTGACTAAGATTTATCCTTCCAGTGCAGGGGGTTCGGGTTTGATCCCTGGTGAGGGGAGCAGAGGTTCCACATATCTCAAGGTCAAAAAAATCAAAATGTAAAACAGAAGCAAAGTGAAGTCATTTAGTCGTGTCCGACTCTTTGCGACCCCATGGACTATAGCCTACCAGGCCCCTCCGTCTGTGGGATTTTCCAGGCAAGAGTACTGGAGTGGGTTGCCATTTCCTTCTCCAGGGGATCTTCCCGACCCAGGGATGGGACCCGGGTCTCCCGCATTGTAGGCAGATGCTTTTACCCTATGAGCCACCAGGGAAGACTAAACAGAAGCAATACTGTAACAAATTCAACAAGGACTTTAAAAATTGTCCACATCAAGAAAATGTTTTTAAAAGATTATATATGTATATGTATATGTGTATGTATGTATGTGTGTGTGTGTGTGTGTGTGTGTGTGTATATATATATATATATATATATATATATATATATACATATATACATATATATATATATGTATGTGGCGGAGAAGGCAATGGCACCCCACTCCAGTACTCTTGCCTGGAAAATCCCATGGTTGGAGGAGCCTGGTAGGCTGCAGTCCACGGGGTCGCTAAGAGTGGGACACGACTGAGAGACTTCACTTTCACTTTTCCCTTTCATGCATTGGAGATCGAAATGGCGACCGACTCCAGTGTTCTTGCCTGGAGAATCCCAGGGACGGAGGAGCCCGATGGGCTGCCGTCTATGAGGTCTGACAGAGTCAGACACGACTGACGTGACTTAGCAGCAGCAGTAGCATATGTATATGGGAGTCCCTGATAGCTCAGTTGGTAAAGAATCCACCTGCAATGAGGGAGACCACAGATAGATCAGTTCTATTCCTGAGTCAGGAGGATCCTCTGGAGAATGGATAGGCTACCCACTCCAGAATTTTGGGGCTTCCCTTGTCGCTCAGCTGGTAAAGAATCCGCCTGCAGTGAAGAATATCTGGGTTTGATCCCTGAGTTGGGAAGATCCCCTGGAGAAGTGAAAGGGTACCCACTCTAGTATTCTGGCCTGGAGAATTCCATGAACTGTATAGACCGTGGGTCACAGAGAGTCAGACACCACTGAGCGACTTTCACTTCACTTTATATATATGTATATATATATATATATATCCTCAATGTCACAAGCAAAATTTTAGACCCTGAAACAAACATGTATTTAACATATTTTCCATTCTATTCTTAAGACTACCTCTTGCCAGAAATGCTTGAATTGAAAATAGCTACTTATACATACAATACATACATATAAATAGCTCACATGGCAAGGAGATAATCCTGCATTAGCCTCCAATTAGATTTACATTTCAATTTTAGGAGCAAATGGCAGACAGTTGGGAATTACATTACACGCAAATAGAAATGTGAAGGATACCACATAAAACCATAATTACATAACTAAAGACATTTCTGTTTTCTGCATTTAGGGAAATGATAGGCTGCTGCAGGTGATTATCAGTTCAGATCTGAACCTACAATCTGTCCCTTTGAGTTCTCTCATGGAATTTAGGCAAAGGGAAGGGGAGCAGAGGAAGAATGGCTGAGTTGTCAAAACAGGGAAGTGGTAGATATTCCAAGAAGACACAATTTAAAAGTATTAAACATTCATTTGACCACTGACTCTGTCTAACTTTCCCATGTTCGCAGTGAATACAATAAAAGTACCTGAAGGTACTTAAAACAATTAAAGCAATGTAAAGTATATTTAGTCTTTAAAAAAAAATCAGCAGACACACACACACACTCACATACACACACACAAAGTTTATCCACAAAAGGGCATAGTTAAACTAGTGTGTCATACTGAATGCACATCTTGATATTATGATTGTGTGCTGAGTCGCTCAGTCATGTCTGACTCTTTGTGACTCCATGCACTGTAGCCCACCAGGCTCCTCTGTCCGTGGAGATTCTCTAGAAAGAATATTGGAGCAGGTTGCCGTTTCCTACTCTAAGGGATCCTCCTGCCCCAGGGATCAAACCCAGGTCTCTTGTGTCTCCTGCATTGGAAGGTGGATTCTTTACCACTGTGCTACCATGATACTGGTAAGCCCAGTATTATGATTAGACTACAATTTTAAGAAAATAAACAAGTGTTTATTCCAGAAATTTGAATTTCTAGAGAGGACAGAGTAAAAACTAGCAAGAAATGTCACCACTAAAGCTTGTACTTTGGGGGGTTCAGTGACTGATATTTCACTAAGTTCATCTCAATGAATGTGAATTCTGAGCATGAATTTGTAATGTGTTAATAGATGACAACTCTGCCTTTTGGAATGAAGCTTATGAGAGTGTTTCAATGACATATTCAGCTACAAAGTGTGTACTATTTGTCAGTTCCTATGCTAAGTGTTTCAAGCATTTATCTCGGTCTTTCTCTTAGACTATGCTAGGTGATTCTGCCACTTCAGGTTGGAATGGAATCAATAATATAACTTATTATTGAAATGAAAAAAGTTCATTAGACTTATTAGGAGAGCAGGAGGGCTGAAGGGAGAATTAATATATCATAGAACAGTGTAGCAATGTAGCATAGTAATCAAATTATGCACTTAGAAGCCAGGCGGACTTCAGTTCAAATGCTATCACTGATTTACATGACCTTGGTGAGTTACTTATATGACCTTGGTGAGTTACTTTTTCTCTTGGTGCTTCAGTATCCATGGTGAAACAGCTATATGTACCTAACTAACAGAGATGTAGTGATAGTTAAATGAAACTGTATACAAAAGAAAAAAACACTTAAAGGAGCAAACACTTAAGGGCTAGAAAATATTAGCTATTATCATTGTAATGAAAGGAAGTCATTGTAGTTGAAATATTATGCTCACAATGCTCAGTGTATTAATTGGGAACTCTTGAAATACATAGACATTCTTTATTTGTCATGGTGAAGGGTTCCTATCAGCTATCCACTGGAATAAAAGTATATAGAGGAATCAGTGCTCTGCTGGTAAGTCGCTTCAGTCGTGTCCGACTCTGCGACCCCATAGACGGCAGCCCACCAGGCTCCGCCATCCCTGGGATTCTCCAGGCAAGAACACTGGAGTGGGTGGCCATTTCCTTCTCCAATGCATGAAAGGGAAAAGTGAAAGTGAAGTCACTCAGTCGTGTCCGACTCTTAGCGACCCCATGCACTGCAGCCCACCAGGCTCCTCCGTCCGTGAGATTTTCCAGGCAAGAGTACTGGAGTGGGGTGCCATTGCCTTCTCCAATCAGTGCTCTGGTTACAGCCAATTGAATGATGCACACACTATCTTCTTAAGCCTGGCAACTACTTCTGAATGATTTTTAATGCCCTAATCTATAAAAGACACAGTGCCATTAAAGTTTAGTCCCAGGGCTTCCCTGGTGGTTCAGTAGTAAAGAATCCACCTGCCAGTGCAGGAGACACAGGTTCAATCCCTGATCTAGGAAGATCCCACGTGCTGCGGGCAACTAAGCCCATGTGCTACACCTATTAGGCCTGTGCGCTAGAGCCTGGGAATCCCAACTACTGAGCCCACATGCCCTAGAGCCCATATTCTGAACCACATGAGAAAAGAAGCCACCACAATGAGAAGCCCAAACCCCACAACAAAGAGTATCTCTGCTCTCTGTAACTAGAGAAGAGCCAGTGCAGCAATGGAGACCCAGCACAGCCAAAAACAAAGAAAGAAAAGGAAAAGACTAGTCCCTTCCACACAGCCATTGGTGGATTTGTGTTTGGTCTTTCAATTTCTAAGAAATAGTAAATTCTGTTACTATCTGAACACATAAAAGAGGGAATAATTTAGAATGGTTACTACCTGATTTTGATATTGAAAATTTTCCCAGTGGGAACTGGATAAAAAGGAAAAACTGAGCAGGAATCAATATTTCCAGAAATTGTAGAAAACATGATGTGAAAACAGAATGTCATAAAATCTATGGAAAATAAAGTTCATCCTATCTACAGATGAAAAAGATAGTAATATCAGAAATTAACTAAAAATATGGAGAAAACTGTTACAAAGGGTGTGATTTGGTCAACATGTGCTTCAAGCTCAGAAATTAAAGATGCCCTGGTAGAAGGAGCTCTGGGGCAATCACTTTGGCATTTGGTGTTAACAGACATTACTTTTTACATGCTAGGATGTTTTCTACATGATATTTTGTCCTCTATTTTCCTTTTAATGAACATTAGAGATGCCAACCTAATATTAGGCTAGAACAGTGAGTGTAGGTATTTGGGACAGAGTGACAGGTCTGTGCTACCAAAAATGAGAGAAAACAATTAGCAGAATAAAAATGCCCAAACCTAGAAGATCCAGTAATGATGCAGACCTATTGCGGCACATGAATTTTTCTCCCATAAAGGAGAAACATTGATACCCAAGAAATGCATGAACAGAGTAACAGAGAATCTCTAATAAAAAGATGAACATACTAACAAAAATCATCAAAAATTAACAAAAGAGTGATGAATAAAAAGCCAGGAAAAAGATGAACCAGGTCACCAAACCAAAGAACAAATGAATGAGTAATTGGTTGTTATTAAGAAACAGAAAACTTCATAATGTATAAATAGTATCTCCAGAGATACAAGGTAAGATACTACACCCCAAAAATCAAACTGGATTGTTTTGAAAAATCAATCAAAACTCTTGAAAATGAAAATTATTGCTACTAATGAAAAACAGAAGAATGGGCACAGCTGAAAAGTCATAATAATAGAGACAGACTAAAGGACTTTTCTCAAGAGTTATACAAAAATAACAGAAGAAAAATGTGAAACCTATTCAAAGAGATACAGAGGAGAATCTATCATTTATTCATCACATAGGACATAAGAAAATAATATTTTTAGGGAGGCCTAGGATAGGAGACTGGTGGAGGAAATGGCAACCCACTCCAGTACCCTTGCTTGGAGAATTCCATGGACAGAGGAACTGCAGTCCATGGGGTGCTACAGTCCATGACTTCGCAGAGTCAGACATTACTGAGCGGCCTCAGGAGGACAGAACATACACATCTCAGTATTTCAGTGGTTCAGTGAAGCAAGAGCTTATTCTTCCTCAAATATTCTAAGGCATATAGTACTTTGGTTGGCAATGAGAGTTTATCTTATGTTCATTTCAAAGTACAGACTGGCAGTGACTCAGTCATATGCAAGATCTTTCTAGTCACCAGCAGCAGCCCAGAGGTCAGAGCATGCTGTAAGTTATATCTCTAGGATTCATTTACCTTATAACTGCCAGTTTTTCCTTTTTGATCACTTTCATCCATTTCTTCCACCTTCTCAATCCTGTTTCTGACAATCACCAATCTGCTCTTGGTATCTATGAGCTTGTTTGTTTAGATTCCACATATCAGTGAGAGCATACAGCATTTGTCCTTCTCTGTCTGACTTACTTCACTTAGCATAATGCCCTCAAGGTCTAGTTATGATATTGCAAGGTGCTATGTATGATACGAAGGTGCTACGTATGATATGAAGGTGCTACATATGACTGATATCTTTTCATTTATAGAATGGATTCACATCTTTGCTGGTCATGTTTCACTGGGAAGAACTTACAACATAGCCACACTTCATGGAAAGAAGGCTGAAGAATGAATCTGGGCAGATGGAGTTCACCACAGAGTAGAAGGAAAAAAAAAAAAAAAAGCTAAGAACAATTAGAATAATATTGCTCGGTATTTAAAGAAAATAAAATTGTTTAAACTGAAAATGCCCACCAAGTACAAAACATACTAAATAAAATTAGATGTTTAGAAGATACATATATAAGTGAATGTCAAAACATATTGAGATACTTTGTGTCAAGAATAATACCGCATTTTCTATGAATTTCTCCAGGAAAATCCTGTGAAGCTACAATTCTACACCAATGCAACGCATGATGCACATGGGAGAATAAACTAAGTGCGTTTTGTATGGCCAGAACTTAAAAATGTTATTGTTTGCATACATTTGAGGGGTTGTTTCCTAATTGTAGTGTATGAAATTTTTTTACAAATGAGAGTTGAAGTTTTCAAGAAGAATCTGGAAAATTTTAAAAGAAAAATATGAAAAATAATGTGAAATTGTAGATTCATGTAGGGTTTGATGAAGATATAATTGACTGAAACGGCAAACTTCTCATAGGAGATTTCACATGAAGGGTGTGTATTTAATACTGAAAATACAATTCTCTGTTAGTGTAAAGTGGGATATAAATCCTGTTAGAAGTTAAGGAAAGAGGAAGGATAAATTAGGTTATCAGAAGAGAAAGAATGGTCAAGAAGATAAGAGAGCTGTAGTATATCTACTTTAAACAAGAGAAAAGAGGCTGAAAATAAAATCTTAGTACTCACTATCTTTCAGAATGAGGGGCTCTGAGGTGGGAACTGACTGATGAAACCAATCAGATAGCTTAGCTAAGTCTTGATGGGTTCCAGATAAACCTATTCTTGGAAGAAAGAGAAAGAAACTCTAGTGTTGTGGATGTGAAGTTGAAGAAACTCAAGTTCACATAAAAATTTATTTTATTTAAAATAAACCAAGGATTTTAAAAATAAGATGTGAATGGGATTTAGCACAGTTAACCACAGTCTGGTGGTTAACATGAACACTCAATAGAGACTATGCGCTGTGCTGTGCTTAGTCTCTCAGTCTTGTCCAACTCTTTGCGACCCCATGAACTATAGTCCTCTAGGTTCCTCTGTCCATGGGGATTCTCCAGGCAAGAATACTGGAGTGGGTTGCCTTGTCCTACTCCAGGGGATCTTCCCAACCTGGGGATCAACCCAGGTTTCCTGCACTGCAGAAGCACTCTTTACCATCTGGGTCTCCAGGAAAGCCTAATAGAGACTAGATATTTTTTTGTCTTTAGAAAGTGATTCTGTTTTAAATTTATTTTTTCATATTTAATTGAGATGAAATTGACATATAGATTGTATTAGTTTTAATTTCATATATGTATGTATAGCAAAATTATTACCATTATATATTTATAGTTAACTTCCATCACCATGCATATTTACAATTTTTTTTCTCATGATAGGGATTTCTAACACTTAATCTCTAAGCAAGGCTTCCCAGGTAGGGTTAGTGGTAAAGAATCTGCCTGCGAAAGCAGGATATGAAAGAGAAATGGGTTCGATCCCTGGGTCAGGAAGATCCCCTGGTATAGGAAATGGCAACCCACTCCAGTATTCTTGCCTGGAGAATCACGTGGAAAGAGAAGCCAGGCAGGCTACAGTCAACAGAGTTGCAAAGAGTTGGACACAACTGAGGCACCTTAGCATGCACAAACTTACCAGCTTAACACCCTTTTAGAAACTTTCAGTATTGTTAACTATAGTCACCATGCTGTAAATTACATCTCCAGGACTCGTTTATCTTATAACTGCCAGTTTTCGCTTTTCCATCACTTTCATCCACTTCCACCACCTTCTCAATCTTGTTTCTGACAATCACCAATCTGCTCTTGATATCTATGAGCTTGTTTGTTTAGATTCCACATATCAGTGAGATCATATAGCATTTGTCCATCTCTGTCTGACTTACTTCACTTAGCATAATACACTCAAGGTCTAGTTATGATATTGCAAATGGCAAGATTTCTTTTTTTTTTTTTTTCTTATGGCTAAACAACATTCCATCATATATCTATACCCTACCTCCTGTATCCATTTGTCCTAAGATGGGCATTTAGATTGTTTTCATGTCTTGGCCATGGTAAATAATGTTGTAGTATAAATGGAAGTGGAACAGAAAACTCATTAGAAAAGACCCTTACCCTGATGCTGGGACGACTGAAGGCAAAAAGAGAAGAGGGTGGCAGAGGGTGAGATGGTTGGATAACATCAATGACTCAATGAACATGAATTTGGGAGATAGTGAGGGACAGGGATGCCTGGCATGCTACAGCCCATGGGGTCACAAAGAGTCAGGCATTACTTAGTGAATGAACAACAAAAATGGAAGTGCAGATATTTTCACGAGAGAAATTTTTCTTTAGAATAAATGGTCAGAAGAGGGTTTGCTCTTTATTGTCATGATAATAACCATTCTAATTGATGTGGCATAATATCTCAGATTTTTTCTATTACTTTGTAAAATTTCTTCATATATTTTAGGTATTAACCCCTTGTCAAATAAATGATGTGAAAATATTCTGTCTCATTCTATAGGTTGCTTTTTCATTTTGTTGGTGGTTTCCTATCCTATACAAGAACTTTGCAATTTAATGAAAAGCACTTGTTTATTTTTACTTTTTTTGCCTTTGTTTTTTACATCAAGTTAAAAAAAAAAAATTGTTGTGACCAATGTAAAGGAGCTTATCCTCTGTTTTCTTCTAAGAGTTTTACAGTTTCAGGAACTATGTTAAAGTTTTTAATCCACTTTGAGTTGGTTTTTGTGTATGATATAAGATAGTAGTCGAATTTCACTCTTTTGCATGTCTCTGTCCAGTTTTCCTAACATATTTATTAGGGACTACCCTTTCCCACTGTACATTCATGACTCCTTTATTATAAATTAATCCTACACAAGTAAAGTAATGCTCAAAATTCTCCAAGCCAGCCTTCAACAGTATGAGAAGCATGAAATTCCAGATGTTCAAACTGGTTTTAGAAAAGGCAGAGGAACCAGAGATCAAATTGCCAACATCCGCTGGATAATCTTAAAAGCAAAAGAGTTCCAGAAAAACATCTATTTTTGTTTTATTGACTATGCCAAAGCTTTTGACTGTGTGGATCACCACGAACTGTGGGAAATTCTTCAAGAAATGGGAATACAAGACCACCTGACCTGCCTCTTGAGAAATCTGTATGCAGGTAAGGAAGCAAGAGTTAGAACTGGACATGGAATAACAGACTGGTTCCAAATAGGGAAAGGAGGAGGTCAAGTCTATATATTGTCACCCTGCTTATTTAACTTATATGCAGAGTACATCATGAGAAATGCTGGGCTGGATGAAGCACAAGCTGGAATCAAGATTGCCAGGAGAAATATCAATAAACTCAGATACGCAGATGACACCACCCTTACAGCAGAAAGCGAAGAAGAACTAAAGAGCCTCTTGATAAAAGTGAAAAAGGAGAGTGAAAAAGACAGCTTAAAGCTCAACATTCAGAGAACTAAGATCATAGCATCTGGTTCCATCACTTCATGGCAAATAGATGAGGAAACAGTGGAAACAGTGACAGACTTTATTTTGGGGGCTCCAAAATCACTGCAGATCGTGACTGCATCCATGAAATCAAAAGGCACTTACTCCTTGGGAGAAAAATTATGACCAGTCTAGACGGCATGTTAAAAGGCAGAGATGTTACTTTGCCGACAAAGTCCATCTAGTCAAGGCTAAGTGTTTTCCAGTAGTCATGTATGGATGTGAGAGTTGGGCTATAAAGAAAGCTGAGCGCCGAAGAATTGATGCTTTTGAACTATGGTGTTAGAGAAGACTCTTGAGAATCCTTTGGACTGCAAGGAGACCAAACCAGTCTAACCTAAAGGAAACCAGTCCTGAATATTCATTGGAAGGACTGATGTTGAAGCTGAAACTCTAATACTTTGGCCACTTGGTGCAAAGAAGTGACCCCTGATGCAAAGAAGTGACTCATTGAAAAAGACTCTGATGCTGGGAAAGATTGAAGGCAGGAGGAGAAGGGGATGACAGAGGATGAGATGGTTGGATGGCATCACTGACTCAATGGACATGAGTTTGAGCAAACCCCAGGAGTTGGTGATGAACAGAGAGGCCTAGTATGCTGCAGTCCCTGGGGTCACAAAGAGTCAGACATGACTGAGTGACTGAACTGAACTGAACTGAATTGATGATAAATGTGTGATTTTATTTCTCTATTCTGTTCCAATTATCTATGTGTCTGTTTTTATACAAATATCATGCCATTTTGATTACTATAGCTTTGTAATATTGTTTGAAATGAGGAAGTATGGGGGTGTTTTTGTTCAGTCGCTCAGTCCTGTCTGACTCTTTTCAGCCACATGGACTGCAGCACACCAGGCTTCCCTGTTTTTCACCATCTCCCGGTACATGCTCAAACTCATGTCCATTGAGTCAGTGTTGCCATCCAAATATCTTGTCCTCTGTTGTCCCCTTTTCTTCCTGTCTTCAATCTTTCCCAGCATCAGGGTATTTTCTAATGAGTCAGCTCTTCACATCAGGCGACCAAAGTACTGGAGCTTCAGCTTAGCATCAGTCCTTCCAATGAATATTCAAAACTGATTTCCTTTAGAATTGACTGGCTGGATCTCCTTGAAGTCCAAGGGACTCTCAAGAGTCTTCTACAACATCGCAGTTCAAGAACATCAATTCTTCAGTGCTCAGCTTTCTTTACAGTACAACTCTCACATCCATACATGACTACTGGAAAAACCATAGTTTTGACTAGACAGACCTTTGTCAGCAAAGTAATATCTCTGCTTTTTAATATGCTGTCTAGGCTGGTCATAATTTTTCTCCCAAGGAGTACGCACCTTTTAATTTCATGGATGCAGGTACCATCTTTTGGGAAGTGTTTGAAAAGGGTTGGTATTAATTTTTTTTAATGTTTGATAGAATTTGCCAATTAAACAATCTGATCCTGGGCTTTTCTTTGTTAGGAAGTTGACTAAATAAATAAATAAATAAATATTGACTAAATCTCCTTACTTTTAAATTATCTGTTCAGATTTTCTATTTCTTCATGATTTCGTCATGGTAGATTTCACATTTCTAAAACTTGATCCATTTCTTTTCGCTTACCTAATTTTTTGACATTTAACTGTTCATAGTTGTTTCTTGCGATCCTTACTATTTCTGTTATCAGTTGTGATACTGTCTCTTTATAATTTTATTTGAATCTTCTCTCTCTTTTTTTTAGTTTAACTGGAAGTCTTCACAATAGAAAAAATTAACAAACAAATAAATAAATAATAAATAACCTAACTAAAAAACTGGGCAAATGACTTAGATATGTATTATTACAAAGACATGTAAATTGTCAATAGAAATGTGAAAACATGCTCAAAGCCACTAATCATCAGAGGGATGCAAAGTAAAACCACAGTAAGATATCACCTCTGACACAACAAGTAAGTACTGATGAAAATGTGGAAAAAAGGGAAGATTCATGCATTGATGGTGGGAATGTAACTTGGTGCAGCTACTGTGGAAAACAGTATGGAAGTTCCTTATGGAATTAAAAATAGAACTGCCACATGATTCAGCAATTCCGTTTTTGGATATACAGCCAAAAGAAATAAATCATTGCTCAAAAAGGTATTCATACTCACATGTCCTCGTGTTCATAGCAGCATTATTTACCATAACCAAGATACAGAAAGAAGCTGAGGATCAGTTGATAGGTGAATAGATTTTTAAATAATGTGAGATTATTTTGGATTTGAATATTATTCAGTCTTACAAAAAATGAGGGAAATTCTACAACTTCTGACACCATAAATGAACTTAAAAGGCATTTGCTAACAATAATAAACCAGACAGAGAAACACAAATACTGCATGGCATCACTTATATGTAGAATCTATAAATAGGAAAGAAAAAGTTGCTGCTGCTGCTGCTGCTAAGTCGCTTCAGTCGTGTCTGACTCTGTGTGACCCCATAGATGGCAGCCCACCAGGCTTCTCCATCCATGGGATTTTCCAGGCAAGAGTACTGGAGTGGGGTGCCATTGCCCTCTCCAAATAAAAAGTTGAACTCATAGCAATAATAGCAGAATGGCTACTGACAGCTGAGTGGTGGGGGAAATAAGAAGAGTTTGGTAAAAGAGGGCACATTCTCACTTATAAGATGAGCAAGTTCTGGAGATCAAATGTACAGCATAGTGGCTATAGTTGATAATGTACTGTGTAATTGAAATTTGCTAAGAGAATGGATCTTAAGTGTTTTCACACACACACTCACAAATGGTAAATATGTAAGGTGTTGGGTCTGTCAACTAACTTAATGGTGAGACTCTTTTTACAGTGGAAACATACGTGAAATCACTACCCTGTATACTTTATGTTGCAATTTCATTTCTCAATTAAACTTCAATAAAGCTGGAAAAAATAAAAGTGACAACATTGATAAGAACTCTGAAAACACTGGTATCTGACAATCCATGTGATAATATTTATCTTTTAACACAAATCCTTCTATTCTTCAAAGTTTTCCCTGAAGTTTTCTATGCACAGGAGATATCTTTGGCTTAATTTTGTTAGATGTTGAGGAATGCACAGCTCGACCAACATAGAATAGAAAAGGAACCACCCGTGCATAATGGTGGAACTATTTAAAATATACTAGGTAAGTGAAAAGTGCATATTTATGACATTAGCACCCATTAGAAAGCAAACATTCTGGTGACAGATTAAAATATTAGAGGGAAAAGAATTATTGTCTGTATACAATGGAGTGGAAACTTGAGCCTATCTTCTCTAGGCATTAAAGGCAAGCTGATCAGAGCAGTCTCCTGATTTCCCTTATGAGGCATCTATCCTGAACTCTTTTCATGCACATTAGTGTGTTAGCTGCTCAGTCCTGTCTGATTCTTTGTGACCCAGGGGCTGCAGCTTGCCAGGATCCTCTGTCCATGGGATTTCCCAGGAAAACATACTGGAGTGGGTTGCACGGGATTTCTCAGGCAAGAATACTGGATTGGGTTGCCATTTCTTTCTCCAGGGAATCTTTTCAACCCAGGGACTGAACCTGGGTCTCCTACATTGCAGGCAGATTCTTTACCATCTGAGCTACTAAAGAAGCCCTATTATGCACGTTGGTAGGTTGAACTGCAGGCTTCTCCGGTGGCTCAGCGGTAAAAGAATCCACCTCCAATGCAAGAGATATAAGAGATTTGGGTTTAAACCCTGGGTCAGGAATATCTCCTGGAGTAGGGCATGGCAACCCACTCCCATATTCTTGCCTGGAGAGTCCCAAGGCCAGAGGAGCCTGGCAGGGTATAGTCCACACAGTCGCAAAGAGTCGGACACAACTGAGCAGCTAACACACCAATGTGCATAATGAGAGTTTAGGATAGATGCCTCATCAGTAGAAATCAAAAGACACGACTGAGCACGCACACAGGCTGAATAGAAAGTGGGAGTCACTTTGCCTATGGAGAAGCCTAATTGAGACTACCAACTGTCTGCATTTCAAATGACTTTCTTGAATTTTGCAAATTATGAAAGTTTCACTCACTTCCCTCAAAACATGTTGTTTCTGTTATATATCAAATAAAGAGGCAAAAACTACATTAATGTTTTGCTTTCACATAGTCCCAGTAATGAAAGTAAAATAGAATGCGTGTGACTATTAGAATTAAGAATTAGAATGAAGAATTATAATTCTTAATTTATTTACTTCTTGAAACTTAGAACTTCAGCTATTAGAGTATTATCAAGTCCCATTTCTCTTTATTCTTTGCCTTACAATTACACAATTTTCTCCAAGCTGTAAATTGGCTGGAGACCAAAGATTATTCTGATAAAGAAAAGATGGTTAGAGAGAATGAGTCCCTAAGGGCACATTTTATAGATGATGAAACATTAAACCAAGAGGTGCCGGAGTCCAGCCCCAGCTGGTCAGGGTTCCCTCAGGATGGACGGCGTCGGCGATACGAATGAGAAGACACAGCGAGTCGTGGTGTTTCCAAGTGTCTTCTGACTTTATTGTTTTTAAGACAGCTTTTATATTTTTAGTGGTACATAGAAACAAATGTAAAGTATAGAGTCATAACAAATCAGTTTAATGGGTCAACAGTGTTGACCTTTACCGACATCGTTTGCATATCTTAGTTCAGTTTGTTTACATCATCTTCTGGCCTGGGGGCCTGCTAACATCTTGTGACTCTCCTATTGATAAGGGTTGATCAGCCAGGACACTTTTGTATCAGGCACAGCAGGAAAGAATTCATTAATAGAAAGTTTCAAGGTAAAACCTGTTTTACTCTAAGCCTTGAGCTTAACAGAAAAGAATGTGGTTCCATAAAGTCATAGTACAGCAAGCTGAAACAATATAGCACAAAGGTCAGTTCTTAGCAAAATCACCAGCTGAATTAACAATTGTCTTATTATTTGTATTAAAACTAAACTTTTATTTATATAAATCCCTAATTATTATGCTTTCATTATATAGGCTAAATACATTAAGAGTAAAAACATAGTGAGTAACTATAGATTAAGTAACAATTTCACAAAGCAATATTTTTTTGTGTTTCCTAACAAGCCTTTCTTTCTGCGAAAGGTTTTGTGCTCATAGGGGTTTTCTTTGCGGAGGCTCTCAATGCTGTTTTATTACTAGGGAGCAGTTATGCACATTAGCTCCAAAGGCACAGGTACATTTATTAAACAAACCAATATGTTAGCAAAAGGAATTTAGATCAGCATACTCTATATCTCAGATAATTTTATTTAGGGTGCTACCGTTCAGGGGCCTTGCTGATTTGAGGTTTCAGAATGATCCGCTCTAGAAGGGAATCAGGAAAGGCCTTTTGCCTAAGTCATAGAAAATAAGAAGAGGTTTATTATAGTAAACAATCAGAAAGACAGATATCTTTAAGGTGAGCGCTGAGGCAGCCTTCTGAGAATCCCCGAGGGCTGAGAAGCCGTGCTCAAATCAGTCCTCTTTCTCATGACTCTGTCATGGGTGGGATCCCGCGAGCCAGCTCCCGGCAAAGAGGTAGTGATTTCAATGCTTGGCCTTTGTACATATGCCCTTTAGCATTCTGACTCTGTGTCTTAACCTCCTCTTATATAAAATTAGGGTAATAAAACATGCTCAGTCTTCCTGGTGACAGTAAATCTCTTCTAAGATTTTATGTGACAATGTGTGTTTTGTTGGTTTGTTTGTTTGTTTTAAGCAAAATATACGACTGCAAATAACATGAAAAATAAAGTTTCAACTTTAGTTTTTCAGTCCTATGCAGTAATTTAGTCCTTCACACTTTCTCCTCCCACTGAAAAGTAGATTGTGGGTAAAATATTTTCAATGACTTAGTATCCCATCATTACTTCTTTCATGAAGCAACTATTCTCTTCCCAACTAAATTAATATATCTGCTATGTTTTAAATAGAAGCATGCTAACCTTATTGGCATCCAGAATTTTATATTTTTATTTTCATTTAAGATGTGGCTAGTGGCAACCATGTATTTCTCTCAATACCAAATGTCTGGTAATAAATAAATAACAACAATAATTTCATTTTCAGTCCTATGCTTTTCATAGATCTTTCAATATTGAAAAAAAGAAAAATGCATAATGTATGTACCAAAAAGAAAAATAAAATATTGCAATATGAAGTCAAATGGAATTCTTGAGGTATTTTCCTGACCCATCCCAATGGAAATGAAGTTGGCTTTGGGTTACGTAAAAGTGTTTCTTTCACAGTCCAGGGAAGTACAGAGAAGTAATGCTTTCCTTCTTGGCTTATTCTGGCAACTGTATTCTACTGGGGAAAAGAGGAGCCTTGCTCATCCTACCACTAGACAGCACTTGATTCCACTCAGGAAGGTAAACTTTTTATGTCTTGGTAGTCACTCCCAACAGAAGTTCAGTATTTAGAAAATTTCCAAATAAGTATATTTTCTGAATCAAAGAAAATGATATTTTGAAAAGTACAGAACCAGTAGACTAAGCCACCTTTGTTTCTCCATTAACATCAACAAAAAATACATTTGGATTTTGCATAATCATAATCATAACAAAAACCTTACTCATCTTTCTCAAATTACATTGACCTTGTGACCCATGTGGTATTTCTTCCACTGTTTGCTAATTTTGATCTAAGACCACTGATAGCTTTTATTTACTTAAGTTTACTTCTGAATTTCCATTTTAGTCCATTTCCCTCATATTTTAAAATGCAGGCTGCTTTCTTTTTTTCTGATTTTGACATTCCAATATTGTGTGTGTGTGTGTGTGTTTTCAGATTCCTCTTTCATGTTCTGACCATCACTAGGCATGTGGACCTTAGTTCACAGACAAAGGATCAAATCCGCACTGCCAGAATTGAAAGCATAGTCTTGAATGGACCACCAGAGAAGTCCTGACCATTGCTTTTAAACTCCTTTACTGGTTTTAATTTTCCTGAATGTGCAAACTTTCTAGGACCCATCCTAAGTTTCTTCTTCTGTATGTGCTCCATGCTTTCTTATTACTTCAGTGATCACATATAATACTTTTGATTTTTTAATCTATATCTTCAAGTCAGTATCCTTTCTTAAGGTTCACTGCTATATCATCTACTGAATGATGAGAAAGCCAGCTCACGGGAATGTAATCTGTGTAGTCACACAGGATCCCCATGTACTGCTGCTGCTGCTGTACCGAAGGGCCCTATATTTGTTTAACTCTCTGTTGTCACTGTCTGGGAACTTTTGGTGATTTTTAAATAAGGGCCCCAGGGTTTCATTTTCTCCTGGACCTCATCAATAATGTAGCCAGTCCTATCTACTGGTGATTCTTGAGATGTGTTTCACAGACACATCTATGTAATCATAAATTCTTACGATTAAATTTTCCCTTCTAATTTTCAATATTCAAGTGATATCATCAACATCTACCCAGCTAAGATCTAGAAATCAGTTTTGATTTCTTTCCTTACCAAACAAGTATTGGCCAAAATTTTGAATAAATTTATTGCCTTAGAAATTTCTAAATCCAAATTTTTTCTGTTTTCATATCAAATGCCTTAATTCAGTCCCTTGTCTTCTACTTCCTAGAAGACCATGACATCATTATTATTACCAAAGTGCTGAACCTACAAGTCATATAGAATCATGTCATGGTAATCTTAAAAATGAAAACATTGATTCCATATTGACATTGTCCACAAACATTAATATGAGTCATCCACTAACATGATGGTTGTTTCTCTGCATGTCTCTCCTCATTCAGTTTATGCTGCTCTTAGCAGTGCAGAATTCCAGGTACACTTAATTATTCACTTTCCCCAAAGCATGCTCCTGTATATCCATGTGTTATTGGGTTGGCCAAACGTTTGTTCAGGTTTTTCTGTAAATGTTATGGAAAAACACAAACAACCCTTTGGCCAGCCCTATATTGTGCAATAATAATTGGTCTGCTTGAAAAGTCTTTAGTAAGCTTCTTCCTCAGTGAGATTCCTGTGAATTCAAGAGTCAGTTTAAATTCCATCTCTGCTTGAAACTTTTCTTTTGGATACCCACTTCAATATTCTTGCCTGAAGAATTCCATGGACAGAGAAGCCTGGTGGGCTAAATACCATGGAGTTAAAAAGAGTCTGACATGACTGAGTGACTAACACTTTCACTCTGACTTACTTTATACTATAAACTAATACAAATGTACAGTCTATATTAAATGTATAATTAGAAAATTTACATAGATTTTATTTTAAATAAAAAAAAATTGTATTAGTTATAATTCAATGAAAGCTACTTTTGCATTCCAGTCCCCTATAATGTAAAGGTCATCTTTTTTGATGTTTGTTCTAGAAGGTATTGTAGGTCTTCTTAGAACCATTCAGCGTCAGCTTCTTCAGCATCAGTGGTTGGGGCCTAAACTTGTGATGTTGAATGATTTGACCTGAAAACGAACTGAGATCACTCTGTCGTTTTTGAGATTATACTCAGGTACTGAATTTCAGACTCTTTTGTTGACTCGGAGGGCTACTCCATTTCTTCTAAGGGATTCTTGCCCACAGCAGTAGATATAATGGTCATCTGAATTAAATTTGTCCACTCCAGTTCATTTTAGTTCACATGTTCTTAAAATGTTGATGTTCACTCTTGCCATCTCCTGCTTAACCATGTACAATTTTCCTTGATTCATGAACCTAACATCCACCTTACGTATCTCCTGAGAAAACTGTACACAGGATAAGAAGCAACAGAATCGAATATGGAACAACAGACTGGTTCAAAACTGGGCAAGGAGTACATCAAGGATGTGTATTTTCATCCTACTTATCTAACTTCTATGCAGAGTACATCATGTGAAATTCCAGGCTAGTTAGCTCACAAGTTGGAATCAAGATTGCCAGAAGAAATATCAACAACCTCAGATATACAGATGATATCACTCTAGTGGCAAAAAAAAAAAAAAAAAGAGAGAGAGAGAGGAACTAAAGAGTCTCTTGATGAAGGTGAAAGAGGAGAGTGGAAAAGTTGGTTTAAAACCCACCATTCAAAAAACTAAGATTATGGCATCCAGTCTCATAAATTCATGGCAAATATATGGGGAAAAAGTGGAAACAGCGACAGATTTTCTTTTCTTGGGCTTCAAAATCTCTGAGGATGGTGACTACATCCATGAATTTAAAAGACACTTGCTCCTTGTAAGAAAAGCTATGACAAATCTAGACAATAGAGACATCACTTTGCTAACAAAAGTCCATATAATGAAAGCTATGGTTTTTCTAGTAGTCATGTACAGATGTGAGGGTTGGACCATAAAGAAGTCTGAGCTCCAGAGAACTGATGCTTTTGAATAGTGGTACGGGAGAAGACCCTTGAGAGTCCCTTGGATGGCAAAGAGATCAAACCAGTCAATTCTAAAGGAAACCAAGCCTGAATATTCACTGGAAGGACTGATGCTGGAGCTGAAGCTCCAATACTTTGGCCACCTGACGCAGAGTCAACTCATTTGAAAAGACGCTGATGCTGGGAAAGATTGAAGGCAGGAGGAGAAGGGGGTGACAGAGGATAAGATGGTTGGATGGCATCACCAACTCAGTGAACGTGAGTTTGAGGAAACTCTAGGAGATAGTGAAGGACGGGTAAGCCTGGTATGCCGCAGTTCATGGAGTCACAGAGTCGGACACAGCTTACTGACTGAACAACAACAATGACGATGAAAACAATGTGTGTTTATATTGGGTTTCTAGTAAGACAGTATATTATACAATATGCATAAATATGTTTTGAAATTTGTGGTGTATAGTATTTTAGAAACATGAAAATATTTTTGCATACAAATGCAAGAAAAACTATATTAATGAACAGTAAATAAATATTAATTTAATAAAACTACATGTTTTTTGTATTTATAAATTTTAAAGTGCATTACATTTTATATAACTTTTACATAAAATATGTTAAGACAGAGGTCAAGTCAATATCATTTGATTACAATTAGTAAAAGAATAAACAAAATAACAAGGAAGATTTAATAGCTTTTTTTGTTACTATGTTGCTTTTAAATAGGCTTTATTTTTTAAAGCAGTTTAAAGTTCATAGCAAAAAGAAAAAATATTACCAGAGGAAGTATTAGAGGTCCTATATAACCCCTGAGCTGCCTCACACACAGCCTCCTTCACTATAGAATTTCTGCAAAGATTGATACATTAATTATGTTTATCAAACAAAGCCCATAGTTTACATTAGAGTTCACTCTTGGTGTTATAAATTCTATGGGTTTGACAATTGTGTAATAATACATCCACTATTATAGTGTCAAACATAGTAATTTGTGTGTAAAGAGAATGAATTAAATTTCTTTTTTATAAAACTGCCTTTTGTATTGAGGTATAGCTGATTAACAATGTTGTGATAGTTTCAGGTAAACAGCGAAGAGACTCAGCCATACAAATACATGTAACCATTCTCCCCCAAACTCCCCTCCCATCCAGGCTCCCATAAAACATTGAGTAGAGTTCCATTTGCTGTACAGTAGGTCCTTGTTGGTTATACATTTAAATATAGCAGTTTGTACATTTCCATCCCAACTACCTAACTATTCCTTCCCCGCTCCCCTACAACCATAAGTTCATTCTCTAAGTCTGCGAGTATCTTTCTGCTTTGTAAGTTCTTTTGTATCATTTATTTTCTGATTCAACATATCAGAGATGTCATACAATACTTCTCCTTTTCTGTCTGACTTACTTCACCAGTATGACAATCTCTAGGTCCATCCATATTGCTGCAAATGGCATTATTTCATTCTTTTTAGTAGCCGAGTAATATTTCATTGAATAAATCTGTCCCAAGAAAATCTAGGACTAGATGTATTCTCTAGTTAATTCTACCAAACACTTAGTAAAGAATTAACATCAAATATCCCCAAACTCTTCCAAAAAATACAAAATGATGAAACACTTCCTAACATACCCTGTGAAACCAATTCAACACTGAAAGGACAAACAAACCATTTTAAAAATGGCTAAAGTACTTAAACATATTTCCCCAAAGAATATATGCTGAACATAATTAGCTAATGCTGCTGCTAAGTCGCTTCAGTTGTGTCCGATTCTGTGCAACCCCATAGACGTCAGCCCACCAGGCTCCGCCCTCCCTGGGATTCTCCAGGCAAGAAGACTGGAGTGGGTTGCCATTTCCTTCTCCAATGCATGAAAGTGAAAAGTGAAAGTGAAGTCGCTCAGTCATGCCCGACTCTTTGCAACCCCATGAACTGCAGCACACCAGGCTTCCCTGTCCATCACCAACTCCTGGAGCTTACTCAAACTCATGTCCATAGAGTCGGTGATGTCATCCAACTATAAAAAGGAATGAGGTACTTAGAAATATCAAACTTTACATGAACCTCAAAAACATTATGCTAAGTAAAATCCAACACCAAAGATCACATATTTAATACTGAAACAGTCAATTCCTAGGTAGGTTGATAGGAAGTCCGGGGTCCCTGAGGAGAAGAAAGGGGTCTGGGGTTCTCATAGAAGGAGAAAAGGACATTGCTGTTTCTTAATCGATATAACAATGTAAAAAAAAAAAAAAAAAAAAAACAACGTATCTTGCTCAAAGACATGTTTCCCCTTATTAAGAATCTTCTGACTAATCCTGTCATCTTAAAATATATATTATGGAAGTGGGTCTGGTAAGATCTTTCTATTGTTAGTCCTAATCTTGTTAATTTAAGATGTATGTTGTGGGAGTGGGTCTGGTAAAAGCATATAAGGCCTTATTAAGACTAGTGAGGGGGGCACACCCCTTCTGATGTCTATGTCAGAAGCTTTCTCTGGCCCTTTTCCATACTTTAATAAAACTTTGCTACACAAAGGCTCTTGAGTGATCAAGCCTGGTCCCTTGTCCCAAAGCTAAATCTTCTTCGGAGATCACGATCCAACACCCTTCACCATAAGCTATCATTACTACTATCTCAGTTGCCTGAAATATCCAGAATAGTAAATCTACATAGACAGAAAGCAGATTAATAATTAAAAAGGACTGGGGAAAGGGGAAATGAGTGGTCACTATTTAAGAGGTAAAGGGTTTCACTTTGGAGTAATGAAAATGTTTTTGAATTTTTCTGTGTGCTGTGCTGTCACTTCAGTCATCTCAGACTCTTTGAGACTCCATGGACTCTAGCCCACCAGGCTCCTCTGTCCATGGGATTTTTCAAGCAAAAATACTGGAGTGGGTTGCCACATCCTTCTTTGGCGGATCTTCCTCACCCAGGGATTGAATCTGCATTGCAGGTGGATTCTTTACTGCTGAGCCACCAGGTAAGCCCCTTTGGAATTTTCAACATTGTTAATTCACTAAATGGCATTGAATTGTAACTTTAAAACGGTGTGTTATACAAATTTCACCTTAGAAAATGCTAGTTTATTCAATTTTGTCTTTAGATTATCTGAATTTTCTATGTAATGACTGGGCCCTGGCTAGGAATACTCATTAATGTTAACTGAACTGATTAATAAATGTTAAATTTAATTGATTTTTTGAGTAGCAAACTACCTTGTACATCTGAAATAACCCCACTTTATCATGAAGTTCTATCCATTTTAAACATGAACGGATTTCATTGGCTAATATTGGTTAAAGTTGATATTATTTTGAGAGGTCTGTTATAGTGTTCAACAATGATGATTGTAGACTTTTCTGGTTCTACATTTTGTATTTTCAATTTTGCTATATATGTATAATATGTATACATATATGCATACATATTATGTTTTGTGTATATATAATAAATAAAGCTGTTTTTACATATATTACACAAAGATGTCATCTTTGCACTATGAAATTGACATATCTTATGTAGAGAGTTGAATTAGTTTTGAAAAGCACATAAACCTTTATAAATTTGTTACTAGGTATGCAATGCTGCTATGTCTTTATGCCCTCAGATATGCTTCAGCTGGTCCATATTTTGCTGTTCATATTCAATAAATTTAATTTTAAGAGGTCAATGTTCTGTCTATGAACACTGCAGTAGTGCTTATTATTTTTAACACTGGACAAAGGATTTCAAAGGAACTATACTTTCTCAATGTGTTATAAACCTTTGTTCTCCATAGACCCCCTTTTTACTTGCTTTTCTAAATGTCATAAGAAGCCCAAAGTAGCTATGACAGGTTCATCTTCTGAGTTGAATGGTATAATTTATTATCTAGTTGTGGAAGCATTTTTCCCCTGGGTTAATAAAACATCTACCTAAATAGAGGACAGATGCATAGGGACTGGAAAAATCATCTTGAGAATAGGTCAATAGATGTAGTAGAGAGATATTTTCCCTCTGGCCCTCAATTCCATTTCTTTCTTCATGGACATATCTCTTTGACTATAAATAGCTTGCTAAACCAGAGCTATTGCAGTTTAGAGGACAGAATCTTCCAGAGCACTGGGAACTGTTCATATGTTGTTCAGTTGGCCCTACAGCTAGGTCTTCAACAAAAAAATTTAAATTTTCCAGAAGACTAACAGATGATGATAAAAAATCAAGTGCTAACTGTACACAAAGCACAGTTCTAAGAATGTCACAGATTGATTAGTTAATCCTCACGATGACCCTATATACAGTATCATTTGTTGTTGTTCAGTCGCTAAGTCATGTCTGACTCTCTGCAGTCCCATGGACTGCAGCACAACTTCCCTGTCCTTCACTGTCTGCTGTGGTTTGCTCAAATTCATGTCCATTGAGTCAGTGTTGCCATTCAAACGTCCCATTCTCTGTTGCTGCCTTCTCCTCTTATCCTCTCTCCTGATTCTTTCCCAGCATCAGGGTCTTTTACAAAGAGTTAGTTCTTCACATCAGGTGACCAAAGCATTGGAGCTTCAGATTCAGCATCAGTCCTTCCAGTGAATACTCAGGACTGGTCTTCTTTAGGATTTATTGGTTTGATCTCCTTGTAGTCCAAGGGATTCTCAAGAGTCTTCCACAACACCACAGTTCGAAAGCATCAATTCTTCATCACTCAGTCTTCTTTATAGTCCAACTCTCACATCCACGTATGACTACTGGAAAAACCATAGCTTCTACTAGATGAACATTTGTCGACAAAGTAGTCTCTGCTTTTTAATATGCTGTCTAGTTTGGCCATAGATTTTCTTCCAAGGAGCAAGCATCTTTTAATTTCATGGCTACAGTCATCTGCAGTGATTTTGGAGCCCAAGAAAATAAAATCTGTCACTGTTTCCATTATTCCCCCATCTATTTGCCATGAAGTGATGGGACCAGATGTCATGATCTTAGTTTTCTGAATGTTGAGTTTTAAACCAGCTTTTTCACTCTCCTCTTTCACTTTCATCAAGAGGCTCTTCAGTTTCTCTTGGCTTTCTATCATGAGGGTGGTGTTATCTGCATATCTGAGGTTATTAATATTTCTCCCAGCAATCTTGATTCTAGCTTGCCCTTCATCCAGCCAGGCATGTCACATGATGTACTCTGCATATAAGTTAAATAAGTAAGGTGACAATATACAGCCTTGACGTACTCCTTTCCAAATTTGGAACCAGTTTGTTATTCCATGTCCGATTCTAACTGTTGCTTCTTGACCTGCATACAGATTTCTGAGGAGGCAGGTCAGGTGTTCTGGTATTCCCGTCACTTTTAGAATTTTCCATAGTTTGTTGTGATCCACACAAATGCTTTAGCATAGTCAATGAAGCAGAAGTAGATACTTTTCTGAAATTCTCTTGCTTTTTCTATGATCCAACAGATCTTGGCAATTTGATCTCTGGTTCCTCTGCCTTTTCTAAATCCAGCTTGAACATCTGGAAGTTCTTGGTTCATGTACTGTTGAAGCCTAGCTTGGAGAATTTTGAGCATTTCTTTGCCAGCGTGTGAGATGAGTGAAATTGTGTGGTAGTTTGCACTTTCTTTGGCATTGCCTTTTTTTGGGATTGGAATGAAGATTGACCTTTTTCGGTCCTGTGGCCACTGCTAAGTTTTCCAAATTTGCTGGCGTATTGAGTGCAGCATATTCAGTGGCATATTGAGTTAAAAGTTAAGAGCTTAAAGGCTGAGGAGATAAACCCGAGTAATCTATCTCTAGAAATGAGACTCTTACCCACTACATTTTTCTCTCCCTCTATTCTCTAATAATACTAATGACTTCCAAGGGCATTGCTTCTTTGCTCTCCTTAAATGTGATGTGAAATCCTTTGTTCAAAACAATTTGTATGCTGGAGAGGGTGTAGAAAAAGAAACCCTCCTACAATGTTGGTGGGAATATAAATTGGTGCAGCCACTATGGAGCACCTTATGGAGGTTCCTCAAAAAACCAAAATTAGAGTTGCCATATGATCCAGCAATCCTAGATCTGGGCATATATCTAGAGTAAATTAATTCACAAAGGTACATGCACCCCATAATCATAGCAGCACTATTTACAATAGCCAAGACTGGAAGCATGCTAAATGTCTATTAACAGATGAATGACTAAAGAATATTTGAGACATACAGATAGATAGAGAGAGAGATAGATAACTGAAACACTTTGCTGTATAATGGAGATTAGCACAGTACTGAAATCAACTATACTTGAATACAATTAATTTTAAAAATAATGTTGTATAGGATACCATACAAAAATAGTGCTGATAGACACAAAATGTGCAGGAAAAAAGTTGCTCAAAATCCTTTTGGGATCTACAGGCCAAATTATTGTGTACTTTATTGTGTAAAGGCCAAATTATTTATGTACTTCTTCAGTTTCATAGTAATACCATGAATTATATTCAACTTTATGGTTTGGTAAAGATTTACTATCTAGCAGAAACAATTTTGAAAGTAAAAGGGAAATGATTAATATCTATGTTGAGGCAATGAGTTGAAACAATGCCTGTAGTAGCCAAACTGAGATATATTGTTATCCTAATCAGATAGCACCTAATTTGCAATAGATGTTTCTTGCGAGATAGTCAACTTGAGTCCAAAATAGCAACATCCCCAGCTCCACTGTAAGACAATATAAAGCTGTAAATATCAGTCTTTTGTTTATATATCACAGAACAGTTGTACCTAGGAGGAATTTGTTGCTGTTGTTTAGTTGCTAAGTTGTGTACAACTCTTTGCAACCCCAAGGACCATAGCCCATCAGGCTCCTTTGTCCATAGGATTTCCCAGGCAGAATACTGTACTGGGTTGTCATTTCCTTCTCCAAAGGATCTTTCCAATCCAAGGATCAAACCTGCATCTCCTACTTTGACAGGTGGATTCTTTGCTTTGCTTCAAAACCATATGGACTCTTCTTTAAATCTTCTATCAGGTTTGCTATGATCATCAAAGATCATGTCCATCTATCTGATCCTTGATTAGGTTGGAAAACCTTTTCTTGCTCTGAGCCACATTCAAAAATAGCAGCTTCTTGAGTCTTCCTTTGAAAGATTTACTGTGAAATACATAAATATCATACATACTTCTTCTAAAGTCCAAAATGAACATCAGGCATTTTAAAGGTAAGATTCATCTTTTTTAAAAAAATTTTCTTTGGAGAGAATTTTATGGCATGCTGTATACCACTGAACCTCCAGAAGTTCTCCCCTGGAAGTTAGGGAAGGCAAATATTACTTTCAATTTTAGTGCTAGAAAAAATGACATGGGAAAAGTGAAATGCATTGTTCTTTGTAAGGAAATTCAGAAAATAAAGATCCATCATCTCACACAGTATATTAGATTCAATTTATTTTTCACCCACTATATACCACATAAAATACTAACATATGCTTTTCTTCTAATAATAATTTTGAAAAGATGCATTTATACTTGTGTTTATCCTTTAAGTATAATTCCCTTGTATACTTCAAAAAATGAAGAAATTAGGATGAGACAGTAAACAATTTTTCATTGTAACTGCTAGCTGTACAATTAGAAACATACCCAGCACTATATAAATCTGATGTTTCTAGCCTAGTTTTGCTTTAAGTAGTTGTATGACCTTTAATTTTGTTAATAATATTTAGACACCATTTTAAAAACAACTGGGATAGAAGAATTATTTGACTTCCATCAATAAGCTCTATTTCGTCAGTTTAGGGAGGAAAGTTCTAATCAAAATATCAATAAAGACTCTTAAATCAATATACTATATTTCACTTGATATAAAAATAAATACCTATGAGCTTATACTGATATAAAAATAACCATAAAATAAATAAATACATGAAAGAAAAAGGATAACTTTCACTTGCAGTAGAATCCAACTAATAAATGTAGAAAGAAGAAGGAAAATGGAGAATAAACATTAGGTAAACAGCAAAGTAAAAATCGTGAAGGCAACAGATCAGTAGCTATCAAATTTGAGAAAAGTTTGTGAAAACACAGTATTTGTAAAGTCTTTATATACTCCCTCAAGATACTTATTAACTACAAAGTGTGTTAGCCACTCAATCATGTCTGACTCTGCAATCCCATGGACTGTAGCCCACCATGCTTCTCTGTCCATGAGATTCTCCAGGTCAGAATACTGGAGTGAGTTGCCTCCCTTCTTCAGAGGATCTCCCCAGCCCAAGAATCAAACCCAGGTCTCCTTCATTGCAAGCAGATTCTTTACTGTCTGAGCCACCAAGAAAATCCTATTAACTACAAAGGAAGGGATAATTTTACAGTAGGCAAACCTGATATACACCAATTTAAACAACTGATTGTTGAAAACTTCACTAGTAATAATATATATGACATCATTAACCCTTTGATATCATGAACTGATGATATAGCATTCTTGCCAAAAATGCATGGACATATTCAAATCAATACTATTCAAAAGTAAAAAGTCATGGGGGAAAAAAAAATAAACAAACCTTAAAAATCATTACAGGTTACAAGGGACAAGAGAAATAACAACTAAATGCAATGTGGGCTCTAGGATATAATCCAGAATAGAAAAAAAAATATTTGAATAACTATTAGAAATTTTAAAAAATTCTTTATACTATTGTGCTAATGTCAGTTTCTTGCTTTTGATAATTGTTCTATGGTTATGTGAGACATTAACCTTAACAGGTGTAGGAGACAGATACAATTATTTGTACTAAATCCCTAACTAGTCTGTAGGCTTAAGATTACTTCAAAATATTAGTTAAAAAAAAAAAAGATTCTCAGGTCATCAAAACAAATTATTTTAAATGTATATAGAAATATATTATATTGCCAAGTTTGGAGAATCATATTTGTAATATACCTATTTTTTTCCTGGACAGTTGCCGGTCATCTAGCACTCATCTTTCTCATTTAATCCTCCAAAAGGCTCCATTAGATAAGCAGCACTGCTGCTGCTGCTGCTAAGTCATTCAGTCATGTCCGACTCTTAGCGACTCCCTGGACTGCAGCCCACCAGGCCCCTCTGTCCATGGGATTTCCTCATTTTAAAGATGACAAAACAGAGACTGACTAATAAATGTCAGGGGTTGAGTTTTTTACCTTATGTACTTTTGACTCCAAGAATGAGTTCTTTTTACTGAACCATTTTGCCTAATAAACACCAGTGCTTATAGGCAAACTACATCAGGTTCAAATGTTAATGACAAAGGGTTCCTTTTTCAGAGAAAACAATAATTCAAAAAGATACAATACTACTTGCAATAGCCAAGATATGGAAGCAGCCTAAGTGTCCATTGTCAGATGAATGGATAAAGAAGATGTGGTATATTTATACCGTAGAATATTACTTAACCATAAAAAAGAATAAAATAATAACATTTGTGGCAACCTGGATTGACCTAGAGATTATCATAGTAAGTGAAGTCAGCCAAAGACAAAAACATGAATATCATACAATATTGCTTATATTTGGAATTAAAATCTGACACAAATGAACAGAAATTTAAGAAACAAAATAGACCCACAGACGTGGAAAACTAACTTATGGTTACCAAAGGGGAAACAGTGGTCGGTAATTTAGAATTTTTGAATTAACATATACACACTACTAAATGTGAAATAGATAACCAGCAAAGACCTACTGTATAGCACAATATTACAATATTTTGTAATAACCTATAAGGGAAAAGAATCTGAAAAAAATATAGATCTGTATGTATGTATAAATGAATCACTTTGCTGTAGACCTGAAACTAACACAACATTGTAAATCAACTATAATTTAAAAAAGAAAAAAAATGCTAATATTGAAAAATATTTTTAAAGGACATAGTATATTAATGCATTCTAAAATAATGATACTTGGATATCATGATACTTGGAGCTTCCATGTTGTTCTCCTACGGGTTATATCAATTTACATTTCCATCAACATTGTAGGAGGGTTCCCTTTTCTCTACACCCTCTCTAGCATTTATTTCTTGTAGATTTTTTCATGATGGCCATTCTGGTTGGTGTGAGGTGATACATGATTGTAGTTTTGATTGGCATTTCTCTAATAATTAGTAATGTTGAACCTCTTTTCACATGCTTTTTGGCCATCTGTGTATATCTTCTTTGGAGAAATGTCTATTTATATCTTTCACCCATTTTTGATTAGGTTATCTGTTCCCAGAACATTTAAGGTGGGTGAGGTTACCCTTTGATGTTCAGTTGGCTATCTGTATTAAATGTGTTTTCAACTAAATAATATTTTTAACTTATGATGGATTTATTAGGACATAGCCCCACCATAAATCAAGAAATATCTATACACTATACTAAAAGTCAAGAACTACTGCTCTAATTGTGTGCTGTATGGATATTTTGTCATTTTGAGAAAAAAATATGTTTCATCTATGAAACCTGGTTCTGTATCTTTACAAGCACTCCTGTACCAAACTCTAACAGGCTTAATAATAAGGGAAGCTTTGCAAAGTCACTTTTCTGTCTATTTCCTCACACCTGACCTTGGTCTACATTTCCAGAACAGTTGATGAACACCTGACTTCAGAAACCAGGTCTTACCTTCTACTTACAGCTAATCCTTATTCCCCTTAACTTTACCCTAAACATTTTGTGTGCTGCTTTTGATTTCCCTTGTTTTCCCCAGCCATTTTGAGAAAAAGCTCACTAGATTTAGCCCTTTCAATTCTATCATATAGAGTTCAGAAACTCCATGGCCCCAAAGGGTCTGCCTAACTACACTTGAATGAAAACTACATACTAATTTTATATGTCCTATGTCATTTTGAACTGACTATAATAGTACAGATAATAAATTATAACAGAATATTATAGTTCATAAGTTTCCTTGAGGATACAGAAGATTAATTGAAAGGAAAATATTTTTAACATCCTATACTATTTCCAGCACTATGCTAGGAAAAAATATAGATGATAATGTTGACAAATTATTGATAAGGCTATCCCTCATAATGATCACTTCACTCTTCACATATGGAACCTATAAGTCTAAGACAATATTTTACACTGGCTATTATTTTAATGGCAGCTCAAGAGTTATATTTAATTCTGCAAATTAAATAAATACAAGATAATCTAGCAAAGCAGTCTAAATTTATTTTAAGTAGTAATAACATAAAGCCAATGAACTACGTTTCTTTCTTCACCTGTTTAAAAATACTGACCAAAAGAACAAGAAATGTTTATGCACTAATGAGGCATTTAGCAGAAGAATGCTTGGTGTCTTCTTTGTGCATTTTATCACAAGAAAAAAATTTAAAGTGAGATTAAGTCAAGATGGCATTAGGGGAATTTCTAGGTTAACCAGGGCACCACTTTTTTTTGAGGATCTTCCTTTCTTTCCTTCTTACCTTTATTCATTATCTTAGTCCCTTCATATTTTCTTTCTTTCTCTACTAAGCAAAAATAATGATCAGAAAACAATAAGTCTGGGAAACACATATACATTAAATCTTAGCTGTCTATCCCTTGTGATGAACATTTGCATGGTGTCCCTATTCCTATTAAAAGCTAAGATCCCTTGGAAATCTAAGGTGATAAGAATAATAACAAGACCTTCCTTTAGGTACAAACTTATCATATGTTCACCTGTTCTTTAATATTTGATAAGAAATCACTTACACAAAATAACATTTCTACATTTTAAATGTACAGCACAACAGCTTTGGACAAATATATATACAGTAGTGTGAACTCTGTCACACTCAAAATAGAACATTTAAAGATTCTTAGACAACAGTATTATGCTTACCACTATTGTAAGAAGTGTAAAATACAAGCCTTTGGCTTAGACCAAAATAATAATTACATTTTTTGTTCAATTATGATATTTCACAGTCACTTTGATTTGTGGTGCAACTTTTAAAACTAATTTCAATATACCCCTTGTCCCATGATGCATAGTAGGCATCATGCAGGAGATACAGATAGGCCAATGTGGCCTTTGCTCCCCATTTGACCTTAAAGATGCTGTATCTCCCTCTAGTGAATTCTTGGAGTCTAATGATGCATGGGAAACACCAATTAGCACTAAAAGGTTTTCAGTAAAATCTGCAGTATGCTTAAAATGATGGACCCAAGACTTGTATGTGATCCTTTCTAATACGCTGTGTCCTTCACACCTCCATGTTTGGAATAAATAACTCAGGCAATACTAAAATTGCACACATTGTTAATGTCAACTAAGAACAAGAGGAAAATATCTTTTTATAAAAAAGCCAGCAGTTTAAAACCTACTGCACTGTTTAGTTAAACACAACAAATTAGATAATATATGAAAAACACATTAAACAAAAACAAATTTGTTCAGTTCACAAACTTAGGTCAAAGTGAAGCTAGAACAAGGTCCAATATCCATCATAAGCTTAGTGTTAGTCCCATTACACTAAGCCACTTCTGCATAGGTGTGGAAATCATGTTCTAGACTTCTTTAATCTATTTTATCAACAAAATGAAATGCTTTATGAAATGCTTCTTTTGTCATAGGTATCACTATTTCATTCTTTCTGGAAGTGTCACAGGTCTGAGATTTTCCTCTAGTTTCAAACTAACAAGGTAGTTTGCCACAGTTTTATGGACACTGGCAGCAAACCTGGGTCCTGGGTCAAAGTCAAAGGACAACTGATTATTTACAGAATTAACAGTACCAGAATATTATCATTTTCGCTCAGGGTTCCCAAGCCCCAATTTCCAAATCGTGAAAAAGAGGGCCAGGGGACACTTGCATAAAGTGCTGTTATAGAGAGGAACCCTAGGTTTTGGAAACCCAGGATGGCAGAGTAGAAGGATGTGTGCTCATCTTCTGCAAGAATACCAAAATATTTTATAGTAGACCATAAGCACATCTACACACAATGTGCCATGGAGGAGAACATTGCATTTATTAGACTAGAGAGTAAGAAAGACTTTCTTCTGCTCAGGAAAAAGATAAAATTAAATCCCTATCTACAAAGCCTGTTTGGATCATAAATATCTTTGAAGAGATAGTCTTTTTTAAAAGGCCCCAGTGCTTCTGTTCCTGGGATGTACAAAGACAGACCCGTTGAGAATTAAATCCCAAAAGGGCCTACCAGAAGGCAAACTGTAGTGTCGCACAAATAAACCACTTTTCTTCAACAACATAGCATTTTGGTAATGTAAAACAAGTTTATTTATAAATCTGAAACAAATTGAAAACTTATACATATATGTGTGGGGACTTCCTTTGTAGCCCAGTGGTTAAGACTCTGCTTCCAGAGCAGTACGCATATGTTTGATCCTTGGTCAGGACACAGAGATCCTGCATGCTGTGGGGGTATGGCCAGAAAGTTTAAAAATATGTGTACATGATATATAAATATATATATAATGTATATATGATCATGTATATATGATATATATGTACATCATATATATATAAGGAATGATCTATATGATGTAGACATATACCATTCATATACATGTATATAAAGGAAATGATCAGATTTAAAGATATTCTGGTGAGTTTTTTGAGTCTCTCTTTTCTGAGCCTGCTCTGTGCATCTGCGTTGTCAAATAAAAGTTATGTCAGTTATATCTAATTAAAGTATTTTCAAAAGCCCACAAAACTTAAATTAATAAAATTTTTCTTCTGTGTGCTGTGAAAACAAAATCTATTTTAGTAAAATGCCATTTGCCTAGCAGTTCAAAAATACATGAAAATGAAAATGATCATATGAAGTGCCTGTTTTTGCTGATAAGAATGAATTTTTAAATAATGTAATGTATGTCCAATTAGCCAATAAGTGTGAGTTAAATGAAAGGCAAATAATGCAATTGTTATCTTTCAAACCATGGAAATGAGCAATGTATGCATAAGTGGCATGTTTACTTATATAATTGGATTGAACACCAGTCATCTTATGGACAGGACTGTTGACCCTCAAGAATCACAGTATTTGTGTGTAATCACTTAGAAAATGCTAGCTATAAACTTTCTCATTTGCTCCCACTACTATTTTTTAATTAGAACAACAGAAGTGAAATTTCATGCTCATAATTATCTTGTTTGTCTCTATTAAGAAAACCAAGCTCTGGAATATCTAATATTTAAACATCTACTCAGTGACTAACAATTCACATACTTCTGACTTGCCTTCTTACAAATATTCACTGGGATGAGTATGTTTATTCCCATCTCACGCATGAGAACACTGAAGTTTGGGTGTCATCTTATGCAACACGGATTTTGCATCTGTGATTATCTAATATCAGCACATGGCCTTTTTCCTCAATCAAATTGGCCTTATTCTTTTATACTTCTAGCATGCATCTAAATAACATACAAAATCTGAAAAATGTTAGGAATAAATATTAATGTAGCTCAGTGTGGGGCTGGTAAAGGAGAACCACAGCAAACAAACACTAACTCTGTCTCATATGCACAAACCTGAATACATGAAACAGAGAACAGGTAAGAATGATAAGGAAGAAGATTTACCCCAAAAGAAATTGAAGTACAAGCCAGGTTGGTATATAAGCACTACATATACCAGGGAGACTTAGTTTGTATTTGATCTTGGAATATGAAATGCAAGCTTATTAGTTTTCTATCACTATCATAACAAATTACCACAAAGTTGGAGAGTTTAGCAACATAAATGCCTCACCTTATGTCTCTATAGGTCAGGTATCTAAGACAAACTCACTGGGCTAAAATCTGTGTTGGAGGATTGTGCTCTTTACTGGAGGCTTTTGGTAGCATCCATTCTCTTGTGCTTCCCACCTTCTAGAGGCAGCTCACATTCCTTAGCTCATGAAATCTTCTACCTTTAAAGCTAGCAATGGAAGACTGGGTCCTTCTCATAGTGTATACTCTTAACTACTCATCTGCCTTCATTTTTCACCATAATTTAGATTGGTTTCACCCTGAAAATCTGGATGGAGAAAAGTTCTCCATCTCAACTTTAATCACTTCAGCAAAGTACCTTTTGTCATGAAATGCAACACAGTCACAGTTTCCAGATACTAGGTCATGGCTATATTGGGGGGATGTTATTTTGCCAATCACAATGAATAAGGTCTACACATTTAGAAGGACTACACCAATTAAAAAGATAGAGATTGTCAGAATGAGTGAATAAACAAGACTATACTGTACGTTGTCTATAAGAAAGCCAATTTCAAAAAAAAACAAAAAGACTCAGGTAAAAATAAAGGGAAAGAAAAAAGATATACTATATTTTTTTAAGATTTTATTGATTTGTTGGTCACACCAGCAGCTTGTGGGATCTTAATTCCCCTACCAGAGATCTAACCTGGGCCCTTGGCAGTGAAATCCCATGTTTTAACCACTGGACCATTAGGGAGTTCCCAAGATATATTGATAAATAGTGCCATCAATTTCAGAGATAGCAGAGTTCAGAACAAGAAAAATTATCAGAGATTACCAGTTGTCACTTTTCCAAGAACACCTAAGAAACTTACACACCTATGTACTTAACAGAGCATCAAAACACGTGAGTCAAAAACTGACAGAACTACAAGAAGAAACAGACAAATCCACTATTATAGTCGGAGATTTCAACACAATCTGTTAGTATTTGGTAGTTCAAGTAGGTAGAAAATCACTAAGATAGAGTTGACCTAAACATCACTCTCAGTATACTTGATCTAATTGATGTTTATAGAATATCCTTTCAACAACAGTAGAGTACATATTCTCAAGCTCACGAGATATTCACCAAGACAGTTGGCATTCCAGACTGCAAAACACACCTTAGCAGATTTATACAAATATAAATAGAGTGTGTTATCCGACCACAATGGAATTGAACTAGAAATCAATTCCAGAAACAGGTTGGAAAATCCCCAATATTTGGTCATTAAACATACATACCTAAATAACATATAGGTCAAAGAGGTCTCAAGAAAAATATTTCCAAATATTTTGAACTAAAGGAAAAATCTAAATGCAACTTATCAAAATGTGTGGGATGCAGAAAAAGAACACCTAGATGGAGATTTTTAGTCTTAAGTGTGTATGTTAAACAAGAAGGAAGGTCTTACATTATAACAATATAAAGTTCCATCTAAGAAAATAGAGGAATGGCCATTTAAGCCTAAGTAGAATACAAAAACATATATAAACATTACAGCAGAAGTGAATGATGTTGGAAACAGGAAAATAATAGAATCAATGAACTCGTAATTGGTTCGTTGATCTTTGAAAAGATCAATGAAACTGGTAGCCAGGATGAGCAATGACCAAGTGTTTGCAATCACCCACAATTTACCCTCTACTTGGGGGATCCCTGGTGGCTCACCTGGTAAAGAATCTGGTGCAGTACAGGAGAGCTGGGTTCAATCCCTGGGTCAGGAAGATCCCCTGGAGATGGGAATGCAACCCCCTCCAGTATTCTTGCCTGGAGAATTCCATAAACAGAGGAGCCTGGTGGGCTAGTGGGCTACAGTCCATGGGGTCAGAGAGTCAGACAGGACCAAGCAACTAACACTTTCACTTTTACCCTCTACTCTGGCTTGGACTGTCTCTTGACAGGCTTCTCTCCTCCCCACAGATCCCTGAACTCTGGCTTGTCCTTTAGCCTGGCCAATCAGTAAAACACAAAATACCCTCACTTAAGTTCATCCTGAGAATTGGCTGACCACGTGAGAAACAGAAACATACTCCATTAAATCATTTTAATTACAATGCTGTCCATTTCTATTCAATTTCCACATTCTTACTGGTCCTAATTCTCTAACCCCTTAAAAGCGGAAAAATTATTTTTCTGTTTGATTTTGATTAGCTTGTAGATTGTAGCAGGAATGTTATCCCTATTGGAATAGTTTTTTCAATATAATCTACCCTTGACTAAGTCTGGTTGTTGTTATATGGCTCCAAGAAAACAGAGCTGAGACGCCACTTTCCATACAGTACGTGTGTGTGTGTTAGTCGCTCAGTTGTGTCCAACTCTTTATGACTCCATGGACTATATAGCCTGCCAGTCTCCTCTGTCCATGGAATTTTTCAGGCAAGAATACTGTAGTGGATAGCCATTTCCTTCTCTTCCCAACCCAAGGATAGAACATGGGTCTCATGCATTTCTGGCACCCACAAAGCTCCTCTGTCCAGGAGATTCTCCAGGCAAGAATGACAGAGTGGGTTGCCATTGCCTTCTCCAGGGGATCTTCCCAACCCAGGGATCAAACCTGGGTCTCCTGCATTGCAGGCAGATTCTTTACCATCTGAGCCACAGGGAAGCTATCATGGGTCATCAAAATTGATCTCATGCATATGTCTTTTTGAAATATGCCTTTCTTAGAGTATATGCTTAGGAATGGGATTGCTGGCTCATATGGTAATTCTATGTTTAGTTTTTAAGGAGCCACCACACTGTTCTCCATAGTGGTTAGTGTAAATTTGATGTATAGCACAGGGAGCTCATCTTGGTATTCTGTGGTGACTTAAATGGGTGGGTCAGAGGGACAGGAGGTACAAAGTGGAGGGAATAAACATATACATGTGTCTGATTTGCTTCATTGTACAGCAGAAACTAACACAACATTGCAAAGTAAATATATCCCATTAAAAAATTAATTAAAAAGCTGATTTTGTGTACATTGAATCAATAACAAAAAACTAAAAAGTAAAAGAATGCTCAAAACTATGAACAACAAATAACAAGGAATTGGATACTAGTTGAAATGCACTGATTGCTTATAAGATACAAACTATCAGAATTCACACAAAGAAAACAGATCATTCAAATAGGCTTCAGTTCAGTTCAGTTCATTTCAGTCGTTCAGTCGTGTCTGACTCTTTGCAACCCCATGAACCGCAGCACGCCAGTCCTCTCTGTCCATCACCAACTCCCTGAGTCCACCCAAACCCATGTCCATTGAGTCAATGATGCCATCCAGCCATCTCATCCTCTGTCGTCCCCTTCTCCTCCTGCCCTCAATCTTTCCCAGCATCAGGGTCTTTTCAAATGAGTCAGCTCTTTGCATCAGGTGGCCAAGTATTGGAGTTTCAGCTTTGACCTCAGTCCTTCCAATGAACACCCAGGACTGATCTCCTTTAGGATGGACTGGTTAGATCTCCTTGCAGTCAAAGGGACTCTCAAGAGTCTTTGCCAACACCACAGTTCAAAAGCATCGATTCTTCTGCACTCAGCTTTCTTTATAGTCCAACTCTCACATCCATACATGACTACTGAAAACACCATAGCCTTGTCCAAATGGACCTTTTTTGGCAAAGTAATGTCTCTGCTTTTTAATATGCTATCTAGGTTGGTCATAACTTTCTTTCCAAGGAGTAAGCGTCTTTTAATTTCATGGCTGCAGCCACCATCTGCAGTGATTTTGGAGCCCAAAAAAATAAAGTCAGCCACTGTTTCCACTGTTTCCCCCATCTATCTGCCATGAAGTGATGGGATCGGATACCATGATCTTAGTTTTCTGAATGTTGAGCTTTAACCCAACTTTTTCACTCTCCACTTTCACTTTCATCAAGAGGCTCTTTAGTTCTTCTTCACTTTCTGCCATAAGGGTGGTGTCATCTGCATATCTGAGGTTATTGATATTTCTCCCGGCAATCTTGATTCCAGCCTGTGCTTCATCCAGCCCAGCGTTTCTCATGATGTACTCTGCATATAAGTTAAATAAGCAGGGTGGCAATATACAGCCTTGACGTACTCCTTTTCCTATTTGGAACCAGTCTGTTGTTCCATGTCCAGTTCTAACTGTTGCTTCCTGACCTGCATACAGATTTCTCAAGAGACAGGTCAGGTGGTCTGGTATTCCCATCTCTTTAAGGATTTTCCACAGTTTATTGTGATCCACACAGTCAAAGGCTTTGGTATAGTCAATAAAGCAGAAATAGATGTTTTTCTGGTACTCTCTTGCTTTTTTGATGATCCTTTGGATGTTGGCAATTTGATCTCTGGTTCCTCAGCATTTTCTAAAACCAGCTTGAACATCTAGAAGTTCATGGTTCACGTATTGCTGAAGCCTGGCTTGGAGAATTTTAAGCATTACTTTACCAGTGTGTGAGATGAGTGCAATTGTGCGGTAGTTTGAGCATTCTTTGGCGTTGCCTTTCTTTGGGATTGGAATGAAAACTGACTTTTTCCAGTCCTGTGGCCACTGCTGAACTTTGCAAATTTGCTGGCATATTGAGTGTAGCACTTTCACAGCATCATCTTTCAGGATTTGAGATAGCTCAACTGGAATTCCATCTTCTCCACTAGCTTTGTTCGTAGTGATACTTCCTAAGGCCCACTTGACTTCCCATTCCAGGATGTCTGGCTCTAGGTGAGTGATCACACCATTGTGATTGTCTGGGTTGTGAAGAACTATTTTGTACAATTTTTCTGTGTATTCTTGCCACCTCTTCAATAAATTGAATCAAGAATTTATTAATGTAATCCTCTAAGTAAGTAGAAATGCAGGAGATTTTCAGGTAAGGGATAAACATATGGGAAAATCCTGAAATGGAAATTAACAGAGCGTGAACAGGAAAGATGTCAAGTGCTGTCTAATTAGAGCAGAGGGGACACATAAGGAAGTCCTCTATTTGCTAACAGATGCCAGTAAGCTGTTTCTACCCCACTGAGTTCCAGAATTATAGACCAGGGGTCTCTCTCATGGACACTTGACACTTGCCAGCATGAGGAGTTACCCAGTAGAACCAGCCATGGTTGATTGCCAGCTTCTTGGCAGTCTGACAAAAGAAAGAGAGAAGGAAGCTATTTGTTCACAAACTGTGACATCTGAGCTTCAGTCAGATACTATGAGTTGGTAAAAATACAAAACTGTCAGCTTTTACAAAGGAGAACCCATTGAATGGCTTTGGCACTTTGATATAGGATTTAAAACAAAGGATCACTGTGAGGCTGACATGACTTAGAGCTGATTTTGAATTCAAACTGGGGGTGCTTAGAGGATGTTTGCAAGCATGCATGTCTTCACTTCACCTTACAAATTAGTTAAAATACCAGATTTAGTGCCATGTCGTTTTTCAACTTTTTAATTTTGTTTTTGTTGATGTTTTAGGTTAATGGATTCTGTGGCAAATTTTTTCTCACTAGTAAAGCAAAAGTCAATATTTGAGTTATCTTAGCACTAAAAGTGTGTGTGTATGTTGTGTATGTGTACATGTATTGGGAGGATGTATGTATTTAAGGGTTATGGAAGTGTTTTGTTTTTTATACTTATTGACAACTCTGTACCAATTTGGTTTTTTAAGTTTTATTTATTTATTTTTGGATGTGCTGGGTCTTGGTTGCTGCACTGGGCTTTCTCCAGTTGCAGTGAGTGGGGGATACCTTTTACTTGCAATGTGCAAGCTTCTTATTGTGGTGACTTTTCTTGTTGCAGAGCACGGGCTCTAGAATGTATGGGCTCAGTAGCTGTGACACGTGGGCTTAGTTGCCCTATGGCATGTGAGATCTTTCTGGACCAGGGATCAAGCCCACATTCTGTGCTGGCATTGGCAGGCACACTCTTAACCACTGGACCAATAGGGAAGCTCCAAGGGGGTGTTTTGTTTTGTTTTGTTTTTAAAGCTCTCTTTGCCAAGTGGCTTCTCAGATTCATGGATATGAGTGAAGTTGACACAGAGAGATGAAAAAGATTATCAGAGTGGGAATTTTTATTTGTTAGCATGACCTCAACATGCTCAATTTTGAGAAATTTTAGAGCTTTATGTGGTAAGCAGAATTCCAAGGATTGTTCTCTCGCCCCCAAAGATTCCCATTCCCTAGAGATTCGAACATAAATCTAGGTATTGTGGTGAAAGGAGTTTGTCATTTAAGGTGCAAATAAGTTGACGTTAAATTTTGGAGATCATCCATGTATGTATATACACACATACATTCATATACATATATATATATATATGTATACACACTTATGACTTATTTGCATTGCTGTATGGCAGCAACAAACACAACATTGTAATGTAATTATCCTCCAATTAATTTTATTTTTTTAAAGTCAGAAGAAGAAGGCCACAGAAGGGGATGTATGACATCACATAGGTTTGAAGCACAAGAAGTCCTCCAGGTGCTATTGCTGGTCTACAGATGGAGGCAGCAATGCGGGGGCCTCTAGGAGCAGAGACAGACCTCCTGCAGCCAGTGAAGAAATGGGATCTCAGTTTTACAGTCACATAGAAAGGCATTCTGTCAGTCAGCTGCCTGAGTTTGGAATTAGGTTCTCCAGCTCTCCAGGTAAGCTCTTAACCTGGTTAACATATTGATTCCAGCTTTGTGGTACCTAAGCAGAGACCAGTTGAGCTCTCTTGGACCTCTGACCCACAGAAGCAGATCACAGGTATGGTTTCAAGCTGCTAAATTTATGGCAATTTAATATGCAGTGATAGGAAATGAATATAATTTCATGTTCATGCATAATTCTGGATAATTTGTATATATTCAAGTAGCTATCCTATAGAAGATACCCAACAGATAGAAGCTATAATTACTATTGTTATATTCTAAAGATAATCAGAATTCCACTTTCATGTCTCTTTTAATTGATGGAACTCTAATAAGCTCTTTTTTTAATTGAAGTATAGTTGATTTACAGTGTTGTGTTAGTTTCAGGTGTAAAATAAAGTGATTCAGTTATACATATATAAACCTATTTTTTTCAAATTCTTTTCTCTTAAAGGTTATTACAAAATATTGAGCACAGGTCCCTGTACTATATAGTAGGTTCTTGTTGGTTAGCTATTATATATCTATATCTATATCTAGTAGTGTGTATATGTTAATTTCAAACTCTTAATTTATACCTCTGCCCTCTTTCCCTTTGGTAACCACAAGTTTGTTTTCTATGCCTGTGAGTCTCTTTCTGTTTCATAAATAAGTTCATTTGTATCATTTTTTAAGATTCTACATATGAGTGATGGCATATGGTATTTGACTTTCTCTTTCTGGTTTATTTCCCTTAGTATGAAAATCTCTAGGTCCATCCGTGTTGCTTCAAATGACATTGTAAATCTCTGCTCACATAGGAATGCAATGCAATTTTTGTTGGATGAATACAATTTCCTACTTAGTTTTATTCTTTCCATGCTGAATTCATGGAAACCCAAGTTAATCTCAATATTCTTTCATAGATGGGACAGTCTCATCTGGAAATTCTTTCAGGTCAGCCCCTCATGCTTCCCATTAGCTACAAAGAGCATAAACAGTTTTGTTCAATGCAATATATCTGATGCCTAGATAATGTCTATCTTGAAGTAGTGTTCAGTGAATTCCTGGTTCAATAAGAAAACTGACACAAAGTTTGTGTTTGTGAGGACCTGGGGAGTTCCCATGTACCATAAGATAGACAAGGTTATTCTGTGTAAAAAATAACCACAGAAGCTAACGACTTATAACAAGAAAGAGGTGGTTTTAGGCTTCTTTCTCACTGTAAGTCAGCCCTTATGTCTCCTCACTGCAGCCGGCATGACAGAGCAACCATATTCTGGTTGCATGGCCAGCAGAAGGAAAGAGAGTTTTGGAAAGACTGTGCATTCAGTCTACCAATTAAGTGCTCAGGCTGAGAAGTAAAACCCCTCAAATCTGCTCACAAATCTTTGCCAGAACTGGTCATGTGGACACATTCAACTATAAGAAGCCAGAAAATTTAGTTAGACCCATTTATTGGATGTATTTGGTGGTCATCATTCATGATGATCGTACCCTTTACAAGGAGCATGAAATAAGACACAATTTGCTTGATATAAGAATGAAATCTAAGTACAGGATGGATGAATCTGATCACAGCATATTTTCTGACTCTCAGATTGCTATCTCAGCTCTATCCCTGTTGGGCTCACATCTAGATCTATGCCTATGATGATAACAACAGGGAATGGAAATAAAACTTAATGATCCTTTTACAAAAAGCAAAACATATATCTGCCCTTGCCAGTGGTATCCTTCCCCACCAAAGAGGTGTACAGTTATGGTCTGGTGACTTAGTCATGCCCAGTGGTAAGGAATTCTTCTACCAAGTTTATCTCGTTAAACAAATCCAGCAAGTCTGCAGGAGCAACACACTTTAGAATCAATTTTCTTTCCCTTTCAGAGCACATACAGATAGAGTGATGCCTAATGAGACATTTCCAGCTGAACGTTTGGACACATCAATTGAGTTTCATTCAGTCAGTATTTATGCATCTCCATAAAATTTGTAACAATTTAAATTTATCAAAAAAATTGATTGCATTTGCAATTTGCTAAGCGCTGTGATTGTAGGTATCCTATATAAAACCCAGAAAATAGTTTTCAAACAAAGAGGTCAGAAATGATGTTGTCTAAAAGCTATTCACATGCTGCTTTGTTCATCAAAGAAGAGAAAAGTGATATCTGACTGGGGACATCTGGAAACATTTTCTGTACAAATCAATTTCAGAGACTTCTGGAGTGAAGGAAGGAAGATCAGACCTTCTGCAGGTTGGGGTTGCAAAGAGTTGGACACGACTAAGCATGCACACATGCAGTAACATGGATAGACCTAGATATTCTCATACTAAGTGAAGTAAGTCAGAAAGAGACATATAAATACCATATGATATCACTTACTTGTGGAATCTTAAATATGACACAAGTGAACTTATCTATGAAACAGAAACAGACTCATAGGGCTGCTCCTTGATCCTTCTGCCTTAGCCTGGCATTCAAGGTTCTTTTTCATAAACTGGCCTTCTTAGATTTAGCTCCAGCTGCTCTCCAGCATGTGCTGTTTTTCACAAGAAAGCAGACTTTTGGTTGTCAAGGGGGAGAAGGGGCTAGGGGAAGAATGAATTGGGAGTTTGGGGTTAGCAGATGCAAACTAATATATATGGAATGGATAAACAACAAGATTCTACTGTATATGGGAACTATAGTCAATACCCTGTGATATGAAAAAGAATATGAAAAAGAATGTGTGTGTGTGTGTGTGTATATATATATGTAGAGCTGAATCACTTTACTGTATAGCAGAATTTAAGACATAATAAATCAACTATACTTCAGTAAAATATTTTTAATCAAAAAACTTAGAAAGATGACATTTTGTTCAAGATATTGGTAGGTAATAAGAGATTCCTATCTACCTACAAAGCCTGAAGAAATGGATAATCTACTTAGAGTCTATGGCAACTCCATCAACCTGAATATTACATTAATCGGAAATCATAGACCTCCCCCCAAACTACTTCACCCCATTTGTTTGCTTCTAATTTAACTCATATAATTTACACTTAGAGCCAACATCATGCACAATACTTATTTGACATCTCCTTTGTATGATACTGTTTTGTGTACATAGAGATACATTAGTTATGGTTCTCATGCTAAGTCATTTCATTTAATTTTTTAAATATCCTTCACACTTGTTTACTAACTTGATTTCCATGTCTCCCTTGCGAGTTTCATATTAGTGGAAATATATTTTTTATCCTCTAACAAATGAGGAACTAGCAATCTCCCTGAGCACTGGCTACAGGTAGATAAGAGACAGGGTAGCCAGATTGTGTCTCAGCTCACACTGTAACCTTAGGCAATTTATTTCATTTTCTCAGGCTCAGTTGGTTTTGTCTCTTTAAAAAACATGTGTATCATGAGCTCATTGGGAATATTCAGTGAAATAATGTATGTCAAGCACTTAGCACAATTCCTGGCACATATAAAACTTGAAAAAAATAGAAGATCAACAGCATTGCCCTGACCTGCATAAAATATTTCTGAGGGATAAAATTTACTTTTTACTTCATCCCATTCAAGAGTCCTTGTCATCATCTGATCTTTTAATCGCATTGGCATAAATGGCTGATGTAAAGGAAAATTAACTATCTTAAACATAAGATCTTTGCAAACTAATTATTTGTCCTCCAGGTTGGTCTGAGGATGTGATTAGAGACATCATGGTTCAGCAGAAGCTTCTGGACTCTTCTATAATGAGTTCAACACACATACAGATTTTTGTGGGCCTTGCAATAGGCTTGGGCTCCCAGGTGGCACTAGTGTTAAAGAACCCACCTGCCAATGCAGGAGACATAAAAAACACAGGTTCAGTCTCTGGCTTGGGAAGATTCCCAGAAGGATAGTATGGCAACCCACTCTAGTATTCTTGCCTGGAGAATCCCATGGACAGAGGAGTCTGGTAGGCTACTGTCCCTAAGGTTGCACAGAGTCAGACATGACTGAAGCGACTTAGTGTGCGTGCGCCCATGCACACACACACACACACACACACACACACACACACACACACAACACTAGTGCCACCTGGGAACCTCCAATAGGCTTGCTGACTAATAAGCTAAAGGTCTATTAACTGGAGTAATTATAGTCAGTATCAGGGGTAAGGAAGAACCAATGACGTACTTAGCCTGGATTCTCTTTTATCACTTCATCACAACTAAAGCATAGAAGAGTCTACAATAACTTCAAATACAGTTAAAGTCCAAACACCAAATTATTTAACACTGCCATCAAAACAAAACCCTGAAGTCCATGTAGTTTCCTTAATTGCATTTCCAATCCACCAGAGCATGTGCTAGTCAATCCTTTCCAGTCACCATCATTATCAAGCATCCTTCACATGCTTACTATTGTGTAGTAAGTGAAATTTAAAAACTAACAATTACTGAGTCTCAACAGTGTGTGTAGACCCCAGGGCAAGGTATCTTCATACTCGATATCTACTGATTTTCAAAACTGCTTCTTAAGGGGACTTTCATTAATCCCATTTTAGAGATGAGAAAACTAAGCCTTTGAAAAGGAAGATACTTACCTATAATCACACAAAAGAGCACAAAGACATGATTTTGGCCTTGGAAAAAGTCTTGTCTGGAGACTGTAAGAAATATTGAAAGAGTATTTAAAAGTGATCAGCTCAGGGGAAGAATAGATTCAATGTCAAGAAGGCCAGCTTTCAAGGTATACTGTTCACAATCACAGAATAATTGGGAGCCTACTCATCTTCACTACTTCAGCCTTCACCCCAACTCTCTGTTCTTGGAATAAGCTTGCCTGGACCAGGAGGGAAGGCCATTCAATCTCTATCCTTTTTAAGCAGTGAGGTTCTGCTCTCTCAATGGTCCCCCCCAAAGCCTCTACAAGTTACCACTTGCAGAGCTTTCTTTCCATCTTGCTCTCGCCTTTGTGTTCCTTGTTCACTAAGTGGTATTTACTCGCTAGACTTCAACTGTAATATTCTTTTAAAAACCTCCTGCTGAAAAGTGTAAAATCCATCCTGTTAGCCCATTACTTGCAAAATGAAGTGTAAGCTGCCTGCCTAGCCTTCAACTTCAACTGCCTTTCATCACTCCTTGACCCCATTGTTCACTGTGGCAACAGAAATGCCACTCATCTCATGCCTTTTCTAGAATCTAAACTATTGTTACTGTCCCTCTGCTCAGGAGCCACTTTGTCATCTAGCCATGGCCTCTGCATGCCCCTTATCAAACACTTGTATCTGACATCACCTGCCCCAGCAAATTTTTCTCTGACATAAGTTTGTGGTGTTAAATGCTCTTCTTTTGTGCCTGTAAAATACTCTAGGATTATCTTCATCCCAGAAATACTGACATCAGTTTTCAATGGCCTATTTATATGTATCTCCCTCTTCCTATATTCTGAATTCCTTGACAAGAGGAATTACATATTATGGTACCAAATCCCTTATGATTATACAGTGCAAATGATAGATAGATTGAAGGGACTAGATCTGATAGACAGAGTGCCTGATGAACTATGGGCAGAGGTTCGTGACATTGTACAGGAGAGAGGGATCAAGACCATCCCCATGGAAAAGAAATGCAAAAAAGCAAAATGGCTGTCTGAGGAGGCCTTACAGATAGCTGGGAAAAGAAGAGAAGTGAAAAGCAAAGGAGAAAAGGAAAGATATTCCCATCTGAATGCAGAGTTCCAAAGAATAGCAAGGAGAGATAAGAAAGCCTTCCTCAGAATAAATGCAAAGAAATAGAGGAAAACAACAGATTGGGAAAGACTAGAGATCTATTCAAGAAAATTAGAGATACCAAGGGAATATTTCATACAAAGATGGGCTCGATAAAGGACAGAAATGGTATGGACCTAACAGGAGCAGAAGATATTAAGAAGAGGTGGCAGAAATACACAGAAGAACTGTACAAAAAAGGTCTTCATGACCGAGATAATCAGGATGGTGTGATTACTCACCTAGAGCCAGACAACCTGGAATGGGAAGTCAAGTTGGCCTCAGAAAGCATCACTATGAACAAAGCTAGTGGAGGTGATGGAATTCCAGTTGAGCTATTTCAAATCCTCAAAGATGATGCTGTGGAAGTGCTGCACTTGATATTCCAGCAAACCTGGAAAACTCAGCAGTGGCCACAGGACTGGAAAAGGTCAGTTTTCATTTCAATCCCAAAGAAAGGCAATGCCAAAGAATGCTCAAACTACCGCACAAATGCACTCACATGCTAGTAAAGCAATGCTCAAAATTCTCCAAGCCAGGCATCAGCAATACGTGAACTGTGAGCTTCCAGATGATCAAGCTGGTTTTAGAAAAGGCAGAGGAACCAGAGATCAAATTGCCAACATCCGCTGGATCATCGAAAAAGTAACAAAATTCCAGAAAACATCTATTTCTGCTACTGACTATGCCAAATCCTTTGACTGTGTGAATCACAATAAACTGTGGAAAATTCTGAAAGAGATGGGAATACCAGATCACCTGACCTGCTTCTTGAGAAATCTGTATGCAGGTCAGGAAGCAACAGTTAGAACTGAACGTGGAACAACAGATTGGTTCCAAATAGGGAAAGGAGTACATCAAGGCTGTATATTGTCACCCTGCTTATTTAACTTATATGCAGAGTACATCATGAGAAATGCAGGGCTGGATGAAGCACAAGCTGGAATCAAGATTGCCGGGAGAAATATCAACAACCTCAGATATGCAGATGTCTCCACCCTTATGGCAGAAAGTGAAGAAAAACTAAAGAGCCTCTTGATGAACGTGAAATAGGAGAGTGAAAAAGTTGGCTTAAAGCTCACATTCAGAAAATAAAGATCATGACATCTGGTCCCATCACTTCACGGCAAGTAGATGGAGAAACAGTGGGTACAGTGGCAGACTTTATTATGGGGGGCTCCAAAATCACTGCAGATTGTGACTGAATCCATGAAAATAAAAGACACTTACTCCTTGAGAAAAATGTTATGACCAACCTAGACAGCCTATTAAAAAGCATAGATGTTACTTTTCCAACAAAGGTCTGTCTAGTCATGGCTACGGTTTTTCTATAGTCATGTATGGATGTGAGCGTTGGAGTATAAATAAAGCTGAGCACCAAAGAATTGATGCTTTTGAACTGTGGTGTTGGAGAAGTCTCTTGAGAGTCCCTTGTACTGCAAGGAGATACAACCATTCCTTATTAAAGGAAATCAGTCCTGAATATTCATTGGAAGGACTGATGTTGAAGCTGAAACTGCAGTACTTTGGCCACCTAATGAAAAGAGCTGACTCATTTGTAAAGACTCTGATGTTGGGAAAGATTGAAGGCGGGAAGAAAAGAGTACGACAGAGGATGAGATGGTTGGTGTCATCACCAACTCAATGGACATGAGTTTGAGTAAACTCCAGGAGTTGGTGATGGACAGGGAGGCCTGGTGTACTGCAGTCCGTGAGGTCGCAAATAGTTATAAACGACTGAGAGACTGAACTGAACTGAACTGAATTTTGCCTTTTCCAGAACATCATCTAAAAGTTGAATGAACATCAGTTTTCACTTACCTTTGGTAAATATTTAGGTTGTAGTTGCTGCGTCATATGATCACTGTATACAAGACTTTACACAGAACCACCAAATTGTATGGTAGCCGCATTTTGCAGTCTCTCCAGTAATGTAGGAGGCTCCCAGTTGCTCTTCATGCTCATTGGTACTCTGTAATGTCAGGTCAACTATTTTTTTGGTGAGTGAAAACTCTAGTGCAGTTTCACTGCATTTTAATTTGCACTTGATTAATAATATTGAACATCTTTTCATTTGTTAGTATATATCTTTGGCAGAAAGTGAAGAAAAACTAAAGGGCCTCTTGATGAAAGTAAAAGAGGAGAGTGAAATGTTGGCTTAAAGCTCAACATTCAGAAAACAAAGATCATGGCATCCGGTCCTATCACTTCATGGCAAATAGATGGGAAAACAGTGGAAATAGTGGCTGACTTTATTACTTTGGGCTCCAAAATCACTGCAGATGGTGACTGCAGCCATGAAATTAAAAAAAGTTTACTCCTTGGAAGGAAAGTTATGACCAACCTAGAGAGCATATTAAAAAGTGGAGATGTTACTTTGTCAACAAAGGTCCTTCTGGTCAAGGCTGTGGTTTTTCCAGTAGGCATGTTTGGATGTGAGAGTTGGACTACAAAGAAATCTGAGTACCGAAGAATTGATGCTCTTGAACTGTGGTGTTGGAGAAGACTCTTGAGAGTCCCTTGGACTGCAAGGAAATCCAACCAGTCCACCCTAAAGGAGATCAGTCCTGGGTGTTCATTGGAAAGACTGATGTTGAAGCTGAAACTCCAATACTTTGGCCACCTGATGCGAAGAGCTGACTCATTTGAAAAGATCCTTATGCTGGGAAAGATTGAGGGCAGGAGGAGAAGGGGACGACAGAGGATGAGATGGTTGGATGGCATTACCAAGTTAATGGACATAGTTTGGGTAAACTCTGGGAGTTGGTGATGGACAGGGAGACCTGGTGTGCTGTGGTTCACGGGGTTGCAAAGAGTCGGAAATGACTGAGTGACTGAACTGAACCGATCTTCTTTGGCAGGATGTTTATTAAATTTTTTGCCCGTTTTCTAATTGAATTTGTTCTTACTGTTGAACTTTTTTAGAAGTTCTCTATATATTCTGCGTACAAGTACTTTGTCAAATATGATTTGAAGGTATTTTTTCCAGTCTGCAGCTTGCCTTTTTCATTCTCTGACTATAATTATTTGCATAGCAAAACATTAAGAATTTGATAATGTCCATTTTACTATTTTTAAAAAAGTTCAAAGGGCCATACTTCGAAGTTATATAGAATTCTCTGCTTAGTTCAAATCACATATTTTTAATCTTTTCTTTTTCTAGAAGTTTTGTAGTTTAACAGTTTATCTGCACGTGTATGATCCATTTTGAACTAATTTTATATAAGATGTGAGGATTAGGCTGAAGTTCTATTTTACTCAAATAGATGTCTAATTTTTCCAACACCATTGTTAAAAAGACATTTTTTCTCTGAATTACTTTTGTACCTTTGTCAATAATAAATAGTCTATATTAACGTGGATGTATATATCTGGACTCCATTCTGTTCCATTGATCTTTGTGTCTACTCTTTCACTAATTCCATGCCATCTTGGTTATTACATCATTATAATAAAATTTTAAATGAGGGATTGTGAGTGCTGCAACTTTCTAACTTTTCAATGTAAACTGTTCCTTGCCACATACATTTTAAAATCAGATTTTTGATAGTTACAAAAAAGTCTGTCAGGATTTTAATTAGGATCGCACTGAATCTACAGACTTCCCCAGCAATACTGAGTCATGACATTTCTTATGTAGTTGTACCATCCCTGATCCTGGTCTTTCATGCACGATCACATCCTTTTCTTCTGTGCCTGCAGTACACCAACAATAAGCCCCTTCTCTCAACCCCTTCCCCTCCCTGTCTTCTATTTGCATTTTCTCATACTACTTACAATTAGAATAGAGTAAGCAAAAGATTCATTTGGGCTCATACATAGTTCAGGACAGAAAAGCTATAAGTAACACAAAGGTGAAGCAACATGAAACTTAGTAATTTCTATGGATAGTCCAGTTCCGATCCAGCCAAAATATTCTCTAACATACCAGCCTAAACCTACATAAATCCTAACTGACTCAAGCATATATTCAATAGTGATTTCCTTAAGCTCTGTTTAAGACTGCACTTAATGCATCCAGTGATGTACTCTGCCATCTGATATATCAAGATACCACTGTAGACCACGGTAGCTTTGATAGCTAGATTTGCCAATGCTTGGAAGTACTCCCACCTCTTCTCTTCAGGGCCACAATTACTTGATCCCCATCTCAGATGATATAAAACATCAAAGGCAGTAAAAATATGTCTTGACCCATCATTGAAATGAAACAACCCCTTAAGAGGGGAATGATGAAAAAAAAACCTATCTTAAATATGATAAATCATAAGATGCAAACCAAAACAATTATAACAGAAGAAGAATATCTCAGTTACTTTTAACCCAAACTGCTTAGGTCCCTTTTGCTAACAGAGTCCTGGTAAAGTGCAAGGAATGATTGTTTTCTTCTCACTGCTCTTTACTCACCCTTGATAGAAGCCTTTTCAAAAAAAATTTTAACTTTTTATTTTATATTGGAGTATAACTGTTTAACCTATATGCTGAGCACACCATGAGAAATGCCTGGCTGGATGAGTTACAAGCTGAAATCAAGACAGACGTGTGAAACATCAACAACCTCAGATATATGGGTGATACCACTCTAATGGCAGAAAGCTAAGAGGAAATAGACTTGATGAGGGTGAAGAAGGAGAGTGAAAGAGCCAGCTTAAAGCTAAATATTAACAAAACTAAGATTGTGGGACCCAGCCCCATTACTTCATGGCAAATAGAAGGGGGAAAGGTGGAAGCAAAGACAGATTTCCTCTTCTTGGGCTCTAAAATCATTGCAAATGGTGACTGCAGTCTTATTAAATGAGAATGTGATTGCTTCTTGTTAGGAAAGCTATGACAAACCTAGACAGTATGTTGAAAACCAGAGACATTACTCTGCCAACAAAGTCCATATTGTCAAGGCTATGGTCTTCCCAGTAGTCACGTATGGTTGGGAGAGCTGGACTGTAAAGAAGGCAGAATGCCAAAGAATTGATGCCTTCGAACTGTGGCGCTGGAGAAGACTTCTGAAAGTCCTTTGGACAGCAAGAATATCAAGCCAGTCAATCTTAAGGGAAATCAACCTTGAATACTCATTGGAAGGACTGATGCTAAAGCTGAAGCTCCAGTATTTTGGTCATCTGATACGAATAGCCAACTGTCCCTGATGCTGGGAAAGATTGAGGACAGAAGGAGAAGAGGGTGTCAGAGGATGAGATGGATGTATGGCATCTCCGATGCAATAGACATGAACTTGGACAAACTTCAGGAGATGGTGAGGGACAGGGAGACCTGGTGGGCTGCAGTCCGTGGGGTCATAAAGTCAGACATGACTGGGTGACTGAACGACAGCAATAAATAGTTGATTAACAATGTTGTGTTAGTTTCAGGTGTAGAGCAAAGTGATTCAGTTATACATATATGTAAATTATTCTTTTTCAAATTGTTTTCCCATTTAGGTTTTTACATAATACTGAGCAGAGCTCCCTATATTATAAGGTAGGTCCTTGTAGTAGTCATTGTCATTAATATTGCATGAAACAAGGAAGAGATGATGGAAAATAGAGATTTATCCTTAGAGCTGCAGTATAAGCCATGAGATGGAGGGAGGCCAAGGGAAAGACTGGGCAAATGAGGCTGTCAAGAGATTTCAGTGAATTCTATGACCATGTGACATGCCATGATGCATCCCGTGTCCTCAAATCAGACTTACAGACCCAGAATTAAACCCAGAAAAATAAAACAGAAATTTTATGAGTAGACCCAGATAATGAAAACTGTTTCTAATAGACTGCACATGTTCTATTCATAATGGCAGAGACCACCGCTTTTTCAATCAAGATATTCTGCATATGTGCCTTTTCTGCAGAACATTCTCTTTCTGTAGCAATTTTCTCATTGCATTTTAGTCCTGAGACATTTGCTTGTTTAGGCTGAAATCTAAGCAGAAAGAGGTTGTCTTAAAATACATGTGAATAAGACTGAGATCATTGACTTAGTAAATCATCTCATTTCTCTGTCCTGCCTGGAGCTGGACCCACAAAAGCAAAGGTTGCTTATTAAGGTCCCCTATTAAATTTCCATTATATTTTATGTTTTATTGAAGTATAGTTGTTTTAAAGTTTTGTGTTAATATCTGCTGTACAGCTAAGCAATTCAGCTATTAATAAACATTTTAGTCATATTCTTTTCCATTATGGTTATCACAACAAACTATGGAAAATTCTTAGAGAGATGGGAATCCCAGACCACCTGACCTGCCTCCTGAGAAATCAGAATGCAGGTTAAGAAGCAACAGTTAGAACTGGACATGGAACAACAGACTGGTTCTAAATCAGGAAAGGAGTACATCAAGGCTGTATATTGTCACCCTGCTTATTTAACTTATATGCAGAATACATCATGCGAAATGCCAGACTGAATAGAGCATAAGCTGGAATCAAGATTGCCGGGAGAAATATTAATAACCTCAGATATGCAGATGACACCATCTTTATGGCAGAAAGTGAAGAACTAAAGAGCCTCTTAATGAAAGTGAAAGAGTGAAAAAATAGACTTAAAACTCAACATCCAGAAAAATTAGATCATGGCATCTGGCCTGATCACTTCATGGGAAATAGATGGGGAAATAATGGAAACAGTGAGAGACTTTCCCTTTGGGGGGCTCCAAAATCACTGCAGATGGTGACTGCAGCCATGAAATTAAAAGATGCTTGCTCCTTGGAAGAAAAGCTATTACCAACCTAGACAGCATATTAAAATGCAGAGACATTACTTTGCCAACAAAGGTCCATCTAGTCAAAGCTATGGTTTTTCCAGTAGTCATGTATGCATGTGAGAGTTGGACTATAAAGAAAGCTGAGTGCTGAAGAATTGATGCTTTTGAACTGTGGTGTTGGAGAATAGTCTTGAGAGTCCCTTGGACTGCAAGGAGATCCAACCAGGCCATCCTAAAGGAAACCAGTCGTGAATATTCACTGGAAGGACTGATGTTGAAGCTGAAACTCCAATGCTTTGGCCACCTGATGGGAAGAACTGACTCATTTGAAAAGACCCTGATGCTGGGAAATATTGAAGGCAGGAGGAAAAGGGAACAACAGAAGATGAGATGGTTCGATGGCATCACTGACTCGATGGACATGAGTTTGAGTAAGCTCTGGGAGTTGGTGATGGACAGGGAAGCCTGGAGTGCTGCAGTCCATGGGGTCTCAAAGAGTTGTACACAACTGAGTGACTGAACAGAACTGAACTGATGGTTATCACAGGATATTGAATATAGTTCCCTGTACTATACTGTAAGGCCTTGTTTATTATTTATTCTTTACATTATAGTTTGCATCTACTAATCCCAAACTCCCACTCCATCCTTCCCACTTTTATCTCCCCCTTGGAAACCACAAATCTGTTTTCTATATATTTCTATTTTATTCATAACCCTTCCTCTTTCTAGTGACTTATATTTGCTTTTAGATTGTATTAAAAATATAGGATTATCTAACTTTCAGGCATTGCTTTGTAGGCCTTAGGCAGTAGTATCTCCTGACTATACTGCCCAGAGTTACCAAACTTATGATTATTTCCTAAATAATCATTAATTTGTGGCTTCTGGATATCTTGAATGCCCAAGAAAACCCAACCCAGTGCCTCAGCTTGGTCTGTTGAAGAAGCCACACCTGGGATACAGAAGAAGCTCCTACGTTTACCTGCTTTATGATGGCTTTCTTTCCCCTCTGTGCTCATCAGTTTTAACAGGTTAAAACACCACACACAGGCTTCCCCCAAAAGACTCTCCAAGTCTGGAGTTTGGTTAGAACTGGAGGCCCATGTAAACCAAGCTTGTGTCTGGGCTGGGTGGGCACTGTCCTGACACATGATGTGAATGGAAAGGGGTGAGGAGGCATGATGGACGCTGTCCCAGTTACAGACATTCAGTTCTGAACCTCCTTACCGTCAAGAGGACAAGATGGCACGCAAGATGCACTGACCCAGCTCTTGAGCAGCAGTAGCTCATAACTGCAAAGGCTACACTGATTAAAAGATACAAATACTGTATCAAGTTCTCTGCATCAGCATCACAAGGTTTTAAAACTGATTCTTCACTAGAAAACACAAGACAGTATTGGTTAAATTGAACAGAACATGGGAACCTGCCAATTCAGAAGAGCCACCCCAAGAAAACAAGTTAATACATGATATTAGAAAGGGGAAGAATATTTACTGGTACAGTACTCTGCAATCTTTCAGTTTTGATTACAAAAGCAGGCCTTACAATACTGATTTCATACAATATGCATCATTTGCCAAATTTTAAGTTCGTCCTAATTCGATGATAACAGGTACTGCTGTTAGCCTTCCTCATAGATGTCACTTTTCTTGCGCTTCATTTCCTCAAAGTCAAACTCGGATCCCATCATCCTCTTATAGATGTGCTTGATGTCATCACAGGTCGTCTCAAAGTGAGTTGTTGTATCATAAGCATGGGATATAAAGATCTGGCTTTCTGTTCTCAAGTCTTTTGGTACAAGGAGGTCACTGATGCTAACGAATTTCTGCTCAGTTGGTTCCAAGAGCTCCAGGGCTGGTCTGATTTCTTTCTCGGGCTCCTTGGTCTCCACTGTTGTGCTGGCGATGGTGATGTACTTGCCCTGTGCAGCCATGTTGTGTGAGGAGGAGATCATGCAGACGTAGATACCTGACTTCCAGTTGACTTGGTTCTGTGGAATAATGATCTGGCAGGAGTTGGCGTCATTAGTATTTTTGATGGGGTGGCTGAGGATACAAATGGCTCTGATCACCTGGCCCACTTTTTCTACTCGATCTTGCACATAGCTGAGATCTCAGATGAGCTGCTTACAGCGAGCAATCTCTCCTTCAGATTTTACACCAATCACCTTTCCATTCTGCATAATGATTTCTTCAATTGGTTTATTCAGCATGTAGGTACCTCCATAAATAGCACTTAGTTGTGCAAATCCCTGTGGCAGTTCTCATAGGCTGTAGAGTGGATAAAGGTATGGGCTTTTGCCATATCTTGCCAAAGACTCGCTGTAAAGTTTAATCATATTAATGCTTCAGGCAATTGTAAAGAACATGCACATTATGATATACTAAGTCATTCATTAAATCTGTACTTAATGCATATTATGTATCAGAAGGACTTCCCAGATGGCTTAGTGGTAAAGAATCCCCCTGCCAATGCAGGAGTCACCAGAGGTGCAGGTTTGATCCCTGGATTGGAAAAATCCCCTAGAAGAGGAAATGGCAACCCACTCCAGTATTCTTGCCTGGGAAATCCCATGGACAAAGGGTTCTGGTGGGCTACAGTCCATGAGGTCTCAAAGAGTCAGACATGACTGAGTGACTGAGCACACACATGTATCAGAAACTGGATGATGCAAGAATGAATAAATAGTGGGTCTAACTTGAAGATGACCATCCATCAGCACCCAAACCTCAAGGATCTGAATTTTTTGTGGCTCTACCTTCCTCTAGATGTGAATTAGCTCAAAGGCTTTTCTTATATCCATTCACAGCAGGAGTCTAGGAGCTAAATTCCTAACATCACTTTTGGTACAGCTTCCTTCAACCCTTAATGTATTCATTATGCATATAAATTAATTTTTGTTTCTGAGGATTTGGATTTTATATGTTAGACACTCCGTTTGAAGATAGATCACACTTTTTCTATTATTTCTTCTGTACAGATCACCTTGCAGCTAACCATGCAATTTCAAATGTTATTTTGTAGTTTGAAAGTCTACTAACCCATTTTGGAGAAATATCTTGCCAAAGGAAACTATTTGGAAACAAGGTTAAAAAGGTAAGTTGAGGACTGGCTTTGTAGAGGACTCAAGGATACACTATTGACCCCAAATTTATTTAATAGACAGTAGAGAAATAACCAAAGTTGTGGGGGTTTTTTGATTGTTTGTTTATTTGTTTTAAGAAAACAGATAATCTTCACTAAGTCTATGGCAATTTGATGAAAGAATGTAGTCTGGATTTTTGTATAGGAGAGATTATAATTCAAGGAAATTGAAGGTTAAAAGATGATTCCAGTAGTAAATGGATGATTAGTTATAATAGGATAATCTCCACAATCATGACTAGTTAAAAAATAAGTATAAAAACATTGGGTTAAAAAGTATTTCCTGACTGAATAAGTGATAAATTAATTCAGTCAATGCTTTAACCATCCCTCCTACATTTCATTTCCTGATGGGTTTGAAGTTTAACAATTGTGAAGGACAAAGAACCCTGGAGTTCAGGCTGATTCTCTTTTTTTAATTTAATTTTTAATTAATTTTTATTTTTTAAACTTTTTTATTGAATTACAGTTGATTTATGATGTGTTAGTTTCAAATGTACAGCAAAGTGATTTAGTTACACATGTATATCCTTTTTCATTTCCCTTCTGGTTTATTACAGGATATTGAGTAGAGTTCCCTATGCTATACAGGAGGTCCTTGTTGTTTATCTACTTTATATACGTGTGTGCCCTAAATCACTTCAGTGGTGTCTGACTCTTTGTGACCCCATGGGCTGTAACTCACAAGGCTCCTCTATCCATGGGATTCCCCAGGCAAGAATACTAGAGTGAGTTGCCATGCCCTCCCTCCAGGGGATCTTCCTGACCCAGGGATGAACCCACATCTTTTATGTCTCCTGCATTGACAGGTGTGTCTTTAACACTAGCACCACCTAGGATGTCCATTTTATTTTATTTTATTTTATTTTTTTAATTAATTTATTTATTTATTTTATTATTTTTTTATTTTATTTATTTTTTTTATTTTAGTTGGGGGCCAACTACTTTACAATACTGTAGTAGTTCCTGCCATACATCGACACGAACCAGCCATGGATTCACACGTGCTCCCCCTCCCAAACCCCCCTCCCACCTCCCCCCCCCTCCCATCCCTCTGTGTCATCCCAACGCTCCATCCCCGAGCATCCATCCCATGCACAGAACATGGAATGGTGCTCTGCCTCACACATGACAATACACATGTTTCAATGTTATTGTCCCAGAACGTCCAACCCTCACCTTCTCCCTCAGAGTCCTTACTCAGCCATTAAAAAGAATACATTTGAATCGGTTCTATTGAGATGGATGAAACTGGAGCCCATTATACAGAGTGAAGTGAGCCAGAAAGAAAAGCACCAATACAGTATACTAATGCATGTATATGGAATTTGAAAGATGGTAATGGTAACCCTATATGTGAGACAGAATAAGAGACACAGGATGTCCATTTTATATACAACAGTGTGTATATCTGATGACTGAGACAATGATATCTCAACAAATGTGATGTGATGTTCTCCTCTTTGTCCTCACTAGCCTAATGATGGTGCTGAGGCTCAGTAAAAGAATAAGTATCTTTGTCAGTATGCACTGACACTATAGCAGTGGTCCTCGACCTTTGTGGAACTGGGGTCCAGTTTCATGGACTGGAGAGGGCAGACAGTTTTTTCCATGGGCTGGGGAGGGGAGATGGTTTTGGTTACCCCTGCCGCTCACCTCCTGCTGTGTGGCCCGGTTCCTAACAGGCCACAGACTAGCACTGGTCCATGATTGGATGTTTGGGACTCCCACACTATAGAGTTCAGATGATTAAACTTTACTTGAAATGCAAAGTTTACTTCTATTTCAGCTGACTGCCAGAACAAATATACAAGAACCAGAGAAAGGAAGGACATGATTTTTTACGGCACACTCTAGCTTCTTGATAGTGAGAAGAATAAAGATGAAATTTAAGAACATGGGGGGAAATCTAAATGATTAAAACAGTTAACATCCAACATTGGAATTGGCCCATTCTGACTAATCATATAAAATCCACTTGCAGTGAAGTATCGTTAATGCCTAACTTCTCACACCATAGTTAGCATGAGTGTTTGAAATCGCAATTAACTGACTAATTTAATTTCTAAAATTGTGATGATATTTTCTTTTTGCATGGCCCGAGTTTAAATTATTAATACACTTGCAATTTGTTTCTCATACTTTTCTTTTTATGAACAAATGTTCTCCGGTTTTGGAAAGGGCTAATGAACGTAGTGCATTAGATGTTTTATGAGTTTATTTCATAGTGTTTTGAATCCTTGATATTCCATGTCCCATTTTGCTAGGCACATTTTCTCCTTCTCTGTAGATTTACAGAGACAATCAAAGTATGTATTGTGTCTTAATCGCCAGTGTGTAAAGGATCATTGGGTGTCCAGGAAGCCTTTTATTTCTTTTCTATCCTTGCAATTACTTTTTCTCTCCAAATACTATTTTCTAAAATGCTAATGTAGCCATGTGTGACCCGATGGGGTCTTAATATCTCAAGAACAGTGGCTCAGCTCACTTTTCAGGGACTCAGGAAAGGCACAGGAGGGTTTTTGATCCCCTTTCAAATGATGAGAGGAAGTTTGTAAAACCAAGGCTGTGGGGAGAAGGAATTATCAACTAGGGGCTGGGATCTACGTACGTCGCTATGAGAAATGAAAAGAAAACAGACAAAACTAAAACCATAGCCCAGAAGAACGTCTTCCATATTATGTCAGAATTTAGTGCAGAAAAGAAATTACTATACCCACAGAGTCCAACTGAAAATTAACATTGGCAGAATTTGTCTCCACCTGGCGTTACATATCTGTTTAAAAATTAATCTTTTAAATTGATATTTCCAAATAAATGTATAGTTAACAACATGCAGACAAAATTCTTTTTCTATGTTTCTGTTTTTTTAAAGACACACAGACACACACACAGCACTCACACAGTCTTCTTGTGTTCTACATTTTTCTAGCTTTTCAATTCCCATGAACAAACACTTCGGTGCTCAGTATACCAATCACACACATTGATCACTTAATACTTGAAGTATTTAATTAGACATATATGTAGGCACACACATACGTACATATACATATACACAGGCTAGCAAAGAATTGGCCCTTTTGCTTGATTTTTAGGAATTGTCAGAAAGATACCTTTCTAGATAGTAATGAAAAATGGAACTGAAGCAGAGGTGGTTTATTTTAACTAATCTGTGAAATGTAAATTTTAAACTCCTTTACAATGGACCTCTGGAGAAGCGAGGTGATGTAACTAGTAAGTTATCAGCGGAAATTATGAGAAAATGACCTGTAGCAGTCAAAATTATGAGGAGGCCTCTAATCCACCCCTTAGAAATCTTGTAAGTAAATGTCATGTTTGACAAAGTAGTTCAGGTTGAGAAACACCATCTGTGAGGAATATCAGAAACTAGGAGGAGATGTCACGCTTGCTAAAGCTGGTAATGCCAATGCCCATCAGAAGAGCAGGTGAATATTTCAAAAGCTCAGGGAAAAGAGAGTTGAGAAAAACAAAAAAAACATGAGTTGGAAGAAAACACCTGAGACCATTGCTAATGAAAACAAACACTTGAGAAGCATAAGAGATCAAGCATCCTTTCCATACAAAGAAACTATTTTTATCTCTGTTAGGGGGCCATACTTCCTAATGTTTAATATTTACTCCCTGCTTTCAGCTAACATCTTTATTTTCCCTCTGACACTCATTAAACATTGTTTCTATGTACATACTAATGTACAACAGTCTCAGAGTTTAGAAAAATAGGAAGTTAACAAGTCTGACACCTCTGTTGTGGATACACTGTTACCATTCAATTCAATACATATGTTTTAAGGGTGTTTTCTCTGGCAGGCTCTGTGCTGGGCACCCCCGTGTCCTCAGGGAGCTTGCAATCTAGCACAAGTGCACACGGAAAATGATATTTCATGATAACCTAGAGCTGTCATTCAGCACAATAAGCATATGTAATCAGAAGTGTCTGTGCAGGAGAGCACAGTGGTCAATATGCTAGCAAGACTTCATCAGAGATGTACTATGAAGTACAAAAGCACTTCATCAGGTAGCAGGAATCGAGACAGGGCTATGACACATTCTTCAACTTCCATAAAGATATCTTCATATCCATATTTCCCTGAAACTCCAGACAAGTTCCACTAACAATCTTCATCAGTGCATTATGTTCTTGTACTTATTTTCAGAACAAACATGTTAACATTTATCTGTCTCCACTTAACTAAAAATTTCACGTTGGTGGTGATAACTGTCTAGTTTGCCATTTTATCTGCAGTAATTATGACAAATTCACTTAGTTCAAAATTGGTTCACTGACAAACTGTTCTAGAAGACACTTGGATATTCTGCCCTGTACAAGTCTCCTGACACTCACTCTATAAGCAATGCTCTTTTTTTTTTCCACTAAAAAAAAAAGAAAAAGCTGAAAAAGGTAAACTAGGCCTGTTGAAAAGTTGCACTGAGATATGTCTCTGTTTCTCTCTTTGGAAAACGAAATTCTTCATGAAAGGTTATAAATTTCTTTAATACATGAAACATGCAACCCTTGCAGAGTTCCTGCTTAAAATAAAAAAAAAAGAAAGAAAGAAAAACCTGCTTCAATATTTGCTCAGTGTTTCCTGAAGCTATGAGTATGAATGAGAAGCTTGTCTCTCAATGTATCACAAATTACTTATTGTAGTTTTGAGTAGAATTCAACAAACTAACTATTTCGGTCCAAAGATAGGTTATAAAATGGATTGAAATAACCTTTTTCCCTTGAAGCATTTTCTCCAGTATGAAAGAAAAACTTCTGCCTTTGTTTCTCTCCATAACTGGGAGTTGAGAACTGCTCAGACTTTGGGGAAACAAAAGCCCTCACAAAGCAAAAGGCTAGAACACGTCAAGAGAAGGCTGAATTTAGTGTAAGTATTTTCTGATTGCTCTTGAGTATCATTTTGTAAAGGACAAAGGCCAATATCTATGCACCTATCCTCCTGCTGAAATCCCTTCTGCAATAAAATTACTCTTGATTTCTTATTTTAAAAGAATCCAAGTTAAATTTGACAAGGATTTTGCCCAAAACTTAACAATTTGAGTAAGTAACACAGGAATTAGTAAATAAATAAAAAATAATTAAAGTAATAAATACTATTTTCTAAATACTTTCTATGTACCAGACAATATATTGGGCTTGGAAGGCCAGAATTTACCATCACCAAGCTACATTTAGTGATGTAAAAAAAATTTAAGTACTGTACTGGGTTGAGAAACATTTACATGTCAAACAAAAAAACGGGTGGAGTATTGATAATCTCTACAAAATATAGTGAAATACATGGCTAGTGGGACAAATGTAATTGCAAAATCCAAGCCTTGGCATCCATAGCTGTCTTGAAAATAGTTTTCTGGATTAGGAAGAAATAAAATCATGACCTAACTATTGTGTGATCATGGATGACTTAAAACTAAAAGATGAGCACCTACTATAATTCAACATAAGACCAATTTTACCTTTTTGAAGGCAAACATGCTGACACCAATATTAGGCCTCATCTTTTAATAAATATTTCTAAGCATCATGCTGATGTATATGTGTCTGTTAGAAATAAAGTAAAAGTAGAGTGAAGTTGCTCAATCACCTCCAACTCTTTGTGACCCCATGGACTATAGCCTACCAGGCTCCTCTGTCCATAGGATTTTCCAGGCAAGGGTACTGGAGTGGGTTGCCATTTCCTTCTCCAGGGGATCTTCCAGACCCCGGATTGAACCTGGGTCTTCCACATTGCAGGCAGACACTTTACCATCTGAGCCACCAGGGAAGACCTCTTAGAAACAGGATACTGACATATGTTCAGTAGCCTGGAGAGAAAGAAAATTGGGGTTTGGGATTACAGTCATTTTGATTTTAGAGCAAAATCTTTTATGTTCAAATAATCCTGTGTTTGGATTCCAGAAAATCCACTTGCTAATTTGGTAAGACAATGAGAAATCAAATGTAAATTCCTACTTTACAAATATCTTGCATATATTAGAGTATGACCTAGAGATTACCATACTGAGTGAAGTAAGCCAGACTGAGAATGACAAATACATCATTTATAAGTGGAATCTAAAAAAGAAAGAAAGAAATGAATTACTCTACAAACTAGAAACAGATTCTTATTTACAAAACAGAAACAAACATAGGAAACAAACTAAAGTTAACAAAGGTGAAAGGGGGAAGGGATGAATTAAGAGGTTAGGATTAAAATATGCACACTACTAATTTATCCCCTCTCCCCCTTCCACTTTGGTAACCAAAAATTTGTTGGGAGAGATTACCATTGGGATTGACATATATACACTATTGATAGCATGTATAAAATAGATAACTAACTAGTGAGAACCTAGTGTATAGCTCAGGGAACCCTACTCAGTACTCTGTGTGACTAAATGGGAAGGAAGTGCAAAAAAGAGGGGATATTTGCACAATATAGGTGATACACATTGCTGTACAGTAGAAACTAAATGGCTCAATGATAGAAAATATACCTTCCAATACAGGAGACACAGGAGAGGTGAGTTCAATCCTTGGGTCAGGAAGATCTCCTGGAGGAGGAAATGGCAACCCTCTCCAGGATTCTTGCCTGAAAAAAAAAAAAAATCCATGAACAGAGGAGCCTAGTGGGCTACAGTCTGCGGGGCCACAAAGAGTCAAACATGACTGAGAGACTGAACATACACACAGTAGAAACTAACACAACACTGTAAAGCAAACAAATGTCAGTCAATCTTTTGTTTAAGAAACATATACACACTACTATGTATAAAATAAACAACAAGGTCCTACTGTAGAGCACAGGGAATTACACTCAATATCTTATAATACCTATGATGGAAAAGAATCTGAAAAATAATATATATATGTGAGTGTGTGTTTGTGTATATATACACACACACTGTTGAAGCCTCACTTGGAGAATTTTGAGCATTACTTTGCTAGCGAGTGAGATGAGTGCAATTGTGCAGTGGTTGGAACATTCTTTGGCATTGCCTTTCTTTGGGATTGGAATGGAAACTGACATTTTCCAGTCCTGTGGCCACTGATGAGTTTTCCAAATTTACTGGCATATTGAGTGCAGTGCATTCACAACATCATCTTTTAGGATTTAATATAGCTCGGCTGAAATTTCATCATCTCCACTAGCTTTACTTGTAGTGATGCTTTCTAAGACCCACTTGACTTTGGATTCCAGGATATCTGGCTCTAGGTGAGTGATCACACCATCGTGGTTTTCTGGGTCATAAAGATCATTTTTGTGTAGTTCTTCTGTGTATTCCTCTTGATGAAAGTGAAAGAGGAGAGTGAAAAAGTTGGCTTAAAGCTCAACGTTCAGAAAACTAAGATTATGGCATCTGGTCCCATCACTTCATGGGAGATAGATGGGGAAACAGTGGAAACAGTGTCAGACTTTATTTTTTGGGGCTCCAAAATCACTGCTGATGGTGATTGCAGCCATGAAATTAAAAGATGCTTCCTCCTTGGAAGGAAGGTTATGGACAACCTAGATAGCATATTTAAAAGCAGAGACACTACTTTGCCAACAAAAGTCCGTCTAGTCAAGGCTATGATTTTTCCAGTGGTCATGTATGGATGTGAGAGTTGGACAGTGAAGAAAGCTGAGTGCCGCAGAATTGATGCTTTTGAACTGTGGTGTTGAAGAAGACTCTTGAGAGTCCCTTGGACTGCAAGGAGGTCCAATCAATCCATCCTAAAGGAGACCAGTCCTGGGTGTTCATTGGAAGGACTGATGTTGAAGCTGAAACTCCAATACTTTGGCCACCTCATGCAAAGAGTTGACTCATTGGAAAAGACCCTAATCCTGGGTAGGATTGGGGGCAGGAAGAGAAGGGGCCGACAGAGAATGAGACAGTTGGATGGCATCGCTGACTCGATGGACATGGGTTTGGGTAGACTCCGGGAGTTGGTGATGGACAGGGAGGCCTGGCGTGGTGCAATTCATGGGGTCGCAAAGAGTCTGAACTGAACTGAACTAAACTCTGTGTATTCTCACTACCTTTTCTTAATATCTTCTGCTTCTGTTAAGTCCATACCATTTCTGTCCTTTATTGTGCTCATCTTTGCATGAAGATCTCTAATTTTCTTGGTATCTCTAATTTTTTTGACGAGATCTCTAATCCTTCCCATTCTATTGTTTAACCTCTATTTCTTTGCATTGATCACTGAGGAAGGCTTTCTTATCTCTCCTTGCTATTCTTTGGAACTCTGCATTCAGGTGGGTATATCTTTTCTTTTCTCCTTGGCCTTTCACTTCACTAATTTTCTCAGGTATTTGTAAAGCCTCCTCATACAACCATTTTGCCTTTTTGCATTTTTTTTCCCCTTGGGCATGGTCTTGATCACTGCCTCCTGTACAATGTCACAAACTTTCATCCACAGTTCTTCAGGCACTCTATCAGATCTAATCCCTTGAATCTGTTTGTCACTTCCACTGTATAATCATAAGGGATTTAATTTAGGTCATACCTGAATAATTTAGTGGTTTTCCCTACTTTCTGCAATTTAAGTTTGCATCTTGCAACAAGGAGTTCATGATCTGAGCCACAGTCAGCTCTAGTTTTTTTTTTTTTTCTGACTGTATAGAGCTTCTCCACCTTCGGCTGCAAAGAATATAATCAATCTGATTTCAGTATCCACTATCTGGTGATGTCCTTGTGTAGAAAGTTGCATTTTGAAAAGGCAGAGGAACCAGAGATCAAATTGCCAACATCTGTTGAATCAAAGAAAACACAAGAGACTTCAAGAAAACATCTACTTCTGCTTTATTGACTATGCCAACTCCTTAAGTGTGTGGATCACAATAAACTGTGGAAAATTCTTAAAGAGAAGGAAATACCAGACCACCTTACCTGCCTCCTGAGAAATCTATATTCAGATAAAGAAGCACCAGTTAGAACTGGACATGGAACAACAGACTGGTTCCAAATTGGGAAAGGAGTGTGTCAAGGCTGTATATAGTCACCCTGTTTATTTGACTTATATCCAGAGTACATCATGCAAAATGACAAGTTGGATGAAGCATAACCTGGAATCAAGATTGCCAGTAGAAATATCAATAACCTCAGATATGCAGATGACACCACCTCTATGGCAGAAAGTGAAGAGGAACTGAAGAGCATCTTGATGAAAGTGAAAGAGGAGAGTGAAAAAAGCTGGCTTAAAACTCAACATTCAAAAAATGAAGATCACAGCATCCGGTCCCATCATTTCAGGCAAATAGATGGGGAAACAGTGGAAACAGTGTCAGAATTTATTTTACTGGGCTAAAAAATCATTGCAGATGTCGACTGCAGCCATGAAATTAAAAGATACTTGCTCCTTGGAAGAAAAGCTATGACCAACCTAGATAGCATATTCAAAAGTAGAGACGCTATTTTGCTGACAAATATCCATCTAGTCAAAGCTGTGACTTTTCCAGTAGTCATGTATGGATGTGACAGCTGGGCCATAAAGAAAGCCAAGTACCAGAGAATTGATTCTTTTGAACTGTGGTGTTGGAGAAGACTCTTGAAACTCCCTTGGACTGCAAGGAGATCTAACCAGTCCATCCTAAGGGAAATCAGTCCTGAATATTCACTGGAAGGACTCATGCTGAAGCTGAAATTCCAATACTTTGGCACCTGATGTGAAGTATTGACTCATTGAAAGAGACCCCAATGCTGGGAAAGATTGAAGGCTGGAGGATACAGGGATGACAGAGGATGAGATGGTTGGATAGCATCACCGACTCAATGGACATGAATTTGAGCAAGCTGCAGGTGTTAGTGATGGACAGGGAAGCCTGGCACGCTAAGACCATGGGGTCGCAGAGCCAGAAAGGACTGAGCAACTGAAATGAACTGAGCTGATATACATATACACACACACACACACACATATATATACACACATATAGATTCATATAACTGAATCACTTTACTGTACAGTAGAAATTAACACAAAATTATAATAAACTATACATGAAAATCAAAATATATTAAAAAGAACAGTATCTTGTAGACCAGTGGCCTCCAATCTCTGAGTCACTGGCCATTATCAGTTCATATCCTGTTAGGAACCAGGCTGCACAGGAAGATATGAGCTGCATTCAGACAATTGAGTGAAGCTTCATCTGTATTTACAATCACTCCCTATCACTTACTTTACCACCTAAGCTCTGCCTCCTGTAAGTGCAGCAATAGCATTAGATTCTCACAGAAGTGTGGGCCCTACTGTTAACTGTGCATGTGAGAGATCTAGGTTGCACGCTTCTCATGAGAATCTAACACATGATGATCTGAAGTGGAGCTGATGTGGTGATGCTAGCACTGAGGAGCAGCTGCAAATACAGATTATGATTATCAGAGAGGTTTGACTGCACAGGGATCACAATAAATTAATTGTTTGCAGGCTCATATCAAAACCCTATCAGTGAGTGGCAAGTGACAATTAAGATGCATCTGGTGGCAGGTTTTGAGTCAGAATCTGACACTTATTTTATTCCACACATGGCCTGCCCATTATTTTATTTACCAGTTCCCTCTGTGCCTCTTTCTGTCACTGTGCACTTGTGTCAGTCATAGTTTTGTTAAGGCCACAAGCTAACCCCATTTAAAATGGGTAAAAAAAAAAAAATGTTACTGGAGTTCTTTCAAAAGAGGGGAAAGAACCAATAATGAAACACCAGAATACCCTAAGACTGCCAACACAAAGAAAGCTGCATTTCAAAGAAAAATGCCAATCGTCCTACTTAAGTGTTCATTGCAACACGTAATTCTCATTCTATAAGCCCTCTTTGTATATATGTGATGACTGGCTATCCAATGAACCCATGAAACCTTGAAAATTGCTTTGCTTCATGGAGACCAAGCACCTTGAAGTAAAAGACAAGCCTTTGGGGTGTTTCAAAACAAAAAGTATGAACTTGAAGAACAGGAGCAATTAATGAAGGCCACCACTTCATCAAATCTCTCTGCACTGAGAACATCATTCTTAGTGGTTAATCGCATGGCTAAAGCTAAGAAGACCTTTACTATTTTTAAAAAGTTGATGTTGCCTGCTGCTAAGGACATTTGTCATGAACTTTCAGGAGAGGTTGAAATTCAAAAGGTAGCCCATATTCTTCATTTGACTAGCACCATATCTATACGGATTGATTAAATAACAGAGGATACTGAATCACAATTGTTAGATAGGATTAATGAGTCACTGTGGTACTCAATCCAGTTTGACAAGTCTACCAGTGTTGACAACAAGGCAACCAAGCTTGTCTTTATGGCATATAATTTTCATGAGGATGTGCATGAAGATATGTTATGTGTACTTCTGTTGCCAATCAAGGCTTCAGAACTATTCAAGTCCTTGAATGATTACTTATCAGGAAAATTGAATTAGTCATTTTGTGTTGGTGTATGCAGGGCCAGAGTGGCTGCTGTGACTAGAGAGCTTTCTGGTTTCACTACTCAGGTCAAAAAGTCAGTTCTGAATGTGAGTCTACATACTGTGTCATCCATTGAGAAATGCTGGCTAGCCAAAAAATGTCACCTGATCTTAACGTTTTGACAGATATGATTAAAATCATCAACCACATTGAAGTACATGTCCTTAACTCGTCTATTCACACAGCTCTGTAAGGAAATGGATGTAGAGCACATATCTTCTCTTATACACAGAAATAAGATGGATTTCTAAAGGTAGATCACTGACCAGAGATTTTGCTTTATGAGAGCTGTTCCTGAGATGTCTTTTAGAAAAACAGTCACCATTGGAAGCTCATTTCAGAGACACAGAATGGGTTGCAAAACTTGTTTATTTATGTGACATGTTCAACATGCTCAGTGAACTTAAGCTGTCACTTCAGTGGGGAATGACAACTGACAACTGTGTTCAAGTTCACAGATGAAGTGGCTGCATTCATAGCTGAACTGGAATTATGAGGGTGATGAGAGAACATGGGGATTTTTGAGATGCTTCAAACATTAGCAGAGATTTTGAAAGAGATCAAGCCAAGGCCTTCTTTCCCCCAGAGGGTGCATACATCACCTATCTCAGCTTTCAAAAGAGTTTGAACATTACTTTCCAAGCACAAAATACTCCAGAACTGGGAAGGACTGGATCTGCAACACATTTGTGGATAAGCCAAGTGAATCAACTTTGGCCCTGCTAGAAGAGGATTAATTGGTTAAGATCACAAATGATGGTGGCCTTATTAAAGTCAAAGCAGAATAGCCTGAGATTGCCATAAAAAGCACTGAAAAGCTAACTTCTGTTTCCAATACCTGATCTTCATGAAGCAGGGTTTTCTTCAGTGACAACCAAAATGAGATTACAGAGTTGACTGGACATAAGTAACACACTTTGTGTGTCACTGTCTTCAATCATCCCCAGAAGGGACCATCTAGTTGAAGGAAAACAAACTCAGGGCTCCTACAGATTCTGGACTTTGGTGAATTGTATACTTATTTCATTATTTATCACAAAGTAATAATAATAGAAATAAATCACACAATAACTGTGATGTACTTGAATGTATATTACTTTGTAATGTAATGGAATATAACGTGCCATCCCTCCCCTCTGGTCCATGGAAAACTTGTCTTCCATGTAATCAGTCCCTAGTGCCAAAAAGTTTGGGGATGGTTGTCATAGATAGTCAATAAAATTCATAATGGATTGTGCTCCATGAGATAGGGTTATAATCCCCTGATCTTCTCTTGTTATTATGACCTCACCACCCATCCCACATTTTTACTTCCTTCCTTTCTTCACCACTCCTTCCCACCATGAAGTCTGGTACAGTAGAGAGTGGTTAGATAGTAATGATCTTAAGTATTGCTGCCAGGGCAGTATTTGATGTTTAACCCAGGAAGTAGCCAAAAGAGGGGAGATCTATTTTTGATTCAGAATTGGATACACAAGGGACTCGTCCAGCGAAAGAGGTTAAAAGAGCCTCCTGCTCACCGCATCTCACAGGGTTTATCGACCCACTTAGAGCCCAGCTCACAAAGAGAACAAAGACACAGGCATGTGATGGAAGAGAGAATGAGGAAGAGAGTTATTACCATTGACCAAAGGACAGGAAATTCACGTTTTGCAGAGCACATGTGAGAAAAACAAGTATGCAGTAAAAAGTCAAATAGGGCTCATTGTTCAGACACTGCACATGGTGAAAACTAAGACCTTTTAATTATAAATAATAAAGGCTAAGAAAAAAGAAACTAACATATAAAATGGACAGAGCATGTAAACAGTGCACCTGTAAAATGCTGAAAGGGTGTGGAAAAGGGAACACTCATGCACTGTGGGTGAGAATGTAAATTGGTGTAGACACTGTGGAGAACAGCATGGAGGTTCCTTTAAACTATGAAACTATCTAAAATAGAACTATCATAAGTAGAAGTAATCCTATTACTGGGCATACACCCTGAGAAAACCATAATTCAAAAAGACGCATGCACCCCAATGCTCATTGCAGCACTATTTACAGTAGACAGGACATGGAAGCAACCTAAACATCCACCAACAGATGAATGGATAAAGATGAGACATATATATATATACACACAATGAAATATTACTCAGCCAAAAAAGGAATGAAGTTGGGTCATTTGTAGAGACGTGGGTGGACACTGAGTCTGTCAGAGAGAGTGAAGTAAGTCAGAAAGAGAAAAGCAAATATATATTAATGTATCTATGTAGAACCTAGAAAAATGATACAGAGGAACCTACTTATAGGGCAGAAATAGAGACACAAACACAGAGAACAGAATGAACATGTGGACACAAGGCTGGGAAGGAGGGGGTGGGATGAATTGGAAGATTAGGATTGACATATGCACACTACCGTGTGTAAAATAGTTGCTGGGAACCTGCTGTTTAGCACAGGGAGATCAGCTTGGTGTTCTATGATGACCTAGATGAGTGGAATCAAGGGTGGGGGGTGGATGGGAGACCTAAAAGGGAGGGGACACATGTATGCGTACAGTTGACTCACTTTATTGTACAGTAGAAACCAATACCTTTTGAAGTAGCTATACACCATTTTTTAAAAGGTGTGTTAATATGTGTTTATTCCACATGGGATTGTTTCACATTAAATGTTTTCTCTAGATCCAATCTGCCGCTTCAGACATTTCCCCCCTTTCTAGCAATCACTGCCTCAATTCAAGCAGTGTTTGCTCTTCAGCTTATTTTCTCAGAAGTCTAGAAGATTTTAGGGACTAGCCTGATGACCTCCATCAATATAAACCACTCATTTCTCAAAGATAATTATTATCTAATTATTATACAGCTAGCTTTTGGAGAGACTACCATTTTTTTAAGAAAACCTTCAAAACGTGGAGAAACCTAACATTTCAAATGCCATCCCATCATCTTCAAGCTTCCATCTTTTCTTCTGAGAAGTTAGCTGTCATTTCATTGTTGAGATTTAAAACATAGCAGTTGTTGTTGTTTTTTTAATCCAGACACTTTCAAGATGTTCCCTTTTTCAATGGCTTTCTTCAGCTTTATTGTTGTTGTTTAGTTGCTAAGTTGTGTCTGAGTCTTTGGGACCCATAGACTATAGCCCACCGGGCTCCTCTGCTCATGGGATTTCCCTGGCAAGAATATTGAGGTGGGCTGCCATTTCCTTCCCAGGGGAATCTTCCTGATGCAGGGATCAAACCTGCGTCTCCTGCTTGGCAGGCGTATTCTTTACCACTGAGCCACTAGGGAAACACCCCAGTGTTTTTTTTACAATATGCCTATATAGGCACTCTTTCTCTGTTTGTTTATCCTACTTTGCTTGGCAGCAAATATCTCTGTATCTTTTATCAGTTTTTGAAAATTCTTAGGTATCTCTTCAAATGTTTCTGCCCTCGTTTTTCTTTCTAGCCCCTCTGTTTTTGAGAATTCAATTACATCTTTTTAACACTTTTTTCCACCCTCTCACAGAGGAATTTTCCATTTTCTCTCAGTATTTCAATCTTGATTATATTCTGTGAATCTATATTATACTTATTAATCCTCTATTCCATTGTATCCAATTTGCTATTATACACATCTAGTACAGTCTTAAATTACTGATTTTTTTTTTTTGCTACACCACGCAGCTTGTGGGACCTTAGTTTCTCTACCAGGGATTGAACCTACCTCTCAGTACTGAAAGCATGAAGTCCTAACCACTGACCCACCAGGTAATTTCCCTGATTATTTAATCCTTGGATTCCCACTTGTTCTCTTTGTGTAGATTACAATTATCTGTTTAAGATGTCAGTTATACCCTGTATTTTCTCATATCAATTGTAGTTATTTTAAAGTTATACATGATAAATCCACTATTTAGATCCCTTTTGACTGTGTCTGTTGTCTGTTTTTCCTTCTGGTCATGCTATCTGATTGTTTGGTTGATTGTGTAGTGAAACTGGACATTTGGATTGAAAAATTGTAGGGGTACCAAAACCTCCTTAGCTTCTGGCAGATAGTTTGAATCAAGTGTATATTGTATTAATCTGATTAGGGCTTGAGTTAGTCAAAGTTTATCAGTCTTCAAATTGGCTGAGCAGTTTCTTTTCCTTCCTTACTCCTGAGACGTATACTAGGTTTCTTTCTTGGTTGGCCCTAATGTCCAGTTTTCATTTTTCTAGCACTGTGAGACTGCAAGAGCCCGCCAATCTGGTCATTTCAGCCTTCAGTTTCTCCTTGAGTTCTCTGTATCTTGCCTTGAGCTGCTTCTGAAACAGTGTAAAAGACTGTGTTAATTTCAATTTAAAAGTGTCTCCCATTATTTCTTCATAAAAGCTTGGCTCCTCAAGTTTTGGCGCTCTTGACAGTTCTTTCATGACTTCAAATAGAATCTTTTGGTATTTTATCCAACTTTCATAATTGTTCTCAGCAGGTAACGGTTATTCCACAAACTAATTTACCCAGACTATGTAGTCTGCATACAAATTTTTATACCTAGGTGTATACTAATTTCATAAAAATAATTCACAGCAAATCATTTTGCTTTTGTTTCTAATTTTTCACCTGTCTATGTTGCTGCACTTGTTTCTGATAGTTGATTTGAGATTTGGAGGTTCAGTTTGTAGATAGATGTGGGTGGTATCAATTCAGGGCTGTTTCTTTTTGTGTTGCCTTCATGGAAAACAAAACATTCATTCAAAACAAGGCATAGTTTTTTGATACCTGAATTTAAAGACTCTAAACTCTACTAAAGTTACCATTTTCTCCAGCTAGTACTTCACCATAAATGCTTGCATATCGACACTTCTTACTTTTAGAATCACTTCTCCTATGATTTGCACTTCAATATTTAAAGTACATTATTTTTGATGTATGGAATTGGAAATGTGGAAAGATCGAAGATTTAGAATACCAGACTGCTGTAGAAAAGGCTGAGATATGCAGAGATGCCTGAATCTCAAACTAATTCTCTAAGGTCCCCCAAATCCTGGAATATCAAAATAAGAGTTAAACTCCAGGATTCCCCCATACCTCCTTCTTATTTTCTACTTCATCTTCACGGCAATGAAGGAATTAGAAGCGAGTTCAGGTTTTGTATGAGTCTGAAATGAGATAGGTACAACATGTTTCAAATTACTGCCATGTGGTTTACTTCAATCGGTTAATAGCTTGACAATGTTGTTATGTCAAAAAGCTGGGTCTCGCGTTTATAAGAGGTAGAATCTAGAAAAATATGCGCAAAAGACACTGGCCACATTTCAAGACATATAAATGGTAATGAGTATACATCTTGGGGTGGGACGTCCCAGATTTTAGTAAAGGGGTCTACTGACAGACCAACCATGCTGCTGCTGCAGCTAAGTCGCTTCAGTCCTGTCCGACGCTGTGCGACCCCGTAGACAGCAGCCCACCAGGCTTCTCTGCCAGGCAAGAATACTGGAGAAGGTTGCCACTTCCTTCCCCAATGCATGAAAGCGAAAAGTGAAAGTGAAGTCGTTCAGTCGTGTCCAACTCTTCGCGACTCCTTGGACTGTAGTCTACCAGGCTCCTCCGCCCATGGGATTCTCCAGGCAAGAGAACAACCATAGCAAGGTGCTATTTTCACTAAACTAGAAAGATTTTTTTCATCTTTCCTCCATGAGACCCTTTTACTTGATCACTGATTTTTTTTTTCAAAATAAATTGAGTAATCAGATATAAAATCAGTTTCCCATATAGTCTTTCTTTTTAAAAAATATATATTTATTTTTTATTTGAAGGATATTTGCTTTACAGAATTTTGCTTTTGTCAAACTTAAATGTCATGGGTATACTTATGTCTTTCAAATGAACTCTCTCCCACTCCATATACTAATATAATAAATATATCAAACAAAAATAAAACTAGTTTTCTTAGTCTTTTCTCCACTAATTCCAGCTTCCAGAATAATGCTAAATACTATTGGAATATCACATTCTTGACATATTCCTAAATGTGATGGGAACTTCTTTGGGGATTTGCTTTCAATTATGAGATGAACTATTGGTTCAAAAAAAATAATCTTTATTATGTAAAAAACATATCCTTATAGTACCAGTTTTCAGGTTTTACCAGACATAGTTGTTATACTTTTTAAAGTGCCTACTTATTCTCTAAATTATCACATATATTTTTCCTTCTACATAATGAAACAATTATAGAAACAGATTTCTTAATATTAAATGAACCCAAAAGTCTGTTTTGGCAAAGTAAATTATAAGTTTTACATACTATTTGATTATCCATATGGCAATTTATGTAAGATTATTACATCAATACTTATGTATATTCATTCTTTTATCAGAAAAATAATTAACATTGGAAAATTAAATATGAAACTTTCTAAGATGTACTCTTTTCAAGAAACACTTTTGTAGCATTAGAAAGTGTCAAAACTAAAAATCTGAAAGAATTCACCATAGTATAATAAGGAATTGATTTTTAATATTTTTAACATTTTAAAAATTTATAGTACATGCTTCTTAGGTATTCAGGTTTTCTACTTCTTATGATCATTTTCTTTACTTATTTTGTAACCCTAACATACTTTAGGTCCTGTTCTATGTAATAAAATTTGTGTATGTCTCTGTAGGTTCAAATTCTGTTTCTATCATGCATTTAGCTTTGGCATCTGATATATTGAAAAGTAAAAGTGTTAGTCACTCAGTCATGTTCACCTCTTTGTGACCACATGGACTGGAATGTGCCAGGCTCCTCTCTGCCCATGGAATTCTCCAGGCAAGAATACTGGAGTGGGTAGCCATTTCCTTCTCCAGGGGATTAATTAGCCCCTTTAAGCCTCAGTTACTTTATCTTTAAAATGAATAGAAATGGTAAAATTATATCATATGGATGTTTAGGGATTAAATAGTATAAGGAATGTAAAGCATTAGGCAATACCTAGTACCTGATAAGCATTGACAAACTACTACCAAATTATTGTTCCATAAATGGCTTCTCCTGAGCCATCAAGATCAATAGCACGTGTGCTTGCTCAGTCACTCAGCTGTGTCCAAGTCTTTGCAATTCATGGACTGTAGGGTGCCAGGCTTCTCTGTCCATGGAATTCTCCAGGAAAGAATACTGGAGTGGGTTGCCATTTCCTACTCTATGGTATCTTCCCCATTCAGGGATCAAACCCACGTTTCTTGTGTCTCCTACATTGGCAGGCAGATTCTTTATCACCGCACCACCTGGGAAGCCCTCTTGACCCTTACTCAAATAGGAAGGCAACTTCCAAACAAATAATATATATCAGCATCTGTTTCTCTGCCTTGGACATTCATTAAATACTGAGGGTAATACTATCCATACTGTGAATATGAAAGTGACAGAATATGCTCAAAGGAACAAAAAACAAAGCATACACACAACTTGTGTTCATTCTATTAATCTTTCCTATTCCATCTACTTTGCTTTTGTCCATTATCTGCTGATGCCACACCCCTCTCTAATACATGCATTCTCTACTTCTAAAAATAAGGATTCTATTGATTCTCAGAAGCAAATCACATTTCTCACTGATTTTTCAGTGACAGCCCCACCCCCCCTTGAATACTTATTTGTATTCTTGAAAGTTTGAAGAAAAGAGTTTGAAGGACTTGATCTGAGATTTGATCTTATCAAAGCTATGTGTTATGATCTTCTATTTGACAGCAGTAAACATAGAGAATAGGGAAATGAGGGGAAATAAAGGTTGCCTTACTCATGAACCAACATGATGGTCTAAAAATGCAGGAGAGGAAAGAGAAAGGGGAAACCTGTACATGCAGGTCAGGGAAGTACGGATAGAATATTTATGTCATGATGGGGGAAAGGAAAAGGAAATTAGAAGAGATAGCTGTATGAATATGCATCCAAATAATTGAAAATATTAGAATAGTTAGTAATAGGAATCAGAGATATAAGAGAAATGACTACTTTTGGAGAAATGACTTCCCTGGTGGCTCAGATGGTAAAGCATCTGCCTACAATGTGGGAGATCCCGGTTCGATCCCTGGATCAGGAAGATCCCCTGGAGAAGGAAATGTCAACCCACACCAGGGTTCTTGCCTGTAGAATCCCATGGACAGAAGAGCCTGATAGGCTACAGTCCACGGGGTTGCCAAGAGTCGGACACGACTTGAACGACTTCACTTTCACTTTTTACTTTCACTACTTTTGGATGGTGAGATTATTTTGTATATACAATTATCTTTAAGTGTTAAAATATCACCCACAGAAAAGAATAAGCTGTCAATTTGTTGTTCATAGCTATATTGTCAATGACAGAAATATGGTAAATATCTGTGAACTGGCTGAATGACAGTTTGCGAATAAGTTAAGAAAGCGAGTATAATTTGAAATGCTGCCTGCCTCCCAAAATTCATGTAATTATAATCAAAGAAGCTTGACAAACAAAACTTGAATTTAGTTAATAAGTAAATGCTCCAAATATGTGTGAGTTGATTTTTATTGTGAGTGATTTGAATATATGAAAATGGGACAGTCTATCAGAGAAGAAAATATTAACAAAGTGTTTAAAAGAAAGGCTAGGAAAATATGTGCAATATTTAAATTAAAATTAGTATTTGTAATACATGAATGCTCTTGTAAGTCACAAATTTAAATATATAACAATGCAGTAGAAGAAGAGCAAGATATCTGAATAAACAATTCATCGTAGAAGAAGCACAAACAACCAATAAGTATTTTAAATAGATCATCAACATTACAAGTGATGCCATTTTTGCTTAATATAATAAAACAAGTAATATATTTATGACAGTGTTAAGCAAATTCAAAAGGTAATATAAGTGGTATTTATAAAATGTTACAATAAATTTAAGGAAAGCAATTCCTCATTATCTTTATAATTTAAAGTGTCTTAACCGTTAAACTCCAAAATTCCACTTCTAAAAATCTGTCCTTTCAAATATTGCAAGATAAGCATCTAAGAAAGTTGATTACAGTGTTATGGTTTGTCATAGGATATAAATCAGAGGAAATTTAAAATCTATCAATATAGACATAGTTGAAAATTGGAGTATACCGATATGATGCAATACAATGAAAATAATAAATAAAAAATGTGTGGGTCTTGACACCTTGATATAAATCATCTCAAAGATCCATTACATCAATAATGCAGGTTCTTAGGTAATATGATCTCATTTATGTAAATATATAAATATGTACATTCACGTGTGCCTGATGTGATTATGTGGTTGTGCAGGTGTGTCAAAGCCTTTGTATGTGCACACCTGCAGAAAAATACCAAGTAAGATATTCAAGGAACTGGGAATAATAGTTGCTCCAAGAAAAAAGGAAGCCAAAATTTAGAGGGAAAAAAGTATGCACTTTAAGCTTATATTTCTGTTCTTAAACATTCTTTGTAAAGACTATATATTACTGTTGGGGAAGAATGAGAGACTTAAGAGCAAACAGATAAAATAGGTAGTTATTGGAAAAGAGATGACTGTAAAATCTCTGAGATCAGGAGACATAATTTAGTAGAGAAGTAAGATTTTTATTTCTGTTATTACCCTTACTGGTAAATACATCATAGACTGTTGTAATGAATGTATTTATAAACATTAATAAACAAAATTTCATGTTCCAACAATCTCTGAATAATTTCTTATAATATATAATTCATCAAAATTATGGGAACTTTAGTTATCTCTTTTCTGTCCTGTTGGGAGTAATTGTGGCTTCTTTAGATATTTGGTAGTTGCCTTAGAGGCTTCAGTAAATTAAAAACGAGAGTTACATGCACAAGTTAATGCAACTAACTAAAAATTAGAAGAAAATTTTAGGCTTAGCCACTAACTTATGTGGTAGCTTGTTTTACCTACATATTGTAAAAGGGAGACTGATTATACTGCATATAGAATCTGCAATAGAAAATTGCCGGAGTCCTGCCCCAGCTGGCCGGGGTTCCCTTAGGATGGACGGCGTCGGCGATACGAATGAGAAGACACAGCGAGTCGTGATGTTTCCAAGTGTCTTCTGACTTTATTGTTTTTAAGACAGTTTTTATATTTTTTGTGCTACATCGAAACAAACGTAAAGTATAGAATCATACCAATTCAGCTTAGTGGGCATACCAATTTAGCTTAATGGGCATATGAATTCAGCTTAATGGGCCTATCAATTCAGCTTAATAGGCCAGCAGTTTTTGACCTTCATCGAAACTGTTTGCCTGTTTTTAGTTACAAAAAGCCTCATTTTGTTTACATCATCTTCTGGCCTGGGGGCCTGCTAACATCTTGTAACTCTCCTATTGATAAGGGTTGATCAGTCAGAATGCTTTTGTATCAGGCACAGCAGGAAAGAATTTATCAATAGAAAGTTTCAAGGTAAAACCTGTTTTCGGTAATTTACTTTACGCCTCGAGCTTAACAGAAAAGAATGTGGTCCCATAACGTCATAGAACAGCAAGCTGAAGGTCAGCTCTAAGTAAGAATCATCAGTTAATTCAACAATTGTCTTATTATTTGTATTAAAGCTAAACTTCTATTTATATATAAATTTTTAACTATTATGCTTTCATTATATAGGCTAAATACGTTAAGAGTAAAAAACATAGTGAGGAAATATAGACTAAGTAACAGTTTCATAAAGCAATATTTCTTATATTTCCTAACAAGCCTTTTTTCCTGCGAAAGGTTTTGTGCCCATACAGGCTTTCTGTACAGAGGCTCTCAATGCTGTTTTATTATTAAGGAATAGTCATGCACATTAGCTCCAAAGGCACAGGTACATTTATTAAACAAACCAATGTTAGCAAAAGGAATTTAGATCAGCATACTCTATATCTCAGATAATTTTATTTAGGGTGCTACCGTTCAGGGGCCTTGTTGATTTGAGGTTTCAGATTGATCTATTTTAGAAGAGAATCAGGAAAAGCCTTTTGCCTAAGTCACAGAAAATAAGAAGAGGTTTATTATAGTAAGCGTCAGAAAGAGAGATCTCATTTTTAAGGTGAGCGCTGAGGCAGCCTCTGGAGAATCCCCGAGGCCTGAGTTGCTCTGCTCGTCAGTCCTTCTCCTCATGACTCTGTCATGAGTGGGGATCTCGTGAGCTGGCTCCTGGCAGAAAATGCATATATTGCATTTAGAATTGCATATTTAATGAGTTCTAGAATCTCATCAACTATAACCTCTGAAATTCTTTCTCTCTTAAGTGCAATAGTTCCCTCAAAATCCAAGCCTAAACTCAGCTTCTCCAGTCTCAACAGATCATTGTCTTAGTGTGTTTCTCCAGGAACAGACTCTGAAAAGGGAGAAAGTCAGATGATTTGAGCATATAACACTGAAACATATACATTACCATATGCAAAATAGATAAGCAGTGCAAGTTTGAGGTATGACGCAGGTGATCTGTGAAACCTGGAGAGATAGGGTGGGGAGGGTGGTGGGAGGGGGTTCAGGATGGAGGGGACACATGTTTACCTGTGGCCAATTCATATAGATGTATGGCAAAAGCTATCAGAATATTGTAAGTAATTAACCTGCATTAAAATAAATAAGCAATTAAATTTTTTAAAAAAGGATTTTAATTGCAGCAGTTTATTTGGGCAATAATCTCAGGAAATACAAGTAAAGAAGTGCAGTCTTGAGACACAGAATAGAAGCAATCCAGGAAGAGTTTGGCTTGTGATCAAGTCAGTCTGTGGGCATTAGAGTTGAGTCCACTGAGGGCTGACTTGAAGCTCTGGTGGTTATACATAAACTCTCTGCTCATCAATGATCCAGGACTGTGACTGGCATAGTTAATGCTCTGGCATACCTACCCTGTGCAAAGGCCCAGCATGACTTCACAGCCAGACAAAATGCCCCAAGGAGCAGACTCAGATGTTTCTACTTAGGCAGCCTTCAGCTTGTAGAGTTATATGCTCAGGGAAAAAGAACAAGGCACTGAATTATCACCTACATTTCACCACTTGCAAGTTCATGCTGTCAGGTCACTCAGTTTTGAATAGTAGTCAATCACAAATGCTTAACAAAACATGTTCTATGACTTTCAGTGGGACTAGCTATAGTCCCTGACAGTGCATATGCTCCCAAATCTGTACAGCTCTCCTTGTCATCCACAGGTCACTGTCTGATTCCAGAACTCACTGTGGGTACTAAAATCCAGAGATGCTCAAGTACTTTACAGCCAGTCCTTAATATTCGCAGGTTCTGCTTTTCCATGTTTCACTAATCACTGGTTCAAACAACAGCGGATTGAACCAGGGAATACAAAAGTTGGGCAATAAGATTTTCTTTCTGTCCATCTTCCACCTCTCATTCTATATTCCTAACATCCTGGGCTGCTATTTCTGCTAAGGTTTCTGGTGCAAGTGGAGTAACTGAGACCTTTGTTCCTGAGTGTTTGATCTAAACCCTGTCTCTATCAAATTCTCTCTCTTCATGGTAAGAGAGATCACATGGTAAGGATCACAGCTTTTACAGTGTAGTAACTTCTTCCTTTGCCCATGGCTTCCACAGTATGAAGATCCCAAGCTGACCAGGCAAGGTCATGGCATTAGGTATTCAAAGGAGAAGGATGTAATTCATTTCCACCAAGTAGCTTGCTGGTCTTTTGAAGAGGCAGAAGCATCCTGAGGGCTCAGCATTCATCTCTGCTGCTAAACGGTTGATCTCTCAGCCTCAGTAGCAGCCATATTCCCTTTGGTTAATGGGAACTTATACACTTGGACCCATGCATCCTCTCTATTCTGACTAGTACAGCTTTCTTCATAGTCCATTATGAATCATTGGACTTTCTTCTATCCACAAGGTGAGCAAGCTGGAAGATTATTCACCTCCACTGGACATCTTGTTGATGTCCAGGTTATTATTCATCTTGTCGATTTGTGCCTTGAGAGGTGATCTTTCGTGGACGTTGATACAAGTTTCAAAAATCTACAAACTTAATGCCCATTGGCCCAAAGAACTTTGTATCTCTGAAATTCCAATGTTTCTGCCTCCATACTCCTCTCAATAAGCTAAGACATGTACATTCTGTGTTTTGCAGGCATTAAGCTAAAAGCTTAAATGCGGACACGCCAGGGTCAACAACTCTTGCACTACTTAACCATTGAGGATACCCCTTATTTGCCATCTCACACATGTTTCTGACTTGCCATCTTGGCTGTGGGTATGGGTATACCCTTTCCCCAGTGATCAATGATACTGGCACATAACTGTATTTTCTTTGAGTAAATCTGGTAGAATTTCTATCAGAGAGGTTTGCTGTGGTCTTCAAAAATGCCCCTGGGTCTAAGACCTAACTCAGATATGGAAACCCAGCCACAGCCATGCTTTTCCCTTGCATTAGTAATATCAGCAGTCTCTTCCTCTGCTCTTGATCTCTTCGTTCTTTCAGTAAAGCAGTTTCACCTATAGCTGCTCTTTGAATTTCTAGCAGTGACCTGGTCCCTGTGAATCAATATCTTTTTGGCGCTTGACACTGTTTAGCTGTTTGACCTGATTGCTAACAGTTTAAGGCTAGATTCTCTCTTGTTCTGTAATAGATGAAGTTTAACACAGGTATTTGAGGCATTTTATCCATTTATCAATATTCTTCTACTGCAGTTCTGTCACTTCCACTTCATTTTCATTATGCCATCATTCCCTTTAAAGACCTATTCCAGCAGTGTACTGAGGCTTGCTCAGCTATCCTTGTCAGGACATTAAACCTCAAGTTACAGAAATGTACCCCTATATCAATCAAATTTCTATTCTCAATCCTTATCATTTCTCCATCACCAGAGTTCAGCAAACTCCAAAATAATTCCTGAACTCTTACCCTAGTTCTGCTCATCCTTATTAGACAGTTCCTTCAGTACTTCTGTAAATAATGTCTTTCTTCCTCTATCAGGAGCAGGAAGGCATACTGAGACTAGACCTCTGCTAATCTTTAGCAAGGAGAAGCAAGAATCACTACCTTCTAAGTGATTCGGAGGAACCCTAGATGCTCCTGGTTCTCAAGCCCAACCACCAGATATGCCCATCCCAGACCTCAGGACTCCATTTCTTCCTATCTGCATCCTGACTTTAGCAAGAGAGACTTCTTAAGACTGTGCCTTCAGCTATCTTTGTAAGTCTGCAACTTATCTCATCCAGTTTCAGGAAATGAAAACCTTTAAATTTGAACTTTCATGAAGACATTAAATTGAGAGTTGACTAACCTGAACCAGTAATTTTCTTCTGGCAGAGTTTCAATGACATTTAACTATAGTCAACCAAACCACCTTCTTTTAACTATCATTTACTTCCTATACCTCAAAGTGCTAGGGTTACTGCATAGACCACTGCAACCTCTTCTACCTCTATCCCAATTCAATCGACCGTAGACAGAAGTCTTAAACTTTTTAATGTTATAACATGTCAGGTGTTATCAACCTTGATCTTACACCAACAATAAGGTCATCATTGCCATTCAGATAGTAGGTGATCCAAAGTTAGAAGGAATTCCTAAGATTTTCTTCTTAGAAATACTTCTAGTGCCAAAAATCTTGGTTTAGGTTTTCACTGGATGGTAGTGCAATTAGTTTATTTAGAAAGTGATTCCAGGAAATACTAGTCAGTGTGTGGGAGTTTGAGACAAGGAGGAGAAGGAAACCAATATAGAATAGGGGCCTGGAGTGAAGTGAACAAAGGCATATTAAAAGGAGAGGTCAGAGAAATAATGGGGCCAGTTTATGTATGACCTTGTGTGTGCACGTATGTTTTGTGACCTTATGGACTATAGCCTGCTACGGTCCTCAATCCATGGGTTTCTCCAGGTGAGAATACTGGAATGGGTCACTGTGCCCTTCTCCAGGGGATCCTTCCCTGGTCCAGGGATTGAACCCACATTGCCCGCACTTCAGGCAGATTCTTTAATTACTGAGTCACAAGGCAAGACCATACAGCCTTGTAGGTCATTATAAAAACTTTGAATGTTGTTTAAGATTGGGAGATATTATAGAATTTTTATCAGAGAATTAATTAATTTAATTTACATTTTAATAAGGAAACTTTGGCTACTTTGGTGTAAGCTTGGAAACACTGGTGTAAATTGTGCATTGAATGAATGAGGACAAAGACAAAAGCAGGAAGTTGAGTCAGGAAGTTTGAACAGGAAGTCAGATAAGATAGGATGATGGCTTGGCCATGAGCAGTAGCAGTACCAGTGATGAGAAGCAGTCATAGTCTGGACATGTTTGGAAGCAAACTCCAACATGATTTGTTAATGGATTTGATGTCAGGTTTGAGAGAATAATTCTGCAAGAATTTCTTCAGGGTTTTGGCCAGAACACCTCAACAATTAACTGAGATAGCAAAAAGCAGATGAAGCTGGGTTTACTAATGACACAAGTAAAGATGTTCAGGTTGCTGTTGGATGTACAAGCACAAAGGTAAGAGGAGTGGTCTGGTGTAGAGAACAACAATTTCAGCCAGAGTGAAAGCAGAGGATGTGGGGAGCACATAGGTCTATGGTCTGAGCTCTTGACCGTCTTAACTTGATATGTCAAAGAGAAGAGGAAGAAGCAGCAGAAGAGAAAGAGAATGAAAAGCCAAGAAAGCACATGGAAAATAAGAGTAAAGAGCTATATTTTACTGACAAATGGTCAGGAAAGAGTATTTACAATACCATTATAAATTGAGGTTTTTTGTTTTTTTTTTTATGCTATTGAGTTGTATGAATTGCTTGTGTGTGCTGGATATCAATTCTCTATCAGACATGTAATTTTCAATATTGTCCTTTTTGTACATTGCTAGATTAACTTTTTTATTTTGTTGAGGATTATTCCATCTATGTTCATTCGTAATATAGGGCTCAATTTTCTTTTCTCATAATGTCTTGCTTTGATTTTAGTGTCAAGGTATTACTGGCTTCATAGAATCAGTTGGAAAATGTCCTTTTCTCTTCTATTTTTTGGAAGAATTTGAAAAATATGAGTATAATTCTTTAGAGGTTTCTTCAAATCAATTTTTCTTTAAATTGGCCACTGATACATCTGAGCCTGTCCTATTTCTTGTGGGAGTTTCATAATTACTTATTCCATCTATTGACTTATTATAAATCTACTCTTAGTTTTATTTTTTCTTGAGTCACTTTCAGTAGTTTGTGCCTTTCTAAGGATTTGTCCGTTTCATCTAGATTATTACATTGTTGGTATACAATTTTTATAGTATTACCTTTTAAAAAAAAATTAAGAAATTTGCGATGTCAGTAATCAGGTCCCCTTTTAATTCTTGATTTTCATAAATCAAGGTTTCTTTCTTTTTTTCTGGGGCATTTTAGCTAAATGCTTGTCAATTTTGTTGAACTCTTCAAAGAACCAGCTGTGATTTTGTTACATGTATATTTTTTTTTTTATTCGAGAGAATAAAAAAGAGATTTGTTTTATTTTCACTCTAAACTTAATTTTTTGGCTTTATTTGGGTTTATTTACTCTTATTTTGCTAGATTGTTAAGGCAGAGAAGTTCAGTAATTTATTTGAGATTTTTATTTTTATTTACTTATTTTTTTAAATAAATTTATTTATTTTAGTTGGGGGCTAATTACTTTACAATATTGTAGTGGTTTTTGCCATACATTGACATGAATCAGCCATGGGTTTACATGTGTTCCCCATCCTGAATCCCCCTCCCATCTCCCTCCCCATCCCATCCCTCTGGGTCATCCCATTGCCCCAGCCCTGAGCATTTGTCTCATGTATCGAAACTGGAATGGCGTTCTCTTTCACATATGATAATATACATGTTTCAATGCTATTTTCTCGGAACGTCCCACCCTCACCTTCTCCCTCAGAGTCCATAAGACTGTTCTATGCACCTGTGTCTCTTATTCTGTCACACATATAGGGTTATCGTTACCATCTTTCAAATTCCATATATATGCATTAGTATACTGTATTGGTGTTTTTCTTTCTGGCTTACTTCACTCTGCATAATGGGCTCCAGTTTCATCCATCTCAATAGAACTGATTCAAATGTATTGTTTTTAATGGCTGAGTAATATTCCATTGTGTATATGTACCACAGCTTCAACCATTTACTGATATAAACAATCAGATAATGACAGTTCTTTCTGAACATTGCTTTTAGGAAGATCCAAACCCATTCTGTCTTCACTAGTGCATGCTAGGTTGCTGGCTTTCAGTGTGATTGTGAGAATATTGGTTTTCAAGGCTACCATGGAAGTGTGGGAAAGGTGATGAGAAAAAGGCAAGTAAAATGCCATAAAGACTTTCATCATTGCTATGATTCAGCTATCTTTCTTGAATAAATGTTCCATGGATTTTTCAAGCCTTTGACTAATTTACAGACTCCTCTAAAAGGAGTTAATTCTGACAGTTTTTGATAATGTTCTCATTGCTTTTAAGGAGAAATGGATTTTTAGAGGTCCTTGCTCCACCATTCCCACTGATAAAAAAAAGGCTCACATATGGAGAAGTCATTCTGGCTTTTACATGAGTTAACGTGAATTTTATACCTATTTGTGGCTTATCAAATAAACATTGTACTTTTACTTTAATTATTAAAGAAAAGGGTGCATTGGCCAAAAGTAAAGAAAGTTCATGTTAAAAATGAAGATTAAATGCTGGAGGTCTCAGTGCTGGTACTTTACTGTTGATCAGACACCCTTCCCAGGTGCCAAAGCCATACTGACTCACTGTGCACATGCTGAGCTTCTTCTTTTTTTTAATCTTTAAGGAATGTATCCCTGCTTTGTTTTGATGTTCTTTGCTCTGACAAGGCAGAAAACTGTTGACAACCATGCTTCTTCTCCAGGGCAGTTCCTCAGAGTTATCTGAGAAGCTGTCTTCCAGGGTATAGTCCTCAGTTATGCTCATGTAAAACTCTTTCTTATCCATATTATAGATTGTTTATGGATTATTTTCATCAACACCACTGATCTCATTCGGTGCTTTTTATTATTAACCATGATTTAAGTATAGGTTTTCCTACATGTTAACAACATTCAAGAGAGAACCCGATGGGAAATCAATGTGATTATTAGTTAGCAAGTAATTTGGAAATAATCTACTGAAAATCCTGTTTGTCATTCTGACTTAAACCACAGAAATATACTTGCAAATAAAATGTTGTGTAGAAGTTTAATAGATATGAAACATTCATATCAAAACTATCTTTTTTTGAGGCAGAGGTGACACACTCTGTGCATTTCTGCTTGCTCCTCTTTCTGCTTGTGCACACCCTCAAGAAACCCTGGGATTTATTGGAAAATAAATGCAGTCTGAGAAATAAAGTAACAGTTGAATAAAGTAGGTCCATGAAATGACGTGATGGGAAGGTGGCTTCCCCAACATCCACAGATGGAGATGTAGGTACTATAATTTCTAGTCCAAGCCAATGTTTGGAAGCAGCGTACTTTCAGGGTGGAAATACTCATTACTCTTCTTTTTATTTGAAGAATATTATAGGTGACAATAATTCTCATTGTTCAGCCTGCCTGAGTAAACATTATATGACTACAATCTTTCTTATATAGATAGTACATTTGTAACTAACACTGAACAAAAGTATCCATAACAAGCTAGATGAAAAATACAAAACATTCCTTTATTTGTAAGGCCACTAAACTGTAAATGAACAACCATTTCAAATTGATCTTGGGAAAATGGCTTTTATTTAGGTTTCCTGTTACTTTGTTTTCATGTCAGTGTAATAAAGAGTAACTGAAAAAGCAGTGATGTTTAATAGCATCCCAGCACAGAACAATGGAAAACATATTTGCCTGCACACAGAGAGATGAGTGAGATGACTTGCCTCAATACTAAAGAGAATAAATTAATTGGTCTTATTGAAGTCTTTGTTTTCTGTTGTTGTTTTTTTCATAACAGAAATGCCAAATGAGTCTGACATATATGTCAGTCTATCTGTTTTGTATGAGATAGCACTTGGCTTTTTAATCTGCAGAAATAAGCTTTGGTGTGTTCAGTGATGCCAATCAAACTTGTTTTTATTTATTTTTAAAACATTCAATGGAAAAGCAATCCAAGATTCTCTTTCATTTGCCAGATCTTCTGACATCTGTATTTCTAAGTTGGGAGTTTATATCTTCAAGAAAATAAGTAACTCAAAGGGAGTGTATTTTAAACACCACAGTGGTCAGAGAAAACAAGAGGCTTTTGCAATGCGGCTTCCTCTATGCCCATATGACATAAAGTCATGTGTAAGCACAAGGCTCTAAAGTAGGAATCAGAGACAAAGGTCCGTGGGAAAAATCCATCCTGGTGCTTGATTTTGTAGGGTCCATGAGTTCAAAATAGTTTTTATACATTTTAATGGCTGGGGAAAAAAGAAGAAGCTTATTTGGTGACATATGAAAATTATATAAAATTCAAACTTACGTTTCCATACATAAAGTGTTTATTGGAACACAGTTATGCTCATTTTTTGGCATATTATCTGTCACAGTTCTGCTACAATGTCAAAATCAAGTAGTTGCTAAAGCTATGATATTTACTACCCATCCCTTTGCAGAAAGTGTTTGACAAACTATCCGAAGGTCTCAAATCTAGTAGGGCCACAGGCTGTTTTGACTTCCTTCTTCTTTTATATTACCTTATTTTTCACTCACCCATACATCCTATTGCTTTGATTTCTGGCTATACTATGTTTTATTATATTTATAATAAATTGCATTTATAAATCATTGAGCAAACAGGACCCTCTAGATGTGTAGGTTTCTCTTCTTATATCATTCACCTTCCCTTCTCCTTGTGCCTACTGCAGCACCAGAGAATTCAAAATACACTGTAAAACTCACTTTGGCTTGATCCTCTGGGTGTTGCTGGCTACCAATCTTGCTCCATTTCTTTCTATCTTAAACGGGTTAAAGATCCACTTCAAGAAATCATCAAACCTGTTAATTTCTTCATCTCTCCAGGTTACCACTATATGTTATCAAATCCTTTCTTCCTGGGGAAAGAGTTGTATCATTTGTACTGTGATTAAAGCTAGAATGAAGCACCAGTCAGAATTAGTTCAATTCAGTTCAGTTCAGTCCTTCAGTCGTGTCTGACTCTTTGCAACCTCATGAACTGCAGCACACCAGGTCTCCCTGTCCATCAACAACTCCCAGAGCCTACCCAAACTCATGTCCATTGAGTCGGTGATGCCATCCAGCCATCTCAACCTCTGTTGTCCCCTTCTCCTGCCGCCAATCTTTCCTAGCATCAGGGTCTTTTCAGATAAGTCAGCTCTTCACATCAGGTGGCCAAAGTATTAGAGTTTCAGCTTCAACATCAGTCCTTCCAATGAACATCCAGGACTGATCTCCTTTAGGATGGACTGTTTTGATCTCCCTGCCATCCAAGGGACTCTCAAGAGTCATCTCCAACACCACAGTTCAAAAGCATAAATTATTTGGTGCTCAGCTTTCTTTATAGTCCAACTCTCACATCCATACATGACTACGGGAAAACCCATAGCCTTGACTAGATGGACTTTTATTGGCAAAGTAATGTCTCTGCTTTTCAATATGCTATCTAGATTGGTCATAACTTTTCTTCCAAGGAGTAAGTGTCTTTTAATTTCATGGCTGCAATCACCATCTGCAGTGATTTTGGAGCTTCAAAATAAAGTCAGCCACTGTTTCCACTGTTTCCCCATCTATTTGCCATGAAGTGATGGGACTGGATGCCTTGATCTTCATTTTCTGAATGTTGAGCTTTAAGCCAACTTTTTCACTCTGCACTTCTACTTTTATTAAGAGACTCTCTAGTTCCTCTTCACTTTCTGCCATAAGGGTGGTGTTATCTGCATATCTGAGGTTATTGATATTTCTCCCGGCAATCTTGATTCCAGCTTGTTCTTCTTCCAGCCTTGCATTTCTCATGATGTACTCTGCATATAAGTTAAATAAGCATGGTGACAATATACAGCCTTGACGCACTCCTTTCTCAATTTTGAACCAGTCTGTTGTTCCATGTCCAGTTCTAACTGTTGCTTCCTGACCTGCATACAGGTTTCTCAAGAGGCAGGTCAGGTGGTCTGGTATTTCTATCTGTTTCAGAATTTTCCACAGTTTATTGTGATCCACACAGTCAAAGGCTTTGGCATAGTCAATAAAGCAGAAATAGATGTTTTTCTGGAACTCTCTTGCTTTTTCGAAGATCCAGCAGATGTTGGCAATTTGATGTCTATGATCAAATCATCTACAAATAACTAATGCCAGAGAGGGTGTCGAGGAAAAGGGAAATTTTTACACTATTTGTGGGAATGTAAATTGGTACAGCGACTATGAAAAACAGTATAAGGCTTTCTCTTTGTGTTCAAGTGGCTATAATATGCATTCTCATAATAAGCAGAGGAAATTTTTAAGATCAGTATGGAGATTCCTTGAAAAACTAAAAATAGAGCTACCATATGATCCTGCAATTACAATCCTAGGCATTTAGAAATAGAAAACCATAATTCAAAAAGATACATGCACCCTGGTATTCATGGCAGCAGCATTTAAATAGACAAGATGTGAAAGCAATCTTTCTGTCCACTTACAGATGAACAGATAAAGAAGATGTGGCATATATACACATGAAATATAATTCAACCATAAAAAAGGATGAAATGGTGCTATATGTAGCAACATGGATAGATCTAGAGAATGACAAATATCACATGATATCACTTACATGTGGAATCCAAATATATATACAGTGTGTCAGTTCCTCAGTCATGTCCAACTCTTTGCAACCCCATAGACTGTAGCCAGCCCTGCTCCTCTGTCCATGGGATTTTCCAGGCAAGAATATTGGAGTGGTTCATCATTTATATGTGAGCTTATTTACAGAACAAAAGTACATATATAGACATACAAAACAAGCTTATGGTTACCAAAGAGGAAATGAGGAGGGATAAATTAGGAATTTTAGATTAACATATACACACTATTATAGATGAAATATAGGAAGACAGTGAGGACAGGGAAGACTGGCATGCTGCAGTCCATGGGGTCGCAAAGAGTCTGACATGATTTCGTGACTGAACAACAGCAGCAATATTAAATAAATAACTAACGAAGACCTGCTGTGTATCACCTGAAACTAACATGACATATAACATTATAAATCAACTAAACTTTGATAAATAAAAGTTAATTAATTAATTAAAATATTCTTTATAAAGAATAGTTACAGTAAAACTTAAATAAAGAGTCACAAATACACGTTTCTTTAACTTATTCTCTTTCTCTTAGGCACAAATGTTCTGATTCCAGGGACTAAGACCTAGAATATAAAATAGAAAGTGGTAGGGGTAAAACTTTGTGCTTCTAATAGGGAAAGAATAGTTGGATCTTTTTTTTTTTTCGGAGATAGTAATTCCAATCAAGATTTAACATTTTTTCTTTGTTTTTAATCTCCCCATATCAAGCATCTTAAAATTGATATTAAATTGCAATAACCCATTTCCTTGACATTATAAATGGATTTCCATTTTATATTGATATGGCAAAGTTTCCAAAAATTGTATTTTTTAACACTCATTTTTTTAAGATATATAAAGATTTTCCAATTACGTTTTTCTATCTATGTGTGTTTGTGTGGGAGAAGAGTACCTCCAAAAATTTTTTAAAGCCTGACTACTGTTTTAATACATTTTCAATTGCAGTCCAGGTTGTATTCTCAAGAACAAAGGCCAAAGAACAATTAGAAATACATCCCTTTGATTATAATCCTGTTTTGCCTTTAAAGAGATGTTAATTTTCCAAATCCCTGCAGATGGATGTAGAGCACAGATGTGCACAGCAGTAAGTGAACAATATGTAGGCGTGTACCTTATCTTCCAAAGTAGCAGTTGAAAATGGCACTCAACCTAATTTGCTCTCAAAAATGATTTAGAAGGACAGGAATTGGAAGGAGAGTCAGAGCCAGACAATATGTTGCTAAGTTTTGAAATAGAAACATGTCTTTAGTAGAGAGTCTTAAAAAAGATTCATATGTGAGAAAGAGAATGATCGAGCTTCACTCAGAGTTGACCCCGACTGGGATTTCATCAGCCTCAGTCTTCTCAAGACTCTACAGTTAGCTTGACAGGGCTTTCCTTTTGAACCTTGGAACCCTATTTTCACAAAGGTGTATTCTTCCAGTTCTTCTGCTTTTGACCTCCACCTGTTTTGTGCCAGTTCTTTCAGTGCTTCTAGTCCTCGTGTCTGTGATGTGCTCATTGACCCTAACTTCCAACTCCACTGTCTCCTCTTATTAATCTTGACCTTGATTCTAGAGCTCATCTTCTCAGATAAACTTCTATACAGGGTTTCCTTGTTTGGGTTTGGACTTCCAAGAAAGTTTCCAGGGACATAACCTTATCTCCTTAGAAATATCTAAATATATAATGATAACAACAAAGTTGGTAATAATATGCATTCATGGGTGCTTGAAAATGCACCATTTTATTAAAGATATTTGGGGGTTTTGTTGTTTGTTTTGTTCTAATACCAGAATTTTCAGTAATGCTGGTTTGACAGAATAGCTGAACTTGTCTCAAGAGAACAATTTCCTAAAATTTTAAGGTTAAAAAAAAAAAAAGAATATTGGGAATTGCTAGAGGAAAAGTCAATGAACTATCATCTCTATCATACCTATATTTGGTGAAAATATTCTCTTTACCTATTAATGGGACTTCCCTGGTGGCTCAAACAGTAATGAATCTGCCTGCAGTGTGTGAGACCTGGGTTCAATCCTTCGGTTGGGAAGATCCCCTGGAGGAGGGCATGGCAACCCACTTCAGTATTGCTGCCTGGAGAATCCCCATGGACAGAGGTGCTTGCTGGGCTACTGTCCATGGGGTTGCAAAGAGTCAGACACAAGTGAGCAACTAAGCACATAGCTATTAATACATCTTGTGCACATAGATACACAAAGACCAATGCTATTTAGATACATGTTTATAAAAAGTAAATTGTATAATCTAAACTCTTAAGACATGTGGTCATTAATTTCTTCAAGACTTACTTATTTAAAATACTGTAGACACTGGTAAACATACCTACTTTCACTCTTTAATATGTAGAGAAAAAACGGAGCATTTTTATCCTCACAAATAATTTAAATGGATTGAAGGAGGTTTTCAGACATGATGAAATTTTCTCTATTCAGCACATCATTCCTTCATTCCTTCGATGCTAGTCCTGATTCTTGGTTCATCTATAAGTTGCTTCCTAGTTCTTCTCAGATATACCCTTCCTGACTTCTACTTTTTGCTGTTCAAATGACCCATAAATTAGTATTTCAAGGTGACTTATATTTTATAATGAACACAGAGTGATTCCCACTACCAGGAAGTAGCCCATTCACATTATTCTCAAACTATCACTAATTATTGAATTACTTTTGTAACTAAGCAGAGATTGAGAGATTTTCCTTTCTTACCACTCAGATTTGCTTGATTTTATTATTCAGTGATACACCTGTCAATCTGATATTCACACAAACACACACAAATGCAAACACATATTTTTGTGCGTGTGTGAGAAAAGCAAGGTCTATTTAATACAGGAAAATTTTGTAATAATTATTTTTTACAATTTTTAAAAAATAAAAATCCTCTAGCAAATAACCTCTCTGAACTAATATAGAAATGTTTGAAGATGTAGTTATATATTTTTATATTTCTTAATTTTTTTTCTGATTGGCACAAACCTGGTAGACATTGAGTGTTCTATCCACAAGCCAGCAATTTGGGAGTCTCTGCATTGGGATTTCACCCAGAAACCCATGGTGGCGTTGGCTGCTGCTCAAGAAGAGAAGCCAAAAAGCAGTTTGCTTCCATCTGGGTAAGAACTTTAGCCTGTCATTTCTGAAAGTGGAAATGTATTAATTACCAAGAAGAGATCTTCTCTGCAAACTTTTAAATAAAAGAAGTGGGAAAAGTTTTAAAGCAAAGTAGTGATAATCTATTAACTTAGCAGCATCCTTAAGGCAAAGCTGATGCTGTGCTTTGTCAAAACTATCACAGCTCTCCTTTCCAAGTCTCCTCAAGCCTGGAAGAAGCAGTGCATCAAAGCTATGCTGCTTTTCTGTTATTTAAAATAAGGTGCAGCTCTTTGTTTTTATAACAAGAAGCTGAGGCTCACAGGGTGTATTAACTAGAATCAGAGAGTTTTACCCAGTTTCATCCTGAATGTAAACAAAGTTGGTCTCCCTAAGGAAGGAATCTGGTCACAAATCAATGACCTCATAATTATGTTCCCACTTTACTTAATTATTGTGAAAGCTAAGTGCAAAGAATTGGATGTTTGTATCACTCTAAGACATGTGTTGAAATCCTAACTCCTAATGTGATGATGTTAGGGTTGGATCTTTGAATTGGGTTCTTATTAGAGACCCCGAAATGTCCCCTTACTGTGCTTCCTCAGGCTCTCACAAGAACCTGACCGTGCTGGCACCCTTATCTCAGAGTTTCAGCCTCCAGAACTGTGAGAAATAAGTTTCTGTTCTTTATAATGTAGCCAGTCTATGGTATTTTGTTATGGCAGCCAAAACTAGACATTAAGTATTTATTTTAAATAAAATATTCTGACTTGACTCGACATAGTCGCTTGTTTCATTTTTAATCCTTTACCCTGAAGTTACAGTGAAGATAACCTTCTTCCTTGTATACACAAACTGAGCCTGATCTATGTGTGTGTGGTTTCTCTTCACAATATGAGATTCACTTCCACCATTTTGACTTTACCAATGGTGCTTCTCTGCTCAAGACACCCCTTAGCTATAGCAAATCCTCTCTGTATGCTGTTTGTTTCATGAATCAAATCACAGGCTCTTTGAATATTAGGACCAAAGGGCTAGATATTCTATCCCTAGATATTCATGAAACTATGATAATGAAATTAAGTAATTGATTTTTAAAACCTTGTTGGAAATATTTCAAGAGTAGAGCAATCTGGGGACTTCCTTGGTGGTCCAGTGGCTAAGTTTCCATGCTCCCAGTGTGGGGGGCCCAGGTTAAAATTCTTGACAGGGAGCTAGATTCCACATGCCAGAACTAAGAACCCGCATGCTTCAACTAGAGATCCCTGATGATGCATGAAGATCCTGGGTGCCACAGCTAAGACCTGGCACAGCCAAATATAAATAAATAAATATTTCAAAAGAATAGGGCAACCTGACAACTCTGCATCCTCTAGTTTCTCCATTCTCTTTGGTAATATATCTGTAATATTGTCCCAATCTGTCAAGATTTATACTTTTAATTGCCCCAGGCTTCACACTGGCATCACAGAGGAGGTTTGTGGAAGAGCTGAGGACCTGGGCTCCTGTTTATGCAAGTGTTCAGGCCTAGGGTCTACCAGCAGGCTCTTCTAACATCTTCTGCAGGACTCAGCCCCTGGAGTCTCTGTGAAACAGAAATATCTGGACCGTCCTGATGATGTAACTAAAGCCTACTTTCCTCTATGATTGATGTTTTCTTGACACCCTCCTCCCAAAATAAAAACCACTTTGCCTGAGATGTTTTTAGGATCAGAAGAAATGAAGCTCTACTTCAAGCAATGGCACACCCTTGCAGGTTTTAGGAAATATGTCCTTGAGCAAAATGGTCTTCTTTGTGAAACTCTGGTCTCTCACTGAGGCAGTGGGATACCTGCCTATACATAAGATTAACTTAAGTCCTGCCAGTGAACTCAGTGTAATAAGGTAATGGGTGGATATGGAGGCAAAGGTGATGAACTCAAAGTCTCCAAGAATAAATTACAAGATTTAAAAAAAGGAGAAATTGACAGACTCTAAGAGACTTTGGTGACAGCAACCAAATGCTACTGGTCAACCTTATTTAGGTTCTGATTTTAATCAGTCAAATTAAGCACAATAGTTTCATGGAGAGTAGAAAAGATAGAAGCTATGAGTAAGATAACTGTGGACATTTGGACTCTTATTTGACACTTGATTCTATTAACCAGTTTAATTTTTTGCCTGTGGTGTGTTAATGGTCCTGCAGGTGTGATTTTTAAAGAAAAAAATTCCTTACATTTTTAGAACTATGAGCTATTTACAGATAAAATTGTATATTGCCTGAAATTAGGCTCAAAATAATCCATTGAAGACAGTGGAGGTGGGGGCATAAAGTTAACAGAAATACTTATATATTATGAATTTTGGAATATAGATAATAAATACACTGGGTTTTATAACATAATGTTATTCTACTCTACTTTTGTTTATGTTTGAAATTCCAAGTTTGGAGAACAAAGATTATACACTTAACAAAGAAACACTTAGCATAGAATTGAATAATCTGGCCTGTGGAAATGGACTGTGTAGGTATCAGACTCCAAATAACTTAAATTGAAATCTGTTTCAAGCATTGTGTGACTGAACAATGCATGATAATGTGTTGGATCATGAACATGACCACACATTTTTGATTTTTGTAGTCTAGAAAAAGTTTCAAATGCTCACTAGAAACAAAGAAACACATTACTCTGTGTGGTAGTTTGTGTGTGTGCTTAGTGGTATCCAACCCCTGTGACCCCATGGACTGTAGCTTGCTAGGCTCCTCTGTCCATGGAATTTTTCCAGGTAAGCATACTGGAGACGATTGCCATTTACTACTCCAGGGGATCTTCCCAACCCAGAGATCAAACCTCAAGTGGCTCTAGTTGTCAAGAATCCACTTACCAATGTTACTCTAAGAATTGTTCAAGTTCCCTGAGACCTGAAGAAAAGATTGGAGAATATTCAAGACTGAGACAAAGTGGAGTGAAATATGAAGGGGTGAAGGAGGACACAGGTACATATGTCACCCACAGAGAATAATGAAGGACATGAGGAACGAGGTAGATAGGGGATGAAGTAGACTCATCCAGGTAAATAATTCCAAAAGTTCTGGGCGTCCCTGGAGCCTAGAAGTTCCTGTTGACTGGGTCAGTTTTCAGCCACCATGCAGTTTGGACAGATAGCTCTCATTAGACTGCTTCAATAAAATGATGTTCTTCCTTAGGAATACAGAATCAACTTTATATCCCAACCTTTGCATCTGTGAAATCAAATGCCATTCTGGAAATATTGGCTATTGTGTTGCTAACCAGATATAATACTTTAAGTAAAGCCTAGACATTCATTAGAAGGTGGATCGCTTCAATCCACAGTTCTATTGAGGGAGATGGAGAATAAAAAACAATTGATGAGGAGCTGTCTTGGGATCCAATTTTTGATAGTTTATTGATCTTATTTGTGGTTCATTAAAAGTCACTATTTTCTTTTAGTTCATCCAATGATGTAATTAAAAGGCAGGAGTTTGGAGGTCATTGAGCAGTTTCTTGACAATGGAAAGTTTGAGCCGCTGAAACAAAGGGTCTTACTTATATGCAGTATGATATACAGAATCAAAAACTTGTGAAAAGAGATGAAAAGAAACTAATAGCTCTTGAGTTAGATGTGAACAATCACGGCACCTCTCTTTTCGAAAGGAGTTTGAGGGAGACAAGAAATTATACTATATGCATTCTCTTGAATATACTAACCTAAAATAAATTCTAATATTAAAATTACCTTTGCACTTTTTGCCCATATAAAAGGAAGTACCAACTTTCTGTTACTCATATCTTCCTCAAGTAAGTAAGTATATATGAGAATAGTGCTGAGACTGAGGTACTAAAATACAAAATTTTTCTGAGAAATGAAAATATGATCAGAAAAGACATCTTTCTCCAGAGAGTAACTTCAGGATGAGTGATACTGACCAAAGATGGAAGAGTTAAGAATGAAAATGTGCAGAGGAAAACACATCAAAAGATGACAGGCCTCTATCTACCATACAGAGAAGAAAACATCTAGATTAATCTTCTTTCCTTAGAAAGCACTTCATTAAATATGTGAATTTAAATGTTGGTCAATCATGAGAAACTTGTTTAGGTCACAAGATAAATTCTGGTGAAGTCATTTCTTTTCGTCTTTTAACTTACTGCAGCTTGGAGACCAGGTTGTCATTTAAATGTTGGGTGGGGAGGGAATAATGGAGTGAAAAAAACTGGCAGCAGGATTAAGGTGTTAAGCAGGTGTTGGCTGAGCAGTGACTCAGTGCCTGAAGGAGAGTCACTTGGAGAGATGGATGCACTCCATCGGCAGGTGCTGACAGAGCCTAAACCCCACAAGCACACTGTCCAAACCCCTACAAGCACCAGCAACAAAGGAAGGAGTGGGTTAGCTCTGCATCTTCTTCCACAATAGGATCACAGAGCCTGATTTTAGTGGCTGGTCATTCTTGTTGCTTTGTCTATAACAGTCCCATTTGATGCCTTTATGGCTTCCCAGATGGCGCTACTAGTGCAGAACCCGCCTAACAGTGCAGAAGATGTAAGAGATGCGGGTTTGATCCCTGAGTTAAGAAGATCCCCTGGAGAAGGGCATGGCAACCTACTTCATTGTTCTTGTCTGGAGGATCCCATGGACAGAGGAGCCTGGCGGACGCTAGTCCAAATTGGGTCCCAAAGAGTCAGACACGACTGAAGCTACTTAGCATACACACAGCACATCACGGCATTAAAAATTGCTTTTTTTCCCCCTCAATTTCAAAATATTCCAGTTTGGTAAAACAATTAAACTATCTTAATTTTCTGAGGTCTTCATTTTCCTTTACTATTGTGTTTGATATTCATTACAAATTTTTAAAAAATTGATAGAGGGACATTTAGAAGTTTATAGTTGTATACAAACCACTACACATAAAATAGACAGGAAACAAGGATTTACTGTATAGCACAGGGAACTGTATTCAATATTTTGCAATAACCAGTAATGAGAATATAATCTGATATGTATATATATGTATATTATATATATGTATATAACTGAATCACTTTGTTGTACATCTGAAATTTACACAGTATTGTAAATTGGCTATGCTTCAATTAAAAAATTTTAGAGTGATATTTTGCAACAAAATCTTTTTAAATAGGTAGGTTCTGCCAATGTCACTCACAAAATTGTTCATGGCTGTTCATAAGACTTTTAATTAAAAGTTATGTGTGTGTGTAAATAAAGTATGTGTGTAAAATATGTGTATCTAAATATATGTGTATATATTATAAATACATAGCATATTATATCTATGTGTGTGGTGTGTGTGTGTGTGCTCAGTCTTGTCTGACTGTTTGCAAACATACTATATGACATATAATGCCATAGAAATAATGTGTGATTCATTTAAAATAAACTACTGTGCATTCATTATTCAATTTGAAAGTTAAAGGTTATAGGCTTTTTTGTTTAATTTCGTTATTTGATGGATAACTGCTTTACCATATTGTGTTGCTTTCTACCATACATCAACATGAGTCAGCCATAAGTATACATATGTCCCCTCCCTCCTGAACCTCCCTCTCATCTCCCACCCCACCCTACCCCTCTAGGTTGTCACAGAGCCCTGATTTCAGCTCCCTGAGTCATACAGCAAATTCCTACTGGTTATCTATTTTACATATGGTAATGTATATTTCCTTACTACTCTCTCCATTCATCCCATCTTCCCCTACCCCTTCAGTGTCCACAAGTCTGTTCTCTGTTTCTGCATCTCCATGACTGCCCTGCAAATTGGTTCATCAGTACCATCTTTCTAGATTCCATATATAGGCACTAATATACGATATTTGTTCTTATCTTTCTGACTTACTGCACTCTCTATATAGGCTCTGGGTTCATCCACCTCATTAGAACTGACACAAATGAGTTCCTTTTATGGCTAAGTAATATTCTATTGTGTATATGTACCACAGCTTCTTTATCCTTTCGTCTGTCGATGGACATCTAGGTCGCTTCCATGTCCTAGCTATTATAAATAGTGCTGCAATGAACATCGAATGAGGAAATATTTCAAATATGGGTTAGACTGTAAGTGACAAATTTTCTTCAAATACAGTCATGTAGAATCCTTTCTATACAACACACAGAGAAGAAAGCATTTTCTGGATAAATTAAGATTGAAACTATATGTATATTTATAAGATTATAAAAGAATGACAGCTCTATCTTTTCTTACTTCTACAATTTTGTTGTTGTTGTTGTTAAAGTGCTGCTGCTGCTGCTAAGTCACTTCAGTCATGTCCGACTCTGTGTGACTCCATACACGGCAGCTCACCAGGTTCCCTGTCCCTGGGATTCTCCAGGCAAGAACACTGGAGTGGGTTGCGATTTCCTTCTCCAATGCATGAAAGTGAAGTCGCTCAGTCGTGTCCGTCTCTTAGCAACCCCATGTACTGCAGCCTACCAGGCTCGTTCGTCCATGGGATTTTCCAGGCAAGAATACTGGAGTGGGTTGCCATTGCCTTCTCCAAAGAGTGGCTAGTGCTATAATATAAGTATTAATATAGGTTCTAGGCAAAGATTAAATTGGGGGGAGCTGTAAAAGTTTTGAGAATATGCTGCAATTAGTATTTCAATAATATTTCAAAAGCAATCCCAGCTCCACGTGAATGTGAATTATAGGTGGCATGAAATAACAAAATCCATGTGTAATATGGATTCAGATACTTGGCAAATAGATTCCTGATCAGATGATTTATCTGTTCTCTGGTGTGGTAAAAACCACTGGAGCAATAGTTATACTGTCAGTAAGATATACGAATATGTGCGTACACACATTTACTTATGAGTATATATGCATAAACATGCATTCTATATGAGGGGATTTGTGTTCATCAATACAGATAATTTAACTGCACTGGTACTAAATGCAGAGAATGTCTCTTAAAACTGATGTGCTGTTTCTTCGTGATCCTCTATTCAATTGATATAAAAGAACATTTATTTAGTTCAATCAGGTTTAAGACTTTATCCAAAACAGTAGTCTAAGTAATCCTTGTAAGTCACATCGTCTTGTAGGTACTTGCTTAGCCTCATAGATTCTGTCCCTTCTCCTGTGTGTACCCATTGTGACTTCTGACTATGTGGAGGAAAGAGGGCTCTTGTGACTTTGTAGAATGGAATGACAGGTTGGTTTGATCTCCTTGCAGTCCAAGAGACTCTCAAAAGTCTTCTCTAGAACTACAATTTGAAAACATTAATTCTTTGGTGCTAAGCCAAAGAATTTTATGGTCCAACTCTTATATTTGTACATGACTACTGGAAAAACCACAGATTTGACTATACAGACCCCTGTCGGCAAAGTGATATCTCTGCTTTTTAATACTCTGTCTAGGTTTGGTATTATTTTCCTTCCAGGGAGGAAGTGTCTTTATTTTCATGGCTCCAGTCACCATACACAGTGATTTTGGAGTCTAAGAAAATAAAATATGTCATCACTTCCATCGTTCCCCCTTATAGTTGATATGAGGTGATGGATCAGGATGTTATGACCTCAGGATTCAGGTAAGGTGGTCTGAGTCTTAAATATTTAAAAGATATTAAAATATTCCCTTCACTTTAAGAATTTTCCACAGTTTGTTGTGATCCACATAGTCAAATTCTTTAGCATAATAAAAGAACCAGAAATGGATATTTTTCTGGAATTCCCTTGTTTTGTTGCTTTGATCCAACAAATGTTGATCTCTGATTCCTTTGCCTCTTTGAAACACAGATTATACATCTGGAAATTCTTGATTCACATACTGTTGTAACCTAGCTTGAAGAATTTTGAGCATCACATTGCTAGCATGTGAAATGTGCACAACTGTGTGGTAGTTTGAACATTCTTTGTCATTGCTCTTCTCTGAGAATGAAACGAAACCTGACTTTTTTCAGTCCTGTGACCACTGCTGATTTTTCCAAATATGTTGACATATTTAGTGCAGCACTTAGTATCATCTTTTACGATTTTCACTAACTCAGTGGGAACTCCATCACCTGTATTAGCTTTGTTCATAGAAATATGTTCTAAGGTCGACTTGACTTCACACTCCAGGATGTCCATCTCTAGGTGAATGAATACATCATCATCATTATCCTGATCATTAAGATCTTTCTTCTATAGTTCTTCTTTGTATTCTTGCCACATCTTCTTAATATCTTCTGTTTATGTTAGTTCCTTACTACTTCTGTCCTTTATTGTGCCTATTCTTGCATGAAATGTCCCTTGATATCTCCAATTTTCTTGAAGAGATGTCTAGTCTTTCCCATTATATTATTTTCCTCTATTTCTTTGCATTGTTCTCTTAAGAAGGCCTTCTTATCTCTCTGTTATTTTTTGGAACTCTGCATTCAGTTTGGTATATCATTCCCTTTGTCCGTTGCCTTTCACTTCTCTTCTTTCCTCAGCTATTTTTAAAGCCTCTTCAGACAATCACTTTCCCTTCTTGCCTTTCTTTTTCCTAGGGATGATTTTGGTCACTGCCTCCTGTACAGTGTTATGAACCTCCATCCATAGTTCTCCAAGCACTCTATCTACTAGCGCTAATCCCTTAAATCTATTTGTCATCTTCATTGTATAATCATAAGGGATTTGATTTAGGTCATACCTGAATCACTCAGGTAATACCTGAATGACCAAGTGATTTTCCCTACTTTCTTCAGTTCAAACCTGAATTTTATGATTAGGAGCTCATAATCTGAGCTACTTTATACTTTTATCACCTATTTCAAACTGATGACAAGTTGATTTTATTAGAATTGTGTAAGGAATAACAGATTATTGTATTTATAGTTATTTTTGCTGTTCTTAACTTTTAAATTAGGGTTGTAAGTTAATTTGCATCACTATTGATTGCAGCTATGAAATTAAAAGACGCTTACTCCTTGGTAAAAAAAAAGTCATGACCAACCTAGACAGCATATTAAAAAGCAGAGACATTACTTTGTCAACAAAGGTCCGTCTAGTCAAGGCTATGGTTTTTCCAGTAGTCATGTATGGATGTGAGAGTTGGACTATAAAGAAAGTTGAGTGCTGAAGAATTGATGCTTTTGAACTGTGGTGTTGGAGAAGACTCTTGAGAGTCCCTTGGACTGCAAGGAGATCCAACCAGTCCATCCTAAAGGAGGTCAGTCCTGGGTGTTCATTGGTAGGACTGATGTTGAAGCTGAAACTGCAATACTTTGGCGACCTGATGTGAAGGGCTGTCTCATTTGAAAAGACCCTGATGCTGGGAAAGATTGAGGGCAGGAGGAGAAGGGGACCACAGAGGATGAGATGGTTGGATGGCATTACTGACTCAATGGAGATGAGTTTGTGTAGACTCTGGGAGTTGTTGATGGACAAGGAGGCCTGGTGTGCTGCGGTTCATGGGGTCACAAAGAGTTGGACAGGACTGAGCGACTGAACTGAATTGAATTGATTGCCACATTGGAAGAGTTAACTAAGACTATATGTTCAAAATCACTGGTAAGATTTATGTTAACTTTTTGTGTTTTTGTAATTACAGTAGTGTTCTTTCACTTCCATTCAAAATGAACTCCTTTAACATTTTGGTAAGGCAGTTCTGGTGGTAATGAAGTCCCACAGCTTTTGTTTATTTGAGAAAGTGTTTATCCCTCCTTCATTTTTGAATAAGAGCTGGGCAGGGTATGCTATTCTTGGTTAACACATATTTTCTTTCAATATTTTAAATGTCATCCCTTCCTCTATTTGTCTCAAAAATTTGCGTTGATAAATCTGCTGACAGTCTTATGGGGATTTCCCTATATGTAATCTCTTTTTTCGGAGAAGGCAATGGCACCCCACTCCAGTACTCTTGCCTGGAAAATCCCATGGATGGAGGAGCCTGGTAGGCTTGCAGTCCATGGGGTCGCTAGGAGTCGGAGATGACCGAGCGACTTCACTTTCACTTTTCACTTTCATGCACTGGAGAAGGAAATGGCAACCCACTCCAGTATTCTTGCCTGGAGAATCCCAGGGACGGTGGAGCCTGGTGGGCTGCCGTCTATGGGGTCGCACAGAATCGGACACGACTGAAGCAACTTAGCAGCAGCAGCAGCAATCTCTCTTTTATCTTGCTGCTTGATTGTTTTCTTTATCTTTCAATTCATCAATTTAATTATAATGTGTATTGGTATAGCTCTAGCGAGGTTCAATCTATTTGACATCCTTTGAGCCTGACAGATCTGGATATTCATTTCTCTCCTCATGCTCATAACATTTTTGGTTATTATTCTTTTAAATACACTTTCTGTTCTTCTCTCTTACTTTTCTCTTGGGATTCTCATAATGTAAGTATTGTTTCTTTCTATTGTGTCTCATAAGTCTGGTAGGGTTTCTTTTAGTCTTTTTCTCTTTTTATTTCTCTTCCTGGAAATTTCTAACATCAGTCTTTCACATTGCTGACTTTTTCTTCTGCATAGTTGTTTGCTTTGGAACTCTCTATTTAATTTTTCAGTTCAATTACTACATTTTTTCACTCTAGTATTTCTATTTTGTTGTTTTGTTTTGATGGTTTCTTTTGCTATGCCAAATGTTTTCTTTTGTTCTTCTAATATGAGCCTAACTTCATTTAGTTGTAAGTCTGTGTTCCTATAGTTCATGAAAGTTCTTTAAGAGGATTGATTGGAAGTCTTTGTCTGGAATTCACAGATCACCATTTCTTAGTATCAGAGTTTAGAGCTTGATTAACTTTCTCTGATGGTATCATATTTATCTGGGTTTGTGTGTGTATGTGATCCTTAATTTTTTTACATTGGTATCTGCACATTTGAGCAAGAAAGTTCCCCTTCTAGGTTTGCTTTGGAAGAAACACATTTTTACCAATCAGCTCAGTTTGAGTTTCTGGGATGTCTCCTGATAATATTTTTGGGCAGGTGGGGCCTGCCATAATGGTCTATTTTTGGTGAAGCAGTGTTCAGGCTCTGAGGTTGGGGACAGAGTGTGTCACTGACTGAGAACAGTTGGATTAATCTGCTGGCTTGGCTTCCTATTTACCTGAGACTATAGGATAGATTCTGTGGTTTCCTGTGCTCTTTGGTGTGGCTTACTAAGTGTTTGGGACAGCATGCTATATGTACTTAGTGAATAGGAAGTGTATTAGCTTCCCTGCCCTGTAGGACAGCAGGAGAGGACCCAGGACCTGTACAGCTCATTGTTTCAGGCCCTAAATTAGGCAAGATTATGCACTAAATTCCATGGTTTGAGGAGCCCACCAGTTTTGCTTTGCAAACAGAAAAGCCACAGGCTGTGCTCTCTTTTCAAATGCCACTGTAAGCAGTATTGGATGGGATAACAGAGATTTCCACTTACTCTGGTTAGGTTTCCTGGTTGAGCAGTTTGGAGGCTGAATTCAGCCTTGAATGAATGTCCAGGTGCAGTGGAAGAAATAGCTCTAAAGCTGGTAAAACTCTCTGCATGGTGCGGCACTGGCCTAGGGGAAAGGTAAAGTGGTATATGTTCATCTTCTTCTCTTACTCTTTTTATGTAGTCTCTCTTGGTCTCTGTGGTTCACAGGTGTCCTTCAGCATAATCCTCAAATTCTAGGATTCTCTCAGTATCTCGTTCTTGAATAGTTGTTAGCTGTTCTGCTTATGAAAGGGAGAAAATTCATGAGTGAGCTATATTGTAATAATGGTAATGTCAGTCTCCTGGCAGTCTTTTGGTTATGGTATGTCTGATGTTATTTTTTGGCATTCTGCTAATATATGCTGCTAACATTGTTCTTGAAAGGGTCATGACCTTTTTAGTCTTGACTTGGGCATTGCCAGTTTGTTAGGGAAATTAAATAAAAGTAGCACTGTTCTGTCTTCAGAGACAAGAAAGTAGAACAGGCCTCTGATCTTGCTTCTGACCTGCCTTGACACCGCCCTGACTACTTGCCTGCTGCGAGTGCAAACCTAGCAGCACCATAGATAAGACAGAGGGTGAATCTTGGAATTGTTGAGCACCTGGAGAATGTTTGGCCAGCCATGCCAGGGGATTAACAACATTCCAAGATTTGCAAGACAAAACAAACAGCATTGTATTAAAAAAAATGATTAACATAAAATGAGAGCCGCAATTTGCTGGCAAATTGATAATGATATCGGTTTGCGGCTTGGGATTATAAGCAGGAACTCCCAAACTGCAACTTTGAAGTCTAACTCTTGGAGTGAATGCACGGCCCAAGACTTTTACCCAACTGGGACTCCAGGTTGCTGTTATAGGGGACTTCCCAGTGCTGTTTGAGTCTGGATGTTGATCAGCCCAATTTGGTAAAATTTGTGCTATTACTTTCCTTCACTGTTTCTATTTCTCTTTTCATTTAATGATCATATACTGAAAATGAATTAGACAATTCTTCATTAAATACCTGAATTGCTTATTTGTGTATGACAAGTGGTTTCTTTTGTTAACAAATCATTTGAACCTGAAACGAAAGTTAAAACTTTCAGCAAAACACAGTTGCTTCTATCTGCAGAAATACTCCCAAACATTTGCTTATTCTGTCTCAACCCCTCTGAGTCACCATCTATTACCCTTTATCCCCCTGATTCCAACAGACTATCTTTGATGCATGGTTGTCATTGCCTTTGTCATATACAGTCCATGTGTACAAATATTAATTTTTTTTAATTTTATTTTTTTTTAATTTGACAAAACACATTTTGTTTTGATTGCTGATAGATGAGTTATTTTAGAATTTTGCTTGTTGGAAACACTAAGATCAGTGGAAATAACTGATCTGTTTAAAATGCAAAATAAAATTAGGCTTATCATTTGTTTAAGAGTAAACTAGTTCTAAAAAGATTATTTTTTAATCTTAATATTTTTGTTCTCTTTCTCTCCAGATACATGTACTCATAGCAAGCTAACAGATTTTTTTTTTTATGCACTTCATTTCATTCATTTGCACTGTAAGAGTCTAATACAATTGAAAGAACATTAAATTTTACTTTGCACTTATTGCTCTGGTAACCTTGGGAAATTAATTTAGCCTTGGTTAACTGGCCTTGGTCTGTTAATTTGTAAAATGGGCATAATGCCTGCCTCACAACATAACTGTGACTATCAAATATATAAAAGACTTAGCACATGACAAATAGTGCACTTTATTTCATTTTCTTATTTATATTGAAACCTAATAAATATATACTTTAATATATGCCTTATAGATAACCTTTTAATAAAATTAAGCTCTAAAATAGGAAGAAAAATCTTCCTACCAAATCAACAATTTACTGTGTTCTTTTTCACATTTTTTCAGTATACATACACATTTAGATATGATCAGAGTACAGATAGTTTATATTTTCCATTTTTAGCATTAATTGATAACTGTTGTAACATTCTTGTATAACCTTTATGATATCAACTAAGTGGCTTCATATGTTGAAGGATCATTATTAATATTTCCCTGATATTGAACTTTCTGTTATTTTTCAGTAATTAGGATGTGTCCAGCTCTTTATGGCTTCATGGACTGCAGCGGTCCAGGCTTCCCTATCTTATTTTTAAATTTTGTCTTGAGTTTTGTAATAACCAAAAGAGTCTGTTTTGAGAGCATCTCACACAAACACACACACATGCATACCCACATGTATATAAAAGCTTTCCTCTTCTAAATACTTACAATACACACAAGCATCCTGTACTGAAAGATTTTGAAGTGGTGCATCTCTGCACAGGAAACTATGAAATGTTTGTCCTGTATGTAGGTATCTCTAAAGTGAAGTCACTCAGTCATGTCCGACTCTTTGTGACCTCATGGACTGTAGCCCACCAGGCTCCTCCATCCACAGAATTTTCTAGACAAGAGTACTGGAGTGGGTTGCCACTTCCTTCTCCAGGGCATCTTCCCGACCCAGGGACTGAACCAAGGTCTCCCGCATTGCAGGCAGACACTTTACCGTCTGAACCACCAAAGCCCCCAGATACTCTGAGTTTTTCAGGCTTACCTATGATGCTAACTGTAGTTCAGCAATAAGGCATCAGAGGGCAGATACACTGAAACCATAATCACAGACAACTAGCCAATCTGATCACACGGACCACAGCCTTGTCTAACTCAGTGAAACTAAGCCATGCCATGTGGGGCCACCCAAGACAGATGGGTCATGGTGGAGAGGTCTGACAGAATGTGGTCCACTGGAGAAGGGAATGGCAAAACACTTCAGTATTCTTGCTTTGAGAACCCTGTGAACAGTATGAAAAGGCAAAAAGATAGGACACTGAAAGAGGAACTCCCCAGGTCGGGAGGTGCCCAATATGCTACTGGAGATCAGTGGATAAATAACGCCAGAAAGAATGATGGGATGGAGCCAAAGCAAAAACAACACCCAGTTGTGGATGGGACTGGTGATAGAAGCAAGGTCAGATGCTGTAAAGAGCAGTATTTCATAGGAACCTGGAATGTCAGGTCTGTGAATCAAAGAAAATTGGAAGTGGTCAAACAGGAGATGGCAAGAGTGAACATCGACATTCTAGGAATCAGCGAACTAAAATGGACTGGAATGGCTGAATTTAACTCAGATGACCATTATATCGACTACTGTGGGCAGGAATGCTGTAGAAGAAATGGAGTAGCCATCATAGTCAACAAAAGAGTCTAAAATGCAGTACTTGGATGCAATCTCAGAAACGACAGAATGATCTCTGTTACTTTCCAAGGCAAACCATTCAATATTACGGTAATCCAAGTCTATGCCCCGACCAGTAACGCTGAAGTAGCTGAAGTTGAACGGTTCTACGAAGACCTACAAGACCTTCTGGAACTAACACCCAAAAAAGATGTCCTTTTCATTATAGGAGACTGGAATGCAAAAGTAGGAAGTCAAGAAACACCTAGAGCAACAGGCAAATTTGGCCTTGGAGTAAAGAATGAAGCAGGGCAAAGGCTAATAGACTTTTGCCAAGAGAACGCACTGGTCATAGCAAACACCCTCTTCCAACAACATAAGAGAAGACTCTACACATGGACATCACCAGATGGTCAACATCGAAATCAGATTGATTATATTCTTTGCAGCCAAAGATGGAGAAGCTCTATACAGTCACCAAAAACAAGACCAGGAGCTGACTGTGGCTCAGATCATGAACTCCTTATTGCCAAATTCAGACATAAATTGAAGAAAGTAGGGAAAACCACTAGACCATTCAGGTATGACCTACATCAAATCCCTTATGATTATACAGCAGAAGTGAGAAATAGATTTAAGGGACTGGATCTGATAGACAGAGTGCCTGATGAACTATGGATGGAAGTTCATGACATAGTACAGAAGACAGGGATCAAGACCATTCCCATGGAAAAGAAATGCAAAAAGCAAAATGGATGTCTGAGGAGGCCTTACAAATAGCTGTGAAAAGAAGAGAAGTGAAAAGCAAAGGAGAAAAGGAAAGATATACTCATTTGAATGCAGAGTTCCAAAGAATAGCAAGGAGAGGTAAGAAAGCTTTCCTCAGCGATCAATGCAAAGAACTAGAGAAAAACAATAGAATGGGAAAGACTAGATATGTGTTCAGAAAAATAGAGATACCAAGGGAACATTTCATGCAAAGATGGGCTCGATAAAGGACAGAAACAGTATGAACCAAACAGAAGCAGAGGATATTAAGAGGTGGCAAGAATACACAGAAGAACTGTACAAAACAGATCTTCATGACCTGGAGAATCATGATGGTGTAATCACTCACCTAGAGCCAGACATCCTGGAAAGTGAAGCCAACTGGGCCTTAGAAAGCATCACTATGAACAAAGCTAGTGGAGGTGATGGAACTCCAGTTGAGCTATTTTAAATCCTGAAAGATGATGCTGTGAAAGTGCTGCACGCAACATGCCAGCAAATTTGGAAAACTCAGCAGTGGCCACAGGACTGGAAAAAGTCAGTTTTCATCCCAATCCCAAAGAAAGACAATGCCAAAGAATGCTCAAACTACCACACAATTGCACTCATCTCACACGCTAGTAAAGTAATGCTCAAAATTCTCCAAGCCAGGCTTCAGCAATACGTGAACCGTGAACTTCCAGATGTTCAAGCTGGTTTTAGAATAGGCAGAGGAACTAGACATCAAATTGCCAACATCCACTGGATCATCGAAAAAGCAAGAGAGTTCCAGAAAAATGTCTATTTCTGCCTTATTGACTATGCCAAAGCTTTTGACTGTGTGAATCACAATAAACTGTGGAGAATTCTGAAAGAGATGGGAATACCAGACCACCTGACCTGCCTCTTGTGAAACCTGTATGCAGATCAGGAAGCAACAGTTAGAACTGGACATGGAACAACAGACTGGTTCCAAATGGAAAAGGAGTACATCAAGGCTGTATATTGTCACCCTGCTTATTTAACTTATATGCAGAATACATCATGAGAAATGCAGGGCTGGAAGAAGCACAAGCTGGAATCCAGATTGTCGGGAGAAATATCAATAACCTCAGATATGCAGATGCCACCACCCTCATGGCAGAAAGTGAAGAAGAACTAAAAAGCCTCTTGTTGAAAGTGAGAGAGGAGAGTGAAAAAGTTGGCTTAAAACTCAACATTCAGAAAACCAAAATCATGGCATCTGGTCCCATCACTTCACAGCAAATAGATGGGGAAACAGTGTCAGACTATTTTTCTGGGCTCCAAAATCACTGCAGATGGTGATTGCGGCCATGAAATTAGAAGACGCTTACTCCTTGGAAGGAAAGTTATGACCAACTTAGACAGTATATTAAAAAGCAGAGACATTACTTTGCCAACAAAGATCTGTCTAGTCAAGGGTATGGTTTTTCCAATGGTCATGTATGGATGTGAGAGTTGGATGGTGAAGAAAGCTGAGCACCGAAGAATTGATACTTTTGAACTGTGGTGTTGGAGAAGACTCTTGAGAGTCCCTTGGACTGCAATGAGATCCAACCAGTCCATCCTAAAGGAGATCAGTCCTGGGTGTTCATTTGAAGGACTGATGTTGAAGCTGAAACTCCAGTACTTTGGCCACTTCGTGCGAAGAGTTGACTCATTTGAAAAGACCCTGATGCTGGGGAGGATTGGGGGCAAGAGGAGAAGGGGACGACTGAAGATGAGATGGCTGGATGGCATCACCAACTCAATGGACATGAGTTTGGGTATACTCCACGAATTGGTGATGGACAGGGAGGCCTGGTGTGCTTTGATTCATGAGGTCACAAAGAGTCGGACACGGCTGAGCGACTGAACTGAACTGAAGTGATGATAATAACTGTAGTTTCAGCAATAGGAGCAACATCTGATTTGGAATTTTACCACTGCCTGAAAGCAGGCCAATCACTGGATTTTCCTTTGCCTTAATAGGAATTGTCAAAACCCCTGTGAAACGTATCCAATCCACCATTGGACAAAGGCTGGAGGTTGAATGGGAAGGAAATAACTGACAGCACTAGACTGAATAGCAGCCCTTCATTCTGCAAAGCAACAGACTTCAACTCTAAAAAGAAACTGATGAAGCTGTTAAAAAGACACATGGTGCCATATGCCACCTCACTAGCTGAGCATCAGTTCACAATACCCTTCCCTAAGTGCAAGCACACTGAGGTTCACCTGCAAGGCCTCTGATATCTGTGCATCAGTAGGAAGAGACTGAGGGTGTCCAAATGGCCGACCGGGCAGCTGGGCCTTGTCTGCAGCTGACATACTTAGCATTCCTAGTTAAGCAAGTGTCCTTTGAGTTATCTCCTTCTCAGTGTGAGGATTAGAATGGTTGTATGTGTTTTTAAGCAAGAACATAAAAAGGACAAGATGATGCAGTAAAGAGTAGATTTAATCAGTTATAAGGCCTATGGAAATAAAAAGAGAAGGCCTTATTGAAAAGAGATTAGAGACTATGTAGAAAGATATAAGAACATCCCATTCATATAGCATTTTACTTTTTAAAAAAATGCTGTAAAAGCACCTAGAGAACTTCCAAAAATAGTTTCCATTATCAATAGAAAACAAACTCCCTAAGAAAAAATATTCGACTTTTTTAACTGTCAAGTGAAACTGTTTTAATTTTAATTACTGTTTTAATTTTTATGTACTTATAAACTTTTAAGGTTAAGAATCATGCCCTCCATCCCAAACTATCCAACAGAATTTTTTGAGGTGAAAGTAATCGGGAAATAACCTATTTCCAACTCCAAACCCATTTTTAGAGCAAGGCATCTGAAGTCCAGAAATTTATAATTGGCTAGATAACTTAAATAGACTAGAGCTGAGACTCCAAGTATCTTGAATCTCAGTCAAATATATGCTCTTTTCAGGAAAGTTGTGCAAAATTTAGTCTTTATTGTTCAGTCACTAAGTTGAGTTCAACTCTTTGCAACCCCATGGAGAGTAGCATGCCAGGCTCCTCCGTCCTCTACTGTCTCCTGAAGTTTGCTCAAATTCATGTCCTAAAGATGGTCTAACTGTGAAAACTTTTCTGTCATTTTTCACAATGACCTCACTTTAATTACAGTTTTCACTTTGTACCTTCATATAGTGTTTGTGCCCATCTGCACATGGGCTGAGAAAGACTGGTATTAATTCTTCTCTAAATATTTGATAGGATCTATCATTATTAGCATTGGGTCTTAGACTTTTATCTATTGGGACATTTTTGATTACTAATTCAATTGTAATTGATCTGTTTAAATTTTCTATCTCTTCAATGATTTAATTTTAGTAGGTTGTATGTTTCTAGGAATTCATCCATTTCTTCTAAGTTATAAGGTTTGTTGGTGTATAATTGTCTATAATAGTCTTTCATTATCCTTTGTAATTTAATATCATTTGTAATGTTTCTTCTTTCATTTCTGATTTTATTTGAGTCTTCCCTCTTCTTTCTTAGTCAAGCTAAAGTTTTTCAAATTTGCTCATCTTTTAAAAATAGCCTTTGGTTTTATTAATAGTTTCTATTGTTTTGCTGACCTCTATTTTATTATTTCTTCTCTGATCTTTGCCAGTTCCTTCTTTGTGCTAACTTGGGGCTTATTTTATTTTATTTTTCCAGTTTATTGAAGTTCTTCATTCGAAATCTTTCTTTTTCTTAATGTTGGTATTTATTCTAATGAATTTCAGTTTCAGAGCTGTTTGTGAATCATTCCATAGGTTTTGATATGCTGTGTTTCCATTTTATTTTGTTTCAATATATCTCTGATTTCCCTTTCAATTTCTGCTTGACTCATTGGCTGGTCAGAAACATGTTGTTTATTTCCACTCATTTGTGAATTTTTCCAGTTTCCTCCTGTTGCTGATTTTGAGTTTCATATCATTGTGATAAGAAAAGATACTTTATATGTTTCCAGCATTTTTACATTTGCTAAGACTTGTACTGTGACTTGTCATATGATCTATCATGGAGCTTAGTCTGTGTGTGTTTGAGGGGAAAAAAAAATGTGTATTCTGATCCTCTTGGATGGAAGTGTTCTATATGTCTATTAGGTTCATTTGGTATAAAGTATGGTTCAAATCTAATGTTTTCTTGTTGATTTTCTATCTGATTGCTCTATCCATTATTGAATGTGTAATATTGAACTCCCCAGCTAGTATTGTAGTCTATTTCTCCTTTCAGATATATCAGTATTTATTTAACTTATATTTAGGTACTCCAATGTTGAGTACATATATACTTACATTTGTTATATTTTCTTAATGAATTAACAACCTTATCATTACATAATAACATTTTTTGTCTTGTACTGTTTTTGACTTAAAGTCTACTTTGTCTGATATAGATATACCCACTCCTACCCTAATTTGGTTTCTTCTCTCACGAAATTTTTTTTTTTATCCCTTCACTTAGAACATTTTTGTATTCTTAAAGCTGAAATAAGTCTCTTGGTGTCAACACATAGTACAGTCTTATTTTTTTATTCATTCAACCACTTCATGTCTCTTAATTGGAAGATACAATGCATTTACATCTAGAGTAATTATCAATAGGTAAAGACTTACTAATGCTGTCTTACTAACTACTTTCTGAGGATTTGTATTTCCACTTTTCCTTTCTTTCTCTCTTATTGCCTTCATTTGTGAATTGATGATTTTTTTCCTCAGTAGGGTGTTTTAATTTTCTTTTCTTTTGTTTCTTTTATGAATTACTACAGGCTTTTACTTGGTGATTACAATGAGGCTTACAGAAAAATTATTAAAGTTATAACAGTCTATTTTATACTAATAACACTTTAACTTGATTTGCATTCAAAAACTTCACTATTTTATTCCCCTCTTTTGTTTTTGATATCATGATTTACAACTGTTTATGCTGTGTCTCAATTAACAAAGTATTATAGCTATAGCTATTTTATACTTTTGTTTTTTAACCTTTATATAGTGAAATAGTTAACACACCACCATACTGAGGTATTAAAGTATTCTGACTCTTATTAAAGGCTTACCCCTATAAGTGTTGTTGTATATTTTTCTATGATGTCAGTATCATTAATTAGTGGAGAGTTTACACACTCTATACTATAGATTAAGTTAAGGCTAGGGTCAAAAATTTTCTAACAAATCCTTGACTCAAAAATTTGGGAGATATCTTGGCAGGTAGAGCTGGTCATTGTTATAGAAAGAGCCAATTTTCTGATCACATGGACAAAGTCTAAGCCAGTTATCTTCATATAGGTCTTAGTTTCTGAATATATACATGAATGGTGTCAGGAAGAAATGATATGATATGCTAGATACATAATGAGAATGAAATAAATATTTCTTTAATTTAATTGGATTTCAGCCAAAGGCAGGTATCATGTTCAACAACAGGAAAACAAAACCACTACTTTGCTTGGAGCATGTGAAAGGTTGACCTGACAACTCTCACCTATTTAGTGGTCACATTGATCCTACATCATGTTGATTTCCTGCAGAGTTAATTTCTCACTTTTTTTCATATTGTAATGTCAGCACAGTTGTACATCTTTCTGTTTCTTGCCTAAAAATATCATCAGTTTTTATCCACATAGCTAAAATACATAAAACCTATGAATCAATTGAAACTTTGTTCCATTTTGACAATTGTAAGAAAGGTTAATAAGTTAGAAAACCCTTTTGCAATATAGCTTCAGTTCAGCACAGTTCAGTTCAGTGGCTCAGTCATGTCCGACTCTTTGCGAGCCCATGAACCGCAGCACGCCAGGCCTCCCTGTCCATCACCAACTCCTGGAGCCTACCCCAACTCATGTCCATTGAGCTGGTGATGCCATCCAACCATCTCATCCTCTGTCGTCCCCTTCTCCTGCCCTCAATCTTTCCCAGCATCAGGGTCTTTTCAAATGAGTCAGATCTTTACATCAGGTAGCCAAAGTATTGGAGTTTCAGCTTCAACATCAGTCCTTCCAATGAACACCCAGGACTGATTTCCTTTAGTATGGATTGGTTGGATCTCTTTGCAGTCCAAGGGACTCTCAAGATTCTTCTCCAACACCACAGTTCAAAAGCATCAATTCTTCAGCGCTCAGCTTTCTTCACCGTCCAACTCTCACATCCATACATGACCATTGGAAAAACCATAGCCTTGACTAGACGGACCTTTGTTGACAAAGTTGTGTCTCTGCTTTTTAATATGCTGTCTAGGTTGGTCATAACTTTCCTTCCAAGGAGTAAGCGTCTTTTAATTTCATGGCCGCAATCACCATCTGCAGTGATTTTGGAGCCCAGAAAAATAAAGTCAGCCAGTTTCCACTGTTTCCCCATCTATTTGCCATGAAGTGATGGGACCGGATGCCATGATCTTAGTTTTCTGAATGTTGTCTTTAAGCCAACGTTTTCACTCTCCTCTTTCACTTTCATCAAGAGGTTCTTTAGTTCTTCCTCACTTTAAGGTTGTTTTATTTTACATCATTGCATAGTAAAAGTACAAAACAATGATAAAGTTTGATATTTAGGTTATGAAAGTAGAAAATGCTTCTAGACTAGATTAAAGAGGTGATAACAGAGACTATAAGACTTAGTTGAGACACAATATTTGAGGATCAACAACTGTTAGGAATCCTAAAAATATTTAGCCTTTCCCCTAATCAAGTCCATTTGGATGTGATTTTAGAATGGTAAGCAGAAAGTTGTATGATCTTTGGAAAATCATGACATTTCTGGGCATGAATTTCAACTGCCTTCAAAGAAGCACAAACCTCAAGATTGTTATGAGAATGTAATGAGATACCTTTCTTATCAGCCAAAACACTAGAAAACAAGAATAATAATACAACTAAAGTTGCTGGTAAATATTCAAAACTCCAAGCCCTCTTAGTGTTTACCTCCATCCTCTGGTCAAGTGCACTTTTCCCTGGGGACTCTTCCAACCTAATCACTGTGCATAACCAAGAATTGTTCGACATTGTCACTATTGCTTCTTTAAAACAATGCAATATACATAGCATATAGCCAGTGAATGATTGCCCTCTGGTTAGTAATCCACATGGAAGTATTTTCAATAGTCAGACATGACATATAATTACTAAATGTTATTCTATATTTTCAAATATGTAATCATTTTGAAATGGTTTTCCTTTAAAAATGTATTATAATTAATGTGATTTCTCTCTTTCAAAATATATATGAGGCATTAATGAAAAAACATAAGAACACAAGTCACACTAACTAAAATACAGAATTTCAGCCATTTGCTAGATTTGGAGAGTGCCATGGATCTGCCAAAATAGCTTTTAAAAATCCAGGTGTCACTGCTAGGGAAATAGTTTCCACTTCTGCTCATTTAATTCTTACATTACTAATTAGCTTTAGCCCACAGAGAACTAAAATTATTCACTGAGAAAAGATGTCTTGATTTTCAGTTATATTTAAATTTCACACTTTTTGCTACTACTTTTGTTGGTACATCCTTTCTTCCTGTGCATTCTTCCTCTCTGCTTGCCTTCCCTCTACTCAACATCCATGTATAGAGTTAGTCAAATGTCCCTGTCTCCATTTGGGTGTCAGCAGTCACCTCAAATTTTCCAAGTCCAGATCCCTACTCATGTCCCAAATTGTTCCCTCCCTTACTAAACAACAGGGGCTTCCCTGCTGGCTCAGACAATAAAGCATCTGCCTTCAATGCGGGAAATCCAGGTTCGATCCCTGGGTTGGGAAGATCCCCTGGAGAAGGAAATGGCAACCCGCTCCAGTACCCTTGCCTGGAAAATCCCATGGATGGATGAGCCTGCTAGGCTACAGTCCATGGGGTCTCAAAGAGTCAGATATCACTGAGCGACTTCACTTTCTTTCTTTTAGTAAACAACTGTATTTTCATTCCCAGTTTTCAGAAACCAATGTTAAATAAATTAAAATGGAGGTAGTCTTGTTTAGGCTTCAGAAGTAGGGGAGCAGGCCTCCAACTGACTTTTGACTTTGCCTAGGCCCTGCCTGGACTACATGCCTGCCTGCAAGCACACCAATTGTTACCAGTAAGTCAAGCAGCACCTTAGATAAGAAAGGGAGTGAGTCTTGGAATTTTTTAAGCTCCACAGGGCCTGGCCAGTCCCCAGGGTCTAAGAAATCTTATGACTAACAAGGTGAAACAAATAGCACTGTAAAAATTAAAGAAAATCAAAACTGAATTTTTGCTTGCAAATTGATGATATCAGTTTGTAGCCTGAGATCATAAGCAGGAGTCCCCAAAGCTGCAGTGTGAAGTCTCATCCACTGGATGGATGCATGGTCTGGGACTCTTTCCCAATTGGGACTCCAGATTACAGTCAATCAGGAATTCCCAGAGCTGTTCAAGGTCTGGATGTATACATCACCAATTTGCGGTATATGCTTTATTTAAGGCTTCCCAGGTGGCACTAGTGGTAAAGAACTGGTCTGCCAATGCAGGAGACATAAGAGATGACAGTTCAACCCTGAATCAGGAAGATCCCCTGGAGGAGGGCATGGCAACCCACTCCATTATTCTTGCCTGGGGAATCCCATGGACAGAGGACCCTGGTGGGCTGTAGTCCATGGGGTCGCAAAGAGTCAGACATGAGTGAAGCAATTTAGCATGCATACACACACACTGTTACTTCTCTCTATTGCTTCTATTTCTTTTCTTTTAATGACTGCATATTGAAATCAAATCAAATAATAATCAAATCAAATAATCTACAAACATTGAAATTGTATATTTGTGTATAATGAATGGTTTCTTTTGTTAACAAATCCTTTGAACCTAAAATGAAAGTAAAACTTTCAGCAAAACAAACAATAAGTCTCTTGAAATATCCTTGCTTTCTCTTTCCTTCCCAGTCAACAGAATACATCCAAACATTTGACTCTGCAAAGTATTCTAGAACCTGAAAACTTCGTTTGCCATGATCTCTTGTCTGGATTATCGCAAGAAGATCTTTAGTGAGTTCCCAGACACTGCCCTCATGCTCCAGCATCCATTCTCAAAATATCAGCCTTTGAATAGTTCGTTGCCTCCACCCCATTCCTCTTCTCAAGGTCTTCACTTGGCTTCCCTTCTCACTAAGAGGAAGGGTCAAATCCTTTATCATTGTCTATGAGACTCTCTCTGCTCTTTCTCACTAGCTTTCTTCTCTTTTGTAATGTCTCCTTGTTCTTCCTAACACTAGCTAAGCACAATCCTTGATACTTGTTATTGTTTTCTGCATTGGATGTTCTCCTCCAAAACAGTCATTTCTCTCTGGTATCCACTTAAATGTCAAAGTTAAGGCCTTTATTTTCTTCCTATATAAAACAGCAATCTTCACATTGAACATGGCTTACCTTCCCCAGACTTTATTTTTTCTGCAATACTTATCACCATCTGAAATATTATATAAGTACCGATAATTTAAAAAAACCTCTCTACTCTAACAGAAGCCCAAGGAAGTCCAGCTATGTATTATTAAACGCCTGATTCAAGTGTCTATAACATATCAAGCACTTTCCTTGATACTATTGATACAGATATTTTAGAAAATGACTGCCTTTCTCAGAGTTCTCATAGCTTTCTCTCCCTAGGCCTGGACTAGGGACAGAAGGAATATATCCTACTACACACTGGGTTAGCTTTCTCAAAGTACATTTACCTTCATGTATACTCTCTCAAGTAAGTAAGGCTGAGATTAGACACTGTTCCATCCTAAAAGTGAGTAGATTCTTGGATAATTCTGAAGTATGAAAATGGGAAAATGATTAATTTCATCCTTTCTTATAAACATGTTCATAAAATTGATTAATTCTAAATAATCACAGTAATAGTTACTAATTAGAAAAATAATTCAAAAGATTCAAATAAATGAAAACTGCACGTTTATTTACAAAGCAAGTTAAAAGGAAAAAAGATTTGTGAATGCTTAATCCTGGCTCTAAATGTGCTTTTTCACAAGTTTTTTTCCTACACTCACTGACACTGATTGTGGGGAATTTCAACTCAAAATACTAGGAGAAGGTTTGTGGGGGTAATGGGTTGTATAGAACCAGAAAGAACTGGACCCAGTTGCATATGTAGAAGTCACATCTAAAATGCTTTAATTTTCCATCCAATGTTTGAATTTGTATTAGTAGTTCAATCAAGAAATATGTCTTAAAACCCACCTGTGATGACAAACCATTATTTTTGTTTTTTATTATTTTTTAATCTTTCTTTCTCTAAAAAATATGAGTACAGTTGATTTACAATGTTATGTAAGTTTCAAGTGTATAGCAAATGAGTCATATATATATGTATATATATGTACATATATATATATGTATCTCCACTTTTTTAGATTCTTTTCCCATATAGGCCATTTCAGAGTACTGAGTAGAGTTCCCTATGCTATACAGTTGGTTTTTATTAGTTACCTATTTTATATATAGTACTGTGTATACATCAATCCTAATCTCCCAATGTTCACTTTTTCCTAAGCATTTTCACCAAATAGGCAATGTCTGAAATAAGCTAATGCAACATAAATATTAATCTGGAAGATAAATTCTCTTTGTCATCATTCCTAAGTGAAGATTTATAAAATTGCCATTTTACATTGCCAATGAATTCTACAAATAAAAATAAAATTACTTGAGATGCAAATGTTATTCAGTATTCCTGATTAAGTCAACCAGATTAATTTTGCCCTTATTTGCAACTTATAGCAAAATCTGTATTCATTTTGGCCCCTCAGTCTACTTGGTACAGTTGCTAAACATTCCTATCAATATTTCAGACAAGATGGAGCATCTGATTAATCCAAATACCTAAACATAATTTGCCTGATCTTAGCTAATGTATCTTGCATTGACAAAATCAAAAGTACTTAAAAAACAAGCATACAAAATGTTACTCACCAGCTTGTAAATGGCAACCTTATCGGGAGGCAATATTATTTGTGAAATGCTTGCTTGATTTAAATTTCCCAGCATAATTGAGAATATGGTTTAATAAATCCTACATATTAAAAATAATCTGGTTATAACAGGGCAAGAAAAATTAGACTCATTTGATAACATTCTCATTTAAATACTTAGTACTGTGCTTGTATTCAATGATTATATCAAGTAAATCCTCCAAATTGCCAGTAAAAATGTAATTGCCTGAGAAATAATATAATAGAATACTGAACAACAAATATATGAAGTCTACATAATAATTCCAGAACAAGTCAATAGCAAAAGAATTGATAGTGTTTTGTTCTTGATATTTTAGAGTTATCATTTGAGACTGTTTATGTTACAGCTGTGTAAATTGATGGCTTAGTATAAAGAATGCAGTGTGTCGAGAATTCACTCCTTTCTATTGCTTAAAAGCACAGAATAAAATTATAAAATCAAATTATTTATTGTGAATTAATTAAATAAAAGAAAATCTCCCTAAAAACATAGATTCAATACAATTCCCTATATTTTCTCCAATTCTAACCATGTAAATGTTCCTTGATTGTTGCTTCTCATAGTGAAAGAGACTCATTTCTTATTAACACCTTGAAAGTAGATTTCATTCTCAGCTTTGACTGTCTTGCTAATTTCACTTTACAACTGGAGTTTGGGTCAACAGTACATCCCTCAAAACCTTTCATATGAGCCTTTCAGAGAAAATCACACCTCTTTATTGACTCTGTAAAGGTGAAATTATTAAAGTGCCATTTGCACATTAAAAAAAAATAAGGTGATCTATTTCTTCACTTGACAGTGAGATTTTTGAAAGTGTGGATCAAGCATTCATCATCACTGAAACCACAGAACCTCAGTTTCTGACACACAGAGAAGATTCAATACATACTTGTTGAATTTAGTGAAATAGAATAAAATTGAGCTTACAAAGCAAGAAACTTATTTTAATATACTCTAGAAAGCTCCTTAATTTATACTTATCCATTTTAACTGCACTGTGCCAAAGATTGTGGGCTCATTACAGTGAATAGGCATCTTGCAGACTCAAGTGATAGAATGAAAAATTGCAAGGGAAAACTGTCAGTAAGGGCCACTGTCATTCACTCATATATCCATTTATAAAGCTTTTGCCAAGTAGCTAATATATGCATGACACTCAGCTCATTTCTGGAAATACAAGAATCTTCAAATCTAGTAGGCTGGTTGCAGTCATATTACGGTAGGGATACTGAATTTCTTCTACCAAACAGTTGTGTCCACAGTATCTCATTTCTTACAACCTTGTAGTACAAAATCATGGGAAAAAGCTCAATTAATGAGGTGTGTGTTAGTCACTTAGTCGTGGCCAACTCTTTGCAACCCCATGGACTGCAGCCCACCAGGCTTCTCTGTCCATGAGATTTTCCAGACAAGGATACTGGAGTGGGTTGCCATTTTCCTTCTCCAGAGGATCTTCCCAACCCATGTATTGCACCTGAGTCTCTTGCAATGCAGGCAGATTCTTTACCAACTGAGCTACAAGAGAAACCCCAAAATTGATGAGGACAATACATTAATAAGGACATTAAACACAACATAAACGCATAGCCTGATTGTAGAAGCTGACAATTCTCAGTGAAGTTTTAAGTTTTCACTAATCATTGGCTTTGCCAACACATAAGCTGAATTACCATACGTTTGCCTTTTTTATTTCTGGATCAGAAGATCCCAGCCCTCTGGTTGGCAGGAACTGTGTCCCAGTCAGCACCGTCTCAACATGAAGCTCTCTCTGACCTTCTAGTTGATCTTATAGAGGGAGAAGAAGAGTATGCTCAGATTTCTCCCCTAACCCTCTACCCCAAAGACACTTTATCTTCATGCTAGAACATGGCCTCTGATGCTCTGAGACTTGGAACAGTTATTGGTGTCATGATTTGGGAGCAGTTTTCCTACAGATGTCTTATGTTTGTTACTGAACATTCACTATTTCCATCCTCACTCTGTGCATCCACATATTAGATCACTCGTCCTTTTCAAGAAACAATTGCTGAGTATACATAGAGAAATGAGCAGTACAAGATATGCCCTCTGCTGTTACTAAGTTTACGTTCCCCGAACACAGTGTACATTTGAGGTCCGTGTGGCTTTGTTCATGCTGTTTTCTCTTTACCCCTTGCAGTCTTCAAAAGGTTAAACATGAATGCCCACTGCTTTCAGAAGTGTTTGGGTGTGCATGTGTGTGTGTGTGTTTGACAACATGCCCAGCTTTCAAAGAAATGCAAAACACACACACACACACACACAGATGTCCTCTTAAGAGAGTAAATATTTTTTTTCTTTTTCTATCATAAATTTTCTTGCTACATATAGATGACATATTCTTTCTCTCTTTGCCACTCACAAGCCATAGCACGGTATCTTGAACACCTTCTATGGGCACCTGAGGAGTAACACATAAATAAAAAATGAGCAATTGATGAACCAAACTGAAACCACCCACATAGATGGGAAAATTTTAAATAGGTTAGAAACATGCTTCTTTGTGATAGATTACTATTTTTAGCTTTGAAATTTCCTTTATTTTGTCTAGATGTGATAAATCATATTGTGATTACTTAAAATACTTTCCTATTCTATCTGCAAATGAGAGAAGACAGGAGTAAAGAAGTTGGTTAATAGCAAAGAAAAAGCAATGTTCTTTACTAGTCATTCAATGTTTCTTTTCTTGCTCCTCACTTCTACTTTTATTTTTTGTTTGTTTTAAATTTTTATTGTAGCATATTGTTTTACAGTAGTGTGTTAGTTTCAAGTGTACAGCTAAGTGAGTCAGTTATATATATACATGTATACACTCTTTTTTAGATTATTTTCCCATATAGCTAGGCCATTACAAAGTATTGAATAATATTCCCTATGCAATACAGCTGGTTGTTGTTAGTTATCTATTTTATATACAGTAGTGTTTATATGCCAGTCCCAAACTCCCAATTTATCCCTCCACCCCATCCCATGGTAACCTTAAGTTTGTTTTCAAAATCTGTGAGTCTGTTTCTATTTTATAAACAAGTTGGTTTATATCACTTCTTTTTTGTGTCCTGCCTATAGGCAATGCCATATGATATTTCTCTTTGCCTGACTTATTTCACTTAGTCGAATCACCACTAGGTCCATCCATGTTGCTGCAAATGTCATTTCATTCTTTTTATGGCTGAATAATATTCCACTTTGTGTATGCACCACATTTTCTTTATTCATGCCTCTGTTGATGAACATTTATGTTGCTTCCATGTCCTGGCTCAGAGAAGGCAATGGCAACCCACTTCAATACTCTTGCCTGGGAAATCCCATGGACGGAGGAGCCAGGTAGGCTGCAGTCCCTGGGGTCGCTAAGAGTCGGACACAACTGAGCGACTTCACTTTCATGCATTGGAGAAGGAAATGACAACCCACTCCAGTATTCTTGCCTGGAGAATCCCAGGGACCGGGGAGCCTGGTGGGCTGCCGTCTATGGGGTTGCACAGAGTCGGACACAACTGAAGCGACTTAGCAGCAGCAGTAGCAGCATGTCCTGGCTATAGTAAATAGTGCTGCAATGAACACTGAGGTACATGTAGATAGATTACTATTTTTAAATATTGACCATCTCTGCCTGTATGATGATTATACTTCCCCAATCCTTTGACATGAGGCTAATTCAAATGACATGCTTTGCCCAACAAAATTGAGCAGAAGTAATATTTCCAATTCTTGAGCAGAAATGTGAAGAGTCCCATATTTCCCTAATCTTTCTTTTTCCCTTGTTCCCTGGACCAGTATATCCCATATGGGGGCTTTGTCTTCAGTCTGACTCTAGGATGTAAGAGATATGGAATACTTTCTCAGTATGTACAGGAGGGCAACAAGTCAACCTTTGCTGTTTTAAGCTATTGAAATTTGTGTTTTTTTAATCATTATTATTATTATAGTGCAGTTGAGTCTAAGCAAAATGACTAGTGGTATATCAAGAACTTGTTTATTTGATGGAAGAATTATCCAGATCTGAGACCCTGAAATTATGTAAAAGAAGAATACATCATCATTACCAGAGAATGAATTGAGCATCAAGCATTAATCACTCTTATATTTAGAGTTCTTCCAACCGCATTGAGGTAGTGATACTAAGTCCAAGGTTGCAGTACTCATCACATGACAGGCCAATAAACTGAAAGACAAGTTGGAGCAAGGAGTAATGATTTTATTTGGAAAGCCAGAGGACCAAGAAAATGATGGACTATTGTCCAAAAGAACCATCTTCCTGGATTTAGAATTCAGACTTTGTTTTTATTATAAGTGGAGGAGTTTGATTGGTTGTTGCAGACTTCATAGTGCTGTATTGGTTTCTTTTTCCTTGCAGCTGTCGTTAAAGGTCTGGTTAAGATGTTCCTTAAATCTTCAATAAATCACATGGAAAATGTCATTCACTATTCCACAACTTTTTAATGGAAAGCTGTTATACCTTTAAGTTAGAGCCTTAAGAATGGGTTGCCTGTATATTTTAGGCTATAGGCAATATTCTTTTACAAAACTGTAGAGTCAACATGACTAAGCACAGGCAACAAAGTACAAAATCTAGAACTCAGGGAATAGATCTTATATGGAAACAAGTTTGTTCTTCTCCATTTCAGTAGGACCTATCAGAATTTATAGATGAGCAAGGAGGCAAAATTAATAAAAGCAATTGCCTTGGTTGAGCTTTTACTCTCCTCCTGCTCTACATAATGTTGTAATTCTTACAATTATTCTAGACAGAGATGATGACTTACATAAATATTGAGATTTTATTTCTTGACTTTTCATTCTGTATGTTTGTGAGGTGTATGTGTTACTGTGTTCATGTGCACTGGCAGGGTAAGTGATTATGAGAAGAAGCATAGAACAATGACTCTTTTACCCATAACAACACTTATGGGTTTTGTAGAGTAGCTCAGTTTCCTACTCTGTAACATATTTCCTCATTTGCAAAATGGGCGTTGATGCTCAATACATCATAATGTGTGTGTGTGTGCTAATTGTGCTAAGTCACCTCAGTCATGTCTGACTCTTTGCAACCCTATGGACTGTAGCCTATAAGGCTCCTCTGTCCATGGGATTCTCCAGACAAGAATCCTGGAGTGGACTGCCATGCTTTCTTCCAGGGGATCTTCCCCACTCAGGGATCAAACCTGTGTTTCTTATGTTTTCTGCTTTGGCAGGTGGGTTCTTTACCACAAGTGTCACCTGGGAAAATAAATATCAAATACTACATAGCTAAGTTAGTAAATCATCTGCCTGCAACGCAGGAGACCCGGGTTCGATTCCTGGGTGGGGGAGATACCCTGGAGAAGGAAATGGCAACCCACTCCAGTATTCTTGCCTGGAGAATCCCATTGACAGAGGAGCCTGACAGTCTACAGTCTACGGGATTGCAAGAGTCGGACACGACTTAGCGACTAAACCACCACCACCACTTGCAAAAATCCTTTGAAAGATTTCAATTTCTTCCATGTATGTTCAATTCCTCTGCTATCATTAACAGAGGAGAAGGAGCCTCTCACTTCTGATATTTCCTAATGAGTCAGCAGGGCATAGATGGAAGAAGGCAAACATTTTTACATGCACATGTCCCTGGTGGAGTAAGAGAGAAAGGTAAATACAATTTAAATTTAAAATTAGTTCCAAGTGCTCATAATTTCCCACTATCAAACAGATAGGAAAAGATTCATGAACTCTTTCTTATTAAATGAAAAAAAAAAAAAACAGGAAATCAGAAAGCAAATAAAAATGTAGCATTTGACTTCATGCTAGCTGAAAAAAATCTCACTTGGAATTAACAATGTGCAGCATTGCAAAGTATCTTAGAGATTCACAGATCAGGATCATCACTTCATGGTGTGGAAAACTGATGCACAGAGAGTGGAATGAGATGATTCTAGTACTTAGTTCTCCTAAGATGGTTTAACAAGTTTCAGGATGTCAGAGTTTGGATGAGTTGAAATTATGCCGTCAAAAAAAAAAATAGCATTAAAGCAAATTTTATTATTCTGTTCCTGATTTGAATGCAGGCAGTGGTTAGAACTTATCTGGATTCTCTACCTGAAATCTACACCTTACAATCCATATCTTTTATTTGCTTTAACACTTGTCTAGTTAACATTCTAATTTATTCCATCATGCAGGGAACTGAACTCTGCTAAGCAAATGGTATCATATCAGGAGGCAATGGGAATCTGTAGGAGAATAATTCCCTTTGGTTTACTTTTTATAAGCCTATCCTTCAAAACTTGATTACATTAGATTAATGGTCTAACTCTAGAGCTTGGAGGACAAAACCATTATAAGCCATCATAGCTAACAGGCCACATAAACAGAGGCTAAAGTTTTAATCAGCATTATGCAAGTTTCTCTGAGCTAGAATCTATGAAAAGTATTCATGAGTGCTTTAAGTGAATAATGTTTGCATTGATTAAAGGGAAGATTCAATTACCTGATTCCCTTTGAATTTTGCAAGGTATCTGGAGCATGGAGGAGAAACATTAGACTGCAGCAAAAACATATTCTTTGCAAAAGTTCAAATATGTTAACAGATGTCTCTTTAAGACAGCAGTTTCAAAGCAAATATAACAGGAAGCATCAGTGGACATTCATTAATGCTGCTGCTAAGTCACTTCAGTTGTGTCCGACTCTGTGCGACCCCATAGACGGCAGCCTACCAGGCTCTTCCGTCCCTGGGATTCTCCAGGCAAGAACACTGGAGTGGGTTGCCATTTCCTCCTCCAACATTCATTAATACTTTAACATAAATTCATTTATTCTGCTAATATACTAAGAAAACCTCAAAATTTGGATTTTCAAGGGGAAGTAAGCACAGGACCTTTTAATAAACGGAGATATGGATCAGATGCTAGGATGAAGGTCATTGCAAGGTGTAGATAACAAATTCCAGGACATAGGAGAGGACCATAAAAGAGAAATAAGAAGGGGACAAATGAAAAACTTCAAAGATTTGCCTGATTCATGTCTATATGAGGAAAGATATACTAAGATAAGTGAACCACAAAACATTCAAGTAGGCTTTCTGCAGTTTTGCCATCAAAGCAAGACTAGACAAAGACGTATTCCTGTCATTTCCAAAACCAAACAAATGGGAAAAAAAATCAAACAGGAATCTAGGACTATTTAGGAGCTTTCTCTGTTGAATACAGGGTCACTCATTCTTTTAAAAACATTTAGGGATTTACTCTAAATATAAAACAGCCATGAGTCATGCTTCAAGAACCGCCAATATAAAATGATGATGAGTAAGTATTTGATGAAAGCAGAATGCTTGGTGAATTCAGAGGAGATGCAGAACCTTCTATATGGATAAACTGGGGATTCTGGGCTGTGCTGTGCTTAGTTGCTCAGTCGTGTCCTACTCTTTGCAACCCCATGAGATGTAGCTCACCAGGCACCTCTGTCCATGGGGATTCTCCAAGCAAGAATATTGGAGTGAGTTGCCATGCCCTCTTTCAGGGAATCTTCCTAATCCAGGGATCAAACCCAGGTCTCCTGTGTTGCATGTGAATTCTTTACTGTATGTATGAGCCACCAGGGAAGCCCAAGAATACCAAAGTGGGTAGCCTATCCCTTTTCCAAAGGATTTTCCCAACCCAGGAATCAAACTGCAGTCTCCTTCATTGCAGACAGATTCTTTACCTGCTGAGTTACCAGAGAAGCCCCAAATTGAGGATAATTTATGACAACAAGGCATCAAAGAGACATGATGGTGTATATTTTAAGTATACAGGCTACAGGGTCAGACTCTGTAGGTCAGATACTGACTCCATAAGTCACTAGCTGGGCAAATTGAATTAGTTAATACCTTCAGAGTTCTTAGAACAGTGTCAAGCATTTTTCTGTTTCATTAGAATAAACTTCTACCAGTCTGAGAAGGTGATGAAGGTTTTAGAAAAAAAGAGAGGGAATGACAATCTGTATGAATATGCCCTGAGCAGTGTCACAAGACAGAACTGAACAGGAGAAGAAACTGAGAGTCAAGGCCATCCTGTGATCTCTGAAATCCTACAGCATGTATCTGCTTCTGTCTCATGGAACAGATCACTTACTTCACATCACTTCAGTTTATGGACATGTCATATTCACACTTGGCATCTGAGAAAAATTGTTAAATACTCATTGACTACACCAGTGGGTGTTGGTTAAACAACACAGTAGAACACAGGCGTGCCATACATAATCTCCAACACTGAGATCTGGGCTCTCTCTTGACCTCTATGTCCATGTGCAGAATTTTTTTCTCCCTATTTGTTGGTCTCGCATGCCATAGTCAGTTCCTCTCTTTGCCTTCTTGTGTTAATTTGTTAATCCTTCCAAATCTCCTTTTAGGTATATTTCACTCTCTTTCTTGCCAAATTATGAGCTTATCCTCATAGATTGGGTGATATCCATTTTTTCCATTAGCATTCCCCCATGACTGCATTGCATGCTTATCTTCTTGCAGTCATATATCTCCAGAATAAATTTTTATACAACATGAGTATTGACAAATATATTTAAGGACTTCCCTAGTGGTCCAGTGGTTAAGAATCTGCTTTCCAATGCAGAAGACACAGTTTCGATCCCTGGTGGGGAAATGAAGATCCACATGCTGTGGGGCAACACCCTGTGCCACAGCTAGAGAAGCCCATGCACCACAGTGAGACGTCCATGCACTGTGATGAAGACTTCAGTTCAGTTCAGTCGTTCTCCTTCCAATGAACACCCAGGACTGATTTCCTTTAGGATGGATTGGTTGGATCTCCTTGCAGTCCAAGGGACTCTCAAGAGTATTCTCCAACACCACAGTTTAAAAGCATCAATTCTTCAGCTCTCAGCTTTCTTTATGGTCCAACTCTCATATCCATACATGACTACTGGAAAAACCATAGCCTTGACTAGATGGACCTTTGTTGGCAAAGTAATGTCTCTACTTTTTAATATGCTGTCTAGGTTGGTCATAACTTTCCTTCCAAGGAGTAAGCGTCTTTTAATGTCATGGCTGCAATCACCATCTGCAGTGATTTTGGAGCCCAGAAAATAAAGTCAGCCACTGTTTCCACTTTTCCTCATCTACTTGCCATGAAGTGATGGGACCAGATGCCATGATCTTAGTTTTCTGAATGTTGAGCTATAAGCGAACTTTTTTACTCTCCTCTTTCACTTTCATCAAGAGGCTCTTTAGTTCTTCTTCACTTTCTGCCATAAGGATGGTGTCATCTGCATATCTGAGGTTATTGATATTTCTCCCGGCAATCTTGATTTCAACTTGAGCTTCATCCATCCCAGCATGTACTCTGCATATGAGTTAAATAAGCAGGGTGACAATATACAGCCTTGACGTACTGCTTTTCCTATTTGGAACCAGTCTGTTGTTCCATGTCCAGTTCTAACTGTTGCTTCCTGACCTGAATACCTGTTTCTCAAGAGGCAGGTCAGGTGATCTGGAGAATTTTCCACAGATGAAGACTTAATGCAGCCAAAAAGCAAATAAACAAATGAAAAAAAAAAGAACGAAAAAAAAAAACCCACACATATATCCACTTCCATCATTATTTGTGACTCACATGATGCCTGTACCTGCGATTGACCTCCTTGAAGGGTTATGTGTGAATTTCCTTTCAGGAACTCTCTAGTAGGGATACCAGGACAGCTTGTATCAGAGATAAATGGAAAGTATCTAATTATCTGTTTCCTCAGTAGTTATGCTAGATACTGCATAGATAGACCAGCAGTAACATTTTAGGATAGAATTTCAAATTTCAGGAGCAGTTCACTATGTAAGAGCTCTAAGAGGAGACTGAAATTTAGCCATCTTCAATGCTGATTCAAATGAGATCTACGCCATTAAGTATAGGACTTTGCAATCAGTTCAGTTCAGTTCAGTCACTCAGTCATGTTGGACTTTTTGCGACACCATGAACTACAGCATGCCAGGCTTCTCTGTCTATCACCAACTCCCGGAGCTTGCTCAAACTCATGCCCAATGAGTCGATGATGCCATCCAACCATCTCATCCTCTGTCATCCCCTTCTCCTCCTGCCTTCAATCTTTCCCAGCATCAGGTCTGTTCTAATGAGTCAGTTCTTAGCATCAGGTGGCCAAATTATTGGAGCTTCAGCTTAGCATCAGTCCTTCCAATGACTATTTAGGGTGGATTTCCTTTAGGATGGACTGGTTGGATCTCCTTGCAGTCCAAGAGACTCTCAAGAGTCTTCTGCAACACCACAGTTCAAAAAGCATGACTGGGAGCTGACTGTGGTCCTTATTGCAAAATTCAGACTTAAATGAAGAAAGCAGGGAAAACCACTAGACCATTCATGTATGACCTAAATCAAATCCCTTATGATTATACAGTGGAAGTGACAAATAGATTCAAGGAATTAGATCTGATAGACAGAGTGCCTGAAGAACTATGGACGGAGGTTCGTGACATTGTACAGGAGGCAGTGATCAAGACCATCTCCAAGAAAAAGAAATGGAAAAAGCAAAAATGGTTGTGTGAGGAGGCCTTACAAATAGCTGAGAAAAGAAGAGAAGCTAAAGGCAAAGGAGAAAAAGAAAGATGTACCCATCTGAATGCGGGGTTCCAAAGAATAGCAAGGAGAGATAAGAAAGCCTTCCTCAGTGATCAATGCAAAGAAATAGAGGAAAATAATAGAACGGGAAAGACTAGAGATCTCTTCAAGAAAATTAAATATACCAAGGGAACATTTCATGCAAAGATGGGCACAATAAAGAATAGAAACATTATGGACCTAACAGAAGCAGAAGATATTAAGAAGAGGTGGCAGGAAAACACAGAAGTATACAAAAAATATCTTAATAACATTGCATTCATACACCATAGATGCTGCCCCCCAAATCACAAACATATGAGTCCATTCTGTTGTGCCAGGGGCTCAGGAAGACCTAGGAGAGTGTGGGTTATCTCGGAGTGTCAAAAAGTTGGGGCAGACTGTTATTTCTTTTATTAAAATTTAAAAAAGATTTGTTAATAGTGTCCAATGCAAAATGTATGTAGATAAAAATTTAACCTGAAGATGTCTGTAGATTTCAACAGTTGATTCAGGCAATTACCCTATGTGCTCTGGAGTTATTTGTCCCCCTTCAACAGGAAAAAAGAAGTTGAAGAGAATCCCACAGAGACACCTCTGTCATACAGAGTGTACACTGAATCTCCAGATAGACCACGTCCATCGTGTGACTGGTACCTGGACAATGTCTGCAAGAATATTTCTTTCCCTAAAAGAGAATTTCTGAGGGAAGAACCTTCAAGAAAAAATACAGTGTGTCCTGCCTTGCCATTGTAATTAGTCAAACTGTTTTGTTTAATTAGAGTAAATGTGTTTGGAATGCTATAATTACTTGTTAGAGAGGAAAAACATTTGCTCTAATTAGGTATTTCATTAGAAATTCAAAGATCACTTAATATCAGCAATTAAAACTGGAACTGTACTTTGAGATGGAATTTACCACATCAGTAAACTAAACAGCCCAACATGGACTGGTTCTGCATTTTGCTTAACTGATAACAATTCTGGGGGGCACAGAAGAAGATGGTGCTCAGTCATCTTAGTCGTGTCTGACTTTTTGCGACCCTATGAACTGTAGCCCACCAGGCTCCTCTAGGCAATAATACTGGAGTGGGTTGCCATTTCCTCCTATGGGGGGTCTTCTTGACCCAGGGATTGAACCTGTATCTCTTGTGTCTCCTGCATTGGATGATGGCTTCTTTATCACTAGTCCCACCTGGGAAGCCCAAAGAAGAGAGTAGCAGACTTAACTGGAAAACTCGGGGTGGGGTGACTGAGATCTGGAATAGCCAATCCCCTCAGAAGTAACTGACACAGAGGGCTGAGTGAAAAATCTGGTGAACCATTTGTTTAGAACAGAGCTTATAGAAAAAGAGGTCAGGAAGAAAGGAAGAAGGAGGAAAGGAAGAAAGCAAGATATTCATACAACAAATAACTGAATGTGCGGAGCAGTCCATTTTCATACAGAGAACCAACTTCTGAGGAAATCAAGGGTGGTGCAAAACAACAGCAAACAACGTGATAGCTAATATTTAGGGGGGAAAGTCACAATACAATATTATACACGGCATTAAGCAAAATGGTAAAATGTCACATAAATGATAAAGAGTATGAGGCTCAACCAGTATTTCAAAGGAGCAATAGTCCCTCAGGCAGGAATTAATCAAGCAGCTTTGTCTAAGGCGTAGGGTGTTTGCTTGTTCCTTTATTTGACAGAGAGAAGGATATTGCATTTCTAAGTAAGAACACAGGGTCATGGATATAAAACATTTTTAAAACATGTATTTTGGTTTTCATTAAGAATGCAATGTTGTACAATTTTGCCCAGATGGCTTTTTGCTACCTTGTTTGAAAAAAAATTTTTGGATTATTTTTTGAAGTGCCATTGAAGCTATTTTCCTACATGAAATAAAACAGTAGTGAAATCTAAATCAAGGTCAAGGCAATGGTGTTTGTATATGAGCTGACTCACACATGTCCTTTTAAAGATGTTAACTTCCCTGTTCAGTTTTTCCCTTCTTTTCCATAAAAGCTTCCAAAATTGTATGTTTCGATCTCTGGAATAAAATTAGCATAGTTTGGCTTTCTTTTAAAGCTATTCCAAGCTTCAGTGACAATTCCCACTCAATAAACAGTATTTTTTCACTTTAGACAGATGCCACATCTTTCATATACAGGGTGCTATTGTTCTATTTTCTAACTCATCCCTGTCCATGACATCAATCTTGCAAAGAAAGGCTGTGTCTATATGTACAACTCATTTGACTATTTTGACTGAACTGAAGGGCTTGCAGATAACTTGTTAAATAACTAGCTGTCAAAATGATTGCACTGGCTGAGTGTTAGAGCACAGCAAGAGTGGTTGAGGGAGACTGTATTTTACTGCTAGGTAAGGACTCCAGAGACAACAGAACCATGGGTTCTATAGCAGTTTGTCCTTTCCTGGAGGTATCAGCTTAAGCACCACTTATTTCAATTCCCTCGTTGATTAAATGAGCATAACAGTGTTTACAATTGGTCTTGGTTTTGGAAAAAAAAATTAAGAAATATTTATACACTCATGTTCATAGCAGCATTATTCAAAATAGCCAAAATGTGGAAGTAATGCAAATATCAACGGACAGATGAATGAACAAGTAAAATATGGCATACACATATAATGAAAATATCTCGGTTTTGGAAAATTTCTTTGTTCACACACTCACTCATCTGCTCTTTCAATGAATACTTTTGCATCTACTTCCCACATTGCAGATTCTATACTTGCTTCAAGGCTCTCACCTTTAAGTGGCAAGAGAGACTGGCTCCTTCTTCTCTGCCTCTATCACGTGCTGTACATGATCTGCTCATTCCCCAAATCCCTGGCCGTCTCAGGATTCCCTCCTCAGTCCTGTCTTCTCATTTTAAATTTCCTTCCATGGTCATTTCCACATATCAGGTTACCAACTCAATGAAAATGCTTCCAAAATTTGTCTCCACTCCTCAGCTCTTTTTTGGACCCAACTGTCTCAAGAGCATTGCTTTCTGTATATTTCCGAGGCACCTAACTTTAAGAGCTCAGGCCTCTCCCTTGTCTTTCCCTGCAAATTTGTGCTTCATCTACCAGTTCCTGCCTCAGTGAGTAGCCTCTACCCAGGCAGTTGCCTATACCTCATCTTACATCAACAGCCTTCGCTCTTTTTTCAGCCTCAGGTAGCACTTATAATGAATCATTATGAAAATTTTTATCATAGTCCCTTTTTATGCCTCACATCTATGTGCTGGTTTCCAGAACAGGTAATTGCTCAGTTTCAGGCAACCTGAAATGTATCTTTGAACATGGGAAACCTCAAATATAAAGAGATCTTCAGAGCCTATTTCCCTTGAACCCATTGTCTGCTATGCAGACAGTAGGTTTTCTCATGTGTTTAAAGCAATAAATTTACACTGTATTTATAAACAAAATGCTTGATATTCACATACCTTAAGTCTCTCACAAGCAAATCTTAAGTCAAAAGGTAGATAAATCCAAATTGCAAATTTTCTAGGTAAAAAAGTGACAATGAGAACACTATATTTCAGAACCAAAATGGAACAAAAAAACGCTCAGAGGAAATATTGTTTTAAACACTCATATAAATAGATAAGAAATAATAAAGTGAATAATTAAGCATTTTATTGAAATTTAGGGAACAATTTGAAAAATAATAGAGAAATTAAACTGAAGAAGAGAAGACATATTGAAGATAAAATATAAATTAATCAGGAAAGAAACTAATAAGAAACCACTAATAAATAAATAACTTACTCTCATAGCAATATAAAATTAATAATAACTTTCCTGATGAAAAAATAAAACACAAAATAAACACACATAATCACTGAAACAGAAAGAGTAGAATAAAAAAAAAAAATGAGTCTTTTTTTTTTTTTTTGCAAGCTCCAAGCAAATACACAGAATCTGGATGAGACAGGGTGCTCAGGGTCGGTGCACTGGGACGTCCCTGAGGAATGGGATGGGGAGGGAGGTGGGACGGGGGTTCAGGATGGGGGACACATGTACACCCATGGCTGATTCATGTCAATGTATGGCCAAAACCACTACAATATTATAAAGTAATTAGCCTCTAATTAAAATAAATTAATTAATTTACAAAAAAAAAAGAATCTGGATAAAATATCTATCAATGTCTTCATTAGAGACGGAGAAGGCAATGGCACCCCACTCCAGTACTTTTGCCTGGAAAATCCCATGGACGGAGAGGCCTGCTAGGCTACAGTCCATGGGGTCGCTAAGAGTCGGACACGACTGAGCGACTTCACTTTCACTTTTCACTTTCATGCACTGGAAAAGGAAATGGTAGCCCACTCCAGTGTTCTTGCCTGGAGAATCCCAGGGACGGCGGAGCCTGGTGGGCTGCCATCTATGGGGTCGTACAGAGTCGGACACGACTGAAGCGACTTAGCAGCTTCATTAGAGGAGAAACTAAATAGATTGATTTACTTCAATAGAAGTAAATCAATACATAGAAGTAGAAAGCTCTGACAACAGTACACTGCTAAAAGAATGTCAAAAACAGATAGTTTCAAAGCAGAATTATACCAAACAAACATATAATTCTAAGGATAAACTATTTCAGACTGTAGAGGGTATAAAAGTCTACAGTAAATTACTTTAGTGAAGAAAATATTGATTCAAAGTATAAAGATGATAGCACCAAAAGAAGACAGAATAAAATCCCATTTCAGAAATTCAAGGATGGTTCACTACTAAGAAATATCTTAATGCAATTGATACAATAATTCTATTTAATTATGGGATTTATATAAACCTCTCCAGAGAACTGAAAGAAGTTATACAATTATCAACTATAGTCCTGAGAAGTAATCCACAACTGTAATATGATAGAAATTGATGATTACATGTTTAAACATGATGTACACACACACACACACACACACACACACACACACACACACACACACACACACCTCAAATCCAGCTTAATGCAAGGACAGACTGTGAAGACATTATCACTTTTTAAAGTTAAGGACAAGACACTGATGCCTACTGTCTCCTAACTTCTAAAATTATTATTTAACTTTTAACTGAAGGCATTATCAGACAAGCAAAAGACATTAGAGAATTCAAAGTGGTAGGGAGAAAGTTAAAACAGACATACGTGCCCCCTGCCTCTGGATTTCTCTGGGGCCATCAGCCTCATGACCACCGGTTCACAGACACAGTTGATGACCATGGGCTCTGTTGCAAACCAGCAGCTTGCAGCTGGCTGTGCCAAAGCGCAGGGGGAGCTGCCACCCACTGCCTGCATTTGTAGCAAGGGGAGCTGCCACCCACTGCCTGCATCTGTAAGTGGTTCAAAGTGTGCACAGGGTTAGGCCTACTGTCCAAGACTGCCTGCACCAACGTTGCATTCACCACCACCACCCAACACCGTGGATGTTTTGTTCTGCTTCCAGAGCCTGAAAGAAAATGAGGCTGTGAAGTTCACCTTTAAGAATCCTGCCAAGGAATGTATCCTGAGTCACTGGACCTGGTGAGGTGTCCTGTATTCACAGCAAAATGCAGAAACGCAGCTCAAAGTGAAGAATATGCTGAAACAGATAAAAGGGAGGGAAGTGAGGACTTCCCTGGCGCTCCAGTGGTTAAGACTCAGGGCTCCCAAACAGGTCTCCCGAGCTCCTTCCATTTGGATCCTTGGTTTGGGAACTAGATCCTCCGTGCTGCAAGTAAGACTCATGCAGCTAAATAAATACATAAATAAAAATTTTAAAGGCTTCCCTAGTAGCTCAGCTGGTAAAGAATCCACCTGCAATGCAGAAGACCTCGATTCCATTCCTGGGTCAGGAAGTTCTCCTGGAGAAGGGATAGATTACCCACTCTCTATTCTTGGGCTTCCTTGGTGGCTCAGCTGGTAAAGAATCCACCTGCAAAACGGGAGACCTGGGTTCAATCCTTGGATTGGGAAGATCCCCTGGAGAAGGGAACAGCTACCTACTCCAGTATTCTGGCCTGGAGAATTCCATGGACTGTACAGTCCCTGGGGTCACAAAATCTGTGGACCCGTGGTCAGGTGGCTGCTGGCCCCAGAGAAGTCCAGAAGCAGGGGCCAGGTACGCCTGTTTTAACTTTCTCCCTACCACTTTGAATTCTCTAATGTCTTTTGCTTGTCTGATAATGCCTTCAGTTAAAAGTTAAATAATAATTTTGGAAGTTAGGAGACAGTGGGTATCAGTGTCTTGTTCTTACCTTTAAAAAGTGATAATATCATCGAAGTCTGTCCTTGCATTCAGCTGGATTTGAGATGTGTGTGTATGATTTTTTAACTTTTTTTAAAAGAGAGACAGGTGCTACAGCTGTGGAGGTCTAGAGTATAATGCCAAGGAATGCAAACTGACACCCCAACCTGAGAAGTGCCACTTCTGCCAGAGCATCAACCATAGGGTAGCCTTGGGTCTGCTAAAGGCCCGCAAGCTCCCAGATCAAAGGGAAAGCCAGCCTACTTTTAGGAGGAAGAAGTAGAGATCCATAGCCCTGCTGCCATGTTCCCAGAGGCCCAGGACTGAGCCACAGTGGGTGGGGGATATCCTTTTTCTGATCAGGAAATTTTGAGGAGCAGGCATCAATCAGCAGATGTGTTCTTCTTCCCCTATTTCCTATTCTAAATAAGATCTTCTGTCCTTAATACTAGATTCCTACCCCCTCCTCTTTCCAACTTCATGGGCCCCAAATAGCCCATACACTTGTATGTTTAATTTGTGGGGTGCCTGCAATAAAATGATTTGTGAAAAAATCCTGAAAGAGCTAAGAACTCTCCATCCTTTGTTCCCAGTCTCCTGAGTCATGACCATTCCTTGATGTGATTCCTGTCAGTCTTTGGGTGGATTACAACCTACTTTAATCTCTAATTCTAGAGTAGAGAGGAGCAATGAGGGGACCTTGCATAGAAAATGGGGTTGGGAGACCACAAAGGGAAAGATGAATGTATACCCAAGTCACTCAAGAACTTTTATGTAAGTGCAAGAAACTTATGTCCAAGTGGCCACAAGATTGTTTAATAGGAAATGGATGAATGTAACTCCATGTTTACTGCTAGAAACCAAAGCTTGTGTGAACTCTTGAGTTTATGGGGTGAGAGGAAAGGATGGAAAAACATGTAGCTGTTTGTGCTTTCCCTCATTCATTCTTCTCATTCCTGAACTGCAGAAGACATAGCCCCTTGGGCTCTGATGACCCCATCTTGGCAGTGTTTATCTGATGGCTGATTTCACTGTTCCAGGGACTTCCTTCCCATTTGCTATCATTTTGTAACACACATGCTGACCCTTTTCCCTTCCCCTTCTTTTCATTGAGAAAACACAATGTATAAAGTCTTGTTGGTACTGAAAAAAAAAAAAGATCTACCCACACCATCGGCATCCACTACACACAGTACCTATATATAATTATATTATGTGACTGTAAAACAGAAAACCCCTGAAGAGTCTACAAGAAAAAAAAAAAACTACTAAGCTCCATAAATTAACTCAATGGATAGCAGTTTATTGAGTCAATATTAAAAAGTCAGTATCCTTCATATTATATATGTAACTGATAAGATAGAAGAAAAGACTTCACCTTTAATAGCAGAAAAAAGCCTAGGAATAAATATAAGAAATGTGCAAAAAACAACTATATGCAGAAACTTAAAAACATTTCTAAGAACTCAAAAGTAGACCTGATAATAGAAATATATAACATGTTCATAATAGAATGACTCTATCTCATAAAGATGTCAATTCTAAATAATTTATAAACTAACATTGTCAGTGAAAACGCCAAGACTTATTTCCAGAATAAGATAATTCTAAATCTTATATAATATATGAACAAGTAAGCATGGCTTTAATACCACTGGAAGTAAAAAGGCAAGAAGGACATACAATTTAAGGGATATTAATGTATTATGAAGACTCAACAATTTTAAAATGTAGTGCTGGCAAATGAATAGAAAATCAAAGTAAGGAACAAAGATAGAAAGTTCACAAAGAGACCCAAATATTTATGAAAATTTTATGTATAACATATGAGGTATCTCGAGCCAAAAAATTATAATTTGTCTAAATGTAAAGGAACAAGTTTATGTATGGTCTTGAAAAAGCATGTAAAGATAGATGAGGAACTGGAAAAGCATTGTTATTTTATTCAGAGCAACATGTTTACAATAGCAAAAATCAGAAATCATGCAAGTGATCAATCGGGGTAGTTAGCTACTTAGATTCAGCCGTCTCCACACAGTGGGCTCCTAAGAAGTTGGAAATTAATGAACCTGTACAGGCAGATGTCCAGAATATCTGTTAATTTAAAAAAGGAAGGGTGCGAGTGGCATGCATATGTTGCTACCTTTTGAGGAAACAAGAAGTTTACATGTCTTTGTACATCGGCATAAAGAAATCCTGGAAGACTACACTATGCCCTTATTGTTGGGCTTTGTACATGCCAATCCTCTGTTTGGATGAATTTTTCCTGCTTTGCTTGCAGATCACTCCTACTCATCCTTCAGGTCTCCCTTACTATGTAACTCTGGAAAATTTTATAGTCTCTGTGATCTGGGAATTTGTTGGAACTCTTCCCTGTGCTCATCTACTCAAACTTAGTTTAACTTTATAAAAAAAAAAAAAGTATTGTCTGTTTCTTTATTCATTAAGTTCTTTGAATAAATGACTATACTTTAGTGTTTCTTCTATTTTACCCACCGAACTGCATGGTGAAAAGATTGAATAAATTCAGTGAATTGCCACACAATTAATGATACAATGTACATTAAATGTAATTATAGGAAAAGCTATATCTTAGCATTCTTGCGGGTGGCAAGAATCCACAGAGGGTTTACTTGGTATTTTTCCCCTTTACCGCCAATCTCACTCTTTTCTACAGAATATCCCTGTGTCTTTTATCTTCTTTAAAGTGATTTAGTCTTATTGAAGAGATAGAAGTTGAGTATACATTTGGGAAAAGTATTTTAAGTCCATCAAGATTTGCATGTAAAATAAGTCTTTGTCTCTTCCCAAAAGATTAAATGCAATATATTTGTTTAAGGTGAGAAAATAATGGTCATTAACTAGGCCCATGCTACATTCTAGGAACATTACCAGGTCTCTGGCCTAAGTCTTCTCTCCAAATGAGAAGGCAGCGTGCCATAATGAAAAGAGAAAGGGTTTTCTAGTCACATTGATAAGCTAGTTGACATGTGAAGAAAAAAAATAATAATAATCTTTAAGCAGATACATCACCATTCTGGTTTTTTTCAGAGTAAATAATGTTTTTGCTTCTTTCCTTGACTCATCTACAACTTATGGGTGTCTCCTGCTGCTGCAGACTCTCAGTAGCCTTGAGATGAGAAAAATGGCATTATTAGGAGCAAAATAATTTAATCTGATATTATCTGAGGTTCTTCCCTTGACTTATCAGAGACCCAAGGGAATTTTGGAGCTCTCGGATATGATGTCCTGGGGGACTAGTTCAGCGTCCAAGAAATCAATCAGACATTTGTAAAACTGGATCCTCAGGGAAATGATCATAACAGTGCTTCCAGGTTGGTGGCAATGATACAAAAAGCTACATTAGTGTGTGATCATGTCTAATCGTTATCTACCTTAAAAAACAAAATATAAACCCTCCCTTTTACACCACAAGGTACCACTGTGCATGCCCTTGGTTAATGCTCTCACACAAAATTTGTTCTAGCATTGCCTCACTATATTTTCAGGTTTTTAAAATGGTTTTTTAAAATTCTTTTATCTAGTTGTTTATGGTAATTTTCAGTAGTAAGCTTGCTGTTAGTGATACAGCCCAACATTTGCAGAAAAGTGAGATATCTATGCTAGCATCTTTGGAACACAGTGCTATTCTTGCATTATTAGATCTGGTTCTTCCTCCATTCCAGGAAAAAAGTTACCATTTTCTACCTTTGAATATAATTTTGTTCCATTTCTGGAGATCTGTAATCCAAGGACAAGAATGATGAATATGGACTCTCTTCTGCCCTTGCAATAAAAGTTGAAATCTAGCATTGTTGTTATTATTGTTGTCTGATTGTGTGAACTTGCTCATGTTTTTAATGTCTAGACTCCTTTTACAATTCACCTGAGACCTGATTTTTTTTTCTCCAATGAGCTAAAACTTGAGTAATCTAAAGACTGTAGCTATTGACTGAAGATGGCTTAGGAAAGATCTAAGAATCTGGCTTGGGACCAACATCCACTTCCACAAACAGCAGTGAAAAGGATGAACTTGATTTGAGTTATGTGGGAAAGATCCAGCTGGATGCTCCTCTAAAGGAATGTTTCCTGACAGGCCTCCTTGGGGTTGAGGAAGAGTGGAATGGGGCTGTCTCAGAATGCACTGGGCGGGTGGACTACAGAATCATTGTGTGAACCTCTGGGAAACGTCATCAGCCACATCAGAAGACTCACGGTGGAAATTTTCCTGTGAGGGATCACTGAGAAAGTCATGGAAGGACCTGGTGAGAGTGAAGCCACCTCCAAACTGCCACATACCCAAGAGTCCCAGCCATCATCATGGCGAACATATCACAATGATTGTCTTCTTCCCTCCTTCCTCTTCCCACCTACCTGAAGAGTCAGACAGGAACTACATACAAGGAGAGAGAAAGACAACATAAAAGAATTAATATTTAAGTCCAGGTCAGTCTCAAGTCTGAGCCCACAAAAGAAACCCTTAATAATGTTACATAAATCTCTGTACATCCAAGTTTCCCCTCTGATGTGTGGCCATGGTCTTCATCTATGGCTCCTTCCTAAGGAGGTGGAGGAATGATGAAGAAACAGGCAGACCTCAAATTTCAAGGAAGTGTGAGGAGCCTTGCCCGGTGCACACTGGACATAGTTCCACATGTGTTCCCCACCTCTCAACAAGAAGCTAAGATGCTCCAGAGCAGGACCAGGATCCCAGTATCTCTGCATTTCAGGTTCTACCAGACGGTTTGACCTGTGAGAGACACCAAGTTCATGTTGAATTAAATGTCTTTAAAGTAAGTTTTCAGCCTAAACTGAGGTATCCACTGCATGGTCTTTCTCCCTTGCAGAAGGGCCAATAGGCTCAGCATTTTGAAATAAAGGAAACAGCACATTTGAATGGTCTAAAACCCCTATATTTCTGCCATCAATTTACCAAAGAGGCAAAAAGGAAGAATGAGATCCCTAGCACATGAGTAGCCTGCAATAGATTCCCTGGCCTGTGTCTAAGATACTTGGTGGCTTTGAAGGAATCATCAAATTTTATCTTGACTTAAGTCTAGCTTCATATGAAATAGAAACTCCAGTTTTAAAAATGAGTTGGGTTGGAGTTCAATCCCCAAAGAGTGAAGGGAAAAGAAGATAAAAATTCCCTGAAGCACTCTCCATGAGACAATTTTTCTCCTCAGATTTCTAAACACATTTCTTATAGCACAACTTCAGAGTGAAACAGGAGTTTGTCTAGCTTTCCCTTCTCCTCAAATTATCTGGAAATTACTCTGCACAATCTCGACTCTGAGCCTTGAACTCATCAGGGTTCTGAAGCTGCTACCAGGCATTCACTCTGTTACCTAGCAAAAATAAAACAGCGCAGGTGTCCAGCAGCTGTCATCAATTCCGACTGCTGAGGCTGCACAGCTATGGGAAAAGGAAGCCTGCTCTCTGATAGACATAAATAAATGGTCCAACTCAAGATCCTTCTTGCATAGTTGTCAGAAAGAACTACTAGTAGAGGAGTGATTTGCCAAAGTCAGAATGGTTCTTCCTGCCCTCAGTTTTCTCTACCTCCAGCCTTGCTGGTGGCATCCTTAGTGGGAGAGCCCAGCCTAGGTGATAAGAGTCCTGTTTGGTTGGGCTCTGCTATTTCTTAGCTGCGTAAACTCAGGCAAACTCTTTAAACCCTGAATATGTGTTTCTTTAAGTGGAAAATAGAAGCAATTTATAACTATTTCAAATAGGTTGTTGTGAAAATTATATCAGACACTCTTTGTGAAAATCTTCCTCAGAGAAGCAATCCATCAGGCTTTGGAGAATGAAATGAAAACCTACTCCAGTATTCTTGCCTGGAAAATCCCACGGACAGAGGAGTCTGGCAGGCTATATAGTCCATGGGATCACAAGAGTTGGACATGATTTAGCAACTAAACCACCAGAGTTTCTCCGTTTGACAATGTTCCTAGGCTTTCATGAATGATAATTTGTTTAGGTCATCATCTTTGGAGTTCTTTGATTCCTCATTTACAATTCAAAATCTCCTAGGTGGAACAATACTTAAGATCAGAAGCATCCACACTTTAAAAAATAATTATTGAATTATAGCTGCTTTACAATACTGTGTTATTTTCTGCTGTACAGCAAAATGAATCAGTCATATGTATACACGTGTGTGCGTGCCAAGTCGCTTCAGTTGTGTATCTTTGAGACCCTATGGTCTATACTATGGACTATGATACTATGGACTATATACCTCTAGACTCCTCTGTCCATGGGATTCTCCAGGGAAGAATGCTGAAGCGGGTTGCCTTGCCCTCCGCCAAGTTATCTTCCCTATCCAGGGATTGAACTCACATCTCCTGCCACTCCTGCATTGTAACTGGATTCTTTATCGCTGAGCCACCAGAGAAGCCCATGTATTCATATATCCCCTCTGTTTTGGATTTCCTTCACTATGGAGAACAATGTGGAGATTTCTTAAAAAGCTAAAAATAAAACTACTGTATGATCCAGCAATCCCACTCCTGGCATGTACTGAGAGAAAACCATAATTCCATAAGATTCATGTATCCTGATGTTTATTGCAGCACTATTTGCAATAGCCAGGACGTGGAAGCAATCTGAATGTCCACTGACAGAGGAATGAATAAAGAAGATGTAGTCACATACACAATGGAATATTACTCAGCCATAAAAGGGAATGAAATTGTGCCACTTGTAGAGATGTGGATGGACCTAGAGACTGTTGTACAGAGTGAAGTAAGTCAAAAGAGAGAAACAAATATCATATATATCCATATGCTTTTAATTGTATCTCAAATTTCAAATGTCTGTATGTGAGGGAACATTTTGTCACTACATGGTAAATTAAGAGGGTTTGTATTTTCATGCACAGAATACCTTGACCCTTTAGAGACTGAGTTTCATGCTCTACCGACTGAGCTAGCTGGGGACATAATATCATTTGAAAGGGGAATGTAAGCCAAAGATATTTGATTTCATTTAAAAATGTATTTTTTCTTTTATCAATTGGTGAAGGGAGTCAAAACTTTCAGTTATAAAACAGGTACTATATGGGGGTATATAGCATGGTGACTATAGTTAATAATACTGTATTGTATATTGGAAAGTTGCTAAAAGAGTAGAAGGCAATGGCACCCCACTCCAGTACTCTTGCCTGGAAAATCCCATGGATGGAGGAGCCTGGTAGGCTGCAGTCCATGGGCTCGCAAAGAGTCACACACGACTGAGCGACTTCACTTTCACTTTTCACTTTCACGCATTGGAGAAGGAAATGGCAACCCACTCCAGTGTTCTTGCCTGGAGAATCCCAGGGATGGAGGAGCCCGGTAGGCTGCCATCTCTGGGGTCCCACAGAGTCGGACACGACTGAAGCGACTTAGCAGCAGCAGCAGCTAAAAGAGTAGGTCTTAAAAGCTCACATCACAAGAAAAAATTCTGTAACTATGTTTGTTAACAGATACTAACTGGGTTTATTGTGGATATCATTTCAAAATAGATACAAATATTTAATGACTATGTTGTATACCTGAAACTAATATAATATTATATGTCAATTATACCTCAAAAAACCCCATCCCATATACTGCACTTTGAGGCTTCCCAGGTGTTGTTAGTGGTAAAGAATCTACCTGCCCATGCAGGAGACTTAAGAGACATGGGTTCGTGGGTTGTGAAGATGCCCTGGAGGAGGTCATGGCAACCCACCCAGTATTCTTGCAGGAAGAAGCCCGTGGACAGAGGGACCTGGCAGGCTACAGTCCATAGGGTTGCAAAGAGACAAACATGACTGAAACAACTTAGCACATACACACGCACACACGCAGTGAACTTTAATGAAACCCAGGCTCTTACCTTAGCCTTTAAGACTCCACCTGCCTCCAGGTGATATCACCCAGCACCCTAGTCTGTCACACTTTACAACATAGGAGCTGCTCTGCCCTATTTCTAGAGGGTTCTGTCTCCAAATCTTCACATAACTGCCTCATGCTCAGCATTTAATACTCACTTCAAATACCTACTCTTTGATGACACCTCCTCAAAACATTTAACATAAACTAATATGGTCACTTTATCAGAGTTTATTTTCATCACAGAACTTGTGACTACCTGAAATTTGCTTGCTATTTAACTTATTATTTTTAATCTACTGTGTTTTCTACCCATATAAAAATATGCATAGTACAAGTAACTATGTAAGTTCTCCAAAAAAAAAATTAGGTGTTTTATCATTGTACCCAAGTTTCTGTGAATTTATAAAATCTTTAAATCTATGCAAATATATTTGTTAAACTTACATTTTGGGAATGCTGAATTTTCAAAGTGTGATTATGGTAAGATAATAAAACTAACAGGGTCTACTGGTTTTACAAAAACAAAATCAGCTCTCCCTAATTTTCTTCAGAGGTAGAAAAACATAGGGAAAAGAAAAGCAATAGCAGAAATTTACTTTTTCTTGACCCTGGAAATCACTTGATATGTAACATACCGGAGAAAAAACTGGGAAGTGCTGCACGGCTTCTCAGGTGGCACGTAGTCTGGGGACACACTGAGGAGCAACACTTAGAAGCTCATTTTAAAACATACGAATGAAAATAAAAGCTCTTGTGGAGCTAGTTTGGCAGGAATAAAAAGAGGAGGTGGGAAAACAGGAGGCAGCATGGAACCAGTTGATACTTCTAAGAGGCAGCCTTTGGGTAAAGGGTGAAGTGAGGGGTGAGAAACACTGTGAATTATGAAGAGACCGACAGCTTTTGCTCAGCTAACTAAGGGCTCACACAGACGATTAAAACCCTTGACCATAGTGTAGGATTTTCACATGTATCTCCTGCAAATGTGGTTCAGGATATTTTATTTGATTCAAGATGAATTATAATAATAATAAGTACTAGATTTAGAAAAGGTGCTATAATTTACACCCATATGTATACACATTTGCCAGAAAAGAAAAAATGCTGCCATGGAGTAGATGACAATTGTTGCCATGACTATAAAATAAAAGGAAAAATAAAGATTTAATAAAGTACTCTTCTAGGAAAATAAAAAAAGGACTCAAATCTGAAGAAAAACATTTAAGAGGGAACATCGTGGAAGAAAAGAGGACATGAGCAGCAGAACTAAAAAACAAAACAACAAAGCTAAACTAAACTTAAAAAGTGGAATGAAAAGGTAAAACCAATACACAAAGATAAATTTTGAAAGTAGTTTATAATAGGGGAATGGATGTTACAATATTACAGGAAAACCAGAGGCTTCTATATACAGCACAAGATTAAGAAAAATAAGGAAGATTAAAAGAGTTTAAAAGTAATGAAATAATAATACAATATGGAATTGAAGTAATAATAATAGTTGTGGGAGCCAGATTCTTAAAGTAAATAGGTGTTTCTGAAGAAAAATAGTTATTTCTGAAGAAAACAAAAGCAACAAAAAAATAAAGGTATAATTTAACATTTTACCGGATATAAAAGAAAATTCAATTTTAGATATTAAAGAGTGCATTGAGTACTGGAGGAGACTGCCACATAATAATTAACCCTGAAACATATCCTAATAAAGTTATTGAACAGTAAGTTAAATAAAGAATCTTTTAAGCTAGCATTTCTAGCACTGGTAGAAAAGAGCAGAGCAATTCCTAAGTCTTACATGAACACAAATGTTCCAAGAACTTTATATTATGTATAAAGGGATTTACGAATAAAAGTAATAGACCTATATTGTTTAGAGTTTCCAAGAACAGAATAAAGATATTCAGTGGAGACTTCTTAAGGGAAATATGATGGCATGAACTTTTGAGTCAAACAAAGATGGGCGGATAAATCATATTTAAGGGTTAATGCTGAGCACTGATTCCATTTGGTTATAGAACAAAAACTAAAAAAATGTAGAATTATGACTTTAGTAAAAAATGTGAACATAAAATCACTGGTGCCATAGAAATTACACAACTAACAAGTTGATGAGGGTAAGAAGGTATGTAGTAGTGTAAGTGTGAAATTTCCAGATATTTTTTAAACAGGGGTGAAAAAAATTACTTGAAGGATATAAAATAATTGAGAATATTTAAAGGCATAAGCCTTAAGACACATACACACACACAACACACACACACACACACACACACACACACACACACACACACACACACACACACACACGCTCTAATCACCTAGAATTTGGAGATGAAGAGAGTGGTAGAAGTAAAGTGTACATTTTATCCTATTATTTATGAAAAGGAAATATAGAAAATGATTAACGAAAGAGATATACAATGTATATATGCCCATTGTTACTAAGTTAAAAACTAGCTAAAAAACATAATGAAGTCAAGAAGAAACCACAGAGATGGATAATAGGGTCAGAGATGTATGATCAGGGCTCACACCACTGGGTAGGCGACCCACATAAAGGAGGATGATTACAACTGTAGAGGTTCCCCCGAAGGAGCAAAGGGTCTGAACCAGCCCAGGGATCCTGCTCCAGAAGGAAGCCCCCGAATATCTGGCCCTGAATGCCAGTGGAGTTTGCATATTGGAGAGACAGAGGCTGTAGCAAACAGACTTTACTCTTAAAGGACACATACAAAATTTCACATGCACTGAGATGGAATGCAGAAGCAATAATTTGAGAGAGGCCCAGCTGCTCAAGAAGTCCAGACCCATTTGTGATTCTGGAGAGCCTCCAAGAGAGGTAGCCATAAAAAGAATGAAATCTTGCCATTTGCCACAAAATGGATGAATCTAGAGGGAATTATGCCAAGTGAAGTCAGAAAGAGAAAGACATATACTGCCCAAGTTCACTTATATGTAAAATCTAAGAAAGAAAACAAATGAGCCAACATAAAAAGGAAATACACTCATAGGTAAGGAAATCAAATAGGTGGTTACCAGAGAAGAGGGATATTATATGAGATAGAAAACTGAAATCAATTAAACAATTAAAATATGGAGAAAGTTATGAAAAGTCTCCTCTATCAAAGAAAAAAATAACAAAGATAAAAATAGGCAGACTATTTCACAGGAGCTTTTCACTTAATATTTAAGAAACAATAAACAAAATCCTCTGATTTATTTACACTCTTCTGCGCTATAGAAAAAGAGAAAACTATTCAAATAATGCTTGTGAAGTTAGCTAAATATTCCTGCCAAAACTCAACAAGGATGACATCAAAAGGAAATTCAAGATCAAACTCTTATTTAAATATTGATTTTAAAAATCCCTAAATAAAATCACTGCAAACTCTGGCAGTTCACTTAAAAACAGCATAATAAGTCCAAGAAGGGTTGATTCCATGAAAGCAGTATGCTTATATTAGAAAACAAGTCAGTCCAATTCATTTGATTTATAGATCAAAAGTGAAAATGGTCTTCAAGAATTCAGCAATAGCTTTTGATAGAAATAATCATCATTTCTTGGTAAAATGCCTCAATAATACCATATATTAGTGATGCATATTTATTGAACTCATACTATATGCTAGGCTCCATTTCAAGTACTTTGTGTGTATTAACTCACTTTATCATTTATAGCCACAATTTTACAGAAGGATAAACAGCTGGATACCTCCTAAATATAGCCATATAATTTCTTCATTGCAAAGAGTTTACTGTGAGCCAGGAACTGTTCTAAGCGCTTCACATACATTATCTCCTTGAATTCTCACAACACCCTATGAGGTAGGTATTACTATCTTTTCTTTATACACATATGCACACTTAACATACCAACTCAAAATCTCCCCTCTGGGTTTAACAGAGAGGTACTAAATGTCTTACCATTAAATGCAGGAAGAAGACATGGTTTCCATAAGCACTACTATTATTTCACCAGAGTTGAGTAAACACAACTACAGAAGAAAAAAAAAAAATTAGGGGAAAAATTGGCAAAATCATTTGCAAAGTTTTAACCTTATACATGTAATATCTTTGAGATTCAATTGAAAAAACTAATTTAAATGTTCAAATTATCAAGAAACTCAGAACTATTGCTGTAAATTTAATATATGGGAATAAATACCTCATGCGAAGAGCTGACTCATTGGAAAAGACCCTAATGCTGGGAAGGATTGGGGGCAGGAGGAGAAGGGGACGACAGAGGATGAGATGGCTGGATGGCATCACCGACTCGATGGACACAGGTTTGGGTAGACTCCGGAAGTTGGTGATGGACAGGGAGGCCTGATGTGCTGCAATTCATGGGGTCACGAGGAGTTGGACATGACTAAGTGACTGAATTGAACTGAACTGAACTAACTGGTTGGAACCAATAATGGAAGGGGAAAAAAGCACATTTACAATAAGATTAACCGTAGAAAGATATGATAGGGAGCTAGACCTAACTTGGTAGGTAGCAGGTCTATGGTGAAGTAAGACCTTATTGATAATGAGTACCACAATTGAAAATGACCATCAGTGCCATAAATAGAGAAGCCTATTTAACCAATAGGAAGATTTCAGTTCAGTTCAGTTTAGTCACTCAGTCGTGTCTGACTCTTTGCGACCCCATGAATCGCATCAGGCCAGGCCTCCCTGTCCATCACCAACTCCCGGAGTTTACCCAAACCCGTGTCCATCGAGTCAGTGATGCCATCCAACCATCTCATCCTCTGTGGTCCCCTTCTCCTCCTGCCCCCAATCCTTCCCAGCATTAGGGTCTTAAAGAAAATAACCATGTAAATATCTTTACTAACATATAAATTTAATGCTAACTAATAAAATGACAAACATGTTTTTGAAGTAAAGCTCTGTTTTCAAGATCCTTATAAACTCCTTACAAAAATGGCTTGAAAATTCTGAAAAAGTAAGATAATGAGGGATGATTAGCCCCAGTTGATAGTAAACATAATATGCAACTTCAAAAAGGTAAAGAGTATGATTCTTACATGCAGAGACAGACAAATGAGAGACACTGGAAAGTTGACAAGAAAGCTAAAATTTTACTAAGAGCATCCAGGTAGCAAAGGGCAATTCAGTTATTCACTCTGCACCTTACTTTCTTTGCTAGGAGAATAAAATGAACAGTAGTAACCCCTTGATCACTAAGAACAAACACTGCACACAGGAAAGGTAAGCCTGTATCTTGAGTATCTATTACTATAAAACAAGACATCATCCTTTCTGATATAGAAGTGGCCCAATATGATCCACTTAATACCAGATAGCTGAACAGTTATCCTAGAGAAAAGTGCCATGTCACAGGCATAATGTTAGTTTCTGCTGCTGGCAGATGGGCACCCAGTGGTGGCCACAGCCAATTTGGCCTTTATGTGTGAAACTCTTTTCATCTCAATCCTTTCCTGGGTTGGAAAGATCCCCTGGAGGAGGAAGTGGCAACCAACTCCAGTATTCTTACCTGGAAAATTCCATGGACAGAGTAGCCTGGCAGGCTACAGTCCAGGGGATCACAAAAGAGTCAGACATCACTGAGCAACTGAGCAACTGAGCCCCATGCATAACCTCCATCCCTGCAACCATGGTCACTTCACCATGTGTTCTTTGTGTAATGACAAGTATATCTGGGGGAAAGCCTGACTGGATCCACAGAATAAGTCATTCTATCCACTTGATATTAAAATCCCCCTCTGCTCAAGTAACTCTTGGATAAGCACTCACACAAGACATAAATATCTTCTTATTTTTCCCCATTCAGAGAGGTCTATCCATATGCCTCTTACCTAGATCTCCTTGCCCCCAATTTTCCAATCATGCAACTTACAAGTCCCTGACCATTCAGCCATGGACCACAGCCCTATAATTGGTTCATAATTGTATGTTTGGCCTTCCAAGATGAGTGAACAGCCATATGCATCAGGTGCCCTGCCCACTAGGAGGATGTTCATTTATTACTGTCCTTTTGTATGTCCCAGGCAGATGCTACAGTTTTGCAGCTGTCCACTCATGGGTGGTGCCTGCATATTATGCAGAGCCGTCTATAAACAACACACATGTGTTTTCTTCCTCTACCAGCAGATCTTAAGGAACTCCTCATGAGGCCATTAGTGCAGGCTGAGAGAGAGAAGGTAATGTAGCAGAAGTGAAGACATAGCATTTGAGCCACTTCTTCATGTAACTTACCTGTACCTTCAGGCTCTGATTGGGCCGGTTTACACATATACTTATTCATTTAATGACAAAGTGCTACCGTGAACACCCATCTTTATAGTTTGGTGGATCACACACATCTAGTCCATGACAAGCCTATCAGGTTGGGAACTTGGTGGACCGCTATCACTTGGTTTAGTAGGCTTTGCATCATTCAGCCTCTAATAAGTCTCAGTAACAGACCAAGATCCATTTCAGAAAACAGCTGTCAGTTTCAAAACACTATTTCAAAAAACCAAGAGCTTTTTTTCATTCTCTCAAAGGAAGAGTAGTTATCTACAGAACATGACAGGGCTTTGCTCCAAAATCCTAGGGGCCTTTGCTGTGAATCAACTTTAAGGGACTGGCAAAGTTTTTCAACAGCATCTGTATTTGCTACTACACTTCAAGCCCCATTGGATCTGCTGTATCATATGGCCTCTTGGCCGAGCAGCTTGTACAGTAACTTGAACCAGTGGCAGAACTTTCTCTTGTTTTGAGATCAAATCAAAACCAGCAGCTTTTCAGGTACTTGATAAATGAGCCAGAGTAACACACTCAAATGAGGAATGCTGCTGCTGCTGCTAAGTCGCTTCAGTCGTGTCCAACTCTGTGCGACCCCACAGATGGCAGCCCACCAGGCTCTGCCATCCCTAGGATTCTCCAGGCAAGAATATTGGAGTGGGTTGCCATTTCCTTCTCCACAAATGAGGAATATGTTGGCTCAAATATCCCAAGAAGCCTGAGTACTCTGCCACTTTTTCATTTGTAGGGGGGAGCCAGATTTAACAATTTTTCTCTCATCTTAGGAGGGCTATCAACTTTCTCAAGTCACTGAACCTCTAGATATTTCACTACGCAGAAGCTCCCTAAATTTTTGTCAGGTTCACTTCCCATCGTCTAACGTGCAAATGCATTACCAATGAGTCAGGAACAGTTTCTTTTTTCTCACTATGTCCAACCAGCACATCATCAATGTAATGAATCCATGTCATATCTTCTGGAAGGGAAAGGCAATCAAGATCTCCAAAGAACTAAACTATAATCTAGTTGCTAAAAAGTTGATATATCCCTGAGGTCAGAGTAAAGGTGTATTGCTATCCTTGCCAGCTGAAAGAACACTATTTTGAATAGTCTTTTCTAATAGGTATGGAGAAAAAGACATTTGCCAGATGGATAGCTAGATGGATAGCCAGATACCAGGTACCAAGAGACATGTTCATTTGCCCTGGCAATGAAAGCACATCTGGTACAGTAACTGTAGTTGGAATCACCATCTCATTTAACTAAGGATAATCTGTTCTTGGTCTTAGCTGGTGGCTCAGTCAGTAAAGAATCTACCTGCAATGAAGGAGACCATCTGCCATGCAGGAGACCTGGGTTCAATCCCTGGGTTGAGATGATCCCCTGGAGAAGGAAATGGCTACCCACTCCAGTATTCTTGCCTAGGAAATCCTATGGACAGATGTTTGGGGCTACTGTCCACGGGGTCACAAGAGTCGAACATGACTTAGAGACTAACCCACCACCACCACCGTTCTTCTCTCATTATCTGAGATCCATATGTTTGACAAATAGACAAGTTGAATGGGGGATATTGTGGGAATTACCATCCCTGCATCCTTCAAGTCCTTGATGGTGGCACTAATCTGTAGCCTTTCATGAGTGAGATGCTGCTTTTCATTTATAATTTTCCGAGGGAGAGGGTTTCTAATGGCTTTACTTGGTCTTTCCCACCATAGTAGCTTTCACTCAACAGGTCAAAGAACCAATGTAGAGTTTCTATAAATTGCTAATTGTGTCTATTCAAAGTAAGCATTCCAGAACTGTGCTTTACAGATTAGTGAACTCACTGGATGCATTTTAAGATGGACTTGAGCTAAAACTTTGTAGAGGACCTGACCTCTACAAATCCCCTCTCAGTGTGCTAGAGTGCTGTTTTGGATCCCCTGAAATTATTTCAGAGTCAGCATTTGATAATCTCTGAAAGGCCTGATATATCTTTATCCCAATACTGAGTCACCATGATAAAAGACTGTATAGCACAGGGAACTATACTCAATATTATGTAGCATCCAAGGTAAGAAGAGAGTTTGAAGGGAAGTGGATGCATGTGTATGTGTGGCTGAGTCATTTTGCTGTGCATATGAGACTAACACAGCATTGCTAGTCAACTATACTCCAGCACCCATAACTCCTTTTGGGTAAGACTGAGAGAAAGATGGAGAGTATAAATTTCTGACAGGGTACAGGGTTCTTCTCTAGGGGACTTCATATTCCCTTCATACAAGAGGTTCTGGGTCTGTAAACTGGATCAAGTTCAGAAACTGACTTGAGGGGCCATGACTCTACATGATTCAAAATAGAGTTTTGTTCACTTGATCTGGAATTCCTTCACTGATGCAGCTAAAGAACTTAGTAAGCCTCACATCTATTTCACTTCTAGGAACACCATAATCACTTAGCCGATACCATAGGTCTTTGTGAACCAGACTATTTTGATCGCTGCTCTGCTGTCCTCTGTGATAACTCTGTCCATCATGACTTGGACAGTCAATGCCACCATTTGGCCCTGCTACCCCAGTATCTGATTATTTTCATTGCATTAAGTATTCCATTCATTTAGTAGCAACAATTCCCACTGTAATTTTATGTCTGTAGAAAAGAGTGACCTCAGAGCTCTTGCAAATACTCTGGGGCTCCCTTCACAAATTGAGTCCTCATAGTACTGGTAGCATATATGTCCACTGGAACCTCCTAGGTGGGTGAGAAAGACTTACATGACAAATTCACTCTGACATTCCAATCTCTCTAAACCTTTGAATTCCTTCCAATCACAGTATTCCTAGCATTTCAAATTTATTTAACCCAGGCCACCTTTGATTCATGTTTTAACATCCAACCAAAACTCTTAGAGCCTTTTCTAACACCCTGAGCTGAAACATTAAATCCAGAATTTCTGCTTAGGGTGCCCATATTCATAAATTCAGCCTGATACAACTTTATGTTCCTTCTACCATTATCCTCATGGGCCATAATTTTTACCTCCCTTTCAAAGCCTGCTGGGGCCTGAGTCTAGTTATAGGACTAGAAGAAAAGAGAGGTGGTAAGGGTGATTCCTGAGGAGAATCTGTGGTGTCTTGACAGGTATTATTTCAGGGGAGGCCATTACTGTTTTCCTCAGGTGAAGCAAGGTTCATTTCCTCAGATGGGCTAGATCATCTACTTCTACTGGCAAAAAAGATTCATCAGAATTTGGGGGTTTAGTGTCTCCAGTTTCATCAGAATCTTCCCATACACCCCTATGCCAGCTTCCAGGATCCCATTCTTCCCTGACCAATGACCTCACTTTAACAGTAGACATACCATGAAATTGGGAATTCACTTTGTGTTGTAATTCAGTCACTCACGGGATGACTTTCTGATTTTGGTTTTTCAGATATCTCAGCTCTGCAGCTATAGTAGATAAGAGTCTCTTTCAGGGCAGACAGAAACTTTCAGGTCATTTATATAGCACTTCACTGGGAATTGAATTCTTGAGTTGATACTCCCCACCTCTATTTTTTCCAGTGGTGTAGGAGCAGCTAGTCAATTTCATTATACTCATTATTTCAACAAAAATTTTCAAAGGTATCATGTGCACGACAACACAAAACTTTGCCTTTTATAAGTGTTTGATTTTGAATATTATGGTGATATCTTGCTTACCTCTACTGTCACTTCACATTATGGACTATAAGTATCCTCTTTACTGCTGGAAATAGAGCCGTTAGTGCCTCTAAATATCATCAAGTTAGAAAAACTATTCCAGAAAAACTAGAATCAATTTAGAAAACTTGTTCTTAAGACTATGTTTCCCAAGAACACTCTCTGTATCAAAATCTGTAGTAGTGAGAGTTCCCCAGAGAAATACAATAGGTTGTGGGTATATAACACACATATATATGTATACATGCAAATATAGATATTATATGTATGTCTTTATCTTTCTATATCCTCTATCTATATACATATTAAGAGAGATTTTGCTAAGGGAAGCACACTGACTGAAACCGCCCACCCTGGCCAGGCTCTCTAGTAACTATTTGCATGAGTTGTTTTACAACAAGTAGGTCCTGGTAAGGAATATGGAACTAAGCCACCACCAACTGAAAGAGTTTGGGAAAGGTCAAAAGGAGACACTGTGTGTCCTTCCACCTCCCAGAATCCCTCTTGCTAGCATCCATCTTGGCTGAGTGATGCGTGTGCCACCAGGAAGGACTCCGAGTCAGAATGATTGGCCAAAGACAATCCAGAAACTAATCCCATCAACATAAAACCCGAGACCATGAGCCACATGGCAGAGCAGTTCACCTGCGTTTCCTTACCCTGCTGCTTTCCACCTGAGTGTCCTCTTCCAATAAAGTCTCTTGCTTTGTCAGCAGGTGTCTCCTTGGACAATTCTGTTCCAAGTGTTAGACAGAGCCCGCTCTTGGGGCCCTGGAGAGGGTTCCCCCTTCCTACAATAATTTCATGTAAGGAACTGGCTCGCTGATGGGGAGGTTGGCAAATCCAAAACATGCAGGGTAGACTGGAAAGCTGGAGACTGAGGGAAGGCTTTAGTTTGAGTTCAAAGGCTATCTGCTGCAAGAATTCCCTATTTTTCAGGGGAGGTCAGTCTGTTTTAAGACCTTCACTGATTGAATAAGGTCAATTCACATTATGAAGGGCTTTACTTAAAGTCCACTGATTAAAATGTTCACCTCCCCAAAAATATATCTCCATAGAAACATCTAAAATAGTATTTGACTAAATATCTGAGTACCATAACCCAGTCAAGTTGGCATATAAAATTAACCATCTAACAGACATGAAAATAAATGAGTCATTTTAAGTGAATTTTCTCTTTGAACGAGAAAAAAATAATACTTATTAAGTCTTGTTTTGAGATTTAAATGAGATAATAAATGTAAGGTATAGTTCTAGGCTTAAGTTCACATTTAATAAACTGACAATTAGACATATATTTACATAATTTTCATATGTATATTTCAAAATAATTTTATTAAAATGGTAAATAAAATTTTATGTCCTGCTTTTCTATGTACTGTTATAAGATTTTTAAATGTATTATTATACATTAGTTATTATATATAATGTATTATTACACATTATATAGCTAATAACTATAATTTTATGAATATATTATATTCCATCTAGTGGAATATAACCAAAATTGCTTATCTTCTCTTTTAACATTTAATTTGTATCCAATATAAACTATGTCATAAACTTTGAATAAGACCTGCCCTGGTTTTTATTTTTATTATTATTCTTTATACAACATTTACATCCTCTCAAATAAACACGTATTTTATTCTAATGTTTTATTTTGAATGCAGATTTTCACTTTAAATATAAAGGCTGAATTCAAGGTGCACCTTGGATTTCAACCCAATTTCATGTCTTTCCAATATAACAGGCAAGACATTAATTTCCTTGGAGACTGGTATGGATTTATGTGTGCCTCCTCTACAAGAAAATGGTTAAGTGACCTTTTCCAATAATCTTTGCTTTAAGGAAAAAGAAAAGGTTTTACAGGTGCCTTGAGAACATTTCAGAATTACATCAAGTACTTTCTGGACTTCAAATATAACCTCTGAGTGCAGAGAAGTATCTCTGAACACCCAGTACATATTAGTGGTCAGAGAGGAGTTAATACATGAATGTGTGATGAATTATACAGTGAATATATCAGCAAGGTAGTTTGGTAAAGTGAATGGTGACTTGTTAAAAGGAAACTTGGTAAAAAGTCTCACTGATTTCATATTTGCCTTTGCCCTCTGTCTTACAGCTTGAAAGACCCACAGAAATCACTTAACCTATGTCTTATGGACCTTAGTGATCAGCTCTTCCAAAAAGGAAGAGGATAAATTAAAATCCTTTCAGTTCAGTTCAGCTCAGTCGCTCAGTCGTGTCCGACTCTCTGCAACCCCATGAATCGCAGCACACCAGGCCTCCCTGTCCATCACCAACTCCCAGAGTTTACCCAAACCCATGTCCATCGAGTTGGTGATGCCATCCAACCATCTCATCCTCTGTTGTCCCCTTCTCCTCCTGCCCCCAATCCTTCCCAGCATTAGGATCTTTTCCAATGAGTCAGCTCTTTGCATCAGGTGGCCAAAGTATTGGAGTTTCAGCTTCAGCATCAGTCCTTCCAATGAACACCCAGGACTGATCTCCTTTAGGATGGACTGGTTGGATCTTCTTGCAGTCCAAGGGACTCTCAAGAGTTTTCTCCAACACCACAGTTCAAAAGCATCAATTCTTCAGCGCTCAGCTTTCTTCACCGTCCAACTCTCACATCCATACATGACCACTGGAAAAACCATAGCCTTGACTAGAAAGACCTTTGTTGGCAAAGGTAATGTCTCTGCTTTTAAATATGCTATCTAGGTTGGTCATAACCTTCCTTCCAAGGAGTAAGTGTCTTTTAATGTCATGGCTGCAATCACCATCAGCAGTAATTTTGGAGCCCCAAAAAATAAAGTCTGACACTGTTTCCACTGTTTCCCCATCTATTTCCCATGAAGTGATGGGACCAGATGCCATGATCTTAGTTTCCTGAACATTGAGCTTTAAGCCAACTTTTTCACTCTCCTCTTTCACTTTCATTAAGAGGCTCTTTAGTTCTTCTTCACTTTCTGCCATAAAGATGGTGTCATCTGCATATCTGACGTTATTGATATTTCTCCCAGCAATCTTGATTCCAGCTTGTGCTTCCTCCAGCCCAGTGTTTCTCATAATGTACTCTGCATATAAGTTAAATAAGCAGGGTGACAATATACAGCCTTGACGTACTCCTTTTCCTATTTGGAACCAGTCTGTTGTTCCATGTCCAGTTCTAACTGTTGCTTCCTGACCTGCATACAGGTTTCTCAAGACACAGGTCAGATGGTCTGGTATTCCCATCTCTTTCAGAAATTTCCACAGTTTATTGTGATCCACACAGTCAAAGGCTTTGGCATAGTCAATAAAGCAGAAATAGATGTTTTTCTGGAACTCTCTTGCTTTTTTGATGATCCATCGGATGTTGGCAATTTGATCTCTGGTTCCTCTGCCTTTTCTAAAACCAGCTTGAACATCTGGAAGTTCACAGTTCACGTATTGCTGAAGCCTGGCTTGGAGAATTTTGAGCATTACTTTACTAGCGTGTGAGATGAGTGCAACTGTGTGGTAGTTTGAGCATTCTTTGGCATTGCCTTTCTTTGGGATTGGAATGAAAACTGACCTTTTCCAGTCCTGTGGCCACTACTGAGTTTTCCAGATTTGCTGACATATCGAGTGCAGCACAGTGTGCATGTCAGTTTCCACACTACCACCCCTGGTATTCTGTCATAATTTGAGGCTTACAGAATGGAATAATGTAGGTATAATATACTGAAAGAAAAAAAAAAAGCATTCTCAGGTGATTTTGATAACTGTGTGTCCAATTATGCTTCCATACTCAATTGAGATCACAGATACTGCCAAATGCCAAATTCTGACATTGTATAGTAAAAAGAATTTGTTGTTGTTCTGTGATTTGAGTTGGGAACAAAGCTGGAAGGGAAATGCAGGTCGTTTCTTTTATTCTGATGCTCTTTTCACTCCACTCTTCATAAGGAAATTGTATTCAATTCCTCATTTGAAATTGGAAATACATTTTCTTAGTTTCAGTATTAAAATATTAAGAAGGACTAGTTTTTCCATCCCTGAAGGAGGGCATGTTAACCCACTCCAGTATTCTTGCCTGGAGAATCCCCATGGACAGAGGAGCCTGGCAGGCTACGTCCATGGGGTCACAAAGAGTTGGACATGACTGAGTGACTAAGCACAGCACAGCACAGTTTTTTCCATATTTCTTGAAGATAGACTAACATTCTACAAAATTTGAAAGAGGTTGGAAGAAAAGGAAAAGATCTGAATGGAGCGTATTCTCAGATACTCAAACATACCACATACTATGGGAAAACAATGGACGTTGGAAATAGTTATCTTGAAGATGAAATCCAACATAACAGCTTACCAGTTGTAGGAACTTGAGTAAACTGCTTAAACTTCCTCTTCGTTTCCTTACTAGGGATAACAAGACTTATCTCACAGTGTTGTTGAGAGACTTAAATAATATACTTTATAGGAAGGATTTCTCACTAAGCAATAGTGAAAATGATAGTAGTTATAATTGTAGTGTTGTAATCAATAATTTCTATATTCCCTCCTTTTTAACATAGTAGGATGGAGGAGGGATAGTATTTGTCCAGTGGGTCAGCAGAAGGCATAAAAATGTTTATTTTGAAGATGACAAGAAACTATCATGCACTTCATATTTCATCAAAATATCAAAAGTACGCCCCATGCCTTTTTCAAATTGTTGGAGAAAACACTTCTATGGAGGGAGGGGAAATGAGAGAGAGGAAGAGGATGAGGGAGAGAGAAAGAGTTTTCAGAGCTCAAGCTTATTTTACTTGATTCCAGAACACTCTGGTGGACACATATTATATTGTGTGAACCTGGACAAGTAATTTATTTTTTTTTTTTTACTTTTCTTCCCTAGCTGTAAAGTAGGGTATTTGGTGGAACTCAGTACACAATGGTCTCTTTTTTTCTATGGTTATTTGACTCTTTAAGATTATGGTGACCCCAAGTAAGTGTTCTTGTCATAACCACAGTTGATCTGATTATTTTTACTTTAATGGAGTTTGTCTAATTGGCAATCAATAGATAATGTGCAGCAAAAACCATAGTAAGAAGGAGGAAGACAAGTTGCTCACAGGTAACAGAGATCACACCTAACCCTTCCCCACAACTCAGGTCATAAGCACAGCTGTAGTACCCTGTGCTCTTCTGTGTTTATGGAGTTAGAAAAATATGCATATCAGCAAGCATATGATGAAAGTCCAGGTGAATTTGGACTCATGTTTAATTCTTTATGAAACTGTACATTTCTACCATGATATCACTGCTATAGGAAAGAAAGGATGGAAGGCCAACCATTCCTCCTCCTCCACGTGCCCCATTCTTAAAAGCATGTCAATCCATGGAGACAAGAGAGGTCCTCCTTGTCTCCCTCAAACCAGTGACTAACCAAAGAAAATTCATCACAGATGTTTGTTTAGATCTCTGCTACACAGTAAAACAGCCACTAGCCACATGGAACTATTAATATTTATATTGGATAGTGATAGTAAATGAGAATGACTTGCAGCAACATATGCCCTAAGAGTCTTGGCATCTTGTATTGCTTCTTGTATAGCATCCCGGGAAGATAGTCATGTAGGATTTCTGGTAGAGCCTGTGTAGGCGGCAAATAAGCAGGGTGGGTACTAAAAGGTTGATCAAGGGGAACCAGAACACTACTGAACTGTCCCCAACAGAAGGGATATATTTATTTCCACAAAATTATCTGACCATGGCTCTCTTTGTATTTTTTTGTGTGTGTATATACATATATATGTATATATGCGTGTGTGTGTGTGTGTACACGTGTGTACGTGTGTGTATTTGTTGAGGCATAGTTGATTTACAATATTGTGTTAGTTTCAAGTGTACAGCAAATTGATTAAATTATACACACACGCACGACTGAAGCAGCTTACCACACACACACATATATTCTTGCTTGGAGAATTCCCATGGACAGAGGAGTCTGGTGGACTACAGCCCATGGGGTCACAAAGAGTCAGACACAACTGGGCAACTAAGCACAGCACATATTCTTTTTCAGGTTCTTTTCCCTTGTCAGTTATTACAAGATATTGGGTAGAGTTCCCTGTGCAATATGTTAGGTCATTTTTGGCTATGTAGTTCATATATAGTAGTGTGCATATATTGAGGGAGGGATAAATTAGGAGTTTGGAATTACCATTGCTCTTTTTGAAATGGGGATATCTTTCATTATTTATAGAACACATTTTGGGGGGAGATTTTCTCTACAGAACATACAACTTCGAGTCACTCAAGCTACTTATCTTCACTGAATTTAAATCTGGATTGCATTTACAATAGACTTAAAAGAACTATTTAAAAAAAGCTGTTAAATACCTCTTTGTGCAGAGAGAAGAAACTGAGATAGACTCTCTCAACTTCTTGAGCATAGAAGGGAAAACAACAGTTATAATCAGGGCACAAACCAACCAAGGCATTAAGTTTTACCCTAGTAAACAACTTGTATCACTATTTTATGTCATTTGTATTTAATTTACTCAAATGTTTCCTCATATCAGCTCATTTGCCTGTTGAAAAATTTTATAGCAGAAACAATATGAACTTATTCACTTTCAGTAACCCTAGGTACAAAAAATCTTTTGTGCTTAACTTTGATGCCTCTAAAGACATCTAAAAGATACATCTATATTAATGAAACCAAATTTATATGAGTTATTACTTTTAATATATAATACAACCATTTTTTTTCTTTTCACAAGCCTGCTGAAGTTCTATAGATGAAGAATGTTAGACTCTCCAGAAAATACTCTTTCTCTCTGTCATGTCAGTATTTATTTTGCTCCAGGTTGATGCTTCCTTTGTGATTGGTGATGATTGACATGCAAAAAAAATAATAATAACTGTTCATATCAAGGCTGATCAAGTCAATGTTGGCTTTAAGCGTCACTGTTTGGAGCTGCATTGGATGAAAGTTCAAAAAGATAGGAAAAGGTGAATATAGCGACATGAGCAATTTACAATCTTAACTTAGGACATTTAATAGAACACCAATATTTAGGAAACACAGTTTGTTTACTGTTACCATTTCCATTTTAAATGTCTTGAAGGCCTGCTGGCACACACCATGGACATATTTACCTTGTTATCCTGAAGCATTTTCTAACACAATATTCCAATATTCCACTGCAACAGCTGTGGCTCTACAAAGACTTACTGTATCAAAGATTAACTGTCAGTGTGGCATACAAGTTTGGCGTTAGTTTCTTATTGCTACTGTAACAAAATGACTACAAATTTAGTGGCTTAAAATAACACAAATTCATTCTCTTACAATTCCAGAGGCTGGAAATCTTAGCATCAAGATTTCAACAGAATTACATTCCATTTTGCCAGTCTAGAGAAAAATCCATTTTTCTTGCCTATTCCAGCTTCTAGAGGTGGCCCATGTTTCTTAGCTTGTAGACCCGTCTCCATCTTCAAAACCATCAATATGGCATCCTCAAATCTCTCTATCACTCCCTTATCTACTTCTGTCTCCAGATATTTTCTCAGATTCCAACTCTGCCTCCCTCTTATAAAGATCCTTATGATTACATCAGTCTCACTCAGATAAACCAGGATTTTCTCTCCATCTCAAACTCATTAAATTAATTTCACCTGCAAAGTCTCTTTTGACATGTAAGATAATATATTCACAGATTCCTAATATTAGATTGTGAACATCTTTGGAGGGGTCATTAGGTAGCTTATTATACCTTGCCTCTGAATCACAGAATTTGTTTCTTTGTTCCTATTGGTCCTCCTGAGGGAATTCTTACTAGATTAGTAACTAATTAACACTTCTTTGATTGGGTCCATAAAGCAACACTCAATTAAAAGTCTTTTAAATTTGTTTCAGCCATGGAACCATATGTTTGTGAGACTTGCTTTAAAGAATGTTTTAAAAATATGTGGACCTAGAGATTGTCTTAGTGAATACAGTAAGTCAGAGTAACAAAAATATCACATGCTATTGCTTACATGTGGAATCTAAGAAAAAAAATACAAATGAACTTATTTACAAACCAGAAACAGACTCACAGACTGAGAGAATAAACTTATGACTACCAAGGGGAAAGGTGGAGAGGAGGAGTTAGGGAATTTGGGACAGATAGGTACGCACTGCTATATTTAAAATGGATAACCAATAGGATCGACTTGTATATCACAGGGGACTCTGCTCAATTTATGTAATAACCTAAATGGGAAAAGAACTTGAAAAAGAATAGCTACATGTATATGTATAACTGAATCACTTTGCTATATGCATGAAATTAACACATTGTTAATCAACTATACTCCAATATAAAATAAAAAGTTAAAAAAAGTTTTAAAAAATATGATGACTTGAGAATTAAGACTTAACTGGATGATGTTAAAGGAAGTCATGGCAAAGGGCAACAAACATTTAAAGGCTGACAAATTAATCTCCATTGACTTTAGAACCTGGGTATGCATCAGTTTGAGCCGTTTATTGGGATCTGAACCATTTATTTTTTCATTGAGATCCCCAGCATAAGAGTAAAAAGTAATTATTGCCTGTCCTTTGAAGTGCGAAAAAGAGGCATGTTTTCATACATATAATACTTGTTTGAGCTTCTAGAAGGCGACTTTCACAAGCCCCATAATTAGATGGGAGTTCTACAGAGTGATGGAGATGGCAGACGATGAGAATTTCCCAGAACAGAGGATGGATTTCATAGCTTTGCCTAAGGCCATCCTTGAAGGACACTTGATGCCAGAGACCAAAGTAATTTAATGGATAAGATAAAGATGACCTAGAAAAAAGCAAGCTTTCTTCATACTCAGAAAGAAATATTCAGACATTTCCAGTGTCTACAGCTTGTACTACAAAACAATAAATGAAATATACAGAGAAGTCAGCTACATGCTCCCACCTTGCTCTTTCACTGCTTCCATAAGGGATGGAGGTATGGCTAAACTTATACCCTAATAAGACTTCTCCAGGCATTGACTCTGTTGGCTAGTAGCTCAGAAGTTGGCATGAGACTACCACGAAAAACACAGAAGACTGGGGTACTAGGACAGTCCTACAACCAAAACATCATGTGACGTTTGGTGTCATAGTTCACCCTTTGAAGGACAAATGATACAATGGAAATAACCTGAGAATTGATTATCACTGGATCAGTTTTGATTCTAGAAGATTCCACCACTTTTGAGAAAATCACTGAGGCTGCCTCAGTGCCTCTTCCAAATAAATAACAGAATTGACATGAAAAGTGAATGGAATAATGCATTAATGCATGCAAATCCCTGATAAGAAGGAAGTGTTGAACATTAGTTTTTCACTCAATGGCTTGTAAGAAGCTTGTGAGAATTTGTGAGAATCTTATAATCATTTTTTCCCTCCTGCTATCACCTCTTAATGAAGAGTGTGCCATTAAGGTGTGGGCATGTTAATAAGATAATACCTACAGAAGGTTTAACAGGAACTTAATGGAGAAGAGCTAAATCTTTAGTTAATCTGCTTTAATCATGGGCAATGTAGCTTATTTGTTCCATGGTCTCTCAGCTGTTGATATAATTCCATAGGACCTGCTTCTGATTGCAACTCTGTAATTTCCTCTTTTAAGTGAGGCAAGGTACCCAAGGGCACCTTGAAGATGAGTGTTATGAGGGAGCCCCTTGGTTCATGTTCCCAGGATCTCCCATCTTGCTCTAGGCTGTCAGTAATTACTTGCTTGCACGCTGATTGACCTCAATGTTCAAACAAGCCTTATATCTCCCTGCCCTGGTGGGAAGTTTATATAGTCTGCACTCTCTCTTGAATTTTATGTGCCTTTTGTGTATTTCTCCAGTCACATCTGTTGTGGCTTATGACTTATGCATCCAGTGCCCTTTCAAGTATAATCAAGCGTAATGGCTGAGGCTAAATATAAAATAAACATATATTTAGTGGTTTTTTGAATGCACAGTTAAACTGTCCTTACTAAGTCACATTACTCAGGGTCAGATTCTATTTTATGATAGAGACAAGGGAACAATTTATGGAAGGGAATAACCAAGGATTACTGTCTAACGACAAGAAAATCATTGGATGCACCTGTGTTTGAAATAAGAGACAGAGCCGCCTTCTGTAACTGTAAACACTTTCTTGCCCAGATACTCAGGAACCCGCAAAATAATTTCTCAGTAATGGGATTGCCAAAGACATTAATTACAAATGACTTCATTGGATACACTCTGTCACAGCCTCTCTTTCCATGTAGCCCTTTGCAAGTTTATTCAAAAGCCTACCATTTCTGCTGCTACTCCAATATGAACCACCATTATACTCCCCCATAGACTGTTGAGTAACTTTCATCTTGGCCTTTGTGGGTGCAACTTTCCACTCATATACTGGTGGTCTCATCACTGATACAAAGTGAAAGTGTTACTTGCTCAGTCATGTACAACTCTCTGTGACCCCATGAACGGGTAGCCAGGCTCCTCTGTCCATGGGATTTTCCAGGCAAGAATACTGGAGTGGGTAGCCATTTCCTTCTCCAGGGGATCTTCCTGACCCAGGGATCGAACCTGGGTCTCCTGCATTTCTGGTGGATTCTTTACCATCTGAGCCACCAGGGAAGCCCACCCTCCCATGATTTCGAGTTCAAATTGCCAACAATACTCCAATCAGTCCAGTTCCTTATCTTGGGGCAAAAGACTCTTCTTGATTCTCTTCTTCTTGCTCATTCCTCTTTTAATTCCTTGGTTCCCTTTCAGCTCCTCAGCTACACAGTGTCTATCTCCCAGCAATCTGCTAGTTCACTCTTTTACCTGCTTTACATTTTTCCTAGGTATCACCTTCTCATCAAGACCTTGCCTATCAATCCTATTTGGCATTAAACTGTTGCTCACAATATTTTTTTCCAAAGTTTTGCATTATTAGTTTCATCAGAGTATTTAATATAATTTATTTTATTCCTATATATAATATATTTTTAATTTTTGATTTTCTCTTTTCAAATGGAAGTCCATGAAGGCAGAATTATTTGCTAGTTTTGTTGCTGTTCTATCCTGAGCACTGTGTCTGGGCCACAGTAGACATTCACCAATGGGCTACCCTGGTGGCTCAGATGGTAAAGAATCGACCTGCCAGTGCAAGAGCTGTGGATTTGATTCCTGAGAGGGGAAGACCCCCTAGAGGGGAAAATGGTAACTCACTCTAGTATTCTTGTCTGGAGAATCCCGTGGGCAGAGGAGCCTTGCAGGCTATAGTCCATGGGATCACAAAGAGTCAGACATGACTGAGTGACTAACAACACTTCACAAACAATTGTTGCAAGAATTAACCTAGAATTATCTCCAGTTCTCCCATTTTATTAGGTTTGTGACATTGGGTAAGTATGCCAAATTCTCTGTGGCTCAGTTTCTACACATGTATAATGCGGAAAATGATAATAAATCTATTATTGGGTTATTGTAAAGATATTCAATAAATTGCATAATATATATAAAGTTCTTAGAACAAACTCTAGCATATAGTGCCATGTATTATCTGATAATATTATGATGATAACATTTTAACCACAAGGTCACAATTTTGCCAGATTTTTAATCTACGTATATTTGTAACAGTAGGATAATGCCATGTCCCCTGAATTTTTTTCCTTTTTATTTTTAAAAATCTATTTTTATTAAAATATGATTTATTTATGACATTATATTAATTTCTGCAGTACAACAAAATGATTCAGTTATACATGCATATATATATATATATATATGCATTCTTTTTCATAATCTTTTCCATTATGGGAAAGGATATTTTCCATTATCACAGGATATTGAATGTAATTTACCCCTGGATCTCAAACATTTCTTCAAAAGATATATTAAATACAATCTGAAGCTATTATTATCAAATCAAACTTGGATCTGCTCATCTGGGCATACTAAATCAAATCTACTGACACTGGTTTGTGGTAATGGAAAGTGAAGCCTGTATTACAGGATGCCAAGCAAGACATGCAGGCAACTAATGCTCTAAAGACCCAACTTCCTAATGGCTTTCAGTGAAAGTCTTAGAAGATAAAGTGACACAGAGGGTTGGGCGGGTATGTGATAAGCTCAGGGACATTCTTCTGATTGGTTGATTATGAGGTAATCAGGAGTCAGTATCAGCAGCCTTCTGGTTATAAGCCAGCTAGGGTCTACATGCTTCTGGTCAGCATGCAGGCAACTTCTTCTACCTGGTGGGGGTTTCAGTATACGCAAAAAAACTCAAAGGATGTGACTATTATCTATAGTCGTTGAGGAGAAAAGGTGAAGCCCAGGTGGCCCAGTGGTAAAGAATCCACTTGCCAATGCAAGAGACAAGGGTTCAATTCCTGGATCAGGAAGATCTCTCAGAGAAGTAAAGGGCAACCCACTCCAGTATTCTTGCCTGAAAAATCCCATGAATGAGCAGCATGGAGAGTTACATTCATGGAGCTGCAAATAGTCAAGCATGATGGAGCACACATGCATAACTTGAAGAGGAATTAAAAGGCCTTGGACTTTCGTATTTTGGCTAAGCTATTATTTTGTCTTGCTTGACTGTTTTCCTTTGCTTCTACATTTTCTCATTTCTTTGATTAAATTTGCTCTTTGGAACTTGAGGAAGGCTGAAGTTTTTCTATAAACAAGATTCAGGGGTGAATTACATTCAATATCCTGTGATAAACCATAATGGAAAAGATTATGAAAAAGAATGCATATATATATACATATATATATATATGTTTACTATGTATAATTGAATCATTTTGTTGTACTGCAGAAATTAATATGTCATAAATCAATCATATTTTAATAAAATATATTTTTAAAAATAAAAAGGAAAAAAATTTCAGGGGACATGACATCATCTTACTGTTACAAATATAGGTAGATTAAAAATCTGGCAAAATTGTGACCTTGTGGTTAAAATTTTATCATCATAATATTACCAGATAATACATGGCACTATATACTAGGGTTTGTTCTAAGAACTTTTTATATATTATTTACTATCATTTTCCCCATTATACACATGTAGAAACTGAGCCACAGAGAGGTTAGCATACTTACCCAAAGTCACAAAGCTAATAAAATGGGAGAACTGGATTTTGTTTGTTTGCCAGAACCCTCCACAGGTCACATATGTCACAGGTCTCACAGGGTGATGCCTGAGAAACTCACAGAATCACTGGAGTTCCCAGGAGCCCCATTTAACAACCACCATCCGCAGTCTGGGATACAGGCTACGAGTGAGACCCACAAGGATGGTATGATTTGGCCAGGTCAGTCCTCTCACACTTGTAATCCATGAATTTGGCAGATGTGATTTCTTTTTTTGGGAATGGCCATCTCGTCCTCATCTGCCTGGAAAACTATTGGTATTTTTCATGCACCTCATTATCACAAGGCTTTATTATGAAATGACAGAGTTCATTTGTCCCTCAATAAATTGCACAATTGTGCACATTTGCTAATGCAGTTTTCACATTGATTTATTATTGTTTATGAATTTTAACTCTCCTAATAAACCATGAGCCCCTTAAGGGTAAAGACTGTGTCTTTGTTGCCTCTGCATCTCCAGAACCAAGCATCATGGCATATGACCCCGGAGATTCATATTAGATTCTCACTGATGTATAGTGAACTGGCCTGTCAAAAGTCATAAACTTGGAGAAGATAAAAAATAAAATTATAACCTGATCTGCTATATTATAGGATATTCATAATCCCCTAAAATGATTCTGCTTCTATCTTTCGCTTTAGATACTCAACAAGTCATTAAAATCCATTATCTTTCCTCATCCCTATAATGTCTCTATAGCAACTCCAGAAATAAACCCAACATTCAAAATTCCGCTCAGTTGGAGTATTGAAACCACGACTCAGCCGCTTGGTTACAGGTACTCATGAGGATAGCTTTCTCTGCAGTTTCCTGATCTCATTGGCTTAAGTCATAAAGAAGTTATTATCTATTATAACAAGAGTTTCAGAGGAAATAGAGTTGCAGGGTTTATTCATGGGTCAAGATGACCAAAGCAAATTCTAGACCTCCGGCATAGAAACACAGAATCCAGCGAGAAAGGAGAGGAGGCTTTTCTTTAATACATCTGTTTTTTCTTAAGGAGATGAAAAATGAGAAACAAATCTGGACCTAGGTAATTGGAGACTATATTCAAAAAGATGACAGCACTAAGGAGAGGGGAATATCTCCATAGGGGAGACGCTCACACTGTAAGATGTACAAGTATCGTTAAGGGTCAGGCCGAAAAGGGGTTTTCTTTATAGGAAAGGGTAAACAAATGGAAAAAGATAAGAAATTGAGTGTGGTTGCCCGATTGGTCAGTGGATTGAAGCAGCTGCTTAGCTAAACATTTGGCAGGCAAGGAATGGGATTTGGGGAGCCTGTGTCTCACTTTGTTTTGGGTAGACAGGGGGACATTCTGAGTCATCTGTCATATGGGGATCTTTCTCAGCATCAGGACCTTTTCAAATGAGTCAGCTCTTCGCATAAGATGGCCAAAGTATTGAAGTGTCAGCTTCAGTCCTCCCAATGAATATTCAGGACTGATTTCCTTTAGGATGGACTGGTTGGATCTCCTTGCACTTCATGGGACTCTCAAAGTCTTCTCCAACACCACAGTTCAAAAGCATAAATTCTATGGTGGCTTCTTTATGATCCAGCTCTCACATTCATATATGTCTACTGGAAAAACCATAGCTTTGACTAGATGGATCTTTGTTGGCAAAGTAATGTCTCTGCTTTTTAATATGTTGTCTAGATTAGTCATAGCTTTTTTTCCAAGGAGTAAGCATCTTTTAATTTCGTGGCTGCAGTCACTATCTGCAGTGATCTTGGAGTCCCAAAAAATAAAGTCAGCCACTGTTTCCATTGTTTCCCCATCTATTTCCCATGAAGTGATGGGACCAGATGCCATGATCTTCGTTTTCTGAATGTTGAGCTTTAAGCCAACTTTCTCACTCTCCTCTTTCACTCTTATAGATCCATGAAAATGAGACTCAGGCAGGTGACTCACCGAGCTTCCAGTGAGTGCAGAACTCCAGCTGGATCAGTCCCATGCTGGAGTGATGCAGTGTAAAATAACAGGGTCGTTCCTGAGCCCAGGTCTGTTCCCCTACAGACCAGCACTGCTTTCCTTCTACCTGGCTAATGCCTCTATGTGCAGCTCTCTGTGCAATTAGGCATATAATGAATACTTACGTTGAGCAAGATAATGCTGTGTTCTGAAAAGAATAATGAACATATAGAATAAGTTGTTGAACAAAGAGAATCTACTGGGGCATGTGAAATTAAAATGTTGCTGGAAGGTCAAAATTAATTTTGAAAACATTGGTGGAACAGAGTTTTACAAAGAGAAAATTGAGAAAATAAAAACTGCATGATTTCAATGAATAAAAATGGCAAAACATCTATCTAGAGGTCTTTTGCCTTTGCCGGAATTCATTAACTTTTATTTTGGCTTCAACTCTTTCAAAAAGTTCTGCCTAAAGGAATTCTTAATTTGGATTTAATGTGGCCCATGGAAGCAAAGTGAGGATTGGAGTGGCTCAGAGCCTGAGCAGACGCTGGGAGGAGTCTAAGACCACCCAGAGAGGTCCAGGATCAATAGGGTGCTGGGGGCAGAGCAGGAAGGAAGGACTATTTTGATGTTGGACAGTGTGATTATAACTGCCTGTGAGCTAGAATCAATCTTTCTTATAAAGGCAAATGACCTCAAAAAACACAGCACCCAGAAACTCCAACATTTCTCTTGTCTGTCTCTGTCTTTTGACTATTGATAAAGTCTAAACACTGCAAGTGTGTCTCAACAGCAGAATCAGAACTCAATATTTTCAGATCTTCAAGAATTATTTCACGACTCCTCATCACCAGTTTAAAAAGGTCTACATTTTTTTTTCATAAACAAACAGATGACCTTTTAATTAATCAGAAAGGAAGAATGGAAGAAAAGTCTCCATAACCTCCACCACACAAACAAATTTTGTGTTTTATAACACATTTCTTTTATTATTTCATTATATGGGTATCATTCACTGAGCTATATAAGCACTCTTGTTGCTTCTCTTTATTATTTTTTAATTTGTGGAAATTTGTATTACTTACATGATAGAAGGATTATCTAGTATAACATGTTTGTTAAAATTACCTTCTGGATTCCAGGTTGCTTAATATTGAAGAGTGGCTCTGCTACTACCAAACAGAAATTATAATAATTCCTGGATAGTAAATGCATAATGAATAACCACACTCACAATAATAATTATTATTACTGTGGTTATTTATAAGACATGTTCACATAAATGTTCTTATATTTAAGTGTTCTGGTACAAGAAAAGTTATGTTACTAGTGAAGTTTTTAAAAAACTCTTATTAGAATTTGAACACAACATTTTTTCATATAATGTAGAAGATGCTGCCAGTCATCATTGTTTTGTGCGCACCAAGCCCAGAAACTTTCCACTGAAGACACCTGTAATTCTTATGTCCTGGATCTGTCTATAACCTCTAGAACATATGTCATGCACCCAATGAACCATAAGTGCTGTAGAGATACTGTCTCTGGGAACAGTCCTCTACCAATGACAGAGCCAGGGGCAGATAAAGACACCAGTTTCCTGGTCTCTTGGATGGAACAACATTGAAGCACATCTTGTGTGTCTCATGAAGTCTCTAGTAGGACTGAACCCCAGTTTCCTCTAGTGACAAACTGTTTACAAACTATATTTTTTTAGTGGCTTATCTCCTTGTCTATTTATTTAAGTTCTTTGCTCCTTTTACTGTATTTCCTATAATCATTTCTCAGACAAACAACCTGGACAAATCCTTAACTCAGAGTCTGTTTCCAGGAAAATTCAATCTGATGCATATTATCAAAGGTTTTTTTTTTTTTTTTTTTTGCACTCTTTTGAAATACACATTATTTCACAATACTGTATGTACACAGTATTCAATTGAGGGGTATATGATATTTTTTTTTACTAATACCCTACTGTTGTGCACTACATTGTTTCCCCATTTCAATACTAAAAACATTTCCAGAATGAATAAATGAATATCTTTGTGTAAAAAGGTTTGAAAAATCAAGTATGATTTCCACAGTTATATTATCCTCAAGTAAGGAGTTAATTGGTCAAAAATACAAGCTCTTAAATATTTCTTGAATATTTATTTTGAAACTGATTTCCAATAAGTATTCATTATTTATTGAATGAATACTTGAATGTCATGAGCAAGGTAGGATGCTCAAAATTCTTTAAAATTTTGTTTTCATGGAGTGCTCATTTTCTTTAACCTGTACTCATTTCAAAGTGGAAGTTAAAGTTGCTCAGTCATGCCTGACTCTTTGCAACCCCACGGACTATACAGTCCATGGAATTCTCCAGGCTAGAATGCTGGAGTGGGTAGACTTTCCCTTCTGCAGTGGATCTTCCCAACCCAGGGATTGAACCCAGGTCTCCTGCATTGCAGGTGGATTCTTTACCAACTGAGCTATCAGGGATTTCATTTCAAAGAATAAGTTTATTTCCCATTATCTTTTCAATGTTGGAGAGAGAATAGCATGGTTGATAAAACCTCACCTTGGAGCCAATTAAATCCATCCCAGAGCTGCTTTCTAGTTTAGTTCACCACTCACTTAAAATACCATGTTCTTCCAAAAGCTTCCACTCCCTCTTCTGCACAATGTCCATGCTTCTGGGAAGCATTTATAACATACAGCCTACTAGATAAGATAATAATCATTCCTATTTGTATATTGCAACTTCCTTGTATACTCAACTCCTGAAACAGAGTAGACCTTGAAAATATATTTAAGGAACAAAATTGGGTCATTTGTTAAGATGTGGATGGACCTAGAAAGTGTCATACAGAGTTAAGTAAGCAGAAAGAGAAAAATAAATAGTGTATATTAATGTATATAACTGGAATCTAGAAAAATGGCATAGATGAGCTTATTTGCAAAGTAGAAATGAAGACACGGAGAGAATAACTGTATGAATACCAAGGGGGAAAGGGGCTGGTGGGAGCAATTGAGAAATTGGAATTGATACATATATGCTATTGTTACTATGTATAAAATAGATAACTAATGAGAACATACTGCATAGCACAGGGAACTCTGCTTAATGATCATGGTAACCTGAATGGAAAGGAAGCCTAAAAGGGAGGAGATATATGTATATGTACAGTTGATTCATTTTGCTGTACAGTATAAACTTACACAGCATTGTAAAGCAACTATACTGCAATAAAAATTAATTAAAAAGAAAGAAAATGAGAATATTCAGACCAATCTTGGTCAGGAATAAAGATAATTATACAGGTATCACTTAAAAAAAAAAACAACAACAACAAACAAAAGAAAATTCATCACCTAAAATATACCAAATATTTTGCATGAAAGTTATTCAGTCATGATAACGATCCAAGTTAGGCATTGACAGTTCCATTTATAGATATTGCAGTTTAAATTATGTCCCTGCCAAAACACATGTCAGAACATAAGAATATGACCTTATTTGGAAATAGGGTCTTTGCAGATAAATTAGTTAAGTATCTTGAGATGAATTCACTTTTGATTTAGGATAGCCTTTAAAATCCAATGAAAAAATAAAGAAAAAGAAAGCATTAGCAGTGTTCGACTCTTTGAGATCCCATGGACTGTAGCCCACAAGGCTCCTCTGTCCATGAATTCTCCAGGCCAGAATACTGAAGTGGGTAGCCATTCCCTTCTCCAAGGGATCTTCCTGATTCAGGGATTGAACCCGAGTCTCCTGCATTGCAGGCAGATTCTTTACTGTCTAAGCCATCAGGTAAGCTCAAAGAAGGGTGTCCTTATACGAACTGAAGTAGACACAGAGATACAGGTAAGAAGGCCATGTGAAGTGTCGACTAAGAGGTATATTCACAAGCTGAACTGGAGAGTTATTTTATTTGATGGGTATGTTTAGAACTCCAAGCCTGAAAGACAGCATCTCAGTAGTTTTGAGAAAACTGCTCCAAGGAGGCAGGAGTGGCAGTCAGGCTGTATAGAAGTTTGAAACAAAGAGAGCAGGCAGTCTGAACACCAAAGATCAAGTATCACACTAAGGAATTTAGCATACTGTATGTGGGAAGATGCAAGCCCCTGGGCTCACTGAATTCATTTCCTTCAAATGCACCACAGCTATCTGGGGTCAGTCCTGTTTCCTTGGTCACCTTGCCCTTGGCATTCCCTCAGCTCCTCTATAATCACCACAGCGGGTGGCAGCAGGATCACTGTTTGGGAGCTCTCATTCACAGTTGGAGGCCGGAAATCGCTGATGGCTGTGACATTTCTTTCTTATTAATATGGCAGGGGATATTTTCATTTCACAGAAGATAGAGGCAGAGATTAGAAGTATGCTACAAGCCAAGGAGTGTCAGGAGAGATCAGAAGCTGAAACGAACCAGGAAGAAATCTTTTCTGGAGTTTTCTGAAGGTGGCCCTGCCCATATCTCAATTTTAAGCTCCTAGCCTCCAAACCTGAGAATAAATTCCTGTTAAGATACCAAGTTTGTGGCAATTTTTTATGACAATCTTAGGAAGGAATGCTCTGGGTAAGGAAAATGATGCTCTGAGCATGTCAATTCCCTTCTTTGAGTTTCAGTTTTCAGAATACTGGTATATGAAGGAATTTGGATTTTCCTGGGTTTCCAGGATAAATACCACATGTTGAGCAAAGTTTCCCAGGTTATCAGGGATAGACAACAGGCATTCTACAGGACATGCAGAGAATGAGGCAGACATAGACAAAACAGTGGGTTTAAGATACAATCCAAATTGGCTTAATCTTAACACTTCCTTATTTTAGAAATGGCTTTTGTGAAATCTTCCTATCCCCTCCTCCTTTGGCAGTTTCACTCTTAATAAAAAATGATACAGTGAGTTGGCCTGTGACTCCTGTTTTCATGATCTAATAAAAGTACCCACATGTTTATAAGTCAATCAATCATCTATCTCTGCATGTGGATCCCACTTTATAACAACAGAACATACTCTGATGACACTAACTCTTCCAACCTCTCTCTTTCAGAAATGTTGAAAAAGCATGACCTGTTTCATACAGCCTTACTCACACTAAAAGAGCACTCCTTTTCCTATCATGGAGGAATATGATGCTAAACATGTAAAGGATTATTTATTTAAAAGCATTTGAAGTTTCCCTAGAGTGAATTCTTTCATTTTAGGCAATAGAAAGACTAAGTTGTTTTTTGGGACAGTAGAGACAAATTTGAGGTGGAACTTATCCATTTGCCATCATGAAGGAAAGATTTGATTTGGTAAAATCTGAGTTTTCAGCTGTCACTTTCTACAAAATTGTCTTGATTCATTTCACCATCCAAATACTGTATCTTGTTCTGATCAGAGACCCTATGTTTCAATTTCTCATAATTGTCCAGAGGTTATAATATATATGTATGTACACATATATGTATTATCCCAGGTGACACAGTGGTAAAGAATCCACCTGCCAATGAAAGAGACACCAGAGACCAGAGACGCAGGTTTGACCCCTGGGTCGGAAGATCCCCTGGAGCTGGAAATGGCAACCTTCTCTAGTATTCTTGCCCGGACAATTCCATGGATGGAGGAGCCTGGTGGGCTACAGGTGTGTATGTGCATGCGCGCGCGCGCACACACACACACACACACACACACATAAAATACTAAATCATCTTATTCCATTACTTTATCTCTCTTAATTTTTCCAATAGAAGAGGAAGCAGTTAGGAAAGAAAGTCAATGATACGATATTCCAGACATGAATCCTCTCACTAAACTCAAGATTAGAGGTCCCCTGAAGGTGAAAAGAGAAGCAAACTTTAATATAGTGAGAAAAACAGTTACATCATGTGATACTCAAGTAACATCTTTATTTTAAGGCTAGTCTACCACTTCCTTATTACCCAAAAGTTAGGGAGAACTTTGCTAAAAAGATAGGATCTTGGGACTTCCCTGGTGGTCCAGTGGCTACGTCTCTGTACTCCTAATGCAGGGGCCCAGGTTCAATTCTTGGTCAGGGAACTAGACCTCACATGCTGCAACTAAACATTGCCACAACTGAAAGATCTTGTATGAGATGCCTGGTACTGCAAAAATAATAATAATAATAATAAATAATTTTTAAAAGTAAAATATAGAATCTACTAATGAATATGAGATGTTGGATAAGTCAATAGGCTTTCAGGGCCTCCAATTCCATGAAGTTGTTGTAAGTTTTCTTTGTAAAATTATAACTAAGAACAGCTAATACCATAACTAAATATTTTGGAAATTCAATAAAATTAGTAAAACTCACAATCTTATAAGGCCAAAAAATCCAATAATAATAAAACAATAGACTTGGGCTTTTGTTTCTATTATCAGAAAATCTCAGGCACCAAAATATGCTGTTTGGGGTGAGGCCCTTAGGGTGCCCAGCTAGCTAAGATTATAATTTCTAGAGAAGATTAATTACTAGCTAAACCACCACTGTCCTCCTCCAGGCCCAGCAGAATAATCTGCTAGTTGGCCTCTTCCTTTTCACATATGCAGTATTTCAAGACTGTCTCCAAAAACAACAAAAATGCCATTAATTACAGCATAACCTTTATTCATCATCCTTGTGTAAGGGATAAATTTCCAAACTACCGACAGTGGCCTTCTGGATTTTTCATGTTCTGGTGCTTATAAACCCTCCATGCCCAGCTTGGGTTCTTCCCCTTTGTTCACCACACTTCATGCTTACAGATTTTCTTTCAGTTCTGGAAAAGCTCAAACTCTTTCCTGCACCAGACTTTAACATATGCTCCTTTGCTCTATCTTGAATGCTCTTTCCTCAATTCTTGACTAAGTCCTATTCATCATTAAACTGTGAAATGAATATCCCCTACTTTTGGAAAGACCCACACTGTCTAGTGTCTGCTCTATCTGTATCTTCCAAGAACACCAAGAGTCTCACTTTTCTTTGTCATGAGGATACACAAGTTTTTCTCATAGGCCCTTCAGGGTTACCCAGATGAACCTCAATTATTATCCGTATTGATTATCTGCTATTTCCCATTAGTATCTTCTATAATTACAGTGGTTACTTGTTTTTTATCCTTTTTAATGCTACACAATGTAAGTGCTGTGAAGAGGGAATTACTGTCTCTCTGACTCACTATTGCAACTCCCAAGCCTAGTGTAGATTTATTCTATATGTTTATCACTTAAAGGAATGTATGGGATAGTAGAGGAAGAAGCCTACTAGAGTTGGCTGAATAGGAAGTGGAGAGTGCAAAGATAAATCACACTTGAGACTATTTCTGTGAATTGGAGGCAGACAATTATATAAACAGCCAAACATAAATGAAGAAAAGACAGAATACTTTATTTTTCATTTTAAACATGGAATTTGTCAGCATATGTCTATGTGCTAATGGAAATGATTCTACAGAAATACGGATACTTACGCTTCAGGAGAAGCAGCATATCCAAATAGAGAGGATGAGACACTGGCTCTAGATGTGTGGGAACTGACCTTTGGTAGGGGAGGGAACAATTCTTCCTTTGTATTCAGATTAAGAATGTAAAGCTGAATAGAGTGAGACTACCAGTTGATGAGAGGAAAATGATGTAGTTTGTCTTTATTGATTTCTTTTTATCCCAATGTCATTTGACCAACTTCATACTTGAAACAGGCAGTAGAAGGAATGGTTTGGAAATATTATGGAGATAAATGTTATATGAAATTTATTCCCAGGGTGAAAAATGGTCCTTCTAGAAAAACACAGAAGGTATCATGATAGTATTGAGTGCCCATTTTGACTTGTACTATAGCTTTGAAGTGAAGCCGCTGAGAATGTCTGTGTGATTTTTCCCAACAGCACAGCACCCAGCAGAGGGTTTTACTCTGCACTTGGACTGTGGCAAGTGTCACAGTGCTTGTCATCAGAAATAACATTAGTTCAATGATTTCAGTGAATGAAGTTTGTAAGTATTTTAATGCATAGAGTCTAAGTAAACTTCAGATCTTCTCAGGTCCTTACTAGACCTGAATATAGTAAAGAAAGAAAGGCAGAATACTTTGAGTATTTTAACATGAATTGGTCACTATTATTATGCCCATTTTACTGATGTAGAAAACTTAAGCTTAGAGTGTTGACTCATCCAAGCTTATATAGTTTAGAAGTGGGATAACTGAGAATCTGGACAAAAGATACAAAGAGGCTAAAAAATCCTGCTCCCATTTCTGAAGTACCTGGAGCAAAAGCATGGGGTTGGGAGCAAAAGCAGGGCACTGTGCATGCCCCCTGCACACAGAGGCACAAAGCGGTGGGCAAAACACCTAAATCAGTCCTCTGATCCAACCCTTGGACATAGCCCTACCCTCAACTCATATGAAGAACCACCTTGCACCCTCTTGAGGAGAAAGCAAGTAAGGGAACTTAATACTTGTTCTTGCTCTCTCCTGCTGCAGTAGGAGCCCTGATAAAGCCTTGCCTGAAAAAAAAAAAAAAGAAGAAGAAGAAAAGCACATTGGCTCTGACATTATTTCAGCAGCCATATACAGCAGTGAGAAACATAGAGGTTATACTGGAGGGAAAAGGAGACAGAGGACTGAGCTGAAAGATCAAGGCTCTAAGTCAGAAGAGAGTTGTGTGTGCCCAAAGCACTCCAGTAAAGAGAGGCTTCGAGGGCACTTGGTAGGTTGCATCCAAGCTCATCTTACTCCCAATGCTCAGAGCCCAGAGAGTCCCTGACAGCATGACATATTTTTATTTTTATTCAGATAAAAATGAACCACTTAGAACTGAGCTTGTGGTTCACTCTCCATGGTGGCACCTGCCTCTCTTGGTCAGCCCCTCACTGTTAAGTGACATCTCCTCCAAAAACATTCTGTCCTTAGCAATCTGCCACCTTCATGTTCTCTTTATTTAAACTAGGCATAAATAAAAGTCCTTCATTTTTATGTAACCGATAAAAAAGAACAAAACGCTTCTCGGAAATTGGATCCAAGTGCACAAGTTGAGAGTGACATATTTACATGGTGTCAGAAATGAAGAAGGACAGCTTTCTCTTCTTCAAATACATCTGTTGTCATAAAAACCTTCTAAAGAGCGTATTGTTTATGAAAACTATGCCTTTAGCTCATTTTTGTTATTGTTAAAAGGCCCGAATTCAGAAGTTACTATTAGAAGAAAGACACCTGATTTTCCTTACATGAAGTCAATTATTTCAAACATAATTTTACCTTGATATAGTGAATGCTGTGTTAAGTGGAAATTTAAGGCTAGTAACAACAGACATCAATCTGGTCTTATTTTAATGAGGAGGAGAATAATGCCTTGAGTCTACAAGTAATCACATACTGGGAGTTAACTGCTGAGTGTGCACATTGTCGTATGAGATGGGGAGTTCTCATATGGGATTCCAGCAGTGCTGATGCCTCAGTGAGTGTCTTCTCAGTGCTAGGAAAGTTCAGGCACTTGCTAGAGATGAAAATAGTCAGATATTGCCATACAATGCAACTGATGAAATTATACTTTCAAATAGCATGCGATGAAGTTTTTCATGTTTGTTATCCTAGGCTAAAGCCATTTAACTGCTTTTCTAATTTAATCTTTACAACAAACCTCTGTAAGCCAAACGGAATGCATTATTTCCTGAAATCTGAAGAGCAACTTTGAGATTAAGTGATATAAAATCAGGAGAAGGCAAACCCCACTCATGACAGGGGAGCCTGGTAGGCTGCAGTCCATGGGGAATCTGTCTGAACAAATTCACCTTCACTTTTCCCTTTCAGCACTCTTTTATCTCCTTTCAGTTTTCTCTTTTTCCCCTTTGTAGAAATTAAAAAAAAAAAAAATTAAAGGCTAGTACATTTAAAAACAACTTTATGTGTGGGGAAATATAAACCATGTGTGCCCAGGAAAAGCTCTGGTAAAGACCTGAGAAGATCTTAAGTTGAATCTCAGGCTTATCCTCAGAGAGAAATAGCCTGAAATAATTTTTAAAAATAAGCAAAGCAATCTCAAAATCCAGTAAACCCCAGGGAAGGGGAAAATCTGACTTCCAGAGTTACCACATTATTAGGATCAAATGTCTAACTTTCAACAACAAAACAACAAAAATCACAAAGTTTACAAAGAAACGGGAAAGTACAGACAGACCACTCAAAAAAAAAAAAAAAATTAAATCAAAAGAAACTTTCCCTGAAAAACTCTTATGGAACATATAGTAGACAAAGATGAAAACACTTCTTAAAGGTACTCAAAGAACTAAAGAAAAATGTGAATAAAGTCAATACAATAATGTATAAACAAGACAAAAATGTCTATTAAGACATAGAAAACCTTAAAAGAAACAAAAAATAAATTTTGGAACTGAAAAGTACGATAACTGAAATGAAAAGTTTACTAAAGGAGTTCAAAGGCAGATTTGAACAGACAGGAGAAAGAATCAGTAAACCTGAAAATAAGTTAATGGAAAATATCAACTGTAGAGAACAGTAAACAGAAATTAAGAAAAGAAAAAAAGCCTAAGTGAGAGTGTTAAGAGCCTTAGTAGGGAGGTCAGAGGTCCCCAAGGGGCAGGAGGAAATAAACTGCAAGTGGTAGATGGCTTTTTTTCTTTTCTCTTCTAATCCAGTGTTGTCATGGCTACACCTGGTTCTGCCCGAACTTAACTTTATCACAAACCTTGAGCTAACAATGTGTTTTTCTCATGAAAATGTATTTCTTAAGATATGTAAATGAACTATGTATTTGCTTGGAAATCCTCCTTTCTTCAAGATTCATATAAATTATTTTATAGCTGGGGATGACTCACCTTGTGCCAATGTTATCTCAAAATGCATGTTGTGGATGAGGGGCCTAGTGCAACTCTCTCTCAGTTTTGAGGCATTTCTGTTCTTGCTAGCAGGTATATAGCTCCTTGATAAAAACTAGCAAGGGGGCACTCTTCTGTCCCCTTCTGATGTCTATATCAGAAGCTTTCACTATCTCTTTTATACTTTAATAAAACTTTGCTACACAAAAAGTTCTGAGTGATCCAGCCTCATCTCTGGGCCAAGATCAAATACTTCTCTTCCTGAGGCCACAAATCCTGGTGTCATTCACAGCTCATAGCAGCAGCCTTTCATAAGGAAGTTGTGGGACTCAATCAAATGGACAAATATAGACATTGTGGTAGTCCAAAACAAAAGAAAAAAAAATAAATGGCAGAGAGGATATTTTAAAAATAATAGCTAAACACTTCCCAAATGAATATGATAACATACATGAATACAAACATGATGAAATACATGAACTTTAACATCTAAAATGCTCAGCAAATGCCAAGTGGAATGAACTCAGAGACCACAACAAGTTACGTTATAATCAAACTTTCAAAAGTGAAAGACAGGAGCTTGAAAGCAACAAGAAAGAAGTGAGTCAAAGCACACAAGTGATGCCCAAAAGCAAGAGAGTTCCAGAAAAACATCTACCTCTGTTTTACTGACTATGCCAAAGCCTTTGACTGTGTGAATCACAATAAACTGTGGAAAATTCTGAAAGAGATGGGCATACCAGACCATCTGACCTGCCTCTTGAGAAACCTGTATGCAGGGCAGGAAACAACAGCTAGAACTGGACATGGAACAACAAACTGGTTCCAAATAGGAAAAAGAGTACGTCAAGGCTGTATATTGTCACCCTGCTTATTTAACTTATATGCAGAGTACATCATGAGAAACGCTGGGCTGGAGAAAGCACAAGCTGGAACAAGATTACCAGGAGAAATATCAATAATCTCAGATATGCAGATGACACCACCCTTATGAGAGAAAATGAAGAAGAAATAAAGGGCCTCTTGATGAAAGTGAAAGAGGAGAGTGAAAAAGTTGGCATAAAGCTCAACATTCAGAAAACTAAGATCGTGGCATCCAGTCCCATCACTTCATGACAGATAGATGGGGAAACAGTGGAAACAGTGGCTGACTTTTTTGGGGGAGCTCCGAAATCACTGCAGATGGTGACTGCAGCCATGAAATTAAAAGACGCTTACTGCTTAGAAGGAAAGTTATGACCAACCTAGACAGCATATTAAAAAAGCAGAGACATTACTTTGCCAACAAAGGTCTGTCTAGTCAAGGCTATGGTTTTTCCAGTGGTTATGTATGGATGTGAGAGCTGGACTATAAAGAAAGCTGAGCGCCAAAGAATTGATGCTTTTGAAATATGGTGTTGGAGAAGACTCTTGAGAGAGTCCCTTGGACTGCAAGGAGATCCAACCAGTCCATCCTAAAGGAGATCAGTCCTGGGTGTTCATTGGAAGGACTGATGTTGAAGCTGAAGCCCCAACACTTTGGCCACCTGATACGAAGAACTGACTCATTTGAAAAGACCCTGATGCTGAGAAAGATTGAGGGCAAGAAGGAGAAGGGGACAACAGCAGATGAGGTGGTTGGATGGCATCATCAACTCGATGGACACGGGTTTGTGTGGATTCTAGGAGTTGGTGATGGACAGGGAGGCCTGGTGTGCTGCAGTGCATGGGGTCCCAAAGAGTCGAACACAACTGAGCGACTGAACTGACTGAGCTGATGCCCAAAAAGAAAATCATCAGATTTCTCATCAGAGACATTGAAAGCCAGAAGGTAGTGGGCCCAAATATTCAAAGTGTTAAAAATAGAAAAGAGCTGTCAAGAAGAATTCTATGCCTGGCACAACTATCTTTCAAAAGTGAGGAGGGAGAAATTAGGGTATTCCCAGCTAAAAATATAAAATTACTGTATCCTCAAAAAGAATAAAATACTTAGGAAGTAACTCAGAAAGTAGAAGACTTGCACAGTAAAAACTTTGATACATTCTCTAAGGAAATGAAGGGAGTTATAAGGAAACACATCTTATGTTCATGGATTGGAAGACAATGCTGTCAAAATGTCCATACAATCCAAAGTAACCTACAGACTCAATGCCAACTCTATCAAAATCCCAATGATGTTGTTTGCATAAATAGAAAAATCCATCCTAAAATTCATATGGAATCTCAAGGGATAGCCGAAGCAATTTTGAGAAATAACGAACATGCAGGACTTAATTTCTGATTTCAAGCCTTAAAATAAACCTATAGTAATCAAAATAGTGTGTTACAGCTGAAACAAAGAAACAAACAAATAAACAAAAAACAAGCAAGCAAACAAACAAACAAAAATAACCCCAGACATACAGACCAGTGAAATGGAAATGAAGGCAAACCCACCTAAATGCAGCTAAATGTTTTTGACAAGAGTGACAAGATCAGTCAATGAACTGACAGTGAATGTCCATCAGTGAATGGACAAAAGCCATTCAATGAGAAGACAGTCTTTTCAATGAATTATTCTGGGACAACTGGATAACCACATGCAAAATGATGAAGTGGGACTCTTGCCTAACACTATACACAAAAATTAATTCAAAATGGATGAAAGGCCTACATATAACATCTAAAATCATAAATCTCTCAGAAGTAAACCTAGGACAAAAACTTCATGTCATTGAATTTGGCAAAAATTTCTTGGATAAGACTCCAAAGATGTAGGTAACACAATTAAAAAAAAAAATTGGACTTCATGAATATTAACACATGTGTATACCAGCAACACTATCAATAGAATAAAAAAGTAACCCACAGAATTGGAGAAAATATTTGAAAATTTTATATCTTATGTATACATCCAGAATATACAGAGAACTCCTAAAACTCAGCAACAAAAATATACAAGACCTGATTCAAAAATAGGCAAAGAACTTGAGTGGCTATTTCTCCACAGAATACATGCAGATGTCCAATATTCACATGAAAAGATGCTCAATATAGGTAATCATAAGTGAAATGCAAATCAAAGCTAAAATGAGACACCAGCTCACACCAATTAGGAGGCTACTATTCAAGTAAAGGAAAGAAAACAAGTTGTTGGTGAGAATTTGGAGCATTTAGGACCCTTGTGTATTGCTAGTGAAAATGTAAAATGGTATAGTCATTACAGAAAACTATGGTAATTCCTAAAAATAGAATTACTATATAATCCAGCAAATCCACTTCTGGCATATGCCCTAAATAATTGAAAGGAAGATCATAAAAGAAAAATTGTATGCCCATTTTCAGAGTAGCATTATTCACAATAGCTAAAATGTGGAGGCTCCCCAAGTACCCATGGACAGGTGAATGGATAACAAAATGTGTGTACATACAATGGAATATTATTCAGTTTTAAGTGATAAACTCTGAAATATATTACAACATGCATGAAACAATGATATTTTGCTAAGCAAAATAAGTCAGTCACAAAAAAACAAATATTGTATGATTCCATATATATGAGGCACTTAAAGTAGTCAAAATTATGGAGATGAAAATTATAATTGTGGCTATTAAGTTGGAGTCAGGGGGGAAAAGGCAGTTACTATTTAGAGGATACAGAGCCTCAGTTTTTCAAGATGAAAAGATTTTTGAAGATGGATGTTGGCAATGGTTTCACAATATTATGCATGTATTTAATACCACTGAACTATACTTTAATAATATTTAAAGTTGCAAATCTTATGTTATATATTTTACTACAACAGAAAATTGAAACAAAAAAAATCCTGTAGAACTTAACTCTCAGTTTAGGTTTATTTGCTCTTAGTATTGTGTATGGATGAATAGGCTTGGTAGAGCCCAGGATCAGGGTCACTTGGACACCTGTTAACGGGCCAGCCATCTGGCAATCTGTGGATATATTGATCTACAAGGGATGCTGAACTTAGTGAAACAAATAGAAAATACGGAGCCAGTTAACATGGGTTACTTCACATAATTCAAACAAATAGCAAATTATAAATTGCTTTATCTTGCATTCAGTAGTTATAATAAAGCTCTTGTTTTGAACATTGGCACAGAACAGGAAGAAATTATTCATCGTTTGTTATAAACTACTGCTGCTGGGGAGGAAGCATCCTAGTAACCTTTCTTTCAGTGGGTATACATGATAATCTCAAAAACAAAGGAATTTGCCACTCTTGGAAACAGTTTTAAGGAACAGATGAGGAAGAGAAACTAACATAGCTGGGGCAGAGTGAAATGACTGGCAGAGAAACCCAGGAGCCTGTGGGAAGAAGTCAGAAAGAGATGTCAGAAGAGCCGTCAAGAGCTAGAATACCTTAGCAAGAGACAGAAAACACACATAGGCACTGATGCAGTGGAAATGGGTACTACTAAAGAGCTCAGTGCTGGGCCAAGGGAACTCACCTCCACCTCACTTACAGAATCTTCAATAAGTTCTACTTTTCTCCTAATTTCCTAGACAAGTGCAGTTTGGGGGGAAAGTCTGAAAATTATGAACAGAGGGCATCTTATATGTGAACAATAAACATAAGTAATAAAGTATCCAATTTCAAATTATTTAAAATTTAGTTTATCTCTGTTTTGAATTTAATAGAATGTTGAGTTAAAGGGGAAAGATACGAGCTTACCAAGAGCATCCTAATGTTATGCTTGACCTCAGGCAAATTCAACTTAGTTTACTTACCAGTGTGTGTGCATGCTAAGTCGCTTAACTTGTGTCCAACTCTTTATTACCCTATGGAATGTAGCATCCCAGGTTCCTCTGTCAATGGGATTCTCCAGGGAAGAATACTGGAGTGGGTTGCCATGCCCTCCTCCAGGGCATCTTTTTGACTCAGGGATCAAACCCACAACTTTCATGTCTTCTGCATTGGCAGGTTCATCATCTAGGAAGCCCCTTACTTACCAGAGACCTATTCAAAAGACATCACCGTCAGTCCTTTCCATGTACTAATTAAGAGATACCCACAGCTGTATTTAACTAAAACAGAATAGTATGAGCCATGATTAAAACAGCACCCTGGGCAATACAGCATGATATTTCACCTCCTAAAAATGAAGCTTTTCCAGCTTACTGAGGATTTTGTTGGATTGGGTTTTCCTATAAAATAATTCATTAAACTGAGAATTAGAGAGCAGATATTAGAAGGCGAAGTCTAAAGAGAGACATGACCAGGATTCACAAAAAGATGGCACAAGCTTTGGTTGGTCTTCCACACGGTAATCCTATAGAGAACAAGCCTCTGAGGAACAGGCTCTATTCTGTTCTTCAAATGTATTTTTCTCAGCTTGAGGAAGACCAATAACTCTTTATGAAACAGGAAACAAGAACTTGAAGATATGGAGCTATTTTTAAAACCATAAAATGATTGTAAAGGAGCCTCGATTGGAAATCTGTGTAGGAGAAAGTTATAGCATTTATGCCCCCAAATGCCACCATCCAGAAACTATACATTATACAATGGCCATAAAGGAGAAAAACAGAAAGCTACCTGTTTGGTGTGAACAAAGCAGCCACTGTTCCTGCTGATAATGATAATAGCTGCTATAATAGAATGCAGAGTGAAATTTTCCAGTTGCCCTCTAATTGGCAATTAAGGACTATATTCAAAACAGGTTAATCAACAAAAGCAGTCAGGTACAGATTCCCCCCCCCGACCCCAGGCTTACAAAGATGAAACTGAAATTTTTCTGAAACAACACTGGATAACTCGTCAATTCAGGATATGCAATGTATGACTGAAGGGGAGCTGTGGAGAAACAGAGGGTTATTTCTAAAATTACTTCTTTTTCAGAGAATAAAACACTCATGATACAAGAGAAATTACTCTCTACTTGCCCTGTGATTCCCTTCCCAAAACTAAGAGATGATGGGTGGGGGACCTTCAAGCAAATCACCCTCAGGGGTTGGGTATGTCTGCAGGAAAGAGTGATTGGCATTTCACTCATCAGCTGATATTCACAGCACTGAAAATCTATAGCACTGTCTTAGTGCTGAGAATAGTGCATTGTGAGAGAGTTCTGAGGAGCTTGACATGTGTGCCTTTGGGAATTTAAACAAAGACGTTTATTTAACTGTTGCAAGGCAAGATGATATCTGAACACAGAAGGTTTACAAGAGTAACCCTAAACAACAGGAAAAAGTATGCCATTCCCTTTCCCAGATCCTAAAGAATCCCAGAAGACACAGAAGGATATGGAACCCAGTAGTTCCAGTAGCTCCTTTTGAAGAGAGAATGTTGGAGGTATGGGTTCTTGATGGTGGCAACAAATGAAGGGACATATGCGTCACTCAGCTGTGTCCAACTCTTTGTGACCCCATGGACTATAGTCCTCTGTAGCCCACCAGGTTCCTCTGTCCATGGAATTTTCCAGGCTGGAGTGGGTAGCCATTCTCTTCTCCAAGAGATCTTCCCAACCCAGGGATTGAACTTGGGTCTCCTGCAGATTCTTGACCATCTGAGCCAGCAGGGAAGACTGAAGGTACATGTATGCCCCTCTAAAAGTGGTCTTCAAACTAAAAAAAGTTCTGCACAGCAAAGAAGATCATCAACAATGTGATAAGGTAACCAACTGAATGGGAGAAAGTGTTTGCAAATCATACAAGTGATAAGGGGCTAATATTGCAAAATATATGAAGAACTTAGACAATTCAGTAGAAAAGAAATTGATCTTTTAAATAAGCAGAAGATTTGAACAGACATTTTTTTCAAAGAAGTTATGCAGACGACTAACAGGTACATGAAAATATACTCAGCATCACTACTCATCAGGGAGACGCAAATCAAAATCACAATGAAATATTACCCCACACCTATTAAAATGGCTATTATAAAAAAAGACAAAAAACAAAAAGTTTTGGGAGGAATACAGAGAAAAAGAAACCTTGTACACTGTTGGTAGGAATGTAAATTGGTGCAGCCACTGTGAAATACAGTATGGAGGCTCCTCAGGAAAAAAAAAAAATAGAACTAGTATATTCCCCAGCAATTTCACTTCTGAGTATTTATCCAAGGAAAACAAAATCACTAACTCAACAAGATATATGGCAGATGATGTCTGTTATTTTCACAAGTCTCTGGTCTGCACAGTAGGTCTGGTGATTTCAGGTCATGGAGTGCATCTGTAGAGGCAAGGCTTGTGAAAAACAAGGGACTGGGAAATGACCTGTATTTATGAAGGCTTCCTTTCAGGTGGGTCAATTCTGCTAAGAAGGAAAGGAGGTATCTGGTTCAAATTTCTGGTGAATAGCATATCAGCTGCAATAGAGCTTGACACCACTGCTATCAAGGAATGGAGGAAGAAATTGTGCCACATTAGTCCAGGCTGACTTCCAATGGCAACCCAGGTGGTGTTGGAATTGCTACTGACCACCACCCTCAATGGAGGGGGTGACATTGAACAGGAGGCAGTGATCAATACCATCTCCAAGATACAGAAATGAAAAAAAGGCAAAATGGTTGTCTGAGGAGGCCTTAAAAATAGCTGAGAAAAGAAGCAAAATTTAAAGGAGAAAGGAAAGATATACCCATTTGAATGCAGAGTTCCAAAGAAAAGAAAGGAGAGTTAAGAAAGCCTTCCTTAGTGATCAATGCAAAGAAATAGAGGAAAACAATAGAATGGGAAAGACTAGAGATCTCTTCAAGAAAAATATAGATACCAAGGGAACATTTCATAAACAGATGGGCTCAATAAAGGACAGAAATGGCATGGACCTAGCAGAAGCAAAAGATATTAAGAAGAGGTGGCAAGAATACACAGAAGAACTGTACAAAAAAGATCTTCATGACCCAGATAACCACGATGGTGTGATCACTCACCTAAAGCCAGATAGACTGGAATTTGAAGTCAAGTGGGCCTTAGGAAGCATCACTACAAACAAAGGTAGTGGAGGTGATGGAATTCCAGTTGAGCTATTTCAAATCCTAAAAGATGATGGTTTGAAAGTGCTCCACTCATATGCCAGCAAATCTGGAAAACTCAGCAGTGGCCACAGGACTGGAAAAGGTCAGTTTTCGTTCCAATCCCAAAGAAGGGCAATGCCGAAGAACATTCAAACTACCACACAATTGTACTCATCTCACACTCTAGCAAAGTAATGCTCAAAATTCTCCAAGCCAGGCTTCAACAGTATGTCAACTGTGAGCTTCCAGATGTTCAAGCTGGATTTAGAAAATGCAGAGGAACCAGAGATCAAATTGCCAACATCCATTGGATCATAGAAAAAGGAAGAGAAATCCAGGAAAACAGCTACTTCTGCTTTATTGATTAGGTCAAAGCCTTTGACTGTGTGGATCACAACAAACTGTGGAAAACTGTTCAAGAGATGGGAATACCACACCACAATATGTGCCTCCTGAAATACCTGTATGCAGGTCAAGAAGCAACAGTTAGAACTGGACATGGAACAACAAACTGGTTCCAAATCAGGAAAGGACTATGTCAAGGCTGTATACTGTCACCCTGCTTATATGCAGAGTGCATTCTGGGCTGGATGAAGCTCAAGCTGAAATCAAGATTGCCAGGAGAAATATCAATGTAGATGATACCACCCTTATGGCAGAAAGTGAAGAACATAAAAGCCTCTTGATGAAAGTGAAAGAGGAGAGTGAAAAAGCTGGCTTAAAACTCATCATTCAAAAAACTAAGATCATAGCTTCCAGTCCCATCACTTCATGGTAAATAGAGGGGGAAACAATAGAAACAGTGGCAGACTTTATTTGGGGGGGCTCCAAAATCACCACAGATGGTGATTGCAGCCATGAAATTAAAAGACACTTGCTCCTTGGAAGAAAACTATGGCCAACCTAGACAGCATATTTAAAAGCAAAGACATTACTTTGCTGACAAAGGTCTGTCTAGTCAAAGCTATGGTTTTTCCAGTTGTCATGTACGGATGTAAGAGTTGTGCTAAAATGAAGGCTGAGCACCGAAAAACTGATGCTTTTGAACTGTGGTGTTGGGGAAGACTCTTGAGAGTCCCTTGGCATGCAAGATCAAACCAGTGAATCCTAAAGGAAATCAGTCCTGAATATTCATTGGGAAGACTGATGTTGAAGGTGAAACTCCAATATGCTGGCCACCTAATGGGAAGAACTGACTCATTGGAAAAGACCCTGATGCTGGGAAAGATTGAAGGCAGGAAGAGAAGGGGATGACAGAGGATGAGATGGTTGGATGGCATCACCAAGTCAATGGACATGAGTTTGAGCAAGCTCTGGGAGCTGGTGATGGACAGAGAAGCCTGGTGTGCTGCAGTCCATGGGGTTGCAAAGAGTCGGACATGACTGAGCGACTGAACTGAACTGAACTACCCTCAACAGATCTGCATCCACCCAAGAACCATCTATCCTCTCCTGAGTTGGCTATGCTTTCTCTTCATTGACTGAAGAGAATTGACTGAAGCTGGAATTGTGAAGTAAGCTGATTGACTACTGGTTAGGTAATTGACTCTTTTGTTTCCAACTGTATCACCTGACTCATCAAAAGAATAGAGTGTGAAGATTCAAAACTGTGAGAAAAAAAAAAAGATATATGCACTCTCATATTCATTGTAGCATTATTTATAATAATTAATATACAAAAATAACCTAATTGCCCATTAACAGATGAATGGATAAAAAGAATGTGATGTATACATATACAATGTGAGATAGATATGTAATGTGATAAATTATATATATGTATGTATGTATCATTAAGTCATAAAAATGAAATCTTGCCTTTTGCAACAAAGATAGACCTTGAGGGCACCTATGGTAAGTGAAATAAATCACACAAAGACAAATACTTCATGATCTCACTTATATGGTGAATATTAAAAAAAAAAAAACAGAAAACAAGCTCATAGATACAAAGAAGAGATTGCTGACTTCCAGACTTCCATTAGCAAAGGCTAAGGGATGAGTGAAATGGTTGAAGGGAATAAAAAGGTACAAACTATCAGTTATAAGATAAATAAGTCCCAGTACAGCGTGGTTCTACATTAATGACACTGTATTGCATATTTGAAAGTTGCTAAGAGTAGATTTTTAAAATTCTCATCACAAGAAAAAAATCTTTAGCTATGTTTGTTGATGCATGCTAAGTTGCTTCAATGGTATCTGACTCTTTGGGACCCTATGAACTGTAGCCTGACAGGCTCCTCTGTCCATGGGGTTCTCCAGGCAAGAATACTGGAGTGGGTTGCCATTTCCAATTCCAGAGAATCTTCCCAAACCAGGGATTGAAACCATGTTTCTTATGTCTCCTGCATTGGCAGGTGAGTTCTTTATCCCTGGCTCCACCTGGGAAGCCCTAATCACCTGTTGGTGATAGATGCCAACAATATTTATTGTGCTGATCATTTTGCAGTATGTGTAAGTATCAACTAATCATGTTGAACAAGTAAAACTAATAAAATGTTGTATGTCAATTACCCCTCAAAAAGTGGCCTTCAGTGAAACACAGGCTGGAGAAATCTGGACATTTCTCCAAGAAAATCAGACACTTCATACATATACTGCTATGTCTTCAAATGCCCCACACATCAGGAGAAGGCCAGGAGCCATTATGCATCATTCCAGCACCTACCACACGCCAGTACATATGACCGTAACTGTTTCATTACAGCTCTTCACACAAGGTCCAGAAGAGGAATGGCTACAAGTGATAAAACAAGCCATGCTAAATTTTCACTCAAAGATTTTCATCCTCAAGTCAGTGATGAAGGAAACAAAGGCTTGAAATTCTCAATGAGATTGGATTTATAAACTATCCTGGACTGAGTTTAATAATCATAAATAAGCAAAAAATTATGAAATTGTATAATTGCATCTTGAGATGGGAAAATGAGCTTCTATTTAGCTGGTTGAGAACAGTGAATTGAGAAGAAAAAATTTATGTATTAGACTATTTTTCTGCAAAACTCCATGTTCTAAGTGTTTCACATATTCCCCAAACCCTAAAAAAAATGACATTATTGTATCAATTCTGCAGATAAACTGAGGATGAGAGCACCTTGCCCAAAGTGACACAGAGCATAATTTAGGTTCAAATTTGGTACTGACACTCTCAAATCCTGTGCTTTGTTCAATACATTGCAATGTATTTCTCTGGTTTCTTTGACCCAAGTCACATTGATTTCTTTAACATAAAAATATTATGATAAAGCATACAGCCAACTGGAAATGGTTTTAGGTTCAATTTGATGTATTTGAAAAGTATGGCCTCAATATGCCTTACTAATGCTGATAATGGAAATTGTTTCAACCTCCTTATTAAATGTTGTGTATGTTATTACATCTACCCCATGTGGTAAAGATCTGTGACAGTTAATTTTTTGAGGTCAATTTGGTGCCCAGTTGTTTGGTCAAACAGTATAGATATGACCTGTTAAGGTATTTGTGGATGTCATTAACATTTCCAATCGGTTAACTTTAAGTGAAAGAGATGTGAGTGTGTCTCATTCAATCTGTACAGCAAAGACTTAAGAGTAAATACAGAGGTTTCTGCAAGAAGTAAATCTGCCTCAAGACAATAAAATAGAAATCTGATCTGAATTTCCAGCCTGCTGGCCTGCCCTACAAACTTCAGACTCAAAACTACATCAACCCTGATCTGAATTTCTACCTATGCATTACAGATTTATCAGCTCTCGTAATCTTGTTAGCCAGTTCTTTAAAATCAGTCTGTGTCTCTGTAATTGTTTCTATTTTTCTCTCTCATCTTCTCCCTCTCTAGGGAACTCTGATTTAAAGTATCCACATATATTTTAATTTAGAGATGAAACTTAGAACTTTTAGGATATTTTCCCAAAGAGCCAAATGATGGGTCTAATAATTGAAGGTAGATGTCTATCTTCGATATTTCTTTCTTGGATGCCAGCTGATGCCTCAAATTATATCTACCTCAGAAATAAACACATAATTTCTTACTTGCTCATGTTGTTGTTGTTGCTGTTGTTCAGTTGCCCAGTCATGTCTGATTCTTTGCGACACCATGGACTGCAGTGTGTCAGGCCTCCCTGTCCCTCACCATCACCCGAGGGTTGCCCAAGTTCATGTCTATTGCATCGGAGATGCCATCCAGTCATCTCATTCTCTGTCACCCTCTTCTCCTTTTGCCCTCAATCTTTCCCAGCATCAGGAACTTTTCCAACCTTCCTCCAAATACTCAAATATACATTATTTTTTGGAAGTCAAGCACTATTCTGCCATGTGTCAAATAGAGGTAACTCATGGGCACATGCACCTACACCCTTCTGAAGTGCCAAGGCTGGGCATCTGGAGAAAAACTATCCATGAAGAGAAGAGAGGTCCATGAATGATGGCTCCACAGAGACCAGTCCAGCTACTTCTGCCCACCCTTCACTCTTTTAACACAGTAGACCTTTGAAAACCCCATGCTCAGCAATGCTTACTTCATTCAGAGCCTTAGACTCTCTCTCTGCTTAATATCTGTATTTTCTTACTACAGACTTATTTTCTTGCTTCTCTCTTTTTTTTTTTTTTTCTGGAAGTGTAGTTGATCTATAATGTTGTGTTAGTTTCAGGTATACAGCTAAGTGATTCAGATATATATATACATATACAAACATATACATCATTTTAACCCCAAACTCTAAATTTATCCTCCCCTTTCCCCCTTGGTAACCATAAGCTTGTTTTCTATATTTGTGGATCTATTTCTACTCTGTAATAAATTCATCTGTATCATTTTTTTTTAGATTTCACATATAAGCAATATTATAGGATATCTTTCTCTGTCTGACTTATCTCGCTAAATATGGTAATCTCTAGGTCCATCCGTGTTCCTGCAAAAAGCATTGCTCCATTCTTTTTTTATGAGGAACCTCCTACACTGTTGGTGGGAATATAAATTGGTGCAGCAACTATGGAAAATAGTATGGAGATTGCTTGAGATTAAAAACAGAATTATCATAAGATCCTGCAATCACACTCTGAGGCATAGATCCAGACAAAACTCTAGTTTGAAAAGATGGATGCACTTCTATATTCACACTAGCACTCTTTTCAAGATCCAAGACATGGAAGCAACCTAAAAATGTCCATTGACAGATGAATGAATAAAGTAGATGTGGTACATATATACAGTGAAATATTATTCAGCTTTTCATCTATTTTTCACCTTAGACCTGCCTGTTCTCCACTTTGTAGTTCCCAGATAGTCCCTCTATTCAGTGATTGGAACTCTAGGCCTTCACCTTGGATTCAGAGATTCAGCAAAAGTCTTCAGTGGCAGCAGGTTCTGTTGGAGAGCCTGATTCTATATGTCATTTAAGTCTTTTGTGACAGCAGACTTCTACTCATTGTACAAGTTCACCCTCAAAATAGTGCTGTGCATTGGGAAGATCATTGTCATCTGAACTTGACAAGTAAGGACCTTTTCCTAAGGTTGAAAGTAGACAGAATCTAAACCGGGGCCCAGGTCTCTTCAGCCTTCATCAGATTAGCTTACTTCCACCTCCTGGCTCCAACTCTTTGTCTTGATGGGATGCTTGCCATTCAATTTGGGATTTTAGTTATAACTTCTGAAAAAGAAGCAGAAACTAACTTTTGATTTGGAGTATTTTAATTAGCTATACAGGTCACATGTTTTAATTGAGTAATTTTCTAATCCTTTATTCTGTGTCTGGAAAAATATAGTAACAAAAAAGCTATTTTAAAGTGGGTACCTACAATACGGCTTAACACCATTACTATTTATTTTAGAAAACACTACTGACATGCAGCCTGCCCACAAAATGTACAGTTGTCAAAATGACAAAAACTCAGATTTTTCCTAGAGAATATTGTCCACTCATATTCCAAAGGGTCATGAGTAGGCACAAGAATATACTGGAATACTAGCAATTTTTTCAGATTTTTTTACAGAGAAAAATGTCACTGCTATAAAAATCAAAGTATTTTTACTACAAGCTTACTTACTAAACAGAAAATCTAAATTGATTTCAATATCATTGTAACTTTTTAATGAACACCTACCATAGGCCAGGCATTAATCTATAAGTGGCATATGCATAATATAAATTAATTTCACAAAAACCTTTTGTGCATTTTACAGAGGAGAAAACAGAAGTCAGAGAGGTCAAATAAACTGTCACAGCAACTTATTTGCAGAGCTGTGATTTTATTCAGGGCCGAAAGTATCCAAAACCTGTACCATTTATATTCCACCTGCCTGTAAATGATAGATTTTCTCATAAATTGGCATCACTGTTATGCTTTTGTATGCATCTTCATTCCTTCCTTTTCCTTTATTGCCCCATGAAAATGGGAGTATCAGAAAAGAGGGACATTTGGATTTTACTCTTATGATATGAGCCTCAGGTATAGTGTTCCAGGCTTTATAGAAAAAGTAGATCACTCTACATGTCATTATTCACAGGGGGGATGACCCAGAGCATTCAGTCATAGCAGGGATGCTAATGTATTGATGGTAACAATAGCATTGCTGGTGGAAATGACTGGTACAATGGTGCCCTTTCTTGGGTAAAAATTAAGAGAGAAATCACATACAACATTTGCAGGAGTCTTGATTCTTTTGTGTCTTGTTTTATAAGGGCTGCCAGCATTCATCAACAGCTCTGCTGGCAGAAGAATGCCTTGAGCTCAGCTCCCTACACCATAAAAACAAAAGGTGTTTCTTTTTTCTTTACCCTTTTATGAGGTGAAACCTGAAGAGTACATATAAATTACAAGAACAGGAAAGGGATTTGTGAGAAGATTCTGGAGGAAGTGTAAGGATTTGAAGTTTGAGATGTAGTTGGATATAAACTGATACTGAAGAATGTAAAATAAAAAGTAACTAAAAAATATAGGGAAGAAAGGTCAACAACAGCACATCTTCTGTGTTCTTATCAGAGCAAGGGAAAGTGCTTACAACAAATATACTGTCTACTTTCCAAGAAAATGAGACATCTTCTCTTAAATTTGTTTGTTTGGGGCATACCAAAAAAGTGGACATGAAAATACTTTAAATACTGCCTGATACAACTGCTAATCTAATGAAGATTCATAAATAAAATTGCACATAGCTATATATGTATATAAATATTAATATGTTGTGTTGTATTATATTGTAGGGTTATTGTTTGCTGCTGTTTAGTCTCTAAGTTGTTTCTGACTCTTTGCAACCCCAGAAACTGCAGCCCATCAGGCTATTCTGTCCATGGGATTTCCCAGGCAGAAATGCTGGTGTGGGTTGCCATTTCCTTCTCCAGGAGATCTTCCCAATACAGAGATAGAACACATGTCTCCTGCTCGGCAGGCAGATTCTTTACCACTGAGCCACCTGAGGATCCCATATTGTAGTGTACATATTCTTTAATCCCATCGAATGGAAGGACTCCACAGACCACTCACTGTAGGGTCTCTTTCCACCCTGACACAGACTCCACCAAGTCCCTGTTCCTAGCCTCCACCACAAGCCTATGATTCAGCAAAAATCAAGCACCAAACCACATTTCTTGAAGTTTCAGCTCTAATCCTTCCTCTGCATATGTATTTAGCTCTATTTCTTGATAGCTTTTCCTTTTTAAAATTTTTTGCTGAAGTATAGTTGATTTACAATGTTGTGTCAATTTCTGCTGCATAGCAAAGTGATTCAGTTATAAATATATATATATATTCTTTTCCATATTTTTTCTATCATAGTTTATCACAGGATAATAAATATAGTTTTCTGAACTTTATTGTAGCACCTTGTGTGTCCACTCCCTGTGTACTAGCTTACATCTGCTAGTCACAAATTCTCATTCCACCTCTCCCTCATTCCTTCCCCTTTGGTAACCACCCACCTGCTCTCTATGTCCACGAGTCTGTTTCTATTTTGTAGACAGGTTCGTTTGTGTCATATTTTAAATTCTATATACTCCACCATCCTCGTCAGTATAGTGTTGACTATCCCTGTCTATCACGTGGGAGACCGGGATTCAATTCCCCAACAGGGACGCATCGCACCCTTGGGCTTCTCACCCTTGGTAACAACTCATCTGTTCTCTATGTCCGCGAGTCTGTTTCTGTTTTGTAGATAATAAGCTCATTTGTGTCACATTTTAGATTCTACATATAAGTGATATTATATTATATATCCTTTCTCTATCTGACTTCACTTAATATGATAACCTCTAGGTCCATCTATGTTGCTGCAAATGGCATTATTTTATTTTTGTGTGTGACTGAATAGCATCCCATTATATATATGTACCAGATCTTCTTGGATGTTCAGTTACTAAGTCATGTCTGACTTTTCGTGACCCTGTGGACAGCAGCACACCAGGCTTTCCTGTCCCTCACCATCTCCTGGAGCTTGCCCAAGTTCATGTCCATTGAATTGGTGATGCTATCCAACCATCTCATCCTCTATCACCCTCTTCTCCTTCTGCCTTCAATCTTTCCTAGCATCAGGGTCTTTTCCAATGAGTCTGCTGTTCGCATCATAACATTCTATCTTCTTGTTTCCTCACCCTGGAACTTGACATTTGATACCATTCTGAAAATAAGTCACTTCCCTTTTTCTACTGTGACTCTCCTGACTTGGGTTATACTAATTGGGGCCAAACAAGGTTTTGCCCCAGATTTCACAGGCTGAAGACACTAGAGCTCATTTTGTCTTGTATTGTATTTATTCTAGATATTGGCAAGAATTTATTTGTTCAAAACCTAAAATCACAGGCTTCATTTATAGTTTCCAATTCCTGTTAAAAGTAGTGTGGAAAGAAAAGAAGCTTTGTGGAATCAGAGCTATCTAGATTCAAATTCAAAATCTAGGAAAGCTTTCACTTCTAAATGACAAAAGTGATCATTTGAAAGTAAAGCTATTTTGAAAAAGGAGAATCACAAAAGTAAAAGTGAACATTTTTGACTATGTAAAAATTTGAAGAGAAAAAATTTCTGTAGACACAGTCAAAACAAAAGTAAAGGACAAATGGAAAATTGGGAGTAAACATCTGTAGGAAATACTGACATTTGAAGACATTGTTTTCAACACATGAAGAGCCCTTGACAATTAGTAAGAAAACCATTACTACTCTGAGCAATAAATTGACAAATGACAGGTTAGGGTAATCACAAGGCAAGCAATGGGAATGATCCATAGAATTTGAAATAGAGTTATCTGAAATAATAAAATGATAAAATTAAAAATAATACTTGGATTTCATTTCTACCTAAAAAAGCATATTTTTTAGTGCTTTATTTATTCATTTGGCTGTATCAGGTCTTAGTTGCTGCACACGGGACCTTTCATTGTGGTGCAAGGACTCTCTAGGTATGGTGTGCAGACATAGCTGTTCCACGACATGTGGGATCTCAGTTCCCCAAAAAAGGATTGAACCCATGTCCCTGCATTGCAAGTTGGATTCTTAACCACTGAAACACTGGGGAAGTCCTCAGAACTTTTTTTTTTAATGAGTTCTGTTTGATAGTGCTATGAGAAGTCAGGCAATTATTTCCTTGCATAACTAGCTCTCAGGCGTCATTTAGAACTTTCAAGGTCACTTCGTCTTAGAGTCCTCTGACTGCCTAACTGATGTTTGCCCTCTCTGTCCCACACTGCTTTTGTTCCTTTATAGAGCTGATCACTATCTGGCATTTTTTTTTTTTTGTACTAGTTATTGTTTTCCTACTAAAATGTAAGAAACCTGAGAAGAAGACCCTATCTGACTTTTCTGCCTAACATCTAGAAAAGTTCCCATTTCATTGTATGACTCAGTAAACACACAGTGATTGAAAGCCTAGAAGGAATGCATATTTTACACTTATGAATCACAGTTCTGCAATATACATCAAAAGCTATCAAAATAGTCTTCCTTTTAACTCAGGAATCCCACTTCTACAGATTTATTCCCAGCATATAATCAGAAATACACATTAAGATTTATATGCAATGATAGTCATCTCAGTATTATTTATAACAGCAAAAATTTGGAAAATAATATAAATATCCAAAAATACAGGAATGTGTAAAGAATTATAGTGCATATCAAGTATGTAAAATTATGCAATCATAAAAAGTCATGTTTTTGAAAATTATTTTATTACCTAATTTTTTTAACTGAAATAAAACCAGTACATAAAAATTTATATACAGAATAATCTCAATTTTGCTAATGCATGTATATAAAGGAAGATATCCTGTATGTGTTGTGATTCACTGGTCTTTGAATTCATTATTTCCTTTATGTCAATTTACTATTGTATAAGTAACTGTTTCTGAAGTAATTGTTGTATTTTACCATATTAATTTCCCCATTATTACTAATGTCTGTGTATGTATGTGTGTGTGTGTGTTTGTATGCACGCATGCGTGTGCTCAGTCATGTCTGACTGACTCTTTGTGACCCTATGGACTGAAGTGTAGGCCCCTAGACTTCTCTGCCCATGGGATTCTCCAAGCAAGAATACTGAAACGGGTTGCCATGTCCTCCTCCAGGGAATCTTCCTGACCCAGGGATCAAACCCAGGACTCTTACATCTCCTGCATTGATAGGCGGGTTGTTTACTACTATGGCCACCTGGGAAGTCCCATTATGACCTCATTTAACCTTAATTACTTTCCCGGAGGGGGAGAGGGAGGGAAACAGCATTCAGTCCATGTACCACATCTAATACTCCTACACACCAATGACACCAAATTCTGGTGAGGATGTGGAACAACAGAAACTCTCATAATTTGTTGCTGGGAACACAAAATGGTAAATCCTCTTTAGCAAGCACTTAGGAGGTTTATTAGAAAACTAAACACATCATACAATATAATGCATCAATCACACACCTTGCTTTTTAACCAAAGCATTTGAAAATGTATGCTTACAAAAAAACTTACACAGATATTCACAGCAGCTTTCTTCCTAACTCTCAAAATTTGGAAGCAACCAAGATGTTCTTCAATAGGTGAATGCATAAATAAATAGCGGTACATCTAGAAAATAAAATATTATTCATTGAGATCTCAAGCCTTAAAAAGACATGGAGGAATCTTAAATGTACATTATTAAGTGAAAGAAGCTAATTCGAAAGGCTACATATTGGATGATTCTAAATATATCACATTCTGGAAAATACAAAACTATGGAGGCAATTGTTGACATGAGTGGGTGGGAAAGATAAATGGGCAAAACACAGAGAATTTTTAGATCAGTGAAAATACTCTATAATATTATAGTGATAGATACATGTCATTATTCATTTGTCAAACCCATAGAATGTACAATATCAAAAGTGAACCCTAAGGTAAACAATGGAATTAGGGCGATTATGCTATGTAAATATAGGTGTATCCTTGGTAAAAAAAAATATAAATATATATCAATCTGTTAAGTGATGTTAATAATAGGGAAGGCTAAGAATGTGTGGAGCTGGTGGTATATGAGTAATCTTTTTTCTTCCTCTTGATTCTGTTGTACACCTAAAACTGCTCTAAATATTGACTTTAAAAAATTAGAGCAAAATAGTTGCAAAAATTGATAAAGACAAAAATGAAACAAAGCATAATGTTATCACTCTAATAAATGTCAGGAAAGAAGAAAAAGACTGCAAAAAGAAAAATAAATTGCATAAAATTTAAAGTCAATTGCATATATATCATGTGATAAGGTATCTAGAATAAATCCAAATATGCTATAATCACAATAAAAGTGATTCAGTTAAAACCCTGTCCTCCACTTTGTAATACAGAAACTCTCACATTTTGTAATATAATAGAAAACAGAATTGGGAATATGTTATTTACAAAACACACTCAAAGCAAACGGCTCAGCAAGATTGAAATTGCTTTAAAAATAGCATACATAATAAAGTTTGTAATTTTAAATATCACTTATAGTTTAAGAAATATGACTGGGAAAAATAAAAAATATAACTATGCATTTACTTAAGAACCTAAAAAAAAGAAAACAAAAAACAATGAACAAAAAAGGTAGAACAAAGAAAGTAATAGATAATAGTGAAAAAATATAAAAGTAAAAGGAAAAGTTCAAATGATAGTTTGCCAAAAAGACTAACAAATGACTTTGTTCCTCTATTTGATTAACAAATAGAGGAAAGATGGTGTTATAGAATCTGTTACATGGAAACACAAAGAAGAATTTAGCTTTATTTGAAGCAAAAACGAGACAGATCGTTCCAATGACACACAACCATCTTATACATGTTTTTAAGAGTATTCTCTGCCCTTATCATTTCCTGGGGCTCAGATAGTAGAGTCTGCCTGCAGTGCAGCAGACCTGTGTTCTGATACCTGGGTGGGGAAGATCCCCTGGTGAAGGAAATGGCAACCCATTCCGGTATTCTTGCCTAGAAAATATCATGGATTGAGAAGCCAGGCAGGGGTCTCAAAGAGTAGGACAAGACTGAGCAAATTCACTCTTCATCATTTTCTAGCGTTTAGAGGAAGAACACTTTGGTTAATAATATGTATTTCCTACCCAGCATCAAATCTTTTTTTTTTTTTTTTTTGCTATTGTTGGAAATTAATGACTGCAAATTCCCTGGCTTTCAGAAAATGTTAAAACTTAGAAAAGTGAAAGATAATTAGTAACTTTTTATTGAAAGACAGCAGCACGATGAGGATCTTGCAGGGTGCTTTGTGAAATGAAGACAGGTAAATCATGTCCTCCCCTCACATGAAGTTACAGTCTCATCAGAGATTTTACACAGAGGAAATGGCCCATCCAATGGACATGACATTCCCAACATCCACTATAGGGCTGGCACAAGCACAAGGGAAACTCATTTAAGTTCAATGAATTCCTTTGAACTCCACTTCTCCATCTCCCACATTCCTTCCTCCAAAATAGCTGATTATTCCTCTCTTCAAATGTCCAGATACCTAGTCACTTCTAAGTTTTGCATGTATAAGACTGTAGCATTTGCTTAAAGTCTACCTCCTCAATTAGTGTACTGTAAATCCCTTGAAACTGAAAATGAATGTTATTATTCTTGCAAATTTTTTTTTTTTTTTTTTTAGTTTTTGTGTTTTTTTTTTTTTTTTAATTTTAGTTGGGGGCTAATTACTTTACAATATTGTAGTAGGTTTTGCCATACATTAACATGAATCAGTCATGGGTTCACATGTGCTTCCCCTCCCGAACTCTTCTCCCACCTCCCTCCCCTTCCCATCCCTCTGGGTCATCCCAACGCTCCATCCCTGAGCATCCGTCCCATGCATAGAACATGGAATGGTGTTCTGCTTCACATATGACAATATACATGTTTCAATGTTATTGTCCCAGAACGTCCCACCCTCACCTTCTCCCTCAGAGTCCACAGGACTGTTCTATGCATCTGTGTCTCTTATTCTGTCTCACATATAGGGTTACCATTACCATCTTTCAAATTCCATATACATGCATTAGTATACTGTATTGGTGCTTTTCTTTCTGGCTCACTTCACTCTGTATAATGGGCTCCAGTTTTCATCCATCTCAATAGAACCGATTCAAATGTATTTTTTTTAATGGCTGAGTAATATTCCATTGTGTATATGTACCACAGCTTCCTTATCCATTCGTCTGCCGATGGACATCTAGGTTGCTTCCATGTCCTGGCTATTGTAAACAGTGCTGCGATGAACATTGGGGTACACGCGTCTCTTTCAATTCTGGTTTCCTCGGTGTGTATGCCTAGCAGTGGGATTGCTGGGTCATATGGCAGTTCTATTCCCAGCTTTTTAAGGCATCTCCACACTGTTCTCCATAGTGGCTCTACTAGTTTGCATTCCCACCAACAGTGTGAGAGGGTTCCCTTTTCTCCACACCCTCTCCAGCATTTATTGCTTGTAGACTTTTGGATAGCAGCCATTCTGACTGGTGTGTAATGGTACCTCATTGTGGTTTTGATTTGCATTTCTCTAATAATGAGTGATGTTGAGCATCTTTTCATGTGTTTGTTAGCCATCTGTATGTCTTCTTTGGAGAAATGTCTGTTTAGTTCTTTGGCCCATTTTTTGATTGGGTCGTTTATTTTTCTGGAATTCAGCTGCAGGAGTTGCTTGTATATTTTTGAGATTAATTGTTTGTCTGTTGCTTCGTTTGCTATTATTTTCTCCCATTCTGAAGGCTGTCTTTTCACCTTGCTCCTAGTTTCCTTTGTTGTGCAAAAGCTTTTAATTTTAATTAGGTCCCATTTGTTTATTTTTGCTTTTATTTCCAATATTCTGGGGGGTGGGTCATGGAGGATCCTGCTGTGATTTATGTCGGAGAGTGTTTTGCCTATGTTTTCCTCTAGGAGTTTTATAGTTTCTGGTCTTACATTTAGATCTTTAATCCATTTTGAGTTTATTTTTTGTGTATGGTGTTAGGAAGTGTTCTAGTTTCATTCTTTTACAAGTGGTTGACCAGTTTTCCCAGCACCACTTGTTAAAGAGATTGTCTTTTCTCCATTGTATACTCTTGCCTCCTTTGTCGAAGATAAGGTGCCCATAGGTGCGTGGGTTTATCTCTGGGCTTTCTATTTTGTTCCATTGATCTATATTTCTATCCTTGTGCCAGTACCACACTGTCTTGATGACTGTGGCTTTGTAGTAGAGCTTGAAGTCAGGCAGGTTGATTCCTCCAGTTCCATTCTTCTTTCTCAAGATTGCTTTGGCTATTCGAGGTTTCTTATACTTCCATACAAATTGTGAAATGATTTGTTCTAGTTCTGTGAAAAATATCATTGGTAGCTTGATAGGGATTGCATTGAATCTATAGATTGCTTTGGGTAGTATACTCATTTTCACTATATTAATTCTTCCAATCCATGAACACGGTATATTTCTCCATCTGTTTGTGTCCTCTTTGATTTCTTTCATCAGTGTTTTATAGTTTTCTATATATAAGTCTTTTGTTTCTTTAGGTAGAAATATTCCTAAGTATTTTATTCTTTTTGTTGCAATGGTGAATGGTATTGTTTCCTTAATTTCTCTTTCTGTTTTCTCATTATTGGTGTATAGGAATGCAAGGGATTTCTGTGTGTTAATTTTGTATCCTGCAACTTTACTATATTCATTGATTAGCTCTAGTAGTTTTCTGGTAGAATCTTTAGGGTTTTCTATGTAGAGGATCATGTCATCTGCAAACAGTGAGAGTTTTACTTCTTCTTTTCCTATCTGTATTCCTTTTATTTCTTTTTCCGCTCTGATTGCTGTGGCCAAAACTTCCAAAACTATGTTGAATAGTAGTGGTGAAAGTGGGCATCCTTGCCTTGTTCCTGACTTTAGGGGAAATGCTTTCAGTTTTTCACCATTGAGGATAATGTTTGCTGTGGGTTTGTCATATATAGCTTTTATTATGTTGAGGTATGTTCCTTCTATTCCTGCTTTCTGGAGAGTTTTTATCATAAATGGATGTTGAATTTTGTCAAAGGCTTTTTCTGCATCTATTGAGATAATCATATTGTTCTTATCTTTCAATTTGTTAATGTGGTGAATTACATTGATTGATTTGCGGATGTTAAAGAAACCTTGCATTCCTGGGATAAAGCCCACTTGGTCATGATGTATGATCTTTTTAATATGATGTTGGATTCTGTTTGCTAGAATTTTATTAAGGATTTTTGCATCTATGTTCATCAGTGATATTGGCCTGTAGTTTTCTTTTTTTTGTGACATCTTTGTCTGGTTTTGGAATTAGGGTGATGGTGGCCTCATAGAATGAGTTTGGAAGTTTACCATCTTCTGCAATTCTCTGGAAGAGTTTGAGTAGGATAGGTGTTAGCTCTTCTCTAAATTTTTGGTAGAATTCCGCTGTGAAGCCGTCTGGTCCTGGGCTTTTGTTTGCTGGAAGATTTCTGATTACAGTTTCGATTTCCGTGCTTGTGATGGGTCTGTTAAGATCTTCTATTTCTTCCTGGTTCAGTTTTGGAAAGTTTATACTTTTCTAAGAATTTGTCCATTTCTTCCAAGTTGTCCATTTTATTGGCATATAGCTGTTGGTAGTAGTCTCTTATGATCCTTTGTATTTCTGTGTAGTCTGTTGTGATCTCTCCATTTTCATTTCTAATTTTGTTGATCTGATTCTTCTCCCTTTGTTTCTTGATGAGTCTGGCTAATGGCTTGTCAATTTTGTTTATCTTCTCGAAAAACCAGCTTTTAGTTTTGTTGATTTTTGCTATGGTCTCTTTTGTTTCTTTTGCATTTATTTCTGCCCTAATTTTTAAGATTTCTTTCCTTCTACTAACCCTGGGGTTCTTCATTTCTTCCTTCTCTAGTTGCTTTAGGTGTAGAGTTAGTTTATTTATTTGATTTTTTTCTTGTTTCTTGAGGTACGCCTGTATTGCTATGAACCTTCCCCTTAGCATTGCTTTTACAGTGTCCCATAGGTTTTGGGTTGTTGTGTTTTCATTTTCATTCGTTTCTATGCATATTTTGATTTCTTTTTTGATTTCTTCTGTGATTTGTTGGTTATTCAGAAGCGTGTTGTTTAGCCTCCATATGTTGGAATTTTTAATAGTTTTTTTCCTGTAATTGAGGTCTAATCTTACTGCATTGTGGTCAGAGAAGATGGCTGGGATGATTTCAATTTTTTGGAATTTACCAAGGCTAGATTTATGGCCCAGGATGTGATCTATCCTGGAGAAAGTTCCGTGTGCACTTGAGAAAAAGGTGAAATTGCTTGTTTTTGGGGTGGAAAGTCCTGAAAATATCGATTAAATCTAATTTGTCTATTGTATCATTTAAAGTTTGTGTTTCCTTGTTAATTTTCTGTTTAGTTGATCTATCCATATGTGTGAGTGGAGTATTAAAGTCTCCCACTATTATTGTGTTATTGTTAATTTCCCCTTTCATACTTGTTAGTATTTGCCTTATATATTGTGGTGCTCCTATGTTGGGTGCATATATATTTATAATTGTTACATCTTCTTCTTGGATTGACCCTTTGATCATTATGTAGTGTCCTTCTTTGTCCCTTTTCACAGCCTTTATTTTAAAGTCTATTTTATCTGAAATGAGTATTGCGACTCCTGCTTTCTTTTGGTCTCCATTTGCATGAAATATATTTTTCCATCCCTTCACTTTCAGTCTGTATGTGTCCCTAGTTTTGAGGTGGGTCTCTTGTAGACAGCATATGTAGGGGTCTTGTTTTTGTATCCACTCAGCCACTCTTTGTCTTTTGGTTGGGGCATTCAACCCATTTACATTTAAGGTAATTATTGATAAGTATGGTCCCGTTGCCATTTACTTTGTAGTTTTAAGTTCGTGTTTAAACATCCTTTCTGTGTTTCCTGTTTAGAGAAGATCCTTTAGCATTTGTTGGAGAGCTGGTTTGGTGGTGCTGAATTCCCTCAGTTCTTGCTTGTCTGTAAAGCTTTTGAATTCTCCTTCATATCTGAATGAGATCCTTGCTGGGTACAGTAATCTGGGTTGTAGATTTTTCTCTTTCATTACTTTAAGTATGTCCTGCCATTCCCTTCTAGCCTGAAGAGTTTCTATTGAAAGATCAGCTGTTATCCTTATGGGGATCCCCTTGTGTGTTATTTTTGTTGTTTTTCCCTTGCTGCTTTTAATATTTGTTCTTTGTGTTTGATCTTTGTTAATTTGATTAATATGTGTCTTGGGGTGTTTCGCCTTGGGTTTATCCTGTTTGGGACTCTCTGGGTTTCTTGGACTTCTGTGACTATTTCCTTCCTCATTTTAGGGAAATTTTCAACTATTATCTCCTCGAGTATCTTTTCATGGCCTTTCCTTTTATCTTCTTCTTCTGGGACTCCTATGATTCGAATGTTGGGGCGTTTCATATTGTCCCAGAGGTCCCTGAGGTTTTCCTCATTTCTTTTGATTCTTTTTTCTTTTTTCCTCTCTGCTTCGTTTATTTCCACCATTCTATCTTCTACCTCACTTATCCTATCTTCTGCCTCTGTTATTCTACTGTTGGTTCCCTCCAGCGTGTCTTTTATCTCCTTTATTTCATTATTCAATATATATTGACTCCTTTTTATTTCTTCTAGGTCCTTGGTAAACATTTCTTGCATCTTCTCAATCCTTGTCTCCAGGCTATTTATCTGTAACTCCATTTTATTTTCAATATTTTGGATCATTTTTACTATCATTATTCTAAATTCTTTTTCAGATAGATTCCCTATCTCCTCCTCTTTTGTTTGGTTTGGTGGGCATTTCTCATTTTCCTTTACTTGTTGAGTATTTCTCTGCCTTTTCATCTTGTTTAGATTGCTGTGTTAGGCGTGGCCTTTCTGTATTCTGGTAGTTTGAAGTTCCTCTTTATTGTGGAGGTTCCTCACTGTGGGTGGGGTTGGATGGGTGGCTTGTCAAGGTTTCCTGGTTGGGGGAGCTTGTGTCGGTGTTCTGGTGGGTGGAGCTGGATTTCTTCTCTTTAGAGTGCAATGGAGTGTCCAGTATTGAGTTTTGAGATGTCTATGGATTTGGTGTGCCTCTGGGCAGCCTGTATATTGATGCTCAGGGCTATGTTCCTGCGTTGCTGGAGAGTTTGCGTGGTATGTCTTGCTCTGGAACTTATTGGCTCTTGGGTGGAGCTTGGTTTCAGTGTATATGTGGAGGCTTTTGGAAGATCTCTTATTAATTAATGTTTCCTCTGGCTTTCAGTCTTATTCTTGCAGTAGCCTCAAGACTACTCCATCCATACAGCATCAATAATAAAACTTTTAGGTTAATGGTGAAAAGATTCTCCACAGTGAGGGATACCCAGAGAGGTTCACTGAGTTACATGGAGAGGTGAAGGGGAGGGAGGTTGAGGTGACCAGGAGGAGAGGAGGGGGACTCAAACGTGGGGAGAGCAGTCTAGCCAGTAAGCACTTCCCTCTGTGCTCTCCACAGTCTGGAGCCCTCAGAGAGGTTCACAGAGATACATAGAGAGGGGGGAGGAAGGCAATAGAGGTGAGGATGAGTAGAAAGGGAGGAATCAAGAGGGGAGAGAGAGATCTGGGCAGTATTCTGTTCCCGAAGTGTTCTCCGGTACCCAGAACACCCTCAGAGATTCACAGAATTGGGTTGAGAAGAGAAGGATGAGGGTGGGAGATAGAGGTTCCCTGGGGGAGAAGAAAGAGCGTCAATAGAGGGAGAGAGTAATCAAGCCAGTAATCACACTCCTGAGTAAAAATGGGTACTAAAGATTGTATTCTTAAATGCACAAAATTGATATCAAATATGTAAAACAAAGATTAAAAATCTAGAGTAGAGGTTAGACTCTTATAAATCATACAATATAAAAAAAAGAAAAAAAAGAAAACAGTATAAAAAGAAAAAAGACAGTAAAAACAGTATAACAGTAAAAAAAAAAAAAAAAAAAACAAAAAAAAAATAAAAAAAAAAAAAAAAAAGAAAACACAAAAAGTATAAGATATATGTACGCAGTTTGTTTTAAAAATAGGGTTGTTTTTTTTTTTTTTTCAAGGTAGTAGTGGGTTATGAAAATGAAAATTAAAGGTGTAATAGAGGTCTTAAAGAAAAAAAGAAAAAAAAAAAAAAAAAAAAAAAAAAAAAATGATAATAGTAAAAATATATATCCCGGACTTTCTCTGGAGCAGTTGTGAGCCGTGTGGGGTCTCTTCAGTTTCAGATAGATCCTTGTTCCTGCTTATACTTTTCAAGATCTATAGGCCCCTTTCAATGCAGTCAGTGTTAACTACAGGGATTTTAATCTGTTGGCCTGTCCCTTCCAACGCGCTTCCCTCTGTTTATTTGGCTTTTGTTTGGAGGTCTCTTCAGTGTCTAATTTCCGCCCTGCCACAAAGGGGCGGAGGTGGTCTCTTTAGGTTCACTTGTTCAGTCCTGCTGTGGGGAGAGAGGACCACTGCAAACCAATATCACTGGCGTGTGTGTGGAGAGCTCGCAGTGTCTCGGCCACACTGGGTTCACCCCCGCTCACGGTGTGTATGCTTTCACTGTCTACCCTGCTCAGGCTTCAGGTTACTCTGCCGGGGGGGTGGGCCCTGATATGCGCGCACTTCCCAGGTTTAAACTGCTCAGGTTCAGGTTCCCGGGTACTCCACAAAGGCGCAGACTCGGTTGGGCCGGCGGTTTGCGCCGTTCCCGGTCGGAGCAGCTCAGGCAGCTCAGGAGTTTGGCGAGCGCACTCTCCCCTGTTGGGGCGATGCGGCTTATCACCTCCCTGGTCCCCGCCTCAGTTTACGGGCGTGCTTCCCGGGTACTCCACCGAGGCGCAGACTCGGTTGGGTTCGCGGTTTGCGCCGTTCCCGGTCGGAGCAGCTCAGGCAGCCGGGAGTTTGGCGAGCGCACACTCCCCTGTTTGGGCGGTGCGGCTTATCACCTCCCTGCTCCCCGCCTTGGTTCGCGGGCGCGCTTCCCGGGTACTCCACAAAGGCGCAGACTCGGTTGGGCCGGCGGTTTGCGCCGTTCCCGGTCGGAGCAGCTCAGGCAGCCAGGAGTTTGGCGAGCGCACTCTCCCCTGTTGGGGCGGTGCGGCTTATCACCTCCCTGGTCCCCGCCTCGGTTTACGGGCGCGCCCGGCTCCGGCTCCGGTGTGCTTTGTGTCGGTTCTGGGGAGCTGGTCTCTGGCTGCGACCCTCCCGGCGGCTGTAGACCCTCCGGGATCTCAGGCAGTCTTTGCTTAGAAACTGGGAGCCTGTTTGCAGTTTGGTAGGGAGTGCCCTCTCTGGAGCCGAGTTTGCCCCTTTCCGGCTCTGGCTGGTCCCGCCTGCCCGCTGTGTCCGGCGGGGGATGGGGCGGTCCGCAGCCGGCTAGCTCTTCCCCTGTATCGCTCAGTCCTTTGTTCTGTGAGCGGGCCGGCAGTGCCTTAGCTTTGGGCTTTTCGCGGGATAGTTCTCTCTCTCTGGCTGTCCCACAGTTTAGGTTACTATCTCACGTTAGCTCCCTCCGATTGCCCTCAGGGCATTCGGCCCGGTCCTTACCCTAAGCAGTGCCGCCCGCTCCTCTCCGTTCAGCCCCCACTTGCTGGTGGCGGATGCGGGCGTCTGGGGTTCTTTACTGGAAGTTGCCTTTAGGCACGTAATCAGTGGGTTTTATTTATTGATTCTCCCGGTTATGTTGCCCTCCGAGATTCGATATCTTCCCCCAAACCCGCCGGTGAGAAGGTTTCCTGGTGCTTAGAAATTTCTCCTCTTTTAGGACTCCCTCCCCGGGATGGGTCTCCTCCCTAACTCTTTTGTCTCTCTTTTTATCTTTTGTAATTTCTCCTACCTCCTTCTGAAGATAATGCGCTGACTTGATTAATGTCTGACGTCCTCTGCCAGCGTTCAGAAGTAGTCTTGTGAACTTTGCTCAGCTTTCAGATGTTCTTTCGATAAATTTGTGGGGGAGAGAGTGGTCTCTCCGTCCCATTCCTCCGCCATCTTAGCCCCGCCTCTATTCTTGCAAATTTTGAATGCCGGATATTGTGCATCAAAAAAAAAATGGTAGTTTAATAAAAACAGACTGGGAGAGAACCTTGAGGAGTGGATAAAATAAGGCCAGAGAAAGGGCATCTCAGGGATTAAAAAAAAATAGTTTGATTAGTTCAAAAAGGTGGGAGTGAGTGTGGAAGCCAAGATACCCTCCACAGAAGGTATGTGTTGAATAGCAAGTTTTGACAAATAAAGTTTGCTTAATGTGGTTCTGTTAGCAAAGTCTGATGGGATTTTTGACTGGGGTTTCTCTTTCCTTCCATTTTTCATTATTTAAAAAAAAATTTTTTTTCATAATTTCAAGGCATCATATGTCTAGGACATGACTTTTGTTTGGTTGGTTTGCTGTGTGTTTAACCAAAAAGAGAAAACAGCATCATATGATTTAAATCACTAAATGTACTATAACAGAATATTTTGGAATTTCTTAAGATCATTTCCATTAAGTTCCCACTCCCTCAATCTGCAATTAAGGACAATGAAGTATTCAGTGGAGCAGAATATCAGTTCTTTGGGAATATTTGATAGCATCAGATAGAGAGTCTTCCCTAAGAATTAGACACTGATACTAGGAGAAAGTTATTATGCTTCATGATGGAAATAGCAACACATATGCTCAAGACTTAGTAAATTTTACTTCACAAACAAAAAGAATCTGAAGAAAGCAGAATGAGACATAGAGAAGAATGAAGATTTATGGATCAAAACAAAGACGAGTGACGTCAGACAAACCTGCTTAGTATCTAGCACTTGCTTCAAGTTCATTTCTGAGACTGCTACATCTCAACCTTGGGCAATCTCAGATGATTTTGTATCCCCTGTAAGTCCTTGCTTTTTATTTTTCTAGCTCAGGTTGCATTGTACTAGTCATACACAAATTACAGACAGGATGCGGTGTGGCTTCCATCTCAAACACAAATATCAAGAAACATGGGATGAGACCTAAGTTTTTCATATACATGCAATTTTGATGAAATAATATTTGAGATAACTAGTTAGACTGGGAATTGAGACATGCTATTTCACAATATGCCATTACACAAAAGTAAGGAGGCATTATACCATCACTTTTATACTTGCTTATTTGTGTAGAAGCATTTGCAATAGAATATGGACCATTAATATCATGTAATTTTTTCCTCCAGATTTGTCTTGTTTCTTTCCAATAGGTAAGACTATGAGTAAATATTCTTAGTTAAAAAATGCCCAAGAACATGAGCCAATCGATTTGCAAGCGAATAGTTCTCCCACAATTTAATAAGTAGCTCTGAGGCACAGAATTTCAAATTGCTTCTCATAATAATAAACCATAAAGGTAAACTTTATAACTAAGGGAATGGCAACCCATTCCTATATTCTTGCCTGGAGAATCCCAGGGACAGAGGAGCCTGGTGGACTACAGTCCAGGGGTCGCAAAACGTCGGACATGACCGAGTGACTAACACTATACACTAAATATACAGTACAATAGTTAGTGTTGTCTGAATAAAGACAGATTAAAAAGTGGAAACCCACATTGTGACAAATTTGGTGGAAAATAAGGAATAATGTTTGAAAGTCTAAATAACCATTTGTTGTGTGTATGTGCGTGTTATAGATATACAAAAAATATACATTACTGGTAGTGTTATAAGAATTTGTTGATTGCGTGAGAGGTATCAGGAACACATCTAAATGGATCTGTTGAATAGCTGTTGAGTTTAGAACTAAGTGGAAAGTTTCATGCTAGAGATATAAATTAGGGTCATCAGAATATAGATCATAGTTAGAGCCCAGTGTGTGGATATAGGAGAATAGTCCAAATACTAAGACTTGGTGAGTGTATATATGCATACATATACATATATGTATATGTATAGTTTTGTTTAGTCACTTAGCTGTGTTCAACTAGTTTGTGACCCCTATGGACTGTGGCCCACCAGACTCCTCCGAGGCAAAAATCCTGGATTGGGTTGCCGTTTCTTCTCTAGGGGATCTTCTTGACCCAGGAATCGAACCCATATCTCCTGCATTGGCAGATGACTTCTTTACCTCTGAGCCACCAGGGAAGCCCAGATACATAGACAGACAACTATATAGGCAGATAGATAATAGATAATTGATATAGGTGATCGATAGACAGATAGATAATCTTTAATCCACCAGCGTTGAATACAGGACTTGATAAAGAATAGTCAATGAATGTCAACTATAAGAAAATAATGACTAAGTAAAAAGACATTTTATTAGCTTTATCAAAGTACTGTGCCCTCTAATGCAATGAATATCGGTAGGACAAGCTTGCCCTTATTTTCTACAAAAACTATATTTAAAATTTTCAGGCTGACATTTCAGAATATTTGGTTAATCATTGTCAGTGGGTCATTATGCAGGATTATAGACCATAATGTGTGTGGAAACAAAATCTTCATCTAAGTCAAAGCAACATGGAAGGAAACCAACTCTCGTCATTTAATTTTGAAGAAACCGGTTTTGCAATCTAAAATAGCTAAAACAATAATTGGTACCATGGAACACCACCCAACTTTCTGGAGATAAAATTTCTGACACCCTCAAAGATCTAGATGAAATTAGATAAGGCTGAGAGGAACAGCCGTCACAAAACCATGCTCTCATAGTGAAGACAGATTTTCCCTCAGTCCCCATCCAAACTATGGACTTTAAAATCACACCATACTTATTCTACATTTGTATGCATTGTTATTTTGGTTCTAGAGACACTTTGCTTTCATCACCATAATAAGTATATTAAATTTTCATATCAAATATAATAAAAAAATGGAAACTATCAACCAAAAAATATTTTCAACATGAATAGCACACAAAGTCTAATTAAGACAAAGAAGGCTAAGAAATTTATAATAGAACTTCAAATATTCAAGAAAGATGTAAAAATATATTTTGTTTATAATAAAAATTAAATAATCAGATACATTTCTCATAATTTTGCCACAAAATATTCAATGTGATCAATAGAAAATGCCCTTGTCTATTATTAGACCACATGCATTATAACAAACTTTCTAAAGAACAATTTGGAAATATTACACAGTCTGCCCATTCTCTGCTCTTCCTGTGCATAGAGATATACCAGGGTGCTTACATAGGCAGTTTTAAAATACCAAAACCATGAAAATGAAATAACCAACAAAATAATTATTTAATAAGTGATGGGAGGTTACTGTCATTAAATGGACCATTTTATAGCAAATAAAATCATTTATTGATGTATTTATTATGTGCAGAGAAAATATTCATGGCACATGTTTTTTAAAAGGAGTGGATTTTTTATAGACAACATACTCAGATGTTAACACCTATCTGTCATAAAATAGTAATAATAATAATTCTGTGTAATGATTTTGTAACTGGTGTTTAGCACAATATCAGAGCATGACATCTGGACTTGTGATATGGTACAAAGCACCAAGGTTATCCCTATATATCTGGATTCAGTGATGTGACTAATTAAACAGTCACAGTTTAATTTTCATTCACAGTTTTCATCTTCATTGTTTAAAGGGAAAATAGTTACACTGTAACCTAAAAATGACTTTAAAATAGTCGGAAAAGTTTAGTCTTTTCAGAATTTTCAGAAGAATTCAAGATTGGATAGAACCAAAGGAAAGGCATGTTTATAAAACGTGTATGAATGAAAAAAGGATTGTATGATTTTGTTCTGACATTCATTGAGGTAATCCCATTTATACCACCACAAGAGTGCTATAATAACTGGTGAAAAGGTAATAATTTGTTATTGTTTTTGATAAAATAATAATAATATAATATTAAAATGAAATACAAATGGAACTAAAATTCAGCTAATAAAACTGTGTACTATTTAAAATTAATATAAGGAATAAAATATATTTCATCCCCTTCTTGAATTATGACTTTGTTTGATACACTAAAATAGCTAAATCACATCCAATCAAGAAATCTGACTTTCATTTTCTTTGCTCTCACAAGATAAAATCGATAATGCACTTGACTTTGAAAATTCAGATAGAATTAGATGACCTGGAACTCTTAGCAACATCCTGGGCTGTATTTTCATGAGTGATAATGTAACTCACTGTTACCACTCTTGGCCAGCATCTTTGCTATTCATTTATTCAATCTAGAGTAATCTGTGCTTAATAAAGAGCTGGAACATCTCAGGATGGACAATTAAATATGATTGTTGCCAGTGACAACCGACAGTTATTGCTAAAAATGTCTCAAGAAGAAATTTGAGCATTGGGGTGTTTATTTTAAATAAAAGAGAAGTTTAAATGAAGTAGCTGTTCCAGATAATGACAATTAAATGCTTCCATTCAAATCGTGCATTTCTCCTCAAGGCTAATAGAAATAGTAACAAAGTTGATTTTTTGATTTAATTTTTTTTTACTATTTCTTTACTTGCTGGCATGGGGGGATTCATTTATTACTTGGTCAGGCTTTTTGACTGAGGGTGTTGATATGTAATTATTCAGGGGAAGATGGAGCAGCAGGTTGGGGTAAGGAGTTAATCATTTCTGAACAGGGCAAGAAGGGAACAGGCCCTTGAAATAGATGATAGAGGACAAATGACCTCTGGGCAAGCAAAGAGACCAAAATAATATTTGTAATAGTGAAAACATAAAATCGGATTTTGTTATAAACTTTATTTGGAAAAATACTCCATAAATGTTCTTCTTTTGCTCCAATTATGTCTAAAGTGTAGATGAAACTAACACATTGTAAATCAATTATATCCCAATAAAATTTTTAAATAAATAAAGTGTATGTGTTAGTTATCAGTTCTCACATGAAACATCTGTTGTGTGTGCATTAGTGTATGTATGTATGTGTGTGCATGCATGTGACAGAAGGAGCTGTTATAAGTAAATGTATCTCCTTGGTGAAATCATTTAAGCTGCAGAAAAGTATAGTTGTAATTTTTATAACCCCTATAATAGTGCTGCTAATAAAATTTCCAAATATGGAGATAAAATTATTTCAAGATAGAATTTCTCATGGTTGACAATGACACTGGACTGTTGAGAGTAATATCCAGTGCTGAATATAAACATCATACTGTGTCAAGGGGAAGAAAAGAAGTGGCCACATGGAGGGGCTAGTTAGTTCTTAATACTGTGTAGATGGCCATCCTGAAGGGCAGGTCACAACCTGTGCTGGCCACAGATGCACTTAGGGAATCAAAAAGTGAAGCAAAATAGAGGAAATAAAGGGAAAGAAAAAGTTTCCCCTTGTCCTCACTCATGAATTCTTGATAAAATATGATAAATGACAGATCTCTAGTTGGATATCTGATGTCACACTAGCAAAATTTAAGCAGGTGTCTTAACATTTATTTTACCTGACAATCCTACTTTCAGAGTAAGCCTAGCTTTTTTCATTTCTTAAAAAAATTAATTTTATTGGAACATAGCTGATTTACAATGTAAGATTAGTTTCAAGTATACAACATAGTGATTCAGTTTGCATATACACATATTCATTCTTTTTCAGATTCTTTTCCCATATATGTTATTATAGAATATGGAGTATTGTTCCCTGTGGTATACGGAGGTCTTTGTTGATTATCCATTTTATAGATAGTAGTGTGTATGTGTTCATCCCTACCTCCTATTTTATTTCTCTCTATCATGTTTCCCCTTTGGTAATAAGTCTGTTCTCTATGTCTATGAGGTCTGTCTGTTCTGTAAATAATGGGTTTCCCTGATAACTCAGTTGGTAAAGAATCTGCCTGCAATGCAGGAGAGTCTGGTTTGGTGTCTGGGTTGGGAAGATCCCATGGAGAAGGAAAAGGCTACCCACTCCAGTATGCTGACTGGAGAATTCCATGGACTGTATAGTCCATGGGTTTGCAAAAGTTCTGTAAATAAGTTCATTGTATCATATCTTAGATTTCACAGGTAAGTGATATCTTGTGGTATTTGTCTTTCTCTTTCTAACTTCACATGGTATGATAATCTTTAGGTCCATCCATATTGCTACAAATGGATTTATTTAATTATTTTTTATGGCTGAGTAGTATTTCATTGTATAATATATATACACATTTTTTTTTAATCTGTTTACCTGTCAATGGACATTTAGGTTGCTTCCATAACTTGGCTATTGAAAACAGTGCTACAGTAAACATAGGGATGCATGCATCTGCAAATTATAGTTTACTCCAGTTACATGTGGAGAAGGCAGTGGTGACCCATTCCAGTACTCTTGCCTGGAAAATCCCATGGACGGAGAAGCCTGGTAGGCTGCAGTCCATGGGGTCGCTAAGAGTCGGCCACGACTGAAGCGATTTAGCAGCAGCAGCAGCAGCCAGTTACATGGCCAGGAGTGGAATTGCTGGATCATATGATTACCCCATTTTTAGTTTTTAAGGAACCTCCTTACTATTCTCCCTAGTGGTTGAACCAATTTGCATTTCCACCAATAGTGTAAGAGGTTCCCTTTACTCCACTTCCTCTCCAGTATTTATTGTTTGTAGGCTTTTTGATGGTGGCCATACTCGCCGGTGTAGGTGATACTTCTGTGTAGTTTAGCCAAAAGGCACATGAAAAGATGCTCAACATCACTACTTATCAGAGAAATGCACATCAAAGCCCAGCTCTTTTCCTTTTGCTTATTTCTTCATCTCTATCTCTGTTTTTGTCTCTGTCTCTTCCGTAGTAAAATATATTTCAACTGTGGCAGAGTTTGGCAGTGGGCTCTTATAGGTTTGTGAGATTGGACACAGTAGGTCTTTGGCCTCCGCACATGCTTTAGCTCAGTTTACCTGAGATCAGCAGTGTGGATCCTGTGTGTGTCTTCTATAGATGTCTCAGCTGGAAAAGGGGTAGTTATGATTTAGGACAGGATTCTGGCCTTTATGATTTCCCTGCTCTCATACCATCAAATGGTAGACCATATTCTATGCTTTTTCTAACACTTGTCATTGCTCTCCAGAACTTTCTTTTACCTTTCTGACCAACACAAATATGCATGAAGACTCTTGGTTGATGCTTTCCTGGATCTATCTCTCATGACCTGACCCAGTCTCTCAGAGGTCCACTCTACTGAAGGTACATAAAGGTAGAGGAAAAATCTTGATGTCTTCCAATCTCGGACTATTATATGGAAATGTCTGAACAATCTTTTATTAATCTTTTCACAGGACTCTCTTTTGGTAATGCTTCAACCTATTTGTAATTTAGCCTGACTGAACGTGCCACCTGTTGAATTACCAACCACCTGTTAGTAACTGCTTAGCAACTGATAGAAAACTTAGAATTTTATTTTATCAGTTTTATGCTATTTCCTTTAGACTCGAAGCCTCACTTTAACCCATCAAGCTGAGGGAGTAAATCCTAGAAGTTGATTAACAGGCCTATTTCCTCACTTTTCTGCTGTCTCTCAAGTTTCATCTTTCTTTACTGAAGGGAGGGATGAAAGTGTTCTCAATCTGTGTTCACAGAGCAAAATACCAACATATTCTAACATACACACGCAATCTGTTCTTCAATTAGCCTACATTTATCTCATCTTATTTGAGGATTGAATCAGTAAGTAGAAGTATATACAGTCACCTAGTTGTCTAGGCTTCATGATTCCTGTCAATGATATTTGCTATGGATTCAGCTGAGACAACAGACCCCAGTCTCCACCTCAGAGGAGAGGCTCCATTGTATTGCTTCACACAAATAAGCTTGAAATTCTTGTTTGCCACTATCTTTGCATTTCATTTATAAATACCAATGTTTTCTTCCAAAATCAATTTTAAGTTTTTTAAAGTAGACAAAAGATTTTGTTTTTGATATTAATTCAGATTGCTTTGTACGCTAGAGGAGCTGTAGAAAGTGTTTGTTGACTAAGCAAATAATTGATAGATGGCAAAGCATATAAGTATAGGCAATCATCAATTACCCCAAGGCCCCATAGCTAGAATTTTATTGACAATTTTTGCATGCTTTGGTTTCAGAGCTTATTTTTATTATTATTTTGAGTTCAGTATAGTAATTTATAAATAAAAAGCCTCCCAGGAAACAGTTTCAGTTGTTTTATTATCAATAAGCTCTAGTTCAAATTATTGTTTTTTCCTCTAAAATTTTCTTCTCTCTCATGCATTCTATGGAACACGGCTTACATTTTAAGGGAAAGTCTTAAAAGCAAAATAGTAAATTGAGTCTTTGATTTAATGAACCAGTAAATAAAGTAAAAAAAAATAAGTAATTCAAGTGGTATAAATAAAATTCAGAGGGCACTCAAATGTAAGAAGGAGCTCTATTTTGACATGATGCAAGTGTTACTCTTGCAGAAAACTGGCCATTTCCAGAATAGAGTAGAATACAGTTGTCCCATGAATAACATAAGTTTGAACTGTAATAGTCCACTTGTACATAGATTTTTTTCATGAAATTCATTCTATAGTACCACATGACAAAAGGTTTGTTGAATTCCAGGATGCAGAACTTTGGATTCAGAGGGCAGACTCTAAAGTCATATGCAGATTTTCAACTGAGGGGAAACAGCACCCCTAAACCCTGCATTGCTCAAGAGCATCATGACTCAACAAAGTTAGGCTGAAGGAGCAGAAGGGAGTTTCACATAATAAAGAAATTAAACCCTTAAATACATGCTCAGAGTTCTCAGGACATGTCACATCCATATTAGTTAAGAAATGCAAAATATATCCCAAGAACAAAAATAAAGAATTATCTTCTCTTCTGGATACCAAAATTCCCCTTTTGCAGTCAGGAACAAAATGGGGTCTGCATTGTCAGCTGTCTTTCTTTGAACATTGACCTCTCTGGAAATATTCAATAGGAGATATTATAAGTGGCAACCAAAACCCTTGAACATGACACAAAAACCATAGCAGAGAGAGAGCAATAGGATATCCACACGATAAGGAGCTCTTGCTAAAAGAACATTTCTACTTATGCAGACATTCGGTACACACCTGACTTTTAGTGGCAAAATTTGCTTATCTCTACCCAGAGGCAGGATACACTCTATAATTGTAGGAAGGAACGGATAGTGAAATACACTTGTTAAAAATTATGTACATAAAGTGTCATGACTTGCCAGGACTCCAGCTTTAAACATGCTACCTTAAGAAGGGATTTGTCAAAGAAACGTCTTAATGAGGTTACTATTTCCCAAGGTGTGGGCAGAGTTAGGGAACCCACAAGTCCCTATCTGAAGACCAGCAGTAAGAGAAGCTTTCCCACACCTAGACCTGATGGAACAGAGAAAGGAAATGGTGTTATTGGAGCATGGTTAACATCTGCCCTCTTTGCTATACAGCAAGTCCCTTACATATGAACCTTCAAGTTGAAAACTTTTAAAGATGTGAACATGTGTTAGTTCACATAAGTTAGAACATAAGTTAGTTCACATGTCTGGTGCACCTTGTCACATGCAGGCATCCTCTAAAGTGGTTGTGATTTTTGTGTAATTTACTGTACAGCATTACATAGAGTACAGTAGGACAGTATCTTCATTTCAAGCCCAGGATGTCTGGAAACAAGTGTAAAAGGAGCAGTGATATAGCTGGCACTGCTAAGAAGCCCCAAATGTTATTCTGCACTGCTACTTTTCAAAGAGCTGCACTGTTAGTTTAAAAATGTTTTCTTTTTTGTTTGTTTGTTTTTTATGTATAATTTGTGTGAAAAGTATTATAAACCTATTATTGTATGGCATTTTATAGCTGATCATATTAGTTGGGTACCTGGGCTAACAATGTTGGACTTACAAATGAATTGGATTTATGAACACACTCTCAGAATGGAACTTGTTCCTATGTAGGGAACTAACTATAATCCTAGTGCTGCAGGCATTGCCAGGCCTGAACTGAAGCAGGGACAACACAGACAGGCTAAGTGCTCTGGTCTTCCTATTTCCCACCCTCTCATCTCTTTCCCGTGACTTCCCTGGTGGCTCAGGGGATAAAGCGTCTGCCTACAATGCGGGAGACCTGGGTTCAATCCCTAGGTTGGGAAGATCTCCTGGAGAAGGAAATGGCAACCCACACCAGAATTCTTGCCTGGAAAATCCCATGGATGGTGGAACCTGGTAGGCTACAGTCCATGGGGTCGCAAAGAGTCGGACACGACTAAGCAACTTCACTTTCACTTTCACATCTCTTTCCCATGGTTTCTATTAGCCTTGTAGAACTGAAGCAGAAGAGCAAGGGCACCCATTTGATCTCTCCTGCATCAGCCTCCAGGAGACACAGAACAGGAGAGAGTGAGTTGCAGAATAGAAATAGAGAGTCAATGCTGAGAAAGCACCACCACCGGGATGATGTCTTTATCTAATTAAATATTATGAAGAGAACCTAAATTACCCTTACAGCAGCATTTTCCTGCTGAAAGGTAAGGTAAGACCTGAATTCATGTTTCAACTCTGCCCTCAGTTTCCTGAGAGCCTTTGAAACTGTCTCTTAAATCCTCTGTGCCTCAATACCAGCACTATTTTTACTGACCTATCTCTTTTCTTAGCTTTTTGTTTTGTACCGGAGCATAACCGATTAATGATCTTGCATGTGACACAACTGAAGCGACTTAGCAGCAGCAGCAGCAGCATGTGGCTCAGTGGGTAAAGAAACCTTCTGCAATGCAGGAGATGCAGGAGACACAGGAGACGCAGGTTTCACTTCTGGATCAAGAAGACCCCCTGGAGGAGGGCATGGCAGACCACTTCAGTATTCTTGCCCAGAGAATCCCTTGGACAGAGGAACCTGGTAGGTTACAGTCTATACAGTCACAAAGAGTTGGACACAAAAAACAACTGAGCATACACTCATATCCTATTAACAATGTTGTGATAGTTTCAAGTGAACAGCAAAGGGACTCAGCCATACATATATATGTATCTATTCTCCCCCAAACTCCCCTCTAATCCAGGCTGCTACATAACATTGAGAAGAGCTCCATATGTTATACAGTAGGCCCTTGTTCCTTATCCATTTTAAATATAGTAATGTGTACATGTCTATACCAAATTCCCTTACTATCTCTTCTTATTCTTGCCATTCCCTTCTTCAGAGAATCTTGCCAACCCAGGGATCAAACTCAGGTCTCCCACATTGCAGGCTGACTCATTACCATTTGAGCCACCCGGAGAGCCTCTATTCTTGCCCAAGGAAAACAAAATTTGTTTTCTATAAGTTTACTGACCTTTTTAAAATTATTTATTTATTTAATTTTATTTTTTAATTGGGGGATAATTGCATTACAGTGTGTTGATTCTGCTGTACAACAGCTTGAATCCATCATAATTATATATATATGTGTGTGTATATATATATATATATATATATATATATATATATATATATATATATATATATATATATAGTTACTGGGCTTCCTTCATGGCTCAGCTGGTAAAGAATCCGCCTGCAATGCAGGAGTTCTGGGTTTGATCCCTGGGTTGGGACAATCCTCTGGAGAAGGGAAATGCTACTCACTCCAGTATTCTGGCATGGATAATTGCAAAGAGTTGGACACAACTGAGTGAATTTCATTTGGGGGCTCCCCTCATAGCTCAGTCAGCAAAGAATCTGCCTGCAGTGCAGGAGACCCAGGTTCTATCCCTGGGTCGGGAAGATCTCCTAGAGAAGGAAATGGCAACCCACTCTAGTATCCTTGCCTGGAAAATCCCGTGGACAGAGGAGCCTGGTGTGCTGCAGTCCATGGGGCTGCAAAAAGTCGAGCATGACTGAGCCACTAACACTTCAATTTCATCTATATATTATATATATATGTATATATATATATATATATCCCTTCCCTTATTTATTTATTTGACTGTGCTGGGTCTTTGTTGCAGCATGTTGGATATGGTTCCCTGGCTGGCGATTCAACCCAGGCCCCCAGCATTTGGGAGCACAGAGCCTTAGCCACTGGACCACTAGGAAAGTCCTTTTACTGACTTTTTTTTTTTTAATAAAAGGGTGTGTTCAGATATATGTGGCAAAAGTTGGAATAAGCCATATTTCTTTGGAGCAGGACATAGTGTGAAGCCAGGACTACCTAACGGCCCTTGTCATATGAGTGATCAGAAAGTACAATGTACACTTTGGTGTATTGCAAATCTGTGAATTTTATGAACTGACACTTGGACATACTCCAGGAAACTTAGGGAAAAGACCCTACTAAGGTTAAGCCGTTGAATAGCTCTGGGTCTGGAGCAGAGAAAGTTGGGTTCTATTTTCAACACACCCATTACTGTACCTTTTGATAATTTTTTAGATAACACACCCATTGATGTGCCTTTTGAAAATTTTTTATATTTCCAGTGTTTCAAAAGGTAATTTGGGTTGAAGTCACAAGTAGGCAAACACAGCAGAATGTTCTTTTTCACATAGTTTTCTATTCATCTACAAATGCCTTTGGCCTGCAATTTTCTTCTGGAAAATGCATGCAATTTTCTTTGATAAACTGAAAATTCCAGTTTCATGCTGCTCTTTTGGGGGAAATCATGAGGCTCCTACAAGAACAGGTAAACAGAGCTGAAACTTGTCAAAAGTACTAACATTTGAAAAATTAGAATTACAGTAACTGGATACATCTATTTTTAAGGACTCCTGTGAAAATAATCTCCTAACACTATTTAACTCAAAAGGTTTTAATGTCTCAGCTTTCATGCTATGGGCCTATCATGCAGGGCCAAATATACATCCAAGACAGAGAGTAACAAGACTCCTGGAGAAAAGATGAAGAGAAGAAACAGTAGCTTATACCTGAGGTGGTGGGTTATTTCATGGTAATGGAAGCTTCACGGAGCCTAAATGGGACCTTGACATCTCCAAAAATAGTGGACAAATAAGATACGACACACATGTGAACGTTCGTCCTTCCCATCTCTAACTTTCTTTGTCCTATGTTTCTTTCATTTGAAGAAAGAATGGCAACCCATTCCAGTGTTCTCACCTGGGAAATCACATAGACAGAGGTGCCTGGCATGCTATAGTCTATGGGGTTGCCAAGAACTGGACACAACTGAGTGAATAAACTGAGAGCTTACGGTGAACGATGTCGGATTCACGATCTCTGAAGATTTAGCTTTGGGACCAGGGACCAGGCTTGATCACTCAAGAGCTTTGTTTAGCAGAGTTTCATGCAAGTATAAAAAGGGACAGAGAAAACTTCTGACATAGACATCAGAAGGGGGACGGAGAGCATCCCCTTCTTATCAATCCCTTATATACTTTTACCAGACCCACTCCTACAACTTACAACTTAAATTATCAAAATTAGAACAAATAATAGAAAGGTCATACCAGATCCATTCCCACAACATACACTTTATGATAACAGGATTAATCAGAAGGTTCCTGTTAAGAAGGAGAAACCTGTCCTCAAGCAACATACATTGTTGTCATATAATACAGAGCTTAAGGAAAAATACAGCCTCAGCCTTTAGCTCTGGGCTTAAAGAAAAAAACATTTTATGTGACTAAAACAAGGAATGTAGAAAAAAAACCTGTTTGTCTTTTTCTCCTCCTCCAGAGCCCCGGACTTCTTTCTCCTTCTTGAGGCCCTGGATCCCTTCCTCCTTGAGGGCCCCAGATTCCTTATCAATCTAGATAAGAATTAGCTCTTTCAAAACAGCAACAGCAACTTAAAAACTTACAGGTCTTAAATATATTGAATTATTAAATACTTAAGATATTTATTTTCACCTTGGCCATTGAGATTATTTTTTCAATTATCTATATAATTTTCAAGTTCACTAAGTTCAGTTTAGTTGCTCAGTCATGTCCAACTCTTTGCAACCCCATGAATCGCAGCATGCCAGGCCTCCCTGTTCATCACCAACTACCGGAGTCCAACTAAACCCATGTCCATTGAGTCGGTGATGCCACCCAACCATCTCATCTTCTGTCATCCACTTCACCTCCTGCCCTCAATCTTTTCCAGCATCAGGGCCTTTTCAAATGAGTCAGCTCTTCACATCAGGTGGCCAAAGTATTGTAGTTTCAGCTTCAACATCAGTCCTTCCAATGAGCACCCAGGATGGATCTCATTTAGGATGGACTGGTTGGATCTCTTTGCAGTCCAAGGGACTCTCAAGAGTCTTCTCCAGCACCACAGTTCAAAAGCATCAATTCTTCGGTGCTCAGCTTTCTTTAAAGTCCAACTCTCACATCAATACATGACCACTGGAAAAACCATAGCCTTGACTAAACGGACCTTTGTTGACAAAGTGATGCCTCTGCTTTTTAATATGCTATCTAGGTTGGTCATAACTTTCCTTCCAAGGAGAAAGCGTATTTTAATTTCACGGCTGCAATCACCATCTGCAGTGATTTTGGAGCCCAAAAAAATAAAGTCTGACACTGTTTCCACTGTTTCCCCATCTATGTCCCATGAAATGATGGGACCAGATGCCATGATCTTAGTTTTCTGAATGTTGAGCTTTAAGCCAACTTTTTCACTCTCCTCTTTCACTTTCATCAAGAGGCCTTTTAGTTCTTCTTCACTTTCTGTCATAAGGGTGGTGTCATCTTCATATCTGAGGTTATTGATATTTCTCCTGGCAGTCTTGATTCCAGCTTGTGCTTCCTCCAGCCCAGCATTTCTCATGATGAGTTTCTCACTGCATATAAGTTAAATAAGCAGGGTGACAATATACAGCCTTGACGTTCTCCTTTTCCTATTTGGAACCCATCTGTTGTTCCATGTCAAGTTCTAACTGTTGCTTCCTGGCCTGCATACAGGATTCTCAAGAGGCAGGTCAGGTGGTCTGCTATTCCCATCTCTTTCAGATTTCCACAGTTTATTGTGATCCACACAGTCAAAGGCTTTGGCATAGTCAATAAAGCAGAAGTAGATGTTTTTTTTGGAACTCTCTTGCTTTTTTGATGATCCATTGAATGTTGGCAACTTGATCTCTGGTTCCTCTGCCTTTCCTAAAACCAGCTTGAACATCTGGAAGTTCACGGTTCACATATTGCTGAAGCCTGTCTTGGAGAATTTTGAGCATTACTTTACTAGCGTGTGAGATGAGTGCAATTGTGCTGTAGTTTGAGCATTCTTTGGCATTGACTTTCTTTGGGATTGGAATGAAAACTGATCTTTTCCAGTCCTGTGGCCGCTGCTGAGATTTCCAGATTTGTTAGTGCATTGACTGCAGCACTTTCACAGCATCATCTTTCAGGATTTGAAATAGCCTAACTGGAACTCCATCACCTCCACTAGCTTTGTTTGTAGTGATGCTTCCTAAGGTCCACTTGACTTCACATTCCAGGATGTCTGGCTCTAGGTGAGTGATCATACCATCCTGATTATTTGGGTCGTGAAGATAGTTTTTGTACAGTTCTTCTGTGTATTCTTGCCACCTCTTCTTAATATCTTCTGCTTCAATAGGTCCGTACCATTTCTGTCCTTTATTAAGCCCATCTTTGCATGAAATGTTCCCTTGGTATCTCTAATTTTCTTGAAGAGATCGCTAATCTTTCCCATTCTGTTGTTTTCCTCTATTTCTTTGCATTGATTGCTGAGGAAAGCTTTCTTATCTCTCCATGCTATTCTTTGAAACTCTGCATTCAAATGGGAATATCTTTCCTTTTCTCCTTTGCTTTTCGCTTCTCTTCTTTTCACAGCTATTTGTAAGGCCTCCTCAGACAGTCATGTTGCTTTTTTGCATTTCTTTTTCTTGGGAATGGTCCTGATTCCTGTCTCCTGTATAATGTCACAAACCTCCGTCCATAGTTCACCAGGCACTCTGTCTATCATATCTAGTCCTTAAATCTATTTCTCACTTCCACTGTATAGTCATAAGGGATTTAATTTAGGTCATACCTGAATGGTCTATTGGTTTCCCCACTTTCTTCAATTTCAGTTTGAATTTGGCAATAAGGAGTTCATGATCTGAGCCACAGTCAGCTCCCAGTCTTCTTTTTGCTGACTGTATAGAGCTTCTCCATCTTTGGCTGCAAAGAATATAATCAATCTGATTTCGATGTTGACCATCTGGTGAGGTCCATGTGTAGAGTCTTCTCTTGTGTTGTTGGAAGAGATTGTTTGCTACGACCAATGCATTCTCTTGGTAAAACTCTTTAGCCTTTTCCCTGCTTCATTCTGTACTCCAAGGCCAAATTTGCATGTTATTCCATGCGTTTCTTGACTTCCTACTTTTGCATTCCAGTCCCCTATAATGAAAAGGACATCTTTTTTGGGTGTTAGTTCTAGAAGGTCTTGTAGGTCTTCAGAGAACCATTCAACTTCAGCTTCTTCAGTGTTACTGGTTGGGGCATAGACTTGGATTACTGTGATATTGAATGGTTTGCCTTTGAAACGAACAGAGATCATTCAGTCGTTTTTGAGATTGCATCCAAGTACTGCATTTCGGACTCTTTTGTTGACTATGATGGCTACTCCATCTCTTCTAAGGGATTCCTGTCCACAGTAGTAGATATGATGGTCATCTGAGTTAAATTCACCCATTCCAAAGTGTAGCTGCTGCTCTTTGCTGGAGCAGCCTTGAAGAGATACCCCATGTCCAAGGTAAAAGAAACCCAAGTAAGATGGCTGGCACTGAGAGAGGGCATAAGACAGACTGAAACCACAATCACAGACAACTAGCCAATCTGATCACACGGACCACAGCCTTGTCTAACTCAGTGAAACTAAGCCATACCGTGTGGGGCTACCCAAGATGGATGGGTCATGGTGGAGTGGTCTGACAGAAAGTGATCCACTGGAGAAGCGAATGGCAAACCACTTCAGTATTCTTGCCTTGAGAACCCCATGAACAGTATGGAAAGGCAAAAAGATAGGACACTGACAGATGAACTCCCCAGGTCGGTAGGTACATAATATGTTATGGGAGATCAGTGGAGAAATAACTCCAGAAAGAATGAAGGGATGGAGCCAAAGCAAAAACAACACCCAGTTGTGGATGGGACTGGTGATAGAAGCAAGGTTCGATGCTGTAAAGAGCAATATTGCACAGGAACCTGGAATGTTAAGTCCCTGAATCAAGGCAAGGGGTCAAACAGGAGATGGCGAGAGTGAACATCAACATTCTAGGAATCAGTGAACTAAAATGAGCTGGAATGGGTGAATTTTCAAGTAGCACTGAAATAAAATATAGCACATTCAAAAACAAAAATAAAAGCCTCACTAAGACACACCCACAGCTATATATAAAATAGATAACCAACAAGGACCTACTGTACAGTACAGGGAATATATTCAATACATGGCAATAACATAAAATGGAAGAGAATATTAACATATTTATATATATATGTATAACTCACTTTACTGTACACGTGAAACTAACACACCATTGTAAATCAACTATATCTCAATAATTTCATACTTCAGTAATTTTTTAAAAAGTTATTGAGATACAGTTGATTTACAATGTTGTGTTTCAGGTGTACAACAAAGCTGCTCAATTCTACATATACATATATGTATGTGTATATTCATATATGTAATAATTTTCAGATTCTTTTAGACTACATATTATTACAAGATATTAAATATGGTTCCCTGTGCTGTACAGTAGGTACTTGTTGACTATCTGTTTTATATATAGAAGTGCGCATCTGTTAATCCCAAACTCATAATTTATCTTTCTCTACATTCCAAACTCATAATTTATCTTTCCCTCCACCTTTCCCCTTTGATAACCATTGTTTTCTACATCTGTGTGTCTATTTCTGTTTTGTAAATAAATTCACAAATTTTGTAAATAATTTGTGTAATTTTTTAGATTCTACATATAAATGATATCATATGATGTTTTTCTTTTTAATCCTTGGGTCATCCCCATTCTTGTCCATCTTCCAAAGCATGCTGGCCATGAACAAGTTATTAGGTACTGTCTGATGACCTCACTAATGGGATATAAGTGAGAATTAGCACTTCCCCATAACCCACCTACTAAAAATTTATGAAATCAAGTCCCAGACCAAATTTTGTCACATATAAAAAGATAAGCAAGCATTCATCCTCAACAAAACACCACTCTTGAGGCTCTGAAAGTGTCTTACAAGGAAGGGTCTTTGAAAACAAATGATACAATATTCCAGTTGCATATTTCAGTGAATCATCTCCTCCACACTATGACCAACACTCTTCTAAACCAGCAGCAAGGCACTAGCTCATTTATGAATAAACCTTCCAAGTTATCTTATAACAGTATACAGTGTATAAGGGTATACAGTGAAAGAGACACTAGATTTTAATGTCCTGTTCCTTAAAGAACAAAGATGGTTTTCAAACTCTTTTACCTTATCTGTCTGTTGTTGTTGTTCAGGGGTCCCGTCATGTCCAACTCTTTGCAACCCTGTGGACTGAAGCATTCCAGTCTTTCTTGTCCTTCACTATTTCCCAGAGTTTGCTGATACTCATGTTCATTGAGTTGATGATGCCATCCAACCATCTCATTCTCTTTCATCCCCTTCTCCTCATGCCCTCAATCCTTCCCAGCATCAGGTTCTTTTCCAATGAGTCAGCTCTTCACATCAGGTATTGGAGGTTCAACTTCAGCATCAGTCCTTCCAATTCAGGCTTAATTTCTTTTAGGACTGACTAGTTTGATCTCCTTGCTATCCAAGGGATTCTCAAGAGTATTCTCTAGCACCAAAGTTCAAAAGCACCAATTTCTATCATCAATTCTTCAGTGCTCAGTGTTCTTTATTGTCCAACTCTCACATCTGTATGTGACTACTGGAAAAATGATAGCCTTGACTATATGGATCTTTGTTAGTAAAGTGATGTCTTTCCTTTTTAATACTCTGTCCAAGTTGGTCCTAGCTTTTCTTCCAAGGAGCAAGCATCTTTTAATTTCATGGCTGCAGTCACCATCTGCAGTGATTTTGGAGCCCAAGAAAATAAAGTCTGTCACTGTTTCCATTGTTTCCACATCTATTTGCCATGACATGATGGGACTGGATGCTATGATTTTAGTTTTTAGCAAAACTGCTCCAATGGAAGCACATTTATAGCCCTCCCTATTCCTAATCAACAACCTTCCTAACATCCATCAACCTTCCCAGTGAATTAGCATAGCTTTGCTAGTGGCTCAGATGGTAAAGAATCCACCTGCAATACAGGATACCTGAGTTTGATCCAAGGATCAGGAAGATCCCCTGGAGTAGGAAATGGCAACCCACTCCAATATTCTTACCTATGGAATTCCAGGGACAGAGGACCCTGGCAGGCTACAGTCCATGTGGCTGCAAAGAGTCAGACACAAATGCATGACTCTATCACTTTCTTTCTGATATTATTTGGTGAGAAAGGAAACCAAATATTTGTAGCAGCCACCCATGAAGTTTGGGGTTTCAGATTAAAAGTGGGCAGATCTTTCTGACACATTTAGATTTAACTGATTAACACTAGCATGCAATGGGATGATATTCACTTTTGGCATGCTGCAGTCCATGGGGTCACAAAGAGTCAGACACAACTGAGCAAATGAACTGAACTGAACTGACTACAAATGATCTTACTGACTCACCTCTTCCATCGGCTTATGAGCACTTATTCACTTACTTGATTTTTTTCTGTCTTGCCTTTGGCATTATCATCTGTCCTGACCTGAAGTACAGTTGTGTTTCCACAATACTGACCTCATCACTCCGCAGTCTCCCCTGCTTACACCAGCCAGTTGCTCTGGGCCTGGAGCAACGGTGCTGAAGGATTTCTGGACCTTCCTGGCCCTGCTTTCTCCCAGCCTCTGTTGCACACTCCCAACTATGGGACACAGAGTACATGCCAAATGTCTATGCTTTTCTGTCCTGTCAGAAAGATGAATCCCTAAACTTCAGCCAGGTCACTACCTTAGTAGGGAAAAAAAAAACCAACAGCAGTTTTTGGAGAGAGATTCAGAGGACAAGTTGATTCATCTCTTTTTGTTAATCTGGGATGAAGATGATAAAGCTGAGATAGTTTAGTCATCACTCTCAGACCTGACACCCAAGGATTGACACCCCCACCTCTCTTCCTCCCTCTTCCTCCCTCTGCAACAGTGGACTTTGGAACACCAAATGCTTCTAGATAGTTGCCACTCTTGACTATTGAACAGAAATTTTCAAGATACAGGATGAAAGATATAAGGCGGCTCTAAGACTGAAAGAATATCTACATCAAATAACAATGACTCAATTTTGAAGGAAAGAAATAGTTTAACTATGATTCAATAAAGACAGACAACTTTGGAGAACTATTACATTTCTGAATTGAGCTGGGAGATCAACCAGATAAGTGAATGAGGAGCAGGGTGTGAGCTGGAACAGCCCTTTCTGAAGCGGCAGTTGATTGGCTCACCTCTGCCTCACCAGCAGGAAACCTAGTTTTCAGACTTCTCAGTTTTTCAAGAGAGCCACACCATCTTGGTTTTTCGTATGTAATCAAATTATTTAAAAACGTTGTGGGGTGATTTTAATTTAAAGTAATACTGTGCAAATACAATACCACCATTGGCCCACCTCCCCTGGTATGGCTGGAATATTGGTCTTCCTTGAACATCTTAAGTTGGCAATGAGGGTCGAGTCATCCTAAACATGAGGGCAGAGCTGTAAGCCATCCCATTGAGACAATAAAATGCTTCTCATAAGGTATAGAATTAAATCTGCTTTATATAAATCTTTTAAAAAAGCTATCATCTTCTAAAAAGCTACTTGAAAGTTAAAGTGTTAGTTGCTCAGTCATGTCTGACTCTTTGTGGCCCACCAGGCTCCTCTGTCTGTGGGATTCTCCAGGCAAGAATCCTGGAGTGGGTTACCATTCCCTTCTACAGGGGATCTTCCCAACCCAAGGATTGAATATGGGTCTCCTGCATTGCAAGCAGATTCTTTACCATCTGGGTCACCAGGAAAGCCCCTAGACATAATAGAAGACTCCTTATCTAATTTATTTCTGCTTTGCAAGTTAGATATCTATACCATTTTTTTCCTAGATTCCACATATGTGTGATAACATATAATATTTGTTTTTCTCTTTATGACTCACTTCACTCTGTATGACAGTCTCTAGGTCCATCCACTTCTCTCAAAATGACCCAGTTTCATTCCTTTTCATGGCTGAGTAATATTCCATTATAAATATATACCACATCTTCTTTATCCATTCCTCTGTTTATGGACACTTAGGTTGGTTCCATGTCATGGCTATTGTAAATAGTGTTGCTATTAACATTGGGGTGCTTGTATCCTTTTGAATTAATTTTTCTCTGTGTATATGTCTAGGAGTGGGATCCGTAACTAATTTAACCTTAATAGCAACCCAAAAGGCAGATATTATTTCTGTTTTTCAGATAAAGAAATTGGGAAAACCTGAGGAGTAAGGAACTTTCACAGCCTCCAACAGATATGCTGTACTATCATTTGAATGAAAGTTATGTGTGACTCCATGGCCTTAACCTGAGATCTGAGTCACTAACTCAAAGTTACTTAAGTCACATTTGTTACTGATATTTTGTCAATCAATAACTATTATCACATGCCAATACCACCCCTTTTTATTTTTATTTCAGTGAAGTCATAGGTATTCCTGTCATACCTGTCCTGGAAAGGAGGAGCATGGTGATAAAATCAGCCTTGTACCTGTTAGCTAGATCTACATATAAAAAGTTGGGAGAAGTCATTTTCATGTTGTTCCTTTCATTGAAAAAATTTTCCACACTCGCACCTGAAATAGTCTGGTCTATTTACTGACTTTATGTAAATCTGAGAGAGTCATTTCCCAGGCAGGTTGATAAGAAGTCTAGGGGTCCCCAAGGAGAGAGGGGTCTGGAATTCTCAAGGAGGAAGAAAGGACAAACTTTTTTTTCTTTTCTCTCTACATTCCTTAGGATTATATAACAATAATGTATCCCGCCTGAGGACAGTCTCTGGATTAAACTTTCTGGCTAATTCTGTTATCTTAAAATGTAAATTATGGGAGTAGGTCTGTCTTTACAAGGATTATAACAATAATGTATCCTGCCTGAGGACAGTCTCTGGATTAAACCTTCTGGCTAATCCTGTTATCTTCGGGTATATAACTCCACTGCTAACTCTAGCAAGTGGGTACTCTTTCTGCCCCCTTCTGATGCCTATGTCAGAAGCTTTTTCTATCTCCTTTATACTTCAATAAAACTTTATTACACAAAAGCTCTGAGTGATCAAGCCTCGTCTATGGCCCCGGATTGAATTCTTCTCCTCTGGAGGCCAAGAATCCCGGCATCTTTACGTGGTTCAGCAACAAACCTTTCAAACCTATGAAAATACCGAAGTATTCCCCCACAGGGTGGAAGAACCACCAATGGCTCAATTACTTGAACACTTGAACAGATTCAAGAGTCATTGCTTCAAAGTGTTGATGAAGTTCACTAATGCTCCTGTGGATGGCTCACAGAAACTTTGAAAAGACAGAGGAAAAATTAATATTTAAACAGAATATGGATTAAATTTTAAACACAATATTGATTTAGAAAACAAGGGAAAGTCTGATGTTTCATTACATGCAACTCTGAATCCATATGCAACAAAACCCAGGAAAACAGAAATAGATACCTTATTTGAGAATATAGGTATAAAAAAAAAAATTGAGTATCTGTATTTATCTCCACCTCCAAATAAAAAGAACATGGAATTATCAGTGGTAAGATTTCAGTCATCACTAGTGAACATGTTTAGGGAGGCAACCTTTCCTAGACACTTCAAATATTCCACTAAGGGTTGGGGCTTTTCTCTTTGTATCTAAGCAATGGGATTTTCCCACCTAGTGATGAGGAGGTAAAAGGAGTCTGAGAAGATGTACTGAGCTCACATATAAGAGAATTTGATTATGAATCAGAGGAAGTGACTCTAGATCTCTCACTAGTTACTATGTGACCTTTCACAAGAACTCAGTTTTCTCTCTCTTCATTGTGAGGCATGAATAAAATTAAAAATAATCATGATAATCATAGTAATAATAATAATAATGGCTGTATTGGTTGAAATAACAGTAGATACAATTTGCCTGTCACTTTGCATGCATTATCCAGTTAATATTAGCAGCAACCATAAAAACTATGCATCATTCTCCCCATTTTGTATTATTCAGTTACTGGCCCAGAAATACACACAAAAGAGGCTCACTACAAATCCCATAGTCTTTCCACTAAGCTGGCTGGGAAAGTTTATTCCAACCGTTCATAGAATTCTACTTCCTCCCCATCTACTCATAGTTCATTTATTTTCACCGAAAAACATTGTTTTCTCCCTGAGAGTCATTATGATATATGAAAAAAGGAATAGCAATTTAATAAAGTACATAATACAGATCTCCAATTCCAGGAACTGTTCTTTTATCTAAAGGTGTCTTTGTTTAACCAAGGCTAAGAACAGGGTAGGTTCTCCCCTATTTTTTTTGTTCCATTTTGATTATCTGATGTAATTGAAATAAAACCTTGATCCACTCAGTGGCAAACACACTCAAATGCTTGTCAGCTGTTCTTGTTCTATTGCACTCCCCTCTACCCTGTTTGCAGCTTCACCTTGCTGCTTCCCACAGTTTCTCCACAATCTTTTGTGTGCCTGTGAGTTCAGAGAACAGGGCATCACACCACATGGACCAGACAGGTGTGCCTTCCCAGAGCTGTTAGCTGGGACTAAAATATCTGTGGTGAAATGGGCCAAATGAAAATAAATCCCCCAAATAATCAATAAACAAGGTTGATATGAATACCTTCACGTGATAAAAAGGCAATTTGTGGTCCACGGTTGGAGTCTCTCCTGTACCCTATAGCTTATTTCTTCCTTAGGAGAAATCACAGCAATTCTAAGGTATGTTTCCATTTAAAGTAATTAAGCAAACACATAAACAGGCATTTAAGGAATAATTAGACTTAAATAGTAATGTTCTTTTTTTCAGGAGATTTCAACAGCCATGATTCATACATATTTATATAACATTTGGGAGATAGCCTTGGGATGTCTGTTTTGTTTTTCCTTCATTTATTCATTAGACAATGAGAACAGAGAAAGCCAAATACCATATGATATCACTTATATGTGGAATGTAAAATATGACACAAATGAACATATCTATGAAACAGAAACAGACTCACAGACACAGAGAACAGACTTGCTGTTGCCAAGGGGGATGTGGGTGGAGGAGGGATGTATTGGGAATCTGGAATTAGTGGAAGCAAACTATTTTATAGGGAATGGATAAAGAACAAGATCCTACTATATAGCTCAGGGAACTGTATTCAATATAGTGTGACAAATCATAATGGAAAAGAAAAAGTTAAAGTATATATATATATATATATATGCACACACACATACGTATATAAAACTGAATCACTTTGTTATACAGCAGAAATCAATACTGCATCTGAAATCAGCTATTCTTCAACAAAATTTTTAAAAATAAAGAAAATGAGAGCGCAGAGACAGAAATAAGAGAGAGAGAGACACATAGAATGTACTCTTTGTGGTGTGTGCTTAGTTGCTCAGTCGTGTCTAACTCTTTGAGACCACATGCCAGGCTCCTTTGTCCATGCGGATTCTCCAGGCAGGAATACTGGAATGGGTTGCCATGACCTCCTCCAGAGAATCTTCCCAACCTAGGGATCGAGTCCAGGTCTCCTGCATTGTAGGCAAATTCTTTTTCATCTGAGCCACCATGGAAGCCCAAAGGGAGTCGAACCCAGGCTGCCTGGGTGAAAACCAGAAATCCTAACCACTAGACCATGTGAAACTTGAACCCTGGACCCTCAGATTAAAAGTCTGGAGCTCTATCAACTAAGCTACCCAGGCACTCAGTCTTTGTAGAGTCATAGATTAATGGCTGGAGAAGGCAATGGCACCCCACTCCAGTACTCTTGCCTGGAAAATCCCATGGATGGAGGAGCCTGGTAGGCTACAGTCCATGGGGTCGCTAAGAGTCGGACACAACTGAGCGACTTCACTTTCACTTTTCCCTTTCATGCACTGGAGAAGGAAATGGCAACCCACTCCAGTATTCTTGCCTGGAGAATCCCAGGGACAATGGAGCCTGGTGGGCTGCCGTCTGTGGGGTCGCACAGAGTCGGACACGACTGAAGCGACTTAGCAGCAGCAGATTAATGGCAATGATGAATAACTGCCTTCAAGCCTCTGTCTGGTCCACACTTCTTCTCACATCCTCCCCATCTGCACTGAACAATCCAATTTCCTGAGCCACCTGTGTTTTCGCTAGGAAGACTGACAGCCACTGCTTCATCTGCAATGCCTGAAGGGTCCTTGTCCCTCACCCCCACCTGTCCTCCTTGCCCTGAGTGACTGCTAGTCTTTCAGGGCTCTATTTAAAGTGATCTACTTCAGCCTGGTAGCTCATATGGTAAAGAATCCATCTGCAATGCTGGAGACGTGGTTTCAGTCCCTGGGTTGGGAAGACCCCCTGGAGGAAGGCATGGAAACCTCCTCCAGTATTCTTGCCTGGAGAATCCTCATGGACAGAGGAGCCTGGCAGGCTACAGTCCATGGGGTTGCAAAGAGTTGAATACAATTGAACAACTAAGCATACATCACAGCTTCAGCCAGAGTCTCCTCACCTCTCAGCCAGATGAAGTGCATCTCTTTCGAGGAATCACAGGCATTAGCTAACCCTTCAAACTATCACTAGAGTGCATGTTTACCTATCTAGGTTATTGTGAGTGACCTATGGGCAAGTGACTGTACCTGTATCTTATTTATTTCTTTGTTTCGTTTCTTGTTACCTTGGGAGCTAGTCTTGGGGACAAGCTTAAAACAATACATGTCAAAGGAATAAAGGAAAAGATAGTTAAGGAAGTCACACCTTAATAGCACAGACAGAGGTGACGGAGTAAGCAGAATGCAATATGACAATCTCTGTGAGCAGAGCATCCCACCCTTATAAGTGAGCAAGGGTTTTTTTACTACCAGCACAGAAAGCCAAACCCTGACAGTGGGTGTTTGCAGCCAAGTAAGGGTTTATTTGCAGGGAGCCTAGCAAGAGAGTGGGGGACAAGTCTCAGATCCACTCCAACTTGGTCTTTGAGTTATCAGTTTTTTAACAGGGGAGCACAAGAAGGCTGAGGTTAATCCTCATCTTGTGACATTTCTGTGACATTTCTTAATCGTAGTTTCAAGAGCCAGCATAACTCTGGTCTATGATTCTCTGTCCGGGTGGTCTATGGACCAGAATCTGTGAGCTCATCTTGTCCTGGAGAGGAAAAAAAAAACAAAACTGTATGTTAATGTTACCATATACAAAAGCAACTTTAGCACGTTAAAGCTGTTTTTGATAAGAGAAGTCTTAGTCATCTGATTCTGGTTGATTAGTGTTCAGTTAACACAGGATTAGGGAGAAGGCACTGGCGACCCACTCCAGTACTCTTGCCTGGAAAATCCCATGGACCGAGGAGCCTGTAGGCTGCAGTCCGTGGGGTAGCTAAGAGTCGGACACGACTGAGCGACTTCACTTCACTTTTCACTTTCCTGCATTGGAGAAGGAAATGGCAACCCACTTCAGTGTTCTTGCCTGGAGAATCCCAGGGACGGCGGAGCCTGGTGGGCTGCCGTCTATGGGGTCACACAGAGTCGGACACGACTGAAGCGACTTGGCAGCAGCAGCAGCAGCAACACGGGATTAAAGGTAGAGGAGACAAGCAAGAGAATAGTTTTGGACAGAGATCAGTCATGAACTTGGTAAAGGAACTCAGCTTTACCGTGGGCTCATTTTCACCCGGTGTCAGGGAAGGTTTCTCTCCTCTTGTCTTCATTACCAACCAGGGTTCTTGGCCTCCTTAATCAATAGAAATTGTTAAGAAGCCAGACAAGAAATTCAGGCAAGGCTTCATTGGGACCCCTGATGCAGGTTCCTTCTCTTACTCCCCAGAATTGGAGTGAGTTGGTCCCTTACATGGCGTGGGGGTAGGAGGAGGTTCAGGGGTTGGGCTTGAGGGATGGCTTAGGTGGTCTGCCCACCCTTTTGGTGGTGTTGAGTGCAGGGGGCATGCACAGTACATTGCTTTTGTTTTCAGATCTTCAAAAGTGGCAGTTGGATTTTTTTGTTTTGTTTTGTTGTTCATAATTTGCCCCAACTGCCCACACAGTTACTTTTAGTCCATTATTGTTTCTTTCTATCTGCTACTCAATGAGGAATGCAGCTAGCACTGTAGCAAAGCACCCCAGGTCCCAGTCCCCAACCTGTCTCATCTTCACTCCCATTTTCCCAAGTAAGCTGTTCACCTCCAGGTTTCAAGAACAGGATCAATATTGATTTCTGCCCCAACATAAAATGCAATGGAAAACAAAAATGCAGTGAGAGATAGTTAACAAATGAATGTGGATGCCAGGAGCAAGGAGCTTATAGAGGGAATATTTCTGCTGTCCAGTCTGAGAGAACACACTGCATCAAAACATGGGGGCAAGAAGGACATGGTACCATGACAAGGGGAGCAGAATAAAGTTGGAGGGGGGCAGAGGGCATTCTGGATAGAAACTAAGCTGTGAACATGTGTTTTAAGGAGGCAGGGTCAGGTCTTCACCATCCATGAAGGTTTTCCTTTTGGTTATTTCAAGCTCAGAAATTTCTATGAGGCCACCTAATACTTCTTTCTTCATGAATCAGCTAAGTGAATGCCTCTCAGTACGAGTCTAACACAGGAAGGAGCTGACAGTACAAGGTTAATGTTAAGAGTATAAGGCAGGGGTTTTAGTGTACAAATTCTCCTACCAACTCATTCTCTTCAGACTTCATAGGGAGGAAACTAGATTTCCTCAGACACAATATACACATGATAGCCAAATTAAACTGGGAAAAATTAAAAATGAAAAAAACAAAAACAAAAAGGCACTTTAGTTAGAAGCTGTGTCAGAGCATGATCTCTGTATCGTGACAACTCTGGGCAGAAGATTTCCCAGCAGCTCTCAAGTGTGGATTCAGGTTCAGGGACCTATTCTAAATTTCTTTCCTTTAAATCTAGAGCAGATAGATGTGTGAAACCATCATCTCCCAGACAAATGTCCTGTGGACAGGATAACCTGGCACCTTGTTTCAGCATGCTGAGAGCAGAAAATGCACATTTAGCTGAGATATTTACAGATGGGTTTTGTTGATGTGCTTTCCCCTTAGACCCAAGGAGCGTAAGCCAGAAAATCAGAAGGTAAGAAGTGGTTGTAAAGTTCAGTGTGCTCCTCATAAAGTTCAGTGTGCATCCACAGAAAGTGAAAGCGCCAGTCACTCAGTCGTGTCCAAATCTTTGTGACCCTATGGACTATACAGTCCAGTCCATGGAATTCTCCATAGCCTTTCCCTTCTCCAGGGGATCTTCCCAACCCAGGGATCGAGCCCAAGTGTCTCGCATTGCAGGCAGATTCTTTACCAGCTGAGCCACAAGGGAAACCTGAGAATGCTGGAGTGGGTAGCCTATCCCTTCTCCAGCGGATCTTCCCAGCCCAAGAATCAAACTGGGGTCTCCTGCACTGCGGCGGATTCTTTACCAACTGAGCTATCAAGGAAGCCCAGACTAGTAAACAATTTTCTAGTGTCTCAGACTCTGCCCGTTCAGACTAGTAGTTCTTACTTTCTTTGGGTGAGATGGTTAAGAGAGTAAATAATGGGGCAGGGATTTCTTCTTCATATTTCTTTTTCTAAGGACTCAGGAAGAGCTTGAAGACAAGAGAAAAGATGTCCCTTTGCCAGAATCTGAGAGTATTTTTTGATCCCTGAGTCAGGAAGATCCCCTAGTGAAGGAAATGGCAACCCACTCCAGTCTTCTTGCCTGGAGAATTCCATGGACAGAGTCTGGCAGGTTACATACAGTCCATGGGGTTGCAAAGAATCGGACATTACTGAGCGACTTTCACTCGCTGTATATCTTAGCCACTGATGATGTATTCTCTAAACACACACACACACACACACACACACACACACACACACACACACACACATCTGAAATTAGCTCTAACAGAGAAAGGAGAGAACTTAAGTGAAAGAATATATATACTCAAAAAAGAGAAACCATTTCAGGCCCCATATTAAATGGAAAAATGTAGGAAAAGAAAAAGTTCACAGAGCACAGGATTTGAGCTTCCTGAGTTATACAGAAAATTTCCACTGGCTATCTAATTTTACATAAAGTAATGTGTATGTTTCAACACTACTCTGAGGTGGGAGGTGGGAGAGAGGTTCAAGAGGGAGCAAATACATGTATACCTATGGCTGATTCATGTTGATACAGGGCAGAAACTAACACAATATCATAAAACAGTTATCTTCCAATTAGAAATAAATGCATTTAAATAAAATTTTAAATGCTTTTAAAAAGAAATGTTCATTTATTGCCTCAAATATATTAATAATCTATTATATGTAGCTTCCCCAATAGCTCAGTTGGTAAAGAATCCATTGCTTGCAATGCAAGAGACCCCATTTTGATTCCTGGATCAGGAAGATTGAGTGGAGAAGGGATAGGCTACCCACCCCAGTATTCTTGGGCTCCCCTTGTGGCTCAGCTGGTAAAGAATCTACCTGCAATGCGGGAGACCTGGGTTGGATCCCTGGGTTGGGAAGATCCCCTGGAGAAGGGAAAGGCTACCCTCTTCAGTATTCTGGCCTAGAGAATTCCATGGCCTATACTCATGGGATTGCAAAGACTTGGACATGACTGAGCAACTTTCACTTCACTTCATGTGCAAACACATACTTATTGCAGCACTGGAGAAGATAATTAAATTAACATACAGTAAAAGAAAAGTGTATTCATAAACCATGATATTATCATGTGTAAAGAGACATAAATATGATGCATATAAAGTCTTGTGAGAATTAGAAAAACCATCTTCTTTTTTCCTTATAATTATATCATGTGAAAGGCCAGGCTGGATGAAGCACAAGCTGGAATCAATACTGCTGGGAGAAATATCAATAACCTCAGATACACAGATGACACCACCCTTATGGCAGAAATTGAAGAGGAACTAAAAAGCCTCTTGATGAAAGTGAAAGAGGGGAGTGAAAAAGCTGGCTTAAAACTCAACATTCAAAAAACTAAGATCATGGCATCTGGTCCCATCACTTCATGGCAAATAGAGGGGGAAATCATGGAAACAATGACAGACTTTATTATCTTGGGCTCCAAAATTACTGCAGATGGTCACTGCAACCATGAAATTAAAAGATGCTTGCTCCTTGGAAGAAAAGCTATGACCAAACTAGATAGCATATTAATAAGTGGAGACATTACTTTGCCAACAAAGGTCCATCTAGCCAAAGCTATGTTTTCTCCATAGTCATGTATGGATGTGAGAGCTGGATCATAAAGAAAGCTGAGCACTAAAGAATTGATGCTTTTGATCTGTGGTATTGAAGAAGACCCTTGAGAGTCCCTTGGACTGCAAGGAGATCAAGCCAGTCCATCCGAAAGGAAATCAGTCCTGAATACTCATTGGAAGGACTGATACTGAAGCTGAAACTCCAATAATTTGACCACCTGATGGGAAGAGCTAACTCATTGGAAAAGACCCTGATGCTGGGAAAGATTGAAGGCAGGAGGAGACAGGGCCAACAGAGAATGAGATGGTTGGATGGCATCACTGACTTGATGCATATGAGTTTGAGCAATCTCTGGGGGTTGGTGATGGACAGGGAAGACTGGCATGCTGTAGTCAATGGGGTTGCAGAGAGTAGGACGTGACTGAGACTGAACTGCCATATTAAATCATATGAATTATTTTTTAAAAGTATTTTCTTATGATAAATTCTATGTCCATTTTCAATGAAATGTTTTCTTTTTTTATCTATTGATAATAACGTTTACATATATTTCTCAGCATTGATTTTTAACTTTTTAAAACTTTTTTTTGGTTATTCAAACTCATTTAAGTTTTATGCAATTAAAACTATGAATATTTCTCCTCATGGTTTCTATTTTGGTTTTGGTTTTTAAACGTTTTCTCCAGTCACCCAAATTATAGCTATATTGTCAAAAGATTTTGTAATCTTGTAATTTACATTCAAATTCTTAGGACATATGGCATTATTTTGGAGTAGTGTAAGGTAGCATGCCCCAGTTAATTTTTTTTAATTAACTCATTATTCCATCATAAAGTATTTATTTCATTTTGTGTATGTGTGTGTGCAGAATTGAGATTCTTCATTGAACACCCCTATAGCCAGGCACTGAGAACTCAATAATGAAAAAAAAGGGACAAAATTACTTTTCTCATAGGGCTTATATTGCAGTAAGGGAAACAAGTATTAAACAAATTCTTATTAAAATATTTATAATAAACCATGGAGAAAAACCTCAGTTTGGAGGCTGGATAAAGATTAAATAGAACAAACCTTTCATGGGTATGTGGGCAGAAAGATAATTTAGAGAAAATATAATACCCTGCTTAAAAGTCCTAGGATGGGCTGAATGTTCCTATTCAGGGAACTGGAAGAAATCCTCCTTTGGCTTGGGCACAGGAGGGAAGGCACCCACTATGTTCTGAAGTACTTGGGTCCATTCCATGCAAGGCAAAGCTAATCCCCTGCTTCTATAAAAAGAAAGATGTCAGCTATTCTAATATGTTTTTCTTATAGATACATTTGAGAATCACTTTTTAGACTTCAGCAAAACATTTTGATTGAAATTTCCTTTAACTGAAACATTAAACTGTGACAGATTCTTTTTTTAGTATTCAGTGGGGTGACTATTTTTAATGGAATGGATTAAAAGATATTGTCTTAGATTCAACACATACTTCTTTTGTTTTATCCATGTGTGCCTGTGTGAGCACAAGCATGTGTACGTGTGTTTGTTTTAACATGATGTGGCTTGTTAAGATTTATTATGAAAACTAATTAGCAATTATTTTTTAAAGAGAAATATTTGACTTTAAATTATTTAGCTATGTGTTTGAGAGAGACAAGTTTGGTAGTTTTCATGTGACGGCCAGCAAAATTATCCTGGCATACATCAAGAAATGAGCTTACAGGAGATTCAGAGACTCGTTTAACAGGCATCCTAAATCTTTGGATGGGAAAGGGTAGGGCTGTTGTCAATTTGTTTAGATGAAGCTCACCTGAAAGAATACCAAGTATTGTTTAAGATCAGTTAGTCTGTAAGCATGACTTTTCTATGGAGAGAAAAACTGACTTGTCTCTTTAGCATAATAGTTATAAACACAAGAAATTAGAATGCTAAAACTATTTAATAAATGGAAGAGCAAAATAAAATTGAAGATACCTTCAATTCACCTTGTCTTAACCTCTTGGCACTGGGTATTTGATCAGTCCAAGACTTATATCAGCAGTGATGTTACAAACATTTAGTCTTTTTTCAGAACTTCTATTTTTACTCTTTTTAAGTGGGAAGGTAGATTTTTTTCATCTATTTTTTTTTTCTCACAGGCTATAAAGAAAGTGATTAGCACACACTGCTTGTTACTATTATTAGATATAAGTAGAGTCCAAGGAAGTCAGAAAGTTTTATTATAGACATCATTTTCAGATCAGCAGCCATTATGCCAATGAGATTAATTTGTCATAAAGCAATGTTCATGTTGCATTGTTTTTCCTGTTGGTGTTATACACCAACTCTCAAGTGCATTTGTTAGGAACTAACCCCCTCCACCACCCCCGGGGACGTGTCAGTTCCTTGGTATATGGGCACATCAACAGAGCAGCTTTCCACTCTTCCAAGAGAACAGTCCTAAGGCACAAAGATTAAGATATGGCCACTGAAATTTGTCAGAGCATTCTGAAGGGTTGGAGCGTTGTGGAGGTGGGGGTGCTGTGTATGTTATAGCCAAGACCAGTTTTCCTCTCACCAAAAAAAAAAAAAAAATCACTATTAAGTGTTTCACATTTTCTTTCAAACATTTCTTTACTACAAACACTGACCATGGAATTTTGTTGTCTTGGTGCTATTTCCACTCATATTATTTATACTCTCCATTGTTAAAGCTGTTTCTATCACTTTAATGACCACATAGGTTTCTTCTGGGTCGCTTTACTCTGACTCATTTAGACTAGTATTTGTCTACTAGCACATCACAGCAAGAGGATGTGTAGGGAATGCTTCACAAGCCAATGTATGATCAGTTTCTGTTATAAGTATGCATTTTGTATCATACTTATATCCTTGTATCAACTAAAGATCATACTTTTATTGTGGGGTCTGCTAGATAGAACATGGAACTGAACACAAGAAACTGACAAAACAACATTATTTGAATAGTAAAGAAAAATTACATGATTATTAAACCACTTTAAGATTTTGCCCAAAGACTACATAAAGAATTCACCTTAAGGAATAAATTCTTCTGCTTGAGAAGGAATGGAGATAGTGACCAAACGAAGAGCATAAGAAATAGGGAATTAACCAATCCTTTTAGAATTCCAATGTTATAAACTGCGTGGAGACACAAATGTATTAAGCATTATTAACTGAAACACCTTCTGGTTCCTGGGCCTTTTCTTCTTTTTCCCTGGCCTCAGGTTTAGAGTTGAAAGTATAACTTTCAGTATGGTAGGCCATTCTCATTAGTTTATGGAAGATCTTGTTCAGGTTTACTTTTTCACTATTCCTGATCCTATTCTGTATTCTCACATAGACACTCAGTCTCATGTGTGTGTATTATGTTTCCTTAGATATGTATATAACTTTATCAAAATGCAGTGGTCCTTTCTAGGTTATGTGAATGGTACTGTGCTATGGAGACCGTGTATAATGCTGTAGTTTGTCTTCTTCATGTTATTTTATGTATACCTGATTCACTGTTCCTAAATGCTTGTTACAGTGAATGCGTTCATCCCATTTTATTTGTTTGGAGATGAACACATAAGACAGCTGCAAACAATAGCTACCACAAACAATGTTGAAAAGAGTTAGCTCCATCGTGTTCTTTTGTGAACTTCTTTGAAAAGGGTTCCTGGGTAATAGGAAACATACATATACTATGCAGCTACTGCCAGTTGCCCTCCATATCAACCATACAAACATTTTTTAAAGGTTAAAATGATGTTGAATTTATTATCCTGCTTATGCAAATGTCTTTGAGGACAAGTTAGTAGATTCAGTTTTTAAAACTTCACACACTGAAAACTTTACGCTATAATTATTTTGATTCTTAACCACTAAAACTCTTAAATATCCAGAAAAAATCCTTGACCTGTTTTTTCAACAATAAACTGCTAATTATGTATCACACTATTATTAAAAAACCAGGTAACTAGGTCACTACCTGGAGTAGGAAATGGCAACCCACTCCTGTATTTTTGCCTGGAAAATTCCATGGACAGAGAACCCTGGCAGGATACCGTCTGCGGGGTGGCAAAGAGTCAGACATAACTGAGCAACTGAGCATATACATGCAGATACATGTAACTAAATGTATAGTTATAGCATTTCAATTTTTGTCCTTGATATAATTTCAGAAGATGGAACTCTATAAGAAATTTGTGTATTATTTTAAAATCTGTTATAAGGCAAACCTATGGATCAGTATTTCTCTGGAGAATTGTTCTAGGATAGATACTAATTTTAAATACTTTACAGATTGTTTGCCACAGGTTTATTATGTATCTTTTAAATTATAAATATAAACTAATTTATTCTATCTTTCTTTGCATATTTTTCCACATTGCCTGAATCCACACATACCTCCACCCTCACCAACAATTGTTCTGCTGCAAACGTCAATTATTTTCTAAAAGATATATGCTAATAATAGTAAAATTATATACGAAATTATTATTGCTGAAGTTGAATACCTTTCCATATGAAAATGAATGTGAAAGTGCCAGTCACTCAGTGGTGTCCGACTCTTTGCAACCCCATGGACTGTAGCCCTCCAAGCTCCTCTGTCCATGGAATTCTCCAGGCAAGAATACTGGAGTGGGTTGCCATTCCTTTCTCCAGGACCTTTTCATATACTTCTATATATTTTTCTTTTTTTCTCCTTTTCCCTGTATTGTTCTTGCTGATTCATAAAAGTCCTTCTATATTCAAGATACTAGTTCTTAATTGGTTTCAGTTGTTGAAAATGTCTCCTTCCAATCAGTCATAGGTTTTCTAATTATCTATATTTTCTTCTTTAATAGATTTCTGAATTCTTATGTGATCAAATCCATTAACTCTTTCTTCCTTACAGTTTTTGGTTTGAGGATCTGGGATACATTTTCCTCCACTGTCCTTTTTCAAGGGCCCTGGGTAATTCTCCTAGAGTTTCTTCCTTTAGTTTTAAGGTATTTAAGATTATAAGCACTCTGAGTTTCACATTTATATATTTAATGAGAAGGATCCAACTCCACTTTTTTCAATTTAGTGGGCTTATATCCTTAACATTTTCCTATTATTCTGGCATGCCTGTTTTGTCATATATCACACTGGCTATAAATACATGTTTGGTTCTGAACTTTTAATCCTAAACTCTCAGTCAATTTTGGATCAGCGGTATATTGGCCACACACACCCTTGACAGATTTTTAGAAACTGTATATATTCGAATAAAGATTACTCTAGCTTTATAAAATGAGCTGGGAAAGTTTTATTTTACTTCCCATAAAAATATTTGTAAGTTAAAAAATAATGGTTCCTTGAAAGTTTGTAGAATTTATTGGTTAATCCTTTGCTGACCAATTGAATTGTTTTGAGTGAGTGAGTGAGTGAAGTCGCTCAGTCGTGTCTGACTCTTTGTGATCCCATGGACTGTAGCCCACCAGGCTCCTCCATCCATGAAATTTCCTAGGCAAGAGTACTTGAGTGGGTTGCCATTTCCTTCTCCAGGGGATCTTCCCAACCCAGGGATCAAACCCGAGTCTCCTGCATTGCGGGCAGATGTTTTACTGTCTGAGCCACATTTATCAAATGGCTCATACTCTCTATTTCGTTGACAATTTTTCACATTTCATGTTTTTGTAGAAATTTACCCTTTCATCTAAGTTTGCAAATTTGTTAGCGTTTAATAGCTTTAACATTCTTACTGGGACTTCCCTGGTGGCTCAGCTGGTAAAGAATCTGCCTGCAATGCAGGAGATCCTGGTTGGATCCCTGGGTTGGGAAGATACCCTGGAAGAGGGCATGGCAACCCACTCCAGTATTCTTGCCTGGAGAATCCCAATGCACAGAGGAGCCTGGTGGGCTACAGCAGTCCATGAGGTCACAAAGAGTCAGACACGACTAAGTGACTAAGCACAGCACAGCAACATTCTCAATAATTTCAAAATCCCTTTGGTGTCTTATTAATTTCCAAACTAGAATTTTGAAGTGACCCTTTTATTATTGATTTCCAATTACATTACATTCTCACTGAAGACTTTCATCTACATGAGTTTGTATTTTTGAAATTTATTCAGCATCATTTATGGCCTGCATATGGTTATATTTGTGAGTATTACTTATGAATTCAAAATATTTATTTTGACAGTATCCACCTGTCTACACATGCATTATATATATTTATAATTCATTGATTGGGTTATGTATATTTTCTATAAGTTCGCTTGACTTATTTTTGAAAGAAGTATGTTAAATTATCCAACTGTAATTATTAGCTTAACTATTTGTTCCTCAACATTGTCAGTTATTCCTTCATACATTTCACATTTATAAATATAGGTTTGTATATATTCATGACTGCCATACCTTCTTTATCTTTTGTGCCTTATTATGTCTTCTTATGATGTTTCTAAACTTTGCTTCTATCTTTACTGATACAAAATTTTAAAAATTCCCTGGGTTGAGTATATTGAAAACAATACTCAATCACCTTTCAGCCATTGTTGCTCTTGAGACAGCTGACATAAACTTAATTTTTACCTCCAAAAGCCTTTCAGAATCCTCCTTTGTCATTTGAACGACCTAAGTTTCACTATTACGTCAAGGAAGTCTTTCTGTTTCCCTTGTGGTTCCTGTAAGCACCATCAATTTGAAGTCATCACCTTTCATTTATTATGAGAAATGTTTCCACGTAATATATTCAAGTACTTACTGTTTTCCTCCATTTCTTTTAGTTTTTCTTCTGAACATATTACTCTATTACTCAGGTTTTTCCTTCTTCTATTTATTAGCTTACCTTTTAATTTATATCTGATGACTTCTCAGAAAGGGCTTTCCAAATCATTTTTTCTTCTTTAAGTTTATTATTCACCCATATATCAATTCCCTTATATCAACTATTATAATATTCATATTCAATATTTTAACTTAATTATTTTTGATGTAACTATTGGGCTTTCTTTTTTCTCACTACCAATATTACCCCCTCTATCTTTGAATATCATTTTAAATCCTCGTTCTCAACAGCTTATTGTATAGAGGTTATTTAGTTTATTCTCTTTCTCTTTAAGTGTTGTGATCCTTAAGTGTCTTGTTATTTTCCACTGTAGTCTCATAATTTATTGAGGCTTTCAGCTACTTTACATATATTCATATATTCTTAGGGAGAAAAAGCAAACCCTTAAGCTTCAAAATATGCTATATTTGGAGGGTGAGAATGACTGGGACAGAGGGAGTATGTCTGTATTGGGCCACCTGATGTGAACAGCCAACTCATTGGAAAAGACCCTGATGCTGAGAAAGATTGATGGCAGGAGCAGAAGGGGGTGACAAAGGATGAGATGGTTGGATGGCATCATCGACTCAATGGACATGAATCTGAGCAAACTCTGGGAGGTAGTGAAGGACAGATAAGCCTGGTGTGCTGCAGTCCATGGGGCACAAGTAGTGGGACCTGACTTGACAACTGAACAGTAACAGCGAGGTGCAGACCTACTAATAGTTTGCCACATTACCCCTGGCAACCCTTGTCCTTGAGGGACTTACTTATCTTTCTTTCCTGGCTTGTGATTTTTTGTGTGATCACCTATCCCTTGGAGCTATGTTGTAGGTGGGTAGACAAAGGATTTCTCCTCTACCAGCAATCTTAACTAAACTCACTGCAATTTACTTTTTTCATCATCTATTCTCAAGGGCTTCTTTATCGCTATCCCCAGCATCTCTGAAGAGGATGTGGACAGTCCTTCCATTCCTGAACAATCATGTTGTGTCAAGGAATGAGCAACAGTCAATTCTGGGAAATATTTGGGAGAAAGGGGTTATCCTCACAATTAAAAGGTACCCCAACACAACCTATGACCATGCATCTGGATCTTTTTTACTCAAAGCTGCTACTGTTCCCTCACTGACACTCAGTCACCTTCTGTCTCCATAATATTTCCTCAGGGATTTTCATTTCTTTCTTTCATCTCTTTTTATTTTTCCCCTTTGAATCATGTGTCTCAGCTTTCAGCTTAGTGTGTCACAGTCTCTGGAAGCAGAACTCAGGAAAAATATTTTCATTTGCATTTTATGTATGAGGGAACTTAGTTCAGAGTTAAATTAATTTATCCTACATTACTGGCCAGTAAGCAGGAGAGAAGGAGAAAGCACTGTTAGATCTTACTGTAAATCTCAAGGTCTTTCCGTGGATATTTATATTGTGAAATATGTAATATATAGGAATCATTTTTAAACTACTATTTGCTCAGCCAATGAAAAAATTCATCTTGTTTTTAAAAACTCTGGAGTTGAAAAATCACTTCATATTTTTTCCAGAAAAATAGCATACCTAGAAGATATTTTCATTCCCAAAGGTTCCCTCCTACTTGATGGAGATAAGAAAAGGTGTTGAATAAGTGTAAGGATAAACTTGAGTTCCATTTACAAAGACAAATGATTCTGAAATTGCATTCGCAAACCTCATAAGTGGACACTGAGCTGTTTATAATTTAGAACCTCTCTAGTGACACACACAGAGCAAATGGAAATCAGTCCCACTCTCCACTACTAACAGAATATTAACTCTCTTTTGCAAGTAAGTGCTTTTCAATGTAATGCCTTAAACAACAGATCTTTAAACAATACAAAACATTTCATTTTAATCACCACATACTTGCCTGTTACAGGAGTGCTGAGTGCTAAAATATAAGCTAGTTAAATGAGAAATACTCCCAGAGTTGTCATTTCCTTCAGTCATTGATGGCAATGTTGAAAAAAACTTCCTGGGGTGTTGACTGATTTTTGTAGGGTTTTTGTCTTTTTATTCTTGTGCCTTTCAATCTGGGTCAGGGGAAACCTACTTATTTGAAAGCAAGGGAATTATTTCAAAAAAAACCCTTATGATTCAAGTGTCAGTGAGCCTTCTCTTTGTAAGGCATTTTAATAAGTATTTGGATGACAAATCAGACTTTTCATTGGTTTGTAGAACAATAAGTCAGCAAATCACCATCCCACAGTCCCACAATTCTCTATCCTGGATAATTTATTCTTTATGACAAATACGCTATAGCTATAGTCAAGTCATGCCATCAATCTAATAGACCAGTCAAAAGTAGAGTCTATAGCTGAATACAGGATACAAACTTGCACATGACCTATCTATTTATCTTCTTATTTGGGTGAACATATTGCTGTAAAAAGAAGAGGAGGAAAATGTGACATGGAGCATTCTATGTGCCAGGCCTTTTGTCAGTCACCTTACATTTTAATTCAACCAGGTTGGTGCAAGTATTTGATGTTATTATCAGCAATTGGTTTTCCCTTGAAAGTGTTGCCACCTTTTCCTGAAATTTCTGGAGGGAACAGTTTCACAGTAACTCTGTTGCCAAAACTCAGCCTCTGTTTCCCAGTGTTGAATAGAAACACAAAGGCAGAGTTTTGAGTGAAGTAGAAAAGAAGAGCTTTTATTGCTTTGCCAGGCAAAGGGGATCACAGCAGGCTAATGCCCTCAAGACTGCCTGACCCACCTGGAGAGGGTAGTGAGGATTTTTATAGTGTTTAATAAGCAGGGCATGAGCAGTTTATTGACTGTTCTCAGATTAGTTGGCAACAAGATGAAGTTTCAAGCTTCAACCTGATTTCAAACAGTCTAGGGCCTATGTTCTTGTGGTCCACAGTTTTCATCTGGTGGGGATCAACTTCCTGTAAAAACAACCCAGGGATGTGGCCTTTATTGGTATTTTTCGGGGAACTATGAGTTTGGTGATTCAGCTATTTATTAGATTTATAGTCTAAATTGTTACCACTTTCCTGACTCAACAACTATTCTTTGTTTCTACATCTTCACATGCCCCAATCATTAATTCTGGAGTCAGCACTTTACTTCAAAAGGCCAGGATACAAGGACTTGTACACAGTTTCATGCCCACTCCCTTCTGTCTGCACTACCACCATAGTACTGGCTTTCTAGCTGATGGAACTAGCAATACTTCACTGGAAAGAACTCTCCCCCAGTGAGGACCACACAGTTGCCACTACTCTAAAAATTAGAGATGGGAGACCACTTTCTCCACATCATGTTTTACCCTAGCATAGGTAGATCTTTCATCCTAAGTCCCTACAGATAACCAACATCAGGTAAGGACTCTATGAAAACTGTCATAGCTATTGTGCATCACCTTCTACTCAGAGAATAATTTATTCCACTGCCAAGAGCAAGAGCTGTTCATGATGTCTTATTTGGTACCCCTCTGCCTCACTCCAGGCTGCTTCCACAGTTCACAGGCACCTTCTCCCCAGATCCTCTATATTATAGAACTCCAATCTAGTAAGGAGATGAGAAATTAAAATAAGAATTCACCACTTATTCAACGTTTATATAATATATTAGGTATGGGTATCGTTCCATAGAGAGGCAATTTATTCTTTTTTAATACCTGAAGAATGGATATTATTATACCTATTGAACAGATGGGAAACAATAGGAAGTTAATATCTTGTCCAAAGTAACATCAAGCTCAAGTTTAATTAGATCCTATAGCCAGAAGATGGAAGCAACCTAAGTGTCCATCAACAGATGAATGGATAAAGATGTGGTACATTATACAATGGAATATTACTCAGCCATAAAAAGGAACAAGATTGAGTCATTTGTAGAGACATGGATGGACCTAGAGACTGTCATACAGGGTGAAGTAAGTCAGAGAGAGAAAAGTAAATATTGTATGTTAATGTACATATGTGATATCTAGAAAAATGATATAGATTATCTTAGTTGCAAAATAGAAATAAAGACAGAGAAGTAGAGAAACAATATATAGATAGTGAGGTTGAGCAGAATTTGGAGATTGGGATTGATATATACACTATTAATACTATGCATAAAATAAATAACTAATGAGAACATACTGTATGGCACAGGGAACAATACTTAATGAGGGGATATATGTATATGTGTATGTATAGCTGATTCAGTTTACTGTACAGTAGAAGCTAACACAACATTGTAAAGCAACTGTATTAAAACAAATTAATTTTAAAAAAGGAAGCTAATAGCTTGTCCAAGGTCACACCAAACTCAAGTTTGGCACACTGCCTGCCCAATACCTTCAAAGATATCAGCCTGATTTCCTACAAATTATAGAGATCATATGATACTGCTGAAGAAGGAATCTTGCAGTTCTATCTTTTTAAGGCATTTATTAAAAACAGAACATTCTGCATGAGGTTTTCTTCCTTTTATGACATGTTGGTTTAGCTTCTCTTTACCTGGTGAAAGAATATGTCTACAAATATTTTGGAAAGTTTATAACCCTATTAAAATTTAAGGCATTATTATTCTTTTTAAGGTCTAATGGTCTTTGTTTAAAGAATATTTTTATTTACACAGTGATCTCAAATTTATGTTGCTAGTGAAAGAAAATAATATGGATTCTCTCATTGTGAGGAGGGCTATGAGATATGAACACTCCAAAGCTGATTGCTTTGAAGTCTTTTATAGAAAATATTCAAGGCCTATGTGCATGATTTACACTATGTTAAATTTTTAGAAAACTCTTACTGTTGATAAAGTGGAGCAGTCACCTGCCTTTGTTTCAAGAATACCGCAACTACATATTTACCTAGATTTGTGACTATGTAGTGAGTTAATGCTTACGAATGCACACATAAACCATTAAAAATTAGGAATTATTACTAATAAAATTATACTAGTGATTTAAATGAGAACACAGTTAAAATAATACTAGCTACCACCTATTGCCAATATTTTATGTGTCAGGAGGTTATTCTATCTGCCTCATCTCACTGCATTCCTTTCTCTCAGTAACCCTAAGAGGTTGGATGCTGAGGCTTCAAGAGGTGAAGTAATGTATTCATAGTCACACATCTACAAGCTGTACAGTGCAGAGAGTTTAAATCCAGGCTTATCCACGTCTGAAATTCCTTTTGCTTGGCAGATATCTGCAGAGTTCCTCCCTCATGTGCTGAGAATTGAGCCAGAATCAATAACTCTCTGCTCACAGCTTTGACATTCTGAATTTTTGGCCCCTTTGGCATTTCACTGTCACCTGAGGGAAGTATACAAAATGAAGATTTCTTTTCTTGACTATAGGTGTCATTTCCTTTCTTCCACATTTCCCTCTTATGAACCTAAGCAATAACCTGATAAGTGAAAACCTGTACCAAGGGTTACTCAAGGTCAGTAAAAAGTAGAGAATAGTCTTGGCATGTCAAACTGAAAAAAAACTTTCTTAGAGTTTCTTAAGGATTATCTGGTCTAATGGACAATTTACTAGAACAGACTGGCCAACAGCACTGTCCCCAAAATAGTAAAACTGTAAGTCATACATTGGACTACAGGCTGTCAGAGGCAGAAGAAACGTTAAGAAATTGTTTCACAAGTTGTATTTAGAAGTAGAGACTTTGAGTGCTGCAGGGGTGAAGAGATGGTCCCAAGTAACTAGCCCAGAGCCTGAATTGAGACTAGGTCTTCCAGACTTTCAGACTTATGCTCTTAATTCTGTTATATATTCATATTTTTGGCTATTAAAAAATCAGAAAAGTACACGGAGAATATAGAAACACATATGTATCCACCATCCCCAGTGTCACCAATCCTCTCTCCTGTGCTATTTTCTTCTCCAGATATAGCTTCTATCAGGAATGTAGGTGTGTGTTTAGTACATTTTATAGGGCTTCCCAGGTGGCACAATGGTAAAGAATCTGCCTGCCAATGCAGGAGATGCAAGAGACGTGCTTTCAATCCTTGAGCCAGGAAGATGCCCTAGAGTAGGAAATGGCAACCCACTCTAGTATTTGTGCTTGGAAAATTCAATGCACAGAGGACCCTGGTGGGCTACAGTCCATGGGGTACCAAAGAGTTAGATATGACTGAGCACACAGACACATGTTTTTACTACATACATGTAAATCAATAAACTACATGAACTGACTTTTGAATAGAGTTTACATAAATGGCATCATGCAGTGTATTATTTTATGCACACATGGTTATTCACTCAAAATTACATTTTAGCAATGTGTTTATAATAGTGAAATATCTTCACCTCTTTGACTGCAATTCTATATCTTATCAATACATCAGCCACATCTTAAAATATATCTCATCAATGTATCACTGTCCACATTTAGTCAATTTCCTATTGCTGAAAATTTGTTGTTGTTTCTCCAGCTTTTTTGTTTTTGCTATCCCCAAACCATGCTGCTTATGTACTGCTTATGCTTTGCATTTCAAAGCATACAGCATGTTGTTTTGCTTATTTCTGTAATTTATACAAATGTTATACTTTGGTTTACCGACATCCAGATCTTGTTTATATCTCTAAAAATGAGCCATGTTGACTGACAAAGCTATATTTTATTTATTTTTACTCATGTATAGTATTCCATTTCACTTCATGGATCACAGCCTTGTTGTAACAAAGGGGATTGCATAACTCAATGAAGCTATGAGCCCTGTTCGAGAAGGGTGATCAAGAAGGAAAGGTCACAGTGAAAAGTTCTAACAAAACTTGGACCACTGGAGGAGGAAATGGCAACCCACTCCAGTATTCTTTCCTAGAAAATCACATGGATAGTACCTAAATAAAATCACTTATGATTATACAATGAAGATAATGAATAGATTTGAGGGATTAGATCTGTTAGACAGAGTGCCTGAAGAACTATGGCCAGCAGTTCATAATATTGTACAGGAGGCAGTGACCAAAACCATCCCCAAAAAAAAGAGATGGAAGAAGGCAAAGTAGTTTTCTGAGGAAGCTTTACAAATAGCTGAGGAAAGAAGAGAAGTGAAAGGCAAGGGAGAAGTAGAAAGATATACCCAACTGAGTGCAGAGTTGCAGAGAATAGCAAGAAGATAAGAAGGCCTTCTTAAATGAACAATGTAAAGAAATAGAGGAAAATATTAGAATGGGAAAGACTAGAGATTTCTTCAAGAAAATTGAAGATACCAAGGAAACATTTCATGCAAGGATGGGCATGAGAAAGGACAGAAACAGTAAGGACCTAACAGAAGCATAAGAGGTAAGAAGAGGTGGCAAGAATACACCAAAGAACTATACAAAAAAGATCTTAATGACCCCAATAACCAGTATGGTGTGGTCACTCACCTAGAGTCAGACATCCTGCAGTGTGAAGTCAAGTGGGCCTTAACAACCATTACTATATAAACAAAGCAAAGCTAATAGAGGTGACAGAATTCCAGCCGAGCTACTTAAAATCCTGAAAGATGATGCTGTTAAAGTTCTTCAGTCGATACGTGAGCAAATTTGAAAAACCCAGGGGTGGCCACAGGACTGAAAATGGTCAGTTTCATTCCAATTCAAAACCAGGACAATGCCAATGAATATTCAAATTTCCATACAGTTGTGCTCATTTCATATGCTATTGACGTTATCTCAAAATCCTTCAAGTAAGACTTCAGCAGTAAGTGAACTGAGAATTTCGCCATTTAGGCTGGTCTTCTGAGAGGCAGAGGAACCAGAGATCAAATGGCCAATATTCACTGGATCTTGAAGAAAGCAAGGAAGTTCTAGAAAAATGTCTACTGCTTCATTGATTACGCTAGAGACTTTGACTGTGTGAATTACAACAAATTGTGGAAAATTCTTAAATTATTGGAATACAGACCACTTTACCTGTCTCCTGAGAAGCCTATATGCAGGAAAAGAAGTAACAGAACCAGACGTGGAACAACATACTGCTTCAAAATTGGGAAAGGAGTACAACAAGACTGTATATTGTCACCCTACTTATTCAATTTCTTTGCAGAGCATATCATGAGAAATGCCAGACTGGATGAATCACAAGCTGGAATAAAGATTGCAGGCTGAAATATCAACAACCTCATATATGTAGATGATACTGCTGCGCTTTGTTGGAGCAGCCATGAAGAGAGACCCCGCGTCTAAGGTAAGAGAAACCCAGGTAAGATGGTGGGCACTGAGAGAGGGGATCAGGGGGCAGACAGGCTGAAACTACAGTCACGGACAACTAGCCAATCTGATCACACGGACCACAGCCTTGTCTAACTCAGTGAAACTAAGCCATGCCATATGGGGCCACCCAAGACGGACGGGTCGTGGTGGAGAGGTCTGACAGAATGTGGTCCACTGAAGAAGGGAATGGCAAACCACTTCAGTATTTTTACCTTGAGAACGCATGAACAGTATGAAAAGGCAAAAAGATAGGACACTGACAGATGAACTCCCCAGGTCAGTAGGTACCCACTATGCTACTGGAGATCAGTGGAGAAATAACTCCAGAAAGAATGAAGGGATGGAGCAAAAGCAAAAACAACACTCAGTTGTGAATGGGACTGGTGATAGAAGCAAGATTTGATGCTGTAAAGAGCAATATTGCATAGGAACCTGGAATGTTAAGTCCATCAATCAAGGCAAACTGGAAGTGGTCAAACAGGAGATGACAAGAGTGAACATCGACATTCTAGGAGTCAGTGAACTAAGATGGACTGGAATGGGTGAATTTAACTCAGATGACCATTATATCTACTACTATGGGCAGGAATCCCTTAGAAGAAATGGAGTAGCCATCATAGTCAACAAAAGAGTCCAAAATGCAGTACTTGGATGCAATCTCAAAAACGACAGAATAATCTCAGTTCGTTTTCAAGGCAAACCATTCAATATCATGGTAATTCAAGTCTATGCCCTGACAAGTAACACTGAAGAAGCGGAAGTTCAACAGTTCTATGAAGACCTACAAGACATTCTAGAACTAACACCCAAAAAAGATGTCCTTTTCATTATAGGGGACTGGAATGCAAAAGTAGGAAGTCAAGAAACACTGGAATAACAGGCAAATTTGGCCTTGGAGTACAGAATGAAGCAGGGCAAAGGCTAATAGAGTTTTGCCAAAAGAACACATTGGTCATAGCAAACACCCTCTTCCAACAACACAAGAGAAGACTCTACACATGGGCCTCACCAGATGGTCAACATCGAAATCAGATTGATTATATTCTTTGCAGCCAAAGATGGAGAAGCTCTAGACAGTCAACAAAAACAAGACCGGGAGCTGACTGTGGATCAGATCATGAACTCCTTATTGCCAAATTCAGACTGAAATTGAAGAAAGTGGAGAAAAACAATAGACCATTCAGGTATGACACAAATCAAATCCCTTATGACTATATGGTAGAAGTGAGAGATAGATTAAAGGACTAGATCTGATAGACAGAATACCTGATGAACTATGGATGGAGGTTAGTGACATTGTACAAGAGACAGGAATCAAGACCATCCCCAAGAAAAAGAAATGCAAAAAAGCAAAATAGCTGTCTGAGGAAGCCGTACAAATAGCTGTGAAAAGACAGGAAGTGAAAAGCAAAGGAGAAAAGGAAAGATATACCCATTTGAATGCAGAGTTCCAAAGAATAGCAAGGAGAGATAAGAAAGCCTTCCTCAGCGATCAATGCAAAGAAATAGAGGAAAACATTAGAATGGGAAAGACTAGAGATCTCTTCAAGAAAATTAGAGATACCAAGGGAACATTTCATGCAAAGATGGGCTCAATAAAGGACAGAAATTGTAGGGACCTAACAGAAGCAGAAGATATTAAGAAGAGGTGACAAGAATACACAGAAGAATTGTACAAAAAAGTTCTTCATGACCCAAACAATCACGATGTTGTGATCACACACCTAGAGCCAAATATCCTGGAATGTGAAGTCAAGTGGGCCTTAGGAAGCATCACTATGAACAAAGCTAGTGGAGGTGATGGAGTTCCAGTTGAGCTATTTCAAATCCTAAAAGATGATGCTGTGAAAGTGCTGCACTCAATATGTCAGCAAATATGGAAAACTCAGCAGTGGCCACAGGACAGGAAAAGGTCAGTTTTCATCTCAATCCCAAAGAAAGGCAATGCCAAAGAATGCTCAAACTACAGCACAATTGCACTCATCTCACACGCTAGTAAAGTAATGCTCAAAATTCTCCAAGACAGGCTTCAGCAATATGTGAACCGTGAACTTCCAGATGTTCAAGCTGGTTTTAGAAAAGGCAGAGGAACCAGAGATCAAATTTCCAACATCCGCTGGATCATCGAAAAAGCAAGAGAGTTCCAGAAAAGCATCTATTTCTGCTTTATTGACTATGCCAACGCCTTTGACTGTGTGGTCACAATAAAATGTGGAAAATTCTGAAAGAGATGGGCATACCAGACTACCTGACCTGCCTCTTGAGAAACCTGTATGCAGGTCAGGAAGCAACAATTAGAACTGGACATGGAACAACAGACTGATTCCAAATAGGAAAAGGAGTACGTCAAGGCTGTATATTGTCACCCTGCTTATTTAACTTGTATGCAGAGTACATCATGAGAAACGCTGGGCTGGAGGAAGCACAAGCTGGAATCAAGATTCCCAGGAGAAATATCAATAACCTCAGATATGCAGATGACGCCACCCTTATGGCAGAAAGTGAAGAAGAACTAAAGATCCTCTGGATGAAAGTGAAAGAGACGAGTGAAAAAGTTGGCTTAAAGCTCAACATTCAGAAAACTAATATCATGACATCTAGTCCCATCACTTCATGGCTGATATATGGGGAAACAGTGGAAACTGTGGCTGACTTTATTTTTCTGGGCTCCAAAATCACTGCAGATGGTGACTGCAGCCATGACATTAAAAGACTCCTACTCCTTGAAAGGAAAGTTATGACCAACCTAGATAGCATATTAAAAAAAACAGACATTACTTTGCCGACAACGGTCTGTCTAGTCAAGGCAATGGTTTTTCCAGTGGTCATGTACGGTTGTGAGAGTTGGACTATAAGGAAAGCTGAGTGTAGAAGAATTGGTGCTTTTGAAGTGTGGTGTTGGAGAAGACTCTTGAGAGTCCCTTGGACTGCAAGGAGATCCAACTAGTCCATCCTAAAGGAGATCAGTCTTGGGTGTTCATTGGAAGAACTGATGTTGAAGTTGAAACTCCACTAGTTTGGCCACTTGATGCGAAGATCCAGCTCATAAAAAAAACCCTGATGCTGGGAAAGATTGAGGGCAGGAGAAGAAGGGGACGACAGAGGATGAGATGGCTGAATGGCACCAATGACTCGATGGACATGGGTTTGTGTGAACTTAAGGAGTTAATGATGGATAGGTAGGCCTCGCGTGTTGCGTTTCTTGGGGTCACATGACTGAGTGACTGAACCGAACTGAACTGCTTTGATTGTAGAAAGTGAAGAGGAAATAAAGAACCTCTTGATGGGGATGAAAGGGCACTGAAAAAGTTGGGTTGAAACTCAACATCACAGCATCTGGTCTCATCACTTCATTGCAAATAGAAAGGGAAAAAGTGGAATCAGTCATAGATTTTATTTTCTTGAGCTCCAAAATCACTGTAGATGATCTCTGCAGCCATGAAAGTAAAAGATGCCTGCTTCTTGTTAGGAAAGCTAGACAAATCTAGATAGCATGTTATAAATCAGAGACATAGCTTTGAAAAGATCCATATAGTCAAGTAGTCATGTACATATATGAGAGCTAGATCATAAAGAAGGCTGAGCACCAAACAAATTGATTTTTATGAGCTGTGGTGCTGGAGAAGTCTCTTGAGAGCCCCTTGGACTATAAGGAGATTAAGCCAGTCAATCCTAAATGAAATCAACCATGAATATTCATTGGAAGGACTATTGCTGAAGCTGAAGCTCCAATACTTTGGCCACCTCATGCAAAGAATGGACCCATTAGAAAAGCCCCTGATTGTGGGAAAGATTGAAAGCAAAAGGAAAAGGGGGCAGCAGAGGATGAAATGGTTAGGTGGCATCACAGACTCAATGGACATGCATTTGAGCAAATTTCAGTAGATAGTGGAGGACGGAGGAACCTGGTGTGCTACAGTCTATGAGGTTGCTCAGAGTCAGACATGATTTATTGACTAAAAAACAACAACAAAAAATATTCCATTACATTAGCATGTAGAAGTTATTTTTGCATTACTTGTGATGGGCATTCAAACTGTTTCCCACTCTTTGTGATCATAAATAATGGTGCTACAAATAGTCCTTAAACATATATCCTGATTCATATTTGAATAAGTTTGTCTGGAGAGTGGAATTGATGTGATGTGTGAGTATTTATTTTCCATTTTGGAAGACTGATACAGTAAAATATTGTGTGAATCTGTGTCACATGTTCAGCAACATGTTAATTTTTCTCATGATAAGTAACATAAAGAGAGTTATAAAAATATTAAAATTCCCATTAGTCAGAATTATTAAATGTTGCCCTTTTGGTGGGCATAAAAATGTTTCTCATTGTGGTCTTGGTTTATATCACCCAGCTAATGAAGGAGAAGGGGACGACAGAGGATGAGATGGTGGGATGCCTTCACTGATTCAATAGACATGAGTTTGAGCAAGCTCCAGGAGATAGTGAAGGAAGGGGAAGCCTGATGTGCTGCAGTCACATGGTCACATCGGACACGACTGAGAAACTGGACAACAGCAACAATGAAAGAGAGGGTGGAGTTTTACCTGTGTCTTTTTATTGCTCATGCTTCTGTGAAACACGCAGCTTTTGTCCAGGTTTTCTTTTTAGGATAGTTACCATATTTCATTTATACACATATACCTCTAATTTATTCTAATAATGTCTAAATTCATTACATATCTTGATTTTCTCCTAAATGAGAGGAAGAACATAGCATAGTTTAAATAACATTATAGTTTCTTTGTGATTTTTTTTTCTATAAAATCTTCTCTGTCATTTTTGCCTGTTTTTGTTCAAATATTCTATTTCCCTAAATACCTATGTTTCTTTAATTTTTCTCACCATTTTTATTAAAGTTTACCACATTCTTCATTCATCTTTGCTTCTTATCTCTGGATTCGTTTTTATTCCCAATGAAGTAACTGTGTTTGTTAGTATTTTTAGTAAGTTTCAGAAGTTACTGATAAATTCTCTTTATTTGTGAATATTTGGAAATATCTTTATTCTGCTTGAGTCGTGACTGAGCATCCATTGATAGTGATGCTTTGCAAGCACTCTTAAGTGATATTTTCATGTTTCTTTGCTTACGTCCCAGGCAATAGAAGTCAGAATGCCCAGCAGCTCCAATGCTGGAGTCTCAGGCTGCTGTGTGGGGATCCTCTCTTGGGGCTTATGTCGTGGAGAGATCCAACGTGTCCTAAAGGAGGAGTTGGCAAGTCACAAAGGACACTGGTAAAGATAACCTGAGGCACAAGTTGGAGCAGTTTACCAACTGGTTAGTGGTACTTTAACATCAGACAACTGGTACTGCCACATCAAGGTAAACCAAAGGAAAATTTCCCATGCACATTTTGTTGCCCTAGTTCTTTCCATTGATGAGAAATAAGTTTATATCTCTAATGCTCTTTTTACCTTTAATGTTCATCAGTTTTTCTATGATATGCATAAGTGAGGAAAAAAAATTTTTTTTATATTGTTTAGCACTCAGAGAGTGGTTTCCATCTGCAGATACTTGTCTTTCAATTTTAGGAGATTCTTGGTTACTACCAATTTGAATATTGCCTATGTGCTATTTCACTCTTTTCCTCTTGAACTTATGTCATGTGTGTATTTTTTCATTATTTATTTTTAATTGAGGTATAATTGATTTACAATGCTGCATTAGTTTCAGGATTGCTGGGAGAAATATCAATAACCTCAGATATGCAGATGACACCACCCTTATGGCAGAAAGTGAAGAAGAAATAAAGAGCCTCTTGATGAAAGTGAAAGAGGAGAGTGAAAAAGTTGGCTTAAAACTCAACGTTCAGAAAACTAAGATCATGGCATCTGGTCCCATCACTTCATGGGAAATAGATGGGGAAACAGTGGAAACAGTGTCAGACTTTATTTTTTGGGCTCCAAAATCACTGCTGATGGTGATTGCAGCCATTAAATTAAGAGACACTTACTCCTTAAAAGGAAGGTTATGGCCAACCTAGATAGCATATTAAAAGCAGAGACATTACTTTGCCAACAAAAGTCCATCTAGTCAAGGCTATGGTTTTTCCAGTGGTCATGTATGGATGTGAGAGTTAGATGGTGAAGAAAGCTGAGCACCGCAGAATTGATGCTTTTGAACTGTGGTGTTGGAGAAGACTCTTGAGAGTCCCTTGGACTGCATGGAGATCCAATCAATCCATCCTAAAGGAGATCAATCATGGGTGTTCATTGGAAGGACTGATGTTAAAGCTGAAACTCCAATACTTTGGCCACTACATGCGAAGAGCTGACTCATTGGAAAAGACCCTAATGCTAGAAAGGATTGGGGGCAGGAGGAGAAGGGGATGACAGAGGGTGAGATGGTTGGATGGCATCACCGACTCGATGGACATGGGTTTGGGTAGACTCTGGGAGTTGGCGATGGACAGAGAGGCCTGGCGTGCTGCAATTCATGGGGTCGCAAAGAGTCGGACACGACTGAGTGACTGAACTGAACTGATTAGTTTCAGGTGTACAACAAAGTGATTCAGTTATAATTTTTCTTTTTCAGATTCTTTTCCATTATAGTTTATTACAAAATGTTGAATATAGTTCCCTGGGCTATATAGTAGGTCTCTGTTGGTTATCTATTTTATATGTAGTAATGTTAGATGTTAATCTCAACCCCCTAATTTATCCCTCCTCTACCCTTTCCCCATTGGTAACCACAGCTTGTCTTACATGTCTATGTGTCTATTTCTATTTTGTAAATAAGATCATTTGATCATATTTTAGATTCCATGTATATGCAAAATCATATGATATTTGTTTTTGTCTGACTTATTTCATTTAGTATGCTAATCTCTAGGTCCATCCATGTTGCTGAAAATGGCATTATTTCATTCGTTTTTATAACTGAGTAATACTCCATTGCTAATATGTAACCACATCATCTTTATCCACTTATCTGCCAATGGACATTTAGGTTGTTTTCATATCTTGATTATCGTAAATAGTGCTACAGTGAACATTGGTGTATGTACTCTCTTGAATTATGTTTCCTCTGGATAAATGCCCAGAAATGAGACTGCTGGATCATATGATAGCTCTATTTTTAGTTTTTAAGGAAACTCCATACTCTTCTCTACAGTGGCTGTACCAATTTTCATTCCCACCAACAGTGTAGGAGAGTCTCTGTTTCTCCAGGTAGGTACTGGTTCTTTGAAACGGATACTCCATGGCCCTTCCCTTCTCTTTGATTAATGTCATGTTTTTATCAGCTGTGATGTATTCCAGATAAACTTTCACTACCATTGTCCAGCTCCCTAGTTTGCTATTTCTGTCTAATCAAGAGTTTATTCCATCTACTGAAGTCTTTCTAATTTCAATAATTCTTTTTTATTGTTAGAATTTCCAACTAGATATTTTTTTATCTCCATCTCTCATGATTTCTTAATTATATTTGCAGATATTATTTCTTTCTTACTATTTGAAGATTTCATAAATACCATTTTAAAGTCATTTTGAAATGGTTCCATCACTTTCATTTATCTTCTAGAATGTGTCATTAGTGGCTCTCTCCATATTAAAATTCTAATTAGCACAGAAGATCAGGTGCCAAGTTTTTTAACATAAAGAATAAATGTTCATCATATAATTTGTGAGCTGAAGAAAGATAGCCATGACTTGATTTGAAGGCTGGGGTGCATGGGTTCTGTTCCACATAATTCATCTTCATACACAGATTCCAGACAATAATATACCTAACCCAACATTCCAGGTAAGACTAAGAGCATCATGAAACTATCACCATCTCTCACCTGCACCACACCAGTAACCTCCTAACTCTGTACATCTTTTCATGATCCATTCTACATACAGCCAGAACACTTTTAAAAACTCAGCCTTTACCAAACCAATGGCTTTTCATTGATGACAACAAAACTGAAGTGCCTTACAATGTTTTTTGTCTGTACTCAGTGTTTCTGAAACTTCAAAGTGTTAATTGAATCACCTAAGAAGCACCTGAGGACCTTGTTAAACCACTGATTCTAACTCAGAACGTCTGAGGCGGGGCCTGAAATTCTGGATTCTGTCTAAGTGTCCAAGTGATGCTGATGCTGCGGGTCACACTGAAATGTACTTTCCTACATCTCCCTCCCTCTACATCTGACCCTCCCTCTACATCTGACCCTCTCTCTCTGTCATTTCATAGTACTCACCTTTTATTCACTTATGCCATTTGCATTGACCTCTTTGCTGTCTTCAAAAAGACAAAATTTGTTATAGCCTTGGACTTTATAAGTATTGGGATCAATTTCTGGTCTATCCTCTCACTTCTTTCAGGTCCCAGCTCTGATATTGCCTCCTCAAGAGTCTTTCTCTGAACAACTTACCCATTATTCTTTTCTGTATCTTTCTTTCTCTTCATAGCTCTTTTAAGTGATATACAAATATATATGATATAAGTATGAATATAAATTAAATATGTAATTAAATTAATGCTAAGAGCAATGAAAAGATGTTAAGATATTGATATTTCTTTAATCATGTCAGCCTTATTAAAACACGCATTTCACAAGGCTACCAATCTTCTACCCTTGTTATTCACTAAAGACTAAACTCTCTGAAGTTCTATAATTTAATTATCTTATTCAGCACATTGTGTCTCATGAATAGGATTGTACTTAGCAAATATAATGTGGACCATAAACATTTGGTGAACTAAAGACTAAATGCAAGTACTTGGCAATTGTACTTGTGTAGGCAGCTCCTAGTTTTCGCGTAGAGAAATTTCTTATGTTGTGCTGATTTCCACTTTAACTGAGAATTTGCCCTTGACTAAGAAGGTGTGTTAAGCAGAATTCTAAGTGAGTCTCCCAAATTCCTTGCCCCTGATGTACATATACCTTTTCTTGGTTATCAAACTGAACACTAATCCAGGTGCTGTAAGGAACTTTGCACATGTGATTAATAACCCAAACCAGTTGACTCTAAGATATAGAGATTATCCTCCAATAAGCTTAACACAATCAGATGAGTCCTTAATATGGACAGGATTTTCAAGGGAAAAATGTGAAGCAAAGGATGAATCCAGCATGAAAAAGATTTTCTGTTGCTGGCTTTGAAGAAGGAGAATGCCACATGGCAAGAGGTGAGTTCACATACACAGTAAAAATAGAAAAACACTTATCTATGGAATATATATTAAAAAGTAATGCTATGATAGCCATGGAGTATAGAGAAGAAGGGAGCTGTGGGACATAAGAAAGAGTGGTTCTAATTATGCCTGTAATTATTTCTTTTTTAAATTAATTTTTATTATGGTATAGTTGATTTACAATGTTGTGTTAACTTCTGTTGTACAGCAAAGTGAATTAGTTATGTGTGTGTGCTAAGTTGTTTCACTTGTGTCTGACTCTTTGTGACCTTATAGACTGTAACCCACCAGGCTCCTCTGTCCATGGGATTCTCTATGCAAGAATACTGGAGGGGGTTGCCATGCCCTTCTCCAGGGGATCTTCCCAACCCTGGGATTGAACTCAAGTGTTTTACATCTTCTGCATTGGCAGGAGGGTTCTTTACCACTAGCGCCACCTGGGAAGCCTGAATCAGTTATACATATGTGTATATCCACTCTTTTTAAGATTCTATTCCAATACAGAGCATCACAGAGTATTGAATAGAGTTCCCTGTGCTATACAGTGGTTTTCATTAGATATCTATTTTATGTCAATCCCAATCTCTCATTTTATCCCTCTGCACTTTTCCCCCTTAGTAACCATACACTTGTTTTCTACATCTGTGACTATATTTCTGTTTTGTAAATAGGTTCATTTGTACCTTTTTTTGTTTCCACATATAAGTGATATCATATATTTTTTTCCTCTGACTTACCTTAGTTAGTATGACAATCTCTAGGTTCATGCATGTTTCTGTAAATGGCATTTTCTTGTTCTTTTTATGGCTGAATAATATTCTACTGTATATATGTAGCACATCTTTTTTATCCATTTCTCTGTCAATGGATTAGGTTGATTGTTTTTTTCATATTGAGTTACATGAGCTGTTTTTGTGTAATGAAGATAAATCTCTTGTTGATTGCATTGTTGGCAAATATTTTCTCCCATTCTATGTACTATCTTTTCATTTTGTTCATGGTTTCCTTTGCTGTGCAAAAACTTTTAAGTTAAATTAGGTCCCATTAGGTTATTTTTATTTTTATTACTCTAGGAGATGGATCAAAAAAGATATTCCTGAAATACTTTCCTTTAAAAGTCAATAAATATGTAAAGAGTTGCATAAGAAAATTTGGAAACTATAGATATAGCATGTAATTCTATTTGGCAGGCGCTTGTCATGCGTATTTCATTATTTTAAATTAATTTAATTTTAAATAATGAATGTCTAATTTAATTTTAAATAAAAATGATATATACCAAAAAATATTAAACCCATATAGGATAAAAATAACCTCCCTGACTTCTCTGTTTCCGAGTATACAATCCCAAATCCCATCTATGCAAATTAATGCCAGTCTATCTACTGTTCTGTCAATTTCCAGTAGAATTTAAATTTAAATGAGCACTATTGAGATTGGGGGATCCGCTACTAATAGCTGCTGTTGTTCCCCTAGTATTCTAGTAAAAGAGAGTAAAAAAAAAAAACCATTGGATAAGAAGATAAGATACCTGAAGGAAATAAAAAAAGTGACAGCTACTTTAATTGCAATGGTCAGGAAAGAGCTTGTGAAGATCCTTTGAGTTGAAAACTAAAAGATGAGGGATAAATAGTTTTTCACCATTCTGGGGAAAGTGTTTTGGCAGAGAGAAAGGCAAGGATAATGATAAGAGAAGAGCTGAGATTGTCAGGAAGCAAAAAGAAGACACATATGACTTAGAGGCTTTGAAAAATGTAGATGATTGTATACTGAGTTCAAAACTCCCAGCAGCATTAAAATCATGTCAGAAATGGTAGCTCTTTACAATAAATGTTAATGTTATTTTAAGGGCAATAGGAAACCTGGAGAAATTTTTAAAAGAAGTATTAAGTGACCTAAGTTGCATTTTAAAAGCCTCCCTTTGGAAGATGGTAGAATAGAAAGTTTCAGGCTTTTGTCTCTCCATAAGAAATACGAAATAAACTATGGAAAGACTGAAATAAGTTTATACCAAAGATTAAATCAGTCAAGCAAATATATAATCAAGAGAACAACACATTAAAAATGGTAGAAAAACTGATGATTTTACTCACCTTGTCGAATCCTCTTTCTGGTAAGGAAGAAATGGCTCAATTCTTGATTCCCTCCCTCAGGATGAAAGGAGCAGAATGAAACATTTTTGTAATGCTCTAGCCTCTCTGTGGGCTTCCCAGGTGGCACTAGTGGTAAAGAACCCACTTGCTAATGCAGGAGACATAAGAGATGCAGGTTCGATCCCTGAGTAGAGAAGATCTCCAGGAGGAGAGCATGGCAAATCCACCCCAGTATTCTTGCCTGGAGAATCCCATGGACAGAGGAGCCTTGCAGGCTATAATCTGTGGGATCGCAAAGAGTCAGATACTATTGAAGTGACTTAGGACCCACATGCAGCCTCCCTGTGGGGTGCCTGGGTTACTGGTTTCTGTCTTACCTGACTTGGAGGCCAGGCAGCAAACAGTGCAAATTGTGGAAGACAGAGAGGGTATCCTGGTTTATGAACACTGCAGGGAGACTGTAAACCTATAGATACATGGTGGCAAGAGACTATGGACAGATAAATATAATAGAACCTCTATGGTCTCCAAGAAAAGGCTAGGGTGAGATTCTTTGGAAAATTAAGACATTTACCAAGAGCTGTGTGTATGGTAGGACATACAGAGAACTTACAGTTATAAAATAAATAAATCATGAAAATTTAATGTACAGCATGGTGACAATAATTAATAACACTATATTGCATGTTTAAAAGTTGAAAGGAGTAGATCTTCAAGGTTCTTATTACAAGCAAATACTTGTAACTGAATGGTGGCAGATACTTACTAGACTTATTAGGATGACCATTTTTCAATATATACAAATATTGAATAATTATGTTGTACACCTCAAACTAATGTTGTATGTCAACTACACCTCAATTAAATTTTTTTTCTGTTCTCATTGACCTCATTTTGTGTTGTAAAGCAATTATAGTACCAATATTTTTCTTTTAAATACAATTTTAGAGAAAGCAATGACAATATACCCTATAGAAATTTCTTAAATTTACTTATTATAATAAATCAATTTTTATTACTTAAAATAATCCAAACAAGATGTTTGCTTTAATCTATTTAAGAAATTACTTAAAAAACAAAAGAGAAATAAAATAAAATACCTACACTTCTATAAAAAATAAATAAAATATATGGTATTTGTATCTGTGGAAATATGAGAAAAAACAAAATTAATGGTTTATACAAACTTTGTAATAATATACAAAGTATAGTACTAATGAAATCATGCAGATTGGGAAAATACTAGTAGATATTTATTAAGAAAAACTAGAAAGTAAAACAGAGAGACAAGGAAGAAAAGGAAAACCTAATATTAATCTCTGTTCCATTGTGTCCCTGTATTTTAGGAAAACTTAGTTTCTTGACTTTGTTTTATCTCAATGCATTTAAGTGTGAAAATAAAGGCTAACTTGTATCAAAAACAAAATAAAACAAAACAAACAAACAAACAAACAAACAGCACACACGCAGACCCAGACAGGATCCACGCCCAGAAAAAATCAGAGACTATCTGAGCCTGTTTTATAGTCAAGTCTTCCACTTCACTTCATGAGGTAGCTGTTTTTTCAAATGTTCAATTTTCGGTAAATGATGACAAGACATAAAAAGAAAAGGGAAATATGGCCCACTCAAAGAAAAAAAAAATTAATCTCCTGAAACCATTCCTGAAGGAACACATGTATTCATTAAAAGGGGTTTAATATTTAAAACAAACACTTTTTAAAGCAATTGTCTCCAGTACACTTAAAAGTCAAGTGAAATAGACAAAGAAATTAAAGAAATCAAGGAAAATGTCACATCAACAACAACAACAAAAAAACAACATCAGCAAAGAGAAGCTGTGAAAAAGGTCCAAAATATTCAGAGCTAAAAGGACATAACTGAATTGAAAATTTTACTAGAGGGGTTCAACAGCATAATTGAACAGGTAGAAAAAATAATCAACAAATTTGAAGATATTGTTTAAAATCATAAATCTGAGAAGCAAAAAGAAATAATGATGGAGCATGAACAAAATCTAAGGAATGGCTTTAAGATCAATATACACATTCTCAGAGTCTCAGAGGAGAAGAAAGAATCAGAGAGCTTATTTAAAGAAATAATGGTTGAAAACTTCCCAAATGTTAGGGAATAGGTATATATACAAGTCCAAGCAGCTCCATAACTCGAATTTTGGTAAATTCAAAAAGATCCAGACCACATACATTATAAACAAACAATGGGTGAAGACAGAGAATTTTGAAAGCAATGAAGTTGACTCTTCACATAAAAGAGATTCTCAATAAGATCATGAGTGAATTTTTCACCTTAAACCAAGAAATATATGCCATAAGGCAGTGGGATGACCTAGTTAAAGTGCTGATAAAAAAATATCTGTCAACAGAGAATACTGTATTTGGTAAACTACCCTTCAGAAACAAGGTAAAAAATAAGACATTTTCAAATAAAAGTATAGGAAGTTCATTACAACCAGACTTTTCCATAATAAATGCCAAAGGAATTTCTTCAAATAGAGAAAAAAAAAAAAGAAAGAACCAAAGACTAACTCAAAGCCATATGAAAAAATAAACTTCTCTGGTACAGGTAAACACATGGACAAATATAAATAAGTATTTTGTTTTGGTCTGTAACTCCACTTTTAATTATTTTATAGATTCAAAAAAAGTGTAAAAATAAATATACATCCAAGTTAATAGATAAACCATACTTAATAAGCAATTTATCACAGTAATACCAGAAATAGGAGATAAGACTGAAAAGGATTAGAGGTTTTTTATGTGGCATTGTTTAAAATAGATTGGTGCAGCTATAATATGCTTAATGTAATCACCATAGTAACCACAAAGAAAATATCTACAAACTACACACAAGGAAATGAGAAATTTCTTTAAAAAGTCACCATAAAAATGTCAACTAAGCAAAAAAGAAATAATTAGAGAAGAAAATTAGAAACAAAAACATTACAAGGCCTGGGGAAAATAATTAACAAAAATGACAGTGGTAAATGCTTTATATTAGCTAGTGCTTTAAATGCTAATGAACTGTACTCTTCAATCAAAAGTCACAGAATGGCAGAATGAATTAAAAAATAAATCAAAGAAGATACAGCTATATCCTGTGTACAAGTGACTCATTTTACATCTAAGGACACACATAAATTGAAAAAGAAAGAATGGATAAAATATAATTACTAACCAAAATAAAGCAGGAATAATTTTAATAATATCAGCCAAAATAGATGTAAGTCAGAAACTGCTGCTAGACAAAGAATAACATTTTGAAGTGACGAAAGTGTCAGTTTACCAAGAAGGTATAATAATTATAGATATTTTGTACCAAACATCAGAGCTCCAAAATCACAAAAATTTTATAAGACTGAAACAAACTTTTACAAGATTGAAGAACAAATAGATAGCTTTATAATAATAGTAGTAATCAGCCTGTAATGTGCCACTCTCTTATCAGGAAAGAGATGACATGAACAACACTATAGACCCATTGGAGCTAAGAGACACAAACTGAACACTCTACAAAAGATAGTGAATAGACCTTTTCTCAAGTAGCCATGGATCATTTGCCAGGACAGATCATATGTTGGGCCACAAAACAAGACTTAATAAGTTTTAAAATATCAAAGTTATACATAATATCTTTTCTGAATATAATTTTTGAAACTAGAAGTGAATACCAAATGAAAAATGGAAAAATTCAAAAACATGCAGAAATTAAACAAAACACTCTTAAACAACTGATGAATCAGGTTAGAAATCAAGAAGAAAATTTAAAAATAGCTTGAAGGAGATAAAAACAAAGACACAACATTTCTAAATTTATGAGATGCAGTGAAAGCAAGGCAAAGAGGCAAATTTTATACATATAAACTCTTACATTAAAGAAGAAGAAAGGTTTACAAGCAATCAATTGATTGATTTTATACTTTATAAAGCTAGAAAAGGGTGAAAAACTAACCTCAAAACTAGCAGAAAGAAGTAATATTACAGCAGAGATAAATGAAACTTAAAAATGAGAAAATCAACAAAGCCAAAAGTAGATTCTGTGAGAAGACAACAACAAAAAATGACAAGCCATAGCTAGATTGATAAGAATAAGAGAGAGAAGTCCAAGTAACTAAAATCAGAAATTAAGTGGGGGATGGGGTGGGGAAGGGAGTCATTACTACAATTTTTAAATAAATGAAAAAGATTATGAGACACTATGAACAATTGTACATTAACAAATTGGATAACTTGGCAGAATGGAAAAATTCCTAGAAATATAAAACCTACCAAGACTGAATCATGAATAAATAGAAAATGTGAACATATGGATGACTAGTAAGGTAATTGAATTGGTGATCAAAAGCCTCTCAAAAAGGAAAAGCTCAGGACCAGATGGCTTCGTACATAAATTCTACCAAACATTTAAATAAGAATTAATGCTAATCCTCCTAAAACACTTCCAAATATTCAAGAAGAAATATTTCAAACTCATTCTGTGAAACCAGCATTAACATGACACCAAAGCCAAAACTAGTATATAAAAAGAATAATATAGGACAATATCCCTGATGAGTATTGATGCAAAAATCCTTGCAAAATATGCCAAACCAAATTCAGCAGCATATTAAAATGATCTTACACTTTGATGAAGTGGGATTTATTCTTGGAATACAAATGGTTTAACATATAAAAATGGAACAGTGTAATACATCATTTTAACAGAATGAAGGGGAAAAACACAAGATGATCTCAATTCATAAAGACAAACTATTTGACAAAATTCAACACACTTTCATGATAAAAATATCCAAGAAACAAGGAATGGAAGAAAACTACTTTGACATAATAAAAGCCAAATATGAAAAACTGTCAGTGAATGTCATAATCATAATGAAGGATTGAAAATGTGTTCTCTAAGACTGGAAAACAGAAAAGGGTGCTTGCTTTTTCACTTCTGTTTAACATAGTATTAAAAATTCCAGCCAGAGTAATTAAGCTGGAAAAAAAAAGTTATTCAAATTAGAAAGAAAGAACTTAAGTTATCTGATTGCAGATTACATGATTTTATATGAATAAAAACCCTAAATATTTCACAACAAAAAAACTGCTAAATCTAGTAAGTGACATAGCAAATTAACAGGGTGAAAATCAACATAAAAATCAGTTGTCTTTCTATATATTAACAATGAAAAATCTGAAAAGGAAATTAATAAAACAATTATAATAGTATCAAAAGGAATAAAATATTTAGGAATAAACTTAATTAAGGAAGCAAAGGCTTTGATACTAAAATTGCAACATATTGCTGAGGGAAATTAAAGAAGACATAAATAAGTGGAACGACCTCATGTGTTCATGGAATGAAAGACTTAAGATATTAATATTACCCCCAAATGATCTACAGATTTAATACAATCCCTATCAAAATGAAAATGATGTTGCTATTATTTAAAAAAAAATAGAGAAATCTATCCTTAGATTAATATAGACTTTAAATAGTGAAAGCAACCTTGGAAAAGAAGAGCAAATGTGGTCTTACAGTTCCTGATTTCAAAACTTATTACAAAATAGTAATTAAAATGGTACTGTGGTGGCATCAAGATAGACATCTGAGTCACTGGAATATAATACAGCACCCTGAAATAAACCCCCACATATGTAGTCAAATGATTTTCAACATGGGTGTTAGGATCATTCAATGAAAATAAAATAGCCTTTTCAACAAATGATGCTGGAAAACTGGATCTCCACATGCATAAAAATGAAGTTGATTCCCTGGTGGCTCAGTCAGTAAAGAATCCACCTGCAATTTGGGAGACCTGGGTTCCTTCCCTGGCTTTGGAAGATCCCCTGGAGGAGATCATGGCAACCCATTCCAGTATTCTTGCCTGGAGAATTCCCATGGACAGAGAAGCCTGATGGGGTACAGTCCATTGGGTTGAAAAGAGTCGGACACGAATGAGAGACTAAGCACAGCACATCACCAACTAGGTGGCTCAGTCGTAAAGAATCTGCCTGTAATGCAGGAGATTGCCTGCAATGAAGGGGGCCCAGATTCAGTCCCTGAGTCTGGAAGATCCCCAGAAGGAAATAGCAGCTCTCTCTAGTATCCTTGCCTGGAGAATTCCATGGACAGAGGAGCCTGGTGGGATGCAGCCCATGGGGTTGCAAAGAGTCAGACACAACTGAGCGACTAAGCTCAGCACAGCATACACCAAAAGTACCTTAAAATGAATCAAAGAGATAAATGGAGGAGCTAAAACTATAAAATGCTGAGAACATAGGGGAAAACTTCATGACTTTGGATTTGGCAATGATTTCTTTAATATGACACCAAAATCCCAGGCAACAAAAGAAAAAGATAAATAGGGTTATGTCAAAATTCAAACCTTTTGTACATCAAAGGTCATAATAAGAGAAAAAAACACCACTGAATGGTTATTTGAAAATAATATTTGAAAATGAATTTTTGATAAAGGATTAATATTCAGAACATAGAAAGTGCTTATAAAACTCAATAACAAAACCAAAAAACAAAAAAACCAAAAAAAGCTGAATAATGAATGATGAAAAAAGAATTTGAATAGACATTTCTCCAAAGATGATATATGTATATATGGCCAATAAGCACAATGGGAAGGTGTTCAACATCACTAATCACTAGGGAAATGCAAATACAAAGTACAATGAGATACCATCTCACATCCGTTAATTTATCTCATTACCGTTAATTTATTTCATCCACGTAGTGATATGCATTTGGTGTAGTACTATCACAATCTGAATAAGGTAGAAGGAATTTTGGAGAAGGCAATGGCGACCCACTCCAGTACTCTTGCCTGGAAAATCCCATGGATGGTGGAGCCTGGTAGGCTGCAGTCCATGGGGTTGCTATGAATCGGACACGACTGAGCGACTGAACTGAACTGAACTGAACTGAACAAGGGATGAGAAAAAGTGGAATCCTGTACACTGTCAGTGGGGATGTAAAATGGTACAGCCACTGTGAAAAACAGCATCATTTCCTGAGAAAATTCAAAATAGAATTATGTAATTCAGCAATTATACTTCTAACCTTATTCCCAAAAGAATTAAAAGCAGGGTCTCAGAGATATCTGCACTCCCATATACACAGCAATGTTATTTACAATAGCCAAAAGATAGAAGCAACTCAAATCCCAATGTATGGATAAGCAAAATGTGGCATATACTTACAATGGAATATTACTCAGCCTTAACAAGGAAGGAAATTCTGATACATGGTACAAAATGAATAACTTGCGATAATATTATGTTAAGTGAAACAATTCCATCGCAAAAACACAAATACTATATAATTCCATTTGTATGAAGAGTGTAGTACTGTGACATTTATACAAATACAAAGTAGAACTTTTGTTGTCAGGGTCTAAGGAATCAAGAAATTGGGAGTTTCAGCTTGGGATGATGAAAAAACTCTATAGAGGTGGATGGCAGTGATAGTTACAGAAAAAAATGAATGTGCAAATTACCACAGAAACTACCACTAAAAGTGGTTAAAATATTTAACCACACACATACACAAAAGATTTTAAAAAGTCTTATTTTGGCTGAAAGGGTGGTTAATGGATTGGGAAAAGACAAAAGCAAAAATGTCATTTATTAGTACAAGTCTTGGGTGCTGGTCATAGAGATACACCACCTGGATGATAAAATAACATCACACTGGGGGTAGAGGTGGAAGTAGTTGTTGAATGACTTAAAAGTAGCACCTTAAGTCTCTCTAAACTGGTAGTCCCAACAAACACCATTTGATTTTTTAAGTTTAGTTTCTGTAGAAACCTGACAGATCCCATAGAAACACATTAAGCTATCACTACAAACTGAACTACAACCTCAAGCAGGTAGTAGCCCCATTTACAGCCACAATGCCAAATGTTCATCTTTGCAAGAGCACAGTAGCGTGGTTTTAGGTAAATATATATGGCCATTAATTTGGTCAATATACTTTTTCTTAATTGTTTATTGGTGATAAATGGAATATTGTCCGCCATATCAGCATAACAAAGTATGTCGCAGTCATCAGAGATTGCCAAGAGGAAGCGCTGAGGAAGCTCAGGATATGAAATCACAGGATACTGGCCCCAGATATCAGAGGTATATTTCAAATAAAAAAATGAGCCCAGATTCTTGCATCTTCCCATAAAAGAAAAGCACTAAATTCCTCAACTTGAGATTTCTAGTTTTCTTTAATTAACAGTAATCCTAATATCTTAGAAAAGGCAGAGGAACCAGAGATCAAATTGCCAACATCCGCTGGATCATCGAAAAAGCAAGAGAGTTCCAGAAAAGCATCTATTTCTGCTTTATTTACAATGCCAAAGCCTTTGACTGTGTGGATCACAATAAACTGTGGAAGATTCTTAAAGAGATGGGAATACCAGACCACCTGACCTGTCTCTTGAGAAACCTGTATGCAGGTCAGGAAGCAACAGTTAGAACTGGACATGGAACAACAGACTGGTTCCAAATAGGAAAAGGAGTACATCAAGGCTGTATATTGTCACCCTGCTTATTTAACTTATATGCAGAGTACATCGTGAGAAACGCTGGGCTGGAAGAAACACAAGCTGGAATCAAGATTGCCGGGAGAAATATCAATAACCTCAGATATGCAGATGACACCACCTTATGGCAGAAAGCAAAGAACTAAAGAGTCTCTTGATGAAAGAGGAGAGTGAAAAAGTTGGCTTAAAGCTCAACATTCAGAAAACTAAGATCATCGCATCTGGTCCCATCACTTCATGGCAAATAGATGGGGAAACAGTGGAAACAGTGTCAGACTATTTTTGGGGGGCTCCAAAATCACTGCAGATGGTGACTGCAGCCACGAAATTAAAAGATGCTTACTCGTTGGAAGGAAGGTTGTGACCAACCTAGATATCATATTAAAAAACAGAGAGATTACTTTGCCAACAAAGGTCCATCTAGTCAAGGCTATGGTTTTTCCAGTAGTCATGTATGGATGTGAGAGTTGGATGGTGAAGAAAGCTGAGCGCCGAAGAACTGATGCTTTTGAACTGTGGTGTTGGAGAAGACTCTTGAGAGTCCCTTGGACTGCAAGAAGATCCAACCATTCCATCCTAAAGGAGATCAATCCTGGTTGTTCATTGGAAAGACTGCTGTTGAAGCTGAAACTCTAATACTTTGGCCACCTCATGCGAAGAGTTGACTCTCTGGAAAATACCCTAATGCTGGGTAGGATTGGGGGCAAGAGGAGAAGGGGACGACAGAGGATGAGATGGCTGGATGGCATCATCGACTCAATGGACATGGGTTTGGGTAGACTCTGGGAGTTGGTGATGGACACGGAGGCCTGGTGTGCTGCGGTTCATGGGGTTGCAAAGAGTCGGACACGACTGAGCGACTGAACTGAACTGAACTGAATCCTAATATCTGCCCTTGCTTGCAAAATTTCTGTATATCCTACCTCCCCCCTTGCCTCCTTGAAGCATTTCTCTCAAGGTTACTTGAGATGCTGTCTTCTGTACTTGGAGTCCTAGAATTTCCTGCTGAATTAAACATAACTCTCGACTTTAAGGCTGTGAATAACTTTTAGTCAACATCAGAAAAGAAGTTCAAACACAATTTATACAGGCAAGGAATGAACATTGGTAAAGTTTCAACCGTTGTAATAGGACTGTGTTCACTACATTCACTATTCTAATTTCTGTTGTAATGTACTCCAAAGAGTTCTGGATCATCTAAACATCCCATTCAACATCATATGACCCCCCAACATTAATGACATCGTGTGAATTATCAAGACTGAGGAAGAAACAGTTAGCATATAAGAAACCTTAGCATAATGCTTGTTTCTGAGTATGTGGGAGAAAAATCCCACAAAGATTTAAGGACCTTTCATACTGGTAAAGTTTTTAGGGGTTCAGAAGCTGGAGACATGCTGGGACATCTTATTCAACATGAAAGACTAGTTATTGCATCTCCCCCTACTGTCATGGAGAAGGAATAATAATACCTGTCTTAGTTTGGTCAGGCTGCCTGAACAAAAAGCCATAGACTTGAATGGCTTAAAGAGCAGAAATTTATTTTTCACAAATCTGGAGGCTAGAAATCTGAGATTAAGGCGTCAGTGTGGTCAGTTTCTGGTGAGGGTTATCCACCTAGGTTGCATGTGGCCCCTTTTTTGCTGTATGCTCACAAGATCTCTCTGTGTCTGCAAGAAGAGAGAGAGGGAGGGTGGGGGGAGAGGAGGGAAAGAGAAGAGGTAGCCAGAGGGGGAGGAGGAGGGAAAGGGAGGCAACAGCATCTCTTTTCTTACAATGGCCTCATGATGGTCCCACCCTCATGACCTCATCTAGCCCTAACCAACATCCAAAGGTCCCAGTCTCCAAATACCACCATGATGGGTGTTAGAGTTTCAACAAACGAACTGGGGGGGGGGTGGTGGCAGGGGATGGATGGGGAGGTAATCACAAGTCTTTTTATTTCATAAACATATCTAATGAGCCTCTCAAGGATCTGGAGGCTGTATTTTTCACACCTTAGAACATTGCTCTCATCTAGAACGAGGTCACACAAAAGGTTCCCAGATTTGATGTTGGCCCAGAATGGGAAAGGGCCCTGCAGCATTCTGCAGTGGGTACAAGAGATCCTGCCACTTGGTCCTTAAAATGTAGCTGGTTATGAAAGAAGCTGTACAGACTTTCTGTCACACACCCGTAGGAGAATCACAATTCAAGCCTCTGGTCTTCTGGAAAAAGACCATATCACAGTCAGTGGAAAATTACATACTTTTTGAAAAACACTTCTTTTGTGCTATTGGACTTGGTGGACATTGAGAATCTAGCCATGGAACACCAAGTGATCATGAATCTGGAACCATCATGACCTGAGTTTTATATAGACTGAGTACTAAATGGAGCAGGTGAAGCACAGCACACAATGCATGATGAATGTAATATATCAGTACCTAAGCATGAGCGAGATGAGAGGGCATAAGGAAGCATCTCCATATGTCATTCACTGCTGTTGCACCAGTACAACTGGCATTATGAGAGAGTCCTTATAACCAAAGAACAGAGAAGGGGAAAAAACAGCTTGGTTTATGGATTATTTGATTAAGTATGTGAGTGCCAGATAAAAATAGAGTGCAATTGTATTACAGCTTCACTCAAGGATGACTTCAACATAAAGTTAAAAGAAAGTCCTCTCAATGGACAGAGCCTCAAGCAGTATAACTGGTCATACTCCCATGTGAAAAGAGAATTGCCTGGAATGATCCTATATGTGAGTTCAATGAACAGTGGCCAGTGGACTGACTAGTCATCTGGCAAAGGACCTGAAAAGAGGGAAGTTGGAAAACTGTAGACATGAGATCTAAGATGGAGACACAAGAAAGTGAGCATAAATTTTGAAGATTTTTGTATCACATGTTAATGCCCAACAAGGAGCATCATATGGAAAAGGCACTAAACCTCTAAGTGACAAAATTTCTTAGCTGGTTGACATCAGCCAGCCTCTGACATTGGGCACCTATCCAGTGCTGGCATGATGGCATCAGGATTAAGTCAGTGGGTTTGGCAGAGATGGAGATTATCCATGAGGCCTTCTGCTTGGACTCCTTCTAAGAATAACTACTCTACCATCCTTCAATCTTAAGTAAAATTTCTTTTTATAATGATTGACATGGGAAATATTCATTTCCTACTTATTAATTCCATCCTTACCCAGAGCAAAGTGACCTAGCTCTGTGAGCCAATATCAAATAGACTGATATCTAAGTTCACATTGTGTTCCTATAAATAAGGCATCTTAACAAGTGGGTAAAGAAAATGTCATGGGGATTCAGGAAATGAGAGTCCTTTTTTCCTAGGGAAAGCATAACTAAGGAGTTATCAATTTAATTGGCAGTTTAAGAACTTGCAGGTGCATTTTTTAAATTGATATTTGGATTTTATTGTTTAAAATCTATGCCCTGGCTCTGAGTAAGAACATGACCAACGAATATGTATTAAGGCACTTCTGAGATCATAATTATTACTGTTTTCAAAACATCCAGATTTTGTCAAAGTCTCTTCGAACACTTTCACTTTGGAAAAAGTAACCAATTTCTTGACAAGAACAAATTACCAAAGACATGCAATGAGACCTTCTGATTTCCCAAAATGGGAGAGATTTGTGACTCAGCACCTACTTTCCATTCTTTTTTCCAACTTAAACTGATAATTCCCTCCACTATTTAAAAATGTGTCCAGTTGCCAAAGTTCAGGTTTTCCTTTTCCTTTTTTAAAAAACTTCAGTGTTCAAATGATTGAATGATCATGGGATATTTTAATATCACGATACTAAGAGTAGAGAAGTTGATTATTTTTGAGACTGTCCAATCAAATGTATTAAGAATTCATTTGAATCACACCATTCAGTAACATGATCAGTATTCTTAGAGTCTTCATATGGTAATATTTCTCCTGTTCTCTGTGGGAATTTTCATTTCTTGACATGCTGTCAAAAGAAGTTTCTTTCTCAGATATTCACCAGGAGTGACTATACTTTGGGAGAATTACTTCTGATTCAATATTTTCCCTTCACAGTCAAAGCCAGGACATGAAGTAAGTTGTGGTTATGAAGCTTATTAGCTCAAATGGGATTCTTAGTCTTAATATAAGCTTTATAAAATTAGCAAGCGGAAGACCCATAATTATTTTTCTTATTTTCACCTGCCAACTGGACATCATTGAATGACCCACAGTGTTCATTTGAAGCTCTGAAAATTCAGTCATTATGACACCTCTCCACTCCCTGCCTTCTCATCTACAATAGCCATCATAGTGTGCCATACTATATCACTTCCATTTTTAAATTCTCCCCTTTTTCCACCCACACTGTGTCTACCTTATTAATCTCTGTTTATCTTTAGTAGTTTAATTTAACTTTCTGTCCCTGGTCTCTCTTCCTTTGAGAAGTTCCTCTGTCCAGCTGACTGGATTCTGTTTTCAAAACAGTAAAATTTTGTATTATTTCCAGTCTAGAAATGCTTAGATAGCTTCCTATCATCCATAAAATGAGGGATAGTTTAAAGGGCTCAGGCTTATCCTGACTTTCAGCCTTTATACTAACAGTTCTCATAAGACCATCTCTGCATCAGTACGACAAGATAATTTTAGTGAATCATGCCTGCTCTTCCATGGAGCAGTGTGCAGTTCCCGTCCATCTTCCCACGGACCTCATCTTTCCTAGAATGCTCTAAAAAGTGAGATCTTCCCCAGTTCCCACAAATAGAGTCTTTTTTCTGTGCTATAGTAGCAATTTGCATTTATCACTAGAGGACTTGTGACATTTTGCTGAGACAGGATGAAACTTCCACGTGTGAACTGACAGTAATACTTTAAGAATGTGTGAACAGATTAATAAAAGGATGATTATCATGGACCTCCCCTCTCTGCTCCCCTCCCCAAAATCATATGCTGAAACAAGATAGATGGACAATTAACATTCCAGAGCACCTGTGCCAGAGTTTATATATATATATATATATATATATATGGATTTTTATATACACATGTATACTTATATATATATGTATGTATGCATGCATGCCTGCATGCTCAGTCGCTTCAGTTTTCTCCTACTCTTTGCAATCCTTTGGAATGTAGCCCACCAGGCTCCTCTGTCCATGGGATTCTCCAGGCAAGAATACTGGAGTGGGTTGATGTGCCCTACTTCCAGGGGATCTTCTTGATGCAGGGATCAAACCCGCATCTCCTACATTGCAGGCAGATTATTCACTTCTGAACCACCTAGAAATCCCATATGTACGTATACCGTCCTCATATTCTTTACATATATGTATTTATATTTTTATTTTACATTCTTTGCTGCTTCATTTTCTATTTTAATAGATTTTAAACTTTGTTCTTCGTGTCGTGTACTAATTTACATTGTTGTTCAGTCCCTAAGTCGTGTCCAGGTCTTTGAGACCTCACGGACTGCAGCTGCAGCATGCCAGCCCTCAATGTCTTCTGCTATCTCCCTGAGTTTGCTGACACCCATGTGCATTGAGTCAGTGATGCTATCTAAGCATCTCATCCTCTATTGCCTCCTTCTCCTCTTGCACTCAATCTTCTAATTTACATACTCACCAAATTTCTAAACATTATTGTATATATTCTAAATTTATTTTCCTGATTGATTAAATATCCTGTAACTTTGCCTGTGGTTTTTGTTGCCATTTTTTTTGCTTAAAAATAGCTGATATTTAAATGAAGTCAAATTATACTATTTTTTTTCACTTTGATTAGATTTTTTTTTTGCTCACTTTGTTCTTCAGGGACACGGTTCACGTATTGCTGAAGCCTGGCTTGGAGAATTTTGAGCATTACTTTACTAGTGTGTGAGATGAGTGCAATTGTGCGGTAGTTTGAGCATTCTTTGGCATTGCCTTTCTTTGGGACTGGAATGAAAACTGACCTTTTCCAGTCCTGTGGCCACTGCTGAGTTTTCCAAATTTGCTGGCATATTGAGTGCAGCACTTTCACAGAGTCATCTTTCAGGATTTGAAATAGCTCAACTGGAACTCCATCACCTCCACTAGCTTAGCTCGTAGTGATGCTTCCTAAGGCCCACTTGACTTCACATTCCAGGATGTCTAGTTCTAGGTGAGTGATCACACCATCGTGATTGTCTGGGTCGTGAAGAACTTTTTTGTACAGTTCTTCTGTGTATTCTTGCCACCTCTTCTTAATATCTTCTGCTTCTATTTGGTCCCTACCATTTCTGTCCTTTATTGAGCCCATCTTTGTATGAAATGTTCCCTTGGTTCTCTAATTTGCTTGAAAACATCTCTAGTACACATCATATATGTTTGGGGGAAATACCCTTAATTCCTTGAATCCTCATTAAAACATATTCACTTCATATATATTTTTAAATAAACATTTTCTTGATATATGTGTTTCAAAAGGTACATAATGTTAACTGTACAGCGTATAATTTTTTACCACCACTCCAATAAAGAAATAGAAGAGTATAGAAATACAGAGGTCTTCATTAAAACTTCTCAAAGTGATTATACCCAAAGGTAAACACTTATTAACTTAACAACACTAAATATACCTATAATTATAGTTCATTATAAATGAGGCAAACATGATTATCAGAAAGATTCTCGCACTGTGAAAAATAAAATAAAATGTTTAGCTATATGATGCTTTAATTACATATATTGAAGATAATAAATAGTATGAAAGGTTGTTAAAAAGAAAAATCAGGTATATTCTAATCAAAATGAAACTGATTTAATAATGTGTATATAAGAAATAGAAATTATAAAAACATAAATTATTAGAACCATTAATTAGTTTTATTTAATACAAATTTTTTATAAATGGTGTTATGCAGTATTATTCATTCATATATGCCTTCTTTTGTTTATGCTTTTGGATAGAGCAATGCTTGGATATTTTTATTGCATTACAGTATAGCATTGCATGAATATATGAAAATGTATATATCTGTCCTAGTGTTGATGAGCATTTGGGTTGTTGCCACTTTGGACTGCAACAGTGCAGCTTTGGGCATTTTATATGTAAATATATTTTCATATATCAACTTATGAAAGTTGTTCTTTGGGGTATATGCTTTTGGGTAAAACAGATTTCCAAGGGACTGAACCAATTTACGCTTCCAGCTTCCCTGATGGCTCAGATGGTAAAGAATCTTCCTGCAATGCAGGAGACCCCAGTTTTTTTCCTGGGTCTGGAAGTTCCCCTGGAGAAGAGATAAGCTACCCACTCCAGTATTCTTGGGCTTTTCTGGTGGCTCAGACAGTAAAGAATTCACCTGCAATGTGGGAGATCTAGGTTCGATCCCTGGGTTGGGAAGATCCCCTGGAGGAGGGCATGGTAACCCACTCCAGTATTATTGCCTGGAGAATCACCATGGATAGATGAACCTGGCGGGCTACACTCCATAGTGTCACAAAGAGAAACGACTGAGTGACTAAGCACAGCTCAGCACAGCACCCTAGTGTTGATGAGCATTTGGGTTGTTGCCACTTTGGACTGAAACAGTGCAGCTTTGTGTATTTTATATGTATATATGTTTTCATGAACATATGCATGTTGTTCTTTGGGGTATATGCTTTTGGGTAAAACAGATTTCCAAGGGACTGTACCAATTTACACTTTCAGCTTCCCTGATGGCTCAGATGGTAAAGAATCTCCCTGCAATGCAAGAGATTCAAATTCTATCCCTGGGTTTGGAAGATCCCTTGGAGAAGGGAATGGCTACCCACTCCAGTATTCTTTCCTGGAGAATTTCATGAACAAGGGAGTCTGGTGGGATACAGTCCATCGGGTCACAAAGAGTTGGACACAATCAACCTACAATCTACCTACTTTGATTTCTATGTATGATGGGGAATAGAGATTAGGATTCATTTTTTTTCTATTTAGATATTTGATACAGCATATTTATTAAATCTATTATTTTTCTCTTCTATGTTCTATTTGTGTCTTTGTACATTAATAGCACACTGTCTTCCTTACTATAGTGTTATAATAGAACTTGATGCTTACAAGTGTAAATTAACTAACTCGTTCTTTTTGAAGATTAATTTGGCTAACCCAGGGCTTCTGCATTTCCATATGCGTTTCTAAATAAATATAATTTCACCAAAAGAAATAAAAAGTAGTTTAGATTTTATTTGAGATCATAATGAATCAGCAGGTTGATGTAAGAAGCACTGACAAATTTATTTCATTGAATCTTTCATCACTTAACGAGGAATATCATTCCTTTATTTAGATCATCTATATTTTACCTGAACAATATTTTGCAGTTCTCTGTGTCAGTCCCTTGAAAATCTTTTCTAAATTCATTTCTAAATTTATTTTGCAGTATTATAAATGATATCCCTTTTTCAAAATTTTATCTTCTAATTATTTGTGGCAATACACATATAAAAATTATTTCTCTTTTTTGACCATGATCAACAATCTTACTAAATTAACTCAGTAATTCTAAAAATTTGCCTGTAGATTCTTTTGGATTTTCTAAGTAGATAGTTAAACCATGAATGGGCGCTAAATTACATCAAATAAACTTTCTGCAACTACTGAAGTGATCAAATAAATGTTTTCATTTATTTTGCTAATATGATGAATTACATTGCTTGATTTTCAAATGTTGAAGAAACTTTTATTACTGGAATAAAAAAATGTATTTTTGATTTGTTACCCTATTATCCTATTAATATACCTCTGAATTTAAACTGTTAATACCACATGCAGAAATGTTTGCAAATAGATTCATAAGAAGGATTGGTTATTAATTACTCTTTCTTATAATAGTTTGAGATTTAAAGATTAATCTGTCCTCATAAGAGGAATTGAATAATTTTCTCCCATTAATTCTGAATCCAATTTCTTTAACAGGTATAGGATTATTCAAATTTTCTATTTTTTCTTGGATATGTTTTATTAAATTTTATTTTTCTAGAATTGTTTCCATCTCTTTTATTTTTTTTAATTGATTCACATAGAGTTGTTTGTGATATCATTTTACTAAGTTTTCATGTATGTGAGTTCTGATATGGGTGACTTGTGCATTATACATACTTTTTTTTTCTAGATTAGTCTTGCTTGTTGATGAATAGTAAGCTTTCATAAAGTAGCAGTCTTTATATTTCTTAAATATCTTCACTCTGATACTCATTATTAGTGTAATATTAAAACTAGTGTAAACATTCTAAGTTGAATACTTTAAAGATAATGGTTTATCAACCTTGTCTATTTTCCATGATGAAAAGTCTGTTGTCAATCTAAAAACTATTACTCTGTAAAAATTTGCCTTCTCCCTCTGGTAGACATTGAAAATAATTTTCTATTTATTCTTTATATTAGCAAAGATTCACCCTTTCCTTTTTAAAGGCAAGTCTATGTATTTTATTTAAAGTGAAATACATTTTATCTATCCTTCATTTTTGTTTGGAAGAGATAAGAAAGGTTTTATTTATTTTCTCTCAGTCATGTGGACCTAGAAGAGGTTTATAGATATTTAAATGAGAAATAGAATAGCTGTGTTAAGACTTCTTAAGATATGACACATAATTAAGACATATGTTATTAATTTTAATACGTTTGTGCTTTCTTAGGACTGGTAATTACCTCATTTGCATTGATTCAAATGTCTTAGTATACCTATTCTGTCCTAATCTTATCTTTCCTCTTTACCACTTTTTCTAAAGGCTCTGAATACATCAATCTCCAGCTAAAATATGTGTTAAACTTCTGTCTAACCATTTCAGTACATTTCTTTAAATCATGTAGACAGAAGCAGAGTCCTTAGCTTATTTTATTTCACAAATGGATCTTAAGTAAGAAGATGATGGTATCTTGTTATCTTTTATGGAGAAAATGAAGAAGATAGAGAAAAAAAAATGGTGGTATTTGTCTGAATTTTCTGTAAAATATAGATAACACCTATATCTTTGTACCAAAATGATACAAGATTATTTTCATAATTGAATGAGGTAAGCGAGTAAAAATAATTTTGCACATTTAGCAGAATTGCTATGTATGTGTGTGTGCAAATACACACATGATAGTTTTCCCTTTCTTGAGAAAATGCAATTTTTCTTTTTAAAAAAAAAATAAATCTCATGGCACTAAAAAACAGTTTTGTTTCAGAATTATGTGTTTTGTATCTTTCTCTTTTTAAGAGTGACTAGATATATAGCATCAATACATATTGATAGCTTCTGAGACTAGCTCATAGATATCTTAGGTCACAAATGACAGAAGCTGCTTACTATAGAAAAATTTAAGCACATTGGAAAAGGAGAAGATGCTTATCATAAGACCCTCCTCAAATCCAAGCTGCTTTCTCAGGCCCCGAGATAATCTCACGCAGCTGGACTCTGAACTTTGAAATACTTCCCTTTCTCTTTGCCAACCCCATCACCAAAATAATCATATATGTAGTTGCCTAATGTCAGTAGGTGCCACAGAGAAAACAATTTGTACTAATTCAAAAAGAAACAACACAAAAATCATGACTTGTGGAGTTATAGCCTTGCAGTTAAAATCCTAGTGTCACTGCCAACCAGTAAATTCACAGTCTACCTAGATCTTAATTTCTGTTTCAAGAAAATGAAGATAGAAAATGAATACAGAAATATTGTCTTTTGCAATAATTATGGTTTGTGAAAATGAACCACATGTCAAATGTGGTGCAGATAAAGCATGCAGACCCTAAACTAAAATCACTGCAGATGGTGACTGCAACCATGAAATTAAAAGACTCTTGCCTCTTGGAAGAAAATCTATGATCAGACTAGACAGCATAATAAAAGACAGAGACATTACTTTGCCAACAAAAGTCGGGTCTAGTCAAGCTGTGGTTTTTCCAGTGGTCATGTATGGATATGAGAGTTGGACCATAAAGAAAGCTGAGTGCTGAAGAAATGATGCTTTTGAACTGTGGTGTTGGAGAAGACTCATGAGAGTCCCTTGGACTGCAAGGAGATCAAACCAGTGCAGTCCTGAATACTCATTGGAAGGACTGATCTTGAAGCTGAAGGTCCAGTACTTTGGCCACCTGATGCAAAGAGCAAACTCATTGGAAAAGTCCATGATGCTAGGAAAGATTGAAGGCAGGAGGAAAACGGGATGACAGAGGATGAGATGGTTGGATGGCATCACTGACTTGATGGACGTAAGTCTGAGCAAACTTAGGGAGTTGGTGATGGACAGGGAAGCCTGGTGGGCTGCAGTCCATGGGGTCACAAAGAGCTGGACATGACTGAGTGACTAAACTGAACTGAACTAGCACTAAACCTGAAACAGTCTAAATCAAGTACATGCACTGAATGCTATTATTTATAACAATATACTATGTTATATACAAAATATATAATGCTATTATTTATATGTAGAACACTATATTATAATTGTGTACTGTCATAATAATATTCTCAATACCTATCATGTTTTACAGGAATTTTTTTCCATATATAAGCTTCAGTTTTTTGTTTAATTGAAGTCTAGTTGATGTACAGTATTATATAAGTTTCAGGTGTACAGCATGAAGATTCAGGTTTGATAGAATGGATTGGCTATACATAATGCGTCTGTCTGGCAAGTTACAGAAACTGTGAAAGCCACAAAGGAAATACAGATCCTGGAGAGAGGGTGGCGTGACTAAAGCCTTAGGGTGTCACTGAAACCGTGCAGAATGTTTGCTTCCATTAAACTAATTCTTGTACCAGCATTTACATACAACCCGCTTGCAAATTTATTTTAATTCAAACCTTGATGACATTCAGTGCAACATTCTACAGAAATTAACAGCTCTCGCACAAGCAGCAGCCAGTAGTTTATGTGGCACTAATATGCAGCTAAGTAGTTTGGGCGACTCAGACATCTGGTCCATGTGAAACAGCTGGGAAACCACAGCGATTAACCTTTCGTTTACAGGAAGAGGTATTCCTACAGATGCCAAAATGCTATGGTAGCTTCCGAAATGCCTCATAATAGCTCAGACAACATTCCTAATTTCAAGTGATGGTGTTATGCTTCCTTGCTTCATCATTAGGAAGGAGAACCTCATCTAGTTATTTCTATTTGATTGATGTCATAGGCTCATTTAAGCTCATCAGATTCAGGCAGAAAAAAAAGGTTTTACAGACACACGCACACACAAAAAAACATCATCCCATACCTAAAACCAAGAAACACTCTATTAAGCAAAGAGGAAATAAGATGAAAGAGAAATTAAATCAATTTTTAGTTCACTGACTTTACACGAGAGCTAGTTGTCCACTGACACTTAGAATATGGCCATCCTGAAATAGAAACCAAGCAATTTTTAGAGACATTCCATGTGTGTGTGCGTGCTAAGTTGCTTCAGTCTTGTCTGATTCTTTGCAACCCCATGGACTGCAGCCCACCAGACTCCTCTGTCAATGGGATTCTTCAGGCAAGGTGATCCAAATAAGCTCTATATTATAATATATTTGCCTGAAATGCCAATATCTATGTATTTCTAGATAATTGGTGTGTTTCAGTGATTATTTGTTGCAGATAAACATGTAAGTGAGGGATGATATCTCCCACAGCATCTTAGGTAAAGAGGCTCATATGTAAAACACATCTGTTTAAATATATTTTTTTTAATTGAAGGATAATTGCTTTATAGAATTTTGTTGTTTTCTGTAAAACCTCAAAATGAATCAGCCATAGATATACATATATCCCCTTCCTTTTGAATCTGCCTCCCTTCTCCCTCCCCATCCCACCCCTCTAAGTTTATACAGAGCAACTGTTTGAGTTTCCTGAGACATACAGCAAATTCCCATTGGCTATCTATTTTATGTATGGAAATGTAAGTTTCCATGTTACTCTTTCCACACATCTCACCCTCTCCTCCCCTCCCCTCATGTCCATAAGTCTATTCCCTAAGTCTGTTTCTCCACTGTTGCCCTGTAAATAAATTCTTCAGTACCATTGTTCTAGATTCTGTATATATGCATTAGAATATGATATTTATCTTTCTCTTTCTGCCTCACTTCACTCTGTATAATAGGTTCTAGGTTCATCCACCTCATCAAAACTGACTCGAATGTGTTACTTTTTATGGCTGAATAATATTCCATTGTGGATATGTACCACACTTCTTTATCCATTCATCTGTCAATGGACATCTAGGTTGCTTCCATGTTATTGTAAATAGTCCTGCAATGAACAATGAGATACACGTGTCTTTTTCAACCCTGGTTTCTTCAGCATATATGCCTGTGAGTGGGATTGCTAGGTCATATGGTGGTTTTCTTCCTAGTTTTTAAAGGAATCTCCATACCTTCTTCCGTAGTGGCTGTATCAATTTACATTCCCACCAACAGTGCAAGGACATTCTCTTTTCTCCACACTCCCTCCAGCATTTATTGTTTATAGACTTTTTGATGATGGTCATCCTGACAGATGTGATATGATATTTCATTGTTGTTTTGATTTGCATTTCTCTAATAATGAGCAAGTGATATTGAGCATCTCTTCATGTGTTTTTTAGCCATCTGTATGTCTTCTCTGGAGAAATGTCTGTTTGGGTCTTTTTCCCACTTTTTGATTGGGCTGTTTGTTTTTCTGGCATTGAGTTGTATGAGCTGCTTATATATTTTGGAAATTAATCCTTTGTCAGTTGTTTCATTTGCTATTATTTTCTCCCATTCTAAGAGTTGTCTTTTCACCTTGCTAATAGTTGCCTTTGCTGTGCAAAAGCTTTTAAGTTTTATCAGGTCCCGCTTGTTTACATTTGTTTTCATTTCTCTTACACAGAGGTGGGTCATAGAGGATTTTGCTTTGATTTATGTCATGGAGTGTTCTGCCTATGTTTTCCTCTAAGAGTTTTATAGTTTCTGGTCTTATATTTAGGTCCTAAATTCATTTTGAGTTTATCTTTGTGTGTGGTGTTAGGAAGTGTTCTAATTCCATTCTTTTACATGTAGCTGTCCAGTTTTCAAAGGACCATTTATTGAAGAGGTTGTCTTTCCCCATTGTATATTCTTGCCTCCTATGTCAAAAATAAGGTACTCATAGGTGCCTGGGTTTATTTCTGGACTTTCTATCTTGTTCCATTGATCTATATTTCTGTTTTTGTACCAGTACCATACTGTCTTGATGTCTGTAGCTTTGTAGTATAATCTGAAGTCAGGAAGGTTGATTCCTCCAACTCTATTCTTCTTTCTCAAGACTGCTTGGCTATTCATAGTCTTTTGTGTTTCCATATGAATTGGGAACATTTTTGTTCTAGTTCTGTGAAAAATGCCATTGGTAATTTGATAGGGATCACATTGGATCTGTAGATTGCATTTGGTAGTACAGTCTTTTTCACAATATTGATTCTTCCCACCCAGGAACATGGAATATCTCTCCAGATATTCAGAACAAGTGAATATTCTTTTCCTTGAGCTCTCAATGTCCTTTTATATAGTCCATAGACATAGAGTCTGCCTAGTTGATCGTGTGGATTTAATCTGCTGCTTGTACAGATGGTGGGAAGATTTTGGGTCTTCTTCCTTAGCTACTCAGCCCCTGGGTTTCAACTATGGTTTTATTTCCACCTCTGCATGTGGGTCGTCCACTGGGGTTTGCTCCTGAGAGTATCCTGGAGGGCTGGGGTTTGCCCCTGTGAGGGCCAGGTGTGGAGGTGGTGCAGCTGCTTGGGTTTCAGGGGTTCTGGCAGCACCAGGTACTCAGGGGGTGTTGGCAGCTAGGACAGCAGGGATTATAGTGCTCTAGAAAGGTATGGCAACCAGTATTGGCCAATACACTCCAGTATTCTTGCCTGGAGAACCCCCTTGACAGAGAAGCCTGGCAGGCCACACTCTACAGGGTCGCAAAAAGTTGGACGTGACCAAAGCCACCCTGCACGCATGGATGCAGGGGCTTTTTTGCCTGTGGCAGTTCTTCCTTTGTGAGAGTTGAGTGTGAAGGTGGCACAGCTGCTTGGCTTGCAGGGACCATGGAGGTGCCAAGTGTGCAAGGACACGGACTGTCTCACCCGCAGGAGTTATGACCCTATCAGTCTTTTTTCGGACCTCTTGTAGCTGGCGATTGGAAGGCCTCTTTGGCCAGTCTTTCTCCATAGCTCTGCCCATTCAGGCACTTAGAGGGCTCCCTTGCCTGGGGTCCTTCTCTGTTGTTCTGCACGTCAGGTACACAGAGGGGGCCCCACTGGCTGGGGTCTACTCTGTAGATAGATGCATCAGCCTCTTAAAGGAGCACCCTGGATGGGGTCCTACTCTGTAGTTCCGTTCATCAAGCATTTGGTGGACCAGCCTCTCTATTATTCAGCTGCCGATGCTGGCGTGTGGGGTGAGAGAGCCTATGGTGATGACTCTACCCCTATGCATGACTCAGCAGTATCACCTTGCTCCCATGGCTACCTGGCTTTCCTCCACAGGCATTTCTCACTTCAATCTCCTCCTTCACATCCCCTCAATCTGTCTCTCTGCAGTCAATAGCATTCCTTGCCCTGGAATTGCTGCACAAACCCTAAACTCCAGCTCCCAGCCACTGTGCCTTCCAGGGGACACATGTCCCTGTCCATGGTATGTATGGCTGCAGCAAGGACTGTCTGATTCTCATTCCATTTAAGCTGCCACAGATCAGCTGTTTCACTCTCAGACTAAATGTTTCTCCTCTGACTCAGACAATTGCCCTGATGTGGGGATTGGACCCCTGCTTCAGTTCCCCCACCCACCAAGGGCAGGTCCAGTCCTATTAACACTCCTGTTCCCCCCCACCCCCCAGTCCCTTCATCCTATTGAGTTTTGCATGGTTCCATATATTCTATTCTTCTGGTCAGGTACTCCTGTCTGCTCTCAGCTGGTGTTCCCCACACACTTCTGTGTCTGATGTATCCATGGAAAGAGATGTACTCCATGTCCACCTACACCTCCATCATCTTGTTCTCCCCTCCTGTTCAAGTAAATTTTTAAAAGCCAGTTGCAGCTGGAGTTCAAATTAGGAAAAGGAAACATCTGAGCAAAATGAACTTGCAGAGGTAGATAAAGGTTAGAACATCTGAAAACTTTGAGATCATTTTTTTCAAGGAAAAATGGAAAATGTATGTTAGACAGCTGTGCAGTTGGTGACATGATTCAGTTAGCATTTTGAAGATTTTCTTTGCCTGTGGTGGTAGAGTAGGATTCCTGGAGGAAGAAAATGCAGGAGATGAAGGTATGTTGGACTAAGTTGATGGCTTGGGGAAACAAGTCAGTTGATTGGATAATGGATTGGATTTGAGGGTCCTGAAGTTGAGGCATCAAAGGGGACTTGTAGGTTTCTGGCTTGCAGAGCAGGATGGGTAGAAGTGGCATCCATTAGCTAAGGAAGACTGGAAGAGGATCATGTATCAAGGGAAGTCCTTGAGTTCCCTTTGAGCCATAACAATTTGAAGTATAATTTGAAACACCCATTTGGCAGTGTCAAGCAGTCCACTGATGGGAGTGTATTACACAGCAAAGCATCATGGGGTGAATAAATAAATTTGTAAACAATTCTTATTTGAAGCCACATGCATGATGAATATCACTGAGGTAAAGAGAACCAAAACAAATGAACGACTAGGAGAGAGATATTTCATGACATACCATGCCAAGTAGCAACATTCAACTTCAAAAAGCACCAGTCCCATGGACTGTGCTGTAAATGGTCCCTTTGGAGTTGTTAAAGGGACAGTCCTGTATGGCATCTGAGAACCTAATGACCATGGGGGAGGAAGATGAACCAGTAAAGTGAATATCTGTAAAGAAACATGAGAGGGAAATATGGATAATACATGGCAGTAGAAGAGAAGATAACATTTCAAGAAGAAAAGCAATGTGAAAATCACAGCTATTAATGGTTAACTAGTGGACTTAGAGAGGTGGAAGTCAATTATAGTAGGCTGAGGAGTGAGAAGGAGACTTACCTTTTACTCTTAACTCTCAGATCACTCTGAATTTTCTAATAACACTTATCTCACTGCATTGAACCAGTATCTGTTTCAGCCTTTCAAACTGAGAGTGAATTCATTGGAATTAAACTATCCAGTTAATCTTTGCATTCTAGTCTCACCATAACAGTCAGAGTGGTTCTCCTAAATGAGAAATCAGATCAGCTCTTCCTGTGCCTCACACCGTCGAGAGGTTCCCATCTACTAAGACTAAATGGCAGAATCTTCCATGTGACCCTCAAGACCCTCCATCAGCCATTCTCTTTATCTCTCCAGATTTATCTTCTACTCCTCCTCCACTCACACTATGTACCAAATGGCTATGACAAGGAATGGCTACCCACTCCAGTATTCTTGCCTGGAGACTTCCATGGACAGAGGAGCCTGGGAAGCTATAGTCCACGGAGTCACAAAGTGTCAGACACAATTGAGCTGCTAACACACTTTAATGGCATCCTTACTCTTTCTCAAGATGCTAAGCATGTTTGTTTCTCACTTATTATTTCTTATACTTTGTGTAAGCTCCCCCTAGATATTTTTATGCTTAATTTCTTGGCTCCTCTTAGTCTTTATTCAAACGTCACCTTTTCTGAGAGTTCTTCCCTATTAATCAGTCTGATGAACCCCTCAGCATCCCATCACAATAGTATCTATCCCCTTTCCCTTTTAATGTATTTTTTCTCTTTAGTTCAGTTCAGTTGCTCAGTCGTGTCCGACTCTTTGCAACTCCATGAACCGCAGCACGCCAGGCCTCCCTGTCCATCACCAACTGCCTGAGTCCACCCAAACCCATGTCCATTGAGTCGGTGATGCCATCCAACCATCTCATCCTCTGTCATCCCTTTCTCCTCCTGCCCTCAATCTTTCCCAGCATCAGGGTCTTTTCAAATGAGTCAGCTCTTCCTATCAGGTGGCCAAAGTATTGGAGTTTCAGCTTCAACATCAGTCCTTCCAATGAACACCCAGGACTGATCTCCTTTCTCTTTAGTACTTAACTCCTTTAAGCATATTGTATATTTATTTATCCCAACCACTTTGCTTCTTCTCCATTAGAATGTAAGTTCCATGAGAAGAGAAATTTTGGATGTGAGTTTTACTGCTGTTTCTCCAGCTCCAAACAGTATCCTGTACAGAAAAGCACTCAACAGTTATTCTTTGAATAAATTAAATTTTCTAGTACCTTATACAGTGCTCCATAAATAATAGACAGAGGTTAAATTAATAAATGGACTTTTGTATTATGACCAAATTACATTGTTAATTACTAAGATTGTGTTGAATAAAATAATTTAACTTATAAAAACTATATCTGTCAGGCATGAGCTTTTGGCATTTTTCTATACCTTATCAAAATTGCAATATAGTCATTATGGTAAAGTTCTCTGAAGCAATTTGAAACTGTAGGGTGTCATTGGCCATCCATATCAATCTTAAAATTATATTGATGTAATGCTTTGCATTCATTTTAACCTAATTCCTCTCCTGGAGCCTCAGAGTGAAGAAAACGATTTTCATTAATTTCCATAATAACAGCACAAAAAGACAAGGATTGTAGGAGTGTAACTCCTTTAGCTTTTAATCTCATTTTGAGCATGAGCTTGCTTTACTAACTACAAAGGGAAGATAATGTCAAACTCTCAACTTGACCAAGAGTGTAAATTAAACAATTGGGTGGAAATGCTTCGTGATGTCTTTAAGTTCTCTATTGATGATGATTTCAAATGAGTCCCTAACATTTCAGCTTAGCATGGTTTCATATCATCTTCTCACCAAGGAAAATAAAGTCCAGGTTTCTGAGCCATATCTCAGTTGGCTTCATAAATTTGTGACCTGACATCAAGCCTATATGAAAATTGTCTTAATGACAGAGATTAACCTGATAAGGACAGAGGCATGATCTTGATGCATAACTTCTAAGCTGAAGAAATGATTTTCTCAAGGAAGTTTGGTGAATGTTTTTAAGAAATATAGTTCGCTGGTGATAATATCTCAAAAAAGCTAGCTGTGGTTTTTGAATGAAGAAATAATAAGCATTTAATGATGCAAGGAGTAGCCACTGCTCCCTGAAGCCCAAATGCTATACAACATACACTTTGAGAGTGTTTTATTGAAGCCAAAGATCATTGTGTAGGTTTCATTTCAAAGGCAGGAAAGGAAAAATAGTAACTTAATTCCCTTGGGATATATTTCTGTCTTTGTCTTTTATCTTATCTGAACTAAGGTAACATAATTCTTGTAATTCATTCAGTTCAATTCAGTTCAGTTCAGTTGCTCACTCCTATCTGACTCTTTGCCACCCCATGAACCACAGCACGCCAGGTCTCCCTGTCCATCACCAACTCCCAGAGTTTACCCAAACTCATGTCCATTGAGTCACTGACGCCATCCAACCATCTCATCTTCTGTCATCCCCTTCTCCTCCTGCCCTCAATCTTTCCCAGCATCAGGGTCTTTTCAAATGAGTCAGTTCTTCCAAAGTATTGGAATTTCAGCTTCAACATCAGTCCTTCCAATGAACACCCAGGGCTGATCTCCTTTAGGATGGACTGGTTCGATCTCCTTGCAGTCCAAGGGACTCTCAAGAGTCTTCCCCAACACCACAGTTCCAAAGCATCAATTCTTCGGCGCTCAGCTTTCTTTATAGTCCAACTCTCACATCTATACATGACTACTGGAAAAACCATAGCCTTGACTAGACGGACCTTTGTTGACAAAGTAACGTCTCTGCTTTTTAATATGCTGTCTAGGTTGGTCATAACTTTCCTTCCAAGAAGTAAGCGTCTTTTAATTTCATGGTTGCAATCACCATCTGCAGTGATTTTAGAGCCCCCCAAAATAAAGTCAGCCACTGTTTCTACTGTTTCCCCATCTACTTCCCATGAAGTGATGGGACCAGATGCCATGATCTTAGTTTTCTGATTGTTGAGCTTTAAGCCAGCTTTTTCACTCTCCTCTTTCACTTTCATCAAGAGGCCCTTTAGTTCTTCTTCACTTTCTACCATAAGGGTGGTGTCATCTGCATATCTGAGGTTATTGGTATTTCTCCCAGCAATCTTGATTCCAGCTTGTGCTTCTTCCAGCCCAGCATTTAAACACTCATGATAAATCCCTTTCCAGAGCCTTAAGATGAAGAAAGGAAAGATTGTCCTCTGATTTTCAAAACTGTAGGATGAGAAAAACTGAGATTCCTCATCCTCTAGAATAATAGGCACTGTCATAAAAATCACCTTCAATAGATATTTTTGAAAGAATTGGCTGTCAAGCCAATGTGAAAGTCTACATGTTACAACCACTGAAAGCACCTTTATCAGCACAAATCTCTGATGTATCAGCTTGTTCAGGATGGATCCAGCTCTCAAAGCCCCACTGTGATTATTTATTTATTAATTTTTAAATTTTTTACTGGATTATAGTTGATTTGGGCTTCCCTTGTAACTTAGCTGGTGAAGAATCCACCTGCAATGCAAGAGACCCCAATTCAATTCCTGGGTAAGGAAGATCCCCTGGGGAAGAGATAGGCTACCCACTCCAGTTTTCTTGGGTTTCCTGGTGGTTCAGATGGTAAGGAATCTGCCTGCAATACAGGAGACCTGGGTTTGACCCATGAGTTGGGATGATCCCCTGGAGGAGAACATGACAATCCACTCCAGTATTCTTGCCTGGAGAATCCCCATGGACAGAGGAGCCTGGCAGGCTACATCCATGGGGTCACAATGTTGGACACAACTGAGCAGTGAAACACAGCACAGCATAGTTGATTTACAATGCTGTGTTAGTTTCAGGTGTACAGACATCAAAGTAATTCAGTTATACATATAATACCTATCCTTCTTCAAATTCTTTCCCCATTTAGGTTATTACAGAATATGGAGTAGAGTTCCCTGTGCTATACAGTAGGATCTTGTTGGTTATCTGTTTTATATATATTAGTGTGCACATGCCAATCCAAACCCCCCAGTTTACCCCTCCCCACCTTTGTTTTCTAAGTCTGTGAATCTGTTTCCATTTTGTAAATAGGTTTGCATCATTTTTTTAGATTCTACATATAAGAGATATTATTTTTGTCTTTCTCTGTCTGACTTACTTCACTTTGGATAATAGTCTCCAGGTCTATCCATGTTGCTGCACATGACATTATTTCATTCTTTTTTATGGCTGAGTAATCTTTCATTGTATATATGTGCCATATTTTTATCCACTCATCTGTTGATGGACATTTAATTTGCTTCCAGTGACAGTGGAACCCTGGAAAGAGCACAAGCCATAGACTAGCACACTTGGGTTTAAATCCCATCCCTGTGTTAATACTTATTTCTAGTGTGTTTCAAGATAAAAAATGAAAATATTCTTTTTCACTTAAGTAAAGAAGAAAGGTTAAGGGAAGAAAGGTGTTGTGGTGCTGTTGTTAAAATTTTGCTCGTTTTAGGGTCCACTTAGTTGTATACATTTAGTTCAGTCACTCATTCGTGTCCGACTCTTTGTGACCTCATGGACTGCAACACACCAGGCTTCCCTCTCCATCTCCAAATCCCAGAGCTTGCTCAAACTCATGTCCATCAAGTCGGTGATGCCATCCAACCATCTCTTCCTCTGCCATCCCCTTCTCCTCCTGCTTTCAATCTTTCCCAGCATCAGGGTCTTTTCTAATGAGCCAATTCTTTGCATCAGGTGGTTAACATATATATATATATATATATATATATATATATATATAAATTCATACATATCAATAACAAAAATAAACATACAAAACATGAAAACAATCTGCTTAAAAAATGGACAATGGAACTGAATAGACATTCTTTTTTGAAAAGGGCATACAGAGACTTCCCTGGCAGTCCAGTGGTTAAGACTCCATCTTCCAATGCAGAGGGTGTTAGTTCAATCCCTTGTAGATGTGCTAATGTTCCACATGCCATGGGGTGTGGCCAATAATTAAAAATAAATGAATAAATAAATAAGACATACAAATGGCAACGGGTACATCACTAGTTACCAGAGAAACACAAATGAAAACCACAATGAGACATCTGTTGGAATGGCTGTCATGAAAAAGACAAGAGATAAGTGTTGCCATGCATGTGGAAAAAGACAACACTTGGGGTGCCTTTTATGAATTTATTTATCAAAACTTCCACAAACCTGGCCTCATTTATCAACACAAACTGGTTGCACAACCACAACACACACACACGGCCTTGGAGAAAGCTATCAGTACTTTGAAAGAAAGGAAGGAACACAACTGGGTGACATTTGAGTTTCATTTTCCAGGGATCTGGGGAGGGCTCTGGTCCAACACCTGGTGAGATAGAAGAGCGAGGAAGATGATAAATATAATCATGAACCCAGCCTACTCTGGTACATCATGAGAGCAGCCCTGCAAGTGGCCTGAAACTGTCAGAAAGAACCACATATATCTTTTTGAATTATTACTTTCTCTGAGTAGATGTTTAGTAGTGGAATTGCTGGGTCATACTGTAGTTTTATTTTTAGTTTATTAAGAAACCTAAATATCTATCAACTGAGGAATGAATAAAAAAGAATAGATAAAGAATGGATAAATGTGATACATATACACAATGGAATACTGTATGTGTGCTTAGTTGCTCAGTTGTGTCTGACTCTTTGCGACACTATGGACTGTAGCCTGCCAGGCTCCTCTGTCTATAGGGATTCTCCAGGCAAGAAAATATGCCTAGAGTGCCTTGCCATGCCTTTCTCCAGGGGATCTTCCCAACCTAGGAATCAAAGCAGGGTCTCCTGCATTGCAGGCTGATTCTTTACCAGCTGAGACACCAGGGAAGCCCTAATAGAATACTACTCAGTCATAAAATGGAATGAAATTAGGACATTTGTAGAGATGTGGATGGACCTAGAGAGTGTCATACAGAGTGAAAGAAGTCAGAGAGAGAAAAACAAATATCATATATTAATGTATATATGTGATATTTAGAAAAATGGTAGAGATGTAGAGATACACATGAACAGAATAAATGTATGGATACCAAGAGGAGAAGGGGTAGGGTTGGAGGAATTGGGAGATTGTAATTGGTATAAATACACTATTGATACTACATATAAAATAGGCAGCTGATGGGAATATACTGTATAGCATAGGGAACTCTACTTCATGCTCTGTGGTGTCCTAAACAGAAGAGAAATCCAAAACGGAGGGGATATATGTATATGTATGACTGATTAATTTTGCTATGTAGTACAAGCTAACACAACACTGTTAGCGATTATATTCCAATAAAAATTAGTTAATAAATAAATTCAAGAAAAGAAAAGAAAAAGACAATTCTGTGTTGGTGGGAATGTAAATTAGCTCAGTCACTGTGGAAAACGGTATTGAGGGTCCTCAAAAAATTAAAAATAGAGTTACTCTATGATCCAGAAATTTCACTTCTGAGTATATGTCTAAAGAAAATGAAAACAGGATCTTGAAAAGGTAACTTCACTCCTATGATATTACTTATATGTGGACTCCAGACAAAAGTCAAATATAGAAACATAGTAGAGTGCTCGTTACCGGAGCTGGAAACTGAGAGAAATGAAGAGATATTGATCAAAGAGCACAAGCTTCCAGTTACAAAATGAATAAGCTCTGGGACTCTAATGTTCCGTATGTTGACTATAGCTGACAATACCATATTATATACTTCAGAGTTGCTAAAGGAGTAGACAGTGAATGTTCTCACTACAAAAATTAAATGGTAATGACATGAAGTGAGGCAGGTGTTGTCTAATTCTCTGAGGGTAATAATTTTGTAACATATAAGCCTATCAAATCAACATATACATCTTAAATTTATACAATATTAAATATCAGTTATATTTTAATAAGGCTAGAAAAATAAATAAATAGTGTCTGTCACAGATTTGTGTTTCAGTGGATATGAGCATCCTTAATGCCATCCTCCAAACAACAATATTATGAAACTATCCCATGTAGATTAATTGCATATATGACATAATAATCCAGTAATGAAGTGAATTCCACAGTTGATTTATAAAAGTTAGAATCCTAGAATCTACTGTTAGCAAGAACATTAGATTACTTGAAAAAATGTACAGATGCTAGGCAGTAACAACTCTTAATTCATTTCCACTTAACTAAAGTTTTTCGATCTCTATTTGTAAGCCCAATTCTGAGAAAATGTTAGATTCATAAGCTCCTTTTTTGCATCACTGAAGATATATATTTTTATCATTTAAAGATTCATGTGAAGCAGTCCTTCTTACAATATGTTATGATATCACACTGTGAAATGTGAATCTAAAGCATCAGGTAATTTGTAATTCAGCTCTAGGCTCCTATGGAGCTAGAGGAAGTCTGGAAATGGACTATTTATAATCAGGCCATCCAGAAAGACAAGGTGAAAAATAGTTTTTTGGCACTTGCATTTTCACCCTGAACTACGGTGTATTCCTAGTACTTACAGAAATGAACATAGGACTAAGAGAGTTGCCTATCTTTGCATCACACATATCCTTCTGACCTTCACAATGTCACTTTATATTTGAAAATTCAGAAGAGTTAAAACTCAAATTTCCAAAAATATATGAAACAAATAAAACAATTCACTCGTCCATTTATTAGATACCAACTGTATACAATTTTTTTAAAAACTGGGAATACAACAGTAAGTATGAGAACTGTTTCCCCTTCAGAGGAACTATCAGACTAATGGGAGTTTTGTTGTTGCTATTTAGGCACTAAGTTGTATCTGACTCTTTTGTGACCCCATTGATTGTAGCCTGCCAGGCTCTTCTGTCCTTGGAATTTTCCAGGTAGGAATATTGAAGTGCGTTGCCATTTCCGTCTCTGGGGGATCTTCCCAACCCAGGGATCAAACCTGTATCTCCTGCATTGGCAGTCAGATTGTTTACTCCCTGAACCACCTAGGAGGCCCAGTGTGAGTTTACAGTCAAGGTAAAAGGAATTGAATTGTGCTTATGGTATCATTTTCTATTCTCTAAATGATTGTTTATTCAAACTATGCCCAGACGTTTCCTTTAGTGAATGGAAATGTAAACAAGACTCCATTCTGGCTGTGATGCACTAATTTAGTTCAGTTCAGTCACTCAGTCTTGTCTGACTCTTTGCGACCCCATAGACTGCAGCACGCCAGGCCTCCCTGTCCATCACCAACTCCCGGAGTCTACTCGAACTCATGTCCATCGCATCGGTAACGCCATCCAATCATCTCATCCTCTGCCATCCCCTTCTCCTCCTGCCATCAATCTTTCCCAGCATCAGGGTCTTTTCCAAGGAGTCAGTTCTTCCCATCAGGTGGCCAAAGTACTGGAGTTTCAGGTTCAGCATCAGTCCTTCCAGTGAATATTCAGACTGATTTCTTTTAGGATTGACTGGTTTGATCTCCTTGCATTCCAATGGACTCTCAAGATTCTTCTCCAACACCACAGTTCAAAAGCATCAATTCTTCGGTGCTCAGCTTTCTTTATAGTCCAACTCTCACATCCATACGTGACTACTAATTATATAAATTAAATATGTCACACTTGTGTATATAAGATCTAAATACCTGCAACTTCACTAACAAATGTTTAACAAGACCAAAAGGATTATTCTGTGACATTTCACTGAGGAATATAATTGTAATCTTAAGCACAATTTGATGACCTGTCTTTCCTGCTGTAGGACTGAAGTTAGTGGTATAGAGGATCTGCATCATATTTAGAACTGTTCTCCTTTCCATCATTTAAAAACTACAAACCTGATTTCCCAGAGCTTCATCTTCACCAGTGACTCCCACAGTGGTTTCCAGACTTGCAGTACCAGCACCACCTGGGAACATTGTTAGAAACAGAAATTTGGGGCCTTGCTCTAGACCTATTGGCATCTGAACCTCTTGGTGTAAGGTCCATTAATTTGTATTTTAATAAGCTTTGCAAGTGATTCTGAAGCATACTCAAATTTGGGAATCATAATTTCAATCCAAAGCACACTCCTCAGCTTGTTATCTACATCTATAACTCTATTTGTATTTTGTATATAAGTTCATCTGTACCCTTTTTCTAGATTCCACATATAAGTGATATCATATATATCTGACTTACTTCACTCACTATGATATCTCTTAGTCCATCTATGTTGTTGCAAAAGGCATTATTTTATTCTTTTTATGGTTAATATTCCATTGTACATATGTACCACATCTTCTTTACCCTTCCTCTGTCCATGGACAGTTAGACTGTTTTCATGTCCTAGCTACTGTACATAGTGCTGAAAATGAGCATTGGGATGTTTATGGTTACCAGTGTGTAAAGGGGAGGATAAATTGGAATTGACATATACACCCTATTCTATATAAAATAGATAACTAACAAGGATCTACTGTATAGAACAGGAAATTCTACTCCATGTTTTATAGTGGCATATATAGGAAAAGATTTTCTTAAAGAGTGAATATATGTGTATGCATAACTGATTCACTATGTGGTATACCTGAAACTAGCACAACATTGTAAATCAACTATTCTCCAATAAAATGTTTAAAAAATTATAAAATTAAGCTAAAATTAAACAAAGTACTCCTCTCAGATTGGTTGCAAGCTTGTTCATATTTCCTAGAGTTGCACAGTCCCACCTGGTAGTTAGCAGTGAGTATGGCTGTCAGTCATGCGAAATGTGACTAGTCCAAACTGAAACGTGCTATAAGGGTAAAAACAGTATGAATTTCTAATGAAGGCTTTGTTAAAAAATGTAAAATATTTAAATAATATGTTTTGATTAGTTGTTGTTTTTCAATCATTAAGTCATGTCCAACTCTTTACAACTTCATGAACTGCAGCACACCAGGCTACCTTGTCCTTCACTATCTTCCTGAGTAAACTTTATCATTTAAAGAAGTTTTGGGTTCACAACATCCCCGCCCTTACATATATCCACCCTTCGTATCATCCCTGTGTTAAAAGTGATTAACCTGTACTGACACATTATTATCACTCACAATTCACAGTGTACATTAGGTTGACTTTTGGTGTTATCCATTCCACAGAACTGAACCAAGGTAAGACGATATTTATCCACCATGACAATGTCATAGAAAATAATCCCACGACCTAAAAAGTCCTCTGTACTCTACTTTGTCATACTTTTCTCCCCAATAACTGCTGGCAACCACTGATCTTTTTACTATCTCCATCGTTTTGCCTTTTCCAGAATGTCTATAAATTGGAATCATACAGTAGGTTGTCTTTTCAGATTGACTTTTTTCACTTAGAATATGTATTAATGATTCCTCCATGTGTTTTCGTGGCTTGATAGTGCACTTCTTTTTAGTGCTGAAGAGCATTCCTTTGTTTAGACCACAGTTTATTTACCCATTCAGCTACTGAGGGATATCTTAGTTGCTTCGAAGTTTTGGCAATTAACTATAAAGGTGCCATAAACATCCATGTGCAAACTTTTGTTTAGACAAAGTTTTCAGTCCATTTGGGTAAATAGTAAGGACGGTGATTTCTGGTAGCTCAGCTGGTAAAAATCTGTCTGAAAAACAAGAGACGGCAGTTCAATTTCCGGGTCAAGAAGAGTCCCTGGAGAAAGGATAGGCTACCTACTCCAATATTCTCGAGCTTCCCTGGTGGCTCAGATGGTAAATAATTCACCTGCAAATGCAGGAGATGCAGCAGACATGGGTTTAATCCCTGGGTTGGAAAGATTCACTGGAAGAGGAATGGCAGCCCACTCCAATACTCTTACCTGAAGAATTCCATGGCCAGAGAAACCTGGTGGGCTATTGTCCATGGGGTCGCAAAGAGTCAGACACAACTGAGCAATGCAGGAGACGGAAGAGACCCAGGTTGAATACCTGGAGGAGGAAATAGCAACCCACTCCAATATTCTTGCCTGGAAAAATCCATGGACAGAAGAGTTTGGTGGATTATAGTCCATGGGGTTGCAAAAAAGTTGATCATGACTGTGCGTACTCACATGGCGAGAGTGTGTTAAATTTTGAAAGGAACTGTCATACTGTCTTCCAAAGTAACTATACCATTTTCCATTTCAACCCACAATGAATGAGAATTCCTGTTACTCCACATCCTCACCAGGATTTGATGTTGTTAGTGTTTGGGATTTTGGGTAGTCTAATAAACATATAGTGCTATCTCACTGTTGTTTTAATTTGCAGTTCTCTAGTGGCATAAAATGGGGAGCATCTTTTCACATGCTTAATTGCTATCTTTGGTTGCAGTCTCTCTCAGCTCTTTGGTCTACTTTTAACTGGGTTGTTCATTTTCTTATTGTTGAGTTTTATGAATTATTTTATATTTTTGATAACAGTCCTGTAACAGATGTTTCTTATGCAAATATTTTCCCAGGTCTGTGACCTGTCTTTTTATTGTCTTAATCCATACTATTTATTCATCTTGATTACATATTTAAATGATTTTTTAAAAAGAATGATTAAATTTTGATATACTGAATTAAATAAAGGATATTACTAAAATTCATTTCACTATTTTACCTTTGACTTTTCTTAACGTGGCTAATAAAAATTTTTAAGTTTATAAGTTACTTTGACATTTTTGTTCAAATTTTATTCCTGTTGAGCACAGCAGTCTAGAATATTGCACTTGTCTTTTGAAAAATCTCCCATTTTATTGTGAAGCATGGTGCAGAAAGCAAGTATCAAGAGTTCTGAGATAAAGAGTATAGTAATGAAGTGAATTGTGCAGACCATTGAAAATAATTTACTGAAAAAAATGATCATTCTATGTTATCGCAGTCAAGAAAACTATCACGAAAAAGGAAACAGTTGCCCCAAGTCAGTTACACTAGCAAAAGCAAATGTTATTGTTTTCATTTAAGACTGAATATCTATAGGATTATGGCCTCGTAACAGGAACTGAATGTCAAGTATTTTATTCATTTCTAAAGTCATGCATCTATACACTTTCTTAAAATGACTGTTTGCCCCCTATACATCAGACATCACTTCTTACCTACCTGCCTCAGATCCTTTTGGACTTGAACTCTTCTGTTTCAATGCCTGGTCTTCTTGCTTGAGTAGCTCTCAGTAGTCATGGAGAACATGGGGCCCCAGAAGTCCTGGCTCCTCCTGCCATCAGTATACTTGAATGAAGAACCACACTGTACATAATCTGGTTATCTCGATGACTGTCAGTGTAGCCAGGTGATGCTGTCCAGATCCATGAAAAGGGAAAGAGGGGGCTTCCCTTTAATAGATCTTGATCAATAGGAACCGGAAAATAGCAATTATGCACAGATTCATCCCTTCACACTTCTTACTCTCCTCTGGCACAGCCATCTAGAGTGAGGCTGCAAAGTAATGAGCCTGCCCTATAGAGCATAGGGCAGTACACTGACCGCTCCCAGGTGCTTCCTCCCTACTTCATGTACCTGCTGCTGCAAATATCTGATTCCAAACATAGGATGTGAGCTATAAGTGGGACAAAAAGAGAAGAAAAGCTGTCATAGTTTCATAGTCAGTGAAAAAGTAGCTGAGGTCATGGATCAAAGGCCTCCCGACATGGAGATGATAATTGGAGGGAGGACAGCAAAAACAGACTTCTCCAATTAAAAAAAAAATTATTTATTTTAAGTTAAAAGATTTTTTCTTAATTTTCATGCAAAATGAGGGAGACAACCTCTCCAAAGTATATTTCCAAATTCAGTTAACTGTCTCAAGTTGAACTAAACTAACTTCTGTAAGTACCAGTTGACCCATTTTTTTACTATACAGTTAGAGTTAAAATAACATTCCTCCAATAGAAAGCTAATCTGACTTATTCTTAGGTCAGCTCCTGCTAGTTGTGAATGTGACAGGAAAGCTGTCTCATTAGTGCTCTATACATGCTTGTGTTGGAAGACGTAGCATCCTATTTTACTTTGCTATTTGACATTTTTCTCTTTAATGTGTACTCTATTGAGAGAAGCAAATCCTCAACTCATCCTGCTCAGTGGTAAGGAAAGAAATTGCTAATTATCTCATTGTGAATCCACAAGTGCTGTAAAACCTGGTTTGGGTGTTTTGTCTACAGTATTAATGAACTAACACCCATTCCTCCATGTGTTGATATAGAGGTAGAATGTCTACTGATACTAGCCTTTGTACTTGTACTGGGCATAATAATTCAGAATACAAAGGAAAAGTTCCTTCAATTGTTTGGAAGCGGCTGGGATACAGTTTCGGCACATCTACAGGGGAGCAATTTTAAAAAGTAGCTGCTGAGGAAAAAGAAAAAACAGAAAAGCTGGAAATGAACATAATATACCCAAGCGAAGGACACCTTTCTAAAAGAAAAGTCACCTATAGTATGGAATAGGGAACTCTACTCAGTGCTCTGTGGTGACCTAAATGGGAAGAAAATCCAAAAAAGAGGGACTATATGTATACATATAGCTGATTCACTTTTGGGTATAGTAAAACCTCATTGGGTATAAAAACCTCATGGTTTTTCCAGTGGTCATGTATGGATGTGAGAGTTGGACGGTGAAGAAAGCTGAGCACCGAAGAATTGATGCTTTTGAACTGTGGTGTTGGAGAAGACTCTTGAGAGTCCCTTGGACTGCAAGGAGATCCAATCAATCCATCCTAAAAGAGATCAATCCTGGGTGTTCATTGGAAGGTCTGATGTTGAAGCTGAAACTCCAATACTTTAGCCACCTCATGCAAAGGGTTGACTCATTGGAAAAGACCCTAATGCTGGGTAGGATTGGGGGCAGGAGGAGAAGGGGACGACAGAGGATGAGATGGTTGGATGGCATCACTGACTCGATGGACATGGGTTTGGGTAGACTCCAGGAGTTGGTGATGAACAGAGAAGCCTGGCGTGCTGCGATTCATGGGGTCGCAAAGAGTCGGACACAACTGAGCGACTGAACTGAACTGAACTGAAAACCTCATTATAAAGCAAGCATATGCCAATAAAAATTAAATACAAATTAATAAAAAGTCACAAATGGGCCAAACTTTGGGCTGAATTCAGCTCACAGACAAGTTGTCTTCTGCTTATTTAAAATTTTAAATTAAGTGAATTAGTTGCCAAAATTTAAAACTTGACAGATTTCACATAATAATACAATCCATATTTCCGACTTCCTCTGAAGAAGCGGTTCATGGAGCAAACTGGTCCTTAGTTCCACGTGGCTTCTATCGTAGGAAGCAGAGGAGCATGCTCTGGCCAGTTCACCTTGATCTACTTCCCTCATCATTTTACCTGCTTGCCACCTGAAGCTACTGATGTTTGCTCTCTCTGTTAAGAATTTCACCACATTTAAATTGCATCTGCAGAGAAGGCAATGGCAACCCACTCCAGTGTTCTTGCCTAGAGAATCCCAGGGACGGGGGAGCCTGGTGGGCTGCCGTGTATGGGATCGTACAGAGTCGGACACGACTGAAGCGACTTAGCAGCGGCAGCAGCAGCAAATTGCATCTGAGTTGACAGACACATCTTTACCATTGAGATCTTCTAGGACAGTGGTTCTCAAATTTGACCACATGCTGAAGTCATCTACAGAGCTTTAAACATTCTCATGTATTACTTGAAAATGGTATCCTAACTCCTGTGTGTAAATTTTGTCTCAAACTGATGAAAGCAACAATTCTCAAGTGTCTTCAAGAGGATGTACCACAGGGATAGCTGCCTATAGTTGTTTTTCTCCAACTTGTTTGTGGACTGGGCTCCATGGTAGATTGTGCTGTCTAAAGATGGTCCTCAGATATCTTCCAATTCATATATTTTTAAAATTTTCCCTGTCTATATTGAGATAGATCTGCACTTGGGTCTGGGAAGACTTGTGACTTAAACGTAACCAGTGGAATGGATGGGAGTGACTCTGTGCTTTTGAGACAAGGAAATGCAAGGTGATGTTATTTCTACCTTTTTCCCTAAGACTCTTACATTGCAAGCCCTGAGACACCATGTAAGAAGAACAACTGCCAGGAGACCACCTTGTAAGGAAATGCAAATCAGTTGACACGGGAAGAACATCTGGAGAGATGAAAAGAGAAAGAAGCATGCCAGCCCTGCCATCACAGCTCATCACTGTTCTGACTGTAGCCATCATCCAGCTGCAACTGACTGAGAGACCCTTAGCAGGATCACCTCGCCATAAACTCCTGAAACTCTTTACTAATAGAAATTTGAGTTATAATAATAAAATCATAGTTGTTACTTTAAGCCACTAAGTTTTGGGATGATGTATTTATTTAGCAACAGTCAGTGGAACACTTTTATTCCACTGCTCATTCCTTGGCCCCGAACTGTCCTACTTAATCAGTGGTGTGCTGGTAAATGATTAACAGCCAGATCTCTGAACAAGAAAGCCCTGATTTGTAGTAGAGCTGGCTGATTGCCTCAGTATCATTTTGACTACCAGTGGGATACAATTCAAAGTAGAGTTGGAAGGAGTTGCATAGCAGCACACCATCATAGCTGTTCCATCGTTATAGTCACAATAGCTGCAACTACTCTCAACAGCAAGATATTAGTAAATTATAGAAAGTAATTTTAAGATCATTTATCCTTATTTTTAATATGGTTTGATTAATTTTAAATGTATATAACTCAATATCTAACACTAGCTGTGTCTAACAACAAGGTCACCAAATTTCTGCACAATCAGCCCTCAGCCCAGGACACCATTGTTCTTCCCTTCTGAATCACATTGTGCATTTCTCAGCTCTAAACAGTTAATGCTCAGAACCATTTCAAATTACAGATAAGGTGGATTTTGCACACATGTGTCTCACATCTAATCCTTTGCCTCTCCCATCATTTCTCTGACCTCCAAAAATCTGATTATCCATAAGTAACAACGCTGAAACCCATATCCCAAATCATTTTGCTAGGATTTATGAGTAGTGTGTCTTACAGGTACCTCATGTCCAATTGATGAAAAGCTGAAGTTATGGTCCTTCTCATCACCCCTTTTTTCTTCTGTTTTCCTTATTTTGAAAGAACTGGTCCCACAGAATCTTTGAATCCCACCCTCTCTCTCCATGGCTAATCATCAGGAAATCCTGTTACTCCACTTCCCTCATGCTTCTCAACTTTCTTCACTTCTCTCCACTTCAGATGTGACTATTATAGTCCCAGTACTGAATCTTCTTTCTTTTTTTTTTAGAGAAATACAGTTGATTTACAATGTTATGTTAGTTTCAGGTGTACAGCAATGTAATTCAGTTACACATTTTTCTATATCTCTACCCTTTTCAGATTCCTTTTTCAAATTTTATTTTATATTGGAGTATAGTTGATTAACAATGTTATGTTAGGTTCAGGTTTATAGCAAAGCAATTCCATTATACATATATATGTACCTATTCTTTCTCAAATTCTTTTCCAATTTAGGTTATTACAGAATATTGAGCAGAGTCTCATGTGCTATACAGTAAGTCTTTGTTGGTTATCTATTTTATTTATAGTGGTGTGGATCTATTAATCCCAACTCCTAATTTATCCTTCCCAGAGCTTTGGTCACCACAAATAAGTTTCTTTTCCACGTCTGTGGGTCTATAAGTATTGTATAGTACTGAGGAGTAGTGCTTAATGGTGTCCAACTCTGCGACCTCATGGACTGTAGCCCACCAGGCTTCTCCATCCATTGGATTTTCCAGGCAAGGATACTGAAATGAGTTGCCATTTCCTTCTCTATGGGACCTGCATCTCATCTCTTACGTCTCCTGCATTGGCAGGTGGATTCTTTACCACTGCACCACTTGGAAAGTCTTTATCTGTCATAAATAAAAACTCTTGTATATTTTCTTTTAAATTCCACATATAGGTGATATCATATGACAGACCATGGAATCTTACTCAGCCATTAAAAAGAATGAAATATTGCTATTTGCAGCAACATGAATGGACCTAGAAATTATCACACCAAGTGAAGGAAACCAGACAGAGAAAGATAATAGACTTTTTTCTTGCTAGATTATTTCAGTGACTCCCCTAGCAGCCTCTCTGCCTTTGGTCTTCTCCTTGTTGCTTCTTCTCTCTGACCTCAGGGTTACTTTTCAAACCATGCTGTGTTTATCCAAGCTGTTCCCATTCTTAAGGCTATGAGGTGCAGTGGCACAAATCACAGTATTCCTTCCATGTAATTTCATTATCTGGTGGAGACAAACAGAGGAGTTCCCCTGGGGCACATGCAGGATTTATATTCACATCTGTATCCATGCAGTGTCTTAATTCAGATAGCATAGTTAGTTTGACAAATATCCTGAATTTTCCTTTGGATTGTTATCTACCCTGCTTGTGGAATTTCACTACAGTTGAGGTAAATTGTTCATAGCTCATTTCAGAAATATTTCATCTTCGTATTTATATTCTCTAGCTAATCCCATCAATGGAAGTTGAAATATATTTGAGAGATATTTGGTATTGTCTAGAGATTAGTCTTAATTTTTTGCCTTGGTTATACCCAAGGATAGAACAGTAGTAATGCAATTATGGATACCTGATTTAATGTTTGGAGAAAAGGTTCCCTAGAGAGCGATGTCGCTTTGATCAAACTTAATTTAAACAATAGAATTATCTGGGGCTGATTTCTGTGGACATCAAATTAAAAAGAAAATCAGCTTGTTTACTCAAACTCTACCTCTAAGCTGTATCACTTCATTTAAGTAACAGTAGTTGCATAAGCAAAAATATATTGGAATTTATATTAACCCTAATTCATATATTCAGTATCTTAATCTTAATCCTAAAGTACTTAGGTTCAGCAAGAGTTGCTAAAATGAATAAAATTCATTGGATCATAAAAGAAGATAGAAAGGTTACATGATCTGAAATACATTTTATATGAGACTTTCATTTTTCAATAAAGCTTCAGAAAACATGCCTATATTCTACAGGATAGAATATATTACAGTCACATTGGAGATTTCAATAACTTCTGATGTTCACAACAGATTATTTAGCTGTTTATAACTAAAGGGAAATGTTTTCCATCAAAACCTGCTGAATTATGTTTTCCAGGAATATCTTTCCAATACAATCTTCACACAGTGGGCCAAAAAGGAAAAGCTTTAGAAAACAATCTATCTTGGAAAGAATAACAGATTTTACTGAAGGATCTTCATGTTCTTAATTCTTACATAGAGAGTTTTTCGTTCCTTGAAAATCTGCCTCAACACAGACACAAATGCTGTTTTTCCCTTCTGGTGTCTGCCTACTGAATGCTATTTTGTGCTTGTCAACCATATCCAAGTGTTGTCAGCCCCCCATTTGTGAAAGGCACAAATGCTACCTGCAAGGCTTTACTGCTTCACCTCAAAAAAAAAAAAAATTGCATTTCCGCACAACTGTAATGGAACTTCTTGATATGCCACACTGTTTTCATTGTTTCCCAGATGAACTGGGATGGATTCTGAGCTTCCAGTAGAAAATAAATTAGGATGAACCATTATAGGGTTTTACTTAGATCCTCATGGTGTGGCACTCATAATGTGCTACCATCATTTGCTACCAAGAACACTGATGTACACTTTAATGGTGGTTGAAATTTACTGAGCACTTACTGTATCCCATGTCCAGTGCTCAGCATTTTATATTTTAACTCATATATATTCTCCTACAAACTCTAGGAGACATAGATACTATGATTATGCTTTGAAATTTATTTAATATTATTACTGGAAAGAGGTTTAGATTAATTCAAAGAAGGGTAACATCTCATTTATCAATCAGCAAAATGCTGTAGCTTGATCTTAGAGCTTCTAAACATTAACATTGATCCCCTACCTAGCATTCACTTATTCTTTTTAGTTAAAAGTAAGTCAGATATAACATATTCCATTTTAAAATCACAGTGTACAGGAGCATGGATTAGAAAGAACAGAGATGCAGACTCCAATGTCAATTCTGTCACCCCCCTGTGTGATCTTGCATTGATGGATTAATTTCTTTGATACAATTTCTTTCCATGTAAAATGGGTAGGTATTTACTTAAAAGAGTTTTTGAAGATTTAAAAGTTAATGATATATAATTAGCTGACACCAAGTGAGTTCTTAACAGATATTGGTTCTCTGACCTCTTCTGTCCTGGCAATAACTTCTTCCTACATTTGAGGTTAATTAAATTTAATTTTCTATATGAAAAAGATAGTATATAAAGTCTTTTTCAAAAACCGTCTGTAATTGCAAAGGAATGCTAGACGTGAATCCAAGTATCCCTGGGTTTGAGTCTTAAATGGAGCAAACAGTATCTCAGGTGGAGTCATTTAACTGCTCTAAACTAGCTTCATTGTTTGTAAAAATGTACATATAAGAAACTCATTTCCTCATAAATATTTCATGTAGTCAAAGCCACTGAAAAAAACTCTTTGAAACTCAAACTCAATGTAGTATTATAATATTTGTGAAATGACTTTGTGTCACACTTGTACAGGCATTTTTGAGCATCTTTTTTTTTTTTTTAAACTACATAGTTGACCACAGCTATTTGTGATCATTAGCAACAGATCACAAGACCAATCAAGATCAACCTAGAAGAGTAAAGTTAACAATGTGGATTTAAATTCTTAAAAATATAATAAATACCTGTTGTTATGTCTTTAAGATTGAAACCATTTGTTACATAATAGCTTACTGATACATTTGTATTTTAAACTCTAGTCCATCTCCTACTAATTCTCAGCAAGTTCCCTAATGCTCCTGGTCCAAAATAATTTCATCTTCTTCTGAATGTTTATGGCATACAACATTTCCTCCACTCAGTTTTCAGTTCAGTCGCTCAGTCCTGTCCGACTCTTTGTGACCCCATGGACTGCAGCACGCCAGGCCTCCCTGTCTGTCACTAACTCCCGGAGTCTACTCAAACTCATGTCCATTGAGTCAGTGATGCCTTCCAACCATCTCATCCTCTGTCGTCCCCTTCTCCTCCCGCCTTCAATCTTTCCCAGCATCAGGGTGTTTTCAAATGAGTCAGCTCTTCACATTAGGTGGCCAAAGTATTGGAGTTTCAGCTTCAACATCAGTCCTTCCAATGAGTATTTAGGACTGACTTCCTTTAGGATTGACTGGTTGTGTCTCCTTGCAGTCCAAGGGACTCTCAAGAGCCTTCTCCAACACCATAGTTCAAAAGCATCAATTCTTTGGCACTCAGCTTTCTTTATAGTCCAACTCTCACATCCGTAAATGACTTCTCACATCCAAAAAACCATAGCCTTGATTAGCTAACTGACAATTAATTCCTCAGAGTGCATGCATATATTTTTATATCCCCAATCACATAACAATTGCCTTGTTTAAGAGAATCTAGTCCGCAATCAACCCATAGTTCCTAACTCATGACTTTATGCAGCTCAGTTAGTTAGTTCAGTTGCTCAGTCGTGTCTGACTCTTTGCAACCCCATGAACCACAGCCTACCAGGATTCCCAGTCCATCACCAACTCCTGGAGTCTACCCAAACTCATGTCCATTGAGTCGGTGATGCCATCCAACCATCTCATCCTCTGTCGTCCCCTTCTCCTCCTGCCTGCAATCTTTCCCAGCATCAGGGTCTTTTCAAATGAGGCAGCTCTTCGCATCAGGTGGCCAAAGTATTGGAGTTTCAGCTTCAACATCAGTCCTACCAATGAACACCCAGGACTGATTTCCTTTAGGATGGACTGATTGGATCTCCTTGCAGTCCAAGGGACTCTCAAGAGTCTTCTTCAATGCCACATTTCAAACGCATCGATTCTTTGGTGCTCAGCTTTCTTTATAGTCCAACTCTCACATCCATACATGACAACTGGAAAAGCCATAGCCTTGACTAGATGGATCTTTATTGACAAAGTAATGCCTCTGCTTTTTAATATGCTGTCTAGATTGGTTATAACTTTCCTTCCAAGGAGTAAGCGTCTTTTAATTTCATGGTTGCAATCCCCATCTGCAGTGATTTCGGAGCCCCTCCAAAAAAGTCAGCCACTGTTTCCACTGTTTCCCCATCTGTCTGCCATGAAGTGATGGGACCAGATGCCATGATCTTAGTTTTCTGAATGTTGAGCTTTAAGCCAACTTTTTCACTCTCCTCTTTCACTTTCATCAAGAGGCTCTTTACTTCTTCTTCACTTTCTGCCATAAGGGTGGTGTCATCTGCATATCTGAGGTTATGGATATTTCTCCCAGCAATCTTGATTTCAGCTTGTGCTTCTTCCAGCCCAGCATTTCTCATGATGTACTCGGCATATAAGTTAAATAAGCAGGGCGACAATATACAGCCTTGACGTACTCCTTTTCCTATTTGGAACCAGTCTGTTGTTCCATGTCCAGTTCTAACTGTTGCTTCCTGACCTATGCAGCTCAGGGAGCATATAAATATTTATTCCTTTGATTAATACAGTTTTGTTTAAACCACATCTGAGTTTTTAAAATAAAGAGGCATTATATTCACTCTACAGCACTGCTGCTGCTGCTGCTAAGTCACATCAGTCGTGTCCGACTCTTTGCGACCCCATAGACGGCAGCTCACCAGGCTCCGCCGTCCCTAGGATTCTCCAGGCAAAAATACTGGAGTGGGTTGCCATTTCCTTCTCCAGTGCATGAAAGTGAAAAGTGAAAGTGAAGTTGCTCAATCGTGTTCGATTCTTAGCGACCCCATGGACTGCAGCCTACCAGGCTCCTCTGTCCATGGGATTTTCCAGGCAAGAGTACTGGAGTGGGGTCGCCAGTGCCTTCTCCATCTACAGCACTAGTTCTTAACAATTCTGACTTAATTAAATTAGGATGAGTCCCAGGCATCGGTATTTCAGATCATAGTATCTGTCTATCTATATCCAGGGTTAACAATCACAACTTTCAGCTTGGCCCTGAATGGATTAAGTCTTTAGGTGACTTTTTTTAAGGCAATGGGGATTTCCCTGGCAGTCCAGTGGTTAAATCTCTATGCTTATACAGCGGGGGGGGGGGGGGGGGGGGGGGGGGGGGGGGGGGAACGGGCAGTGTTCAATCCATGGTCAGGGAACTAAGATCCCTGCATGCTATGATCCCACAAGCTGGGTGACCAAAAAAAAAAAAGCATTTATCCTGCTATATTTACCTGCTCCAGGTAAAAATCATTGACTACTCCTTAAAAGGTATGCTCAGTCTTTTCGTTTATTGACATCCTCCTGCACCAGTCAGTCAGTTCCCCTGTTTCATTCCTGTTCCCAAGCAGAATGTGAACTCTCTGGTTCTCTTTATACTTTAAATGCAAACAAATCCTTTAAAATCAAATTGATTCAGCAGAGAGGAAGAAATAGTGTAGAGTGGTATGTTGGTATTTTTATAACTTCTAAGTGAACAATCCATTTTAAATGATTAATTCCATTACACTGCGATTTATGTCTAGTGCTAGCTAATGAAACAAATTAGTTTCACCATCAATTCAATCCTCTTCCCTTTCTCACATGCTCTCATTGGCTTCATCCTGAAAGTTTTGCTACAATAATTTCTCTGCCACACCAGCTGTACCATTACTGGACTTTCCTTATTGATTACTGAAAATTCAGATGTAAAAAAAGATAGATGAGCAGGAAGTTGGCTACCAAGACCAGTTAACAGTCTGGGCCAAAAAAAGTCATCACCAAGATATTTATTCTCTTGTCTATTTATTATCTAGAGGAAATGGTATATTTCTGACCCTACATACATTAAACAGCTCTGACAGATACATAGGTTCTAAAACAGTTTTCGGGAATGATTTATTGATTTATTCCATTAAACAATAATGCTACAAATGTTGTAATACCTTTCTGTATGTATAGTGGTTTCTCATCTACTATCTTTAATCTTCATGGAAAACCTAAGAACTCAGAAACGTAGACACTTTAAATACATTTTATTAATGAAGAAACTGTAAGTCAAAGGGTTTATGGAAGTGACCATAGTCTCCTTAGTGGCAGAGTTGGAACCAGACTTTTCCTTTCCCTGTTATCCTTCAAAGGCAAAAATCATAAATCAAGAAGGTGGATTGGGGGAACCTGACTGGTAAGTTGTGAAGTAAAGAGAGATGATTCTGTGTCAAAAAGAACTATCTCATCCATCCCCTTAAATATTGGAAAGGGAAACTTCACCCTGAATGTTCCACTGAATGCCCACAGTATCTGAAATGCCCACACATAAGGTACACATCGTCTGACATATGAAGCAATATTTTGAATACATAATTCATTGAGTCTCATGGAGGCAACATTTAAATCCAATTTCCCCCAAATACACATATCATATTAAATTAATGTGTCTATAAAATTAGGCAACAAGTCACATATGTCTAGCATGAATTCATTTTGACGGTCAAGGGAAGAGTGGATTCAAAGGCTCTTTAGAAAAGAAACCAGAGGAATATTGAAACAAGGGTCCTCGGAGTTAGTATTCAGAGAAGCAGGATGGAAAGTGGGTGATGCACCAGCCAGTACCCCAAACACTTCAAGGAGGATATGGGGTCAGCATTTCCTGCTCCATTATTTGCAGAGTGCCACACATTGATAGCATGAACTAACGTAAAGGATATCAACCTGACAATAAGAGAGGCAAAATTCCTTTCATCATTGTATCGGTTGAAAGATACTAAAAAGTTGTTGCATATTTCTGAGGCTCTGTGTCATTATTTCAGAAAAACATGTAGCCATTGATTAAATTAACTAAGAAGATTTAAAAATTTCCCCAGAATGTAATGAGGGCTCAAAAATGCTTTCCCCACTTCCCCCTCTTCCTTTATTACTCCTAGGAACTATTACAATCTCCAAATCATCTAAATTGTAAAATATTTATCTTTTAGTAGTTAAAAATTCAGAATATGCAGTGATATATGTGTGTGCATGCTCAGTCACTCAGTCATGTCCAACTCTTTGTGACCACGTGTACTGTAGCCCATCAGACTCCTCTGTCCTTGGCATTCTCCAGGCAAGAATTCTGGAGTGGGTTGTCATGCCCTCCTCCTGACTCAGGGAGGGAACCTGCATGTCCTTCTCCTGCATTGGCAGGCAGATTCTTTACAGCTAGTGCCACGTGGAAAGCCCTGTAGTCATATATGCTAGAGGATAAATCTTGCCTTTAACACTTATAACTGTAATCTTGGGTGAACAATTTAATCACACTCTTTCTGGAATGTGTGAATTCCTCATTTATAAAATAATACAGACTACATTGTTATAGTCAAGAGTACATGAAGAAATATAGGAAAGATCTCAGTGCATGGTTTTTAGCAAGTCCTCAGCAAGCCCTCCCCATCCCCCACATTATTGTATGGTACCTGAAGCATCTCGACCTTTGGTCTGTCTCCCTCACAAGCCTCTGCCTGGCAGTGTCCTGGTCACCACCTATGGACAACCTAGGTTTGGCAGATGTTCCCCTTTTTGAGACAGAGTGCTTTTGTCTCAATCCGCTACCATATATTTCCTTCCATTCCTCCTGGATGGACAAACTGTTTTTCTAGTGACAGAAAGACAGATGTATCCTCCCATTGAGTATCTTCACTCCAGGCAAGACCAGCCAGGTGCTTCTAGGCTTTTGGAACTTTGCTAGGTGATGGCTATCTTCATAGCCATTTTCAGGTTGAGGCTGCACGCTTAATCATTCTGTGATTTGCATATATGAGACGAATTGGCTCATTTCAGCTTTAAACGGATAGTGATGATCATATTTTAAAGTGAAAAGAATATGACTTGAAATATAATATTGATATTTTTGTCTTTGGTGTGTATTCTCAAATGGAATATCTGTTACTTATATATTCATATTTGAGATAGAATCAGCATGAGACACCTGTTCAAAGTCAGACAGTATACTGGAATATATTGAATATGTTTTATTTCAAAGTCAAGATGATTAAAACAAAAAGACATGTTCAGCTATTTAATTTTTTAAGCTAAACCAATTTGGAGGAGTCTGGCTAAATTGCAGACAGCAGGTTTTACTGCTAACATTCTAATAGTCAATCAGTCCTTTGGTGAAAGTGATTTTCTTGCCTCCCAGCTGCATTTTGTTCTGATTTCAAGCACACTTCAGCATATTAAGTGTGTATAAATTTTCAGTACTTATTCACAGTATCTTAAAATTTTAGAAAACTCCTGCCTCATACCAGTTTTAAGAGTTCTTGATCATTGATCTTATTCTGAGATTTCTGGTAGCAATGGGGTTTAGTGACTGAATAAAGAATAGAGGGTTCACATCTCTGCTCCTTTCCTTGTTGGCTCTTTGACTTTGGGTGCGTTGTAGATTTTCCCTGAGAATAGATGCCTCCAACAGCTGGCTCTGAGGTTTAGTGGGACACAAAGTGTGGGAGCCAACCCTCACGTGTGGCCCTTGGGGAAAACAAGAGAGAAGACCCTAATATATGTTTATTTGAGGGTGGGGAGGGATTCTTTGTCTTTGGTCTCTTCTCTCAGTATTCAGCAATAACCCCAGAGAAATAATTTGTCACTAAATAATACTATATAAGTTGATCAGTCGTCTTTCCATTCACCCAGAATTACAGGTACTAAAGGTGTTCCCACCAATATTTCAATTAAAACCAGAAGTTCAGGGCTAGTAGTCATATGTGCTTTGATAAATAAAGTTGTCTTATGTTTGAAAGCTGTCACTATGCCTACATAGTGAAAGTCCTACAGAGGAAATAATAAAGAGGAAACTTCATGCTAAAATATAAACTACTGACCTGAACCTACAGGTTAAACTTAATCAGTTCAATTTGTATTTCAATTACTTCTCCTTCTCATCAATAGAGAAAAAAATAAGTGATTTATAAGAGAGCTACCTCTATCCACATCACAAAGACAGTGCTACCAAACACTATTATCTGCTTTTTCAAATCTCTCAGACACAGTGTCTCACTGAGTTCTTTTTTTTAAATTTATTTTATTGAAGCATAGTTGATTTACAATGTTGTGTTAATTTCTGCTGTACAGCAAAGTGATTAAGTTATACATGTATATACATTCTTTTTCATATTTATTTCCATTATGGCTTATCATAAGATATTGAATACAGTTCCCTGTGCTATACACTGGAATCTTGTTTACCCAGCATATATATGATACTTTGCATCTGCTAACCCCAGACTCCCAATCCATCCCTCTCTGACCTCCTCTTGCCAAACACAAATCTGTTTTCTATGTCTAGTATCTCATTGGATTCTCACAAAACACTGAAGGGCCCCTATACAGGGATTAGAACAGATGAGGAAACTGAGACCCAGAAAGGCTGAGAGACCTTAATGAGATCAGAGAATTATGCAGTGACTGGCTTTGAGCTACAGCTAGGGTTTTGATTTGCCAAAGAGTTCTAGTTAACACATGTGGACTCAGAATAATCATGAAACAATCTCTATCATCTCCGAAGTGAATTGGATTTATTGCACGGTCACCTGAGCAAGAAAGCAATCCCTTGAGTCACTGTCTCATGCCTGTTCTGCTGCACCCAGCTGGGCTTAGATATGTCTGCTCCTTCAAGAAATTAGGAGCCTCAGCCAGGACCACATCTGCAGCTGCAGAGCAGAGAGAGGAGAACTCCCACCTCTGCACTTATAAAGCTTCTGTTTCCTGGTCAGCCTCCTCTATGGCAATGACTCCTTTTCAAATTGTTAGCAAAAGTATTACTTTCTCAGACATCACGCTGAGTGATGTCCTAAAGTTTGTTTTATTTTTTCTATCAATATTTCTCCCCAAAGCTGCCATCCAGTAAAGTCTGAATCATCACTGCAATGATATAAAAAGATCAAAGAACTGACATTAATTTTTAACTGTGCAGTTTAAGAGTTCAAATGAATTTCATTGTTTTGCTTCATTATTAATAAATATCAACTTTTTTGTATCAAGTACTCAAAGAGTTTCCTTTTGTCTTTGTGTTTCCTTTAAAATTTGAATTTAAATTGAGACGATCTGTTCCTTGTGAGCACAAAACAATATGTGGATTGGTCCAGGAGGACGGTTACAAGTTGCACAGGAGATCATGGGTCTTATTCACATCAGGTTCTTGGATGTACATAGCAAACAGTGACCATGAGAAATGGTTCAGTCAGCAAAATGAAGTATAACTAAATGCATAACTTCTTACATTTGGAGAGCTAGTCTGACCAGCCAGTTCAGCCAAACACCATCAAAATAGAGAAACTGGGAATACCCATGATGTGTGCGTGTGATTACAGTTCAGTTCAGTTCAGTCGCTCAGTCATGTCCGACTCTTTGCAACCCCATGAACTGCAGCACACCAGGCCTCTCTGTCCATCACCAACTCCCGGAGTCTACCCAAACCCATGTCCATCAAGTCGGTGATGCCATCCAACCATTTCATCCTCTGTCGTCCCCTTCTCCTCCTGCCCTCAATCCTACCCGGCATTAGGGTCTTCTCCAATGAGTCAACCCTTCGCATGAGGTGGCCAAAGTATTGGAGTTTCAGCTTCAATATCAGTCCTTCCAATGAACACCCACAATTGATCTCCTTTAGGATGGATTGATTGGATCTCCTTGCAGTCCAAGGGACTCTCAAGAGTCTTCTCCAACACCACAGTTCAAAAGCATCAATTCTTCAGTGCTCAGCTTTCTTCACCGTCCAACTCTCACATCCATACACGACCACTGGAAAAAACATAGCCTTGACCAGACAGACTTTTGTTGGGAAAGTAATGTGTCTGCTTTTAAATATGCTATCTAGGTTGGCCATAACCTTCCTTCCAAGGAGTAAATGTGATTACAACTGCCCTGTAACTCTTCCAGTTCAAAGCTAATGGATCCCTGGGGCCCTTACAGGCAATACAGGTAAGGCGGGCAGCACCCAGGTTGACACTTGGCAGCATGCAGTAAGTAATAGATTTATTTATTATCAACAGTTGTTGAAAGACCAGGGCAAGATTAGGAGCCATTCACGCAGGGTAGGTGAACAAGAGGAATTTCAAAGGATACACAACAGATGTGACTTGGAGCTAGCAGGACAGCAACCTGAGAAGATGGAAGAGGATCATTTATCAGGGATCTTCTTCCCCGGAAGTTAGAAGAATCACAGTGAGAAAGGGTGTGTAGGACCCTGGAGACCCTGACCTGGGCCATGGCAGCAGCACAGACAAGTCAGGACCAAGGGCAACAGAGTGAGGACCTGCTGACACCACATCTGTGAATCTTGCAGGTCTGGTGCCCAGGATTCCGCACCATTGCAGACCTCATGACTGGCGACTCAAACTCTGCTTCCAGGCAACAGCTGGTCTGCAGAGACAAGGCGCTAATTAGAATAATGAGGACAAATCATCACAGTGAATTGATGACTCACTAGCCTCCCCCTGAGCACCTTGGTGAGTTTAACAAAGAGGGTAACTCCTAGAATTGCTGCAGGACTTGTGTAACTGATTTTTTCTCTTTTCAGATAAGATCTTAGAGGTTAGAAGGCATGACAGCATGAAGGCATGACCCACACCATTACTGCAACTGGACCACATACAAATGGTGTCTTCCTCAAAAGAAAGAAGGAAAAAGAAAAAAAAAATGCCACAGTGTTCATTTTCCTTCACTCTGATTTCTAAACTACAGGAAAGATTCTAGTACTTTGACAGACATTGCATTCTGATGTGTGGTTATGTTTCATTCACCAGAAAGCAAGGGGTGCAAAGCACTGAAAATATGCAACTCATACTTATCATACTGACACTGTGCTAAGTATGTTATTTTTTTAAATTTAAATAAAAATTCATTGGAGTTTTAGTTGATATACAATGTTGTGTTAGGTTCAGGTGTACAGCACAGTGAGCTAGTTATAATATACATATATCCACTTTTTTAGATTCTTTTCCTATACAAGCCATTACAGAGTATTGACTATAGTTCCCTGTGCTATAGAGTAGGTCCTTATTAGTTATCTGTTTTTCATATGTGTGTGTGTGTGTGTGTGTTTGCTCAGTCACTAAGTTGTGTCTGACTCCTCGAAACCCTATGGACTGTAGCCCACCAGGCTCTTCTGTCCATGGGATTCTCCAGGCAAGAATATTGGAGTAGGTTGCCATTTCCTCCTCCAAGGGATTAATTTTCCCAACCTGGGATCAAACTTGTCATCTCCTGTGTCTCCTGAAATAGCAGGCAGATTCTTTAACACTTTGCCACCTGGGAAAAGTGAAAGTGTTAGTCGCTCAGTTGTGGACTGTAGCCTTCCAGGCTCCTCTGCCCGTGGGATTCTCCAGGCAAGAATACTGGAATAGGTAGCCATTCCTTTTGCCAGGGGATCTTCCTGACTCCAGGACTGAACCCAGATCTCCTGCACTGCAGGCAGATTCTTTACCATCTGAGGCACCAGGGAAGCCCTGAGACACTTGAGAAGCATTTTATATATAGTAGTGTGTATAACCAGTCCAAACGACCATCGTAAAAGCATCTAAAAACAATAAATCCTGGAAAAGGTATGGAGAATAGAGAACCCTCCTACATTGTTGGTGGGAATGTAAATTTGCACAACCACTATGGAGAATAGTATAGAATTTCCTTAAAAAAGTAAAGCTAGAGATACCATACAATCTAGCAATCCCACTCCTGGGCATGCATCCAAAGAAAATCAAATTTCAAAAAGATCCATGCACCCCAATGTTCATTGCTGCACTACTTTTAATACGATAACAATATAAAGTAAATATTATTAATATTATCTCTAGACAACACAAGAAAAATTCAGTGTGAGATTGATTATGCAACTTGCCAGTAGTTATACAGAAAGGAAATGATAAGAATAGAGTCAAGGGCATTTAATTTCACAGCCTATATATTCTTTCCAACATAAATCCACATGTTCCTATTATGAGCTCCACCTTGTTAAGAACTGACAGCCCACAGCACCTCTTCTCTGAGGCATTTGCCTGAAAATTAAAGGCAGGTTATTAATAGTTATGAATTAAGACATGTAGTAAGATATTGAAGACTGCATTAGAAAAATTGGATAAAATTCCCACCTATGATGGAGAGGACCTGAAATTCTTCCTGCCCTCTGAATTCTGGAAAGTCAAAACACTCGAGTTGCTGACTTTCAATCTAGAAAAATAATTTTGAAGAAACAAACAAGAAGCTTGTATTTTTTCCAGGTGTATATACTGTCATCAATCACATCCCACTGTGTGTGCATGCTAAGTCACTTCAGTTGTGTTGGACTCTATGCCACTCTATGGACCCCACCAGGCTCCTCTGTCCAATGGGACTCTCCAGGCAAAAACACTGGAATGGGTTGCCATGCCCTCCTCCAGGGGATCTTCCTGACCCAAGGATTGAACATGCATCTCTTATGTCTCTGGCATTGACAGGCGGGTTCTTTACCACTAGCACCAACTGGGAAGCCTTACATCCCAGATTGACATCTATAAGTTTCAACAAGGTTGGAAGTCCACTGTAGAAGAAACAGTTTCCAGAAAATGTCAGGTCAGTGGGGCCACTGTGGTGGCCCTTTCAGGCTAGGAAACATCCTACATTTGCAAGATGGTTGAAGTCATCTAAAAAGCATTGAAAAATGATGGCATATATTACATTCTTTATGAGCATGAGCCCATGGCTGTGATATAGCCAACACAGGTGTGTGAGAAGTTAAAAAATAACTTCAAGTTTCTAATGGCTTTGGGGAAATAGCATAATTACCCATCACACTGTTTATTCTCAAATTCCAATGATTTTGAGATTCGATGATGACACCCATGTGGTCTTATCTTTCAGGCTAGAAGATCAAGCATTATATACATTTTCTCATTTAAATCTCATAATAAAGTTATAAATTAGATAATATTTATTCCCCTTATGAAGAAGAAGAAAGGAAAGAAAAAGTTTTGCAGGGATTAGACAATAACAAGAAGGCTACAATTAAAGCTATTAAAGTTGGGATTCACAGTCAGCTTTAATGATAGAACTTCAGGCAATTGAAAATGACTGAGTGTGTGTGTATATTTGCATGTGCACATGTAGATATAAATACATATTGAAGAATGAAATCATTTCAGTGTTTTTCAAATCACGACACATTACTATGATTTCAGTGTTTTTCAAATCACATCACATTACTATGAGTAAACTTCTGGCTATTATCTTGAAATGTGCTTTTTTCTTAAGAATAATTGATAGTGGGATTATAAAACTGTAAGTGTCCTGGAGATAATAGCCAAGGCCTTTATTTTATAAAGAACGATCCAAAGCCCCCAGGATGGTGTTGAATTACTCATGACTCACACAGGAAGCTAGTGGCTCAGGCAAGATTTTTATCAAATCGATTGTTTTCCAAGCTCAGTGTTTATCCTGAGCTTGGATATACAGGATAATATACTGCCCTATACAGATGGCAAGGCATCACATACACACACAGAGACACACACAGAGACACACGCACACAAGCCAGTGAAAGAAAAGCTATTTTTCACCCAGGGTTACATTTCCTTTTACAGAAATCTCCACTGATTCTTCTCCCTCAACACCCAGGGATTCACCCTTATTAGCATGCTCCCTGGGGAAACAGAAAAGATGATTAGAAAGAGGAAGTGCAGAAGAGCCGGGAAAACTCCCACTCCTGCCTGCAGCTTTGAACGCCTATTAGTATTGCCTTCATTTTCTTTACTTATTCTCCAGAGCTCCTTGTTAAGAGAATCATTCATTGCTTGCCTATTGTAGGCAATAACGAATCTTGGCCCTGGCTGTGAAAGGCAGGCAGTCTCCCTGGGAGGGAGGGAAGACGGAAGGATGCCTAGTGGAATCTCCCACTACCCCCTTTCTTTTCTTCTGTCTTCAGAAGGAGAAAAGGAATCAGGAAGGAATTCACTGACAATTCAATCAAATAGCAAAGCAGTGACAATATAACCGCTGCCACAAACGGAAGGGATGAATAGCAGTTCACCCCCCAGAGACCTCCTGTCTCCCCAGCACAGCCAGGATCCGGCCCTTCCCTTGCCTCTTGCTTTGTGTGCAGCGTGGGACCAGCCCAAGCACTTTGCAGAATGAGAGAAATGAAAAGTCCCCCAGACCCCGAGCTGGTTTCCCTCTGACCTTGGTTTTGTTCTGCTTTAGACATTTGTGGAGTTGGTGCTTCGGTTCCAGCTGGAGGTGCAAGGTTTCTGTCTGAACTGCAGCCAGGGATGAACAGAATTCTAAGTGTCTGAGATGAAAGTTCTGCTGAAACTGCTGGTTAATTTTGACTGAGACTGGGGGCTCAGCCTTACCCAGTCAGGAAAAGCTAGGTCACTTGTCAGGTGCACTGTGTCACTTTCAGGGCCGGGGTCCTACCCAGGACCAGGGGTTCCACCATAGATAGTCAAGAGAGAGCCTGGGTCTTCCTTGACCACTAAGGAGCACAGGCATCCTTGGCCAAGTTACTTCTCCACTTTGGTATCACTTTCCGACTGCGTTAAATGAATATTTGATCTAAGGAAGCATATTTAGACACGAACCCCCAATCTCCAAAGAAAATTTATAGGAAAGTACTATATGTGGAGCACACTCAAGCTCCTCTGGTTGAAGCAGTAGGAAGACAGGCTGGGTGCTGATGAGGCAAGGCCCCTTGAATCATGTCAGAAATGAAGATGTTCACAAAATGTGCATATTCTCTCTTCCCTCATTTTATATTAGACTTACCCTAACATTTGGAAAACAGTCACTGAAATATAATTCTTGATTGCTGAAGCAGCCAATCCAAAAAAAAAGTATACCCTACCTAACAAGCAGCCATCACTCTCTATCCACTTAACACTAACACATTTTACTTTACAGTTCTTACTGGTATCTGACATTAGGTTGTGACTTTATTTACTTATGTGTTTATTATACTTGTCTCTCACTAGATCACTCTCCATGGGGATCAAGATTCCATCTGCTTTTTTATTCATTATGCTTCTAGCACTTAATGCTTGGCACATAATAAATATGTATTGAATATATGCCTGGATTTTCCAGAATTTGATTGGTATTCTTCCTTGCCCCCCTCACTTGTAAATATGTGTGGTTACCTTAAAGTCTAAGCAGTGAAAGAAGCTCCCTTGCCTCTCTCAAAGGGTCATTTTCTTTGAGGGATTAAAAAAATGAGATTTTTTTCAAAACTTTTCAAAGAATGACAATTCTACACATTTTGTTGTACTAAAAAATGATCATCCTCTTCACCAAAATTTCAAAAACATAAGTGGGATCTCAGTGTGGGATCCAGTAGGAAAGCTGATAAACACAGAGTGGTAGCAACTGGCTGGCAGGCTGCCTACTGGCCCAGGGTGGGCAGGAGCCTGAAGCATCCATGGATGAACTGAGCCCAGGAGGGTGAAGCTCTGGAATCAGCAGCAAAGAGCAGGCAGCCATGGCTTTCACCCTTCTGAAAGCTTTGATAGCTTCCAAGTAGAGTCTGACAATTTGGTAAAGTATAAATTGCTAGATTATTAAGACAACTCTCCAAAAGAGCTCTCAGAAGATTTCTTTGCCCTCCCAGCAGAGCCCTCAGATTTCTTTCCCTTCCTAGAGGTGATGCTAGTCTTTCCCCTGGAAGGGGCAGTGTGCCATAGAGTGAGGCTAGGCTTGCCTTAGAGCTATATTCAGTCTCACTTCAGTCCTGCTACAGTTGTGCTGAGTACTTCTGCACAACACTAAACCTCGTCTGAAAACAGGTACAGCTCTCTGCTAAGAGTTTGGACCATTGGAAATGATGTTTGCAAGGTAACAAATAATAACCAGAAAGTTATTATTTCCTACCAACTACAGGAAATGGCAACCCACTCCAGTATTCTTGCCTAGAGAAGCCATGGACAGAGGAGACTGGCTGGCTACAGTCCATGGGGTCGCAAAAGCAGGATATGACTTAACGACTAAACCACCACCACTACAATTTCTTTAGTTGATGTCAACTTAGGAGGGCATGATTTATGTATTAATTTTAAGTAACAGAAATAGGCATTTCACATGATCACAATACGATATAAGCCAAGGATGAAATGTAAACCTTGTAAAATGGAATATAGATATATGGATATCATTGCCCACAATCTATAATGTAAGGAAAATATATTTTCGCTCTCTATCCTCATCCTTCCTTCTTTTATTCATTATTGCTTCACTTTTCAAAATGACAGAAAAAGTTCTTTCCCATTTTTCTCAGAATTCAATTGATAAATATTTATGATTCTCAATATATGACCAATGATGGTAACACGTTTCCTATTCATTTCACATGCATTTAAATAATGAAAATATGTCCAAGTACAAAGCTTTTATTTAGAATTTTAAGATAACAGCTGAATCACAAGATATAACACAATCCTTTTGACAGTGTTTTCACTTTCTTTCTAGAAGGCAATAAACTTAGCGGCTAAAATTTTGGGGTCTGGGGGAGACGAGAAGTGTTAACTTAAAAGCTTTGTGAATTTGGACAAGTTAATAATCATTCAAAATTTGGTCTAACTGTAAAATGTTCTAATAGATCTTATCTCTTGGAGATGCTATAAAATTAAATTAAATAATCCATGCAAAACATGTAATATAAAGCTTAACAGAAGCCTTCAAAAATGTTTATTGATATTATTATTATTACTTAATTATTGTTATTCTATTTTTATCATTAAATACTACAAAGTATGTGTTGGATAAGCAATTATATCTTTAAAAAATCTGGCAGAGATTTTAAAAGTGGATTTCTTTTTTTTTTGGTACAGAAGGTAAATAATGAGAACCTTGGATTCATGCCTTTTGGTCAAAATACTATTTGTTCCAAACATATTAAATCTCTCAAAGTTAATTCTCATATAATTATGGAAAAACAAAGTTTGCATAATAATAAATATCTGGGTATAAAGTAAAACTTCAATGATGCATATGAATTTTCCCAAACACATGAGTTCAGTCTCCTGAAGATAATTCTGTACTTTTTAAAGCATACAAAGACTTAGATATTTTAATTTCTTAGATCTAGTCAGGTAACAATCATTGATTTCAAGAAGTATCTATTCAAAATACAAATTTGTTTAAAAAAAAAGAAAGCCAAGAGGATGAGTTATTTTTATCAATCAAGACATTCATAGTTGGTTAAAGAGAGATCCAAGAACATGAAACACAGTATGGGTCAAGAGCAGAAAATCCTTCAATGCCTTGACATTCTCATGATTGAGAACCACAGAGAGTGTAATGTGAGGCAATCCCACATAGAAGGTACTAGCACAGGTGTTAAAGAATATGCACTCTATCGGCTATCGGTTTGGCTTGGGCTTGGGTCACTCATTGATGAACTTTCTCTGATGAACAGCCCAGCTCAGCCACTGGTGGACTTAACCTAATGCAGTAAAGCTTCAGTTGTCTCAAACATAAAATGAAACTAATCCCACCAACCTTACAGGATTGTTGTTACACAGGATAAAAAGTGCTTGGCACAATAGCAGAGATGGGGCTAGAAATGTGATCTCTTTTCTGGAAGATAATATTCATTTCACAAGTGATAGGGTTAGCATCAGAGGGAATGTGGTCCAGCATTTTTCCAGAAAAATGATAGGTTTTTTGAAATAGTAGATATTTAACGAAAGCTGAGTAGATCAATCTTAACATAGACATTTAGCATGAATATGAAAAACAGTTAATTTTTCCTCAGAAGATCATGGTTCTTGTGGTGGATTTCATTTTTTTTTTTTTTTTTTGGTGGTGGTGAAGGGTTTTTTGCTTGTTTATTTGCTTATTGGGGTGTTTTGTTTTGTTTTGTTTTGTTTTGCTCTATAAAAGGTTTGAGTGAGTGTGAGTGAAAGTCGCTCAGTCATGTCCAACTCTTTGTGACCCCATGGACTGTATAGTCCATGGAATTCTCCAGGCCAGAATACTGGAGTGGGTAGCCTTTCCCTTCTCCAGGGGATCTCCCCAACCCAGGAATCGAACCCAGGTCTCCCACATTGCAGGTGGATTCTTTATCAGCTGAACCATAAGGGAAGCCCAAGAACACTGGAGTGGGTATCCTATCCCTTCTCCAGTGGATCTTCCTGACCCAGGAATTGAACCAGGGTCTCCTGCATTGCAGGCAGATTCTTTACCAACTGAGCTATGAGGGAAGCCCTATAAAAGGTTTATCTATCCGAAAATAATAAGACTTAACATTTCACTCACTTTGGCTTGCATTTTAAGCTATGCTGAGGAAGTCTTGAAACAAGTAATCAAAGAATCACAGTACATAAAATATATAACTATTGTTGCAAGAGCAAATATCCAAAGGCACTGGCAGCCATGGCTCTGGTTGCCAGTTGCTGGAAGACACGCATTTTCTGGAATTCTGCTCTCTGGCTTTTCTAGTCTGCCCTGTGGGCACCATTCTCCGAGGATTCCAGTGGAGAAAACATCAGCCATACATCGAAACTCAACCTGCTCTCCTGATTTCCCAAATTGCCCAAGGACGTTAATATTTCAAAGATGGGTTTTCCATTCCTAGAAAATTCCTAAGTTTCCTGGTCCTTTAATATATCTGTCCCCCTCTTTAAAGGATTTGATGTTCTATTTTATTTATTATCTGGGAAATGATAGGGTCCATATGGGGTCTCACTGATAAGTTGGCTCATTATGTCGGCCTCGCAAACAAAGAATTAAATCACAGTGATCCTTGAGACTGACCATATTGCCCAAATGGCATCCTATTATCTCACTGGCGCCTATCTTCTCAAAGCTGCGAGACCACCAGACTCCAGACCTCCAGCTACATGACCATCCCTTCAGAGAATTTTCATTGGTGGGGTATAAGAAGGACTCCTTCAGAAAGAGAGGGTGCTGGTTCTCCTTAAGGGCCAGTCACCCTCCCTTTTCCTTCTAATAAATTTCCCTTTTCTTGACTGACTGCCTGGCTTGCTCTCTTTTTCTCTGCACTCACCTTACAGGAAAGCCTTAAGTTTAACTTCTTGCTATCATTTTCCTCCACCCAGATGCCTCTGTCTGCAGGGAAAAAGTTTCTTTTCAATGAACAACTAAGGAAATAGTCAATTTCTCACCCCAGGAGGCAAGTGCTACTCTGGCAGGCCCTTCTGGCATAAATAAGGCAAACAGAATATTTGTGTGTTTTTTTTAGGTTTTTGTTTTTTTGTTTCCTATCTCACAGTCAGGGATTTTTCACAGGAAAGTATCCCATTTAGGTCGCTGGCAGAACAAACCAGGGTGGGAATGGCATGCTTAACCCAGAGTCCAAAGCAAAAATGAGTCTACATCTTCATCTGTCATCTTTCAAAACTTTGCTCTATAACTGACAAATAATCTTTGAACAGAGGAGAAACATTTTCCCAAAAGAAGCAACACCAGTTTTTAGAGATTGAACTCAAAATCCACATTTAGGTAAGAACACAAAATACACACAATGAATTTACCTGACCCTGCAGGGACACCATGTTGCTAATACCCCCAATTTGCATGACTAATGAAAATACTTAACCTTTTGGTTTCAAGTCGTTTTCTCATGCATTTGCATAACTAAATAACTCCCTAATGTGGCCTTTTTTCTGGACCAAGGGAGGATGCATTCCAAAGACAAATATCCCTGTGTCCCCTAGGCAGCCGCCAATGATAGAGCTTCAACAAACATCAGATAGAGTCTTAATGAACTCCTCATCCATTTCATTTTGTCTCAAAACCAGTAATCCTTGCTGTTGTGTAACTGTAACTAATACTAATTAGAGTTGAAATTAATTCAGCATTTACTGAGAACTGTGATATATAGTTTTCTAATCACATGGCAGAGGTTCAGGCCTTGAGGGCTCACAGGATACAAGAACAAACAGAAGAGACACATAAAAAGCACAATTAAACTATTAATAGAAAACAATCACCACAGCAGAGATTAAAAAACTCTGAATGTTCAGAGGAGAAAGAAATTATCTTGTTTAGAAAATCAGAAAATCTTCAAGAACAGAGGGCATTGAATTGGGCTTTGAAGCACTGAATAGATTTACAGACATCTTGATAGTAAAGAAGATGAATGTTCCTGGTGGAAAATCTAACATGATCAAAGTTATGAAAAGTGGAAAACTTGTAAAATGAACAGTAGATACTAAATTAACTTGTCAGTTACTAGTAAAGATTCAATAAATAATGGAAGTCAAAAAAAAAAAGAAAAATCTTCAATATCTGAATACTCAAACATCATTTAATTGTCTTGTACAGAAATAATTTCATTTTCTCCTCATCAGTGCCTACCTAAAGCAAGCATTAATATCCATACTTTTCTGAGGAGGCAACTGAGAGTAGAGACATATGAGATGATTTTTCTAAAACAACAAGTTATAGGCTTGTCAGGACAATTCACTGATTTAATTCATATAGAATTTTTAGCAGAAGGCCTGATATTCAGAGAGATGGTGGCAACTGTTGAAATATTTAGTATCAATAGTAGGCAACACTAAAAATCAGAAGTTCAAAACTCTTCTAAAGGCTAGAATCTTCTTATAAATGTATGCTATTTCTAATTAAATATATATTTGAACTAATTGAAGTACTTCATCAATTCAGAGCTTCTCTTAAAGGAAACTGGGCCTAAAGGATGTATTGTAAACTGAGAAAACAGTTAAATTTAATATTGAGAGTGGATTTCTCTTTAATAAAGATGTCAGTCCCACAGAGTTGAAGACTCAGGTAAGTAAATAATAGTAGAATGAAGTTAAGAGCTACAACAAGGATGCTCTCCTGGAAGTTGTGGGGACTAGTGGAGTAGACATTCGGCCCCCATGTGCTCTGTGTGTTGGGTGACTCTGCAGTCCCCTATGTTGGTTTCATCTGTGTGGAGTGACTCTGCAGTCACTTGTGTTGGTTTTATCTGCTTGGGATGATGGATGATTTCCCTTTCAGCTTAAACATTCTCAAATCCTAAGTGTTACACTTATTGGTTTCTGAATTTGTATTCAAAATTTGTGTTTAGGAAATATGCTGTTTTATAGTAGATGGGTGATAGATAATGCTTGCAATCAATCACAATTTTGCGAATGATATTTACCCATTTTTGTATTATGGTCAGGCACTGCATATATACATGTCACTGATTAAATAAAGAGGAGGATTCTAATCCTAGGTGAGTTCTTCCAAGCTCGAATTTTCAATGATCTGTAAAAGTATGCAAATTGGTCCTCATTTTTCCCTGAACAAGGATTAAATTAGTATGTATTGTAAATAACACCTCACAGAGCAAAAACAGGCTGAACAAACAGCAACATTTGGAAATAGAAGCAAGAGATGATGAAATGAAATGCAGCATGAAAAAATGCTCAGAAACTCCACCGAAAAGAACATAAAACAGCAAATCAGCAATTTTTATAGTGCATTAAGGAAATGAAAGGAAATCATGAGACCATTTGTGCATTTTGGCCCAAAGAATAGAGATGGTTGAGTTCCTCTAAGCCTGCTCTTATAGTATTTAGAATCATAGTATAAAGTGTGTGGGACCATGATTAAAGAGACATAGGTGCTGGTTTATGACCTGTCTCTGACCACTTGTGAATGATGACATTTCTCTCCAGGCAGAGGTTTCTTTACCTATACCCACCTTTCAGGGACTTTCCTGGTGGTCCAGTGGTTAAGAATCTGTCTTCCTATGCAGGGGACCCTGGTTTGTTCCCTGATCGGGGAACTAAGGTCCCACATGATGCAGGACAACTAAGCTCACACTCTGCAACTAGAGAAACCTGTGCACTGCAATGAAGGCTCAGTACACTGAAAAAAAGTGTTACTATTAAAAATAAAAATATGTATATATAGCCACCTTTCAGGTTTCTATGGGAATGCTATCTGTGTAAGATATCTTATAATTTGTAAATTGTGCTATGAATTTCAGTTGTTAAAATTATCGTGTTATTTTATATATGAAAGTACATGATGCAATGTTATTATCATACGATATAATACTCATTTTTCAGATAAAGAAATTAAAACAGTGAGGTTATAGTCACAAAATAAATTTAAGGAGTGCAGTTTAATAACTGCTTAATAAATATCCAGGAACTGTATTCCTTTATTCTTTAATTTTTTACAAATATTCTACAAGGTGGATTATCTTATCTCTACACTACAAATGTAGAGAAGAAACTGAGGCTTGAAGAACTGAAGTGATTTTGCCCAAATCAAACACTTTGGAAAGTGTGAAAATGAGATTTAAAAATCAGTGCATCTGTTCTTCAGTTTATAGTCTTAGTTGTGATGTTTCAGTGGAGCAACATCATAATTAAGTGTCTTACTATGTGGGAAAAACTATACCAACCAAAAAAAGAGAGTGTGTTTGTTGGTTGGAAGGTGGGGGAGATATAAACCAGAAGGGTTTACTGTGGTCATCTCTAATGCTACACAAAGAGAATATCACTGACTAAGCATGGTTCTCAGGCCCAAACTTGGGAACACTAACCTAGCAGCCATAAAAACCAACCTGAAGCTAAGAGGTTCAGGTTCAAAATCAGGGAAACCAAGTTCAGTCATCAAAGTCAAAGAGCAGATATAAATCTAGAAGAAAATCATTCCATCAGAAATCACTATAATGAAACAATTATAATGAAAATACTAAAGGGTCGATAAAAAGTATGGAAAGCGAAATGAAAGAAATAGGGAATTTCAGCAGAGAGATGGAAACAATAAAAAAAAAGGACAGATGAAAATATTAGAAGTGAAAAATATAATAACTGAAGAATCCATTTGCTGGAGTAAGCACCAGACTAAACAGAGCAGAGGAAAAGATCCATGAACTTGAAAACACATCTATAGAAACTATCAAAACTAAAACACAAGGATGAAAAAGAGTGAAACAATAGACACGCTATTGGAGATCTGAGATATAATGTCAAATATGGAATATATGTGTCATTGGCATTTCAGAAGAAGGAGGAGGGGAGAATAAGGCAGAACAAACATTTGAAGAGATAATAACCAAGAACTTTCTTATATAAACATGAGCAAGATGGTAAACCAGGTAGCTCCAACCTCTCATCTACCCACCAAAACACTGAAGAAAAAGTAGAAACTGTCAGAATCCTGGAAAACAGTGAAAGTTTGCACTAACCAAACAAATACTTACTCATGAGGAAGCCGTTTCAAAATGGTAGGTATGTTTTGTGATAATTTTACTTGCCTTTACATCCCCAATGCACCCTTCCCCACCACCATCCTCTCGTGTAGGAATGGACTTGTTCTTGAAGCAGTGGTGGCCAGAATTCACAATGTGGCACTCTTTCTATAGCTCTGGAGGAAGAAGAGAAGATATAATCAACAAATATCATGTACATCAGTTCTAACCTGTCTGGTGTTACCTGAAAAAATAATGCAAAGTGATCATCTTTGTTTCATTAACTCAGAACTCATGCTAGAAAAGCAATGAACTTTGGTTGAAAATACTGCAAAGCAAACTAACAGTCCTTGAGACACCTGTGACAAAAGATTGCAGTTGAAGAATAAACTAGAGAAAAAGCTGCGGAGAGTTTTTCAGAGAACTAAGACCTTCAGAAGTAGCAATGTATGCTCAGAATTTAGAAAGCTACATGTATGCCCAGGCAAGATGCAGGCAGCCTGAGAAGTGTGAGGTTTCACCTGGTGCTGATGCCTGGAGTCAGTACAAACCTAACTAAGATTCAGGAGAGCACCAGCATAAAGTCAGTCTTCAGACTTGGAGAGATTGGTTTTCTATCTCTTTCTCATTTTATTTTTTGCTGTTTTGTTTGTTCATCTGCTTGCTTTTTTATTTTTTGTTCTTTTAGAATCTTTTAGGATCAGAAATAAATTCTTTCAAAAGATTAAAGAAGTTGGCAAATCTTACAAAGAAAAAAGGAGAGAAGACACAAATAACTAAAATCAGAAATAAAAGTAGGGACATTACTACTAACCTCAAAGAAATAAAAAAGATTATAAATTAGTGATGTGAAAAATTGTATGCCAATGGATTTTATAACATAGATATAATGGCCAAATTTCTATAAATACATGGAGGAGCCAAGCTGTCTCAAGAAAAAGTAGAAAATCTCAAATAAAGAGACTGAATCAGTAATTAAAAATCTCTCAACTAAGAAAGTCTAGGAGTAGGTGGCTTCACTATTAGATTTTATCAAATATTTAAATAATAATTAACAAAAATCCTCCTCTAATTCATAAAAAAGGGGATAACTCATCCTTATTCTTCTATGAAACCAACTGATAACAAAACCAGATAAAGATATGGCAAGAAAATTACAGTCCATCCTTTATGAATATAAATGCAAAACTTCTCAGCAAAATATTAGCAAGTTGAATCCAACAGCATATTAAAAAACCAAGTGAGATTTATCTCAGAAAAGCAGCAGTGGTTCAACATAATAAAATCAGTCAGTGTAATACACCATATAAATAGTACAAAGAAAAAACCCATATTATTATTTTAATTTTTACAGAAAACACATTTAAAAAACTCAAAACTTTTCACAATAAAAACACCTAGAAATGCATGAATAGAAGGTAAATCCCTCAACTTGATAAAGGGTATTTATGAAAAAACACAGCTAGCATCATATTCAATAGTGAAAGACACAAAACTTTTCCCCTAATACGAAGAATAAGACAAGGATTCACACTTTCATCACTGCTATTCAATATAGTACAACAAGTTCTAGCCAGAGCAATTAGGCAGGAAAAAAAGTGACAGGTATTTCAATTGAAAAGAAAGAACTGAAAATATCACTATTCACAAATGATATGATCCCATATATAGAAAAAATTTTAAAAATCACCAAGGAAGCTACTATAGTTAGTAAATTAAGAAAACTTGCAAGGTATAAGATAAACACACAAAATTAACTGGTGTTTCTACATATTTACAATGAGCAATCTGACATTAAAAAGAAATTAAGAAAGCCCTTTTATTTATAACAGAAGTAAAAATAGCTAAGAATAAATTTAATCAAGGAGATGAAAGATGTATACACTAAAAGCTTTGACAATATTACTGTAATTTGAAATTAGCTAAAAAAAATGGAAAGATATCTCAAGTTGTTAAATAAGAAAGTTAACCATTGTTGAGATATTAATACTATCCAAAGTGGAAATTTCCAGGAAAAATATTAATAATCTCAGCTATGCAGACAACACCACTCTAATGGCAGAAAGTGAAGAGGAGCTAAAGAGCCTCTTGATGAAGGTGAAAAAGAAGAATGAAAAAGTTGACTTAAAATTTAATATTCAAAAAACTAATATCATGCCATCTGGTTCCATTTCTTCACGGCAAATAGATGGGAAAACAATGGAAACTGTAATAGAATTTATTTTCTTGGGCTCCTAAACCACTGCAGATGATAACTGCAACCATAAAATTAAAAGACACTTGCTTCTTGGAAGAAAACCTATGACAAACTTTGACAGCATATTAAAAAGCAGGGACATACTTAATCCTCAAATTTATTTGCAAGGGGAATTACAAGGGGCCCCTGAAATAGCTAAAACAATTTTGTAAAAAGAACAAAATTTAGTTTCACACTTCCCAACATCAAAACTTACTATAAGTCTCCAATACTCAAGAGTATAGTACTGGCATAAGGACGGACATGTAGACCTACAGGATAGAATTAATTGTGCAGAAATAAACCCATGTATCTATGGCCAATTAGTTATTTTAACAAAGTTATCAAGTTCATTCAACAAGAAAAGTCTCTTCAGTAAACAGTGCTTGCAAATGAAAAAATAAAAAAGAATGAAGATGTACCCTTTCCTCAAACTGTACATAAATTTAACTCAAATTGTATCAATGACCCAAACATAAGAGCTAAAATTATAAAAATCTTAGAAGACATAGGGCTAAATTTTCATGGGTTTGGGTTTGGCAGTGGATTCTTAGATATGACATCAAAGTATGAGCAATAAAAAAATAAAATACAGATAAATTGGACATTATCACAATTTTTCATTATGTTTCAAAGGATATTATCAAGAAAATAAAAAAGACAACCTATGGAAGTTGAATAGAATACAAGAAAATATTTGCAAATTACGTATCTATAACAAATAAATATCCAGAATATAAAAAAATTCCTATAAAGTCAACAACAAAAAGGCAATGAATGCAAGTAAAAACAGGAATAGTATTTGAATAGCTGTTTCTCTGAAGATGATATACAAATGGCTTATAAACACATGCTGCTGCTGCTGCTCAGTTGCTTCAGTCATGTCCAACTCTTTGTGACTTCAGAAACTGTAGCCCACAAAACTCCTCAGTTTATGAGATTTTCCTGGCAAGAATAGTGAAGCGCGTTGCCATTTCCTCCTCCCAGGGATCAAACTCGCGTCTCCTGCGTTGCAAGCAGATTCTTTAGCATCTGAGACATCAGGGAAGCCCATCATTAATTATTATGGAAATGTAAATCAAAACCACAATGAGATACTAGTTTACATCTACTAGATTGACATGGGTTTGGGTAGACTCCGGGAGTTGGTGATGGGCAGGGAGGCCTGGCATGCTGCGATTCATGGGGTCGCAAAGAGTCGGAATGACTGAGCGACTGAACTGAACTGAACTGAACTGAGGATGATTGTAACTGAAAAAAAAAAAAGAAAAGAAAAGAACTGAAAATAAGAAGTTTTGGCAAAGATGTAGATAAATTGGGACACTTGCGCATTGCTGGTGAGAATGTAAAATAGTGCAGCCATTGTGAAAAAAAGTTCAGTGGTTCCTCAAAATGATAAGTGTAGAATTATCAAATGACAGCAGTTGTAGTCCTAGTGATATAATCCAATGGATTAAAAACAAGGGAACACATACTGTATGCCAGTGTTCACTGCAGTGTTATTCACAGTAGCCCCAAGGGAGAAACAATTCAAGGGTCAATCAACAAATGAATGGATAAACAAAATGTGATATATATACACGATGAAATGTTATTCAGCTATGAAAAGTAATGAGATTCTGACACGTGCTAAAACACAGATGAAACTTGGAAACAGGCTAAATGAAAAAGCCACACACAAAAGGACAAATATTGTATGATTTCACTTATGTGAAATATAAGAATCACCAAATTTACAGGGGTAGAAAGTAGATTAAAGGTAACCAGGAACTTAGGACTTGGAGAAATTGAGGGGAAAAGGGATATTGTTTCATGGTTACCAAGTTTCCAATTAAGGGGATGAACAGTTTTGGAAACAGTGAATACCATACACAAAATTATGAAGTGATTAATGGCTGGGAAATGTGCATATAAACAAATGTTTAGAATGGACAACTTTAGATTATATATTTTTACCATAATTAAGAAAAAATTGCCATCCATGTTAGTAATAAAAAAGTAAACTAGGGTTGCTCAATCGGCCACTTCATTTTTCCTTTGGGAAACAGATACCTCCACAGAGTTTTTTTTTCTGCTCTTTGTTGGTGTGACTAATGGGGTAGGGCAGAGCCCATGCCTGAGAAGGTCTATCCCACCAATCTTTCCACTCATTTTTCTAACTGATATTGCCCAGTATGGAAGGAGGAAGTGGCTGCTAAATTAATCCACCTAGCAGCCCTATTTCATCTAACCTTATGCCACATCCTCTTCAGTTCAGTTCAGTCGTCAGTCATGTCCGCCTCTTTGCAACCCCATGGACTGCAGCACGCCTGGCTTCCCTGATCATCACTAACTACCAGAGATTGCTCAAACTCATGTCCATCGAGTCGGTGATGTCATCCAACAATCTGATCCTCCATCTTCCAAACTTGGACTAGACAGACCTTTATTGGCAAAGTAATGTCTCTGCTTTTTAATATGCTGTCTAGGCTGGTCATAGCTTTTCTTCCAAGGAGCAAGTGTCTTTTAATTTCATGGCTGCAATCACCATCTGCAGTGATTTTGGAGCCCAAGAAAATAAAGTCTGACACTGTTGTCACTGTTTCCCCATCTATTTGCCATGAAGTGATGGGACCAGCAGCCATGATCTTAGTTTTCTGAACGCTGAGCTTTAAGCCAACTTTTTCACTCTCCTCTTTCACTTTCATCAAGAGGCTCTTTAGTTCCTCTTCACTTTCTGCCATAAGGGTGGTGTCATCTGCATATCTGAGGTTATTGATATTTCTCCCAGCAATCTTGATTCCAGGTTGTGCTTCATCCAGCCCAGCGTTTCTCATGATGTAATCTGCATATAAGCTAAATAATCAGTGTGATAATATACAGCTTTGACGTACTCTTTTCCCAATTTGGAACCAGTCTGTTGTTCCAGGAGAAGGCAATGGCATCCCACTCCAGTACTCTTGCCTGGAAAATCCCATGGACGGAGGAGCCTGGTAGGCTACAGTCCATGGGGCCGCTAAGAGTCAGACACAACTGAGCGACTTCACTTCCACTTTTCTCTTTCATGCATTGGAGAAGGAATGGCAACCCACTCCAGTGTTCTTGCCTGGAGAGTCCCAGGGACGGAGGAGCCTGGTGGGCTGCTGTCTGTGGGGCCGCACAGAGTCGGACACAACTGAGGTGACTTGGCAGCTGTTGTTCCATGTCCATTTCTAACTGTTGCTTCCTGCCTGCATACAGGTTTCTCAGGAGGCAGGTAAAGTGGTCCGATATTCCCATCTCTTTCAGAATTTTCCACAGTTTGCTGTGATCCAAACATTCAGTCTTTGGCATAGTCAATAAAGCAGAAGTAGATGTTTTTCTGGAATTCTCTTGATTTTTCTATGATACAAGGAATGTTGGCAATTTGATCTCTGGTTCCTCTGCCTTTTCTAAATCTAGCTTGAACATCTGGAAGTTCATGGTTCACGTACTGTTGAAGCCCGGGTTGGAGAATTTTGAGCATTACTTTGCTAGCATCTGAGATGAGTTAAATGTGTGGTAGTTTGAACATTCTTTGGCATTGCCTTTCTTTGGGTTCAGAATGAAAACAGACATTTTCTGGTCCTGTGGCCATGGCTGAGTTTTCCAAATTTGTTGGCATATTGAGTGCAACAATTTCACAGCATCGTCATTTAGGATTTGAAATAACTCAGCTGGAATTCCATCACTTCTACTAGCTTTGTTTGTAGTGATGCTTCCTGGGGCCCACTTGACTTCTCATTCCAGGATGTCTGGCTCTAGAAGAGTAATTACACCATCATGGTTATCTGGGTCATGAAGATCTTTTTTGTGTAATTCTTCTGTGTATTCTTGCTACCTCTTCTAAATATCTTTTGCTTCTGTTAGGTCCATACTGATTCTGCCCTTTATTGTGCCCATCTTTGCATGAAATGTCCCCTTGGTATTTCTAATTTTCTTGAGATCTCTAGTCTTTCCCTTTCTATTATCTTCCTTTATTCCTGCATCCATTACCTTCATCTTTATGAAGAATAAAGATGAGAAACCTCTATACTTTTCTCTACAGTGGCTGCATCAATTACACTTCCACCAACAGTGTATGAGTGTTCTTTTTGTCCACAACCTCACTAACATTGTTATTTCTTGTCTTTTTGATCATAGCAATTCTGACAAGTGTTAGGTGATCTCTCATTATCATTTTGTTTTGTTTTGCATTTCCCCAGTAATTGGTGATGTTTAGCATCTTTTTATATGCACTACCATATGACCCAGCAATTCTACTCCCAAGTATATAACTGAAAGTAAAACAAACAACACTAATTTGAAAAGATACATACACATCAATGTTCATAGTAGCATTATTTATGACTGCCAAGATTTGGAAGCAATCTATGTATCCATCACTGGATGAATGGGTAAAGAAGATGTAGCATATCTCTCTATCTCCATCTATCTCCACAAAGAAATACTACTCAGCTGTTAAAAAAGAATGAAATTTTTCCATTTGCAAAACCATGGATGGACTTGCAGGGCATTATGCTAAGTAAGATAAGTCAGATAGAGAAAGACAAATGCTGTATGCTGTCACTTCAATGTGGAACCAAAAAATAAAAGAAAAAATACAACAAACTAGTGAATATAACAAAAAGAAGCAGACAGAGATACAGAGAACAAACTAGTGGTTACCAGTAGGGAGGGTGGTAGGGCAATATATGTGGAAGATACAAAGGCTATTGGGTGTTAGATGGGCTCAAGGATGTAGTGCACAACAAGGATAATATAGCCTGTATTTTGTAATAACTGTAAATGGCAAGTAACCTTTAAACTTGTATAATTTTTAACTAAAAAAGAGTAAAGATGATATTTTAGCTCCCCCCACCTCAAAAAAAAATCTCAGGAATTTTCCAAAATTGATGAACAGTATCAGTCTAAAGCAACAAGACAGACAGAAACAGATTTGCTCAGTCGTGTCCAACTCTTTGTCACCCCACAGACTGTAGCCTGCCAGATTTCTCTCTCCATGGCATTCTCCAGGCAAGAATAATGGAGTGCATTGTCATTCCCTTCCCCAAGGAATCTTCCCAACCCAGGGATCAAACCTGGGTCTCCTGCATTGCGGGCAGATTCTTTACTGTCTGAGACACCAGGGAAGCCCAAAGCAACAGGAAATTGTGTGAATTCTAAACAGGACAAATATAAAGATTCCCAAGTTTAGGCACATTTTAATAAAATTATTAATACCCAGGATAAAAGCAAGCATTAAAAGTAAACAGGGGAAGGGACTCAATTCATGCAGGAAAACATATAAGAATTACAGATGACTTGCCACTATAAAAGTGGAGGCCAGAAGACAATATGATGATGGTTTTAAAATGATATGAGAGAGGGGAAAAGTATAGAGTTTTATATCCAACATGAATATTCCTCAAAACATAAGTAAAATAAAGATATGTTCATTAAAATAGAGGTGTGATATTTTTAGAAAGAATTCTTACACTTATAAGGTAGAATAAAGAGGACCAATTTTAAGAATGTGTCTGTGTAGACATAAAAAGAACTTTTAACGATTTTAGTGACAAACAGTGAGAGATTTAAAGACTGATGACTATACATGGGACTGTACATGTAAAAACAATAACAACGTAATATGCAATGTGTAATTGTAGAATTCAAATACAAGTAACCATAGCACAAATAGCCCAGATGTCTCAGATGGTAAAGAACCTGCCTGCAATGCAGGAGACCCGAGTTTATTCCCTGGGTCGAGAAGATCCCCTGGAGAAGGAAATGTCAACCCACTCCAGTATTCTTGCCTGGAGAATTCCATGGACAGAGGACACTGGTTGGCTATACTCCATGGGGTTGCAAAGAGTCAGAAGCAACTGAGCAACTAACTAACATGCAAAAGAAAACATGAGCAAAAAAGCAAAAAAAAAAAATAAATAAATAAACAAATCTCATCCATTCTTTGTACCAAATATAAAAATTACCTTAAACTTCATCATAGATCTTTTCAAAATAAAAAGCAACTAGAAGAAAATTTGAGGAAAAAATATTTGTGGACTTGAGTTAAGCAAACATTTTTACATATGATACCAAAAGCCTATTCCAGAAAAGAAAAAATTGGTAAACTGGAGTCTATCAAAATTAAAAACTTACACTTTTTGAAAGATACAGATGAAATAATGAAAAGATGACTTAAATACTGGTAGACAATACCACACAGCTGATAAAGAACTTTTATCTAGAAATATCAGAAAACAACAAACTTAATTTTTAAAAAAGGTAAAAGATTTTCATAGACCCTTTTGCTTATCAAAAGCAACCATTAAGATAAAGACACTCATACTCAGAAAATAGTTTCAAGTACATATATCTTCCAAGTCATTAATATCTAGAATATACAAAGTCATCTTTATACACAATAAAATGATGAACATCCCAAAAAAGTGACCAAAAATACTTGAACATCTCACAAAAGAAGATACATGAATAGACAATAAGTACATAAAAAGGTCCAGAATATCAGTAATTACCAAAGAAATGCAATTTAACTCCAGTGAGATGCCATTTCATATCTTCTGGCATTATTCTTCCTCTTCATAAAAAGATTATTTACCAACCCAAATGCCAGTGAGAGTGTGTAGCAACCAGAACTCTATGACACGGCTGGCGAAAATGAGAAATGGTAAGAACCACTGTGGACAACAGTTTGGCAGTTACTCATAGAGTCAAACATATACCTACCCTTAGACTCAGTTGGACACGACTGAGCGACTGAACTGAACTGAACTGAACTGAAGTGTTTTTCCACAGAAAGTGAAAATATATGTCCACAAAGACTTCTTTATTCATAGTAGCCCAAACTGGAAATGACCCCAGCGTTCATAACGGGAATGAGCCGATGCATTGAGCTATTACATAGTCATTAGATGGAAACCATTTAGCAATAAAAAGTTCTTAATTAATGATACATGCAAAAACATGAATATACAAGATGCAGATATTATGCTGATTGAAAAGAGACCAACACACAAAAGCTCATATTTTATAATCCTATTTAAAAACGGATTCTAGATTCGGCAAAACTAACTGATAGAAGGGTTGGCCTGGCAGGGACTGACTGGAAAGAGACAAAAGAGCGTCTTCATGTCTGAGGATGATGGAAAATATTCTTTGTATTATTTAGGTGGTGGTAACATGGTATGCTATTGTAAAAATTCATTAGCCTGAACACTAAATATTCGTTATAGGATATGTAAATTATACCTCAACAAAAATGAACAAAAAAAATATTTGGATAAGAATTAGCTAATTTTATAGTATTGTTGATAAGTGCAATTATTTCTTATCTCCAAATGATAAAAAATAAAATGGAGAACTACTTTGAGCTGCATTATGATATGAGCTAGAATCAATCTTTAATGTTGTAAACTAATGATATTTTGAAATTGTTTGCTCTTATAACCAAGGAGAAGATCATTAATAAACCAATCAAGTTTTATTTGTTCTAAGGCAAATTGTCTTCCTATTTCTGCCATTTTTAGATCTCATCATCTGTAAATGTAAAGTACAAAACCTATCAATCATCTATAATGTTTCTCTTTTAAACTTTCTATGTACTGTATTATTCCTTCTAGTGGAACTATAAAATTCTACACAGGGGAGGCCAAGTGACAGAAAGTGTGGAAATTGATATTAGAAGCTGGAAATATGACATCCAAAGGCTTAATGCTTTTTTAAAAAGTAATAACTAAAAATAATAACTGTAATTATTATAATACATAACTGACCATAGCTGTAAATGGCATTTTTTTATATTGGGGAATAAGGAGTTGGGGGATCGATTTCTTTCTTTTCTAAATTACTGAAGATTAGAACAGACTACAATCCTATAAACAATCCCTTGTAATATCTTTCACTCCCAGGAAAAGGTTGAGAGTTAAGACTGGGAGAAAAAAAGGATTTAAAACTAACATATTCACTGAACATTATGTACCTGGCATTTTGCAAGATGTTTTGCATAAATTATGTCATTTAATCTTCATTAATCTTCATTTAAACCTACAAATTATGTATTAATCCTTCCTGCTTTGGAGATGGGGCTCATGAATTAAATAACTCACCTGTTTTACAAATACCACAGTGTAAGAGCTCAAACTCAGGTGAGTGGTGCTGAATTGTGCCCTACCATGTTTCTTGTTCTTATTTTTCCCAGAACTGTTGCCAGGGGCTCTCCTCCCTGATTTATGGCAGCCTTCTGACCTCCAAACCACAATCCAAGGAGCAGTAAGAAGAAGTGTGACTTGATTTGTGGTCAAGACAACATATCATATTTATTTAATTGCTTCTTCATTATTTAGCTCTCAAAAACACCCTCTATTAATCACCTGAGAGTTAATCATGCTAAATTTCATCTATTAAAAACAGAAGCTATTAGTCTGAGAGCCAGCAGCAAAGACAGTGTATATGAGAAGCAATCATCACCTTGGATGTGAGCCAACATTTACGCAGCTGACTGTTGGCTAATGACACAGAACAAGAACACATTGGAAGGAGGTGGCAAAGAGGAGTGAGAAATTTTGTTTGCCAAAGAAAACAAACAATAAAGAGGAAAAATGGTACTTTGGTGAAGTTTTTGAAAAACTGTTCTTTTGAAATTTCTACTTATCTCTGAGTTTGCTGTGACCCATCAAAGATTAAAAATGCATCAGTAGTGGTCTACGAGCTATAAACAGATGCGTTATCGTGAAGAAGAAACTGGAGGAGATGAATAAGAAAAGAAAACTGAAAGACAGAAGACAACCCACTTTCTTATTATTCAGCAGCATTTGCTGTCATTCAGTTGCTAAGTTGTGTCTGACTCTTTGTGACCCTGTGGACTGCAGTACGCCAGGCTTCCCTGTCCTTCACTATCTCTGAGTTTGCTCAAATTTATGTCCATTGAGTCAGTGATGCCAATCCAACCATCCCATCCTATGCCACCCCCTTCACTTCCTGCCTTCAATCTTTCCCAGCATCAGGGTCTTTTCCAGTGAATAGGCATTTCGCAACAGGTGGCCAAGGTATTGAAGTTTTAGCTTCAGCATCAGTCCTTCCAATGAATATTTAGGACTGATTTCCCTTAGGATTGACTGGTTTGATCTCCTTGATGTCCAAGAGTTTCTCAAGAGTCTTCTCCAGCACTACAGTTTGAAAGCAGCAATTCTTTGGTGCTCAGCCTTCTCTAGGGGACTTCCCTGGTGCCTCAGATGGTAAAGAATCTGCCTGCAATTCAGGAAACCTGGGCTCGATCCCTGGGTAGGGAAGATCCCCTAGAGGAGGGCGCGGCAACCCACTCCAGTATTCTTACCTGGAGAATCCCATGGACAGAGGAGTCTGATGAGCTACAGTCAGTGGGATCACAAAGAGTCAGACACAACTGACTGACTAACACTTTCACTTCCTTTCAGCCTTCTTTATGGCCCAACTCTCACATCCATACATGACTAGTGGAAAAGCCGTAGCTTTGACTGTATGGACCTTTGTCAATAAAGCGGTGTCTCTGCTTTTTAATACACTGTCTAGATTTGTCCTTTTCTTCCAAGGAGCAAGCATCTTTCCATTTCATGGCTGCAGTATTAAAAGGACAAGAATTAAATTTCTAAGGAGAAGATTTACATTGATCTTCTAAAACATTTTACTTTGGAACATTTATCTTTTAAAAGATTTTACATATCAATGTTATAAGATGTAGTACATCACTCAAATCTATCCCATCTCTTTCCTTCAAAAATCTAATTTATTTTGAAAGAGTTAAGAGTAATTCTTCAGAATACTGTTAATAAATATTTATATTTTGGCAACCTTAAAAAGGGCAATTCTATACAACTAGCAAATGCCATTCTTGGGTTTTCAGTGACCTCGTAGTCTATACAGTTCTATGAGTCTCTCCAGAACACCCTTCACCTACAAGAAATCTATTTCACAGTGTGTTCTCAAGCTATAAGCTTCTACCATTCAATTCACAGTTTTAAAGTGCACATCATTTTCTTTTTACCTGTTAATCTTGAGAGCTGGGTTTTTCAAACTCTGTCACTGGAACCCACTGACTGTGAATTTTGGGATCCAAATATTCACATGAATAAAATCATAGCAAACTTCTTCAATGATTCAAGGGTACACTAATTTCTGAGAACAACTAATTATACCCTCTATATCTTCATTTCTATGCATCATATTCAGCTTCACTCATGTGATTTTTTTCTGCAGAAAGTTTTCTCAGAAATGCTTTAAATAATGTGCACCAGCAGAAATAGATGCAGCTCAGTAAAGGGAGATAAGGAAACAATCATTTTTTTTCCAGTATTTCAAATTTTCCTGATTATTCTCATGCTGTATATCTATAAAGGCACTCTGGCATGCTCTTATACATAGTTACATAATGAAAGAAAATGGAAATTTAGTAATACAAATATTTATTAAACTTTTATACAATATATTAAATTTTTACACATTATCTTGTTTAATCTTATCAACAATTCTGTATATTTTCTTTCCCTACTGTCTAGACAGGGAATCTGAGAATTTGCTAGGTTACATATTTCACCTAAATTCATGTTGGACTTTAATTAACTCATTTTTTTATTAGTAAATTCTCGTGTCTTTGCAGGAACATCTTCTCATTATTTTATGAAGGTATAAGCTTAGCCCCCAAGGAGGTATTGGAGGTATTCAGAATATTTAAATGTTCATTCATGCCCATCAATGGAGAAACACACAATAAACAATATTCCATACCAATTTTTTCAGGTTGTCATTTAAAGTTATGGTCTGAGTTCCTAAGTGTAGCAATGCCATGCCAAATCACGACTCACTGAGAGAGGAGAAGTTGGTAAATGTGGTGGCCATGAGACTTGTCAATAAGCACAAGTCCCAGGCCTGACTGCCCCTGGGAGGTGGGCGGCACAACTGGTTGAATTCACATTTCAGATTTCATATTTAGATTTCACAATCTTTATTTTTAAAAAACTAAATGATAATGTAAGTTTCTCTCCTCTTCCAGATTCATGTAATGCTTTCTAATCGCTTCTATGTTACTGTCTCTGGATCCCACTAGACTCTATTAGAGAATAGACTGAACAGCACCTTCCTAATTTCAGAAAGAAGATCCCTGACTTTCAAACATTCAGTAGGCCCCTTAGGTACCACCAATACCATCCCTGTACCAGACAACATAGCACTTACAGTACAAATAATCTTTTGAAGCAAGTTTGTGATATATATTATTGAATCTCCAAAGCACAGAACAGAGTCTGAAACCTATTTATTACTTGCTATATATGTGCTATTTTCCATTCACGCTTTAGATAAGTATTAAGAATCTTGATATCAGGAACTATGGTGTCAGTGAGGGCCCAGGGGTGAACAGGCAAGACTGGGATCAAGGTGAGAATGGGGCCATCCATATAACCAGGTCATGATTATATGAATCATTCATAACCTGGGATGCTTATGAAATGTGAGATGAACGTTTCCAGACCCACTTCATCCGATTCTTCCTTGGACCAACCTGATGGGGCAATCAAGTTAATTCTTACATCAGACTAGACTGGGACATAGGGCAGAACTTTGAAGGTTAACAAGTGGAAAGAGAGGAATCACAAGAACAGTTGGAGACAGCTGCCTCTTCACCAGACGATTGCTCAGAAATATTCTTCACTTAATTTCCATCCTGGCATCTCAATTCATGAAACATTCATTCCTAAGGTAAGAAGTAGAATCTGATTCTAGCCTCTCAGATGTGACAACTCTGATAACCTTGACTATCATCAGATGGCCCTCTAGCCCAGTCAGCTCAGAACACTGAAAGCTGTCTTATTGTTGGAGCCTCCTGATACTTCAATTGAGCTATGTGTTCCAGGAGATGTACCAGATGTGTTAATGATGATTCCATTTAAGACAAAAGAGAGGTCAGTTCAGAAAAGGTGATTCAGAGTCCAACCCCTGCTAGCAGGGCCAGCTGGGAGTCACATATTAGGGAGAAGAAATATTAGCTACATCCATGGTTTTAAATAAAGAAGAAAGACAAAATTAAGTATGTATTTGTGTTAAGCCATTTTGAAGGAAGATACGGGTAAAGATGTTCCTGAAGAAAGGGAAATTGTATTAAGAGAGAAGAGGGCCAAGGTGGAGAAAAAGAGACAGGCAGAAAAAGGGACAGAGAGACAGAGACAGAAAAAAAGAGAAACTTTCTACCAAGCATTCCTGTTCCATGAGAGTGGCCAAAACAAAGCTTTATTTCTGCCATACAAAGTGAACTAATCTTTAAATAAATGTGTGTTTGAAATGTTAGCTCAAGGAGAATAAATATGATGTAAACAAATCCTTTCTGGCACCTGCAAAGTAAACCTAATCTCTTTACAGATGTTTTCGCATCTTCAAGAGACAGTTGTATACAGAAGTCAAGTGAAGGCAATCTCTTACAGGTGGAATTCCATTTTGACAGTAGGCATGTAATCAATAACTTCACCAAACACTCAGGAAACAAAGTTAGGAGACTCTCTTTCTCTTCTTTCCCCTTCCTCGACCTCATACTTCCTCTCAGATGATAAATTCATGCTTTCTTCTATATGAAGACAGTGTTACAGGTTTTGCAAGTATTTGCAAGTATTCCAGCTCTGATTCTCCTTTGTTTGCATCTCCTGGTCAACTAACAGATCTAATCCATCTCTGTTCAAATTCTATTTTGACCCATATCTTTGGTCTTTACTCCAAGGAAAATTGGAATATGTACCAGAAATGAGAGAAGAGCAATAAAAATAAATATTACACTTTGATCTGTCCCTTTTGAATATTTTGTGGTGCAGAGAAAGTAGAGAAAGAAGCAATTCTCTTCAAAGCAAGATTGAAAATAGCATATGACAGCCAATTACTGAATCTACCTGGGACTTTAACAATTTAACTTCAAACAAGAATGAAAAGAAAGCAGCATGCTCATCCATAGGTAACTTCTTTTATGAGAATGTTTAACCATTAGAAATAGAATAGGATTATAATGAAACGACACAAGTCACTATACTGCCTTTACTGAAACCCTTTAGTCTAGGTGTTATTGAATATTCAGATAGTGTCAATACTTATTAAACCACTTGAAATAATCTAAAAGTCACTGGGTTGGGGGACTTCCCTGTGATTCAGTGGCTAAGACTTCACACTCCCATTGCATGGGGCCCAGGTTGGATCCCTAGTCAGGTAACTAGATTCCACACGCTGCAACTAAGCTGCAAGTAAGAGTTCGCATGCCACAACTAAAGATCCCACAGGCTGCAAAGAAGATCAAAGATCCTGTGTGCCACAACCAAGACCTGGTGCAGCCAAATAAATAAATAAGAATGTTTTAAAAAGTCACTGGTTTGATGTGTTAAATATTTGAAAATTACCTAGGTGAATATCAAGCAAGAGATTATTTACATTGAAACAGAGACAAAATAACTAAATAATAGCTTTACCAAAAGTCTATTTGAAAAATCTTTCTTTAAGAAAATGATTCTCACCTTGCATTAGAAGTTAAAAACCCACCAAAAAACAACCTAGAGAAGACAATAGCTGGATAAATAATGTTGCATGAGAAAATGAGAACAGAAAAACAGAAGAGAAAGAGGGAGGGAGGGACTTCTCAGGTGGTCCAGTGGTTAAAAATCTCCCTTGCAATGCAGGGGACCTGGGTTGGATCCCTGGTTGGGGAACTAACATTCTACATGCTGCAGAGCACGTAAAGGCCATGTGCCACAACCACTGAGACTGAGTGCCACAACTAGAGAGTCTGAGCATCACACCACGAGGAAAGATCCCTCATTATGCAGTGAAGATACCGCATGCTGCAACTAACATCAGATGCCACTAAATAAATAAGAAAGTAAAAACAAGGGATGGAGAAGGAAAAAGGAAGAAAACAGAGTCCAGGACATATTCTGAAGCTGTAGATAAAATGACATGCAAAACGTTTCCCCAGTGGGATGGTCACTGGAACTTTAGAGAACAGGGTCTATCAACAAATTAAAGGGGTTTCGGTTATCTTCTGTGAGAACACCATCTCTTTCATTCTTTCATCTGACCATGTAAAAGGGGCAAAATACAAACACCTGTGTATACAAAGCTTTTGCCAATAATTTTTAAAAGACTGAATTTTACATCTCAGTTTACTAGCACAAAACTCAGGCATCACAAGAAGAGGGAACAATCAATCGATGAACTAAACTTTGCAGAAGCCAGATTCTGATCCAAAGTTCACCATAAAAACACAATTCCCTCCTCTCTTCACCTCCCACACATACTTTAGTTGCTATGAAAAAACATGAAATAGGAACACAAAACAAGGGGAAAATCAATGGCTATTGAACATCAAAATATTTTAATAATGCTTTCAAGGGTTGAGAGATTCCAAAAGTCATCTGGGTTATGCCGTCCTGAATCTGACCCACCTAGACATAATTCAAACTTTCTATGCTCTTGACGAGTTTTCCATGATGGCTCAGCTGGTAAAGAATCTGTCTGTAATGCAGGAGACACAGGAGAAGTGAGTTCAATCCCTGAGTTGGGAAGATCCTTTGGAGGAGGGCATGGCAACCCAATCCAGTATTCTTGCCTGGAAAGTTCCATGGACAGAGGAGCCTGGCAGGCTACAATTCATGGGGTCACAGAGTCATACACAACTGAGTGAGCATGCGTGCACACACACACACACACACACACACACACTTGCTCTTGACCTTAATGCCCTTGATTCAGGCCTCTAAGGCCCCTGTCTGGACACCTCCCAAAGATTTATGAGCTAGGAAGGAGAGTCTAGCATGAGCAAAACCATGCTTTGTCTGGCAAGATGTTAAACTCTTGACCTAAGCCTGAAATTATTTCCTGACTGAGAAGACATATGTGGATCCTAATATACTATACGTGGTCCTGATCTTTGAGAGAAACATTGGTAAATATTGGCAAGGACACAGATACATGTATCCATAGATACAGATATGAAAGTAACTTCCTTAAGTGTTTTCTTTCCATATTTATTGTGTTCTGTGCACCAAATGTTGAATCGGGTTTATAGAGTTATATGTTTGAGAAGCTTTATTTTAACTGGATAACAATTTACAGGAAAAGTTCCTTTAGTGTTACCTTCATTTTTTATATTCATTTCAAATCAGTGTTTATGTTATCCACTCAAAATTGGATGGCAAAATGGAAACTCAAAGTTTTATCCATCTGATCATATAAAGTCTACCATCTTTTCACTATTCTACACTTTTCATGTTTCATGCAAACACTAGTTTGTAGAAAATGTTCAATCTTTTCCATAATCAGATTTGTTTCTCAAGTTAGTTTGTGATGCACCTCGATGGTCTGTATATCCATGTCAGTCTATGAAATTGTTCACTGTAGCAATCCTCAGCTCAGTGCATAAAAAGGGGACCAATGTTCTGATGTTTTCAAAGACAACATAAATGGGGAAAAATGTGGTCTTTGGAGACGCCAAATCTGGATTTGTGCTTATAGTCTGCTACTCCATAATTGAGTGTCTCCTTGAATGTCACTGGGCTTCTCGGAGCTTGTTTTCTCTCCTGTAAATGGGACTTAACATGTTTATTCTTCATTGTGGGTAAACACTTACATGGATATATTATGATTTCTTACCAAGATTTTGATAGAGCCATTTTTGACAGGAGACATTTTAATTCAATCTAAATAAATAAAGCCAAATTAAAAAAAAACTGATCAGTGAACATAGAGGTTTTCCTTGTTTATTTTTTAAGCTATTAAATATGAAAATTATTAAAAGTATTCAAAGATAAGTTTACATTATATGTTTATAGTATAATTTTTATGGTAGTATAATCGCTGTACGATATTGTGTTAGTGTCTGCTGAACGCTGATGTGAATCATCTTATGTATACATATAATCCATTCCAATGACCTCCCTCCCACCCATCCCCATTCCACCCATCGAGGTCATCACAGAGAACTGAGCTGAGCTCCCTATGCTATACAGCAGCTTCCCAAAAGTCACATATTTTACACATTGTAGCATTTATATGTCAATCTTAATCTCTCAATTTGTCCCACTGTCCTCTTCACCCCCATCCCTCATGTCTATCCACATGTCTGTTTTCTATGTTTGCATTTCTGTTCTCACCCTGGAAATAGGTTCATCTGTACCAGTTTTCTAGATTTCATTTTTATGCATTAACAGGTGGCACCAGTGGCAAAGAACACGTCTGCCAATACAGGAGATGTAAGAGACCGGGGTTCAATCCTTGGGTTGGGAAGATCCCCTGGAGGAGGGCCCAGCTACTCACTCCAGTATTCTTGCCTGGAGTATCCCATGGACAGAGGAACCTGGCAGGCCACAGTTCACTGGGTCTCAAAGAGTCGGAAACAACTGAAGCAGCATGCATGCACACACACAATATTTGGTTTTTTTTTTTTTTTTAATGTATTTACCCATGAGGAGCATTTGATTCTGTCCGCTAGCATGACTCGGCAGCACTTTTAACCTCCTCTGATTCCCTAGATGGTAAACCTTGTTTCCTGCCTGTATCACCCAAAGTACAGTCCTTCCTTCTCTGCATTTATTCTCCTGCCTGGATTTAACACTTTGTTGTCTAAGCCTACTGGGTCAGCCAAATATCTTCTGCTATCCTCAACTCTCTAGGTCTCACTTCCCATGTTATCATAGGATACAACTTGTGAGCCAACCCCGATTATATCATCTGGTACTCTTTGAAGCTGAATCAGAGCTGCAAGTTATACCTACTTGGACCTTATTTCTCATAAATAAACACTGCCAAGGAATTTCAATTCAAAAATTTGCCCCATTTCTCTAATGAATGAGCAAAAATAAACTTATGTGTTCTTTAATAAATAATCCAAAACACTAGCTCATAGATACTTCTATGTATAAAAACAAAAAATGAACAGAACATAACAGCTTGGAAATCAAAATACACTTGTTTATTCATCAGTCAGTATGGACAATTTTCATCCAGGAATGTTCATTCCATATTACCACATTTTACTAGTTACTACTGATCAGATTAAAAAAGCTTTTAACTAACAAACTTCTCGTATAGTCTCTAATTATCATTTAATACTTTCTCTCTAGTGAAACATATTAGAAATGTTATTTTATTCATAGTGACATTTAGATATTCTTGATTACTTTAATGTCTAACATAAAGATTTTATTTTTGTCTAATATAGCATAAAACATCTGGATGAAAGCTTAACATTTAAGTAATTTAGCTCTATATTTTTAATTATCCTCATGTTTGATATCATATGGAGCAAACATCCAGATGTGTCACTGAAGATTTCAGTTTTCAACCAGATGTTTTAGTTCTACTAGACATTTTTCAAATGAAAAAAAAAAAGATTTTTTAAACACTTTTCTTAATAAACTACTCTTGCTCAAAACAAACAAACAAAAACCTCATCTTCCTTTGATTGTACCTTTTCTTTCTCAACAGTGATAATGATTCTTACGAACTGATGTAATAGGAACATACCCTCAGTTGTGTATCACAAAGAAATTGATTTTTGAAAGATGGCTGCTACATTAAAGTTTCATCTAAATCACTTCATGGGACTTCCTTGCTGGTCTAGCGGTTTAGACTCCAAACTTCCAATGCAGGGGGCATGTGTTCAATCCCTGGTCGGGGAATTAAGATCCCACATGTTGTGCAGTGCAGTCAAATGATAAATAAATAAATACCTATTAATAAAGAAAGAACAGATTTTTTTTCATAATGTTGAGGATTCAAATCAAATATTTGTTGGGAATATACTCAGTTCAAGGTTCTATGACAAAAATGGAGGAACTTATACAAGTATGTGGCACTTTCTCTGCATCACTGAATCTACAAAACAGCCATAAGTTTATCAACCAAAAGGCTCTCTGAGCATTGTGATCCTTTTACTAGCAAAGACCAAAATCGATTCAGATTGACCTACAAATGAGGATTTATTGGAAAGATTTACTAAAATGTCAAGATAATATGGGGCAGAAATTTCAGTTGTGTCTGGTAAGAATTGGAAGCTTCCTGTCTCTCCCCTTCCACACCACTCCTTCCTCTATAGAGGTACAAGTCTCCTCCTGACTTACACATTACTTGTCACATCTGCTCAATCTCAGTTCCTCAGAACGACCCTTCCCAAGTCTCAGAGCCACCCTCCTGAGCCTGCCTATATTGGCACCCTTAATTCATGTCAACTGTATCTTTGTTTCTATATGATGTTGCCATCCAATAAATAGATCCAATTCAACTTCCTAAAAAAGATTGTTTAAAAGACTCAGTGTATGCTATGGGATATTTCCACTTTCTGTGAGGCTACTATCCTCAGACAAGAAATCATGACCAAAGGACTGAGTTTATATAGTACACATATAGGAAGCCTCCAAGAATACATGAGGTGAAAAAATGCTTAAGGAAGGGCATAATTGGGCAGTCAATAATAGATAGGTTCCCCCTCCCTAACATATTTTGATCATGAGGGACAAACTTAAAAGCAAACTTAGAGATAAAGTAACCAAAACTTTTCTTTTACATTTAGGAAAAATGATCTGCTAAAGAAATATCTATGTGTTTACAGATGTATATGTTTATCTGTGCTCAGTTTTGTTCGACTCTTTGAAGCCCCATGGACTATAGCCCATCAGGCTCCTCTGTCCATGGAAGTTTCCAGGCAAGAATACTGGAGTGGGTTGCTATTTCATACTCTAGGGATCTTCCTGACCCAGGGATGGAACACACGTCTCTTGCATCTCCTGCGTTTGCAGGCAGGTTCTTTACCAGTAGAGCCAAAATCAATTTAATTACTTCTTTCACTTTATATGTATTACTTAAAGATTAAATAAAATATAAAATATAATACATAGGTTGTGAGTATAATCATAAACTCCACTCTACTCACACAACTTGGTTTCCTGACTCTGTTTTTCAATGTTTTATTTTGGAAAGATAGTCATTAGCTTTATCCAATGCAAAGAGCTGATCCACATAATCAAACATCCAACTGTGACCAAGACTTAATACTCCCTAAATTCTGTATTATGTTTAGCATAGTTTGTACTAAATGTCATTTAGATCAAGATAGAGAAAATATTAGCCTAGGAGACCAAAAGTCAGGCCTCACATTTGTCCTGCTAGTATTGACCTTGACCAAATCAGTTACCTCTCTAAGTTTTAGTTATCTCATCCATTAGGGTTAATGATTAATGGCTGGTTTATTTCAGTTGCACTGAAACATCTCCTGTCAAATCAGCTCCTGCAAAATGGTAAATACAAAATATGATATATCCAATATGTTTACTCAATAATATACTTGAAAATTTGTCCTAAATGATTCCATACCATATAAATACCCTAGGCTAGTCACTTAGCACATAATGTCTATTGAAGAGTAGTCATTATTAGCCACATTTGAACAACAGAAAACAGACTCAGAGAGGTCCAGTAGTATGTGCCAGAAAAACATTCAATCATGAACTGATAAAATATGAAATTAAATGCAGATTTGGCCAACACCAAAGACTGCAATTTTTGGCCAGCCATGCTGCTTCTGAAAACATCTTAAGCATGTCTTATCTACTTCATTCCACACTGAGACAAGTATTAGTCTAATATCAGGTAGAAGACAAAAAGAAATTTATTTTCTAGCCCTGTGGGTGAAATAATCTCAGAGAATCAACCAAAACAATGTTGTTTGTAAATTCTGATTAGATTTCTTTCTATTGATTTATATGAGAATGTCCCTGTGCCAAATGAGCTACATTTCATGTCAATTAAATAAATTTTTATGTATAAGATTTTAACTAAAATAGTGGAACAAAATAAGTGCAAGTATAAAAGTTTTTTTCAGCAGGCCAAATTGAAAAAGCAATACTCAAAGTATATATTCAGAGTACCCACATTTAATAATTTTGGTTTATGGTTTCAGCCATCAATGAATGATTATATGATAAATTGCTTAATGAATCCTAATATTCATAACTAAAAAATAGCCACTTAAAACAAGAGAAAGACAGATATAAAATCCACTTAGGTTAAAATAATCAGTGGTCATTGCTAATTCTAAAAATTATTAAGAACAATGCTTTTCTTATGGTTTTCTTTTAATTTCTTATGACAAGAATGAGCCTCCTACTTCTTTATTTCATTAATAATGTTAGAAAATCAGTGTTACTCCTTATGTTAACATGTTTAAAATCTATATGAAAGTTTCTGAACATAATCAAAAGTGGATAAGAAGTAGTGAGCAATCTTTACATTTGGTGTTGAGACTATAGTCTTTTCTCAACACTGGTTAGGAGAGAATTTGGCACTGATAAACATATAGAAAATTCATTTGTGACCAGTAAAATTCTGTCAAGCCTGAGCAGGCATAAAGAAGTGCCTTCCTGATTAGAACTGAATGAGGCTGAACACAAGACCATCTGAGACTCAGAAAGCCTATATGCTGATTGAAGAAAGGCCAAAGTTGTTGTTGTTTTTTTCCTTTAAAAAAAATTTACTGAGGTATAGATACTTTAAAATGTTGTGTTAGTTTCTGCTACAACAAAGTGAATCAGTTACATGTCTACGTGTATCTCCCCTTTTTCAGATTTCCTTCTCATTTAGGTAAACACAGAGCACAGAGATCCCTATTATACATTAGGTTCTTATTAGCTATCTATTTTATACTATATATATCTCAAGAAAATTAAAGATACCAAGGGAACATTTCATACAATATTGGGCACAAAAAAGGACAGAAACTGTATGGACCTAACAGAAGTAGAAAATAGTAAGAAGAGGTGGCAAGAATACACAAGAACTATATAAAAGAGACTTTATTTTCTTGGGCTCCAAAACCACTGTAGATGGTGACTGCAGTCATGAAATTAAAACATGTTTCCGCCTGGAAGAAAAGCTATGATAAACCTAGACAGACATTAAAAAGCAGCGACATTACTTTGCCAATAAAGTTCTGTCTAGTCAAAGCTATCATTTTTCCAGTAGTCATGTATAAATATGAGAGTTGGACCATAAAGAAGGCTGAGAGCCAAAGAACAGATGCATTTGAACTGTGGTGTTGGAGAAGACTCTTAAGAGTTCCTTGGATTGCAAGGAGATCAAACCAGTCAATCCTAAAAGAAATCAGTCCTGAATATTCATTGGAAGGACTGATGCTGAAGCTGAAACTCCAACACTTTGGCCACCTGATGTGAAGAGCTGACTCGTTAGAGAAGAACCTGATGCTGGGAAAGATTGAAGGCAGGAGGAGAAGGGAACAACAGAGGAAAGGTAGTTGGATGGTATCACCCACTCAATGGACATGAGTATCAGCAAGTGCTGGGAGATGGAAGGACACAGAAGCCTGGTGTGCTGATGTCCATGGGGTCACAAAGAGCTGGATTCGACTGAGAAACTGAACAACAACAACAATATATATATGTGTCAATTCCAATCTCCCAATTCATCCCCGTTCTTTCCCCCTTGATATCCATAGGTTTCTTCTCACGTCTATGTCTCTATTTCAGTTTTACAAATAAGTTCATATCTATTATTTTTCTAGATTTAACATATAAGCAATACTATACGATGTTTGTTTTTCTGTCTGACTTACTTCACTCTGGATGACAGAGTATGTATGGCACTCTAGATTTATCCATTTCTCTGCAAATTGCACAATTTTATTCTTTTCTATGACAAAGTAAACAGGCTCAATACAGTCATGCAATCATGTCTGACTCTTTGGGACCCCATGGACTGCAGCACATAAGGATTCCCTGTCTATCACCAACTCCAAGAGCTTGCTCAAACTCATGTCCGTTGAGTCAGTGAGTCCATCCAACCATCTCATCCTCTGTCATCCCCTTCTCCTCCTGCCTTCAATTTTTCCCAGCATCAAGGTTTTCCTAAAGAGTCAGTTTTTCACATCAGGCGGCCATAGTATTGGAGCTTCAGCTTCAGCATCAGTCCTTCCAATGAATATTCAGGACTGATTTGCTTTAGGATTGACTTCTTTGATATCCCTGCAATCCAAGGGACTCTCAAGAATCTTATTCAACACCACAGATCTAAAGCATCAATTCTTCAGCACTCAGCTTTCTTTACAGTCCAACTCTCATATCCATATATGACTACTGGAAGTGCCATAGCTTTGACTAGACAGAACTTTGTTGGTAAAGTAATGTCTCTGCTTTTTCATATGCTGTCTAGTTTGGTCATAGCCTTTCTTCCAAGGAGCAAGTGTCTTTTAATTTCATGACTTCAGACACCATCTGCAGTAATTTTGGAGCCTAATAAAATAAAATCTGTCACTGCTTCCATTGTTTCCCCATCTATTTGCATGAAGTGATGGGACCAGATGTTATGATCTTGGGTTTTTTTTGAATGTTGAGTTTTAACCCAGCTTTTTCACTCTCCTCTTTCACTTTCATCAAGAGAATCTGTAGTCCCTCTTTGCTTTCTGCCATAATGGTGGTGTCATCTGCATATCTGAGGTTACTGATATTTCTCCCTGCAATCTTTTTTTTTTAATTAATTTATTTATTTTCATTGAAGGCTAATTACTTTACAATATTGTGGAGGTTTTTGCCATACATTGACATGAATCAGCCACAGGTATTCATGTGTCCCCCCATCCCGAACCCCCCCCCCCACCTTCATCCTCATCCATCCCTCTGGGTTGTCCCAATGCACTGTTTTGAGTGCCCTGTTTCATGCACTGAACTTGGACTAGTCATCTATTTCACATATGGTAATATACATGTTTCAGTGCTATTCTCTCAAATCATCCCACCCTCGCCTTCTCCCACAGAGTCCAAAAGTCTGTTCTTTATATCTGTGTCTCTTTGGTTGTCTTGCATATAGGGTCGTCATTACCATATTTCTAAATCCTATATATATGTGTTAATATACTGTATTGATGTTTTTCTTTCTGACTTACTTCACTCTGTATAATAGGCTCCGGCTACCAGTTACATCTACCACATCAGAACTGACTCAAATGTGTTCTTTTTAATAGCTAGATAATATTCCATTGTGTATATGTACCACAGCTTTCTTATCCATTCATCTACCAATGGACATTTAGGTTGCTTCCATGTCCTAGCTATTGTTAACAGTGCTGCAATGAACATTGTCTTCCTGCAATCTTGATACCAGCTTGTGCTTCATCCATTCTGGCATTTCACATGATGTACTCTGCATATAGCTTCCCTGGTGGCTCAGCTGGTAAAAAATCTGCCCACAATGTGGGAAACCTGGGTTTGACCCCTGAGTTGGGAAGATTCCCTGGAGAAAGGAAAAGCAAGCCACTCCAGTATTCTGGCCTGGAGCATTCCATGGATTGTATAGTCCATGGGATTGCAAAGAGTAGGACACGACTGAGAGACTTTCACTCACTTTGCATATAATTTAAATAAGCAAGGTGACAATATATAGACTTGATGTATACCTTTCCCAATTTGGAACCAGTCCATTGTTCCATGTCCGGTTCTAACTCTTGCTTCTTGACCTATATACAGATTTCTCAGGAGGCAGGTCAGGTGGTCTGGTATTCCCTTCTCTTGAAGAATTTTCCAGTTTGTTTTGAGCTACACAGTCAAAGGCTTTAGCATAGTCGATGAAGCAGAAGTAGATATTTTTCTGGAATTCTTTTGCTTTTTCTATGTTCAAAGTGATGTTGACAATTTGATCTCTGATACCTCTGCCTGTTCTAAATCAAGCTTCAACATCTGGAAGTTCTTGGTTTATATACTATTGAAGTCATCTTGGAGAAATTTGACCACTACTTGGCTAGTGTGTGAAATAAGTACAATTGTGTGGTAGTTTTAACATTGTTTGGCATTGCTTTTTTTGGGGATTGAAATGAAAACTGACTTTTCCCAGTCCTGTGGCCACTGCTGAGTTTTCCAAATTTGTTGGCATATTGAGTGCAGCACTTTCACAGCATCATCTTTTAGGATTTGAAATAGCTCAACTGGAATTCCATCACCTCCACTAGCTTTGTTCATAGTGATGTTTCCTAAGTCCCACTTGACTTCACATTCCAGAATATCTGGCTTTAGGAGAGTGATCACACCATCATGGTTATCTGGGTCACAAAGATCCCTTTTGTATGGTTCTTCTCTGGGTCCTTGCCATCTCTTCTTAATATCTTCTGCTTCTGTTAGATCCATACCATTTCTGCCCTTTTTTGTACCCATCATTGCATGAAATGTTCCCTTGGTATCTCTAATTTTCTCGAAGAGATATCTAGTCTTTCCATTCTATCATTTTTCTCTAGTTCTTTGCATTGATCACTGAGGAAGGCTTTCTTATCTCTCTCTGCTATTCTTTGGAACTCTGCATTCATGTGGATATATTTTTCCTTTTCTCCTTTGCCTTTCACTTCTCTTCTTTTCTCAGCTATTATTAAGGCCTCCTCACAAAATCATTTTCCTTTTTTGCATTTCTTCTTCTTGATGATGGTTCTGATCACCGCCTCCTGTGCAGTGTTGCGAACCTCCATCCATAGTTCTTCAGGCACTCTATCAGATCTAACCTCTTGAATCTATTTGTCATTTCCATGGTATAATCATAAAGGATTTGATTTAGGTCATACCTGAATGGTCTAGTGGTTTTCCCTACTTTCTTCAATTCAAGTCTAAGTTTGGCAATAAGTAGTTCATGATCTGAGCCACAGTCAGCTCCTGGTCTTGCTTTTGCTTACTGTGTAGAGCTTCTCCATCTTTGGCTGCAAAAAATATAATCAATCTGATTTGGTATTGACCATCTGGTGATGACCTTGTGTAGAGTTGTCTCTTGTATTGTTGGAAGAGGATGTTTGTTATGACCAGTGTGTTCTCTTGGCAAAACTCTACTAGCATTTGCCCTGCTTCATTTTGTACTCCATGGCCAAACTTGCCTGTTACTCCAGGTATCTCTTGACTTCTTACTTTTGCATTCCAGTCCCCTGTGAAAAAAACGACATCTTTTTTTGGTGTTAGTTCTAGAAGGTCTGGAGAAGGCAATGGCAACCCACTCCAGTACTCTTGCCTGGAAAATCCCATGGACGGAGGAGCCTGGTAGGCCGCAGTCCATGGGGTCGCAAAGAGTAGGACACAACTGAGAAACTTCACTTTCACTTTCACTAGAAGGTCTTGTAGGTCTTCATAGAATCATTCAACTTCAGCTTCTTCGGTATTACTGATTGGGTATAGGCTTGGATTAGCGTGATATTGAATGGTTTGCCTTGGGAATGAACAGAGGTTGTTCTGTCATTTCTGAGATTGCACCCAAGTACTGCATTTTGGACTCTTTTGTTGACTATGATGGCTACTCCATTTCTTCTAAGGATTCTTGCCCACAGTAGTAGATATAATGGTCATCTGAGCTAAATTCATCCATTCTGGTCCATTTTAGTTCACCAATTCCTAAAATGTCGATGTTCACTCTTGCCATCTCCTGTTTGACCACTTCTAATTTACCTTGATTCATGGAAATAACAGTCCAGGTTCCCATGCAATATTGTTCTTTACAGCATCAGACTTACTTCCATCACCAGTCACATCCACAACTGGGTGTTGTTTTTGCTTTGACTCAGCCTCTCCATTCTTTCTGGAGCTATTTCTCCACTCTTCTGCAGTAGCCTATTGGGCACCTACTGACCTGGGGAGTTCAGCTTTCAGTGTCCTATCTTTTTGCCTTTTTATACTGTACATGCAGTTCTCAAGGCAAGAATACTGAAGTGGTTTGCCATTCCCTTCTTCCTTCTGATGTCTAAGTAATATTCCATTGTATATATGTACCACATCTTCTTTATCCATGTTCCTGTGAACATATAGGTTCCTTCCATATCCTGGGCTTCGTGAATAATGCTGAAATGAACACTAGGATGCATGTATCTTTCTGAATCATTGTTTTCTCTATATACATATCTAGGACTGGGATATTAGAGTATAGCTGATTTACAATGTTGTGTTAGTTTCAAGTGTACAGCAAAGTGAATCAGTTACACATACACATATAGCCCCTCTTTTCCAGATTCTTTTCCCATATAGGCCATTATAAAGTGTTGAGTATAGTTCCCTGTGCTATACGGTGGCTCCTTATTAATTACATATTTTATACATAGTACTGGATATATGTCAAACCCGATCTCCCAATTTATCCCCCCTACCCTTATTCCTTGATAACCACAAGTTTATTTTTAACATCCGTAACTCCATTTCTGTTTTGCAGATAAGTTAATTTGTATCCTTTCATAAGATTCCACATATAGGCAGTGTCATATGATATTTGTCTCTGTCTGACTTACTTCACTTAGTATGATCTTACCTAAATCCATCCATGTTGCTGCAGATGACATCATTTCATCCTTTGAAAAGCCATAACCAAATGCTGGAAGTCAGTATGGAAGGACGAAAAAGATCAAGGACTGAAATTTCAGAAACAATAATGTTTAGCAAGTTGGGAGCATAGGTCATACAAGTCAGAGATACGATGTGTTAACAATTCAAAACAAAGAATACAAATGAAAAAATCAAAGTACAATTTTCCTTTAACATCAGACCAAGTGTAGGACAGTCGTGGGATAGGGGTAGTTTATAGGAGTGTGTGTGTGTGTGTGTGTGTGTGTGTGTGTGTGTGTGTGTGTGTGTGCGCGCACGCGCTAAATCATTTCATTTGCGTCTTGACCCTCTTTGGGACTCTTTGTGACTGTAGCCTGTCAGACCCCTCTGTCCATAGAATTCTCCAGGCAAGAATACTGGAGTGGGCTGCCATGCCCTTCTCTAGGGGATCTTTCAGACCCAGGTATGAAACCACGTCTTTTATGTCTTTTACGTCTCCTGCATTGGCAGGTAGATTCTTTACCACTAGCGCCACCTATGGGAAAAGATAAACCGTGAAATAATATTTACTTAACTAAACATTTGCACATTATAAATGTTGAGAGAGAGAGAAAATCCTACTTTTACCATTGCTCACATTTGTTCTCAAAGCTGCCAGATATGGGGAGTCAGCTTTTTCTGATCACTATCAATAGCCCCTGGCTCTTAGTACTTTTGGGTAGCACTGAAAGTTGATAATCTTATTTCCATTTCTGAAGAAGGAAAGGAACACCAGTTTAATGAGGAAACTTTACTGGGCTCTAAGCATGAAATGTTTTTATTTTCCCCAATAAATACTATTAACTGCTTTTTGCCAATCATCTGTCATCATCATAGGTAGCAGTGTTCCCTAGCAAAGCTTCATTCGGAGTTCACAAAGTTAGAGTTTTTTTCAATTATTAGCAGAGTTGTTGCTTCTTAAGGCTCACTGTTGTTCACTTACAAACTTCCACCTCATTTTCCATTCAAAATCCTCAGTTATTACATGCCTGTAGCTCTAGCAACTTGACATGGAGGGAGGCAGGATCTGTTTTTCCTCATCTCTCCTCCTTCTCCTCATCCCCCAGCATGCTGGTGTAGAGCAGAAGCAAGCAGAAAGAGCAGAAATATCCTTATTCCTTGCCCGTGGTGTTGGCAAACTCCTCTTCCTTTCTACAACAGTGCTGACTGTCTCATGGAGTGCATGCATTTGTCTTTATTGTCCTCTCTGTAACAGTCCATTAGCAAAGAAAATCTAACATCTCCCCACACATACCTCAACTCCTTGTTGTTAGTTTCATGCAGAAAGTGATCCCATAGACACCAACAAAATAGCTCTAGCCTCAAACTCTATTCCTTCCTAAGCACACAAGGACTATACCGGTTGTGCATCCAACTCTTACAGCTTGCTTCCCAACTCCACCTTTTCTCTGCACTTCAGGATCAGGCATTTGGATGATCTAGTGGTTCTAAATATTCCAGCAAGTGACTAACGAGGGCCCACTAGAATCATGAACTTTTCATGTTTCCACTCTAGGATGCTAATTTAAAGAGTCCCTGGAAAGAAGGGACAAATGAGGGAAAACAATATGTAAAAACTAAATCCTTATTTTCTTAGAATGTTTGCTTACAAGTGATAACTTTCAAAGCATATTTTCCTACTATGTGAAAAATATAAAATAGCACATTGAAGTATGTGAGGTCTTAGGTCAGTGTGGGCTCTCAGCAGGGCAAGTAGAAGTAGAATTTATGTTGACCCTTGAAAGATAGGGTGGTGCATAGATAGCAAGGGTATTGGTGAACAGAGATTGGATATTTTGTGAAAGATATTAATACCAGAGGGGTAAGTACCTGCTGTGAATTTATTTGGGAAAGAATAGATAACTTAAGCCAGAGAGATTTTTGGAAGTTACATTTCAATCCTGGTCCTTATTAAAAATAGAGTAGGAAGATAAAAGTAAATAACACTTTTCAGAAAGTTGTTCCCATTGATTTCCATTAACGACTTAAAAACTGTCAAGCATTTAAGTACAGCATTAGATCTGATCAAGGACAATTGTCAGCTATTACTTCTGAAAAGTTAATTAAAAAATAAAATTGAACTATTTGCACATTCATATTTTAATGGCACACTATTGGTTAGAATTAACTTCATAATGCAGTTGCCATGAATTATTTCTAGGATCCTTCTTCCATGACTTTAAAACTCAAAGTACAATGAAAGTCAATGTGGACATCATTCTAGCTGATATGATACAGTGGTTTGGTTTAAGTAGAACATATAAAAACCTAAATTATCATTTTATTCTAGTAATTGCACTGTTTTGATAAAGGCTTCTCAGCATGGAAAATAGAGGGAAAAGAGTTCACTGTCACCAGCAACAAGAAACAGATTTCCTGATCATCATGGCTGATGATATTTACCACTTCAACTGTTGGCAGCAAACCTTTCCTATCTCATGCCCCAAACTTCAGAATCACCCTAGACTCTTTCTTCCCTCATATCCTACGTGTGTGTGTGTGTGTGTGTGTGTGTGTGTGTGTGCGTGCGCACACGCTTACTCAGGCGTGTTCGACTCTTTGTGACCCCATGGACTGTAGCCCACCAGGCTCCTCTGTCCAGGCAAGAATACTGGAGTGGGTTACCATGCCCTCCTCCAGGGCATCTTCCCCACCCAGGGATAAAACCCAGGTGGCCCTCATTACAGGCAGATTCTTTACTATCTGAGCCACCAGGGAAACCCAAGAATACTTGAATGGGTAGCCTATTCCTTCTCCAGGGGATCTTCCTGACCCAGGAATCGAACCCAGGTCTCCTGCATTGCAGGGGGATTCTTTACCAACTGATCTACCAGGGAAGCCCCATCTTACGTTTGATCTATTTTCAAATCCATTCATCTTTACCTTCAAAACATATCCAGAATCTGATCACTTTTCACCACTCTGGACCAAGCTGCTATCACTCCATACATGGTTTACTGCAGTCTCCAGGTCTGAAAGCTCTGACAGGCTTTTCTCACTGTTTGTTGTTGTTGCTCAGTCTCTAAGTTATGTCAACTACTTTGCAACCCCATGAACTGTAGCATTGCAGAAGGCAATGGCAACCCACTCCAGTACTCTTGCCTGGAAACTCCCATGGACAGAGGAGCTTGGTAGGCTGCAGTCCATGGGGTCGCTAAGAGTCAGACATGGCTGAGTGACTTCACTTTCACTTTTCACTTTCATGCATTGGAGAAGGAAATGGCAACCCACTCCAGTGTTCTTGCCTGGAGAATCCCAGGGACGGGGGAGCCTGGTAAGCTGCTGTCTATGGGGTCGCACAGAGTCGGACGTGACTGAAGTGACTTAGCAGCAGCAGCAGAACAGTAGCATGCCAGGTTCCTCTGTCCTCCACTATCTCTTGGAGTTTGCTAAAATCCATGTCCATTGAGTCCATGATGCTATGCCATATCCCTGCCATGCTGCTTCTGTGGTGTCTGTTGGCAGTGATTCTCTTTTCCTGCCTTGTATCTAAGATCTCCTGGAGAAGGAAATGGCAACCCACTCCAGTATTCTTGCCTGGGAAATCTCATGGACATAGGAGCCTGGTGGGCTGCACTTCATGGGGTCACAAGAGTCAGACAGGATTTAGCAACTAAACAACCTCTAAGTCTGACTAGTTAGCATTTTCTATAGTTTCAATAACTTACTTGCAGATTAAGCAAACTGTAGACAGTTTTTGCTATTGTTTGTTTTTCTTTTATTTCTTTCTATGAAGTACTCTATATGATGAAAATGCTGTGAATATGTGTGCATCTATAGGTTCAGTTCAGTTGCTCAGTCGTGTCCGCCTTTTTGAGACCCCTTGGACTGCAGCATGCCAGGATTCCTTGTCCATCACCAACACTCCAGGCCTGCTCAAACTCATGTCCATTGAGTTGGTGATGTCATCCAGCCAACTTGTCTTCTGTCATCCCCTTCTCCTCCTGCCTTCAATCTTTCCCAGCATCAGGGTCTTTCCCAATGAGTCAGTTCTTCCCATCAGATGGCCAAAGTATTGGAGTTTCAGCATCAGTGCTTCCAATGAATATTCAGGACTGATTTCCTTTAGGATTGACTTGTTTGACCTCCTTGCAGTCCAAGGGACTCTCAAGAGTCTTCTCCAATACCATAAGTAAAAAGGATCAGTTCTTCGGTGCTCAGCTTTCTTTATGGTCCAACTCTCACATCCATACATGACTACTGGAAAAACCACAGCTTTAACTATACTGATCATTGTTATCAAAGTAATGCCTCTGCCTTTTAATATGCTTTCTAGGCTGGTCATAGCTTTTCTTCCAAAGAGCAAGCATATTTTAATTCATGGCTGCATTCACCATGTACTGTGATTTTGGAACACAAGAAAATAAAGTCTGTCACTGTTTCCATTGTTTCCCCATCTATTTGCCATGAAGTGATAGGACTGGATGCCATGATTTTCATTTTTTGAATGCTGAGTTTTAAGGCAGCTTTTTCACTCTCCTCTTTCACTTTCATTAAGAGGCTCTTTAGTTCCTCTTCTTTTTTGCTATAAGGGGTGGTATCATCTGCATATCTGAGGTTATTGGTATTTCTCCCAGCAATCTTGATTTTGGCTTGTGCTTCATCCAGTCCAGCATTTCACATGATGTACTCTATAATTAGTTAAATAAGCAAGGTGACAATATCCAGCCTTGATGTACTCCTGTCCCAATTTGGATCCAATCCATTGTTCCTTGTCAAGTTCTAACTATCATGTTCTAACTTCTTGACCCTCATATAGTTTTCTTAGGAGGCAGGTAAGGTGGTGTAGTATTCTCATCTCTTTAAGAATTTTGTACACTTTGTTGTGATACACACAGTCAAAGGCTTTGCATAGTTAATAAAGCAGAAGTAGATATTTTTCTGGAATTCTCTTGCTTTCTCTGTGATCCAACAAATGTTGGCAATTTGATCTCTGGTTCCTCTGCCTTTTCTAAATCCAGCTCGAACATCTGGAAGTTCCCTGTTCACACACTGTTGAAGCCTTGCTTGGAAAATTTTGAGCATTACTTTGCTACTGTTTTTGATGAGTCAAACTGTATGGTAGTTTGAACATTCTTTGGTATTATCTTTCTTTGGGATTGGAATGAAAACTGATCTTTTCCAGTCCTGTGGCCACTGCTGAGTTTTCCAAATATGCTGGCACGTTGAATGCAACACTTTAACAGCATCATCTTTTAGGATTTGAAAAAGCTCAACTGGCAGAAACTGTGCTTGACATTACCCTTGCAGAATGGAAGCTCAAAATCTTAGCCACTGGACCACCTTAACATTGTCTTTGGAGCTTTCCCAACAAGGGATCAAACCTGTGCCCCCTGCATTGGAAGCTCAAAATCTTAGCCACTGGACCACCTTAACATTGTCTTTCTCTTTCTTTTTTCCTAATCCACATGATGGGGAAATGCAGGAGCACACAGTGCTGCAAAAAATCCATTGCTTTTGTTTTGTACACACTATGCAAGAAGGGGTCCTCAAAAGAAGCTGAGTTATGGCTATGCAGCCTGTTTGTTCACAGCATGATACAACAGTGCCCACAGCAGCCATCACCTGCTACATGTTTGCCCACATATCCGAGCAGAGATATTAGGTGAGCCTTGCCTCTCTCCCAATAGTAGAAAGGCACCTACCAATTTGCTTCCCCCCTGGTCAACATCATTAATGAGAACTTTATGCGATTTTTGAATAGTAACAGAACAAGCTGGCATGGCTGTACTTTCAAATCCATGGTTAAAAATATAGCTAGTCTATGCTTTCAGTTAAAATAATGACCAATAACAGTACAACTGAAGGCATCTCCTTTCTCTGACTAGCATGTGCATCCAGTGGGCATTATGGCTCAAATCTATCTTTCCCTCTAACTGTCAATTACTTTGTATGGAAAAAAGTGTTTTTATTCACTTATTTTCACCTAAATTTGAATACATTTGAGAAAAGTTCTGCGATGGTAGAAAAACACATTCTGCAGAAATACTTATTCTGAAAAGGATCATTTAATACACACACACATACACATACTGCTTTATTCATTTCCACTTGCAATTATAGTTTTAGATGATTGCTTGTGTATTTTATCAGTTTAAAATAGAAATGACTTGAGTCAACTCTGATGACATGAGTTGATTTAATTTTTCCAGGGAGAGGAGCTCCTACCCCAGTTCTGTGTTAGGGAGCTTGTTACTGTTTCATTGCTCAGTGCACAACAATGTGGATGATTTATTTCAGTTTTTAAAACATCCACTATGTAGTCATTTAAATCATCGATGCTATTGCCCTGGCCAGATCATGTACTCTCTCTCACTGTGTTTTGACTTAGTGTAAACATGAGAAAGAAATGACCCTAAAGCTCTCAAAGTCAAAAAGAATTTGAAATACCATTGAGCTCAACATTGTTTAGAACATACAGAGAAACTTAAACTCAAAAGGGAAACAATTCACCCAAAGTCAGATTGTTAAGCAGCCCATAAAGCCCGACTGGCTCCTGGTTGGCTACTGGTCTAATGCTCTTTCCAGCTTAATTTTCTGATAGTTTATTACCATGATCTTTGTGGAAAAAAAAATGGTGAGCAGCATGAAAAGGAGATGACAAACTATGGTAAAGAGAGAATTCTCTGGGAATATTTTCAGAAAAAAACTTCGTGCATGGTCTCATTAATAAGAACTGAGGCTTCATAATTACATACATATGTACAGTTTGGGATGACATCTACCTTTTCCTCTATACGTGGTATAAGCGTCTCACCAACAGAGTCTTCATTTTAACAGTAGCTATACACAATCTCTACTCTTCTACCAAATGGGGCTCCTAATATTTTCCTAGCTGTGTCTACTGATTTCTGATATAAATGTCTATTTCTGCTTTTCCTGATATCTAGATTCCTCCCCAATATTTCCACTTTTCTGTCTGCTTATTCAGCTTTCCAGGCAAAAATCAACAGATGCCTGTTCCAACGGGGTTCTACCTAGTCCTCTCTGTCTCTCTAAGTGCTCTTATTCTAACTTAGAATTGTTATAGTACACCTGTCTTAGTTTAGCAATCCTCAATGATTCTAGCATTGGTTCAGGAAACATTTACTGAGGACCAACTCACTTTCTCACACTTTGATAGTCACTTATTGAACATTCAGCAATGTTGAATCAATGAATCAGTAAACAGAAAGCATCTGTAAATCCATCCAGGACCACTTACTGAAGAGCAAATGTACATCTCAAGCTTCTTTCTGCACTGCTCTATCTGATGTCCCATGCTCTGGTTGTCCCACACTATAGTGCCAACACTACATGCAAATTGGCCTCCAGAACTCTCAGTTTGTCTTTCATCTTCAGACTGAATGGTATAGCCCAATTTATATTTAACTTCCTACATATTTTCAAGCTCTTTGATTTTGAATATTACTCTTTCAATCCCTCATTTGTGGCCTATCTTCTCTATTCAGATATAAAGCTTCTCTGCCTTTTTAAAATCTGAGTATTGCTTTCTCTCCTCAATTGCACTGTGCCTCTACATTCTTTATATCTCTTCTAGACACTGAATACACCTCACACACAACATGTTAAAAGCAGTTCTTTCGCCCCTTTCCTCTTTGCCCGTTTCTGTTCCCCTCAAACCTTAAAAGAGCCTAATTGTAGGAAGGATATTACTAGACAATTCACCATAACTCCTGACTTATGCTCTCCTGAACACACAGGAGGGAACACATTGTCTAACCTGTTGATTCCTTTCCTAGATAAAAAGAAGTAGGAATGAAGGATGAAATAGTTAAAGAATAATCAGCTCTCTATTCCCACCAGCCCCCTTAACAATCCTAGAGACTGATCTCACGGGCAAGATTACATCTGAAGACAGCCAGGCTGCACATGATGGAGAAGAAAGCAGAACCCAACCTCTTACTTTGATGATTCACCGAGATTCTTCCTTCCTCCATTTTTCTTTTTAACAACTTTTATGGCTGAGTAGCATCTTCAGAGATGGTCTCTGGACATGAGACCACCTTCTTGCAAGACTGTTGGCTTTTCTGATTAAAATACATTTCCTTTCTACTAACACTCAGCTCTAGAATTATTGGCTTTTGACCAGCAAACAGCCAAACCTGAGTTTGGTAACAATGTGATTGGCACATGCTGATACCGCCTCTGTGGCAGGCACTGCACTGCGTTCTGGGCATCACTAAGCTGAATGAGACATAGTTCCCAACTTCAAGGGTCTCACAGTTTAAAGTGGATGATGTGCATGGAAAAAGATAATCTCAACAGTGTGAAGAGCACTTAATCTTGGAAACCATGGACCTCGGCAATGACCTAAAAGACAGATGGGATCAAAGACTTCCTTGAGCAGGAAGCTTGAAATGATCCTTAAAAACAATAGAAGTAGTTAGTCATTGAAGCTGTGAGGGCATAAAAGATGCCTGCTACATCTTTGGATCTTCATAATGCATACAACACAGTGTCCAACAAAAATTTGGTGATTGAAGGATAAATCTATATATGTACATAATGTTTCATGTCAACAATCTTAGTTCATATATGAGTTTATACCTCACAGTTATATTTCTGTAATGCTCTTTCTGCTTTTAGTATCTCTTCCTGCCCTTCTCCACCATCCATCCTCTGGATTGGTATCATTAATCCCTACAAAGCTTCATGTTTTTCATATGGAGCCCCAGGGCCTATTTTACAATCTTCAAACTTCACAGCCAAATATTCGAGGCCCTCATACTAGACCCCAATCTACTTCTCCAAACATTGTTTTTCTGCGCAAACCATCTTCAGGAGTCAATTTAGTCCACATGCTTCCCCTGAGATGCACTAGGCAGTCCTTTAAAGGGTACAAAGCTGCTGTAAGAAGTTTATAAACCAGTAGACTAGCTTAGTAAGAAAAATAAGCAGTGGTTTTCAGGGAAGATTTGCAGGAATGCAAGGGGCAGGATGTGACCAGAAGGGGTAATAGAGGAACTAGAAAATCTAGCAAAAATTGTTCTCTTTGTTTACTAAAATCATATGTAACCTTTGGGTTTGCAAAACTGATCAAGGACAAAATTTTGCAAAATTTCCAGTCCTTTTCACATCTTAGCTTTTGCAAAATGCTGCAAAAAGGCATTTTTCCTTTTCCTATTTGTATACTGTACTTCCTGTGACTGAAAGAGCAAAGGCACCATGAAAACACAAATATAATAGAGGAACAATATGTCAACTATTTTCAACCAAGCCAGGAATCATTGGAATTGAAGTAAGGGCTTCAAGTGTTATCAGCTTTGATGATTCATTCTGTCCTCAGGTCTGCTTTCTTGCTTTGGTTGTAACCCTTCCATGCAGTTTCCTGCACCTTCACCTCTGTGGGCACTGGCATCTGAAAGAGCCTGAATTTTTTTATCAGTTGCATCAACTCATTTGTAAACATGCAGCTTCAGCCTTTATTAGTTCTTTCCTTTTTCTGTTGTTCTGTAATTGAATTACAGCATGGCCTGAAATCTGTCTCTTCATTCTCTGGCTTTCAGTATGTAATTGCATTCAATTGTATTAAAATTGTTGGGCAGGAGTTGTCCCTGTATTTTGTAGACCAGTGAATTCAATAAAGGCATATATAGAGTATGCATCCCTGCAAGTATGCGCACGAGCACACACACACACACACACACACACACACACACACACACACAGTAAATTTCTTTCCAGGGAGTTTTCCTAGCTCTTATGAAGAGAGACCCCAAACATCCTAATACCCTAGATCCCCATTGCACTCAATATTTACTGGTTCTAAAATATTTACCTCATTGTATGATATTTATATCTTTGCTTTTCACCTCCTCCTCGTCCTGTGGACTGTAAGCTCCTGGAAAGTAGGGAATGAAACTTTCATTTCTATATCCCAAAACCAGCCTAGTTGTGTCATGTCACAATTGTTTAATGACTCTGGACTGAATACCAATTGACATTGGACTATTTTTTAGAGTTCAGAACTATATATGATTTCTTATGAAAAAAAAATTCTCTAAAAGAGACTCAAAGCTCTTATTTTATCATAACCCTTTTCCCATATTCTTGAGAGTGTCTTTAAATTGAGATATTTTTAGAAATTGTAGAATAAAAGTTGCTTAAATAGTAAAAGAAAATAATACCTAGGATTAACTTAATTTAGGCAAATGTGTGATTTTGCAGAAATGAATACCAGAGCAAACACCAAGAAGGTGTCCACATGCCTTGCTGGTCCACAGCAGGTGTTACAACACACACACACACACACACACAAACCTGACCTTGCACATGACCCCCTGGTTCCCTGTGATCAGAGATACTGACTATTTTCACATGTCCAACTGAAATCAGGAGTGTGGGGATGTTTAGAGAAAAGTTCACTCTGTAGTAGGTTCATTTCCTGGCCAGAAAAGTATTAAAAATATATTCAGTCTCATTAGTGATTAAGAAAATATAAATCTTAACCAAATGAGATGCCATTTTTACTTGTAAGACTGAAAATTTAAATGACAAAACAAAAACTCGACAAACAAAAACACCCAGAGCTGCTAAGGATGAAAGGAGACTGCATTTTCACATCCTACTGGTGAGAATGCAGTGCGGAAGGCAATTTGGGCACACTCCAACCAGTGACTACTCCAAAGAATTGTTCCTGCAAAACTTCTCATGTGAAATGCATAAAAATCTATCTACAAAAATATCCATTGCAGGGTAATTGGACATAGCCCAAAAACCACAAATAAATCTACATATACATCAATATAGTCAGTCAGTCAGTCAGTTCAGTCGCTCAGTCGTGTCTGACTCCTTGCGACCCCACGAATCGCAGCACACCAGGCCTCCCTGTCCCTCACCAACTCCCGGAGTTTACCCAAACTCATGTCTATCGAGTCGGTGATGTCATCCAGCCATCTCATCCTCTGTCGTCCCCTTCTCCTCCTGCCCCCAATCCTTCCCAGCATCAGGGTCTTTTCCAATGAGTCATCTCTTTGCGTGAGGTGGCCAAAATATTGGAGTTTCATCTTCAGCATCAGTCCTTCCAATGAACACCCATGGCTGATTTCCTTTAAGATGGACGTTTTGGATCTCCTTGCAGTCAATATAGTAATATTTTAATAATCCATAATGTATCCATGGGCTTCCCAGGTGGCACAAGTGGTAAAAAACCCATCTGCCAATGCAGGAGACATAAGAGACGCAAGTTCAATGCCTGGATCAGGAAGATGCCCTGGAGGAGGGCATGGCAACCCACTTCAGGACTCTTGCCTAGAAAATCCCATGGACAGAGGAGCCTGGTGGGCTACAGTCCATGGAGTGGCAAAGGAGTTGAACATGACTGAAGCAACTTATCATATATATCATAATGTTTCCATGTGAAGAATCCTATGCAACCAATTAAAAGAACAAATAGGTCTTTATGTATTAGCTTTGTCCCCATGTGTTATTAAGCAAAACTCAAGTGACAAAACAGTATTTCTAAAATGACATCTCACTGAACATGTGTGTGTGTGTATTTCTTCACATACATTTCTAGAAAGGTACATATAATATTTTATAGTTATGAATTGTAAACATTACTTCAGTATAGTTTTGAAGTAGCGAGAGGCAATGAAGGCTCATTTACAAATCTCTTGATATGTTTAAAACCTATGAAAACATGGAGGAAATGTTTCTGGAGATTTCTTATTGTATATGTGTGTCTTTAATGCTTCCAAATGGTGAATCAATTCATTCATTGGTTTAAAATAAGGGATATTTTATTTTAAAAATTGAATAATAACGTGCTTCTGGCATTGGAATATTATATAACCTCTTTTCAATGCAGATGTGGTCTAAAGCAATATGCTACCTCCTCCCATTTTCCAGAGAAGACAACCTGGGAATAGCACACCAGAATGCTGGCCCCCCTGTTCCCAGTCTTCCTATTTCTGCGGCTGTGACTTAGGCTCAGCCATAACTCTAGAGGTGGAAGAAAATCAGTCCCATTCAGAATTCCCCCCAGGGGCTTATTAGCTGGTCCAGGGGCCAAAACATGGAAATATATCTTAATACATCTCTTCATCTCTCATGGTCTTGGCAACTGCCCCTCGTAATGCAGGCTACAAATGTTTAGATCATGTATGGTTCCTTCAAATAAATCACATTTAGTTAATGTAAAGTTCTAATGATTATAACATCAAATGATGAGAATTCTTCACTTCAACCAAGAATCAGGCGATATGGACAAAAAGGCAGAGTTTAGAGACCAAGTCCTCTATCTAGGTACTTCATACGTATTATTTTCATTCGTTATCCTGACAAAAGAAATTAGATGTGTGTTCTCAATTACAGAGGAGGAAGTTGAGACTGAGAAAGATCAAATGACTCAAAGTTCATAAGAATCAGGATTAGAATCAAAGTTTGTCTGACTCCAAAACCCATATAGTTCCCCTGGAATGTGTTGCCTTCCAAACCATTAGGACTTAGTGAAGAAATAAGTGAATTTGCCTTTTCACTCTCCAGGCATTTCTTTTAGAATCCCCTATTTTAATATCAGTCATCTGTGTGGTTACTAATTAGGTAGCACCTGTCCCAGTTGTTTTAGGCTGGGGTGTTTTTCACATTGATTTTGCTACCAAACTCAGGTTCACCTGCTCGCTGCTCAAAAGCCAATAATTCAAGAGGCAAGCGTCGGTAGAAAGGAAAGGTCTTTTAACCAGAAAGGTCAGCAGTCTGGAGAGAAAGTGAATTCATGTCCAGAGACCAACTCCCACAATTCTGCTCAGCCATAACAGCTTTTCAAGAGAAAAAAAGGGGAAGAATCTCAGTGGATCACTGAGGCAGGAGGTTAGGGTCTCCATCCTTCTCCATTATGCACAGGCTGACTGACTCTCTTTTTGTGCTGGTCTTGCCGACATGAACTGTCTACAGGATTGCTCAGGGGGCCGTTGGAGTAAAGAGCTGGTCATTCTTTAAGTACTTTATTCTTCATTCGTAACTTCTTTTAATCTAAGAAAAGGATCAACAGGTTAGACAAGGCATGGTATGCATTCAGGAGAGCATAAGTCAGGAGTTAAGTTAAATTGCCTAGAGATCTCATTCCTATTATTAGGTTCTTTTAAGGTTAGAGAGAATAGAAATAGGCAAACAGGAAAGAGGCAAAAGAGCTGCTTTCAATGTAACTATGTAAGCCCTGGAGTTTCCAACACCTCCACCCATAGAATCTGAACTCTAAGATGCTGTTGTTGGGAAAACACCAATGAGAAATGGAGCATTTCTTGCCACATAGTAAACAAGGATGTCACAGCCATCGGAGATTCTGGCCCTGCAAATGTGAATTTCTGAGCCAGGAGGGCACTTGGGAAGAATAATATGTGCTCTCTGTTAGCTATCAGGCTGCTGCTGCTGCTAAGTCGCTTCAGTCATGTCCAACTCTGTGCGACCCCATAGACGGCAGCCCACCAGGCTCCACCGTCCCTGGTATTCTTCAGGCAAGAACACTGGAGTGGGTTGCCATTTCCTTCTCCAATGCATGGAAGTGAAAAGTGAAAGTGAAACCGCTCAGTCGTGTCCGACTCTTAGCGACCCCATGGACTGCAACCTACGAGGCTCCTCCATCCATGGGATTTTCCAGGCAAGAGTACTGGAGTGGGGTGCCATTGCCTTCTCCTATCAGGCTGCAGTCACTCCCTACTATAAGCACTAAGGAGATGAGGGGATGTGAAAAACATAGGATACTGGCCACAGAGAGCTGAGATGCATATGAAAGGAATGATTTCAGTTCACCCAGACTCTTGCATCTTCCCATACATAGAAAAGCTCTAAATTCCTTAACCTGAGATATCTGATTTTCCTTAACTGACAATAATCATTTAATGTTCAGACTACCTGCCCTTTGTTGCAAACTTCTATATAACCTGACTTCTCCTCCCCACCTCCACCTCCTCGGAGCAGTTCTCTCAGGGTTACTTGAGATGTTATCTCTCAGGTGTGAAATCCTAAAAATTCCCACTGAATAAAACATAACTTTCCACTTTAGGTTGTAACTATTTTTTAAGTTGACGCCAATGAATGAGAACACAACTAATTACAACCTAAAGTATTTGTTAAAAAACAATTTAGAAGCAGACAAAGTTACTCTAATGTGGAAACAGCCATACTTTTTAGAGATTGACCCAAACCCGTGAAATCCCCTCTAGTTCTTGAATTTCCTGCAGTCTGGGCCAGTGAGACTGTTCTGGCAGATGGAGCTTAATCCTGGTTTGAGCACTGGAAACAACTCAGGTTGGATTTTTTTAAAACATAACTTGGCACCACATTTCCTTATTTTGTCTCAGTATTACAAGGTCTAAATGACTTAGGTTCTTTGGGTCTCAATTGTTCTTCTGTAAAATATAGTGATCATTAATGCTGCCACAAACAGTGGCCAGAGGGTTGGGAATGTTTACTGTAAAATCCTTACACAATAAATAGAAAGCAGCTCTTTTGTTCCTTTTCCTGTTTGCCCGTTTCTGTTTCCCTCCAGCCTTGAAAGAGCCTAATTATAGGAAGGAGATCACGAGGCAATATAACATATCTCCTAACTTATGCTCTCCTGACCATACCAGGCATTGTCTAATCTGTTGATTCTTTTCCTAGATAAAAAGAAGTAGGAATGAAGAATGAAGTAGTTAGAGAATGACTTGCTGTGTATCCCCACCAGCCACCTTAGCATCCTGCAGGTAGATCACAGGGACAAGATAACATCTGAAGGGAGAGTCAGCTAATCTGCACACAATGAAGAATGATGCAGACATAACCCAACCTCCTGTCTCGAAGTTTTACTGAGATTTCCCCCCTCCCCTTTTTCTCTTGAAAAACTGTCATGGCTGAGCAGAATCTTTGGAGTTGGTCTCAGGACATGAGTCCACCTTCTCCCCAGATTGCCAGCTTTTCTGATTAAACCATCTTTCCTTTCCATTGACACTTGCCTCCACAATTATTGGCTTTTGAGAGTGAGCTGCTCAACCTGAGTTTGGTAACATATTCATTGACAAATGACCTCACAAAATCATTCAGTTAATTCTGAGTGTCTCCTAGGTGCCTGGCACATACCTGCAGAAGTTCATTACTGGATTATTGGTGGTTGAGGGGAGGGAGGTAGAAGGGGTGGACAAGCAACTGCAAATATATTTGGCATATAGAAACTGATCATTAGATAATGGCTACTATGACTTCCTTCATATCAAAGACAATTCTTAGAGAGACAAATAAAGATCTAGTAATCATAAGGGCTTTGTTTCATTTTTCCATGAGGCAGGGCAGTGGAGTCATGGAGGCTTGATTTAAATATTTTAGCAAGATTTTAAAAGAGGAAATTTTTTAACATGGTTTAGCCTAAAGCTTTCATTGAGAAACTCAGCTAACTGAAGCCCTCACTTATATCTACCAAGATGTTAACAGAATGATTTTTCTGATTTTGATGAGAAAAACAATGGCAGAAAAAAATGGTCCCAGTGACATAAGGCCACTCTTCGTAAGCAAAAATTAGATGCAACCTCCATCCTACACAAAATGCATGCTATGCTTGCAATATTCTTTTATCTGTGGTGGGTTTATATAAAAAGTAAACAAGATATTTTGCAATCCATATTTAGTGATGTGCTTATACAATTAGAGATGTTTATGAATCATCTTCATTATGCATTTAAACAGTTCATAAAAGTTATGAGTCCAATGTACTTACCCCTTTTCATTGTTGTAAACCTTTAACTACAAATGCAGTAAGAACAAAGGAACCAAAATGTGCATATTCTGGAGGTTTCACACCAACCCCTGCTTCAATTATGCATGAATTAACAGAAATGAATTTGTAGCATTTTATTTCTTGGTGTAATGGAGCTCAAGTATTTCATAAAGCGTAACCATACAGCAAATTCTGAGCTCATTTTAGAATAATTAGCACATTGATGTCACTTGTGTAGTTAAAAGGAAATGTTAAAATTTTCCCCTGGTAAGCACTTTTTGAAGGCTCACTGTTCTCCAAAGTGAGCAATCTTTCACTCAGACGAAAGCTGGAAGCTCCATTTTCCCTGCATTTCATCTTCTTCCTCTTATACCTCGATTAAAATACTGGTGCTTATTCAGACAAGTCTTAATTACAGGCCTGGAGCAAGTGAAAGAGCCTCTGTAGATTAAGCAGGTAATTTTTTAAAATGATGCATTTACCTCCAGTTCCTCTAGCTCAGTCCTTTGAATAATTAAGGCTGAACTAAGGGAGACCTAATATCCTCACAAATAAATGCCTCCATTTAACATTCTCACCAAAATTTGGCATTCTCATATCTCTTTCCCCCATCCCTTTCATAAAAGGAAAGTCACCCTCTTGGGAGGAAAAAGAAACCAACATTTACAGAATTTCTACTATATGTCAAACAGTACTATGTGAGATCTGTTACCTTCCTAGCTCTTTGAACGTTCACATAATTCTATGAGGTCAGCAAGGGGCTTAGTTATTCCTGTTTTGCAAATGAGGATAGTAAGGCTCAAGAATATTAAGTGAGTTTCCCAAAGTCACACTACCAGTGGACAATGGGAGGGTTTAATTCATATTGGTCTAAATCTGGACTCTTGTTTTATTCTGTGCCAGCCCAAGGTGACTGACAGCTTAAGGTAACAGCGGCTATTTGAACATGTTCAACACAAACTTCAACAGAAATTCATTCATTTAAGTCACTAAAATTATACATTATGCAGAAAGTTGTTAGAAAAGCTAATAAAACAGTAACCTCCTAACTCTAGGAAATATGAGCATGAAATGGTAAAGGGTTTTACTGCCAAAAACCAGAGGGGTGGCCAAGGGGAACTTGGCAAAATCTAGAAGTTTTGCTCCATTGTTGCTGAGATCTGACAAAGAAGTTTGCACTATAAATTATTTTGACCTCCTAGAGATATCTTTGCAGATAAGATTTTGAAATTTGAAACTATAGCAAACAAAAGGAAAAATGAATAAGAAATGAAGTGATTATTTTTCATAGCCATTGACAAACACCGAATGACTACAACATCATAAAAGTGATCTGGGTTTGGAAATGGTTTGGTTTAGTCACTCAGTCATGTCTGACTTTTGTGACCCTGTGGACTGTAGCCTGCCAGGCTCCTCTGTCCATGGGATTCTCCAGGCAAGAATACTGGAGTGGGTTGCCATTTCCTTCTCCAGGGTTTGGGAATAAAACTGAAGAAATTGGATGAATCTTGTTCCTACACAGCTAGGGTAAGAATGAGAGATAAATAAAGAAAGTAGATAATTTACAATCTAATGATTCAAGTGTATGGTTTAGTATCTAGGGAGATAGATGCTAAGGTAGATATTTTGCTTTGATCACTGATATAACCCAAGAACCTGGCACAAAATAGATATTCAGTAAATACCTACTTAACAAAAGAGAACTAGAGAGCACCTATTAGGGACATTGCATGCAGATTTGGTAGTGAATGGGTGGCTAGGAGATGTGAAGTTTCCTAAGAGGGAATGATATCTTTAAAAAAGAGAGAGACAAAGAGTAGGAGTTAATCTGGTAGTAAGTGATGACTGAGAGAATGATATATGCAGTGGTCAAGAAGAGATAAATGAGTGTAGACATCTACTCCCCTGGGAAAGAAAATACATCCACAATCTTGGTGTACAGGCTCTTGGGTCCAAGTGCAGAGGCTGGATAGGGAGGCAAAGAGTGTGGTGAGTGCTTTTAGCAAGGAGTGTGAGGGGCTGGAAACCCTCTGGGTTAGATTTCTGGTCTCTTGTGATGATTAAAGCAGGATTTTTTGTAGTACATAACAAGGAGTACTTTCTCAAGGAAATTTTTAAAATGCTGGGATAAACAAAGCATGTTTGTTTGTTTAACTTATAGATATTTAACAAATCCATCAGATGGAAATTTTGCATATATCATTTTTAAGCTTGCTTGACCATAAGAACTAACTTAGGAAATCAATTTAGAAAACCTGGGCTTAAAGATGTACTAAATTAGCTACAAAGCTCAAATCTGTCCTACTTTTTGGTCACTTCAGGAATTTGCTGGATACCTATGAAAAACACTGAGTAGAAACTGTGTGTTGACTGTAAAAATTCCCAACCTAAAAGTTGAGAATTATGTTTTATTCAGCGGACAAAACCGAGGACTTAAGCCCAGGACACAGCCTCTCAGATAGCTGTAAGGAATGGCTCTGAAGAGACAAGGGAGGAGCCACGGTATATAGGAGTTTTTGCAACAAAGACCAGGTAGTTGGAACATCAAACAATTACTGTTAATTAAAGAAAATCAGATATCTCAAGTTAATGAATTTAGAACTTTTCTATATATGGAAGGATGCAAGAAAGAGTCTGGGCTCACTGTAATTGCTATGCACCTCAGCTCTCTGGGGCCAGTGTCTTGTACTTTCTCATCCTGAGTCTCTTCAGGGTGCTTCTTTGGGGTGGGGCTTCAGTGGCTGATGGCTTGATTGCAGGCATCCTGGTTCTAGCCTGAGTTCTCTCGGGGCTCATATATGTGGAGGCTGTAATGTGTTGGCTTGATGGCTGCAACATCCTTTGTTTACTAATATGGCAGGCAACATTTCTCATTCAAAATGGCTGTGGAACAGACTCTCTTCTGTGGTTAGAGGGAGCTCTGGACACACCTATGCCCATAAATCATTGATCTTTTCATTACACTCTGCCATATGACCAAATCTGTAAACCTTGGTTTAAGCTTCAGATTTCTACTTGTCCACTCCTACTGGTTTCAGATTCTTGCTGGAATAGATAGCTGGCCAATCCCATCACTGTTTCTAATTCTAACAAAGTATCCTTTCAAATGCCTTGAGCCTGTTTCAGTACATTCTTGGATATACTTACCATCAGAGATGCCGCACTCCTGACATACACGAATTATGGTTCCATGGTGAATGTGTATGCTCAGTCACTTCAGTCATGTCTGACTCTTTGCGACCCTATGGACTGTAGCCTGCCAGGCTCCTCTGTCCAAGGGATTTTCCAGGCAAGAATACTGGCTGAAGTGGGTTGCCATTTCCTACTCCTGGGGATCTTCCCCCCGAACTAGGGATTGAACCTACATTTCTGTGTCTCCTGAATTAGCAGGCAGATTCTTTACCACTAGCGCCACATGGGAAGCCCAGGTGCACACTATTCTTATGCTGAGTCTGCTATAGATTTGAAGCTCCCTATATATGAAAAGGTCATACATCACAACCAAACCAACCATCAACCTTTGAATAATACTCTTTACAGAACTACTGATCATCCATCCTGGAGTCTGGCCTCTCAATGAAGCCAGCGATCTCAACTCTGGTCCTCTAGATCTAGGTACATTCTCTCTGACTTTCAACCCTACCATATTGTCAAAAGCTGTCCTGCTTTGAAACATTTTGAACACAAGAGGAAAAAAAGGCATAAATGTTATTAACATTACACCATTTGTTTTCACAAATATAATGTGCTTTAAAAATGCAACTTGTGTTTTGAACTATGGTTTTCTCTGGGTATATGCCCTGGGGTAAGACTTCTGGGTCATGCAGCAATTTTACAGTTAGTCTTTTAAGGACTCTCCACACTGTTCTCCATAGTGGTTGTATCAATTTACATTTCTACTAACAGAGCAAGAGGGTTCGCTTTTCCTCATACCCTCTCCAGCATATATTGTTTGTAGACTTTTTTGATGATGGCCCTTCTGACTGGTGTGGGGTGATACTTCATTGTAGTTTTGATTTTCATTTCCCTAATAATTAGTGATGTTGATCATCTTTTCATGTGCCTCTTGGACATCTGTATGTCTTCTGTGGAGAGATGTCTCTTAAGGTCTTCTGCCCATTTTTTCATTGTTTTCTTTTTGTTGTTTTGTTATTGAGCTCCATGGACAGTTTTATATTTTTTGAGTTAATTCCTTGTCAGTTACTTCATTTGCAAATATTTTCCCCTATTCTGAGGATTGTCTTTTCACCTTGTTTATGATTTCCTTACCCCTAATGTTCACTGCAGCACTATTTACAATAGCCGAGACATAGAAACAACCTAAATGTCTAAAAGATGAATGGATAAAGAAGGTATGGTAAGTATATACAATGAAAAATTACTCAGCCATAAAAAGGAACAGAACTGTGCCATTTGCAGAGACATAGATGGACCTAGAGACTGTCATACAGAGTGAAGTAAATCAGAAAGAGAAAAAATATCATATATTGTTGCGTATATTTGGAATTTAGAAAAATGGTACAGATGAACCTATTTCCAAGGAAGGAATAGAGCCACAAATCTAGAGAAGGGTTATGTGAACATAGAGGGAAGATGAGGGCGGGGCGAATTGGCAGATTGGGATTGACATATATACACTACCATGTATAAGACAGATAGCTAATGGAAGAGCTGCTGTAAAGCACAGGAAGCTCACTCAATGCTCTGTGATGACCTAGAGGGGTTGGGATGGTGGGTAGAAGGGTGGCTCAAGAAGGAAGGGATATATGTATGCAGATGGCTGATTTACTTCTTTGTACAGCAGAAATGGCTTCTTAGGTGGCTATAGTGTTCAAGAATCTGCCTGTCAATGCAGGAGACCCAGGTTTGATCCCTAGGTCTGGAAGATCCTCTGGAGGAGGGCATGACAACCCCCTCCAGTATTCTTGCCTGCGAAATCCCATGGACAGAGGAGCCTAGCAGGCTACAGTCCATAGGGTCACAAGAGTCAGACACAACTGAAGCAACTTAGCATGCACATGCAGGCACAGCAGAAACTAACACAACATTGTAAAACAATTACATTTCAATAAAAAAAGAATTCAATTTGTTTTACAAAACTACAATATTTGTTCTTACATATTTGTTGACTCTGGTTTATTTTGCTCCTCCCAGATCATTGCTCCTAGCTGGGGTTTATCTCCACAGGAGGTGATGACAACCTCACTGTCTTCAAATTGCCTTCTCTTTAGATCAGTGTCCCTTTCTTTGCTGCTTCCATAGTAGCTGACTCTGCCTTCTTCAGTCATAGGTAATCTTCATTTCTTATCTTCCCAAATGAAAGTCTTTATACTCCTTATTCATCAGATTTCTTTGAGCATATTTTAGAAAACCTTCAAGGTCACATTTTGGGTATCTGATAAAAATGTCCTCAATGGTGATTGCTTTTTGCTAAATTCCTATCATATCTCTTATAAATATTAAGACTATTTCTAGAGAATTGGTTTCTTTAACAGAATTAAATTTAAAATCCACAGATACACACCCATATTTATATATACACATTTTTATATTTCTCCATTATAATTATCATGCTTGGTCAAGCCTGTTTTTGTTTTGTCTTTATTTTTGTTTTTCAATTTTCTCTAGGCCAAAAGCACCAATGATGGCTTGCAAAATATTTCCACTGAAAATCTAAAAACCCTTAATTTGAGGAATATTATAATATGTTATAGCCAGATAACCAATAATTTCCCCAAATCTAACCTAAAACTACCCATGAAAGTGAAAGTCACTCAGTCATGTCCAACTCGTTGCGACCCTATGGACTGTAGTCCATGGAATTCTCCAGGCCAGAATACTGAAGTGGGTAGTATTTTCCTTCTCCAGGGGATCTTCCCAGCCCAGGGATTGAACCCAGGTATCCTGCATTGCAGGCAGATTCTTTACCAGCTGAGCCACATGGAAGCACTTGTGGCTCATACGTTCAAAAACTACCCATACATTCTTCTAAAATTTTGAAGTTATCAAAAGAAATAGAAAAAATTTTACTAAAATATTGATACCTGTACAATTTTAAGAAGAACTCTGATAAAATGCTAAGGTTGAGTTAACCTATATTTAAGCCCTAAGTAGAGCTTGCCCTTCTGCCTTTGTGTCTATGGAGAGAGCCAGTCAACGCCAAGAAAGATACTGAATCCACTTATTAACAAGCAAAAGGGACCAGGAAGAGAAAGAAAGGGAGGTGACAATTCCAGAAAACTGTACTCAACCTCAAGCTGAAAAGAACAAGGGAGCCCAGGCACCAGGTTCCAGGACCATTTGGTCTGATCTTTCATTGATAGTTTGAGTTATCAAGTGTGGCTCTAACTAGTACTGTCAGTAACAAAGAAAACTGACCTATGGGTGAGACAAAGTCTTATTTATGATCCTAAACAAAGCAAGCTATGTTCTGGCCTTGGCTTGAAGAGGGATTTGGTGGGGAGACAGGAAAGATGCTGTTAGAGACTTTGGATGGTCAAGGCAATTATTTATATCTTAGAGCCCCATGTGCAGAGGCCAAAGTAGGGGTTCAAATTGAAAGGACAGAGCTTTGGAGTAAAAATGTGGCTGTTGCTAGTCAAAATTGTGGCCTTCTCTGCCCACAGAGGCTGAATAAAAAATACAGAGACAGAGTTTGGAGGAAATAGTAAGGTGACTTTAATTCTTAGCCAGTAGAGAAGGGAATACAGTAGGCTCATGCCTCAAGAACTGTGTCCTCACTCTGGGAGGAGTCTAGGGGCATATACAAGATGAAAGCTCTTGGTCAAGAGTTGGTAATGAGGAACAAAGGGGTTAGGATCTTGATTTCTTCCTCTTGCTTTGTTTCAAAGACAATTATAGGCTGGAGTAAGTAACCCAGTAGTTGACACTGGCAGTTCCATGGCTCTGCAGCCTACTTTCTGATATGTAACTACAAGGGGAAGGGTGGGTGTTGTAAGGGTAAACACCAGACACAGGATGTATTTAGCACAAAGTTAAAGGAAAATAGGTATGAAGTGTAGCTCCTGCAGAATTAGGGGGCAGAAAAGCAAACTTAGTTACAGACATGCAGAGTTAGGAGCAGTTAAAGGAAAACTAGGAATGTTCAGGCCTGCTAACTGTTCTCTTTATCTTCTTTGTTCTCAGGAAAGGGAAAGAAGAAAAACCCCTTCCTCTTTTTTTTTCCCCCTTTTCACTGCAACATGGCACCCCTCATATTCTATTCTCTCAGCCGGTGATGAGGGGCCTCAAATGAAGATTCTACTGTAGTAGGAAATTTTAAGATGGAAAGAGAATTTTTATGATGTTAGTAGAATAGTTAGGATAAATCAGGCTTCCCTGGTGGTTCAGATGGTAAAGAATCTGCCTGTAATGCAGGAGACCCAGGTTCAATCCTTGGGCCAGGAAAATTCCCTGGAGAAGGGAACGGCAAGCGACTCCAGAATTCTTGCCTGGAGAATTCCATGGACAGAGAAGCCTGGCAGGCTACGATTCATGGGGATCACAAAGAGCCGGTCATGAATGAGTGACTAACATTTTAATATAAAACAAAACCAAAGATATGAGAAACATTGTGCCTGTCTGAGATGTGACAAAAGTAGAGGCAGTATGTGGCTTGAAAAAATCTTAGCCTCCTCTGCAGTTTGAGGGAGAATAGCACAGCAAAGGTCATTGCTCATCTTAAGTCCTTTGAAGACAGATCTGTAGCAGCAGGAAGGGCCAAAGAAGTTCCTAAGTCTCTCTTCAGGAAAAGGTTGGAAAAGGCTTTGACAGAAAATTATGTGACTGGGGACTGTACAGATAAGATGTCTTGAATGCTGGGCATCCTTATGGGATAAAATGCTACATAAAAGGTAGAATAGTCTCTTCAAGAATGTGATTTCAGAGTAAGATTGACTCAATACTCTAGCAGCATATTAAAAGGATTATATCATGATCAAGTGAGATTAATCCTAAGAATAAAAGAAGGTTTCAACATATGAAAATGAATCAATGTTATATACCAAACTGTTGAAATGAATGAAGAAATACACACAATCATTTTTAATGCATACAATGCATTGGGCAAAGCCCACTACCTTTTATGATTTACAAAATGAAGAAAAATAGAAGTTAACTTCCTCAACATGATAAAGGACATTTACAAATACTCAAAGCTTCTACCATGCTCAATGGTGGAAAAGTGAAAGCTTTTTTCCTAAAATCGAGGAAAACAAAATAATGTGTTTTGTCATTCTATTCAACATTTTACTGAAAATTCTAGATACAGAAATTAAGCAAGTCAAAGAAATAAAAGCTATCCACATTGTAAAGGAAGAAGAAAAAATTCTATTTGCAAATAACATGGTCTTTTATAAATAAAATGGCCCAAAATTCACACACACACACAAAAAAGTTAGGGTTAGTAAATGAATTCAGCAAAGTGCAGGGTATAAGATCAACACTTAAAAATGAGCTGTGTCACTATATGCTAGAAATAAATAATTCAATAAGGAAATTGATAAAGCAATTTCATTTGTGATAGCATCATAAAGAATAAATGCCAGGAATAAATTCAACCAAGAAGGTTCAAGATTTGTACACTGAAAACTACAAACATTGCTAAAAGAAATCAATAAAAACAAATAAAAATGCATCCCATATTTATGAACGAGAAGACAGAAGATTGTTGTGATTCAGTATTTCCCAAAGCAATCTATAGATTCAATGCAATTCCTATCAAAATTCCAGTGACCCCTTTTGCAAAACTGGGAAAGCCAATCCTAGAATTTATATGAAATTCCAAGGGGTTCTGATCTGAACAGTCAAAACATTATCAGAAAAGAAGAACTACATGGGGGACTCACATTACCTAATTTCTAAGCTTACTACTAATATACAATAGTCAAACGGTGTAGTACTGGCATAAGGATAGATCAAAGAAACGGAATGAAGTTTCCAATTTACCCTTCTATATACAGTTGACAATATGGGTTTGAACTGTGTTTGTCCACTTACACATGGAATTTTGTCAATAAATACTTACTATGCTGCTGCTGCTGCTAAGTCGCTTCAGTCATGTCCGACTCTGTGCGACCCCATAGACGGCAGCCCATGAGGCTCCACTGTCCCTGGGATTCTCCAGGCAAGAACACTCGAATGGGTTGCCATTCCCTTCTCCAGTGCATGAAAGGGGAAAGTGAAAGTGAAGTCGCTCAGTCGTGTCCGACTCTTAGAGACCCCATGGACTGCAGCCTATCAGGCTCCTCCGTTCATGGGATTTTTCAGGCAAGAGTATTGGAGTGGGGTGCCATTGCCTTCTTCGAATACTTACTATAGTTCTTCATAATCTGAGATTGTTTGAATTCCCAGATATGAAACCACAGATACCTGGGGCCAACTGTAAAGTTATAAGCAAATTTTCTGCTATGCAGAGAATCAGTGTTCACTCACTAAGTTGTTCAAGGGTCAACTGTATTACCATTTTTTTTTTTAATGAGGGTGCCAAAGTGATGCAATCAGTAAAGAACAGCCTCTTCAACAAATGATGTTTAGATAACTGAATATCCACTTGAAAAAGAATAAAGTTGGGCCCTTACTTCACATCATATGCAAAAGGCCCTTACTTCACTTCATATGCAAAAATTTGAGTAGAGAGCTAAATATAAAAGCTGAATCTATAAAGCTTTATAATCTTCAATTTGACAGTGATTTCTTAGATATGACATCAGAAGTGTAAACAACAGAAAAGATAAAATGTGCCTCATAAAAACTCAAAACTTTTATGCATCAGAAAAAACTAATAGGAGACTGAAAAGACAACCAAAACTGTGGGAGAATGTGTTTGCAAGTCATATATTTCATAAAGAGACTAGTATCCAGAATATATAAAGAACTAGCACTCAACAACAACAAAAAATGATAATCAAATTCTAAAATTGGCAAAAGACTGAGACAGACATTTTCCCAAAGAAGTTGTGCTAATGGCTCAATATTTTTAGTTTTTAGGTAAGTACAAATCAAAACCATGACAAAGTGCGGCCAGAGTCAGAACAAAGGGAAACAAGTATTGTCAAGGATGAGAACCTCTGTTTTTTGCTGATGGGTATATAAGATCATGCCTACCAGAACAGATACAGCTACTGAAATCAATAGCTAAAACACATTTCCAAACCCTACCAAGTAAGAAATCTGTTAATCTTACTAATAAATAAAATAAGAAAGTTCATATTAGTGTAAGACTATAGAGCATATGTGCACAGTTATGTATGGCTGATTTATGTACATTGGGATTAGAAGAGCCATATGTTCAATAAATTCTGGCTTAATAATGAGAATGTCTATACAGAATTTCTTCTAATTTCACCACTATGACCTCTATAGCTGTAATAGTCAATTAGGTAGTATATTATATTAAACAACTGTTTGACATTTTTTCCCTGTCAGTGAATTAACAACTCCATAGGGAGGAAAGTTACTCAGCAATAATACTTCCTTTAATTTATACAATAATACTATGAGATGGTATTATGTCCTTACTCTTTGAGGTTTAGATCAGTTAAGTAGTTTGTCTAATGTCTAATGTAACATAATCAGTAAGTGCCCAGGAATCAAAGCATTCTATATCCTGCTCTTTCTGAGAAAACATACTACTCTCTATAGCTCTCGTAGAGTATTCACAAAAGAACTACTGTTAAATTCTCAGTATCACATGTCTTTTAGAAGATAAATCCATTTGTTCTCTTTCTCTGAGGGGAGGAGGTTGGAAAGGAGTATAGGAAATCTGGCGGGGATAGCCTGACATGCCCAGGGCCCTAGTTAAGGATATACAGGATTTCTGTGCACAAGTTTCACCCCATCTTCTGTTACCTGTTTCATGGGTAAGTGGAAATGCCATGGTCCTTCTTACCTTCTGGCCTGTGCTTAGGCTAGGGAGGGATCCCTGCTTTCTGATCCAGCTTCCTCAGAAGCCTCTTCTTGGGCATGTTCTTTCAATGGGTTGGGACTAGAAATAGGCACTGTGAATCTCAGGTTACAGTTGTGCTCTGCAGGCATTTTATCTCAGTAAAGCCAATATTACTACACCTTATTTGGCCATCAGGGTTTTTTTGGTTTTTTTTAAAGTATCTTCTAATATTTTGAACTCTGGAGTAAAGAAAAGATGAGGCTTAGTATCTCAATTTCCCACAAATCAAAGACCAGCCCTCAAAATGTTTGGTGCTTGAAGATCATCTGTAACTTTAAACTATGGATACAAATTTACCAATATTCATAAAGAACACTGAAACATTTAGGATTTCTGAAATCCTAGCATCCCCTTTCAATACTTGTTACTGATATATTGAAAGCACTAAAAACAGTCTCTGGCACATAATAGATACAATATATACATAATGAATGAAGAAGCAATCTGAAAAGAAGACCAAGATTTATGCACGAAATATTTACTGGAGCATTATGTGCCAAGACAAAACCATTGAAAACAAGTGTCTTACAGACAGAGTACCTGTAGACCTTATGATGAATATCTATTATTCAATGAAATATGCAGCAAAGATTTGCATTTATTAAACTATAATGACTTTTATAAAAAATGGAACTGAGGAGGACTTCCCTGGTGGTCCAGTGGTTAAGTGTTCACCTTCCAATGCAGCAGACTCTGGTTCAATCCTTGGTCGGGGAACTAAGATCCCACATCCTGTGGGGCAACTAAGCCCATGAGTCACAGTAGAGAGTGAGTGTTCCAGAGCCAAGAGAAAGTCCATACACTGCAACAAAGATCCAGTGCAGCAAAAGAACGATGGAAGTGATACAAAACACCGAATAAAATAGGACATACAGTTACTTTATTTGCATGTTAATATGCTGTAGATTAAAAGTACCTATAGGAAAGATACAGACATACTGGAGAGTGCTCTAAATTGGAAATCTGATTTCTCATCTTGTACCGTTCCTTCCCAAAGCCATCTCTGGAATAACACAGTAATCAAAGGGAACCACCTGTTATCAGAGTGGCAGCTGATAGCCAGACAGGGAGTTCACTGTAATGGACTATCCTGATAAGGGAATAACAGGGCCAAAACCCAGACCAGGTTCTTTTCACTAAATCATTCACCCTGAACACTGTTGCAGTCCCCTAGGGGAGACTCATTCTTCTTACTGACACAAGTGGCTGTGTGTGGCAGAGCCTGATTCTAGTTCTCCTGAGAGTGACCACAACTGTATGTCTTCAATTCTCATACTACCTAGTAAGAGCTGATGGATCAGGAATGGAAAAGAAGGTTTACTTCTTCCAGATTATGTGGCTCAAACACAGTTCAATTTCCTTCTTTAATAGGCAAGCTCTTGGTTGAAAGAGTAAAGATGATTTATTGAGCAAGAATGCAATCAGAATTAACTAGTTCTGATAGAGTTTGCCTCAAATAGCCATCAGTAGGACCTATTTTGCTTCTTCTGTCTGGGATAAAGTTGGGGAAATGAGATACAAATACTTGATGCTAGAATGGATTTTGCCCTCTGGTTAGTGAACCTCCAATGCCTAAAGGACTCCTGGCATATTTGTGCAATTCACATGTTTTAGTCTTTTTAGCATGTGAATTGATACCAGTTGGTTCCACTCAAATGGCCCTTACATTTTGCCTGTTGGTCAATTCAAACAGACACTAGGACTATAGCCCAATAATATCTATCAATCTTTCAAAGAGATTTAAATATTTGATTGCAGATTAGCACAGGTGTTCATGGGACCTATATGTAGCAATTATTCAAGGAACACAGCCATGTTCCCTTATTTGGGGAACAGGAAAAGCAAAAAGATTCAAATAGGAACAATAGGCTGTTTATTGTCACTCTGTTTATTTGACATATACCCAGAGCACATCATAAGAAATGCTGAGTCGGACAAGTTACAAGCTGGAATCAAGATTGTCAGGAGAAACATCAGCAATCTTAGATGTGTGGATGATGCCACTTTAATGGTAGAAAGTGAAGAGGAACTAAGAAACCTCTTAATGAGGGTGAAGGAGGAGAGTGAAAAAGCTGGCTTAGAACTAACATTAAAAAACTAAGATAATGGCATCCAGCCGCATCACTTCATGGCAAAAAGAAGGGGGAAAGGTGGAAGCAGTGACAAATTTCCTCTTCTTGGGTTCTAAAATCACTGAAAATGGTGACTATAGCCTTGAAATTAGAAGACAATTGCTTCTTGGCAGGAAAGCCATAACAAACGTAGACAGTTTGTTAAAAACCAAAGACATGACTTCACTGACAAAGATCAATATAGTCGAGGCTATGGTCTTTCCAGTAGTCACATATGATTGTGAGAGCTGGACCATGAAGAAAGTAGAGCAACAAAGAACTGATGTTTTCGAATGGTGGTGCTAGAGAAGACTCTTGAGAGTCCCTTGGAAAGTAAGGAGATCAAACCAGTCAATTTTGGAGGAAATCAACCCTCAATACTCATTGGAAGGACTGATGTTGAAGTTGAGGCTCCAGTACTTTGGCTACCTGATGAAAACAGCCAATTCATTGGAAAAGACTCTGATGCTGGGGAAGACTGAAGGAAGAAGAAGAGGACAGCAGAAGATGAGATGTTTGGATGACATCACTGATGCAATGGACATGAACTTGGGCAAACTCTGGGACATAGGGAGGGACAGGGAAGCCTGACATGCTACAGTCCATGGGGTCATGAAGAGTCGGACATGACTAGGTTACTAAACAGCAACAACAAAAGAGTGCTCTAACTTTTAAGTAGTTGCACTGTTCAGACAGGAAAAAACCAAGGATGGCAGGGAACACAGTATCCTTTCCAGCTGGAAAATGTGACTTGTCTTCTGCCAGGCTCTGAATGATGATCTGGAACCCAAGTAGCTGGCAAATTTGGCAAGTACTTTTGAATACTTGTTTAGCATGGTACTCAAAAAGCACAACCATTTTGGAGAGACTTGAAGCAATATCTCATAAATTGTAAGTACATACCTTATAATCCAATAATGTCACTATTAGTTAGCTACCTTAGATTCTCAAACATTTGCACAAGGAGACATGTAACACAGCGTTCTTTTTAGAACTGTTGATAATAGGAAATAATTACAGGAAATTAAAATGTCTACCAGCGGAGGAAAAATAATTAAGTTGTTGCTATTCTCTCAACCCATCAGTTTAAAATAACAAGTTAAATGAACCACAGATAAATAAATTATATATATGCTTATCAACATTGATATGTCACAAACATAACACTTTGAAAAGCTGCAAAAGGGCATATTGCACAATGTCAGTCAAGAACATTTAAAAAACATATAAAATGAAAGTGAAGTCGCTCAGTCGTGTCCAACTCTTTGCGACCCCATGGACTTGTAGCCCACCAGACTCCTCCATCCATGGAATTTTCTAGGCAAGAGTACTGGAGTGGGTTGCTATTTCCTTCTCCAAGGGATCTTCCCAACCCGGGGATCGAACCCGGGTCTCCCGCATTGCAGGCAGACGCTTTACCATCTGAGCCACCAGGGAATCTATATAAAATGAACAAGATTAAAAAAGATAAATAAAAGTGAAAGTCTCTCAGTCGTGTCCAACTCTTTGCAACCCCATGGACTGTAGCCCACCAGTCCAGTACAAGAGACTGTAGCCCCCTCTGTTCATGGAATTCTCCAGGAGTGGGTAGCCCTTCCCTTCTCCAAGGGATCTTCTTAACCCAAAGATTGAACCCAGGTGTCCCACACTGCAGGAGGATAGACATCTTTATAGACATAAATATATGTTGCAAAGAACAAAACAGCTACAGAGGGCCCACGCCAACCTCAGTAAAATGGTTACTTCTGGCAAAATAGAAGGAAGAACAGCTTCAACTGCACCTGAAACTTCTATTCCTACAAACAAAAATAACATGAAACAAATACAGGTAAATGTTAACATTTCTAAGTCAGAGTGGTGAACTTGAGTTATTTTTATATTAATCTCTGTCTTTTTTTTTTACTATGAATATGAATGTATTTATTATAGATGGACATGCCTGAGGTAGATGGAACCTTCTAAACTTAATAAAGATCACATGATTAAAAAAAAACAAACAAGCTAATATCATACTTAAAGATGAAAAACAGAAAGTTTCTTTTCTCTAAGATTGGGAACAAGCAAGGATGCCTGCTTTTGCCACTTCTATTCAACATGGTACTGGAAGTCCTACTCAGAGTATTTACGTTACAAAGATGGTAAAACAATCTGTCTGCAATGCAGGAGATGTGGATTCAATCCCTGGGTTGGGAATATCCTCTGGAGAAGGAAATAGCTATCCACTCTAGTATTCTTGCCTGGAGAATTCCATGGTCAGAGGAGCCCGGTGGGCTACAGTTCATAGGGTTGCAAAGTGTCGGACACAACTGAGTGACTAACACTTTCACTTTCACTGTCCTTTTTTATATGACTGAAATTATTTATAATGAAAACAAATTTTTTTAAATGTCATAGAAGTTAACCATGGCATGGTCGTCCTGAACAGCTTATCGCTGGCCTCAGCATTAAAACTACCTGCTGGACACTTTCTTTGAATCCCCCCCTCCCCAAATATAGATTGATTTAATAACTTTTGCTCGGCCTCTTGGAAAGCAGTGTGCAATGGTGGAAGTCACATGGAAATCAGAGTTAGACGGACTTAATGGCACTAGTTTCTTAGATTGATTTTAACTATGAGAAAAAAAATGTTGCACAAAACAGAGATTTGTATACTAATGGGTATTAATTCTTTACCTTTCCCAAGACATACTTTCTAGGCCATGTAGGTCTTGGTTGAAAACAAGCTACCTATACCTTTTCATGGATTGTGGTGTCCCTATTTTAAATGCTTTCCTATATTTTTCTGTGCTGTGAAAGTTTAAGTGCTATGTAATGTTCACTAGCCTTCAAATGATTCAAATCCTTTCCATTTCTGCCTTTTGCGTAACTGTTACCTACAGAATTCATTTCAGCATTTAATCTTTCATGTTCTCATTATGCTGACTCATTGTGTGACCCTGGAAAAGTCAACACACCTCACAGATCCTCAGTTTCTCAGTCTTTAAGTTGAGTTGTTGCAAATGATCATTCATTTCCTAAGAGATTAGGGGCACTAATATTTTATAGTTTCAGGATCTTAAAAGCATATAAATCGTCTTTGAAGTAGAAAGAGATGTAATAATGTTATGTTCCCATCCTGTAGAGTCAAGGCTTTTCTATGGTGGCAGATGGGAAAGAGGAGTCAGAGGACCAGTACAATGGCCTAGAAACCTATCCAGTTTATTTGATGGAGAAGGTATTTTCAGTTGAAACAAGTATACTCTATATTATAATGAAATTTATTTGGATATCACTGAAATATATGCTTGTATAAAATATACTTATTGCTTGATGTAAATGCATACATGATAGTGAAGAAATAGAAGAGATGAGTAAGCAATTATTCAAGTCCAAATCAACTTAACAAGAAGCAGGACCTGTCTGTTAACTCTGAAGAACGGGCATACTGCTACAGTTTAATTTTAGAATGCTGCTATATATTATAAATTCAAATAAGGTGGGTTGTTTTTTTTTTTGTCTGTAAGTATAACTAAGTTAAAAGACAGACTGTTTCTTGCTTGTAGGTTTTAGTAGCTATATTGGGTTTGAACTCAAGGAGATTATTTTTATAACATTTTCCATTTTAAAATATTCTTCTTAAAATCTCTATGCTGGAAATGAGTACATTGTCAAATTAAGGGCATTTTAATCTGACTTTGGACATCATTAAATTGAGTTGTGTGCTAAATGGCAGATCCTGGTTGTAAAACTTTTAAGAAAGTTTGCTTCTCAGGGTTCAGAAATGAGTAAACATTGCAGATAATCAAGTCAAGAACAATAACATTAATTTCTCCAAAAGGTAAGTTACACAACCTTATTAATATTCCTCATATTTATGTTTCAGAAAAATAGTGATAAATAAAGTCTATGGCAAGAATGAACAGCTAACAATGTTCATATTAAGTTAGGGTGAATATATATTTTTGCCAAATGTAAAAAAAAAACCTAGTTTTTTAAACTAGCTGAACATTGAAGCCAAAACTGATTATTACTCTCATAGAATTAGCTTCCAAGATTAAAGATAAATCTGGAAGTATGAGCTCAGCAAACTGATGGAGTAGGAAGCTCCATACTCTTGTTCCTTCAAAAAAGATTAAAAATAAGCAATAATCAGAATCTACTCGGTCAGAACTCTGGAAAATAAAAGTTTATAGCAACCAAGTGAGTGCTGAATCAAGAAAAAAATTAAAAATAATAGGAAAGTTTTGTGGTGTTTTCACTTGCCCCTGGCCACTTTGCTCAGCTTGATAGTGGTCTTGAAGATGCTACCTTGAAATCTCCAATGTGGGGTCTCGGTTTCTTGACTCCAGATGGACTTAAATAGACTTTATTTTTAAATTACTGAGTTTGTCTGTCCTAATTAAGTCTGGTGATTACCAAAACTCTGGGAGGAAAGTCTAGGAGTTTATTTGGGAACATAGGGTATGCAAAATTATCTGTGTATATTGCTACATTTAGAAAGTTATGTTCAAACTAAAGAATATAAAAAGAACAGTCACTGAAATCAAAAGTTGGTCCTTTGGGAGGATCAACAATATTAACCAACCATTACCTACACGGACTAAGAAAAAATAGGAGATACAAACACTTAAAGTCAGGTGTGAAAACTGGCACATTACTACCAACTTTACAGAAATTAAAAGGATTGCTAGAGAATACTATGAATAATTAAATACCAACAGGTTAAAAAACATACATTAAATGGAAAAGTTTGTAGAAATACATAAAATACCAAACCTGACTTAAAATAAACAGAAAATCTAAATAAGCTTTTAACAAACAAAGAGATTAAGTCAATTATCAAAAGTCTCCAAAGAAATACCCTGACCTAATGGCGGCATTGATGACATTTAACATAATTTAAAAAGGAATTAAAACTAATACTTCTCTTTCTGTATAACACAAGGAGCTCAGCCTGGTACTCGGAAAGGTGGAAAGGCAGGGGTGGGAGAGAGGCTCAAGAGGAAGGGGATATATGTATACTTATGACTGATTCACACTGTTGTAGAACAGAAACCAACACAACATTGTAAAGCAATTACATTCCAATAAAAATAAAAAAATAACTCTATTACTTCTCAAACTCTTTCAAAAAATAGGAAAGGCAAAAACACTTCCTAAGTCATTCCATGAGGCCAGCATTACCCTTACATCAAAACCAGTTAAAGATAGCACAAGAAAAGTAATTACAGAACAATATCTCATAAATATAGAAGAAAAACAACTCAACAAAATACAGGCAAGCAGGATATCGCAAGTATTATATAGTATATCCAAGTGAGATTTATTCTTGGGATGTAAGGATGGTTCAATATATGAAAATCAACTGATGTAGTGTACATTTATTATGCACTTAATGAAATAAAGCAGTGAAATAAAGGGGAAAAAAATCTAATGATCTCAATTGATGTAGGAAAAGCACTCGATAAAACCTCATATCCATTCATAATAAATACATTCTACATACTTGAGATAGATGGAAACTTCCTTAGCTTAAGAAAGACTGTATGGGTAAAAAAAAAAAAAATAGACAAGCTAATATCATACTTAAAGGTGAAAAACAGAAAGCTTTTTTTCCCTAAGATCAGGAACAAGCAAGGACACCTGCTTTTGCCACTTCTATTCAACACAGTACTGGAAGCCCTACCCAGAGTAATTACACTAGAAAGGTAATAAAGTGAAAGTGAAACTCATTCAGTCGTGTCCAGCTCTTTGGGACCCCATGGACTATACAGTCCATGGAATTCTCCAAGCCAGCATACTGAAGTGGGTAGCCTTTCCCTTCTCCAGGGGATCTTCCCAACCCAGCAATAGAACCCAGGTCTCCCACACTGCAGGTGAATTCTTTACCAGCTGAACCACAAGGGAACTCCAAGAATACTGGAATGGGTAGCCTATCCCTTCTCCAACAGATCTCCCTGACCCAGGATTCAAACCAGGGTCTCCTGCATTGCAGGCGGATTCTTTACCAACTGAGCTACCAGGGAAGCCCAAAAAAGGTCATCCAAATTGTAAAGGAAGAAGTAAAATTATCTCTGCAAAAATAGTAAGTCTTATATGTAGAAAACTCTAAAGATTCAGCAGCAATAAAAATAAAAAACCTGTTAGAGCTAATAACTAATTCAGCAAAGTTGCAGCGTTCACAATCCACATGCCAAAATCAATTATTTAAAAAGCAACTAACAACGGGCAATCTGAAAAAGAAATTATTAAAATCTAAATTATGAAAATTATTTCATTTAAAATAGCATCCAAAGAATAAAATACCTTGGAATAAGTCCAACCAAAGAGGTGAAAGACTTGTACACTGAAATCTAAAAACACTGAAGAAAAAAAAAATGGAGACAAAAATAAAGATATTCATAGACTGTAAAATTTAATATTTTTAAGATGGTAATATTTCTCAAAGTGATCTACAGATTCAATATAATCTCTAACAAAATCCTAACAATGTGTTTTCTTTTTCAGAAGTAGAAAAATTCATTCTAAAGTTAATATAGAATATCAGGGGACCCTGAATAGCCAGAATCAGAGAGGAAATTGGAAAACTCACATTTCCCGATTTCAAAACTTATAACACAAATACAGTAAATAAAACAGTATGGTTCTGACATGAAGACAGATATCTAGACCAATTTAGAAAATAGAGACAAACTTAGACATTGTATTAAAAAGCAGAGACATTGCTTTGTTGACAAAATTCTGTATAGTCAAAGCTATAGTTCTTCCAGTTGTCATGTACAGATGTGAGAGTTGGTCCATAAAGAAGACTGAGCACTAAAGAACTGACACTTTCAAATTGTGATACTGGAGAAGACTCTTGAGAGTCCCTTGGACTACAAGGAGATCAAACCAGTTAATTCAAAGGAAATCAAACCTGAATATTCATTGAAAGGATTTATACTGAAGTTCCAATACTTTAGCCACTTGATGTGAAGAACTGATTCATTGGAAAAGATCCTGTCCTGATGCAAGAAAAGATTGAAGGCAAAGGAGGCGGCAGCAGAGGATGACATGGTTAGATAACATTACTGACTCATGGACATGAGTTTGAGCAAAATCCAGGTGATAGTGAGGACAGGTGGGCCTGACATGCTGCAGTCCATGGGGTCACAGAGTTGACATGACTTAGTGACTGAACAACAACAACAAACAAATCTTTGCATTTGTCATCAAATGATTTTTGACTAGGTTGCAACTTATGGGTCTATTATATCTTCCCAGAATTCGAAAGCTGGACACCTAACCCCCAGTGTGTTAGATAGCAAACGTAATGGAAGGGTGATTAAATTAATATTAGGTCATTTGAGTGGGCCCTAACCTGCTACGAGTGGTGTTTTTATGAGAAAAGATAATTTGGACACAGGTTAAGAGGGAAAACCATGTGAAGATACAGGGAGAAAAGGCTATCTAAATGTCAAGTGACCTCACAATTTATGGCAGTCCCAGCAAAATGTTTCAAGTGCCAAGACCATTCAGTGAGGAGCTGCTGCTGCTACTAAGTCGCTTCAGTCGTGTCCGACTCTGTGCGACCCCATGGACTGCAGCCTACCAGGGTCCTCCATTCATGGGATTTTCCAGGCAAGAGTACTGGAGTGGGCTGCCATTGTCTTCTTCATCAGTGAGGAGAAGATGGGCTAATAGAGAATTATTGTTTAATGGTATAGAGTATATGATTGAGGTTATGAAAAATTCAGAAGATGGAAAGTGATGATTATTGTCTATATTTAATGCCACTAAATTATATACTAAATATGATTAAAGTGTTAGGTATATTTTGTCATAATTTAAGAAAGAATAAAATACCTAGGAAATACTTTAACCAAGGAGGTACAAGATTTACACATTAAACATTTTGAAACACTGCTGAAACAAATTAAAGAAGACTTAAATAAGTGCTATGGCACCCCCTTTTCATAGATTGGAAGACTTAATATTGTTAAAATGTCGAAATGATCTCCAGATTTACTGAAATCCTTGTCCAAACTCTAATGGCTTTTTTTGCAAAATTGGAAAATCCAGTGCTTAAAGTTATATGAAATTTAACAGGGCTCTAAATAGCCAACAGTCTTGAAAAAGGAGAACAAAGTCAGAGGTTTCACATTTCCCAACTTCAAAACTTTCTTCAAAGCTATAGTAACCAAAATAGTGTGGCAATGACACACATAAACATATAGATCAATGGACTAGATTTGAGAATGCATAAGCAAACCTATGCATCTATGAAAGTGAAAGCAATAGCTGCTCAGGTGTGTCTGACTCTTTGAGACCCCATGGACTATAGCCCACCAGGCTCCTCTGTGCGTGGGATTTTCCAGGCAAGAACACTGGAGTGGGTTGCCATTCTCTCTATTTCTGACCTGGTCCAAGATGACTATATGGTAAAGAACAGTTTATTTTACCACTGGTGTTAGGAACACTGGATATCAACATTCAAAAGAATAAAATTAGACCCAACATTTTACAATATACAAAAATAATCTCAGAATGGATAAATGAGCTAGATACAACAGTTAAAACCATAAAACACAGGAGAAAATACGGATGAAAATCTTCAAGACATCAGACTAGGTAATGGATTTTTTATAAATGACAAAGAAAGCCCAAGCAACAAAAGAATACAGAGATAAACTGGACTTACTCCAAATTAAAAACTTTAATGTGTCAAAAAACATTATCAAGAAGATGAAAGAAAACTTAGAGAACTGGAGAAAATTGTATACCAATTACGTTTCTGATAAGGTTTCAGTATCTAGAACATATAAAGAAATCTTACTAGTCAACAACAAAAAGGCAAAATACTCAGGTTAAGAAGAAGAAAGAGACTTGACCATATATTTGTCCAAAGGAGATATGGGAATGCCTGAAAAGCATAATGAAAAAACACAGTGAGCATGCATAGGAGCTTGGAGTGCTCAAGCATCAGTGTGCAAGGTCAAAGGTCAGCCTGCAAGATGGTGGCAGTGGTGACCTTCCTCAGGCTAGTAGGCTGAGGTGGCTTGGAGCCTGCTTGGGGGCACCAAGTGCTTCTGGGTGCGGACATTGCAAATCAGGGAGAAAGTCACATATACCAGCCAGGTTTATAAGGATATAGACTCCTGGAAAGTTCAATTTGTAGGTAATCAGAAAGAGGCAAATGAGAACTTTGCCATCCACCTGATAGCAGAGGGGCCTGTGAGTGAAGTCTGGAGTCGAGTGATACCATTTGAGGGCAGTGGGGGGACATTAGGAACCTCAGACAAACCTGGACAAACAGACAAAGGCAGGCCCTGTGGCTTCTATGGATTCCAGGTCAGACGACACCATCCTAAGGGGATGCACAGAAGCGCTTCCATGACGGAGTGAATTGGGAGATCCTAGTGCTATAAGTATGATGTCACTAGTGCCAGAGAAAGGACAATGTTCTCAAGGAAAAGAAAATAGTAAAAGCTATTCACCATTCAGTTCAGTTCAGTCGCTCAGTCGTGTCCGACTCTTTGTGTCCCGCCAGGCCTCCCTGTCCATCACCAACTCCTGGAGTCCACCCAAACCCATGTCCATTGATTCAGTGATACCATCCAACCATCTCATCCTCTGTCATCCCCTTCTCCTCTAGTTCTCAATCTTTCCCAGCATCAGGGTCTTTTCAATGAGTCAGCTCTTCATATCAGGTGGCCAAAGTATTGGAGTTTCGGCTTCGACATCAGTCCTTCCAATGAACACCCAGGACTGATTTCTTTTAGGATGGATTGGTTGGATCTCCTTGCAGTCCAAGGGACTCTCAAAAGTCTTCTCCAACACCACAGTTCAAAAGCATCAATTCTTCGGCACTCAGCTTTCTTTATAGTCCAACTCTCACATCCATACATGACCACTGGAAAAACCATAGCCTTGACGGACATTTGTTGGTAAAGTAATGTCTCTGCTTTTTAATATGCTGTCTAGGTTGGTCATAACTTTCCTTCCAAGGAGTAAGCGTCTTTTAATTTCATGGCTGCAATCACCATCTGCAGTGATTTTGGAGCCCAGAAAAATAAAGTCAGCCACTCTTTCCCCATCTATTTTGCATGGAGTGACGGGACCGGATGCCATGATCTTAGTTTTCTGAATGTTGAGTCTTAAGCCAACTTTTTCACTCTCCTCTTTCACTTTCATCAAGAGGCTCTTTAGTTCTTCTTCACTTTCTGCCATAAAGATGGTGTCATCTGCATATCTGAGGTTATTGATATTTCTCCTGGCAATCTTGATTCCAGCTTGTGCTACCCCCAGCCCAGCGTTTCTCATGATATACTCTGCATATAAGTTAAACAAGTAGGGTGACAATATACAGCCTTGACGTACTTCTTTTCCTATTTGGAACCAGTCTGTTGTTCCATGTCCAGTTCTAACTGTTGCTTCCTGACCTGCATACAGATTTCTCAAGAGGCAGGTCAGGTGGTCTGGTATACCCATCTCTTTCAGAATTTTCCACATTTTATTGTGATCCACACGGTCAAAGACTTTGGCATAGTCAATAAAGCAGAAGTAGATGTGTTTCTGGAACTCTTGCTTTTTTGATGATCCAGCAGATGTTGACAATTGGATCCCTGGTTCCTCTGCCTTTTCTAAAACCATCTTGAACGTCTGGAAGTTCACGGTTAGAAAAATGCAAATAAAAATCACAAGGAAGTACTGCTTCAGTCACAATAGGATGACTAAAAATCAGAAGACCAGAAAAAAGTAAGTTTAGCAGGGATGTGGGGACATAGAATCTTCATGTAGTGAAAGCAGTCCTGTAAAATTGTTTAACATTGTGGAAAACATTTTGGCCATTCCTCAAGAAGTTAAACATCCAAAGACCATATGAACCCATAATTACACTATTATATATCCACAGGTACCCAAACAAGTACACCTACTTGTATGTTTATGGCAGTTATATTCACAATAGCTAAAAGATGGAAACTGACCAAATGTCCATCAAAAATGAATGCATCAGCAAATTGTTCAATGGACTATTATTCAGTCATCAAAGTAAAGGAAATACTGATGCATGCTACAGTGTGAGGAAACTTCAAAAACATATGCTAAAGGAAAGAAGCCAGATACAAAAGGTTACATATCATGCCCCGTGCTAAGTCACTTCAGTCATGTCTGATTCTTTGCAACCCCATGGACTATATAGCCTGCTAGGTTCCTTTGTCCATGAGCTTCTCTAAGCGAGGATACTAGGGTGTGTTGTCATGCCCTCCTCGAGGGGATCTTCCCAACCCAGGGATAGAACCCATGTCTCTTATATCTCCTACATTGACAGGTTGGTTCATTACCACTAGTGCCACCTGGGAAGCCCTCACATGTCATAGAATTCCATGTATATGAAATATCAAGGATAGTTAAATCTATAGCGACAGAAAAACAGGTTGGTGGTTTCCAGGGTCAGAGGGGAGGAGGGAATAGGGAAAAACTATAATGTTAGTGAGTTCTACTTTGGCATAAGCATAATGGAAATGTTTTGGAACTTCATAAAGGTGGAGGCTGTAAAACATTTTGTAAATGTATCAGTGTCACTGAATTTTTCACTTTCAGTTCAGTTCAGTTGCTCAGTCATATCTTTGCGACCCCATGGACACCAGGCTTCCCACACTGTCCATCACCAACCGCCAGAGCTTGCTCAAACTCATGTCCACCAAGTTGGTGATGCCATCCAACCATCTCATCCTCTGCCATGCCCTTCTCTTCCTGCCTTCAATCTTTCCCAGCATCAGGGTCTTTTCTAATGAGTCAGTTCTTTGCATCAGGTGGCCATTTTTCACTTTAAAAGGGTCAATTTTATGTTGTATGAATTTCACATCAGTATATTATTTTCTGAAAAAGAATAATCCATTCAGAATTTTTTTAAAGTATTAATGTTTAAATATTTTCTAAATTTTGTTATTTCAAAAGAATGTTACATTATATCTAAATTCACTACTTAACATACTCTTCCTTAATATTTATGGTACAACTGGTTTATGTTGCTATTTAATTATCTGAGAATTCATCGTTGCTTTCTAATTTTTTATTTATTCTTTATTATTGTTAATCGTGTTAAAAACAGTTAAAAACACCAAGGCCCCCAAGGCCCACACTGAATCCCCTCCACAGATCCCCTAGGGGGTCCCCAATTTAAGGGCAAGGACTGAGTGTATTCAATGCTTATGACATCCCAGGCCAGACTTCTTTGTTGAGAAGATTCCCTGGACTCTTTCCCAAGAAACCCTCACATACACTGCTTCACAAGACACCTCTCTCAAGAGGCAGGGGGTCCTCTGTCCCCTCCCTTATGTACTCCCAACCTATGTTCTTCTCTGCTTGAAATGTGTTCTGTTCAACACAGAAATGTTAAATGTCCTCTATTAAGAAAAAGAACCATTAATATGAACTACACCATCTTAGCAAATGTATAAGTGCAAATATAGTATTGTTAGCTATAGACACAATATTGTATAGCAGATCTCTAGAACTTAATCATCTTGTATAATTGAAACTTTATGCCTGAACTGAAACTTCCCGTTCCCCCTCCCACAAGTCCTTGGTAACCACCATTCTATTCACTCTCACTACAAATTTGAGTCTTTTAGATGCATCAGATAAGTTGAATAATAGAGCATTTCTCCTTCCCAGAGAGCATTTCTCCTTCACAGAGTGACTTACTTCACTTAGCATAATGCCCTCAAGGTATGTCAATGTCCTCAGGAATGGAAAGATTTCCTCCCTTATCATGGTTGAATAATATTCCATAGGGTATATACTTCATGCTGTTTTCCATAGTGGTTGCACCGTCTCACATTACCACCAACAGTACATAGGAGTTCCAGTTTCTCCATATTAACACCAGTACTTCTTATTTTAAAAAAATAACAATTGTCATTCTAATAGCTGTGAAGTGATATCTTGTTTTGATTTGACTTGCATTTCTCTGAGGATTAGTGATACAGGACATCTTTTCATGAACCTGTTAGCCATTCTTTTTTTTTTAATGACCTGTAAATTTCTTTGCTCATTTTTTAATTAGATTATTTTTGTTGTTGTGGAGTTGTAGAAGTGCCTTATATATGACGGATTTCAACCACTTATCAGATATATGGTTTGCAAATATTTTCACCCGTAGGTTGCCTTTTTACTCTGATGATTATTTCCTTTGCTGTGTCCATGCTTTTTAGCTTACTGTAAACCCACTTACTTAATTTAACTTTTGTTGCTTGGGCTTTTTGTGTCATATTCAATTAGCCATTCCTAGACTGATGTCATGAAGATTTTTCCTCTATGTTTCCTTCTAAGAGTTTTACAGTTTTAGGTCTTACGTTTAAATCTCTAGTCTATTTTGATTTAATTTTTTGCATGGTAAAAGATAAGGGTCCAGTTTTATTTTTTTGCATATGGATAACCAGTTTCTGAACACCATTTGCTGCAGAAATTACTTCTTTTGTATTCTAAGCATCCTTGTCAAAATTAGTTGACCATATGTATATGGGCTTATTTATGGTCTTTCTATACTATTACTCTATTTGTTCCGTTTTATCCCTACATAATACTGCTTTAATTACTGTGAGCTTATATATACTTTGAAATCAGGAAGTGCAATGCTTCCATCTTTGTTCATTTTTAAGATTGCTTTGGTTATCAGGGACTTTTGTGATATCATGTGAACTTTAGGATGGATTTTTCTATTTCTATTAAAAGATGTCATTCAGATTTTGAAGGAATTGCTTTCAATCTGGATTGCTCTTGGTGGTGTGGACATTTTAATTATTAAGTTTTCCAATCCATGAACAGGGGGCGCCTTTCCTAGGTTGGTGCAAAAGTAATTGTGATTTTGCATTGTTGAACTTTGCCATTTGATACTGGAATACATTCTTAAATAAATGTGGTTATGTGATACATAATTTTAATACAGATTTCTGGCCTTGTGGTATTTTGCTAATGACTTATTACTTGCTGTGTATTTTATATTTATTTTATACTACAGAAATGATGTTAGGCAAAAAGCAAATTTGAACGATTTTCCTTTTTGAGTTCAAAATGGATCGTAAAGCAGAGGAGACAACTCAACAACACATTTGGCCCAGGAGCTGCTAACAACCATACAGTGCAGTGATGCTTCAAGAAGTTTTGCAAAAGAGACGAGAGCCTTAAAGATGAAGAGTGTAGTGGTAAGCCAATTGAGAGCAGTAACTGAAGCTGCTCTCTTATAACTAAACGAAAAATTGCTGAAGAACTCAATGTTGCTCATTTTATGGCCAGTCAGCATTTGAAGCAAATTAGAAAGATGAAAAAACTCAATCAGTGGGTGCCTTATGAGCTGACCAAAGATTAAAAAAAAAAAAATCATCAGTTTGAAATGTTGTCTTCTCTTATCCTATGCAACAACAATGAACCATTTCATGATTGGATTGTGACTTGCAACAAAAGGTATATATCATGCAACAACTGGGGACAAGCTTAGTGGTTTGACTGTGAAGAAGCTCCAAAGAGTTTCTCAGAGCCAAATTTGCACCAAAAAAATATCATGGTCACTGTTTGGTGGTCTGTTCTTGACCACGACAGCTCTCTGAATCCTGGGGGAAACCCTTATATCTGAGAGGTATAACTCTATGAAAGTGAAAGTGTTAGTCACGCAGTCATGTCCAACTCTTTGCAACCCCATGAACTGTAGCCCACCAAGCTCCTTTGTAAACAGGATTCTCCAGGCCAAGGTACAGCAAATAGATGAGAAGCACTGAAAACTGCAATGCCTACAGCTGGCATTGGTCAATAGAAAGGGTCTAACTATTCTCCACAACAGTGTCCAACCACAATTGTACAACCAATGCTTCAAAACGTGAAGGAAGTGGACTATGGAAGTTTTGCCTCATCCGCCATATTCACCTGGCCTCTTACCAACCAACTACCACTTCTTCAAGCATCTCAACAACTTTTCGCAGGAAAAATGCTTCCACAACCAGCAGGAGGCAGAAAATGCTTTCCAAGAGTTTTTTGAATCCCAAAGCGCAGATTTACATGCTACAGAAGTAAACAAACTGTTTTCTCAGTGGAAAAAATTATGTTGCTTGTAATGGTTCCTATTTTGATTAATAAAGGTGTGTTTGAGCCTAATTATTAATAAAATCATTTAGAATTAGTGGTTCAAAATCACAATTATGTTTGCACTAACCTATATTTGTGTCTTTAACTTTGTTCACCAGTTGACGGTAGTTTTCAGTGTACAAATCTTTTATCACTTTAGTTGAGTTTATTTTTAAGTATTTTATTTTTATGTTACTGTAAATAAGGGTTGCCCTGATAGCTCAGTTGGTAAAGAATACTTCTGCAATGCACGAGACCCTGGTTTGATTCCTAGGTCGGGAAGATCTGCTGGAGAAGGGAGAGGCTGCCCACGCCAGTATTGTTGGGCTTCCCCTGTGGCTCAACTGGTAAATCTGCCCATAATGCTGGAGACCTGAGTTTGAGCCCTGTGTTGGGACGATCTCCTGGAGAAGGGAAAGGCTATCCACTCCAATATTCTGGCCTGGAGAATTCCATAGACTATACAGTCCATGGAATCACAAAGAATCAAACATGACTTAGTGACTTTCATTTTAACTGTAAATAAGATTGTCTTCTTGATTTTCTTTTTGGCTAGTGTGCCCTTAACGTATACAAGTGCAACTGACTTTCATATGTTAATTTTGTGTTCAGCTATTCCAGTATTCTTCCCTGGAGAATCCTAGGGACGGTGGAGCCTGGTGGGCTGCCGTCTATAAGGTCGCACAGAGTCGGACATGACTGAAGCGACTTAGCAGCAGCAGCATTTTACTGAATGTATTAGTTAGTCTCACATTTTTTGTACAGCAATTAGAATTTTCTGCAATAAGATCATTTCATCTCCAAACAGAGATAATTTTACATCTTCTTTTCTGATTTGGACACCTTTTGTTTCTTCCTTGCCTAATTGCTCTGGGTAAAATTTCTAGTACTATGTTTAATTGGGATGGTAAGAGTAGTTATCCTTGGTCCTAGAGGAAAAGTTTTTTTACCAAACTTTATGATGATAACTGTGGGATTTTCATAAAAGGCTTTCATTATGTTGAGGTAAATTTCTCATATACATAATTTACTGAGTTTTTTTGTACTTAAAGAATGTTAACTTTTGTCAAATGCTTTTTCTACATCAGTTAAGATGGTCATCTGGCTTTCACCTTTCATTCTGTTGAAATGTATCACATTAATTGATTTGTATATCTTGAACTATCTTTGCATCCCAGGGATAAATTCTACATGGTAATTATGTATGATCTATTAAAAATGATGTTGAATTCAGTTTACTAGCATCTTATTGGAGATTTTTGCATTTGTATTCATCAGGGATATTAGCCTGTAGTTTTCTTTTCTTGTATGATCTTAGTCTGGCTTTGGCATCAGTATAGTAGCAGGTCTCAAAAAATGACTTGAAAATGTTCCCTCTTCCTCAAATTTTTAGAAAAGGTTTAGCGTTAATTCTTCTTGAATAACATATAGACCAAATGGATTTATAGATATACAGAGTATTTTACCCAGCAACAACAGAAAACAGATTTTTCTCAAGAGCCTGTGGTACATTTTCTAGAGTAGATGACATTTTAGTTCACAAAATAATTCATAAAAAATTTAAAACATTAATACCAAGTAATAAAAAATAATACCAAGTATTTCTTCCAATCACAATGATATTAATATTAACCTAGAAATCAATAATAGGAGGGAAACTGGAAAATTCACAAATGTGTTAAAATTAAATAACTGGCTTCTGAAGAACAAATAAGTCAAAAAAGAAACCATAGGGAAATTAGAAGATACTTTGAGACAAATGAAAATCAAAGCACAACATATCAAAATTTATGTGTTGTTGTTTAGTTAGTAAGTCATGTCCAACTCCTGTGACCCCATGGAGAATAGCCCACCAGAGTCCTCTGCCCATGAGATTTCCCAGGTGATAATACTGGAGTGGGTTGCCATTTCCTTCTCCAGGGGATCTTCCCAACTTGGGGATCAAACCCACATCTCCCACATTGGCAGACAGATTCTTTATCACTGAGCCACCAGGGAAGCCCCATTAAAACTTATAGGATGCAGCAAAAGCAGTACTAAGAGGGACGTTTGTAGCTATAAATGCCAGTGTTAAAAAAGAAGAAAGATCTTAAATAAATAACAAATTTTATACCTCAAAAAACTAGAAAAGGAAAAGAAAAAAAAAAAAACTAAACCTGAAGTTAGCAGAAGGAAGGAAACAGAGCATAGAACAGAAAAACAGTATGAAAAAATCAACAAAAGTAAGTTGCTTTTTTGAAAAGATAAACAAAATTGACAAAATTAAGGTAGATTAACCAAGAAAAAAAGAAAGAAGATTCAAATTAGAAATGAAAGACTATAAATGATGCCATAAAAACATGATTGCAAGAGACAACTGTGAGCAATTATATACCAGTTTATCAGGTAATAAAGAGAAATGGATAAATTCTTGGAAACAAACAACCTATCAAGAATGAATCAAGAAAAAATATAATATCTGAACAGAAACCAGTAATGAATGAGACTGAATCTGTAATCCAAAAGTGTACAGGATAAAATGGATTCACTGATGCATTTCTTATTGGTTTTTAACATAAATTTAACAGGTTTAATTGGTTTTTAACATAAATTTAAATTTATCAACTTGTAATGATAATATACATTTATACTTCAACTAGGTGAAAAATTTTTTATGTGTAATATAGGCAGAAAATTGTTCACTTCAACTTATCTGTAGAAGTCTTCCTATATCTGAAAAAGAATATTTAGGTATTAACAAATCTTATTTAACTTATATGCAGAGGACATCATGAGAAACGCTGGGCTGGAAGAAACACAAGCTGGAATCAAGATTGCCGGGAGAAATACCGATAACCTCAGATATGCAGATGATACCACCCTTATGGCAGAAAGTGAAGAAGAACGAAAGAGCCTCTTGATGAAAGTGAAAGAGGAGAGTGAAAAAGTTGGCTTAAAGCTCAGCGTTCAGAAAACTAAGATCATGGCATCTGTTCCCATCACTTCATGGGAAATAGATGGGGAAACAGTGGAAACAGTATTAGACTTTATTTTTGGGGGCTCCAAAATTACTGCTGATGGTGATTGCAGCCATGAAATTAAAAGATGCTTACTCCTTGGAAGGAAGGTTGTGGCTAACCTAGATAGCATATTTGAAAGCAGAGACATTACTTTGCCAACAAAAGTCCATCTAGTCAAGGCTATGGTTTTTCCAGTGGTCATGTATGGATGTGAGAGTTGGACAGTGAAGAAAGCTGAGCGCCGAAGAATTGATGCTTTTGAACTGTGGTGTTGGAGAAGACTCTTGAGAGTCGCTTGGACTGCAACCTTGAGATGGTTGGATGGCATCACTGACTCGATGGACATGAGTTTGGGTAGACTCCAGGAGTTGATGATGGACAGAGAGGCCTAGCATGCTGCAATTCATGGGGTTGCAAAGAGTCGGACACGACTGAACAACTGAACTGAACTGAACAAATCCAAATGCTATGTGTTGTTTATGGCACTAAAGACTTTATTGTGTTTAGATTGATGGTAATGTATCTGACTATAGAATCAAAATTACATTGAAGTAGATGGTCAGCCTTTTGAAGACCAAAATAGAATCAAAACAGCTGATTTTGGTAAAATATCAAAATCAATGCCCAGCTTCAGTACATTCCTGGTTTGTATTATATACATTACAAGAGATAATGTAGAAATTCTTCTGTATTGTATATCTTAAGCATGACCCAAGTGCTCTTGACTTAAAATTGTTTGAATAAAAATGCTTATATATTATATTTTTAAATACATTTTTTATTTAGTAGGTTGATTCACTTTTTTACAAAGCATTTTTCTTGCACATGAAGGAAGGCAATACTGAACTAAATAATATCAGGTACCCAAGCCCATTGGCTTAAGGCAGTTCGGTTTCAAGCTTGGGCTTCCCTGATAGCTCAGTTAGTAAAAAATCTACCTGAAATGCAGGAGACCCCAGTTCCATTCCTGGGTCGGGAAGATCTGCTGGAGAAGCGATAGGCTACCCACTCCAGTATTCTTGGGCTTCCCTTGTGTCTCACCTGGTAAAGAATCTGCCTACAGTGTGGGAGACCTGGGTTCCATCTCTGATTTGGGAAGATCCCCTGGAGAAGGGAAAGGCTACCCACTCCAATATTCTGGCCTGGAGAATTCCGTGGACTACAGTCCATGGGGTTGCAAAGAGTTGGACACTACTGAGCGACTTTCACTTTCAAAGTTAAGAAAGTTTCTATGAAATAAAAAAGACTATTTTAAAAATTTAAATAGTTAACACTGGAGAACTAAAATTCACAGACTAACTGCTTTGGAAAATAATGCTCAGATTACAAATTTTAAAAGATATTTTAGTTAAGTGCCAAATTTGTAATACAGCTAAAGAGATCGACAACAACATTTTTCAAACATATGATTATCACTCTCTTTTGTTTTTTAGATTTAATACCTCCACTGATAACAGGAATTGTGCTCAACAGTATGCAGAATAATTGATGCTTTCTGTAACCTAAGATACTAATTTTATAAAAGCTGGGTTTTTTTCCTTTAATGTTGTGTCAAATGTCCTGGAGTGAACAAGTTGAGTTCGAAATTAATGAATAGTTCATGTTTTGCCTGTGAGCCAGTCTTGCCTTACTAAGGTGGTGAGAATTTCCAAAAGAAAAGGAAAAGAAAGATAAAAATAAAAACAAAACACATTAATGTGTAGTTACAGGTGTACTTCAATTTTTAAAAGTCCCATTATTCTGTACCCCATGGTGGCAACCAAAACTGCCTGCTAATTGACAAGAGGCCTTCAGCCTTGCTGTGACAGTTGTCATTCAGTGACACTGAAAACAAATAAATATAAAAATGTTTGCCTTCCTCTGTGCAAATTTGAAAACCATTTCCAAAGTTCCTCTATTATATGGCAATTAGTGGTCAATGGGAACTGAACTATTTCAGGCAAAATTAATCATTTGCTCTAACTACCTGGAGTTATATTTTGTAGCTATGTTCAGCAAATGAAAACATATTTTTGAAGCTTTGAATACACTGAACATAAAAACCTTGGGGACAAATACCGATACTTTTGTTCATTATGATATACTTCAACCATTTATAGCTAAAATATATATATCTATGAACATTGAGAATTGGTACTAAAACATCTCATCTTCTCAGACTGATGAGACTCTCAAGGACACAGCTCTTTAAAATGATTTGAAGGAAAGTACAAAAATCTATTGTGTCCACAGAAGATATTTTCCTGACATCAGAGTGAAAAATTTTCTTCAAACACATGAAGGAAACCCTCTTCTCACCTACAATAATAGGCGATATTGGCTGAGAATTTAGTATGTGTCTGACAGGGGGTTTTGCCGTCAACCAGCTTGAGTTTCAAAACCTCCAAGTGTCTTACCTATATTATCTCACTTAATTCCCACAGCATCAGTATGATGGAAAGACTAGTGTTTCTTTTTCCATGAGGAAATGAGACACGGAAAGGTTAGGGAACTTGCTGGAAAGAACTTAGCCTAGAAGCGATGGAGCCAGGGCTTGAACAAAGGTAGCCTCCCTCCAGGGCCCTCTATAGCCATCTCTGGAATTAACCACTGCATGGTCTGTGGTGAAAGAACTCAAGGGAAGCTTTGTGAAAGATTTGATTCCATTGTCCTGCATCCTTTCAAACATGTTTTTGAGGCTATTATTTGCACTAATAAGTGTACCACAGACTTCATTAGAAAAGTAATCTTTGTTTAGGTAACTCACTAAAGATTCCTGTCTCTCTCTCTCTCACACACACACACACACACACACACAGAATCTCTCCCACCCCCAAGATCTTCTCTATCACTTCTTCCACTCTGACTGACACTCACCCCACTCTCTTCAGGGTGTCAGGCCATCTTACTGTTCCTCTACTCACTTGGCCCACTTCTACTGTAAGGCTTTCATGCTGACTGTGTTCTATACTTGGAGTGCTCCTCCCTTGATACTTCCATAGATATCTCCTTGAATCCTTTCAACTCTTTGCTCAAATGTAACCTCCTCAGTAAAGCTGGTGTTTACCTCCCTCTTTAAGAAAGCAACACCCACCCAACCCTCCCATAGCTCTTAACTCTTTACCATAGTACTTCTCACCTTAAAATAGATTATACATTTAGTTACTAAACATGTGTATACTATCTGTCTGAACCTCCTGGAACAAAAACTCTACACCAGTTTTGTTTTTCTTTTTTCACATGTTGCTCTGAATGCTACATCCCAAATATGGTCAGTTCTCAGCACACACTTGAGGTTGGATAAATATATGTTGAATGAATACCTAATTTTATGGTAAAACTTTTCACAAGCAAGCAGATTCATTCTTGTCTTTCTGTAGTCATTATATGAGCCAAGGTAGGCCCTCATGCCTTTCTAGATCAAAACTGATTTGCTCTATGAGTATATTTATTCCATTAAATGCTATTGTTTTTAAGAAAATTTTGAAATTTCAATTCGTATTAAAGGAAGGATGATATTAATATTCGGTCAAAGAAAATATAAGTTCAGAAACACTGTTCTAAAGCACCTGGCCCAGTTCCAGTCATGTAGCAAGTGTTCAATAAATTCTGGTTGAATGAGTGCTCATTAAGTACCATGGGGTGCAGAGGAGATTAGAGGCCACATGTTGAATAGTAATCACTGACAGAAGTTCACATTAAATTCCGTGTAGGAATATTGTGTTTATTGGAGTAAGTCATAAATAAAATAAGCTAAGGCTTTGAAATGACTGATGATGACCGTTTGGGATCCAGAAGTGCTGAAGCAGAACTACAACGTACTAGTAGGTTTGTAGAAGCTGTTAATAAAGATGATGTTATTTGAAGACTCACTAAGAAATATGGCATCACTGAAAGGTTAGAAAGTCACAGTCTTCTGAATAATATGATGCCATCAATTTCCAGCCAAAATTCACCCTTTCTAGGCTTTTTTCTCATTGCTTTCACCCTCCTATCTTACTTTTCAGATATTTATTGTAAATACTCAAATGCACCTTCCTCCTTCAGATGTGTGCATTAACCCTTATAGGACATTCTACTTTACTCAGATGAGTTTATAGGTAGTGTCTTCTATAAGACTGAGCTCAAAGTTTACTAATCCTTCTGTGCTTTCCATGACCTCTTCCTGATCTAGGTTAGATATCTTTCCTCTTTGTACCCAGAGCCCTTTGTATTCATACCATTTATCATATGAAACTGTAATTGTCTACTAACCTGTGTGTTAAGCAACATGAAACTGTAAATTCCCCAGACATGCTTTGTGGGTTTTATCTCTGGGCCCTTAAAGCAGAATATAGAGCCAGACACATAATCTCTAAGTCAACTTGATTTATTTTCCATTTGCAAATACATCATAAGGATCCTGAAGACTGGACTGTATTTCTAGCACTTTCGTGTGAACTGTAGTACCTTACAAAGGGCCTGGCACACTTATGTGTTCAAAAAGTTGTCTTGTAATTATTAGCACTTGACTAAAGTAAAGTACTATTTATGAGGTTCACAGGCCATAGTGTTGCCAAGGAATGGTTGAGGAACAAGATACAAAGTGCTTAAAAACTATTTATTAATATGTTGAATCCTCTCTTACTTTTCAGGAAAACCCTTACTGGTTGTTTAAGATTCAAGCCTAATATCACTTCTTCCAGGAAACCTGCTCCTCTGTATTCCCTAGCATTGTAATATATGCTATTGATATTAAAATTGTTCTCATCAAGGTCAGCAATGAACCAGGGATGTTGATTCCTTGTGAACTGAATTCCTCTTTCTCATTTGATATAGTAAACAATTTCTAAATTCTTAGAATTCTCTATTCTTCGGCTTCCTTGATGCTGCTCTGTCTTGGTTCTACCCCAATAACTGTTTCTTTCAGATTTCTGTTCAGGTATGTTTCTCTTCCTCTCAACTACATCTCCATTTATTCCATTCTTTCATTAACTGGTTAAAGATTTATGGAGAACTACCATGTGACAGACATTAATTATATTGAAACATTTCTCTATATCTATCCTTTTAACAGTTATATAAGAAGGAATTTACTTTATAGAGAATCCAACTTTGTGTCTGACTCTCTCTGCTCTGGACATGTTTCTCTCTTGGAAAACATGACCACTCTCATGGTTTTAAAGCTCACTATATATGTAAGACACATGAATTCATATTTCCAGTCCTGATTTTATTCTTAAACTTTGAATTCTTGTCTCAAAGTTTAAAAAAATTTTTCCCATTGAGATGATTCTGTCATACCAACTTAAATTGTTCTTAGATACTGACCTGATGCCAGGACACAATAGCCTCAAGATCTCTTTGAAAGACTTGTGGCCTCAATGTTTCTTAGTAGAGATTTTCAGGAAGAATACTTTACAATGAGAAAAAAAAATACCGATTTTAAATGCATTTCTTAATCGAAAACTGTCATCCATATCCAGATAGTTCATGTACATAGACACACACACACACAACCCACGAGTTACTAAAGAGTAGTAAGTTGACCCAGTGTCCCAATGTGATTGGAAGGGAACCAAAAGACAGTTTCAATTTAATATTGATAAAGTTTTTATTGGCCTTTGATAACCATCTTAGAAGTGTCTATCCCTTTTGCAAGGAAGGATACTTTGTGTTGCAGCAGCTTTTTTTTGTTGTTTTATAGATTTGAGGACTTTTCAGGCCTCTTTGTCATCCCTACATGTCAGCATGGATATTTCAACTTTCACTTACTGCCTAGTTTATTTCATTCTAATTTATGGTTATAAACACCAAATTCCAGCTTCAATCTCTGTCCTAAGCATCAGATTCATATTTCTCTTTGCCTATGCAATGTGTCACCTAAGCATCTGAGACAGATTGCAAATTTAAATATCTAAAAACAGAACTCTTTGTTTCCCACCTTCTTTCTCAATATGATTATTTTCTAGTCTTCCTTATCTCAATAAATGTCATCAATGTACATTCAATTGTTCAACCAAGAGCCTTGAAGATTACCTTGATTTCTTCTTCTTTTTTTTTTTTTTTTTTGGCATCCCACTTTTTAATTCACCAGCACATCCTGTTGACTCTACCCTCAAATATATCTTGAATCAGTTTGTTTTCTAGAACTTCCTTCATTATCATCCTAGACTCTCTCTCTCATTTCTTATCTCAAATACTGAGAAACCCTCTCAAGTTGTTTCCCAGAATTCACTCATGTCTTCCTATTGTCTCTTCTCTACCCTAAAACCATTGTGAAACTTTGAAAACAAAAGTCAGTTTATGTGGCCTTACTCACTGTTCTACTCCCATGTAAAACCATACCACTTAATAAAATCCTGTCTCACTAATATCATCTCTGTTCCTGGTTCAGTAAACAACATTTTCCTAGATCTTCCTGTTGTCACTCAGATATGCCAAGTTCATTCTGTCCGAGGGATTTTCACCTGCTCTTATCTCCATCTAGAATATTCTCCCCCACATGCATTATAATGTATGTCTATGCTCTAATATCACCCATTCAGAATTTGTCCCTGACTATCCTATTGAAATAGCATACCTTTTGTCTCTTTCCATAAGTAACTTTATTTTCTAAAATTACATTCATGTATTCACATGCTCTTCACATGTTGACACGAAAATGTCACCTCAGTCTTTCTCATCCACTGGCTATACCTTTTCTGAAGTATTTTTTATATCTAGAGTAAGAGATCAATATTTGTCAAAAGACTATACAAATGAGTCATACACCTCTCCATCACCCATCGTGGATAAGCCAGAGGAAGTATCTGCCATGTGGGCAAGACCTGGCTGACACTTGTGCTACACCAGATGGAGCAGAAACATATAGATCCAGAGAGAAATAACATCTGCCTTAGAGGATCAAAATTAAGGAAGCTTCTTATGTCCTAGAGGAAAACACTGGAAACTACCAGAATGATTATTAAAAGAAAAAAAAGAAAGATTCCAGGAGGATTTCTACAGATTTCCATTATTTTGTCCTCTGTGATATTTGCGGGGAGCTGTTCTAGATCAAGGCACAAAGTCAGGTCAGACAAAAATGCCTTATCCCCCAACACCCCAAGACATCTCAATCAGTTAGTTAGTTCTTGCTGGTCTCATGTGAGAAGAGTCCTACAGCATCAAAGACCTGTCCTTGAGTTAGATCTTCTAGTGAAACAGTTGGCATGTTCTCTTTCACACACTTTTTTCCCCCTTGTTCAACTCATTCATTCTATTCTCTTTCCTCATTCATTAAGATGAAATAATTTCTAACACTGCACTGTAATGGCACTCAGTATTACACTTAAGGTCTTTTTATATTAGCTAAATAAACACTTCTAGGCTGAAGAGATCCCAAGCTGCTGACAAATCTCTGAGGATTAGTTAATTTAAAAGTCTAAAAAGCCATGTATGTTCATGTATGTCACCCTATTGTCCTTTACTTAGGCACTTGTATTTGTTTCCTAGGACTTTCATAACAAATTACCAGAAATTTGGTGGCTTAAAGCAACAGAAGTTTATTCTTTTACCATCTGGAGGTTGAATATCAAATCATGGTGTTCGGTTGGTTCTCCCTAGAGACTTTGCCAGAGAATCCATTTCATGACTTTCTCCTAACTTTTGGTGACTTCTGGCAGTCCTTGCCGTTCCTTGGCTTGCAGATGGCTCACTGCACTCTCTGCTTGTCTTCACAAAACCTTCTGCGTGTGTCTACTTTCCCTTCTCCTATACAGACTTATTGGACTTAGGGCCCACACGTATAGAATGATCTCAACTTAAGTTCCTCAACTTAATGACACCTGTAAAGAAATTATTTTTTTTCTTCCTAAACAGGGTCATGTCCCCAGACTCTGTGATTAGGGCATGGATATATAATTTGGGGAGAAGGAGTCACCATTCAACCCACTGCAGCACCCTCATTTCAAACACTAAGTCTAAACCTCTTTCCATGACTTCCGTTTGCTGTCCCAGTCTCATTTCCTGGCATTGACAATGGTCACAGCTGGGTTTATGGGAAGTACACAGAGACACCCTTCCTCCTTTCAACACTGCCTACTGTACCACTGCAAATGACCCAAGCGACTTTCTCCAGGAAGGAAATGATCATCTGAACTGATGTCTGCCCTTCCCTCAAAGAACGTTAGTGTAGTTCCTTCCAGTCTCTCTTTCTGAGGTGAGTCTAAGAAATGTTCTTCCATCTACAAGGCTGGCGTTCCCCTAGTTGGATTCAAGCTCTAATTCCTACCAGACTCCTCAAAATACTTCTTCTGGAATTAAAGCTCTTTAGGAAGAATAAAATCCCCATATTATATATTCAACCACTTCACTGAATATCTTCTTTGCCTTCTATTCTACAAACCTGTCTCTTCCCTGTGGTCATACCACCTTTGCAATGCTCTCAAGAGATGATATTCTTCTTATTAGACAGGGCCTGGGGTAAATGTCCTCCTTGATCTTGGTTGCTAGTTCCAGAAGATGGCTTCTTTCTCTTTCCTAAGCCTCCCAGGTTTTCGGTGCATATATTCTCAGTTTTTTTTAGAAGCAACAAATGTGCATTATTGAAACATAGACTATATTTTAAATGAGGTATCTTTTTTATTAATTGAAGTATAGTTAATTCATGATGTTGTTTTAGTTTCAAGTGTACAGCAAAGTGATTCAGAAAGATTTTGTACCTGAATTAACTCTTAACTTCTCCACTACTGCTCCTACAATTTTTGATCCTCAGTTCAGTTCAGTTCAGTCACTCAGTCGTGTCTGACTGTTTGCGACCCCATGAACTGCAGCATGCCAGGTCTCCCTGTCCATCACCAACTTCCAGAGTTTACCCAAACCCATGTCCAGTGAGTCGGTGATGCCATCTAGCCATCTCATCCTCTGTCGTCCCCTTCTCCTCCTGCCTTCAATCATTCCCAATATCAGGGTCTTTTCAAATGAGTCAGCTCTTTGCATGAGGTGGCCAAAATATTGGAGTTTCAGCTTCAACATCAGTCCTTCCAATGAACACCCAGGACTGATTTCCTTTAGGATGGACTGGTTGGATCTCCTTGCAGTCCAAGGGACTCTCAAGAGTCTTCTCCAACACGACAGTTCAAAAGCATCAATTCTTCGGCACTCAGCTTTCTTTAAAGTCCAACTCTCACATCCATACATGACTACTGGAAAAACCATAACCTTGATTAGATGGACCTTTGTCAGCAAAGTAATGTCTCTGTTTTTTAATATGCTGTCTAAGTTGGCCACAACTTTCCTTCCAAGGAGTAAGTGTCTTTTAATTTCATGGCTGCAATCACCATCAGCAGTGATTTTGGAGCCCCCCAAAATAAAGTCTGACACTGTTTCCACTGTTTCCCCATCTAATTGCCATGGAGTGATGGGACTGGATGCCATGATCTTAGTTTTCTGAACGTTGAGCTTTAAGCCAACTTTTTCACTCTCCTCTTTCACTTTCATCAAGAGGCTCTTTAGTTCTTCTTCACTTTCTGCCATAAGAGTGGTGTCATCTGCATATCTGAGGTTATTGATATCTCTCCCGGCAATCTTGATTCCAGCTTGTGTTTCTTCCAGCCCAGTGTTTCTCATGATGTACTCTGCATATAAGTTAAATAAGCAGGGTGACAACAGACAGCCTTGATGCACTCCTTTTCCTATTTGGAACCAGTCTGTTGTTCCATGTCCAGTTCTAACTGTTGCTTCCTGACCTGCATACAGATTTCTCAAGAGGCAGGTCAGGTGGTCTGGTATTCCCATCTCTTTCAGGATTTTCCACAGTTTATTGTGATCCACACAGTCAAAAGCTTTGGCATAGTCAATAAAGCAGAAATAGATGTTTTTCTGGAACTCTCTTGCTTTTTCAATGATCCATTGGATGTTGGCAATTTGATCTCTGGTTCCTCTGCCTTTTCTAAAACCAGCTTGAACATCTGGAAGTTCACGGTTCATGTATTGCTGAAGGCTGGCTTGGAGAATTTTGAGCATTACTTTATTAGCGTGTGAGAAGAGTGCAATTGTGCAGTAGCTTGAGCATTCTTTGGCATTGCATTTCTTTGGGATTGGAATGATAACTGATCTTTTCCAGTCCTGTGGCCACTGCTGAGTTTCCAAATTTGCTGACATACTGAGTGCAGCACTTTCATAGCATCATCTTTTAGGATTATCTAATACTTTACTTTGCAGTATCTTGTTTTCCTTCTCCAGTCATTTTAGATGGCACACCACCTTTCTTCCTTTAACTATTCTCATTTCCTATATCTTTCTTTTCTTAGACTCTATTCTTACCAGTAACTAAAGCATCTCATCTTCTGGGTAACAACGCCTGATCTTCCATTCAAGGACAACATCACATCTATTTACAACTCCAAATTCTAGCTGGTTTATTCCTTCAGCTCATCACTTCTTTTCTTATCTAGTTCAGAGTCTCCGGTCTGTTGTTATTATCCTCACTCTTTGCATGTGCCATTCTCTTCCTTGCCCATCATTCTATCATAATCCTTTGCAAAATCCCAACCCTGGTTTAAATCCAACTTTTTCTGTTCTCTCCTGCACCTGTACATATGATTGAGGCTGGAGAAATCACAGCACTGCCAGCTGGACTTACTTTACATTTATGATCTAAATTCTTCTTAGGAAACCTATTAGACCAGCCAATTCACTCTCCCACTCTCCGAAACAACTATTTCTCACCTTTGCTTCACTCTCTAAAATACCAAATGCCTTCCTCTTTCTCATTTTCAGGTGGTGGCTTTGTTTCTCATTTTTCTGAGAAACTAGATGACAAAAACTATTTTCAGTCTCATGACACCAAGTTCATTAACCTCATCTGCACTCTTATATCCAATCATTTTTCTCATAGAGGGAATTAACTCCTCAGACCCCTATGTAAGTAATCCCTCTACTTACATCCTGATAACCAGAAAGAGTCATTTGATTCCATCCCGAATCCATTCCTCTTGCTTTAACCCTTGTTTTGCCGCTTTTTTTTTTCAGTTTTCTTTTATTATTATTATTATTATTATTTTATTATTATTTTTATTTGTTTTGCCATACATTGACATGAATCCACCATGGGTGTACATGTTTTCCCTCCCAGAATCCCCCTTCCACCTCCTTCCCCATCCCAGCATACATAAAGGCCTACCTTAGGGAACGCAGCCCCCTCTGCCTGACTGTTAAACTAAAGTAGCTTTGTTCATAACCCTATCCACCTGTAGACTGCAGGAAGAAAGAAATTAATACATCTCCCTGCCTGAGGCTTTGCCATTCTAGGAGATATTTGCAAGAATTAAATGGTCTTTTTACTTTGTTTCCTGACCTCCCTCCATCTCTGACCCATGAAAGAACCTGGTACCCAGGCCCCAACAAGATGATTATTTTGAGACATTAGTCTGCCATCTTTTTGGTCAGCCAGATTTCTGGATAAAGTCATATTGGTTGCCTCAACACCTTGTCTCCCAGATTTATTGGCCTATTTTGCAGTGAGCAGAGTAAGCTTGGACTTGGTAACATCTGAATACCATTTATTCTTTTTTATAAATTATTTTGTGCCTACAATTGTCCCTGTTTCCTTTTAGGTAATCAAGCACTCCTTCTCTATTGGATATTTTTTCTCAACTTGAAATCATGCTTAACACACGCCCAGTCAATAATAATTTTTTACCTTGCTTCTGCATCATATTCTCCAGTTACCATACTTTTTTCTTCCTCTTTTTGTCAAAATTGACAGCAAATGTTGTTGATTATACTAATGGTTTTAACTTTATTGTTCTGCAATCTCTCTTGAACTTATCCATTTATGTCTTTATTCCCATCATTCCCTTAAACTGCTTTCATCCAGGGAGCTAATTCAGGTGTCAATCCCCAGTCTTGATCTTACTTAATTAACCCTCCACAGCATTTGACACAGTAGACTTCTTCTTTTAGGAAACAATTCCTGTACTTGGTTTCTGAAATAAAATCATCCTGCTTTTACTTCTACCTTCCTGGAAGATTAATTTGTTAAATTGTCTTCCTTTCAACCCCTAAATGTTGGAGTTCCACAGGGCTCAGTCTTCAAACACCTCTAACTAACTTACAACCACTCCCTATATAAATTCACCATTCACACTTGAAGTACCATTCATATAAACTGATGACTCCTAAATGTTTATTTCAGTTCTCATCTCACCCTTGCACTCCAAATTCACTGCTTAACTACTTATATGAATCTCTGGTTGGAGACCTAATGTGCTTCTCAAATATCACATATCCAAAATTCAAATTCTTTGTTTACCTCTCAAACCTGCTGCTCCTCAGGTCTCCCTCAGTTTTGTAAATAGTACCATCACCTGCTCAAGTGCTCGAAAGATTTTACAAGCATTCTTTCTTTTTTTCCTCTTTCCTTACTGTGTCTGATGCATTGGCATGGCACGTTTCTTCCAAATACATCCAAATCCTAACTACTTCTTATCAATGCCACCACTACCATCCTGGCTCTGGTAAACCATCACCATTGATCTACTCCACTGTAATAAGTGCCCTGAATGTTCTGCTTCTGCTCTGCCCTCTACTGTCAACTCTCCATGCAAACAGACAATGAAATCTTGAAAACATTTGAGGCAAATCATATAACATTGTTTTATTTCACTTCAAGTCAAATTCAAATCCTCCACTGTGACCTCTAAACTTTTTCATAATCTGGCTTCAACTTCCTCTTCTATCTCATCTTGTGACCTTCCTACCAGTTCTTGGCAGTTCCAAACTTCCCTGTTTTCTGTTCTTAAAACCAACCAAGCTTAGTTCAGAATGCCTCAAGGCCTTTGAAACATGCCATCTGTTGTCACGCTCTTCCCACAGAAACTGACATGCTCTTCCCTCTTCATTCCAGCCTTTTTTACAATTATCACCTGCTCATAGTAGAGTCTCTTACAATTCCTTCCAAAAAACCTCTCCCCCCAATTTCTTTCTCCCCATTCCTTGCTTTATGTTGTTTCATAGCACATATCATCCATTGACCTTATATTTTAGGAACAATTTTAGATTTATAGAAAAATTACAAAGATGCTGTAGGAAGTCTCTATATTCTACACATCCAGGTTCCCGTATTATTAACATCTTAACTTAGTACACTTGTCAGAATGAGTGAAACAATACTAGTTCAATATTAAAGTCCATGTTCTATTCAGATTTCCTTAGTTTTCACTTAATTGTCCAGGATCCCATCTAGAGTATCAGAGTACATTTATTTGTTATGTTTCCATAGGCTTCTCTTAGCTTTGATAATTTCTTATGTATTACTTGCTTTGTATGACTTTTAAAGTTTTCAAGAGAACTGGTAATGTATTGTGTGAAATGTCTTTTTGTTGAAATTTCTGGCTTGTTCTTTTTTCCCTTCATTTTTAGCCTGGGATTGCATGTTTTGAGGAAAAAGACAGCAGAGGTAAAGTGCCATTTTCATCCCATCACATCAGGGATATATACTGTCAGCACAACATCACTGCTGAGGTAGTGTTTGTCAGGTTTCACCACTGTAAAGTTATTCCCTCCCCACCCTTTTCCATATTTTGCTCTTTGAAATTATTATGTATAGTCCACACTAAAGGAGTGTGAATTTACTCTCCACCTCCTTGAGGGCAGAGCAAGTATTGTATCTTTTAATGTTTTTCCTCTCTCCCACCTATAACACATGCCCAACTTGAGATGCTGATTTCCATTGCCTAAAGAAGTGTCCAGTAGAGCTCCTATCACACCTAGGTTCTCACTAAGTATTAACCACTTGAATGACAATCTCTCACCACATATACCTATTTCTACCTCTGAAGCACTGCACAAGTACTTTCACCTACCCCTTTATCTTCCCCTTCTTCCCTTTTTCCACATCTGGGAGATAAATTCTCACCACTCTTAAAACTCAGTTCTTTATATATGCTTACATTTCAAGGCAAATTCACATATACATTTCAGTCTAACTAGCATATAACTATATTACTGTGCATATTACTCAACATCGCAATTAATTCTTCCCACTTGTGCCTGCTGACACCCTGATGAGCCTCTTGAGGCTTATTCCTCTTTGTCTGAACACCTAGTGGTAAGCCTGGGCTAGTGTGAAATGTTTCTCAGTGTTTCCTGATTGAATGAGGAGACTCTAGACAAATAGCTTGAGTCCGACTGTCGCATGGTTGATGTTTTCTAGCCTGTTCCAAGCACCTGACCCAAGCCATGTGCAGCGCCTCCACCCTGAAATGAAATGACTCTTTCTCTTTCTGATATCTAGTCAGAGCTTTGTTATGTTATAATCACGGAACCCTCATCCCTCTCAAAACAGGACCCCTGGAAGAACCGGTTCATGAGCTGAGACCAGGGCAGAAATGAGACTGAAAGAAATGAGAGAGAAGCTGGAATCCAAATCTACAAGCCTAACAATCTAGTCAGCATTTCAGCCAGAGTCAGGGGAAGTAACATAAGGAAATGAGAAGAACATAGGTAAGGTATGTGTTTTTTTTTTTTTTTAAATTCCAACCTTCTTATTTAGGCAGGCTGCATTCTCTGAGCTCATCCTGTGATTTTAATGGTCTGCTGGGCTCAGTCTTCCTGTGGGTGGACTGTGGTACCAGATACTAAACGAGAATGAAGAGCAGAAGCTTCCAAACGAAAAAGACTGCTCATCAGAAATCATATGTGACACTTTTTCATGCCTAATTACAGCACAAATTCCAGGAACTTGGTAACATTCTAGATATGCAGAGTAGCATGAGTATCAACTATTATGAATACACTATTGTATCATGAATTAGAAAACAGATTTTTTTTTGTATTCACTTTCCATTTTGAACAATTTTTTTCATTACAAAAATAAGAATGTTCATTCTAGAAAATATGGATGCATGGAACAGTAGAGATAAAAAATAAACGTTTACCCATATTTACTCACTTTGAAATAAATGAACTGATACTTTATGTATCTGCTTCTTTTCAAGTCTTCATAAACATATTTAAAGCAGTTTAAATACAATATGGATATGCTGTGCACTAGGAACTAATATAGAGTTGCAAGTCAATTATACTTCAAACAACAAACAAATGAAATTATAGAAAAAGAGCTCAGGCATGTGGTTACCAGAGGTGGGGGAGTCAAGGAAGGGAGAGTCAGATGAAGGTAGTCAAAAGGTACAAACTTCCAGTTACAAGATAAAGTACTAGTGATGTAATGTACACCATGAAAGTACAATTAGCAGTGCTCTATATTACGTATGTGGAGAAGGAAATGGCAACCCACTCCAGTATTCTTGCCTGGAGAATCCCATGGACAGAGGAGCCTGGTGGGCCACTGTTCATGGGGTCAAAAAGAGTCGGACACGACTAAGTGACTAAGCATATATTACGTATGAAAGTTTAAGGGCACAAATCCCAAGAGCTCTCATAAGAAAAAAAAATTTTTTTTTCTTTTGGTCCGAAAGCATTTATGTCTGTTAATGGAGCTTTATTTTTTTTAATTTATTTATCTATATTTTTACTTTACAATATTGTATTGGTTTTGCCATATATTGACATGAACCTGCCATGGGTGTACATGTGTTCCCCTTCCAGAACCCCCCTCCAACCTCCCTCCCCATCCCATCCCTCTGGGCCATCCCGGGGCACCAGCCCCTAGCACCCTGTATCATGCATCGAACCTGGGCTGGCGATTCGTTTCATATGTGATAATTTACATGCTTCAGTGTATGTCTATATAAGATGATGGATGTTTACTAAAATTATTGTGATAATTACTTCATGATGTATGTAAGTCAAATTATTATGCTGTACACCTTAAAATTATACAGGGCTGTGTGTCAGTTATATCTCGATAAAACTGATCAATTTAAATACATGTATATGTACAACTTTGTACCTTCTTTTTCCAGGTAACATTATAAAAAACAATTTTACATCTTAAAGAAAAAAAAAAAACACCTCAAGGACAAAATTTTAAATGACTCTGAAAGATCTCATCAGGTGGATAACCCGTGATTTTTCAATTCCCCATTTGTGGAGGGGTTTCAATTTTCTTATCATGACTAATTATGTTCTAATTACATTTTTGTCCCAGGACTGGCTACAATGATAGACATAAGCACAACATCCTGAGGGAAAGCAGAAACAGGGTGACTTTACTAGACGGAGAGACCCTGGAAAATTCTCCCCAAAGAGGTGATATGTTAGTTGGTCTTAATATGGATTGGCTAGGGGACAAAATGAGAGGAAGGGTATTGTGAACAGAAGGAATAATAGTTGAGAAAATACAAAGACTTAATAATTCTAACCTATTTTTTCCTTTTAAATAATTATAATCATTAAGGGGTTCTTTTTCAACATCCACCAGTAGCTACTCAGTTTATTCTTAGATTTGGATAATTGTTATTCATTAACATTAATGAATAAAATGGAGTCCATAAGGCACCAGAGCACAAAAATGGAGCCAGGAGGCTACTGGGGAAGTGGGGTCCGTGCTCATTTCCTCTAGTATGGAATGTGCACCATGAACTGGGCCAAACCACAAAAGCATTCTGATAGATGGCTTACCCAACAAACTCTTGCATAGTAGTAGCCTCAGTGAACAGTCACATATAGACAAGAATGGTTCCAGACCACCAGCATGAATCAGAATTCTAGAAATTTATGAAAACTTTCTCCTTTTTCTTTTAAAAATCCTTTGGTTTTCAATTCTCCTCAGAGCACATTTGAGTTTCAACATGAATCTGAGTCTCCTGAATTGCTATTTCTAACCAATCCCCCAAAAATACTTTTGTTGCTTTATAGCATTGGTCTTATTTCTATGTCTACCTAAACAAACAAACAAACAAACAAAAAACCCACCAACAGCAACCTCAAAGAGCATCTCCATTCTCCTGATTTTGTAAATCAAGAAAAATTAGGTCCAAAATAGGACATTCCCCTAGCCCCCATATTTGGTGTCAGTGCTGAGTGGATAAACTGTATTCCCAGCTCCCAATCCACTTCTCTTTCCTACATGCTGCTGTCATTTCCCCATGGTGAATCTTCCCAGTTCCTCCAAGGGTTCTTTCTCCATCCCTTTTGGATCTCAGTCAACTTTTCCCAGTTAGGCCCAGTAATGTTTCAAGTTACCAGTGCTCATTTGCAGAAAAAAATTGAGCCCTTACTATGTTTCACAGATGGTAATACTCTTTAGTGAATTCTCACACCATCCTGAACTAGCATGTCATCCTCTCTCAACAGATGAGAAAGCTGAGACTGAAGCACCAGGTTCTTACAAAATATTACAAAGATTGCTGATGCTGTTGTTCACTCACACAGTTGTGTCCGACTCTTTCCGACCCAATGGACTGTAGCACTCCAGGCTTCCCTGTCCTCCACCATCTCCCGAGTTTGCTCAAACTCATGTCCATTGAGTCAATGATGCTATCTAACCATCTCATCCTCTGTCATCCCCTTCTCCTGCCCTCAGTATTTACCAGTATCAGGGTCTTTTCCAATGAGTTGGCTCTTCGCATCTGGTGGCCAAAGTATTGGGGCTTCAGCTTCAGCATCAGTCTTTCCAATGAACATTCAGGGTTCATTTCCTTTAGGATTTACTGGTTTGATCTCCTTGCTGTTTAAGGGACTCTCAAAAGTCTTCTCCAACACCACAGTTTGAAAGCATCAATTCTTCGGCGCTCAACCTTGTTTATGGTCCAGCTCTCATATACATACATGACTACTGAAAAAGCCATAGCCTCGACTATATGGACTTTTGCTGGCAAAGCAATGTCTTTGCTTTTTAATACACTGTCTAGATTTGTGATAGTTTTTCTTCCAAGGATCAAGCATCTTTTAATTTCATGGCTGCAATCACCATCCACAGTGATTTTGGAGCCCAAGAAAGTTAAATCTGTCACTGTTTCCATTGTTTCCCCATCTATTTCCCATGAAGTGATGGGACAAGCTGCCATGATCTTCATTTTTTGAATGCTGAGGTTAAGTTTTAGGCCAGTTTTTTCACTCTCCTCTTTCACCTTTATCAAGAGCCTCTGGTTCCTCTTCACTTTCTGCCATAAAGGTGGTGTCATCTGCACAACTGAGATTACTGATATTTCTCCCTGAAATCTTGATTCCAGCTTTTGCTTCATCCAGCCCTGCATTTTGCATGATGTATTCTGCATAGAAGTTAAATAAGCATCATGTCAATATACAACCTTGATGTACTCATTTCCCAATTTTCAACCAGTCTGTTGTTCCATGTCCAGTTCTAACTGTTGCTTCTTGACCTGAATACAGGTTTCTCAGAAGGCAGGTAAAGTGGTCTGATATTCCCATCTCTTTAAGAATTTCCCACAGTTTGTTGTGTTTCACACAGTCAAAGGATTTAGCATAGTCAATGAAACAGTAGATGTTTTTCTGGAATTCTCTTGCCTTTTCTATGATCCAGTGGTTGCTGCCAATTTGATCTCTTATTTCTGTGCCTTTCTAAAACCAGCTTGAACATCTGGAAGTTCTCAGTTCACATACTGTTGAAGCCTAGATTGAAGGATTTGGAGCATTGCTAGTATGTGAAATGAGTGCAATTATGCAGTGGTTTGAACATCCTTTGTCCTTGTCCTTCTTTGGAATTGGAATGAAAACTGACCTTTTCCAGTTGTGGCCACTGCTGAGTTTTCCAAATTTGCTGGCATATTGAGTGCAGCACTTTCGCAGCATCATCTTTTAGGATTTGAAATAGCTTGGCTGCAATTTCATCATATACATTTGTTCACTAGCTTTGTTTATAATGATACTTCCTAAGACCCACTTGACTGGATGTCTGGCCCTAGAGTGATCGCACCATCATGGTTAACTGGGTCATTAAGATTTTTTCTGTATAGCTCTTCTGTGTATTCTTGCCAGCTCTTCTTAATATCTTTTCCTTCTGTTGGGTCTATAATATCTGTCCTTTACTGTGCCTGTCTTTGTATGAAATTTGAAGTCCAGTGGTATTTGATTACAGATCTTCCATGGGACTAGGGAAACAGAGACTCTTGGAGGGCACAAACAAAACTTTGTGTGCACCAGGACCCAGGAAAAAGAAGCAGTGACTGCACAAGAGACTGAGCCAGACTTGCCTGTGAGTGTTCTCAAGTTTCCAGAAGAGGCACGGGTTGATAGTGGCCAGCCATAGGGTCAGGGACACTGACTACAGCAGTCTTGGGAGGCATGGCATGCTGGTATAAGTCCTTCTGGAGGAGGTCATCATTACCCTTACCATAGTTTGGCCTCAGAACAAAATACAAAGAGATAACACAGCCCTACCCATCAGCAGAAAACTGGATTACAAGGATGGTAAGCAGCAGACACAGGATTTAATCTCAAATTTGTCTTTAGTTCCTTGAAGGGGAGCAGAATTGATTGTGATGCTGAGCAGAGCCCTGTGGGGTTCCTGGGCATGGAGGCTTTTTTGTCCCCCATTTCTTGTAGGCAAAACTCCAGCTTCCATGACCTTCTCAGAGCTCCAAAGTGTAGTACATTTGGTAATCAAGGGAGGAGCAGTAACAAACCACCTGGGGCAAGATTAAAGGGGCCTAAGAGACTCATCAATATGGGAAGACCAACTAATCTCAGCAACTTCAGTCTTTTTGCAACTTTGCAGAAGAAGGAAGAATGAAAGATTGTCACAGGCCTTGATCCTTATCAAAAAACCCTGCCTGAATATATAAGCTCTTCCTATTCACCAGGGAATGGCTACCTAGGTGGCTCAGTGGTAAAAGAATCAGCTGTCCAATGCAGGGGGTGCAGGAGACTCCAGTGCAATCCCTGGGTCAGGAAGATCCACTGGGGTAGGCAAGGGAACTCATTGCAATATTCTTCCCTGGAGAATCCCATGGACAGAGGTGCCTGGCAGGCCATGGCCCATAGGCTTAGAAAGAGTTGGACATGACTGAGAAACTAAGCATGCCTGCATGCACCAGATCACCTTGTCTATCTCCAGAGGAGCTTTTATGCAAGTCAAGAAGTAACAGTTAGAACTGGACACGGAACCACAGACTGGCTCAAACTTGGGAAAGGAGTACAAGTTTGTTTATTGTCTCTCTGCTTATTTAACTTATATGCAGAGTACATCATGCAAAATGCTGAGATGGATGAATCACAAGCTGTAATCCTGATGTTGCCAGGAGAAATATCAAAAACCTCAGATATGCAGATGACATCCTTTTAATGGCAGAAAGTAAAGAGGAACTAAATAGCACCTTGACGAAGGTGAGAAAGGAGAGTGAAAAAAGCTGACTTGAAACTCAACATTAAAAAAAAACTAAGATCGTAGCATCCCGTGCCATCACTTCATGGAAAAGAGAAGGGGGAAAAGTAGAAATAGTGGTATATTTTATTTTCTTGGGCTCCAAAATCACTGTGGATGGTGACTGTAGCCATGAAATTAAAAGATGTGTGCTCCTTGGAAGGAAAGTTATGCAAAGCAAGACAGCGCATTAAAAAACAGAGGCATCACTTTGCTGACAAAGATCTGTATTGTCAAAGCTATGGTTTTTCCAGCTCAATGCTGTTGAATTGATGCTTTCAAATCATGGTGTTGGAGAAAACTCTTGAAAGTCCCTTGAACTGTAAGGAGATCAAACCAGTCAATCCTAAAGGAAATCAATCCTGAATATTCATCGGAAGGACTGATGCTGAAGCTGAAGAAGCTTCAATACTTTGGCTACCTGATGAGAAGAGTCAATTCATTGGAGAAGACCCTGATGCTGGGAAAGACTGAAGGCAGGAGGAGAAGAGGATGACAGAGGATGAGATGAGTAGATAATATCACTGACCCAGTGGACATGAATTTGAGTGAACTCTGGGAGATAATAGAGGACAGAGGAGGCTGGCATGCTGCAGTCCATGGGGTCACAAAAAGTCAGACATTACTTAGTGACTGAACAACAACATTTACCAAGGAGGTATGCATACTTCTTGAGGTGCTAGACTACTGGGTTCCCCTTTGCCTGGCAAAGTAATAAAGCCACTCTTTCTCCTCCATAACTCTGTTTCCATATTTCTGTTTGGCAATAGTACATAGAGAGCCAAGATTTTGGAATCAGTTACAGCAAAATATACCTCTTAGGCATAAAGATTATTTTAGACTTTTTTTTTTTAATTTTATTGAAAACATTACATGTGATTTACAATGTTGTGTGATTTTTCTGCTGTGTAACAAAGTAATTCATTTATACATGTACATACATTCTATTTCATATTCTTTTCCATTATGGTTTATTACAGGATATTGAATATATTTCCTCTCTCTATACAGTAAGACCTTGTTGTTTATCCATTCTATATATAATAGTTTGCATCTACTAATCACAGACTCCCAATTCTTCCCTTTCCCACTGATTATTTTTGAAAAGTTCTGTAAAAGGAACCAAGGTATGGTTTTCAAGAAACATTTGCATTTATAAAGGAAGTCTCCATTTGTAAGGGTGTCTTCTTTTCTATACCATTAAGAGAATGACTCTCAACTTCCAGAAATTCTTATCAAGGAGAAGGCTAGTACTTAAATCTGCAAAATAGCCACACCCTTGTTTACTCTGCTTTGCCTGGTTACCTCACAACACCTTCTTATGCCTTTTGTTGGAGATGGAGACTTGTGCCATCAGGGATCACTCAGCTTTCCTGGGTATCTCCAATGTAAATAGGAGGTATATGTGTTATTAAACTTTTCGTTTTTCTCCTGACAATCTGTCTTTTATTACAGATGAGTCTCAGTCACGAACCTAGAAGGGTATGGGGATAATCATTTTGCTTCCTTAACATCGTCTAATTCAGATGATATCTTTTTTCTATTTTGGTTTGGTTAGAGTACTCTGGTTATTGTACAACTAATTTATAGTAAACAGTAACTAGAGCCCAGATCTCTGGACTTTAGCAATTGTTTTCCTCTTGTAAACCTCATTATGATATCATATAGTAGCTATCAACCCAAAGAGAGATCTGGATCATTGTACATGGTCAGCTTAAACAGTCATTTAAATTTTTCCATCAGTCATTAGCATGGACTCTAGATTAAGTGTACCTGTGTCTCAGTGCTGAAAGTCTCTGATTTTAGCCTGCACTTGACTTTTTAGGGATCCCATTGTTTTGCTGAATACCTTGTTGAATGTGTGTATGTGTGTCAGTTGCTCAGTCATATCCAAATCTTTTTGACTCTATAGACTGTAGCCCACCAGGCGCCTCTGTCCATGGGATTCTCCAGGCAAGAATAATGGAGTGGGTTGCCATGCCCTTCTCCAGGTGATCTTCCCAACCCAGGGATCAAACCCAGGTCTCCTGCATTGCAGGCAGAGTCTTTACTGAATGAGCCACCAGGGAAGGCCTACTCCTCAAGCCAGGTTTCTAAAAACTCTCAACAGATGGAGCACAAAGGGTTAAGTAGCAAACTTATTTATTCACTGAATAAGAGCTAGGTTTGTTTGACTTTTAAATTAGGAAGTGTTGTCAGCCTTAAAAACAAGAACATTGTGAAATGTTTGGTAAAATACTAATTATTTTAATTCAAAAAAGCCACAGCCTATAATTAAATGTTCTCCACTCAACATGTTCTTCTGTTGGCTTGCTTCTTAAAAATAAACAAGAAAAAGAAAAAGTGACTAAGGGGTTGAGTGAGTGAAGTCGTTCAGTCGTGTCTGATTCTTTGCGACCCCATGGACTGTAGCCTACTAGGCCCCTCCATCCATGGGATTTTCCAGGCAAGAATACTGGAGTGGGTTGCCATTTCCTTCTCCAGGAGATCTTCCCGAACCAGGGATTGAACCCAGGTCTCCAACATTGTAGGCAGACGTTTTACCGTCTGAGCCACCTGGGAAGTCCCGCAAGAGGTTGAAGACCTTCCCAGAAACTACTGAGACAGAAATCCTGGAATCATAAAACATTGTCCCCTCGGAAAGCTCTAAAACATATGGACCCTTCTTCCCCCCATTGACTCATTGAATTCACATTGGGAAAATTTCCCAAAGTCACGGAATAAAAGATGCTGCTGCTCTTCAAATATAATAGAGGTGAGATATGTATTATATATGTAATCATTTAGCAGGGAGTAAGAATAAGACCACAGTTTATTTTCAAACCAAATAAAATTTTCAAAATGGAATCTACTTACTATTAACATTGATTTCACTCTTTTTGTCTTTTCTATTGAAAGAAACAATTTGGTGGAATGGGAACTACAGGAACCAGAATGAGGATGCTGGGGTGTGATGATGAAGTAAATGTTGTGGAATCAGGTGCCCATCACACATCAATTCTGCCTCAAGTTCTTTCAGGTTAGTAAGAGACTAATTCATTCACTATTTCATTCAAGGACTTATTATTCAGTCCTTCACCACTGTCAGCCTCTCTTCTAGTCCTGTAGACAGTGAACAGGAAGTCTCCACCGTGCCCTCAAGCATCTAACATTCTATTAGAGAGAAGATGAAGAAATAAAAAGGCCGACAATAAAACAAGCCATTTCCAAATAGCATCGATTATAGTGAAGAACAGATAACAGGCTGGAAAAGTGATACAAAGTGATTCATGGTCCATGTTGCCTCAGTGATTGTGATAAAAGAGAAAGGATTGATTTAGGGTTATGTCTAGATGGGGAGACTTGGGATATTTCGTGGAAAATGCTCCAGTTTAACTGTCCTTTGAATAATGAATTTTTCATGTAGAAACGGGATATCACCTCAAACGGAGAAAGATGGCAAAAGCAGTGTTGGATACAAAGAGGGAGCTGTTCTTATTTCAGGTGTGTAAAATAGAAAGTCTGGTGGCTTTATCTACTTCAGAAATGTTAGAGAAATGAAATGCCAGTCCTTTCCATAGTCTTACAGATTGCAAACAGACCATCTTTTTTCCACATTTATTATTGGTTGTAATAACAATCTCCTATCTGGTCTCACTGACTTCAGCTGCTGAAATTATCTTTCTAAAACACTGCTTCCCAAATTATTTTCACCACAGCCCTCTTTAAGAAAAACTTACTTTGTGATCTATTATAATACCCACATTTCACAAAGCAATACTTACTTACACTACTTACACAGCATTTTAAAGCTTTCTTTTCCATTCTACTTGATTCTATTTCACTACAATAACTTGGTGGTATGGGACATTTCATTGAATTTCATGATCCTTATGGATTTGAAACTCCTGTGTATAGTCCCCAGCTGTAAAGCAGAAATGTTCATACAACTTCCCCTATTTTCTGTGGCTCTTTATTGTCTTCAAAATAAAGTCCAAAATTCTGGGTAGAGTTTAAGATTATGATGATGAAGTCTTTGCCTTCCTCTTGCAGATCACCTCTCACTGGTTCCAGCCCCATCATTTCTTCTGCCACCATCTTGAACTTCTTGTGGTTTCCCAATCCAGCCACCTGGTACTTCTTCATGTACTGTCTTTTCTCTCCATTGTCCAACTCTGATGCACCTCCCCTTCCATCCTCAAATTGTTTCTCAGCCTCCTGGCTTATTTATACTATACTTTAAGCTTGAGGTCACATGGAATTCTTGCAAAAAAAAATCTTCCATATCTGCTAGTCTGAGCTTTGTCTCCAGCCTATATCCTCTCATATTTCTTTGGGTATACCTGCAGGGAAGCCCTTAGATTATTGTGTTATACATTTGTTTCCTTTTCTGTATATTACTGTGGCCAAGACAGGGTCTGAGTTTTTAACATCTGTATCTGTAATACATGGAGCCCAATAGACATTTGATTGATGTTTGACTATTGAGTAAATGAATAAATGTTTCAGTTAACAGGCAAATGAACATAATAAACTCTTCCCAAGGTACCTAATATCTTTATATGTTCATATAAAATTTTCTAGTTAGCTGTGAATCATGTAATTTTATTTCTCTTAGTGTTTTACTGGTTTCCTGGGAGCTGACATTGCTCAGTTGTGTCTGACTGTTTGAGACCCTTTGAACTGTAGCCCATCAGGATCCTCTGTCCATGGGATCCTCCAGGCAATAATAATGGGTTGGGTTGCCATTTCTTCCTCCATGGACTGCATCTTCCCTCCAAGGATCAAAACCTGCATCTCCTCTCATTGCAGTCCCTTCTCCTCCAGATTCTCGGGATCTTAATGAAAACAGTTTGCCAGTGGCCTGTGTGTCTTTAGTTCAGTTCAGTTCAGTCGCTCATATCCAGTGACACTCAAGAGTCTTCTGCAACACCACAGTTAAAGTCTGTCACTGTTTCCATTCTTTTCCCATCTCAGTCACCATCTGCAGTGATTTTGGAGCTCCCCAAAATAAATGATTCAAAAGCATTAAATGATGGGACTAGATGTCATGATTTTCATTTTCTGAATGTTGAGTTTTAAGCCTACTTTTCACTCTCCTCTTTCACTTTCATCAAGAGGCTCTTAGACCTATGCAAAACTCAAGATCAAGCCTTGAGTCTTTGGGGTGGGAACACCAACTTCAAGACCCTAGACTACCAGAGAACTAACCCTAAGGGGTATCAAATAGTGAGAACTCACACAAAGGAAACCACTTTAATACAAGGCCTGGCATCACCCAACCACCAATAGCACCCTGTGCAGGACACCTCATCTAGACAACAAACAAAACAAAAATACAGACCCAATCATCAGCAGACAGGATCACCACCTCACTCAGCCCTGCCCATCAGAGGAAAAACAAACAGACAAAAACTCAGCACAAATCTCACCCTATAAGAAGCTTACATAAACCACTGGACCAACCTTAGAGGACAGAAACCAAAAGGAAGAACGAATTCAACCTTGAAGCCTGGGAAAAGGAGACCTCAAACAAGATAAGTTTAAAAAAAATAATAATGAAAAGGCAGAGAAATACTACACAAATGAAGGAACAAACTAGAAACACAGAAGTCCAAATAAATGAAAACGAAATAGGCAAACTAACTGAAAAAGAATTCAGAATAATGAGAGTAAAGATGATCAAAAACCTTGAAAGCAAAATGAAGAAAATTCAAGACTCAATTACCAAAGACCTAGAAGAATTAAAGAATGAACATGCAGGGACAAACAACACAATTATTGAAATTAAAAATACTCTAGAAGGAATCGATAGCAGAATATCTGAAGCAGAAGGATTAATCAGTGAGCTGGGAGATAAAATGGTAGAAATAACTTCTGAAGAACAGAATAAAGTAAAAAGAATGAAAAGAACTGAGGATCGTCTCAGAGACCTCTGGAACAATATCAAACACACCAATATTTGAGTAATAGGGGTCCCAGAATAAGAAGAGAAAAAGAAAGGATATGAGAAAGTTTTTTAAGAGATTATAGTTACAAATTTCCCCAACATGGAAAAAGAAATAGTCAATCAAGTCCAAGAAGCACTTCAAAGAGTCCCACACAGGATATACCCAAGGAGAAACACACCAAGACACATACTAATCAAACTAATAAAGACTAATATGCAGAGTATATCATGAGAAATGCTGGGCTTGATGAAACACCAGCTGGAATCAAGATTGCTGGGAGAAATATCAATAACCTCAGATATGCAGATGACACCACCCTTATGGAAGAAAATTGAAGAAGAATTAAAGAGCCTGTTGATGAAAATTAAAGAGGAGAGTGAAAAGGTTAGCTTAAAGCTCAACATTCAGAAAACTAAGATCATGGCATCCGTCCCATCACTTCATGGCAAATAGATGGGGAAACAGTGGCTGACTCTATTTTGGGGGGCTCCAAAATCACTTCAGATGGTGACTGCAGCCGTGAAATTAAAAGATGCTTACTCCTTGGCAGAAAAGCAATGACTAACCTAGACACCATATTAAAAAGCAGAGACATTATTTTGCCAACAAAGGTCTGTCTAGTCAAGGCTATGGTTTATCCAGTAGTCATGTATGGATGTGAGAGTTGGACTTTAAAGAAAGCTGAGCACCAAAGGATTGATGCTTTTGAACTGTGATTTTGGAGAAGACTCTTGAGAGTCCCTTGGACTGCAAGGAGATCCAACCAGTCCATCCTAAAGGAGATCAGTCCTGGGTGTTCATTGGAAGGACTGATGTTGAAGCCGAAACTTCAATACTTTGGCCACCTGATGCGAAGAGCTGACTCATCTGAAAAGACCCTGATGCTGGGAAAGGTTGAGAGCAGGAGGAGAAGGGGCTGACAGAGGATGAGATAGTTGGATGGCATCACTGACTCAATGGACATGAGTTTGAGTAACTCCGGAAGTTGGTGATGGACAGGGAGGCCTGGTGTGCTGCAGTTCATGGGGAAAGAAAGAGTCAGACATGACTGAATGACTAAACTGAACTGAACAAAGACTAAACACAAAGAAAGACTATTAAAAGCAGCAAGGGAGAAGCAACCAGCAACATACAAGGGAAACTCCATATGCTTAACAGCTGATCTTTCAGAAGAAACTCTGCAGGCCAGAAGGGAAAGGCAAGATATATTGAAAGTACTGAGAGGGAAAGATCTACAACCAAGATTACTGTACCTGAAAAGGATCTCATTCAAAATTGTTGGAGAAATTAAAAGCTTTTCAGACAAGCAAAAGTTAAGAGAAGTAAGTATCACCAAACCAGCTTTACAACAAATGTTAAAGGGACTTATATAATCAAGAAATAATAGAGAAGAAAAAAGATCTACAAAATCAACCCAAAACAATTAAGAAAATGACAATAGGAACATACATATCAATAATTACTTTAAATGTAAATGGATTAAATGCTCCAACCAAAAGACACAGACTGGCTGAATGGATACAAAAACAAGACCCATATATATATATGTTGTCTACAAGAAACCCATTTCAGACCTCATGACACATATAGACTGAAAGTGAGAGGATGCAAAAATATATTCCATGCAAATGGGAAGCAAAAGAACGCTGGAGTAGAAATCCTCATATCAGACCAAATAGACCTTAAAATAAGGAGTTAAGGAGGGACACAACATAATGATCAAGGAATCAACCCAAGAGGAAAACATAGCAATTGTAAATATCTATGCACCCAACACAGGAGCAACTCAATACATAAGACAAACACTAACAGACATAATAGGAGAAATTGACACTAACACAATAATACTATGAGACTTTAACACCCCACTCACACCAATGGACAGAGCATCAAAACAGAAAATTAATAAGCAAACATAAGTCTTAAATGATACATTAGATGAGATGGATCTCATTGATATTTTCAGGACATTCCATCCAAATCCAGAAGAATGCACCTTCTTCTCAAGTGCACATGGAACATTCTCCAGGATAGACCATATCTTGGGTCACAAATCAAACCTCAGTAAATTTAAGAAAATTGAAATCATATCAAGCATCTTTTCTGACCACAATGCTATGAGACTAGATATCAATTACAAGAAAAAAACTGTAAGAAACACAAACACATGGAGATTAAACAATACATTTCTAAATAACCAACAGGTTACTGAAGAAATCAAAAGGGAAATAAAAAAAATTTCTAGAAACAAAATGACTATGAAAACACAACAACTCAAAACCTATGGGATGCAGCAAAAGCAGTCATAAGAGGGAAGTTTATAGCAACACAATCCTAGCTCAAGAAACAAGAAAAGCACCAAATAGACAGCCTAAGTTTACACCTAAAAGAACTGGGAAAATAAGAAGAACAACAGTAACCAAAAAATTATTAGAAGGAAAGAAATCATAAAGATCTGAGAAGAAATAAATGAAAAAGAAATGAAAGAAAAAAATAGTAAAGATTAATAGAACTAAAATCTGGTTCTTTGAGAAGATAAACAAAACTGACAGACCTTTAGCCAGAGTCATCAAGAAAAAAATAGAGAAGAATCAAATCAATAAAATTAGAAATGAAAAAGAAATTACAACAGACAATGCAGAAATACAAAGGATTAGAAGAGACTATTATGAACATCTATTTGGCAATAAAATGGATAACCTGGAAGAAATGGACAGATTCTTAGAAAAGTGCAATCTTTCAAGACAACCAGGAAGAAATAGGAATTATGAACAACCCAATACAACCACTGAAATTGAAGCTGTGATCAAAAATCTCCCAAAAAACAAAAGCCCAGGACCAGATGGCTTCTCGGGAGAATTCTATCAAACATTTAGACAAGAGCTAACACCTATCCTTCTAAAAGTCTTTCAAAAAATTGCAGAGGCAGGAACACTTCCAAACTCATTCTATGAGGCCACCATCATTCTGAAACCAAAACCAGACAAAGACATCACACACAAAAAAGAAAACTACAGGCCAATATCACTGATGTACATAGATGCAAAAATCCTCAACAAAATTTTAGCAAACAGAATTCAGAAACACATCAAAAAGCTCATACACCATGATCAAGTTGTGTTTATTCCAGGAATGCAAGGATTCTTCAATATATGCAAGTCAAGCAATATGACCATATTAACAAATTAAAAGCTAAAAACTATATGATAATCTCAATAGATGTAGAAGAAACCTTTGACAAAATTCAGCACTGATTTATGATTAAAACTCTTCAAAAATTGGGCATAGAAGGAACCTACCTCAACATAGCAAAGGCCATATATGATAAGCTTACAGCAAATATCATTCTTAATGATGAGAAACTAAAAGCATTCCCCTAAGATCAGGAATAAGACAATGGTGTACACTTTCACTACTATTATTCAACATAGTTCTGGAAGTCCTAGCTACAGCAATCAGAGAAGGAAAAGAAATAAAAGGAATCCACATCAGAAAAGAAGAAGTAAAGCTCTCACTGTTTGCAGATGACATGATACTGTACATAGAAAACTCTAAAGATAGTATCAGAATATTACTAGAGCTAATCAGTGAATTTAGCAAAGTTGCAGGACACAAAATCAATACACAGAAATCACTTGCTTTTCTATATACTAACAATGAAAAATCAGAAAGAGAAATTAAGGAATCAATCCTATTCACCACTGCAACAAAAAGAATTAAATATCTAGGAATAAACTTACCTACGGAGACAAAAGAACTGTACACAGAAAATTATAAAACACTGAGGAACGATATCAAAGATGACATAAACAGATGGAGAGATATTCCATGTTCCTGGGTAGGAAGAATCAATATTGTGAAAAGGACTATACTACCAAATGCAATCTACAGATTCAATGTGATCCCTATCAAATTACCAATAGCATTTTTCACAGAACTAGAACAAAAAAAGTTCACAGTTCATATGGAAGCACAAAAGACCCCGAATAGCCAAAGCAGTCTTGAGAAAGAAGAATGGAGCTGGAGGAATCAACCTTCCTGACTTCAGATTATACTACAAAGCTACAGTCATCAAGAAAGTATGGTACTGACACAGAAACAGAAATATAGACCATTGGAACAAGATAGAAAGCCCAGAAATAAACCCATGCACCTATAGGTACCTTACTTTTGACAAAGGAGGCAAGAATATACAAGGGGAAAAGACAGCCTCTTCAACAAATGGTGCTGGGAAAACTGGACAGCTACATGCAAAAGAATGAAATTAGAACACTTCCTAACAACATACACAAGGATAAACTCAAAATGGATTAAAGACCTAAATGTAAGACCAGAAACTATAAAACTCTTAGAGGAAAGCATAGGCAGAACACTCCATGACATAAATCAAAGAAAGATCCTCTATGACCCCTCTCCTAGAGTAATGGAAATAAAAACAAAAGTAAACAAGTGGGACCTGGTTAAGAAAAAAAGCTTTTGCACAGCAAAGGAAGCCCACAATGAGATACGGCCAACATCATTATTAGAAAAATGCCAATCACAAAAACCACAATGAGTGATACCACCTCACAGTGGTCAGAATGGCCAAAAGATGGTGTGGAGAAAAAGGGAACACTCTTGCACTATTAACGGGAATGTAAATTGATAAAACTATGGAGATTCCTTTAAAAACTAGGAATAAAACCACCATATGACCTAGCAATCCCACTCATATGCCCTGAGGAAACCAGGGTTGAAAAAGACACATGTATCCCATTGTTCGTTGCAGCACTATTTACAATAACTAGAACATGGAAGCAACCTAGATGTCAATCAACAGATGAATGGATAAAGAAGTGTGATACATATACACAATGGAATATTACTCAGCCATAAAAAGGAACACATTTGAGTCAGTTCTGATGAGGTAGATAAACCTGGAACCTATTATACAGAGTGAAGTGAGTCAGAAAAAGAAAGTAAATATCATATTTAAATGCACATATATGGAATCTAGAAAAATGGTTCTGAAGAATTTATTTACGGGGAAGCAATAGAGAAACAGACATAGAGAATAGACTTATGGACCTGGGGAGAGGGGAGGAGAGGGTGAGATGTATGAAAAGAGTAACATGGAAACTTACATTACCATATGTCAAATAGATAGCCAATGGCAATTTGCTGTATGGCTCAGGAAACTCAAACAGGGGCTCTGTATCAACCTAGAGGGGTGGGATGGGGAAGAAGATGGGAGGGAGGTTCAAAAGGGAGAGGATATATATATACCTATGGTTGATTCATGTTGAAGTTTGACAGAAAACAACAAAATCCTTTAAAGCAATTATCCTTCAATAAAAAAATAAATTAAGAACAAAAAAAGAGGCTCTTTAGTTCTTCTTCGCTTTCTGCCATAAGGGTGGTGTCATATGCATATCTGAGGTTATTGGTATTTCTCCTGGCAATCTTGACTCCAGCTTGTGCTTAATCCAGCCCAGTGTTTCATATAATGTACTCTGCATATCAGTTAAATAAGCAAGGTGACAACATGCAGCCTTGACGTACTCCTGTGCATCTTAGCTGAGTACAATCTTTGATTCTATGTTCAGTTGATAAAGTTCTAGAAGCCCTTATTTCCTAATAATCTCAGAGACTGGAGAATCTATGTTGTCTCCTACTGTGTTAAATAATGGAGAAAGTTAAATAGAATATCTTGTTTCAAATACCTTAGAAGATTTACATATCAATGACAATTACAAGAAAAGTATAATTTTCAAGTCATTAATACAGTTAAGAGTTAGGCTTTTTTCTGCACATTCCGTGATTGATAGGATGCATCCTGTAGGATTTTTGTGTGGGCAGTTCTGAGATAAGGAAGGCTGTGTAACAGTGGGGCATGTGATTTAACAGATTTCAGAATCTGGAAAATACAATTGTTTACTTTTTCTAAATGTGGCTAAAAATTACACAGAGTTTATATAAAAATACAAGTCATTGCTTTCTCAGAAAATAAGACAATGCAAAATAATACCCTTATTTTCAGGTGTGCATGATCATCCATACTAATATGCTAATTAATAGATGAAACTGTGGCATTCTTTTATTACGAACTCAGTGGGAATTCTATTAGTGACTTTCCTGGGTGAAGAGATTGATAAAATCATGATGAGACACAGTCTAATTTCCTTACAAATTACAAAAAAACAAAGGAATTTGACTGTTTGTCCTTTGAGTTTGGCTTACTTGGGAACATTAAAAAAAATAAAGCCATAAAATGCAAAAGATATCACTCTTATCTCTGTAGGAGAGAAAGAAAGAAAATTCTGGGGATGAAAATGACTTTAAGATGAGCTCTCTTTTTTGCTCATCAAAGCTGGTGGGAACAGTAATATCTCATCATCATTCACCTGGCAGCAGAGAGATAATGCCCTTTGACCCTGGGATCCTTGCCCTTCCTGCAGCAAATGACTAAGTAGAGCCTCAGCAACCATGAAAGGAAAAGGCGAAGTGAGTGTGAATGGGGAGGGAAAAATGGGGAAAAGTGTTATATTCCCTTATGTCACATTTCCTAGTCTCTACGCCTCTCTTAAGAAAAAAAAAGCAAAAATCACCCCAGTATGTGAGAATTCACAATTCTAGGTTTTTCTTTTCTCAAAAGAATATTTGTGAATCTTTTCAGATTAAAAACTATAACAGCAATAAAAAATCTCATTAGCTTTAAATTCACAGATACAGACCCAGTGTGTCTCTGCTCAAGTAATATAGGGAAACGCCAGTAGATTTGTGTTTTCCTGTTGCTTCTTTTCCCATGAGGATGAAGTCACATCTCCAGCATCATCAAGACCATGCTTAGAAATCTGCTGGTATTTCTCCTGTTCACTTCCGTTCAGTTCAGTCGCTCAGTCGTGTCCGACTCTTTGCGACCCCAGGCCTCCCTGTCCACCACTCCCGGAGTCTACCCAAACCCATGCCCATCGAGTCGGTGATGCCATCCAACCATCTCATCCTCTGTCATCCCCTTCTCCTCCTGCCCCCAGTCCTTCCCAGCATTAGGGTCTTTTCCAATGAGTCAATTATTTGCATGAGGTGGCCAAAGTACTGGAGTTTCAGCTTCAACATCAGTCCTTCCAGTGAACACCCAGGACTGATCTCCTTTAGGATGAACTGGTTGGATCTTCTTGCAGCCCAAGGGACTGTCAAGAGTCTTCTCCAACACCGGAGTTCAAAAGCATCAATTCTTCGTTGCTCAGCTTTCTTCACCATCCAACTCTCACATCCATACATGACTATTGTAAAAACCATAGCCTTGACTTGACGGACCTTTGTTGGCTGAGTAATGTCTCTGCTTTTAGATATGCTATCTAGGTTGGTCATAACCTTCCTTCCAAGGAGTAAGTGTCTTTTAATTTCACGGCTGCAATCACCATCTGCAGTGATTTTAGAGCCCAAAAAGTCTGACACTGTTTCCACTGTTTCCCCATCTATTTCTCTCCTGCAGCATCTAGGAAACCTTAGAGATTTTTTTTTTTTTTTTTTTTTTGTACATAGTGGATTGTGGTGAACTTGTAAGGTGTTGTGCTCTGCTCCTTCTCCTACTTCAAAGACTCACAGCCAATGATGGGTTGATATAGGAGAACAAAGGCCTGACTATCTTGGCCAAGTCTGCTGAGCCATTCAAGCTCCCTGACTTTCTGGGAGGTCAGTCAAGGCTGTCACTGGGGCTGCCTTGGGGCTGACTTCCCTTCTGGCCACACTCCTTTCACTCTCCTGCTTCTCACAGTATCTATTCTCAAAGACCTTTTCAGACAATCCAATTTGCAACATGGAAGCACAAATGTTCATTGGATGGTGAAAATATGGCAAATGATGACAGAATTTTCTCAGTTGAATATAAATGTACTTTCTATTAGCTGATAAACTGGTAAGACTTTTTATCAGTTTACCCTTAGATAGCACTGGGAGTTTGAATGTGTGTGCAGATATTTTCATATAGTTTGATGTTACAAAACCAAACAGAAGCCATTCAGTTGGGAATCAGGATGATGCTATGGTTCAGTATATAGTGGTCCTCATAACTTACCATCGACTTGACCTTGGGTAAGTTGGTCAACTTCTTTAAAACCAAGTGTGCTCATTAATGAACTACCTATACAAAGAGTTTTCGTGAGGACTAAAAACCAGATGAACACAGATAAAGTGCTCAGCACACTGCACAGTATAACATTAGCATTCAATGAGTGTTCTCTCATAAACCTGCTCAGTGATGCAGAGTAAAACCTAAAGTCCCCAGTGTCTACAAGGCCTTACATAACTTGGTCTCCTTTTGCTTTATCCAACCTCTTTTTTCTTACCACTTTCCCCTTACTTGTTGTTTCTACCACACACTAGACTCTCTGCTGTTCTGAAACATCTCACTAGCACAACTCTCCCTTATGATTTTACATTAGTTGTCCCTTCTCTTAGAATGGCTTTCTCATATCTTTTCCAGGTTGTTGCTCAAATGCCCCTTTTCCATGAGATATAGCTTGACTGTTCTATTTTAAAATTGCAACTGGCCCCATGTTCTACCCTCAAAATCTAATACTCTTCACCAGCTCTACAGTTTCGTTTTCTCTTTGTATGTATGCACTACCTAACTTTGTGAAACAAGCTGTAAAGCAAACACAAGAGGAAATAAATTAATTTTACTAAAATTTACGTATATAATTTATATGTGTATACATATGCACACTCATACACATATATGTATGTATACACACATAGTTATATATGGTATATTTATCTTTAGTGTGTATATATATACATGTATATTTCTATTTTCATCTATGAAAGTGGGAGTCTGCTTGTTTTATATACTGTACCATTCCAAACATCTAAAAGTCAGATATATAATTAGTGGTCAATAATAATTTGTTAAATAAAAGTCTAGTAAGTGGGACCATGAAACATACTTCCAGTGTATATTGAACTGATTATTAACAAATTAGGAATGTTTCAACTAGGTGAATTTTCCAAAACTTGTATTTCAATCTCTCTTTGCAGTAGGCATGATGCTAGCTGGAGGGAATATGGAAATGAAAAAGGTCCAATCCTTGCACTTAAAAACCTCGTGGTGGCGCACCCTGTGATGCACAACCAGGAAGATGTTCTCTGTTGCCCTCAGCTGTCAGTCCAATCTAGGAATAACACTTCCTTGAAGGAAGTAGCCTTGTCCAAGACCATGTATACTTCCTAGGGGAAGCCTGCTTTCCATGACTGGTCAAGGAGGTATTATAAAGCCCACGTCTCCTTGTCCAGCTCAGGTCAACTCTAAAGGATCATCCCAGTGCCCAAGATCCTGATGAAAGGGATTAAGATCCTCATTGTGGCCCAGCAAAGCTCAACTCCTCCCTCTACTCAGTCTTGCTCCCTGTACTCTTCCCACGGTGTGCACGCTAAAAGCTTCCCCAACAAGCTTTCTGCATCCTAATCTCCATTTGAGAATCTGCCTAGTCTCAGCTCGCAAGAAACCCAAACTGCCAGATTCATACTATATTCATTTTTCTATTGCTGTGGAGCAAATCACCACAAATATAAACAGCTCAAAACAAGGCAAATCAATACTCTTCTGCACAATAATAGTCTAGCATATGTCAGCTTGGTCCTCCACTCAGGGTCTTTAAGGCTGATATCAAAGTGTTGACCCCATATCCTCATCTGAAGGCTTTGCTAGGGAGAATATCTATTTACAAACTTCCTCATGTTGCTGCCAGAGTTCATTTCCCTGTGGTTGCAAGGCCAAGGTCCATCAGTTTATAAAAACCTCTTGTCCCATGGCCTTATCCATCACTCCTCTCATGCTCTCACTTAGAATCTCTGACTTCAGAAATGTTTTAGTCCTTTTAAGGACTTCCATGATGAAGTCAAACCCATTCAAGAAATCTTCTTCTTAATTAACCCCAAGTCACCTTATTGTAACCTAATCACTGAGAGCAACAGCCATCTTAGTCTCAGATCTCATCCATGTTCAAAAGGAGAAGGTTATATACCAGAAGAAAGGAATCTTGGTAGCCATCTGAGAATTCTGTCCAACATACACATTCTAGGGGAAGAGAGAGAGATGCAAATAATTAGAGTGTGATCTTGGCTCTATCTGAGAAAAAAATTATAGTACAGAGGTAGCACAGAAGTTCACTGAAAATTAAGAAGTTGCCTCCATAAAGAAAGATGGCATTTGATTAAGAAAGTGAAGGCAAGAGGAGAATTCCAGGCAAGAAAGTTACATATTATGAAATGTACAAGAAAATGAAGGCCTCAAGTGGCTTCAAGTTTAAATGTCAAGTAATTCCTTACATTGTGTATTGCCACCTGCTTATTTACCTTATGTGCAGAGTACATCATGGAAAATGCCGGGCTGGATGAAGCACAAGCTGAAATCAAGATTGCCAGGAGAAATATCTATAGTCTCAGATACACAGATCACACCACACTTATGGCAGAAAGAAAAGATGAATTAAAGAGCCTCTTGATGAAAGTGAAAGAGGAGATTGAAAAAGTCAGCTTAAAACAACGTTCAGAAAACTAAGATCATGGCATCTGGTCCCATCACTTAATGGCAAATAGAAACAGTGAGAGACCTTATTTTGGGGGACTCCAAAATTACTTCAGATGGTGACTGCAGGCATGAAATTTAAAGACACTTGCCCTTGGCAGAAAAGCAATGACCAATCTAGACAGCATAATAAAAATTAGAGACATTACTTTTCCAAAAAATGTCCGTCTAGTCAAAGCTATGGTTTTTCCAGTAGTCATGTATAGATGTGAGAGTTGGACTATAAAGAAAGCTGAGCACTGAAGATTAAAAAACGCTTACTACTTGGAAAGTTATGACCAATCTAGACAGCATATTAAAAAGCAGAGACATTACTTTGCCAACAAAGGTCCATCTAGTCAAGGCTATGGTTTTTCCAGCAGTCATGTATGGATGTGAGAGTTGGACTATAAAGAAAGCTGAGCACCAAAGAATTGATGGTTTTGAACTGTGGTGTTGGAGAAAACTCTTGAGAGTCCCTTGGACTGCAAGGAGATCCAACCAGTCCATCCTAAAGGAAATCAGTCCTGAGCGTTCATTGGAAGGTCTGATGTTGAAGCCAAAACTCCAGTATTTTGGCCACCTGATGTAAAGAGCTGACTCATTTGAAAAGACCCTGATGCTGGGGAAGATTGAAGGTGGGAGGAGAAGGGGACAACAGAGGATGAGATAACTGGATGGCATGACCGACTCGATGGACATGGGTTTGGGTAGACTCTGGGAGTTGGTGATGGACAGAGAGGCCTGGCGTGCTGCAGTCCATGGGGTTGCAAAGAGCTGCACATGACTGAGAGACTGAACTGAGCTGACTGAGCACTGAAGAATTGATGCTTTTGAACTGTGGTCCTGGAGAAGACTCTTGAGAGTCCCTTGGACAGCAAGGAGATCAAACCACTCAATCCAAAAGGAAATCAGTCCTGGATGCTCATTAGAAGGACTGATGCTAACGCTGAAACTCCAATACTTTGGCCACCTGATACAAAGAACTGACTCAATAGAAAAGACCCTGATGCCGGGAAAGATTGAAGGTGGGAGGAGAAGGAGACAACAGAGGATGAGATGGTTGGATGGCATCACCAACTCGATGGACATTGAGTTTGAACAAGCTCTGGGGGTTGGTGATGGACAGGGAAGCCTGGCATGCTGCAGTCCATGGGGTCGCAAAGAGTTGGACACGACTGAAAGACTGAACTGAATTCTTTAAAAAAATAGATCGGACTTTTAATCAACAAATGTGACTCAAACAATAGGAATTTACAGATGGGTATTAATTACTAAGGATCCCAGAAGTCAGAGGAAAATAATTCTTTAAACCTTAAATATAGAGAAGATTTGTGTAATGGTGAATTATAAGAATGGGTTTTGCATTTCAGACTGAGAAAATAACATGAGCAAATTCAGGAGATAAAGGATTTTCAAATCTAGAAGACAAAGAATTGAATGAAGTTTGGACCATATCCTAGAAGAGTCTGAATATCAGACAGAGGAGCTAATGTTGGATGGAGGAATATATAGGGAACCAGTGTAAATTATTTTAAAGGGAAGTTATAGGATGATAAACTGCATTTGCATAATTATTCTGGTGGTGATAGTCATTCAGCAACTGTTGGATTTTGGGGTCATCTAACTTCGCATGTTTTTAAAATTTTTTAAACTTTTATACTAGTTTGTTATGTTGGAGTCTTTTCCCAGCTATATATCACTGCCACAATGCTTGTGATTTATTGCTATTATTATATTCCTTTCATCATTTCAAGGGGATTTTTGGATGAAGGAAAGGTAAACACATATGTTTAGTCAGGCTTCTTGAGCCATAAGCTATATTTTTTACACAGTTAACATTATTTTCTGTATGTACTTTTTACCATTTCATATTTTAACTTAAGCATTTCTTATTGCTATTTTTTAAAATCTCCATAAATATGTTTTTGATAATGGTATGGCATTTAATAATATAGCTATGTTACAACTTATTTGCTTTTCATGGAATATTTAAGTAGCTTTATCTATCTATCTATTAACTTACTTACTTGCTTATGTATATAAAATTGCAACTCATGGGTAAATATTGAAGAATGGAACTATCACAGAAACTCTTCCCATTACAAAATCAATTTTAGTAAAAGGTCACCTGTAAATATTTACTAGGAAAAATTTTGCAAAACTATTTTTTGAACTTTGAAATTTTATAAACGAAGAAGAGACAAAGGTGAGAGCAGAGCTGAGTTAGATCTTGGTACCACCTCCACTTCTGGAAGATCACCAAGGAAAGAAGAAATTTCTGACAAATCCTGAGAACTATGACTACCAGTTTGGAGAGGAATAAACCGAAGAGGTAAAAAAAAATCAGAGAAAATTGTTTTTCTTAATACTATGAAACCTTTCAAATTGGCTTAACATCTCATCAAAAGTAGGGAAAATGAGATTTCATTTTTTTCCAGAGCCCCATACTGGACTGAGGGAAACTAGCAAAGCCCAGGTCATAACCGTACTGCACACACTCATAGACTCACACACACCCACTAACACATATGCATGCACACTCCCAGGTATATAGTACCATGGTGCAGACATTTAGTGAAACTTAGATGAACAAAAACCCAGTTCTCCAATGAATGTGGATTAAGCCACAGCTGTGTTCTCCCTCTTCTGCCTGTACTGCAACCACCTAGTGTATTTATAATAAAAGTGCATGAGATGAATATGAATTATAGCTCAGAGTGAAAACAAATGCACAAAATTCAAAAAGGAGAATGAAAGGAATATGTGTTGTTCAGTTTCTCAGTTGTGTCCAACTGTTTGCAACCCCATGGACTTCAGCACACCAGGTTTTCCTGTCTTTCACTATCTCCCAGAGTTTGTTCAAACTCATGTCCATTGAGTTGATGATGCCATTCAACTATCTCATCCTCTGTCACCCCTTTCTCCCCCTGCCCTCAATCTTTCCCAGCATCAGGGTCTTTTCCAATGAATGGGCTCTTCACATGAGGTGGCCAAAGTATTGGAGCTTCAGCTTCAGCATCAGTCCTGCCAATGAATATTCAGGGTTGATTTCCTTTAGGATTGACTGGTTGATCTCCTTGCTGTCCAAAAGACTCTAAAGAGTCTTCTCTAGCACCACAGTTTGAAAGTATCAATTCTTCGACATTGTAGGCAGATTCTTTGCAGTCTGAGCCACCAGTTAAGCTGAAAGGAACATAGGATACAAAAATAAATGACAAACTCAGTCTAGAGGAAAGCATCATACAGTGAATTAAGAAAAACTTTCCAAGTAGAGCTTTAAGCTAGAAATAAACTTTAAAAAATTATTAAATAGAATAAGATCTGAAATATAGAATAAGTAGTAATACTGTCTGCTCTGGCCTTGTATTATTTAATTATTTCTGCTGTTCTGCTTTTTTCATTACCCATGATAGACCATGCATAAGCCAACAACAAGAAACAAACATGTACAAACAGTACATAACATACGCCAAAGAGAAAAGAAAATCTTTCTTCAAAAATATGTCAAAAAAACCCAAAAATCTGAGTGTGTACACTCTTGACTAAACTGCATCCTACAATTATTGCCAGAGTATCTACATTTGCAATAGTGACTTTTGAGCTTTCTTTGAGTATAATATTATTTTACTTCTTTTTCTATCTAAAGGGTACTTTTCTATAGATGGTGACTTTTCCATACTCAATCCACTGAGGTTCATGATACACAGAACCAAATTTCATCCATGGCTCCCTGTGACAGCATCATTATATAATTCTAGAGCAATATTATGAATTAGATGTTAATACTCCATATGGGAAAGACTACAGATCTCTTAAAGAAAATTGGAGATACCAAGGGAACATTTCATGCAAAGATGGGCTCAATAAAGAACAGAAATGGTATGGACATGACAGAAGCAGAAGATATTAAGAAGAGGTGGCAAGAATGCACAGAAGAACTGGACAAAAAAGATCTTCATGACCCAGTTAATCATGATGGTGTGATCACTCAGCTAGAGCCAGACATCCTGGAATGGGAAGTCAAGTGGGCCTTAGAAAGCATCACTATGAACAAAGCTGGTGCAGGTGATGTAATTCCAATTGAGCTATTTCAAAACTTAAAAGATGATGCTGTAAAAGTGCTGAACTCAATATGTCAGCAAATTTGGAAAACTCAGCAGTGGCCACAGGACTGGAAAAGGTCAGTTTTCATTCCAATCCCAAAGAAAGGAAATGCCAAAGACTGCTCAAACTACAGCACAGTTGCACTCATCTCACACGCTAGTAAAGTCATGCTCAAAATTCTCCAAGCCAGGCTTCAGCAATACGTGAACCGTGAACTTCCAGATGTTCAAGCAGGTTTTAAAAAAGGCAGAGGAACCAGAGATCAAATTGCCAACATCCGCTGAATCATAGAAAAGCAAAAGAGTTCCAGAAACACATCCATTTCTGCTTTATGGACTATGCCAAGCCTTTGACTGTGTGGGTCACAATAAACTGTGGAAAATTCTGAAAGAGATGGGAATACCAGACCACCTGACCTGCCTCTTGAGAAACCTGTATGCAGGTCAGGAAGCAACAGTTAGAACTGGACATGGAACAACAGACTGGTTCCAAATAGGAAAAGGAGTATGTCAAGGCTGTATATTGTCACCCTGCTTATTTAACTTCTATGCAGAGTACATCATGAGAAACACTGGGCTGGAGGAAGCACAAGCTGGAATCAAGATTGCCGGGAGAAATATCAATAACCTCAGATATGCAGATGACACCACATTACGACAGAAAGTGAAGAGGAACTAAAGAGTCTCTTGATGAAAGTGAAAGAGGAGAGTGAAAAAGTTGGCTTAAAGCTCAACATTCAGAAAACTAAGATCATGGCATCTGGTCCCATCACTCCATGGCGAATAGATGGAGAAACAGTGGAACCAGTGGCTGAATTTATTTTTCTGGGCTCCAAAATCACTGCTGATGGTGACTGCAGCCATGAAATTAAACGACACCTACTCCTAGGAACAAAAGTTATGACCAACCTAGACAGCATATTAAAAAGCAAAGACATTACTTTGTCAACAAAGGTCTGTGTAGTCAACCCTATGGTTTTTCCAGTAGTCATGTATGGATTTGAGAGTTGGACTTTAAATAAAGCTGAGCACCGAAGAATTGATGCTTTTGAACTGTGATGTTGGAGAAGACTCTTGAGAGTCCTTTGGACTTCAAGGAGATCCAACCAGTCCATCCTAAAAGAGGTCAGTCCTGGGTGTTCATTGGAAGGACTGATGTTGAAGCTGAAACTCCAATACTTTGGCCACTTGATGCGAAGAGCTGACTCATTGCAAAAGACTCTGGTGCTGGGTAAGATTGAGGGCAGGAGGAGAAGGGGACAACAAAGGATGAGAGGGTTGGATGGCATCACCAACTCAATAGACATGAGTTTGGGTAGACTCCAGGAGTTAGTGATGGATAGGAAGGTCTGGCGTCCTGCAGTCCATGGGGTCGCAAAAAGTCGGACACGACTGAGCGACTGAACTGAACTGAACTGAACTCTATTACCTTTGATGAAATTAGCATGCCAAAAGGTTAAGCAACTTGCTCAGACATAGCAAATTTACAGATCTAAGACCTGAAATTAAGTCTGTCTAACACCCCAGTCCATGTTCTTTCTAATCAACAAAGTTACCTTGATTTGCTTTTCTCTCCTGGTCTTCTGATTCTACTCAGACTGTTTTTGGGTTCACACTCCTGTCAGTGGTAATTGCTCTCAGGCAGCTCACATCTGTCCTGATGATGTGATGTGTAACCATCAGCCCAACACAAAGGAGGACTGAGCACGTGCAAAAATCACATGAAGCATGTTGCTGAGCCACTAAGAGTGTTTCCATATCTACTCCTAGAATTCCCTCTGTAATTCTTCTGGATTTTCCATCCTTTGTCCTCCTTTAAAAGGGGCGAAGTTCTAATAAGTTAATAGAAATACTCTTTGCCAAGTTTCATTAATGGTTTTACATTTAATGGCATAGCTTCTAGAGCCAGATGGCCTGGTTTGCATCCACAAGACAGAGCCTTAAAGTAGGTCTTGGATTAGACACCAGTTTTCAAATACTGACTTTTAAAACACATCTTCCCATTTTTTCTTGTATTTAATTTCTGTGACTTAATAACTAAAACATATTTTAGTGACCTTAATATCTTTGGGTCTCTATTCAGGGATTTTAAAAGACTCAACTTGTATTATAGTTTATTATAGAAACTATAACCATTGTCTCATTATAGAAAACAATAATGGGACAATAATAATAATGAGACAGGCCTAGGTTTGTGCCTTGTATAGCTTATTATTTGCTATGAACTTGAGTTTCCTCATGTAAAAAAAAGACTACTACATTAAATGTGTTCCCTAAAAATTAATTCCCTGGTCATCCAGTGGTTAAGACTCTGCACTTCCAATGCAGGAGTGTGGGTTCAATCCCTGGTTGGGAAACTAAGACCCCACAGATTGTGCAGTGCGGCCAAAAAGTAAACCAATTCTGTAAATCAATTCTCCTTGAGTTAAAAAATAAATGCATTTAAAACTTAAAAAAAAAATAAAAGTAACAATAAGCTTATTCTCAGCAATTATATTTAAAAAGTAATAATAATTAAATTATTTAATGCATTTTACAACTCTAAATGTTAGTTTTCCCTCTCTTTGTGCCTAAATTTCATGGCAAAGTCTTATACAAACTCTAGAGCTCCTAGCAAATGGGCCAACAAAAGCTTGGTGTTTCTCATTGCTCTTTCCATGTTTCAGAATCATTTATTTTTTTCCTATTTCTAACATATGGATTAGATAAATCAACAGTGTGTTTCTCTTTGCCTATTTGGAGGCAAGTTACAAATACCAAGTCATTCTAATATATTAAGTCCAAATGTCTGATCTAAGCTGTATATTTGCTACAAATTTTGGAATTTCTAGCATGCCTAAAAAGCAGTGGGGCAAGCCATCAGAAACCTATTTTCAGGAGAAAACAAAACTCACCTGGAAAATAACTCAGTCCATGGGAATACAGACCTGACAATGGGTCTGGATTAGTGGGGAAACTTAATGTACAATACGATACCTGTTAAACAGATTGACTCTGTCCCAGCTTCTACAGATCACTACCAGAGTTCAGATCCCTATAGAGAGAGGAACACAGTGAATTCCGTAGCAACTGTAAAGGTCTTTTGTTGCAAAACTTTATAAAGCTCTGAGAACATATAACCTATAAGGGAAAAGAAATTGAAAAAAATTTAGAAAACAGATATACAGTAAGGCCCCTACATATGACCAAGTTCCATTCTGAGGGCATGTTTATAAGTTCAATTTGTTCATAAGTTCAACAAAGTTAGCTTAGGTACCCAATTAACACAATTGGCTATATAGTACTGTAATAGGTTTACAATAATTTTCACATAAATAATACATAAAAAGTAAACACAAAAAAAAAAAAAAAACTTTTTAATCTTACAGTACAGTACTTTGAAAAGTACAGTAGTACAGTACTTTGAAAAGTACAGTCATTCAGTACAACAGCTGGCATAAAGTGAGTAGGTAAGAAGAGTTACTAAGAAGAGGGAGAGGTGGTAGGAGATGGTAGTGCTGAAGGATCATCAGCAATATAAAGACAGAGGGCAAGCTGCAATTTCATTCATGCCTGACCTTGATGGCACAAGTTCTGGCTCCTTGCTGGATTCAATTCTATCTACCCTCTTAAAAAAATATAGTGATGTCTGGGTAGTAGTTCTTTCTTTCTCATCATAGATGACATGGTAGCACTGGATTGCATTCTGAATGGTTATTGCAACTTCTGTATACCATTTAGGTCCTGTGCCACAAAAACTAACAGTGCCTCCTCAAGTAAAGAAAATCCCCTTGCCATCTCCTGCATTATAAATCTTCAATTCTTCAGTTACTTCTTCCTCTTGTCTCTCTTTGTCCTTTCTCTGGGCCTCCAATCCCATCAAGTCTTCCTTAGTAAGCTCCTCTATTGCACAGCAAGGAGTTCAATGTTATAAGAACAAGCAATGTCTACCATCGTTTTGCCTCACTCTACTCCCTCAATTATTTTCACTTTTGTTTCCATTGTTATTGCTTGGAGCTTCTTAGCAGTACCAGCTGCATCACCACTGCTTTTATGCTTGCTTTTGGACATCCTGGGCTTGAAATAAGGATACTGTACTACTGTATTCTAGATAGTACTGTACAGTAAAGTACAGAAAAGTATAGCTGCTTTTAGAGGATATATGCACATGACAAGTTATGCCAAATACATGAACTAGCTTACATGATTGGACATGCAAATGCATGTTCACATCTTTGAAAGTTCCCAGCTTGAAAACTTATATGTATATGTGTATGTAACTGAATCATATTGCTGTATACTTGCAAGTAACACAGCATTGTAAAACAACAATGTTTCAATAAAGAAAAGAACACATATTTGTGTTACATATAAAATAAGGTTGTACCCTAAGTGGAGATGACAAGCTTTTCCCACAAATCAGGGTTTACAGTATGTTGACATACAGAACAGGCTTAGAAACCTAGTTCATGTATCAATGGCTGAAGATACCTGGCATTTGAGTACACTGGCATGGGCAAGACAGGGAAGGTTGTAGTGTAAGACATCAGAGTAGCTGCCAAAATAAAAGAGGACAAATATGAGAATTGCATGGTTGAGAGAACCACACAAAAACACATGTGATGCCCCTTGGAGGTGTCTGCAACTATAGGAGCTTGAGATGCTACAGCATGAACAAAGATTGACACCAAGTTCTGTTACCATTTTTTGACCCTGTTTATCCCACATGGAAGCAACCATGGAAGTTTTCAAGAAATTTATTGCTATCCATTTCCTTTGTGTGTCTCTTTGCCTTTTGGAGTTAAGTAGATTCCCGAAAAGAAAAAAAAAAGTGCTGTAGAAAACTATCCCACCAGCAAAGGGATTTACATGGCTTGGAGGATGGGAGATATTTGGTCTTCTGAAGAGGTTCCTCATTTAATCTTTTTCTTTATGGAAGACATTTGGAAACACCTTTAATCCAATCTCACATTGGTATATAGGAAATGTGACCTCAACACAAACATTGTGCTGGATTTCCCGTGCTTGAATGTAGCTGGCAACTCTGACGGTCCACCCCTGCTCAATTCAACCACATCCTTGGGGGTAAAATTCCACAGAAACAACATCTCCCTCCTTGAATCAGGATGTGGCAAGCAATCATCCATTTTCATTGCTAATCCAGAGGGATATAAACACTACTACTTCTTCATTGTTCCAGCTGTGACCTTTGTTACCTTCATCATCTATTTATTTGTGTCCAAATTTTTTCACTGTTTTTAGCTGTAAACTCCCCTGCATTAAGGACTACACTCCACTTATCCTCCCAAATCTCTTGTTCAAGAATAGTATTCATCATTAATAAAAATTAATTAATGGACTTCAACCTCAGTGTAAATGTGAAAATGAACAAACTCCTAATTATAGATTTTGTACAAAAGCCCAGGAAGACTTAAATATGGGCCAGCTGTTCCTCTGCAGCTCTATCCACTTACTTAGAACAAATGGTTGATCTGGCCTCTTCAAATTCTAACTTGTATCAAACTTTGTGTTCAAAACTTCTTAATTATTACTCTGAATCCTTTTGTTTTCCACTTAGCATTCAACAATGGAACTTAGAATGTGGTATGCCCCTGCCAGCTTCTCTCAAATTTTCTTCAGTATTCACAGCTGCAGAAAACCCAGAGCTGTTCCTATTAACATGTCAAGGACATCAAACAAAGAGCTTCCTAAGTAGACACTTAGGAGAGATTTCTAGTGAAGGGAAAATTGCCATAATGTTGGTAAGTGGGGGAGCTGCCACTGTTGAGGTGAAGGAATTACAAGTGAGAGGATATGCCTGACTAAATGCAAACCCATTAAGGCACACTGCAATTAACGTTTATTCTGTAAAGAGCCCCCACCCCCACGCCCCCTTTGGAAAATGAGCCTCTTAGGGGACCAAGTCAAGCCCCCCATCTTGCCTCTACATGGGTAGGAAGGACCACCACTAGAGGGGGTTGCAGAAAGAGGAGAGTGAGGTTCTGGGCTGGCTTCTGTCTCATTTCCTTTAGGACCCCTTTTTCCATTTCACCTACTTCAGCCCAGTACATTCAGTTCCAGCTCTCAGCTCAGCCTCCTCACATAGGGGAAAGGAACACACGAGCGCACCTGAAACAGATTTTAAACTCCAGACCATTGTACTACTGTGTTGCTGATTTCTATCTCTGTCTAGATTCTGGGACCAAACTTGTGTTCTTGAAAGTTAGTGAGGAGAGGGACAGTGTGTCTATTGATCACCTACTATGTGAATGATATTATGGTAAATGAAGTATATGTAATCACATTTAATTCCAGAAAGAAATTTATATACCTCCTTTTCTTTCTCCTAGAGAAAGCAAGCTATTCATTTTAAGCCTCATATATTTCTACCATTTATTCCCAAATGCACCCTCCAGTAGTCTTTTCTATTTTCGACTTAAAAAATATTCACAACCTAAAAGTTGAGAGTTATGTTTTATTCAATCAGAATATTTAGGACTTCAAGCCTGGGAGGCAGTGTCTCAAGTAACCCTGAGAGAACTACTCTAAGGAGGTGAGGGGGGCACCTAGGATATATAGGAGTTTTGCAACAAAAGACAGGTAGTCTTGTTCCTGGTGAATTTGAGGTGCTTGCTTTACTGGGAAAGAATTTGGAGACAAAGTGATAGGTGAGAAGTTGATTTATTTAGAGAGAGACATACTCCACAGACAGAGTGTGGGCCATTTCAGAAGGCAAGGGAGCCTCGAAATATAGCGTGGTTAGTTTCTATGGGCTGGGTAATTTCATAGACTAATATGTGGGAGGATTATTCCAATTATTTCAGGGAAGGGGTAAGAACTAACAGGAATTGGTCTATTGCTCACTTTTTGGCCTCAGAACTGTCATGGTCCTGGTGAATGTGCCATTTAGCTAATGTGTTACAATGAATATATGATGAGGCTCAAGGTCTGCCAGAAGTTGAATCCTCCTCTATCTTGGATCTCGCTGGTTCTAACCAGTCTTTGTCAGGTCCTATGACTATGTCATTCTTTTATAGACTGTGCCCTGCCCCCTTTCCTCCTGTTTCAGTCTGAACTCAAAAGATTATTCTCAATTAAGGAAAGCCAGATATGCCAAGTTAGGAATTTAGCATTTTTTCTAAGTAGTGGGAAGATGCAAGAGTCTGGGCTCACTCTTATCACTCCTTTTATATGCACCTCAGCTATCTGGGGCCAGTGTCCTGTATTTTCACACTCTGAGTTTCCTCAGGGCTCACCATAGGGAATGGCTGCTGTCTGATGGCTGCTAGATGGCAGGTAATCTTTCTTAATCCCCAAGTTCCCTCAGGGCTCACCAGCTCACCATCTGCTGTGGCTGCAATCTCTGATGACTGTGACATCCTTTGTTTACTGATACAGCAGAAAATATTCCATTTCTTACTATAATCTAGTTACTTTTTTCTGCGGGGACTTCTTCATCCTCTTACCTTTTATTCAGCATCCTGCAATACCCATAGTTTCCCCTTCAGCTTTTGACACCACTTCCAGACTTGGTGTTGGTTTATTTTTCCTATCTGAAGTATAACTCTGTGGAAACTCCACCTTCTTTCCAATAGCCATCAATTAGATTTTCAATCAACAAAAATGTATTGAACGACTGCCAGATCTTATTACATTAGGTGCTGGGAATATTAAGAATAATTAGATTTAGTCCTTACCACCCAGGAGGCAACAGAGAAACATAATCAAGTAAAAGATCATACAGAGTGGTAAATACAATGAAAGAAGCAAAAGCAGATGGAGGTTTTATGGGGTCAGAAACTTAACAATTTGGAATTTACTCTCCAAGAAGAAGAATACAAAACTTCAAATACAAAATTAACTTTGAACGTCAATGACAAAAAATTTCAAATACAAACTACTTTAAAGATGAACAAATGTCACAAAAAACATAAAATCTAGAAACTAGTATAGCTTTCATTAACTGACATATCTCTGTAATACATACTTTATATTTATACAATCAATATTTTGATTGTCTTTTTATTTGACATAAATTTTGTAACATTATTAAAAGAAGAGAAAGACAATTCAATATTTCTTCTAGCAGCTTGATTCGTTATTTTTTCTTATTTTTAGATCATTTCTTTGATAATTTTAACATTTCTTTTATCTTTCTTTCATCTACCAAGTTGTTATTGGTAATACCACATAAATTTTTAGTGTTGCTTTCAAGTTTAGGGAAAAATACACCAAGTTTGTTTGTTATCTGAACAAGATTTGGGAGGACTTTCCTAGACTGGCTTTCAGTTCCATGTGTACCAAAACTTGTTCACATTTAACTGCATGAATACTTCTTTTCTGGCACCGAAAGACATACTTAATTTGTGACATTCCTTGGGTCCTGTGCCTTTTTTGTCACTTTGCCGACTGATTTAGTATGGCAAGTGAATGAGCTACTCCCAGAAGCTGTTTCTATGCTGTTTATTAAAGTGATAGCTGGACAGTTATACCAAACTAAATGTGTTTCTGACTCAACTTTCCCCTTAGTTGGTTTCTAAAATTGCCCATGCCACTCCAATAAGTGGGGAAGAATGTCAGAAGAAACTGGAATGCAGAAAGGCATAAGGCCATGGTTAAAATATCTCTTTCCTTTGAAGAGTGTCCATTGCCTGCAGTGCTGGGCTTCTGGCATGGTGGGGCTCCTCCTTTTTTTTGTTGACAGCATCACCCTCCAAAAGGCACAAAAGTAGCATATCTTAGGGCAAGGGAGGGTACGCTCTCAAGAGATGCAGGCAAGTGCATTAGTTGCCCTGACACTTCAGGAGAAGGGTAATGTTCTTCAATTCAGGATAGGATGCGGTTCCAGCTGAGACCCAGGTCTCAAAGAGACCCTGTTGCTCATCTCAGCCCTCTCTGCATCCCAGCTACTCCTGTTATAGCCACGCGCTCCGGGAAACAAGCTCACTCAGAAGGACGATGCAGATAGTGAAGTGCAGTTTATTCCACCAGCGGGCCCAAGGCAGAGTATCCTCTTAGCCAAGGACCCCGACCAGCATTTGTGAAAATCTTTTATACCCCTTGTGTACCTCTCTGAACCCACCACCCCAATTTCCTTGTGACTTACATAAACAAAGGAAAGGTAAATACAATCACAATAACCCCATTATGTGTTCAAACAATCAATTATCAATAAGCCCGAGGTGACAGAAAAAATTTATGACCTGTCCGGAGGTAGGGGGATTAGTGTATGTTTTCTTTTAGGTGATGAGTAATCTGCATACAATCTTCAAGATTCCCCTGTCTGGAGGGGGTCTTATCCTTCTATTGTCGTTTCCACAGGCAACGACAATAGAGTTCAGAGTCCATTAGAGAGGTGGCGAACATGATCAGCACGAACCCAGCCTAAGATGGAGTCCAGGCCCCATGAATTCCTTCTTCACTCCCTCTTCAGGTTATAATTTCTTGTTCCATCTCTTGGAGAGTCTACAAAGCAGGAACTCTTGGCTTGTGTCTCCAACCAAAAGAAAAACCTACAGTCCCCCAGCTCTTTTCCACTGTCTTGCTATGTTGCTTTCTTATTATTGTAGCTTTTTCTAATATTACTCTTTGATTTGCAGCCCTGCTCTACCTTCTCTCTGAGGATTACTGCTGCTTTTGCTAGTTTTCTCAGTTTGAGTTTTAATTCTTGCTATATTGGTCAGAATTTCTCTAAGGATCAGTTTCTGAAGCCAGTTTAGAGATTTGACCTTTATTTTTCTGATTCTTTTCTTTCTTAAGAACAACAGGAATTCGGGGAATTTCTACATCTCATTCTCCCTGGTGAAGTAGCCTTGCTGATTGTATTCTAGGTTTACCCCACTTCCTGCCCGAGGCATCCAGCTCCACTGTGCACAAATGACTATTTCCCACTGAAAATTCAAATTCAGTACAATCATGAAAAGAAGAGTGCAGGAAAATTAAACAAAACAGAAGGAAATAAGAGGATCATCCTGAAATCAATAAAAACAATCACAAAAAGAAAGATTCAACCTAAATACTTGGATCATGGCCCACCTGTCTGTTGATTTTCTGACCCTTCATCTTTAAACTCTCCTCTATCCTCACCCAAGACCTCTCCCTTGAATATCACTCTCAGATGAAACAGGTGATGCTGTGAGATGTGTTACAATACTGCCAACTTTTCAGCTAATACATTCACTGAGATAAAGGAAGGAATTATCACTCTCAGCTATATTGTGTGTTGAAAGAAGAAGTCTCTGCATCTGTTCAGAAGACAGAAATCAGACCAACCAGTAGATTAATGGGCAAATGCTCTGGGCCATCTCTACAATGAGACGCTCCCAGTCACCAGCAGGGATCAGGCAGAGCCTGAGCACTACTTGTCAATAATACCATGGAGGGAATTTCTGTGGGTGGAAGTCTGCACTAGATGATAGGGATGGTCTATTTAATGCACACATATTCTTCTATTTTTCAAGGTGTCTTGAAATCAAATATAAATATGAAATAGAAATTTAAATGCCCCAATTTGCTGAACTACAACCAAACCTTAATATGTATGTTTTATTCAATTATTTAAAATATTCAGTGTTAAACACACACATTGTAGATAAACTAAATATCAACAGTCTTTCAGAAAATAAGAATTTAAATTTTGATGAAATTCAGTTTATAAAATTTTCTTTTATGGATCATGTTTTGGTGTCATATCTAAGAACTCTGCCTAATACCAGGTTGCAAAACTTCTCTTTGATGTTTTCTTCTGAAGTTTTATTGTTTTCCATTTAGATTTATGGTCCATTTTGAGTTAAAGAATCATCTTGCAATGCGGGAGGCCCTGGTTTGATTCCTGGGTCAGGAAATTCCCCTGGACAAGGGATACTCTACCCACTCCAGTGTTCTTGGGCATCCCTGGTGGCTCAGATGGTAAAGAATCTACCTGCAGTGAGGGAGACCTGAATTTGATCCCTGGGTTGGGAATATCCCCTGAAGGAGTGCATGACAACCCACTCCAGTATTCCTGCCTGGAGAATCCCCATGAACAGAGGAACCTGGCAGATTACAGTCTGTAGGGTCACAAAGTGTAGAACATTATTGAGCAACTAAGCACAGCACAGCACACAAGTTGGAATTAGGACCAAACTTCATCTTTTATTAAATGATTGAATTGAATAACGTAAAAGTGAAAGTCACTCAATCATGTCCCACTCTTTAAAACCCCACGGAATTATACAGTCCATGGAATTCTCCAGGCCAGAATACTGGAGTGGGTAGCCATTCCCTTCTCCAGGGGATCTTCCCAACCCAGAAATTGAACCAGAGTCTCCTGCATTGCAGGTGGATTCCTTAATGCTGAGCTACCAGGGAAACCCAAATAACATATAATAACAACTAAATGAAAATAAAAATACTCACTAAGCTGAATCTGCATTAAATCACATTCTCTGTTGGATTCTCAGTTTACTGTAAAAGAAAAAATAAGCTGAAACCTATGTGACACTGTTGAGATGCTTATTGAGTGGGATAAATCATTCATGGGGTCGCACAGAGTCTGACACTACTGAACGACTAAGCACAAAGTATATGCAGATTCTGACAAAGGGTCAAGTGCAAGGAAAGAGCACAATTAAACTTACCATTTCCTTTCCCTTCCTTGATTGCTTTCTTGGGATGTGGGGTTTTTATCACCTCAGTTAATAGGTAAGTTATTTCTATAGTTCAGTTCATCCATCTGGTCTATGTTGGAATGGTGTTCCTCCTGTTCACAGATGATGTCTCCTCAGAGATTCGAACTCTTCCTGCATAAAATATGTCCTGAAAATGTTAGTTATTCTTCGATAGAAATATCTTCTACATTCATCCTACATATATTCAGAACTTGTAAGTATATTTGCCAGTTTTCATGTAGCTTACATAGTTGAAGTCCATTGAGACCCCTCTGAGAGAGAGAGAGTTGTTTGGGCAGAAATGAGTAGGTTACAAAACATAAATGGTTGAACAAAGGGGAAAAATAAATCTCTGTACACCACAGGAAACAACCACAACTGGGAAGTCTAGACACCAAGTCTGCACAGTCCTATCTGCCCTTTAACTCACCCTTAGGGCCTGTGTTCAGACCTGGGCTTCATGTGGTGTCCAGTCAAGGCTGCCATGTGTCTCCTGCACAGAGAATGAAGTAGGTCCTTGACCATTGCTTCAGCATAGGCATTGATGAAGCACAAGGGTGACCAATGTTGCAGAAAATATAAGATGCTTTAGCTGCCAACCTGTCTCACTCAGAGTAGTTGCCAAGGATAATGCAACCACATGGGTTGGTAATAAGAGTTATAGTTAATATGTGCCAGGCATTACATCATTTCCATCATACTTGACCCCAGTGTTGTTCCATTTACAGATGAGATCTCTAAAGTTTAGAGAGCTCAGAGGATTTGTCTGAATATAGCATTAATGGCAGCAGCAGATGTCAGATTCAGGTCACTATGGCTCAAAACTTCTGCTCTATTCTATTAGGCTGTGTTCTCCATGGGAAAATTAATACAGTATAGTCACCCAGCCTCAGCACCGAGAGTCCCTTATTAGAATTCTGCCACACTGATTTACTTTCAGTTAACTTTTCCCCACACTGGAACTCAAAATTATTTGTACATGTCACAAACCACCCTAAAATTGCATTTAGAAGGCAACTTTCTCAGTTGACTGGTTGTCCCATAAGAGAAAGTAAACTCAAGGTCTTTCTCGTCTACAAAGCAACAAGAGTTGGCCAGTTTACTTGGATACAGCTAACTACCAGAGGCCTTTTATTCTTATTTTGCATTCTTCTTTCAAATAGTCAATGCAGAAATTATTATATGAGACAATGATTGGAACAGCAGCAGAGATGATCTTGAAGTGTATCTTGGAATTAAGTTTCGATAAACAATGGTAACACTAGTAACTAAGCAAACACTTGAATGCTTATTAGATGGAAATATTTCATGGATAAATGCATATCCGTTGAAATATGATGTGATTTCACTTTAACACACTGTTGTTATACATTTGTTTTAGTAGATGGAAAATAATGTAAAGTCCAGTGCTTTGAATAAGGTCATCACTTATTTGTTCTTGTAAATAAATGGAATTCATGACTCCAGTTATCATTTCAGGTGAGTACTCCATTAGATGTCTGTAGGACCACAAATCCATTTGGATCTCAAGCAATGTGATAGATTTATCACTTTAAAAGTAGCCTCATTTGAATAATTAGAAACTATATGGAAGGTTAAATAAAACATCAAGGATTGAGCATTTCTTTCCTACCAGTGGGACTGTCAGTTACTTTGAAGCAGGTAATCATCAAATATAGGGAGAAGGCAATGGCAACCCACTCCAGTACTCTTGCCTGGAAAATCCCATGGACGGAGGAGCCTGGTAGGCTGCAGTCCATGGTGTCGCGAAGAGTCAGACACGACTGAGCGACTTCACTTTCACTTTTCACTTTCGAAATGGCAACCCACTCCAGTGTTCTTGCCTGGAGAATCCCAGAGACAGTGGAGCCTGCCATCTATGGGGTCGCACAGAGTCAGACACGACTGAAGTGACTTAGCAGCAGCAGCATCAAATATAGATGGGATTCTACTGTGTCACACCTTGGTACAGGTGCTAGGGCAAATAATAATGAACAAAAAGTGCTCCTAACCTCATGGGGCTTATGATCTAGTAGATAGTACAAACGTGAGTCTTGTATTTTTACCAATTAGAGCAAAAATTACAGTAGAACGTTTGCTACAGTGAGAGGTACACAGTATTATGAGAAAGACCACTTAATTGCAAGATTTGGCTCAGTTGGGAGGCCCAAGGATTCCATCTCTGAAGAAGTGACATTGATGATTCAATCTCTGAAGAAAGGGATAGGGTGAACTAGATATAGAAGTGGGGTGGGATGCGAAGAGCACATACTAAGCTCAGGTAACAGGTAAGGGAGGTGGGTCTAAAAATTCCCAGGAAGCAAGAGTTAGTATAGTCTGGAATAAGGAAATTAAGCGAGAAAGACTAATGTGTAAAATGAAGCTGGAGACAAAGCAGGGGACCAGATTATGCAGAACTTTGTGATTATACTAGGAACTTGGTCTTTATACTTCACATAATTGAAAGTCAATGGGGTCAGTCAGTAAACAGTTTTACTCAGGGATGGTATAATCAGATTTGCATTTTTAAAAGTATATAGCTGATTGGATGACTCTTAGATTAGAGGAGAACCAGTGTGCGTATGTAAAACCAATTTGGAGACTGTTGTGACTGTCTGGACCTAAGATGATGGTGACTCCATGAACTGTAACCCACCAGGCTCCTCTGTTTATGGAATTCTCCAGGCAAGAATACTGGGGTGGGTAGCTATTCCCTTCTCTAGAGGATCTTCCTTACTCAAGGACTGAACCCAGGTCTCCTGCTTTGCAGGTGAATTATTTACCATATGAGCCACCAGGAATGCTCCTTCACTTTTGCGGCTGTCTGGACCTAAGACAATGGTATTTACTTGGAGTAAGGGGCTGTACAAAGGTTTATCTGTCATTAATTTAGTGTCTTCCATGGAACAGAAAGGGCTCCCAGGAGGCACAGTGGTAAAGAATCTGCTCACCAATGCAGGAAACACAGGAGACGCGGGTTCGATCCCTCGGTCAGGAAGATCCCCAGGAGTAGGAACTAGCAAACCACTCCAGTATTCTTGTCTGAAAAATTCCATGGACAGTAAAGCCTGACAGGCTACAATCCATGGGTATACAAAGAGTCAGAGTCAGACACGACTGAGTGACTGAGCACACACATGGACCAGAAGATTGCCCAGGGCTATTCCCCCCAGGCACAATACTTCAGGCTGCTTTGACCTCATGGCAACTATCAGTGCTTACACAAATCCTGGACAGAAGAGAGAGCCTGAAAGACTATACACTGACTTTTAAATACTTCCTCAAGGAAGTGACCATGTAACTCCTGCTCACATCTCAGTAGAAAAACATATAAGTCCCTTGCACTATGCCTCTCATCAAGTAGGTAAGGAATGCTGCATGCAGCAAGAACTAGTTAGCAGCCAGTCTGTAGCCTTTCCTCTAACCCAGTGGTGCTCAACGGGGTGTGATTTTGCCCTCAAGGGGACATTTTGCAATGTCTAGAAACAGTTTGAGTTCTTACAACTGAATAGTTGCTACTGACATCTAGTGGGTGGAGAACAAAGATGTTGCTAAACATCCTACAATACAAAGGATAGCCCCCTACAACAGAGAATGTGTGTGTGTGTGTGTGTGTGTGCGCACGTGCGCGCACTCAGTCTTGTCTGACTCTTTCCAACCTCATGGACTGTAGCCCGCCAGGCTCCTCTATCCACGGAATTTTCCATGCAAAAATACTGGACTCAGTTGCCATTTCCTCCTCCAGGGGATCTTCCCAACCCAAGGATTGAATCCACATCTCTTGGGTTTCCTGCATTGGCAGGCAGATCCTTTAACAACTCCACTACCTGGGAAGCCCACAACAGAATAATTTGGCCAAATATCCAGTAGTGCTAAGACTGAGAGACCCTACTCTAGCATCATGGATAAGTGAAAACATAATGCGTGGTTGTAGCCTCTTTTCAACTCTAACTCAAGGAATATATAGAAGTACATGGTACCCTGAAGAACTGCTAAGTACTAAAGCAAGCATCTGTATCTAAGGTTGTTCAGGGAGGAACCTGTATTAAGGAGATGCAGCTACACTGGGTGACGGGTGCTAGTCACTTATTTTGGACAGAGCTAGATACTTTGCAAGGGATAAAATGTTAAAGATGCCATGTTGATGGCTTCCCTGAGATGAGGGTGTCCACACCTTTGCAGTATGATCTTTCATGAAACACTCATGCCAAGTGTGGAGCATCATGGAGACATAGGAAACTTTCTGGAAGTTATGATCTCTTGTTGTTGTTATTAAGTTGCTAAGTCGTGTCTGACTCTTTGCGACCCCGTGGACTAGAACATGCCAGGCTTCCCTGTCCTTCACTATCTCCTGGAGTTTGCTCAAACTCATGTCCTTTGAGTCTATGATGCCATCCAACCATCTCATCCTCTGTTGCCCCCTTCTCCTTCTGCTCTTAATTTTTTCCAGCCTCTGGGTCTTTTCTGAGTTGGCTTTTTGCATCAGGTGGCCAAAATATTGGAGCTTCAGCTTCAGCTTCAGCATCAGTCCTTCCAATGAACATTCAGCTTGATTTTCTTTAGGATTGACTTCTTTGATATCCTTGCTGTCCAAGGGACTCACAGGAGTCTTCTCCAGTGCAACAGTTCAAAAGCATCAATTCTTTGGCGCTCAGCCTTCTTTGTGGTCCAACTCTTACATCTGTACGTGACCGTTGGATCCCTACACTCTTGTCATTCACACTGTATTTTTCCTGCCGTATATCCTTTCTAAATTCTGTGTATATTTTGTGCAGGGGGAAGCCTACTGTATCTCACAAGTGTGGCTATCAGTCCAGACCCAGGGCCACTGCTTGCTTTTGGAGAGAGCACATTGCACTAGTAGCCAAGCCTTTGGCAAGCAGCTATAACATCTACCTCAAGATTTTGGAATTAAGATGAAAAGAAGGAGCAGTTCTGAGAGATATTTAGGAAGTGATGCAAATACAGCTATTCTCTCCCAGCATCTATTTTGCCTCATCTTCTTTGCCAGTGAAGACTGGATTTTGTTCAGGTAACTTTCCTCTTGCATGCTTCAGGGTAAGCTGGTTCCAGATCCCTTGCCAGTAATTGATTTAGGCATAGGCATATAATATAATTCAAGCAAATGATATGTACAGGAGAAGCCAGTGGAGGCTTCTGGAAAAATGTTTCTGCATACTTAAAAAGAGGTACTTAAGATGAGATGCCCTTTTTTCCCATTGGGCATTGTTGAATTTATATGTAAAACTGAGATGTGCTTCAGCACTCTTGCAACTATAATAGAAATCATTTGAGGACAAGGCGGACATGCTAATGATAGCAGAGAGAAAAGTGAAGAAAAATACTGGTTCTCAATGAATTACCTTTGACTTAACCAAGCCTGGAGCACTCTTACGCCAAAGCTTATTATCTGACATTTTAAAAACTTTAATTTTAAATTAATTTAAATTGACTTTTTTTGTTAGATGTAGCTAAAGCATCTGAAGTGATACAGAATTTAAAATCTATAGGAATATAATGGAATAGACGGAGGAGTGAAGAACATATAAATTTCTGGATGGCAGTGTGGGATATAGCAATCTCAGTGGATATGTTAACACCGAAGATGTAAGGTTTAATTAGGAATATCATAAGTTTATCTTTGGATATTTTGAGTTTTAGGTGTCTTCAAAGATATTAGAACAGATTTCTAGTGGACAGCTGAATATTTGCTTGTAGTCCAGAGATCTCGAGTTGAGGTATCCATTTATAAGTTATCTGGGCAAAGGTTATGATTTGTGTGTATGGGTGGCCTAGCCTAGGGAAAACTTCAGCCTTTAATATCAATGTCCACATAGGAAAGGATGAACCTATGGCAGTGGCTAAGAGCAGTAATCAAAAAGAAGAAGAAGGAAACCAGGAGTATATTGTGTCACAGAAATCCAGAGAAGAGAATGTTTCATGAAACAGTAAAGATTGACAATAGCAAATGCTATAAGAAATAAAAAAGGCTAAGAATCATTTCTTTTTAATTTTAAAAGTATTGAAAATCAGAATCAGCTTATAAAAAAAATTATCAGTGTCTGTGTAGCATATTTTTTCATAAGATTTTTTTTTCTCTTTTGAGCCTCCTGACAGCTGTTAGAAATAGCTAGAATAATTACTGTTGAATCAGTTTTACACAGACAAGGATACTTAGATATGCTAAGTGATTTGAACCCCATAGTAATGGAGTAGATAAACTGGAATTCAAGCTCACAACTGACCAACTAACTCTTGGTCTGGATCTTTTTCTATACTGCCCCAAAATTCTACTACAATTCATTCCTTTGTCTGCAACAGTGAATTAATTCTGAGTTCCTTAAGAGGGAAAAAGAGACAGACAGACAGACAGGTGAAGTAGATATACATTAAACACATAATAGTTTGGATACTCTAGGACCTGCATTACAGGAAGAACAGGTGTCCTCAGACGCCTTTCAACCACAAATCTGCCACATAGGGAAAGAGCCAGAAGCCTGAGAGGGTAGGATTTTGAGATACTGAGAATTGAAGACACAGGAAGATGGAATGAGGTGTGTTCACCATTTGTGGTGGGAGGAGGAATTATTATTCTTTAGTGAACTACATTATTCCCTTTGGAAACATGGTTTACATATGCTCAAAACAACTGTGCAAACTAGGTATTGATAAATTTATCAGTGTGTTTGGACTGTCCTAGGCTCAGAGGTTAAGAATCTGCCTGTCAATGCAGAAGACGTAGGTTGGATCCCTGGGTTGGAAAGACCCCTTATAGGAGGAAATGCAATCCACTCCAGTATTCTTGCTTGAGAAATTGTATGGACAGAGGAGCCTGGTGGGCTACAGCCCATGGGGTCACAAAGAGTCAAAAACAACTTAGCAACTAAACAACAAGGGCTGTCCTGACAAAGTACCAAAAACTAGATAGCTTAAACAACAGAAATATCTTAGCTCACAGTTCTAGATGAAGAGTAGGGTTGTTTTCTTCTGAAGACTTGAAGAGGAAGAATCTTGTCCGTGTCTCTCCCCTAGCTTCTAGTAGTTTGCTGACAGCCTTTGATGTTTCTCAGCATGTAGAAGCATCATTCTGATTTCTGTCTTTATCTTCACATGGTGTTCTCCATGTGTGTCTTTCTCTGTCCAAATTGTCCCTTTTTATGGAAGGACCTCAGGTGTATTGGATTAGCATCCATGCGAGATACATTTAACTAATTGTATCTGCACTAACTCTTGCCAAATAAAGTCACATTCTGAGGTACTTGGGATTAGAACGTCAACATATGAATATTTTTGAAGACACGATTCAATCCATGATAAACTTCTCTTAACAAGGAGTAAAAATGAAGCATGTAATTAGTGGACGATATGCATGCACACATATGTATACATATACATACACACACGTGTGTATGTGTGTAAGAACACAAGTCTCCTAGATCAGAGGTACCCTGAAACACATGGTTTATTATTCACACGGATGACAGTAGCTGGAGCATCATTGTGCTGCCCCCATATCCTTATCCCCTCACGGTGACATAATAAAGGTAGAATTTTAGCTGCATGTGCATACACCTCAGAAAAACAATCATAACATTAGGAGACTCTCAATGATGGTGGTTCTCCTTCCACATTTGCCCATCCTACCCTCTGGAGAAAGATTGCTAATTATCCTGAAATATAAGCAATCTTCCTCTAAGTGAGAAGGGAAAACATCTCTAGTCTTCTTACCCTGGAATATAATCTGTTGTCTCTGGAGAGAGGAAGAAGAGGGCTTTAACTTCACAACCTTAGGGATTTGCCCATGTTCTGAGAGTCTCTGCAACTCTCTGGAGGGATACATAATCTCTAGTTTCCGAGGCTGTTTACTATTCAGATATGCCTTTTGTTCAAAAGGGCTGAACCATGCCGGAACATGAGAAATCCAATGAGAATTGTCTCCAAATAGCTCATTATAAGGTCTCGATTGTACAGTTGATGAAACTGATAACTGGAATAATGTTGTATTAAATTTTACATATATCTTTTAAAAGGATTTAACATATTGCATTTTAGTAGCTTCTTTATGCATATGCCTCCTTATTATCAATAGATTACAAAATTCTTGAGATCTAGACCAACAATTCCATTTAAATATTGTCAATGACTAGCAGAGCACTTGGCAGCTTATGAGCAATTGGTAAATTATTGTTTAATAAATATATAAAATAGAACTTTTCACCTATTTTTCCCTGCTACATGTACACTTATTCTCTTCTTTGACCTTTCTAACTTGGAAGGTTAAATGTAGTAATTTATCCATTATTTGTTTTTCTTCAATGACTTGATCCTTTCACTGATTCAAATATACCTAAAATTTTTTAATCTTCAAGTTTCCATCTTTATTTACTTTCCTTCCTAATTTGGGGATGCCTCTTTATTTTATCCCTCTTTAATCTTCTAGGCCAAACATTCATATTATTATTACAGAAGTTCTAGGTGCTTAAAATTAAGTGAATTATTTTTGATAGAAGAAAATGGCATTTTGAAAAATCCAATTAACCTGGACATTTAAATGGCTCTCGCATATGAAGAGATGTGCTTCTTTTTCAAATGAAAAAGAACTGAAATTTTATTTCAACTCTATCACGTTTTAAATATATCCTGAAACAATCTCATTTTTGTCCATATTTTGGCCATTTCTAACGCACTTTTAGTTATAATCCTGGATAGTATTTCATGCATGTAGAGGTTCATATGGAAGTGACTCACTTGACAAAATGAGTAACAGTTGTATACAGCTGCTTGAGCTGTATCAACCAACCCATTTGCAGGTGGTAGACTACTTCTGCTGAATTTCTTTATATCATTAAGATGGGTGGCATGGAGATATAGGAATGGAGGAGTGAAGCTTCACTCTTGCAAATGCAATTCCAAACTGCTAATGTCCTTATTTATTTAGAAAACATCTCTCTATATATTTCAGGTTTTGGACTAGTGACCCTTAAATAACCTAAATTTTACTCATTTAAAAAACCATAACAGCACCCTGTAACAAATCTAAGAAGAAGCATAAAGCCACTGAGGGCTACTATAGAATGACTTACAAGTTAGCTAAAAGAGGAGTGAAAAATAAAAGTGAATAAGGTTTAGAAGAGATATAAGCTTGTGGACCTTTTGACAATGCCTCAAATTCAAAGAGCATATCTGAAGGAAGAAATAAGTTTCAAAAGATATATTATTTGGGGGTCCAATTTAATAAGCTTTTAAATTTACAGTTATTCACTTAGCTTGACTGAAAACTGTATTAGTTCATGCATGAGATAGATTTTTGTTTCCTAACCATAGTTGGAGGATGAAATATTTTATATCCTTTACTGTATAGAGTCAACAATTTTAGCTCTGATTATAGAGTAAACCTGCATTTAACTGTCATGTCTTACTTGGAGAAGGACCATGGAGATTACATTGAACATTTCTAAGAGTCAGATTATGTTTCAGTCGAATGACAGTAGAATAGAATAAAACAGGTTGGAAGTTATTAGAGTTCAGTGTGTGCAGTAAGCATTTATTTTATGAATTACATACATGCTCACCCACACATCCTTATATAAATATATATATATATATATATGGCTTCCTTGGTGGTTCAGAGAGTAAAGAATCTGCCCGCAATATGGGAGACCCAGGTTTGATCCTTGGGTCAGGAAGATCCCTTGGAGAAGAAAATGGCTACCTGCTCCAGTATTCTTGCCTGGAGAATTCCATGGACAAAGAAGCCTGGTGAGCTACAGTCCATGGGGTTGCAAAGAGTCAAACAGGACTGAACACTTTCACTTTCACTTTTCGTAGTTGGTTTACAATGGTCATGTTAGCTTCAGATACATAAATGTGATTCAGCTATATATATATATATATATATATATATATATATATATATATACACACACACACACACACACACACACACACATATACACATATACACATCTAAAGCATGATCTAAAATGTATTCATTCCTTGGATGTGTTTATCAATAAGTTTGAAAGCCACTCTTCTTCAGAAGGGCTTAATTAACAGAGAGCAGAAGTTTTTGAATAATTTGAAGTTACTTGTTTGTGGCGGTGGAATTGGATGTGGAATTTTAGGCATTGGAGCTCCTTTGAAAATTTGTCATAAAACATTGGATAAAAGTGTAACTAGATGATCAGCACTTCCAAAAGGGTTCATATTTTTCCATTGGAAATACTGGTCCCTTCAGCAAGGAGCACTGGCTCATTCCGAAAGCACACAACGTTCTTCTGCTTTAAAGACACATATCACATAGCAAGCATTTGCCTGTGAAAAAGACATGTTGATTAGAGTCACTGCTTGACTGAAAACACACAGCTGGAATCACCTATAATTTTACGTCTTTATCTCAAGGAGTCCTAGATTACTTGGAACACACATGGCAATAATATTATTTCTTTTCATGACACTTATTCAGAGGTAGATTTGCCAGGCAACTAATAAGCTTAATCTTCAAGGTCCCTCAGCTGATTTAAGGCTTTAAACCTAATAATGATTTTATGATTTTTGTATTATTTTCATTAAAAGGAGGCAGATTTGAGCAAGCTTCAGGTATTGCAAAAACTAGATCCATCTTTGTACTAAGTATAGATTAACTGGCCATATTAAGTTGTAAAGATCTTGCCTTCTATGTATTTGAAAGTCCCAACAAATAGGGAGTTGTTTGGATATATATAATAAAGAGGAGATCTGGGGGGGAAATAGTTAAACTTTGTTGATCTTGAGCAAGTCATTAACTTCTCTGAAAATCTATTCCCTTAACCGAAAAACAGAAATAGTAACTCACAGGGTCATTTTGAGGGTGAAATGTAACCTCCCACAAACATGATGATCACTAAATGTCAACATTTATCTCTCAAGCTCAGGCTGAAAATAGATCCCATGTAGGACTGAGGTGATTCACTGTTCCTCAACCTCCTTCTGTTAAAGACCACAGCATAGAAAAGAAAACTGAGCGAGAGAAAAAAGAAAGGAAGAGAGAAAGACAGACAGAGAAGGCAGGGAAGAAAGGAGAGAGAGACGGAAGAAAAGAGGGAGGAAAAGAAAAAAAAAAAAAAAGGAAACCAAAGGAATATGAATCACATTTTCTCCCTTAATTTCCATCCATAAAGCTCAAAACCAGCACTCTGTTTCTCTACTAATATGAAGGCATCAGGAAATTTTTATAATTCTCTGACATACAGGTATGTATGAAAAACCATTGTAATGCCTGAAATTACAAATGTTTCATAGGCTGCATCCAGTGACACCAACACCATTTTAATCAACTCAATAGAAAAAGCAGACATTTGCTATGTGTGCATTGTAAGTCACTTCAGTCATATTCTACTCTTTGCCATCCTTTGAACTGTAGCTCACCAGACTCCTCTGTCCATGGTATTCTCCAGACAAGAATACTGGAGTGAGTTGTCATGCCCTCCTGCAGGGGATTTACCTGACACAGGGATCAAACCCATGTCACTTATGCTTTCCTGCATTGGCAGGAAGTTTACCACTAGTGCCACCAGGGAAGACATTTGCTATATCATTATTACACAAAATCCAGCTTCCCTGGTCGCTCAGATGGTAAAAGAATCTGCCTGCAATGCAGGAGACCCAGGTCCGATCCCTGGGTCAGGAAGATCCCCTGGAGAAGGAAATGGCAACCCACTCCAGTATTCTTGCCTAGAGAATCCCATGGACAGAGGAGCCTGGCAGGTTCATGGTGTCGCACGGGACAGTGACTAACACTTTCATTTTTACTTTTCTTTGCACAAAATCCAGGCTTGCCACCATGAGGCCAAGGCAATCACATGAATGGCTGACATTCTCTCCCCTCACATATTTGTTTTCCCATCATATCAACTTCAACTCCATCCTTTCTATTATCAGCATAAAAAAGACCTTCTCAAAAACATTGGAACATCTTTTCCTGCAAAACTGATTTCATAACCTTAAGAAAATAGAAAGCAACAAGAAAATGAATTTTATTGTGATAGATTCTGTGGGACAGACTTTCTTTCTCATCCTTCCAGATTCATCCCCCAAATTGTGAAACACTATCAGTTAAGAAAGGCAGGTTAAAGATAGCCACATTATAACTGATGAAGGGCTGCTAAATGTTTAGAGAGTGATCATCAATTTCTCATCATTGGCAGACATCTTCTGTGAGAGCTATGTCATAAATTCTCTCCTTCTCTTCTGCCTGAAGAAAGCTGCTCTGGACAGCCTTACAGCTAGCACGTTGCAAGGAGCCCGCCCCACCCCTTGTCACAGCTCAGGGAGTTGGCATGACAAAAGAATAATCGAATTGGTAATGCAACAATACATGACATAGATCACCATTTCGAAAAGGGAATGTTTAAGTCATGAATAATGAAGTGATTTCTTCCAGGGTAATTTATGGCACAGGTGCTTTACAAGAACAGGCTCCCTTAAGTGTGTAAATGCACAGCACCTCTGACCCAAGAGAGTTCAGTCAGGTCTCAGAGCTCAGTTAAATCCCTCCCTTTGTGGCTTCCACTTAGGGCGGGTAACAGGGTGACAGGTATGAGGTAGGGGTATATTTATTTATTTATTATGTTTTATTTTTTTCATGCTCTATGGCATCTGATGCAAGAATCCAGGAGACGTTTGCTGAAGCAGCTCAATATTGAGCATCAAGCAGCTGCCAAGTAATCATAACTTCTGATCATTTCTTGGCTCCATCGAATTGGAGTCATTACTTCTGGTCACCTCACTGAATCTGACCCACTCAACAGTGAGAGTTGCCAACAGGTAAGCTGCTGGGAAGCTGATCTGTGGAAAAACAGACTTCACTCCACCTTCTAATATTGAAAAGATATTTTTTCTCATTTACAAAACCTACATCTCTATGCTACTTATATCAAATATTTCACTCAAAGGATAAGAAGAATTCTTACTTGGGATGAAAAAAGGTCCTGAGGAATTGCTAATTGCTTTTCCATCAACAAAGAAGGCATCTCAGAAGAATGTACCAACCAAACAGAAGGAAAGGATATGGGATGAGGGAAATGATTTTGTCTTAGGAAAAGGTAATGATTAGGTACAGACAAGAAGGTCAAGGAGAAAGTCCATGGGATTCTTTGGTCCACTAGGTTGTGTTGGTATCGATGGTTTGGGAAAACAAAAAGGGATTAAAATAAAGGCCCATGATCCTTATACCACAGTGATGATAAATAATAGCTGTTGTTTACTCAGTTTTCACTGTGTATCAGGTACTGAGCTAAGCATTTTGCACATGTTTTATTTTATTTTACCAATAACTTTGCAGTGTTCATATTTTTGCTTTCATTTTATAGATAAGGAATTGGAAGATCAGCAAATTTAATTAACTTGATGAAAGTCTACCAGTATCTGAGTTGGAAAGCAAACTCACCTGGGTTTTATTCCAAAGGATCAAAACATTATTTTTATCAAGACAAATGAAAATCAAATTAAATACACTAAGGACAAAAGAATTTATTCTTTTAGCAAGCCTAAATGAAGACTCTTTCTGTACTTAGCAATATTCCAGTCACTAGCAGTACAAAAAGAACAAACACAGTCCCTGGGTTGAAATTGCTCACAGCCTAGCGAAGGAAGCAAAAAAAAAAAGAAAAAAAATTTTTTTTTTAGTTGCTTGATTGTGTCCAACTCTTTATGACCCCATGGACTGAGGCCCACTAGGCTCCTCTGTCCATGAAATTCTCCAGGCAAGAATATCAGAGTTGGTAGCTATTGCCTTCTCAAGGGGATCTTCCCCACCCAGAGATCAAACCTGGTCTTCTGCATTGCAGGCAGATTCTTTACCATCTGAGCCACCAGAGAAGCCCCTGCAAAGGAAGCAAAGTCATAAGCAAAGAGTCATATGTGTGCTTTAATTTTGGTGTGTAATGGATAGTATATTACCAATCTGGGTTCTTTGGGTACAAGAAAAAGAAATTGACTCTGGGTAAGTAAAGCAGAAAATAATTTAACTATAAAAAATAGAGAATTACATTGGTTGGAAGTAATCAGCTCTAGATACTACAAGAACAACTCTCCTTAAATCACAGTGGCTGAACCAAATGAAAGTTTAACTATTGTTTATGTCCTAGTCTGATACAGGTGGGTTATCTGCCAGTGAGCCAGGGATTAGGCTTTTTTAAATTAAACTATAATTGCTTTACAGTGTTGTGTTGGTTTCCAGTGCACAGCAAAGTCATTCAGTTATGCACACTTCCATATGCCGCCACACACATGTTCACATCCACACTCCATATGCTCATACATAAGCATTCGTATACTTGTTCGGTCAAGTTAGGTCATGTCTGACTCTTTGTGATCCCATGGGCTGCAGCACACCAGACTTCCCTGTCCTTCACTATCTCCCTGAAACTGCTCAAACTCATGTCCATTGAGTGGTGATGCTATCCAACCATCTCATCCTCTGTTGACCCCTTCTCCTTCTGTCTTCAATCTTTCCCAGCATCAGGGTCTTTTCCACTGTGTCGACACTGCATCAAGTGGCCAAAGTATTAGAGCTTCCACTTCAGCGTCAGTCCTTCCAATGAATATTCAGGACTGATTTCCTTTAGGATTGACTGACTTGATCTCCTTGCTGTCCATGGGACTCTCAGGAGGCTTCTCCAGCACCACAATTTGAAAGCACCAATTCTTCGGCGCTCAGTCTTTTTGATGGTCCATCTCTCACATCTGTACATGACTACTGAAAAAATCAAAGCTTTGACTAAAAGAACATTTGTTGGCAAAGTGATGTCTCTGCTTTTTAGTATGCTGTCTAGGTTTGTCATAGCTATTCTTCTGAGGAGCAAACATCTAATTTCATGACTGCAGTCACCATCCACAGTGACTTCAGAGCCCAATAAAATTAAGTCTGTCACTTTTTCCACTTTTTCCTCTTTTATTTGCCATTAATTGATTTATATACTTACACACTCACTTTTAGCACCTCCCTCCACACACATTCACACACTTGCATATGCCCCCAACAAAATGCTTGTATGGAAAAGTGGAAGCAAAATAGATATAGGAGTCCCCAGTTTTGTCACTACATTCTATATTTGATATAGACAACTGTGGAGACTTTGGAAAGATTTAAAAGGAGATGCAGATGATTGATTAACCTAAAGTGAAATGACTCTAGAGTCAGCATTAAGTGATGTATGGATGGTGGGGAAAGCCCTGGACTAGAGTCTAGAGGCTCCCCTGGTCACTCAGTGGTAAAGAATCCGCCTGCCAATGCAGGAGATGCAGGGGACTCAGGTCTGATACCTGGGTCAGGAAGATCCCCTAGAGAAGGAAATGGCAACCCACTCCAGTATTCTTACTTGGGAAATCCCATGGACAGAGGAGCCTGGAAGGCTACAATCCAGGGGATCACAAAAGAGTTGGACATGACTTAGCATCTAAACAGAAACCAAGAGTCTAATTACATGGATTAATTTTTTTTTTCTTTCACTACTTATGGCGTCAACTATGAAGAGTTGTTGGTATATTCTTAGACTCATTTCCTCACTGTTATCAACATGAGAGCAATGTTGCCTTTTTTCTTATTGTAGTCTCTGAATGTGATTATATGAAAGTGATTGAAAAATAATGTGCATTCTGTAGAAGTTCACATTTCATGTGGAAACCTCATCCATTAGTCCTGAAGCCTAAAACAAATTTGAGCCTAGATATAATAGACATGCTTTTGAGATAGGATATGGGAGGGAAGGAAGGAGCAGCCAAGTTGAGAAGATAGAGTTTGCATGTCTACCTCCAGCTGCACTTGGTTACTACCTCAATGCCAATCAAATAAGGTAACAGTAATTTGGCATTATGTTCCCAGATTCATCAGTAATAACTCATTGAAACTAGAGCAAATCAATTTGTAAGCATTTCTTTTTGAAATGAAACTTCAAATGAAATAATGACCCTCACTAATGGCAAAGGCGTAGTTAATTCAAGCTAGTTTCAACTAGATACTATGCACAGGAAAAGATAAAAATAAATAAGACTGTTTAACCCAAGGAAAATAATACAGTAGATAAAGGTTCCATCTGTATGTTAAGGGAAGAACAAGATAAAATAAAAACATTGGCTTTACTTTAAAAAATTCAAGTTAGGAGAAGGAAGTTTAAACACTTGTTAATCAGAATAAACACTAAAGAGAAAGTTGTCAAGTGGAAAATACTGTGACAGAGAAAGGAGGTTATGTTTTGCTTCACCAGAGGAAAGTGTGTGTTTGGATAAGTCATTTAATTGTGTGTGGTCTCAAATCCTTAAATAATTAAAGCTAAGTTCTATATGAATATCAAATTTCTTCTCACTACCTAGTCTTCATACTGCATAACTAATTTTCATTAACTGCATGTCATCCTCCCAGTCAGTCATGTTCAGTTCAGGTGTCAGAGTCACTCTGCCTCTGGTCTCTTCCTCATTCCAGCCAAGCTTTGGATGGTCTAGCCTTCTCTCTCTTCCTCTTTTTAATTTAGAAATTCTTTTTATTTAAGTATAATTGAAATACAATATTATATTGTTTTCAGGTGTACAACATAGTGGTTTCTTCTTTTACAATTAGGAAATGATCACCACAGTGATACAGTTACCATCTGTCACCATACAAAATTATTACAATATTATCAATTCTATCACCTATGCTGACAAAACATCCCTTGACTTATTTATTTTATAACTGGAAGTTTGTATCTCCTATTCCCTTAACTTATGTCACGCATTCCCCACCCCTTCCTTCTGGCAACCGCCAGTCTGTTCCCTGCATCTGAGTCTGTTTCAGGTTTATATTTTGTCCCCTTTCTTGAATTTTTTTAGATTCCACATGTAAGTGAAATCTTCTGGCGCTTGTCTTTGTCTGACATTTCACTTAGCATAATATCATCTAGGCCCCACCATGCTGTTGAAAACTGCAAGATTTCATTCTTTTTAATTTTTTATGGCTAATTAACATTTCATGGTATATGTACAAAAATTTGTTTATCTGTTTATCTATAAAAGGAAACAGGTTACTTCCGTATCTTGGCTATTGTAAACAACACTACAATGAATGTAGGGATACAAATATGTTTTCAAATTAGTGTTTTCATTTTCTTCAGATAAAAACTCAGATGTGGAATTGCTGGATGGTATAGTAGTTCTATTTTTAGTTTTTTAAGAAACTGCCATATTATTTTCTATAGTGGCTGCACTGATTTAAAGTACTACCAACAGTATAGAAGTGTCCCTCTTTCGCCACATCTTTGCCAGTACTTGTCATTTGTTGTCTGTTGGATGATAGCCATTCTGGCGAGTGTGAGGTGGTATCTCTCTGTGGTTTTTATTTGCATTTCCCAGATGATTAGTGAGGGTGAGTATCTTTTCATGTGCCTATTGTCACCTGTGTGTCTTCCTTGGAAAAAATGTCTATTCAGGTCCTTTGCCCATTTTTAATCTTGTTATTTATGTTGAGTTTTATGAGTTCTGTGTATATTTTGGATATTAAAACTTTATCAGATACATTGTTTGCAAATATCTTCTCCCCTTCAGTAGGCTGCCTTTTCATTTCATTCATTTCATTTAATTTCATTCATTTCACTTGCACTGTGTAAAACCTTTTTACTTTGATGTAATCCCATTTGTTTATTTTTGCTTTTGTTTCCCCTGCCTGAGGAGACAGACACAAAAAAATATGTCAAAGAACATGCTACCTCTGATTTATTCTAGGAGATCGTGGTTTCAGCTCTTAGATTTAATTCTCTGATCGATTTTTACTTTTTGAATACAGTGTAAAAATTTAATCCAATTTGATTCTTTGGCATGTATCTGTCCACTTTTCCCAATACAGTTTATTAAAGAGATTATCTTTTCCCCATTGCTTCGTTTGTCATAGATTAATTGGCCAGGTAAGTGTGGGGTTTTTTCTGGACTCTCTATTTGGTTCTATTGATCCATGTATCTGTTCTTTTGCCAGTACGATACTGTTTTGATGACCATAACTTGGTAGTATAGTTTGAAATCAGGAACTGTGATACCTCCAGCTATAGTCTTCTTTCTTAAGATTGTTTTTGCCATTCATTGTCTTTTGTGTTTCTGTACAAATTTTAGAGTTATTTGCTTAAGTTCTGTGAAAAATGCTATTAATATTGTGATAAGGATTGCATTGAATCTGAGATTGCCTTTGGTTTTGTGGTCATCTTAACAAGATCAATTCTTCTAAGCCATGAGCATAGTATACCTTTCCATTTGTTTGTATCACCTTCAATTTCTTTCAGAAGTGTCCTGTAGTTTTCTGAGTACAGGTTTTTTACCTCTTTAGCCAAATTCTTTCCTAGATATTTTGCTCCTTTTGATGGGATTGTAAATCAGATTTTTTTCTTAATTTCTCTATTTACTAGTGTATGGAAATGCAGTAGGTTTTTGTATATTAATTTCATATACCACATTTTACTGTATCATTTAATGAGTTTTAGTTGCTTTTTGGTGGTATCTTTAGGATTTTCTGTGTATAGTGTCATGTCAGCTGCAAACAGTGATAGTTTTACTTCTTCTTTTGCACTTCAGATTCTTTCTTTTTCTTATCTCATTGCTATAGCTAGGACTTCCAATACTATTTTGAATAATTGTGGTAAGAGAGGACATCCTCGTTTTGTTCTTGATCTTAAAGAAAATGCTCTTAGTTTTCACTGTTGAGTATGATCTTTGCTGTGGTCTTTATTTTGTTGAAGTATGTTTCTTCTATACCTACATTGTTGAGCTTTTATTTTAATCATGAATGGTTGCTGAACACTACTTTTGGTTATTTGCTGGCCTTTCTGGTAAGATTTTCACTTTTATATGCTTCCTATTATTAATTGTCACTTTTTTCTTTTTAGCTTAGGAAGTTTCTTCCACATTTCTTGTAAAGCTAGTTTAGTGATGATGAATTCCATTAGCTTTTGCTTGTCTAGAAAACTCAATTTTTACCTCTAAGGAAAACTTGGCAAGGAATTTTTCCTCTAAGGAAAATTTTGCAAAGAAATCTTTGCAAGGTAGAATTCTTGTTTGTAATTTTTGTTTGTTTGTTTGTTTCTGCACTTTGACTATGTCACAGCCTTCCTTCCGGGAAGTAACATTTCTACTGAAAATCTACTAACAGATTTTGGAGTTTCCCTTGTATTCAATATGTAGTTTTTCTCTTGCTGCTTTTAAAATTCTCTCTTTATCCTTAACTTTTGTCATTTTAATTATAGCATGTCTCAGTTCATGTCTCTTTGGATTCATCTTATCTGAAACTCTTTGGGCTTCCTGGACCTGGATGTCTGCTTCTTTCCCCAGATTAGGAAAGTTTTCATCCATTATTTCTTCAAATAATTTTTTGGCTCTTTCTCTCTCTCTTCTCCCCCTATAATGTGAAAGTTATTTCATCTTATGTTGTCCTAGAGGTCCCTGAGGGCTTCCCTTGTGGCTCAGCTGGTAAAGAATCTGCCTGCAGTGTGGAAGACCTGGGTTCAATCCCTGGGTTGGGAAGATCCCCTGGAGAAGGGAAAGGCTAACCACCCCGGTATTCTGGCCTGGAGAATTCCAAGGACTACAGTTCATGGGGCCACAAAGAGTCGGATATGACTGAGTGACTTTCACTGTCACTGTCACTTTAGAGGTCCCTAAAGGTATTCTTACTTCTTTTAATTTTCATTTTGTTGTTTTGTTTGTTTGTTTTCCATTGCCTTGTCTCTTAGCTCACTGATTTGTTTTTCTATTTTATCCACTGTGCTGTTGAACCCCTCTAGTATACTTTTCAGTTCAGTTATAACTTCTGTTTGGTACTTTCTTATATTTTCTATTTCCTGTTTGAAATTCTCACTGCATTCATCCTTTCTTCTCTGATATTGGTAGCATCTTTACGATCATTCAGTTGAATTATTAATCAGGTTCTTTGCTTATCACCATTTCATTTAATAAGGATCTTTTTCTGGGAATTTGCCTTGTTATTTAGTTTGGAACCTATTCCTCTGTCTCCTCATTTATCCTGATTCTGTGTGTTTGTCTATACATATTTAGGTGAAATGGCTTCCTCCCTCAGTCTTGAAGGAATGGTCTGTGTAGAAACTGTTCTGTGTGGCCTGGAGTACAATCTCCCCAGGCCACCAGGGCCAGGCAATCTATGGGCATCCCTCATGTAGCCTTCATGTGCCTAACATTTGTGGTAGGGCCACAACGCTTGCATGATAAGGGTGAGATTTGAGTCACTTACCCATCCCAGTTGAAACTCGGTCTCTGTGCAGGCAGGGCTGTGTGCCAGGCAGGGCTTAGGGCACCCATTCAGGGCCAACTGTGGTTCGACTGCTGCCTGGGGAGAGCATGGTGCATGTGTGGCCTGGCTGCTGCACAGAAAGGGCAGCGCCTGGCATACTTGCCCAACACAGTTGTGGTTTCTGTTCTGCACAAGGTGGATGGGGTGTGGAGCATTTTCTCAGCCTGACTGCAGCCCAGGGTCTGCAAAACACACCTCCAGTGCTAGCAGGCTGGAGGGAGGGCATCTAAAATGATGCCTATTGACTCGACCTCCAGAAAGTTAGAATGAAATTGAACAAATGGTGACTGGCAGTGCTCCCAACTCTGAATTAAGTCCCTGTAGCAGCTGCTTTAAAATTAGTAAGTTAATGTCCCTCGATTATTCTCTAGTAGGTTTTCAATCTATTGCTTCAGCACTAGGTCTCAGGGAAAATAACTGTGCAAGCCAGACCTTTAGGAGTGGAATCTCTGTTTCCTACATTTCTGTGATTCTCCTCATCTGGTCCCCTTTGTCAAAACCAGACACTTGGGAGAGGCCCATATTTCCAGTGTCATCTCTCAGAGTCAGGATGTCTGATGTGTGGTACAATCCCTTCACTCCTCAAGGGAGAGTTCCAGATTTGGGGGATCCTTCCCAGCTGTGGGGTCACCATGACTGGGGTGAGGTCCTGGGCAAGGCCATGTCTCCATCTCTTGAATCCTTCTCAATGCGTTTATTTAGTCTTTTGTTGTGAAGGAGCTGTTCTAGTTCTGAGGTCCTTTACAGAGAAAAGGTGTTCTATAGGCTGCTGTAGATTTATTGTGTCCTTGGAAGGAGGTGGGTCCAGGTCTTCCTGCGCTGCCATCTCTAACTCTGCTCGCAGCTCCCTCTCTCAATTCCTCTCCCACAGTCCTCTCTCACTTCCACTTAGGGTTTTTATAACCACTATCTGGATCATGTCCTGTGTCTTGGGGGCTTGTGTGGCTTCTGTGTCCCTTGTGTGGCTCTGCAGCTCAGTCTCCCTGGATCACTGCTTACTGGAAGTTTAATCTTCTACCAGAGCTGTGGTTATGTTCACTTACATGAGAGACACTTTCTCTGACTTCCCAAATAAAACATTGCCTTTTTACTGACAACTTTGGGGCTGTTTGAAAACTTGTTCCATCATATCTTTCTCACAGCATATCTCAATTAAACTGCTTTTCTTCACATTCTCTATGACCCAAACAAATCAATCTTTTGATTTTTTTCTAAATATTCCTTTTAGATATCCACTTCTGGAAAAGATGGAATAATAGAGGTCATATTTACTCTCCTGCCAAAAAAAACTAAATACTGAACACAGAATGTGAAATAATGATTTTGAACATCAGGTAATGAAAGACAATGATTTTCTGAGAGCTGGGAAACAAATGAAGTGGGCCCACACTTACACCAATTTACTGCCTGGAGAGAATGTCAAGATCACAGACAGAGACAGAGGACCCAGGTTCAGCCTGGAAGAATCCCTGAACTGAGGAGATGTAGCTGGGAAGTCAGACAGGTCAGGGCAGCTAGAGCTCACAGGCAGAGTAACAGAAAGGAGAGTGCTGCACTAGGAGAGTGTTCCAGAAATATACAGAAGGTCCCACTCAGGTCTTCAGCTGTATACTGATCAGGGCATTTATGTGGAGAAGTTATGAGGTCAAGGCAATAACCACTCCACAGAGAATTAGAGAACAGAATACCTGGAGTTCACCCAGAGCTGCGAATAATCTGTGTTCCCAGCAAACAGAGTAGAAAACCTCATAATTAAAGGGGCAGAAGGTAAAGTATGCAAAAGTTTTTACCTTAGTAGTGGGAAAATTATTCCTGAGCTAAACACTGTTCTGGTCTTGCCAAACAAAACTTTATGATATTAAAGTATAAAATTGTTTCAAAGTAAAATAATTGCATCCCAGAAGAGAGCTGAAGAATATTCATAGAAATATAAAATATTCATCATCAAACAAGATGCATCTGGCCCCAGCAAAAAATCAGCAGTCATGTACAGAATTAGGAAAAGTGACCCAAAATTATGAGAAAAATCAACCAGTTGAAATTAAACCAGAATGACATAGATGATAGAATTGGTAGACAAGAACAGTAACATTATTATAGCTATATTGCTTATGCTCAATAAGCTAGAGGAAAGATTAAATAGATAAAGAAAAGACAAGTAGATATTTTCAAGTTCAAAACTGAACTTACAGGGGTGAAAACCACAATGTATGAAGTTAAAAATACACTAGGAGAGGATCAACAGCAGATTAGACATTGCAAAGGAAACACTAGTAACCCTGAAGATATGGCAATATAAGCTATCCAGAATAAAACTCAGAGTAGGAAGGGGGGGGGAAGGAAGGGAGAGAGGGAAAAAGGGAAGGAAACACGGGAAAAAAGGGATATAGAATTGATGAACTGTGGGACAATGTCAAACAGCCTAATATAATTGAAGTCCCCAAAGGAGAGGAGAAATAGGGACAGAAGAAAAATACTGAGAGCAACATGGGTAAAAATGTACCAAATTCAATGAAAACTATAAGCCCATAGATTCAAGAAACTCGATGAACTCAAAGTAAAAGAAACATGATGAAAACTACACAAAGGCATATCATAAGCAATTGTTGAAAATCGGTAATAAATAGAGAAAACTTAAAATCATCCAAATGAAGTTGTACAGTATGTACAAGGAACAGGTATAAGACTGACTCCTCACTCTTCTCCTGAGATACCTGATGACTTGTTTTACTTTCCAGTCCATTCATTACCAAATGTGGCCCTTTCTTTTACCCCACTCAAATTCTAAAAGGTGGAGAGTAAAAATCAGCATCGCTTTTAGAAGTCCAAATGAAATCCAACTGGTTGTCGAAGCATGGTTCATTATTTAAAGGGATACGGTGAAAATTTCAATATTTTTATTTTAGCATGTCTTTCTTGTCAACCTGGGCATTTCCTTTCATTAATATTAGTGGTCTGTTCTCCTATCACAATATTCCATTCAATCAACAGATGTAATGTGATGCCTGTTCTGTCCTAACAGAAGCAGAAGATATTAAGAAGAGGTGGCAAGAATACACAGAACTATACAAAAAAGATCTTCATGACCCAGATAATCACGATGGTGTGATCACTCACCTAGAGCCAGATATCCTGGAATGTGAAGTCAAGTGGGCCTTAGGAAGCATCACTACGAACAAAGCTAGTGGAGGTGATGGAATTCCAATTGAGCTATTTCAAATCCTAAAACATGATGCTGTGAAAGTGCTGCGCTCAACATGCCAGCAAATTTGGAAAACTCAACAGTGGCCACAGGACTGGAAAAGGTTAGTTTTCATTTCAATCCCAAAGAAAGGCAATGCCAAAGAATGCCCAAACTACCACACAATTGAATTCATCTCACACACTAGTAAAGTAATACTTAAAACTCTCCAAGTCAGGCTTCAACGATATGCGAACTGTGAACCTCCAGATGTTCAATCTAGTTTTAGAAAAGGCAGAGGAACCAGAGATCAAATTGCCAACATCTGCTGCATCATTGAAAAAGCAAGAGAGTTCCATAAAAACAACTATTTCTTCTTTATTGACTATGCCAAAGCCTTTGACTGTGTGGATCACCAAAAACTGTGGAAAATTCTGAAAGGGATGTGAGTACCAGACCACCTGACCTGCCTCTTGAGAAATCTGTATGCAGGTCAATAAGCAACAGTTAGAACTGGACATGGAGCAACAGACTGGTTTCAAATAGGAAAAGGAGTACTTCAAGGCTGTATATTGTCATCCGGCTTATTTAACTTATATGCAGAGTACATCATGAGAAATGCTGGGCTGGATGAAGCACAAGCTGAAATCAAGTTTGCCAGGAGAAGTATCAATAACCTCAGATATGCAGATGACACCACCCTTATGGTAGAAAGTGAAGAAGAACTAAAGAGCCTCTTGACCAAAGTGAAAGAGGAGAGTGAAAAAGTTGGCTTAAAACTCAGCATTCAGAAAACGAAGATCATGGCATCCAGTCCCATCACTTCATGGAAAATAGATGGAAAAACAGTGGAAACTGTGGCAGACTTTATTTTGGGAGGCTCCAAAATCACTGCAGATGGTGATTGCAGCCATGAAATTAAAAGACACTTATTCCTTGGAAGGAAAGTTTTGATCAACCTTGATAGCATATTTAAAAGCAGAGACATTACTTTGCCAACAAAGGTCCATCTAGTCGAGGCTATGGTTTCCCCGTGGTCATGTATGGATGTGAGAGTTGGATGGTGAAGAAAGCTGAGCACTGAAGAATTGATGCTTTTGAACTGTGGTGTTGGAGAAGACCTTGGGAGTCCTTTGGACTGCAAGGAGATCCAACCAGTCCATCCTAAAGGAAATCAGTCCTGAACGTTCATTGGAAGGACTGATTTTGAAGCTGAAACGCCAATACTTTGGCCACCTGATTCGAAGACCTGACTCATTGGATAAGACCCTGATGCTGGGAAAGATTGAAGGCAGGAGGAGAAGGGGACGACAGAGGATGAGATGGTTGGATGGCATCACTGACTCAATGGAAATGAGTTTGAGTAAACCCCGGGAGTTGGTGATGAACAGGGATGTCTAGTGTGCTGCAGTCCATGGGGTCCCAAGATTCGGACACAACTGAGCGACTGAACTGAACTGAACTGTTCTGTACAAGGGACTCATCTAGGGCTTATTACAATTTTTGCCTTAACCTGAGGCAAGACCAAAATGAGAAGAAAACAGATGGCACCAGATCTCAGCTTTGCACTTGATTCTGTTCGTCACTTAACTCATTTCCTATCCATGTGGTCCATGAGCAAAGTGGAGATAAGTGGGATCTGAGGCCCTCCTGATCATGAATATTTTACCTGTCCTGACTTATTCCCATTGCTTTGCTTTTCATTTATCAGAGGCTTATAAGTATAAGCTAAATACATGTAAAATAACAGTGGCAATAATTTTAAAACTTTTTTCCAAAAATTCTGGGCCTCTACATGTATAGGACATATTGCTGAACAATGGAATGAGGAGACTGAAGGAGCTCAAACTTTGGGGAAAGTGGTTTGCCAATATACAGAAGGAAGTAAATAAAGCAGCTAGAAATTTGGGGGAAAATTGGAAATAAATTAAAAGTAATTTGTGACTTTAATCAAAGGAGACATGTTTTGTTGTGGTGGAGAACCGGTTCATGTTGATATTTAAAAAGAATTCTCCAGCTGTGGGACTCTGAGCAAAAAGATAGAAGATTATCCAAACAAGAGTCCCTGACTTAATGTTATGGGTTCAAGACACAGTAAAAAGCAAATTCCAACATACAATGTTTGTCAGACCAGGTAAGTTATGAAGGTGTATGAGGATTTCACATCCTTCCAGCACTGTGGCTATGTAACATTAAAAATCTAAAGCTTAGCTGGGGTTCGACCTCTCAAGGAGTCAAATATGTATAAGGTAATGATTGACATGCCCTGAAATTCATCTTAGCATTGTCCTTGGGGATCTAGTCTCAAAAATGGGCACTGTAGTTCATTTTCTTACACCTGCTATTCAGGCTCCAGAGCATGCTCTAATTCCTTTGTCAGATACAGCAGGCCACAAAAGATCATTAATTGTGCATCAGCTATTTTGGACAAGGTATTAGGAATTCAAAGGGTAAATAAGTCTACTTTCCAGAAGCTCTGAGTCTACAAAAATTACATGTAAGTTTTGCAATTCCTTGATAGAAAAAAGTTCAGGCCCATAATATATCTGAAACCTTCACATCAGAATTGTTTTGGAATCTAGAACTTTTCCATTTTAAGGAAAGGTAGAAATACAGTGTTTGTGCTATGTGCTAAGTCACTTCAGTTGTGCCCCCTCTTTGTGAACCTATGGACTGTAGCCCACCAGTCTCCTCTGTCCCTGGGATTTTTCAGGAAGGAATAATGGAGTGGGTAGACATTCCCTTCTCCAGAGGATATTCCCAATGCAGGGATCAAACCCACATCTGTGTCTCTGCTTTGACAAGTGGGTTATTTACCACTAGCACCATATAACATAAAATGTATCATGCCCTTTGTATAAGGCAAAACTCAATAAGTAAACACACTGACAATTCTTCAATGAATTTATGAATATTTACACAAAATATGCTAAAGACTAAAAGTAGACTCACAACTGTTCAGATCATATTGGCTTCCACATGAGTTCAGTTTGCCTTGGGTTTAGCCACCAAATCAATCAAGAGCTCTGGGAGACATTAGACTTGAAGGTGAGAGAATGAAGATCTGAATTAGAAAGTCCAGTGGGAGGGACTGATTAACCCTGAGTGGGAATATTAAAGGTGTTGCCTTCAGGAAACTCTCCTGGGATTTGAAACCTCAGCTGCTCATCTGCGTTGTTCAGGGCTCTAAATCTCTTGACTTCCGTTTTCTTGTATATTTCTCAGCATGTAGATTGATTTGGAATACTCCAGGTGCTTAATAATTTCTTTTTAAATTTATGCTTTAATGTCCTTTATTATGGTAAAATCCACAAATTATAAAACATACTGTTTTCACAATATTTGACTATACAATTCCTACAGAAGGAAATGGCAACCCACTCCAGTATTCTTGCCTGGAGAATCTCATGGACAGAGGAGTCTGGCAGACTACCCATGGGGTCACAAAGAGTCAGACATGACTGAAGTGACTTCAGTTCAGTTCAGTTCAGTTCAGTCACTCAGTAGTGTCCGACTCTTTGTGACCCCATGGATTGCAGCATGCCAGGCCACACTGTCCATCACCAACTCCCTGAGTTTACTCACACTCATGTCCATTGAGTCAGTGATGCCATACAATCATCTCATCCTCTGTCATCCCCTTCTCCTCCCGCCTTCAATCTTTCCCAGGATCAGAGTCTTTTCCAATAAGTCAGTTCTTCAAATAAGGTGGCCAAAGTATTGGAGTTTCAGCTTCAGCATCAGTCCTTCCAATGAATATTCAGGACTGATTTCCTTTAGGATGGACTTGCTGGATGCCCTTGCAGGCCAAGAGACTCTCAAGAGTCTTCTCCAACACCACAGTTCAAAAGCGTCAATTCTTCAGTGCTCAGCTTTCTTCACCGTCCAACTCTCACATCCATACATGACTACTGGGAAAACCATAGCCTTGACTAGATGGACCTTTGCTGGCAAAGTAATGTCTCTACTTTTTAATATGTTTTCTACGTTGGTCATAACGTTTCTTCCAAGGAGTAAGTGTCTTTTAATTTCATGGCTGCAGTCACCATCTGCAGTGATTTTGGAGCCTCCCAAAATAAAGTCTGCCACTGTTTCCACTGTTTCCCCATCTATCTTCCATGAAGTAATGGGGCCGGATGCCATGATCTTTGTTTTCTGAATGCTGAGTTTTAAGCCAACTTTTTCACTCTCCTCTTTCACTTTCATCAAGAGGCTCTTTAGTTCTTCTTCACTTTCTGCCATAAGGGTGGTGTCTTCTGTATATCTGAAGTTATTGATACTTCTCCTGGCAACCTTGATTTCGGCTTGTGCTTCATCCAGCCCAGCGTTTCTCATGATGTACTCGGCATATGAGTTAAATAAGCAGAGTGACAATATACAGCGTTGACATACTCCTTTTGCAATTTGCAACCAGTCCGTGGTTCCATGTCTAGTTCTAACTGTTGCTTCCTGACCTGCATATAGATTTCTCAGGAAGCAGGTCAGGTGGTCTGGTATCCCCATCTCTCTCAGAATTTTCCAGTTTGTTGTGATCCACACATTCAAAGGTTTTGGCATAGTCAATAAAGCAGATAGATATTTTTCCAGAACTCTCTTGCTTTTTCAATGATCCAGCAGATGTTGGCAATTTGATCTCTGGTTCCTCTGCCTCTTCTAAAACCAGCTTGAAAATCTGGAAGTTCATGATTCACGTATTGTTGAAGCCTGACTTGGAGAATTTTGAGCATTACTTTGCTAGTGTGTGAGATGAATGCAATCGTGTGGTAGTTTGAGCATTCTTTGGCATTACCTAAACAATTCAGTGGCTCTAAGTACATTCACATTGTTGTACAACTCTACTCATATTTCATCTCCCCAATTTTTTACATTCTTTAACTGAAACTGTCCCTATTAAACACTAACTTCTGATCACTCTTCTCCATCTTCCCACTCCCCAGCCTCTGGATTAGTTTAATTCATGACTACATGAATTTGACCATTCTAGGTACCTTGTATAAGTGGAATCAAACATAGGTGCTTGATAATTTCTTAATTAACAAATTTAATCACATACATGACACAGTCCCAGATGTAAATGCGTGTGAGAAACAGTTATTTTAGTAAGTAAAAAAGCCGGAATTAATTCTACATTTTATAGTATATTTAAGACTTCTTTAAAATGCAGAGAAATATTCCTAAAAAGAAGTGTAGAGCCATGAAAATATGTCTACATTTTTGGATGATTTTTCCTAATGTCTTTAATAAACACGAATTTTTAAATAAACTTGAAAAATTCTGGAGTCCTACTGAATTTGAAATATTTTTATTTTTGTGTATCTCCACTGTGATTTTCTTTAGGTTTATTTGGTTCCAGGGATTTGTTTTTAGGAATCTCATATTCTCAATAAGGTAATTAACAGCCTCCAAAGCCTTATGAAAAATTCTCAGCTTCAGAATTCACAAGGTTTCTCATGTTATACTCTGCAAAAGGGAACACACTTCCCATGTATTTTGTGCAAGACAGAGTGATGAACGCTGTTTCTGGTAAGGCTAAAATGTGTGGCAACATCCAAATCGTCTCACCCCACATATTTTATACTGGGAAACCGAAGTGAAGTTCATACTGCAGAGCAGTCCAGACTGTTTCCTTATTGTGATTGCTACTAGTCTTGAATTTGGTGTTAAGAAAATGTCTGTCTTAACATCACTGTAGGCGTTATACCAGACACGTGTTTTGAACTCTGGTCTTTCACATGAAGGTTTTTTTATGATGATTTTTTTTTTATTTTTTTTATTATGACAAAATACACACAAATTTATTATCCTAACCATTTTAAAGTGTACAGTTCACTAGTTTTAAGTACATTCCCACTATCCATCACCAGAACTATTTTCCATCTTGCAAAACTGAAACACTTTATCTATTAAACCATAGTTCCTCATATTTATATATATATGTTTTTTAATTTTGTGTTGTGATAAAATATACATAACATAAAATTTGGTATCTAAATTATTTTTGAGCATACAGTTAATGTTACTATGCTATGTATATATCTTTGACATTTGGTTGGTTTCTTGCATTCTTTAAGCCCTTGTTTCCTTACTTTTTGGCTGGTTGCTCTGTCCATTATGGAGAGGGGAATATTGAAATCCCCAACTATTATTGAAGGAGCATCTATTTTTCCCTTCAGTTCTGTCAGGTTTTGCTTCATATGTTTTGATGATCTGTTACAAGGTGAGTAAATGTTTGTAATTTCTGTATCTTCTTGCTATATTGAATCTTTTATTAAGATATATTGCTCTATTTTGTCACTTATGAATTTTTTATTTAAAGTTTATTTTGTCTGATAGCATAGCTACCTCTGCTGTCTTTTGGTTACTATTTGCATGGAATATATTTTCTATCATTTCACTTTCAACTTATTCATATGTTCTAATTTGAGTCCCTTATAGACAGTATAAAGTTGGATCAAGTATATTTTTTATTCATTCTGACAATCTCTGTCTTTGATTGGAAAGTTTACATTTAAAGTCTTACTGTTAAGGTGGGATTTGCTTCTGCTTGATATAATATCTTAAGTATGTGTACACGTTTTTGAATGAGAAGAAGAGAAGGAAAAAGCACAAAAACTTTGATAAAATGTTTGCATTTTAAAAGTCCTGAAAATTTTGTCCTATTAATTTCACTAATGCTACTTACATCTTCAACCTAATGTAAAACTTGGAAATCAAACAGACCTTGATTTGCTAAAACAAAAGTCATTGAATTCATTTCTATATCACATTTATTTTAATAGTTTACTTAAAGAACTGATTTTAAATATTGGCAATGAGGAGAATAAATTTTTCAAAGCAAACCAACAATGAGAATAGAAAATAGCAACACATTTTATGATTGGTATAACTTTCTGGTAATGTATGACTAGCATATTAACTTTTTCTGACTATATTTCAGTTCTTCTTTATGACAAAAGCTATTTGATGATCTCTGCCCTTGTCAAATGTTCTTCAAGGTTTCTAAGAATATCTTCTTAATTTTATTTATTTATAAATGTTCAATGTATGGAACAAGGGTAATCCTCTTTTTTTTTAATTAAAAATTTTTTTTTGACCATGCCCTCTAGCATATGGAATCCCATTTCCCTAACCAGGGATCAAACCTGCTCCCATTGCACCAGAAGCACGGAGTCCTAACCACTGGACCACCAGGAAGTTCCAAGGGCAATTCTTACCTGGTCTTCCCTGGTGACTCAGTGGTAAAGAATCCGCTTACCAATGCAGGATACGCAGGAGATGTGGGTTCAGCCCCTGAGTCGGGAAGATCCCCTGGAGAAGGAAATGACAACCCACTTCAGTATTCTTGCCTAGGAAATCCCATGGACAGAGAAGCCTGGTGAGCTAGGGTCTATGAGGTTGCAGTCAGACACATCTTAGCGAATAAATGACAACAAATGCTATTACATGCTGTAGAAGGACAGTCTTACAAATAAGTGAGTTAGATATTCTCCTCCACTGTGAGCCTTAGGAACCACATTTATCCCGTAATAAAAAAAATATATATCTCACTGCTTTTTGTGCCTGAAATTTTCCATCATTTTTTCCCTCTCTCTGAGTAATGACATCTCTTTAAAAGTCACACCTCCCATGGAGTGATAAGGAATCAAACTCCTGTCACCCATCTTTTCAATTGGTGGAATGGGTATAAATTATAGCAGAGATTCAAGCCTATCATAGAAGAATAAAGAAAATCTTCCAATTTGGGTCTAGATGATAAATTATGCTCCACTTTCTCACATAGCCCCTCATACCAAGCCTGGTCTTCCCTGATAGTTCAGTTGGTAAAGAATCTGCCTGCAATGTGGTAGATCTGGGTTCCATCCCCGGGTTGAGAAGATCTCCTGGAGAAGGGAAAGGCTATCATTCCAGTATTCTGGCCTGGAGAATTCCATGGACTACAGTCCATGGGGTCACAGAGTTGTATCCAACTGAGAAATCAGAACACATAGACACCAAGCCTGGAGACACTAGAGAAAACACAGGGTATCATAATGGATGCCTGTTGGGACAAACCTTGAGGAATACTTGGAAGACATAAGATGGTTGGGTCTCACTGTAAGGAAGAATGGTGGCTGGAAGAGGGACAGAGATAGGGACCTGAGCCCAGCTGAAGTAGGGCACCTATAAAAATTTGGAGCAACATCTTTTGCCTCTGACAGAGCACTCTGGGCAAGAGCTGATTAGGGCCCCTTTGATGGCATGGAAGAACATTGGTTGGTGCTGCTGGCCAGGGGAACACTCAGAATAGGGAGTCCTACAAACAGGTGCCTGAAGGTCCACCTTGTCCCAGTCTCTTGTGAGAGAGCAATAGTGCCCCCTGAAGGCAAGGAGGCAATGCCAAAATCATACCAAGAACATGACCAGCAAGTGTGTATCTATATCACCTGCCTTTGGAGGAGGCAACTAAAACTAAGGTTGGGTTCATCAGGCAAGAGTGGTACCATCAGATATGGGAGAAAGTTGAGCTGGGTACAAAAAATGACCATGAAAAAAATGAGATGTCTGAGTCCACACTACAGCTTTCTAGTCACACATTTTACCAAAATGAGGACAATCCTAGACCTGAGCTTGGAGCTAAACAGTCAAGGTATTGATGAAGGTCAAACATCGAGTGAAAGTGAAAGTCGCTCAGTCGCGTCCGACTCTTTGAGACCCCATGTACTCTACAGTCCATGGAATTCTCCAGGCCACAATACTGGAGTGAGTAGCCTTTCCCTTCTCCAGGGGAACTTCTCAACACAGGGGTTGAACCCAGGTCTCCACCATTGTAGGCAGATTCTCTACCAGCTGAGCCAAAGTTCAGTTCAGTTCAGTTCAGTTCAGTTCAGTTGCTCAGTCGTGTCCGACTCTTTGTGACCCCATGAATCGCAGCACGTCAGGCCTGCCTGTCCATCACCAACTCCCAGAGTCTACCCAAGCCCATGCCCATTGAGTCGGTGATGCCACCCAGCCTTCTCATCCTCTGTCATCCCCTTCTCCTCCTGCCCCCAATCCTTCCCAGTATTAGGGTCTTTTGCAATGAATCAACTCTTCGCATGAGGTGGCCAAAGTATTGGAGTTTCAGCTTCAAAATCAGTCCTTCCAATGAACACCCAGGGCTGATCTCCTTTAGGATGGACTGGTTGGATCTTCTTGCAGTCCAAGGAACTCTCAAGAGTCTTCTCCAACACCACAGTTCAAAAGCATCAATTCTTCAGTGCTCAGCTTTCTTCACCATCCAACTCTCACATCCATACATGACCACGGGAAAACCATAGCCTCGACTAGATGGACCTTTGTTGGCAAAGTAATGTCCCTGCTTTTAAATATGCTATCAAGGTTGATCAAAACTTTCCTTCCAAGGAGTAAGTGTCTTTTAATTTCATGGCTGCAATCACCATCTTCAGTGATTTTGGAGCCCCAAAAAATAAAGTCTGACACTGTTTGTATTGTTTCCCCATCTATTTCCCATGAAGTGATGGGACCAGATGCCATGATCTTAGTTTTCTGAATGCTGAGTTTTAAGCCAACTTTTTCACTCTCCTCTTTCACTTTCATCAAGAGGCTCTTTAGTTCTTCTTCGCTTTCTGCCATAAGGGTGGTATCATCTGCTTATCTGAGGTTATTGATATTCTCCCGGCAATCTTGATTCCACAGGGGAAGCCCAAGAATACTGGAATGGGTAGCCTATCCCTTCTCCAATGGATATTCCCAACCCAGGAATCGAACCTGTGTCTCCTGCATTGCAGGCGATTCTCTACCAACTAAGTTATGAGGGAAGCCATAACTTCCTCAACATTGAAGACATAGCTTCCTCAAACATTGAGAAAGAAAGGCAATAAAAAAAAAAACCTATCTATAACAGAAGAGACCTATCTATAATAGAAGAGACAAGTACAATGTGGCAATTTGAGGACAGATTTAAAGCAAGTATTGTTAGTATTTCCAAAAATTTTTAAAGACATTTGTAAACATAAAATAAGAACAAGATATATGCATGAGAAGTAATTGGAGATATTGCCTTAAAAAATAACATTTTCAAAAATATTCATGGTACCAACTGGTTGTTTTGCCAGCATCACCATCCTCATTTCTAGTGGCCCATGATTTCCACCAAGACATGTGTGGTTTCAAAGAGCATGTGGCCTTGAAAAACTAAACAGTACGTGTTGCCTTCTGGACACACTGACTGATATGTGTGCTGTCATGTAACCTAAGGTGATCAAATTCAAGTGACTTCCAGAATTTCACTGGGAAGTTGTGAGACACAGGTACTTCTAGATTGCTCTGGTTGATGTGGTGTGACTCCTAAAATCATTTTTCTGTCTTAATGCAAGTGAGTCTGAGCATCAGTTCTACACATAAAGTTCAGAGCCTGGATCTCTCTTCCTACTATAGCTGTAGACTGTTAAATTTTTGTTACATATGCCATGAAATTCCTTTTCATCTTTAAGATGAAACTGGATTTTCTTCTACTTACAAATAAAGTGCTCAAACTGATAATAATGAGTTAAGTTATAGAATAGATTAGATTCAGAGAGCAAATTAGTAAACTAAAAAGTAGGATGAAGGAGGTCTTTCTAAAAGCAAAATCAAGAAATAGAGAATGAAAATTATAAGTGATAAGCTAAGAAATGTGAAAACAAAAAAGCAAACCTGCCTAAGGAAGATGGGAAATAGGGACAAAGGAAAAACAAAATATTCTTTAAGTTAATATATCTATTTGTAAATGATACTAGGTTTCTGTTGAAAGGGTTTATAGAATACCAAGCTTTTCCTCTTTGAAGTCATACAAGGACCCAGAAAGAGTATGAAAGAAAAATCATATCTGGTAACTTTGAGGGGAAGTATTTCACAATGTATTCAAAGACCACATAAGAAACAAGAAGAACAGGAATCCAAGTTGACAAATAAATCTCCATATTTAACTGAATCAAAGATAAAGTGAATCACCATTACTTTATGCACCATGAAGAAAGAAAAAGATTAAGTTATGAAAATGTGTTTTTCTATAATACTGATATACAGATGAATAGTACTTGAATTAAATGCTACTTTTCACAATTTCTCTTAGAACTGATGAAATACAATTGTAAGATTGATTTTTGACAAGATAGCAAACTCACCAGGAGTACCTGCAACAATGTAAGATTAAAACTTCAGATAAAGTCAGCATGATGGTTTGGAAAGTTAAAGATAGGTGAGCGATAAAAGCGTGATAAAAACAATTGTTGCTTTCCATAAAAGAGTGTATAGGTCTTGATAATCTTCAATAATTAGGGAAATGATGAGTTTATATTTAAAATTAGGTGTTGCTACCAAAAAAATAAAATATATAACTTACAAATCAATAATGGAAAAAGAAAAAAAATCATCTATGCAAAAATAATTAGAAAAACAGATCAAGACCAAAAAAATCATGATAATTACAAAATATGAAGGGAAAAGGCAAAGTAAGCTCACTTTTATATGTCATTATGATATACATAAACGGGTTTATTTATTAAAATAATGAATTTTAATAAAACAAAACTAATATGTGTGTTTAAAAGATAAAGAAAAAATATCACAAAAAGTTTGATAGATTGGAAACAAAGGAATAGCTAACAAATATTAAAATCATTCAGGCTGGTCATTTCAATATGAAAAAGAAGCATTCAAATAAAAATGAAAGTGTGACAAAAAGGAACAAAGCATACTGATTAAAGGAAAAACCTATACCAAGTGGGTACAATAATTAGAATCATATATCACATAAATATGTAGCCTTGAACTGTGTAATATATCATGTGAAAAAGTAGTAAGAAAAATATAATTTACAAATGTAATTAGAATTCATACACACAAACATCACTCAAAACATAGTATTCTCAAAATTATCCTAGGTTATAGAGAATTTGACTCACATGCATAACAAGTACACTTTAATTTAAGTGTTTCCATTTTCTGTATCATTCATTAGGACTCTATATTCCTCTTAAAAAGCATGTAGAATAATGAAATAAGGCATAGATGAAGTCTCAGTACGTTTCAGCATCCAAATATTTTCTCTGACCACAATCCAATAAATTTGAAAATGGCTTCCCAGATAGCAGTAGTGATAAAGAATCCACTTGCCAATGCAGGAGACACAAGAGACACCGGTTTGCTCCCTGGATTGGGAAGCTACCCTACAGAAGGAAATTGCAAGCCCCTCCAATATTCTTGGGTGAAAAATTCCATGGACAGAGGATCCCGGCCAGCTACAGTCCATATGGTCGTAAAGACCATACGGTCTGTCAGATTCAGTTATGCCAGAATTGGACACAACTGAAGCAACCTCCTGTACATGGCACACATAACTGACAACAGTTTACTCCCACTAACCAACAGTTTAAAGATGAAATGATGGAAAACATCTGAAGTACTTAGTGCTAAATAGCAGTTAAATTTTAAAATATCAAAATGTTTAATTAAACAGAAAAATAATAATTTTAAATTTGTCAGAATAAATATAAAAAAATGAATGAGCTTATGTATCAGCCTCAGGAAATTAAATGAATTATAAACTTGAAATAAGGAATCAAAAAAGATATCACAAATCCACAAGACAGAAAAAGAATGATTACAAATGTACGATATGATAAACTTCTGAAAAGACAGATCAATAAAACACAGTAAACAAGCATTTACAACAGATAGAGGGTGAAGTTACAAAAACAAGAAAGGAGAGAAGGAAATAACCACAAATACAGAAGAGATTAAAAATCTTTGAAGAACATTTTGGAAAAGAATAAGCCATCAACCAAAAATCTATTTAACATGGATAAATATATAAGATCAAAGTCACAGTAACTGTCAAAATTAGCACATGGATGGAAAAATTAAATATTCAAATAACTATTAAATCATGAAATTGTCAACAATCTCCCAATTTTCCACATTTCTAAACCTAAATGACTTACTGGTAGATTTTCCCACATGTCAAAAGACAAAATCACACTCACAAATAAGTCATTCCCAAAATTAGAGAAAGGGGAAAACTTCTCAGATTTTAAATGAAATTAATATGTAATTGACATGTCAGATAACGTAATTCAAAAAGATCAAAAAATGTGGACTCATTTTCCTTTTGTACATAGATCTAAAAAGTCTTAAATAATGTATTATAGTTAATTCAGCCCAAGCATATATGAAGCATAACATAATTTCCAATTCATATAGATTTATCACAGGGAGGCAAAACCAAAGATATAATTACAGGTCTTTCATTTTGTTTCACCAAATCAACAGTTTAAGGAAAAAAACAAAATCACAGCATAGCAGGCAGTAGGCATTTAGCAAGTTAACATATATTAACAAATTTAAGATACCTATGAAAGTGAAAGTGAAAGTGAAGTCACTCAGTCCTGTCTGACTCTTTGTAACCCCATGGACTGTCCCATTTCTCCAAGGAAATGGTAACCCACTCCAGTATTCTTGCCTGAGTAATCCCATGGACAGAGGATCCTGGTGGGCTATAGTTCATAGGGTCACAAAGAGCCAGACATGACTGAAGCAACTGAGCACAAAGCGCAGAACAACATATAAAATTTAGAAGTATTTTTCAACATGAATGATTTTTTAAAAACGAAAACTATAACAGAATATGATGTACAATACCAACAGCAAAATAATTGGTTGAGGAATTAACTTAACAACTGTAAAAAAAAAAAAAAGTGGATAGAAACTTTACAAAGAAAAAAGTTTAAATCTATTAACATAAACAAAAACCTGAATAATTAGAAAGATTATCCCATGTTTGGATATCAGAAGGATTAATTTTGTAAAGATATCAACTCTATTTCAATTTAAATCTCTAAACAATGTTCTTCCAATGGGCTACATTGTGATTAGAAACTTAAATTTCAAATATATATGGAATAATTGAAAATAAAAAAGTTTATTCGCACTGATTCTATCAAGCAATCTGACACAGTTTTAGGCCATGATAATTTAAACACTAAAATTTTGGCACAAAAATGAAAAGAAAAGACAAAATAACCAACCAACTTAAAACACACAGATGTGCACATGTGACCTTGATTTTTCCTTCCAGTTTTATTGTGCTACAATTGATATACAACACTGTATAAGTTTAAGGTGCACAGCACAATGATTTGATTTACATACATTATGAAATGATTATCATAATAAAGTTAGTGAACACCCATCCTTTCATATAGATACAAAATTAAAGATTTGGAAAACAAAAAATTTTCTTGTGATGAGAATTCTCAGGATTTACTCTTTTAACAACTTTCATACATAAGCTACAGCAGTGCTGATCATATTTATTATGTTTTACATAACATCCTAGTACTTATTTATCTTACAACTGAAAGATTATACCTTTGACCACCTTCGTCCAATTCCTCCCCTTTCCAACCCCTCCTCTGGTAACCACTAAACTGATCTCTTTTTCTATGAGTTGGTTGGTTGGTAGGTTTTTGAATTATAAATGACCTACAACTCTGTGTAGTCCATGTTATATAGCATATTGATTTTATATTTCTATACATTTAAAAATTATGTGTATACGACATAGTACATCTTCTGTGTCCATTCATCTACTGGTAGGCACTTAGGTTGCTTCAGTATCTTGACTGTTGTAAATAATGTTGCAATGAACATAGGGGTGCATGAGCTTTTCAAATTAGTGCTTTCCTTTTATTCAGGTAAGCACCCAGGAGTGAAATTGCTGGGTCATGTGGTAGTTCTATTTTTAATTTTTTGAGGAATCTCCATAATGTTTTCTGTTGTTTCTGGTGCCAGGGCTCAATGGACTCAGAACTAGTTTTGGCTCACTGGTAATTGATAGCTGGTGTTGGCCTACTGGAAAGCAGGGTCCTGGAGCTGGTGCCAGCTCACCAATGGGTGGCTCAACTATACACTGTCTATAGGAAACAAATATAGATTCTGAGGTACAAGATTAAAAATATGGAAAATATATCATGAAAACACAAACAGAAAAAAGCTGGCTTACATGATTTCAGAAAAAAAAAATACACTTTAGAACAAAACAAAAGGTTACCAGAGGTAAATAGGGACATTTTATACTAACAAAAAGGTCAATTCACCAAGAAGATATAATAATTATAAAAGTAAACCTTGTAAGGTGAACAATGCAAAGAAAAAGAGGAAAACAATAGAATGGGAAAGACTAGAAATCTCTTCAAGAAAATTGGAGACACCAAGGGAACATTTCATGCAAAGATGGGCACAATAAAGGACAGAAATGGTATGGATCTAACAGAAGCATTAGGTATTAAGAAGAGGTGGCAAGAATACACAGAAGAACGGTACAAAAGAGGTCTTAATGAACCAGATAACCACTATGATGTGATCACTCACCTAGAACCAGACATCCTGGAGTGTGAAGTCAAGTGGGCCTTTTAGGAACCACTACTACAAACCAAGCTGATCTATTTCAAATCCTAAAAGGTAATGCTATTAAAGTGCTGTACTCAATCTGCCAGCAAATTTGGAAAACTCAGCAGCGGTCACAGGACTGGAAAAAGGTCAATCTTCATTCCAGTCCCAAAGAAGGGCAATGCCAAAGAATGTTCATACTACCACACAATTGCACTCATTTCACTTGCTAGTAAGGTAATTCTCAAAACCCTTCAAACTAGGCTTCAACAGTACATGACCAAGAGCTTCCACAAGTATAAGGTGGATTTAGAAAAGGCAGAGGAACCAGAGATCAAATTGCCAACATCTGCTGGATCATAGAAAAAGCAAGGAAATTCCAGAAAAACACTACTTCTGCTTCACTGACTACACTAAAGCCTTTGACTGTGTAGATCAAAACAAAATTGTGTGGAAAATTCTTCAAGAGATGAGAATACCAGACCACTTTACCTGCCTCCTGAGAAACCTATATGCAGGTCAAAAAGCAACAGTAAGAACTGGACATGGAACAAGCATTGGTTTAAAATTGGGAAAGGAGTACATCAAGGTTGTATATTTTCACTCTGCTTATTTAACTTGTATGCAGTCAATTCAGTTCAATCACTCAGTCATGTCCGACTCTTTGCAACTCCATGGACTGCAGCATGCCAGGCTTCCCTGTCCATCATCAACTCCTAGAGCTTGCTCAAATTCATGTCCATCCAGTTGGTGATGCCATCCTCTGTCGTCCCCTTCTCCTCCTGCCTTCAATCTTTCCCAGCATCAGGGTCTTTCCCAATGAGTCAGTTCTTCACATCAGGTGACCAAAGTATCAGAGTTTCAGCTTCAGCATCAGTCCTTCCAATGAATATTCAGGACTGATTTCCTTTAGGATTGACTGGTTTGATCTCCTTCAGTTGAAGGGACTCTCAAGAGTCTTCTACAACACCACAGTTCAAAAGCATCAATTCTTTGATGCTCAGCTTTCTTTATGGTCCAACTCTCACAATCATACATGACTACTAGAAAAACCATAGTTTTGACTAGACAGACCTTTGTTGGCAAAGTAATGTCTCTGCTTTTAAATACACTGTCTAGGTTGGTCATAGCATATCATGTGAAATGCCAGGCTGGACGGCACTCAAGCCACTCTAGTACTCTTTTCTGGAGAATTTCATAGACAGAGAAGCATGGTGGACTCAGTCTATGGGGTCAAAAAGAGTATGACTGTGTTCTAATTAGTTTCATTTGGACACTGGAATTTGAAAATCACAAATTAGTACCACTGTGAAATATTTTCTCTTGTAACATTTATGCAGTCACATTTGTATTCGTACCCTGAACATATCTGACTCATATTTTTTGCATTCTAAATCAATTATTCTGTCTTTCCCCTTCCATCTGTCTTTCCCTTATTCTCTGTCCCTCCCTTCTCAGGTCTTTCTTATGCCTTTGCTTCTCTGAGCACATTCCATGATCCTCAAGGGCTCCATTTCACCTCATGCCAAAATGACTTCCATCTGAGCAAAGAGTGTTGTCTGCTCCCATGCTATTTGGATGTCTTCATCTTGCTCATAAGCTCCTTTTTTTTCACATAGTGAGGTAACTTTCCTTTGCGCACATCTAGTTCCAAAGTTCAAAGAAGGGGGAAATATGTAATTATACCATGCCTCATGTCCCATCCCGGCAAGCTTTCTGATCTCAGGAGGTCATTTGTCATGTCGCCAGCCAGAAGGGAAGGTGTGCCCCCTGCTACCAAGCTTTGATAGATCTCAACAGACAAGTACATTCCTGGGGGCTGTTTCATCTCAAGTTTATGACTGAATTAATACCCAAACTCTCCCTTTGACACTTGGGTATAAATATTACAAGGCATACATTAAAAATAACTTTCCTTTAGGCCCTGATATTTCTGAAAACTGACTTGATTCTGGATTTGCTTTCATCCAGAAGCATTTTAGGGAAACCTTTTGTTTAAGACTTCAGGGCTGAATGGATGCCTCTGTCTTTTGGGCTCTTGCCCTAAACTGGGTCTCTCTCTTAATTATCTTTCCACTGAACTGCAGGTTCATTAATAATTCACTAGTTTATGTAACCACTTAATTCCCTAAGGCTTTAATTCCTTCAAAACATACATTGACTACATTAACTATAATGTCTGTAAAAGTAAATCATGCCCTGCAGGATGTGAAAAAGAGCCATGAAATCAACTTTAATCCATCTGTGTAAAGAACGTGTGTCACATTTAAAATGAACAAGTCCACTCCTATATTCTAAGAACTCAGATCTTTTTAAAAAATATCCACAAGGATATGTGTGCCCAGTTTAAAGACTACTGATTATGAATCTCTAAAGAAGACAGGAAGAAATAATAAAAAGGTGACATGAGAGATAAGATGCCAGTCACCAGAGAAACCACCTGCTCAGCCCTCCAAGTGCCATCAGAGAACAGTTTGGTGATATTCAGGTCACCCTATGTAGTGTGCACAGCAGATGGAATTTACAGTGGTGTGTGAAACTTCCAAGAAGGAGCAAAGATGCCTCACCGAGCAACTGAGAGAATGAAGCTAGAGCCAGCAGAGGAAGGGCCATTCCAAAGGAGGAGTGAAAGAATGCTCCTGAATGATTCCTGAAGATAACCAGAATAGTAATGCATACCTAGCAAAAACTGGTGTTACATAAGCAGTGGCTTCAATTTTCCAAGTTCCCTCTTTAAGGTGTCTGCAAGAACACCCCAGACACCAATCAGGATGGAGTTTTATTTTGGTCTGCTTTCCAGAGAAAAGCTTGGTTTGCTCTCACTCCTGGTTCTATGTGCCTGCATTTCGTGCAAGTAAAAGATGATGAGTGGGAAGGGATTTTGTAAACACAGAAAAAAGAATAAATAAACCTGTCAGGAGAAAAGAGTACAATCTATTAAAGGTTTTGATCATCCTATTTGTCACAGAGAAATAACAGATGCATTAGTGCACACAGCACTTATAATTCAGAGATCATTGTTACATCAGATGACAAATGATGTTACTATAATTTACCATTTGTCTTTTTTCACATAGTTAAAAAACCATAATTACGAGAAATCGTGACAACTTGCCAATTAAACAGACTCATTCACCCACAGATGAAGCATGCATCTCTGCATTTTGCAAATGAGGTTGGGGTGTGTGGGGAGGATAAGAATCAAAGTGTGCAGTACAGTGATTTATTAGCCTAAGCTCAAAGGAGAACAACTTCCCCCTCTTTCCAGAGCGTCTAAGCCACTTGGAAAACATTCCCAGTTATATAAAAAACAAGAAATCTTTCAGTTTTCCTCTTAGAGATTTTCAGACTTCACTACAGTCCCACTTGTAAGGTTAATTCAATCTCATCTTTATTTCACTCTCACTGTTTCAGTGGACAAACAATCTAATACAAGTAAAAGGAATAGATTAATCTTATACTACACGAAGAAAAAAAGTGAATCGTGTGTATAAAACTGCTAGGCACACTATTTTGGAAATAGTGAATGAGATAGAACATCTCCTCATAGGGAAATGAGGTATATAGGGAGAAAAGTTTCCAGGATGCAGCAACAGACAGCCAGTTGGGAACATGAAAGGAATCAGCAGAAAGGCTAGTCAGGGTCAGCTGATATCCAGCCCTGAAAAGAACAAAGATAAGAGCAAGATGGAAGGATTTTCTGGTCCAAGTGATTTGGGAACCCAAGACGATGAGGGCAGCCCTCTTAGCAGGTGGAGCTCAACTTTGTTACAAGCATTCATGGAGCCTGGAATGTATTTCAGTCACTGAAAGTAGAAGCTTGCATTTACCTGTAGATAGATGACCCCTTTATTTGGAAGAAGTCACATTTTGTCTACACAATGTAAAATGAAGAGCCGTTCCTTTTCCCATCTCTTAAGAAAAAATAGTGAAGCAATCTTGATGCAGATATTTTAGACTTGTTTAGTAAGACAAATGATGGTGTGCGTTAATTCTGGGTCATGCTGCTGCTGCTCAGTCGCATCAGTCATGTCCGACTCTGTGAGACCCCATAGACGGCAGCCCACCAGGCTCCCCCGTTCCTGGGATTCTCCAGGCAAGAACACTGGAGTGGGTTGCCATTTTCTTCTCCAATGCATGAAAGTGAAAAGTGAAAGTGAAATCACTCAGTAGTGTCCGACTCTTAGCGACTCCATGGACTGCAGCCTACCAGGCTTCTTCTGTCCATGGGATTTTCCAGGCAAGAGTACTGGAGTGGGTCGCCAGTGCTTTCTCCGTAATTCTGGGTCATAAGGTGGAGTTTGTTAAGTGCACAGATTGTGGAAATGGCCAGTAGAGATCACATCCCAGTCCCCCGTATACTAGCTGCTATCACTGGTTGACTTGAATTCTCTCTGCTTACAATTTCTCATCTTAAAATGAGGCTAATAACAGTGCTAATTCATCAGGCTATCTTGAGGATTCATGACTCAAGACAAGTAAATTCATAGCACAGTCTCCACGCAGGATTAATGCTTGGTGAGTGCTAGATGGTTGGGAGGGATAGTTCTCCTCTTTGGTTTAGACAGAAAAATGATAAAGCTGGTGCCCAGTCTCTTGGAGACAGATCTGATTTGGAAAAATCATGACAAGATGGGGAGTTAGCAGAAACGTGGCCTTGCTGTCTCCTGGAGTGTGAGATATGCCAATTATAAGTGTGAAAGGGCTAATTAATTTCAGAATGGATGAAAACCAAAATACACTCTTTGTTTGCAAACAAAATTGTGTTATAGCTAAAGCTTTGACAAAGAAAAGTCCAAATACACCAAACACATCTTCATATTGTGTGAGGCTAGGATCATTATTGACAGTAAAAGTGTCTACTTTTTGGCAATGGTGAAACTGGACATGATCATTTACACAGAGAACACCAGTCTATAAGGTTATAGAAGTTTCATTTCTACTGCTATATTTCTCTTTGCAAAGTTGTTTGAATTTCCTTTTGAGGATAAATGCACTGTAGACTCACTTTGAAATTTGGGCTCCTTGGCCAAAACATGCACATTTGTTTCTTTTTAATTTGTCTAAATGTATCATCAACACAGCTAGAATCCCTAGGCAGTTGGTACTGGACTAGTCGCTTACAAGCATAAACAACTATGTGATTAAAAATAAATTTGCTGTTTAGAATGTGTTTTGCATTTGAGGGCAAATATTCAAATATTCCATTTATTTTTTATTGTATTTTTTAAACTTTTTTTATGTTGGAGTGTAGCCAATTAACAATGTTGTGATTTCAGGTAAACAGGAAAGTGATTCAGCCATACGTATGCATGCATTCATTTTCCTCCAAACTCCCCTCCCACCCAGGCTGCCACATAACATTAAGCAGAGTTCCCTGTGCTCTACAGTAGAAAATACTCCATTTCTAAACAAGGATATGAAGAAGGAAATGGCTACCCACTCCAGTATTCTTGCCTGGAGAATTCCATGGACAGAGGAGCCTGGCAGGTTATAGTCCGTGGGGTTGCAAAGAATCAAACACAACTGAGCAACTAACACACACACACAAACAAGGAGAAGATGATATATGACTTGGATGAACATATGATCCTAATCTCCATATTTCATCAAATCTTAGTGTGATAGGGGAATTGCTACCTTGACAGAACCTTAATACTGTCTCATAAGGAGGAGGCTGGGAGGATATTTACAGAATTGGGGGGTTTTCACTCTAGTGGTATAAAGCAGATCTTTCTAGGCAGGGAGTCAATTTTTACTGGATTTGGTTCATGAGACAATAACTTAGGATGGGTAGCACAATGAGGTGGGTTCTTGAAGTGAGCCTGAGAAATAAACTATGTGGTATCTATGAACTAGTGAGCAAACCATTTGCCCAGACAAATTGGTTTGCAGAAATTTCCTGAAGCAACAGCAACTTTATTTATTAGTTTACACACTTGTTCCAAGTGAGAATTTCCTGGGAGAATTAAATTGTGTGGACACAGGACTCTGCAGTCTTCTTCTTGATGGTGAGGCTCTATGGACACAGGCTGTCTCCTTTCTCCCTTGATACCAAGTCAAGTACTGGTTCCCTTGACAACCCTCTGTCTTCTTTAGTAGAATAATCCCCTGGGGAGCTTTTGTTTCCTCCTAAAACCCATCATTTTGACATACTTTTCTGGGAAAGACACAGACCGAGTTGTGAATCCCTAAACCTAGGAAAATAAATGAGTAAAGAATTAATTAATTTCAGAATTAATATTGAACCCAACTACTGTAGAAATAGGTCTAAGTTATCTTTCAATGTTAAAGATATGAACAATATCAGTGTTCATATGTTTCTCAAGCTGATTTAGGTCACAGAAAACCTAAATACCTCTCTGTTCTTTCCTTGACAGCATGAGGAATGTCAAATGCAAATGTTTGTATCTGAAATAAATATATGTGGATTTTGGGACTACATTTTTACTTGCAATAAGCAATTGCATGTAAAAGAGATTTTAATGCAATTCATAAAGTAATTTTTAATTAAGAAAAATTATCTTCATTAAGTTTTTCACATTGAAATTTGAGAGGGAAAAAATAGTGTCTATCTCTCACTGTAGCTTTGGACCATGAGGCTTACACAAAAGTGGAAGATGAAAACCACTGGGCTAGAAAGAAACACAGCTGGTAAACTTGATCTGTGTGGCTGTCTAATTAGCAGCTGTAGGGGATTGCATTTGCATTCTAGCAGGAAGCTTTTTACCATAACTTAAAGGAGATACAAGAAGTGGGGATTTCCCACATGGTAGGGGAAATCATTTTTTCATTGAGGAGATTCTGAGATTCCCCTTATCCTGTGGATAAATAGACATCCTCTCTTCCCTTCATTAGGCTCATCTCTATTATAATTGGCATTTGTCCTATGATTTCAATTCTGGTAGAATGATCCAGGTTATGCCTCAATAACAAACAGCCCCGAAATTTCACACAAAATCTTAATGCATCAAAAGTGCATTTCTCAGGAATTCCCTGATTGTCCAGTGGTTAGGACTGTGCCGTTCCACTGCAGAGGGCACAGGTTCAATTCCTGGTCAAGCAGCTAGGATCCCACAAGCCGTGTGGTACAGCCAAAAAAAAAAAAAAATATATATATATATATATATATTTCTCCCTCACACAAATGACCAGTACAGATTGGCCAGTAGCTTAGGCCACTAGTGAGAGAGACTGAGGCAGTTCGATTTTAGCACATGCTTGTATGGTTGTGGGAAAGAAGAGTCATGGAGAATCACACACTGATTCTCAGCCTCCATGTGGAAGTAACAGAGTCCATTCCCGTTCAAACTTCACTTGCCATAATTAGTCATATGGGCACACACAGCATCAAAAAGAGAAGAAAACCCAACTCTACCATATGCCCAGCAAGAAGGAAACAAGAAAACAGTATTTACCACTAACTAGCTTTAATGCTTACCACAACCTCTGGACGTTAACTTAGATTTGGGAAATAGACATTCATACACTCAGGTCTCAGCTCCAACAGGACTGGCAAGCAGCATGAAAAGTATTGAGATCCAGAGAACTCTTTGCATTATCCCTCTGACGGTATTACCAGTGGGCTGGATTTACTTAAAGGGGCCAAAGCAGGAAAGACATCAGACTACCAGTCTGTCCCTTCTTTTAATCAATGTTCAATCTCACTCTCTCTCCCCTGTGAAATGTCCTGTGACTGTTTCTGGATACATTGTTTGTTGTACTTTCTTCACCTATAGCTGAGTGCACTGCCATACCACCAACGGTCACTCTTTAGTAACTATGTGACCCATGAATGGATGTTTGTTAAATAAATATGTCAGAGCTCAATATTTTAATTTCCCACTTAGTTAATAAATATAGCTTGTTTCTTCCCAATTAGATAGTAAGTTTCTCAGAGGCTTAAAACAGTTATTAAGGAGTTCCACAAAGCGCCTGGGCTAAAGATGGGCATACAATGGAAGAACCATACGTTTCTGAGAGTTCACTGATCGATGAAAAACAAACAAACACAAGCAACAACTAACTAATGGATGTGAGCTGAGCCCCTCTTTGTCCCTCAAAGAATAGATGCTACTGCCGTCAAGAGCACATAGCTTAATCCTCCCACTCAGCTTTGCCACACAGAGTAAGTTGGAAAACTACTGAACAGAAATGACATTTGGCTGGGCCCACTCGAGGACAGTCATTAATATTGCTAACAGTCCATGTGTTAGACTTGGCCCAACATGGGTACCAGATGCATCCTCCCAGGCAACCTGGGGGTCCTTCTGATGGCTCCTCCAGGCCAGGCAATCTGCATCGGCTTCCATTCAGGCAGCCTGGCTGCTTGGCACAAGGCAGGGCATCCATGGCAAGAATGAACACTCTCTCAGTGTGACTCCACTTCATGAAAAATGAATGTAGCTAGGGGTTTGAGTCCTGCCATCAGATCTGGACAACAGATGGTGCACTGGCTGATGATAGGTGACAGCCAATGGAAAGATAACTTAGACCTATTTCTGCAGTAGTTGGGTTAACTAAACTCAAGGATTTTTATGCAGTTGTGTGCCTACCTTGTTTCTAGCCCTGTGGTCAGGAAAATGGAAGAAGAAGTAAGGTACCCTTTGACAAAACATGATTTTAGAGTTGGGCAGCATGTAATTAGACCAGGAAATAAATTTCCTTCGGGGGTCAAGAGTTGAGAATTTTTTAAACTTTCTGCTAAGAGATTCACAGACATCATTTAATACATACAACCACCTTCTAAGTAGGTGCTAATAACTACATTTTCCAGATGACGAAACTAAATCTGAGAGGTTACATGACCCAAGGTATGGTTGATAAAATCAAGATTTGAACCTTTGAATCTGAAGAATGTGTTTCTATATTCAACATTAGATGTGAGGGTTATTGAGTTCAAAAAAGGCAGGCTTAGAGTGTGACTAATAATAAGAAATACTTACATAGTGCTCACGGGCAATCTGACACCGTTCTAATAATAACTTATCTAACCTTCATATCAACTCCATAAATTAGGTACTAATAATATATTTTCAATTTACAAATAAGGTAATGAGTGTGCAGAGAGTTTAAGTAATTAGCCCAGGGTCTCACAACTATATGGAGTGGGGATTTGAACCCAGATGAAGGTAGTGCTTCTTTTTGCCCACTATAGTATATTAAAATGTGCTGGTAATATTCACTCCTCCTTTCTCCAAAATGTGGCTGGGCCTTTGTGTGGATAATTGATTACGTTCATCTGTCTTGTCTCAAAGCAGAAGTGCCCAAGCTTCTGATAATCCTCTCTGGCCTTTGTTTTCAAAACCTCAAAAGCTATATATACATCTGGTCCCCTAGACATGAGGATACAAAGAGTGCATGTGTTGTACTAGGACGTACCAGACTCCGCAGGCAAAGGTGTGGACACCAGCTTTCCCCTGTGGAGAGCCCAGAACCTTGCTTATGTGTGCAGAACATAGGCAGATGATAGACATAAATAGGTAGATAGATAATAGATAGATAGGCATATAGCTAGATTGTAGATAGGTAGATAGGAAGAAAATAGATTGTAGATTGATAAGGAGGAAAGAAAGAAGAAAAAAGAAAGAAGATGAATTGATTATACATAGGTAATATACTATAGGTAGATACATACATATATACATACTTAGATGGCAGACAGAAGATAGCTATCTAGATAGATAGATGGATTATAGAGAGATAAGTGGTAAGTAGGTACATAAGATAGTAGGTAGATAGACTGTAGATAGGCTGTAGATACATAGTAAATAGATTGTAGATAGATAAATAGGTAGTAGATATGTTGTAGATAAAGATAGTAGATTGAAGGTAGGTAGGAAGATAGAAAGATAGATAACAGTTGGACATTTTCTAAACTTCTGCACTAGCTCAGAAGGCAGTGTGGAAATGGGGGAAAATCCCTTAGGTGAAAGGGTCAAAATTTCCAGATATTCAAGCTGGTTTTAGAAAAGGCAGAGGAACCAGAGATCAAATTGCCAACATCCGATGGATCATCGAAAAAGCAAGAGAGTTTCAGAAAAACATCTATTTCTGCTTTATTGACTATGCCAAAGCCTTTGACTGTGTGGATCACAATAAACTGTGGAAAATTCTGAAAGAGTTGGGCATACCAGACCACCTGACCTACCTCTTGAGAAACTTGTATGCAGGTCAGGAAGCAACAGTTAGAACTGGACATGGAACAACAGACTGGTTCCAAATAGGAAAAGGAGTACATCAAGGCTGTATATTGTCACCCTGCTTATTTAACTTATATGCAAAGTACATCATGAGAAATGCTGGGCTGGAGGAAGCACAAGCTGGAATCAAGATTGCTGGGAGAAATATCAATAACCTCAGATATGCAGATGACACCACCCTTATGGCAGAAAGTGAAGAAGAACTGAAGAGCTTCTTTATGAAAGTGAAAGAGGAGAGTGAAAAAGTTGGCTTAAAGCTCAACATTCAGAAAACTAAGATCATGGCATCCGGTCCCATCACTTCATGGCAGATAGATGGGGAAACAGTGGAAACAGTGGCTGACTTTATTTTTCTGGGCTCCAAAATCACTGCAGATGGGAATTGCAGCAATGAAATTAAAAGACGCTTACTCCTTAGAAGGAAAGTTATGACCAACATAGATAGCCTATTTAAAAGCAGAGACATTACTTTCCGAACAAAGGTCCATCTAGTCAAGGCTGTGATTTTTCCAGGGGTCATGTATGGATGTGAGAGATGGACTATAAAGAAAGCTGAGCACCGAAGAATTGATGCTTTTGAACTGTGGTGTTGGAGAAGACTCTTGAGAGTCCCTTGGACTGCAAGAAGATCCAACCAGTCCATCCTAAAGGAGATCAGTCCTGGGTGTTCATTGGAAGGACTGATGCTGAAGCTGAAACTCCAATACTTTGGCCACCTGATGCGAAGAACTGACTCATTTGAAAAGACCCTGATTCTGGGAAAGATTGAGGGCGGGAGGAGAAGGGGATGACAGAGGATGAGATGGCTGGATGGCATCATCGACTTGATGGACATGGGTTTGGGTGGACTCCAGGAGTTGGTGATGGACAGGGAGGCCTGGTGTGCTGTGGTTCATGGGGTTGCAAGAGTCAGACACAACTGAGCTACTGAACTGAACTGAATTCAGTACCTTGAAAAGATGGTAGAACTTCTGAGAATAAGATTTCACGGCAGAAGGACTGGGCACGAGGGGAAAAGGCTCCTAGCCTCATGAAGAGTCTCTTTGTGCAAGTCTGTACACTGACAAAAATGGATAATGTTGCCAACTTCAAGAAATCACGTAGGTCCAGACATAGTACGTTCCTGCTGACCATTATGGATAAACCAGAAAATCTGTACCAAATATTGTGAAACATGGCAGGCCCTAAGTGTTCTGAAATAATTCCCAAGAAGATGAGTTCTTCAAAACAAAAACACATTACAGTTTTTTTAAACTACTTTGACAAATAAGGAATTGGAGTGAGATTTAATTTGATTTGGAAGAAATAAAATAAATTAAAAATTCTTGGATATAAGTAAATTAAAACCTTTTCAGTAAGAACATATAATCTTGAAAATCTGCAATTTAAATGTTTGGCATAGTATTATCTTGAGTATCTGGAAAATGTTTAATTTCTCTTTTCTCTTAATTCACACATACACGATAAAGGAAAAAAAGAGAGGAGGAAAAATAGCAAACTTAAAAGACTTTTTGTGGCAGATGTAAAATTGAATACCAGCTAGTTTTCCAAGTAATAGAATCAGATGTTTAGTTTAGCAGGAATCTGTTGTATATCTAATTTTTCCATTAAGATTTTCATAAACAAAGACCTAATAATCACTTTTGCAGAGAATACTGACGAAGTATACTTGCTTGGCTGAAGGGGAGGAAAATGAATATGTGCATTTAAAACTTTTATGATTACATTTTTACTGAAGGGAGGAGGATGACTGTAGTTTCATAACGACTTTAATGCAATCGGTTCCACTTAGAGGAGATGACATGTTGAAATGTGATGTGTAAAGATGTGCAGAATGCTTCCCCAGTAATTGGATTCGAGCAACAATAACACTGGGCATTGTCAAATCCTTTATAGCTTTTTTCAAAAGGTCTTCTTCCTTCTTCTGGGAAAATATGCACATATTATAGAGTATCATGACCTTACCGAACACTTAAAAGGGAAATTAAAAAATTATTCCACCTAAGTGCATCTGAATCAAGCACATGCTAAAGTTTATGCAGCTTCTAACTGCACAGTTATTTCTCCCCACTTCCTCCTGTTATAAAAGCACAGAAATTTAGAGCTGAATGCTGTATTTTAGGAGTAATCTTAGTGTAACATCCTCATTTTGGAGATGAGGAGATAAAGATCTAGGGAAAGAAACTTACTTATGAGTGTACTATAACTCAAACAGGGGCTCTGTGGCAATTTAGAAGGGTGAGATGAGGAGGGAGATGGGAGGAAGGTTTGGAAGGGAGGGGACATGGGTGTACCTATGGCTGATTCTTCTTGATGTATGGCAGAAAACCACAAAATTCTGTAAAGCAATTATCCTACAATTTAAAAAAATAAATTTAAAAAATTATCATTAAAAAAAAACCAGGTTCATGCTTCTTGTATAGTCATAGAAAAGTGTGTGTTGGGTGGTGGGTGAGGGAATAACAGAGGTCAAGTAAAGAGAGGGTGTGATGGTCTAAATGTTTGTGTTCCCCTAAACTTCATGTTTTGAAATCCTAGCCCTCCAAAAGTATGGTCTTTGGGAGATGATTAGGTCCTGAAGGTGGAGGTCTCCTGAATGAGGTTAGTGCTCTATAAAAAGAGATCTCACAGAGCTCACTAGACCTTCCACCCAAGTAAGATAAATGAAAAGTCTGTGACCTGGAAGAGAATACTCACCTGACCATATTAGGTCCCTGATCCTCCAGAACTGTAAGCAGTACCTTTCTATTGTTTACTAGCTACCCAGTCTGTTGTATTTTGTTCTAACAGACCAAATGAACTAAGACAGAGGGCTTCAGGAAATCAGGAACCAATCATCCCTGGGAAATATCAAGAAGAGCTGAAGGAGAATGAGAGCTGATGAAACATCACTGACTGTTGAAAGCAGATCGTTGATGCTCCTGTCACAAGGGGCAGAAAACTACCTGAACCTATCTTGAACTGAAGGAAAAATTATGCCCCCATGTAACCAAGAGGACTGAATTTGGAGGTGATTTCAATACACCTGGACTCAGGTGCCCAAAAGACAACCTGTGCTTTCTCTCAAGCTCTGGTTCTTACCTCTCTGGGTTTGTCTCATTCTTTCTCTCCTGTATGTAGTGTCTTCCCCTATGATAAGGAAACAGATAACCTGAAATCCCATATTCATATCCTCTTAGTTTAGCACCTCAGTTAAAAAAGAAGTCTTTCTTTCAATGTTCAGATGTTAATCACAGGACAAAACATTAATCCGTCCTACATGAACCTTAGATTCAAAAAATTGATTAATATGATTGGCCATATTTAGGTCATCTTTCAATCCTATAGTGAATGTGATAGAGAAGGATTTTGTGATTCACTGACTGACTGGAACATAGAAAAAGATGAGTATCTTAAAAGGAAGGGGAAATGTAAATGGAATAAAAATACTAAAACAGAAAAACAATATCTTGAGTTTTCCTTAACCTCACCAACAAGGACATACACACACACTTCTCAAGCATTCATTTCTGTTTCCACCTAACAAATTACAAGGTATCTATATACAATTAAATCCTGCCAACACTTCATAAAGAGTTATAGCCTTAAGTCACTTCCAGATCCAAGGTATGTTCATTCTGCCTCTAATGCCTCTTGAAATCGCATTTCAATATTCTGTGGTCTACAAACAGAATACATTGTAAATTTAATCATCCAAGGCATACCAATTTAAAAGTGAAAGGAAAATAAGATAAAAATCAAAAATGTTCTCATTCAGAAATCAGAGAAAGGGAGTAATATAGAGAAGTTCTTAATCCATAGCACACATCATATACTAGACAAGAAGAGTAGTATCTCTCTGCACTATTGGTGGGATGAAATCCTTGGTTAGTCAGTCTGGCTGCTCCAATTCTATTCTCTGGCACCTTTACATCCATGCGCATGCCTGACAGAGACATACAAATAATTTACATTCTAGAAGTTCTATCATTTTAGAAGCCCACTTTCTATAGGTACAATTGTAGAGATCTTGGGGTTCTCTTAGAGAGTAATAAAATACATATCCCTATTTGACAAGATTGAATTTCTTTGCCAATACAACTATGTTAAAACCCTGGTCAACTGAAACGCTATTATATTCCTGTGAAGTCTTATTACTAACTTACACTGGACCATATAAAGAGGTAAGATCTGTGAATGTTGACTTCAGTTGGTAGGTTGTTTCTGATAGCAATAAACCTTAATGCTAGACTTACTGGATGCCATGGGGGTACCTCCCAAAAGCCTTGTCCAAGACTAAAACTTCAGCTAAAGAAAGCTGCCTTGCACAAGCTTTGCCCCTTTCCCTGGGTTTAGCCTACATCCAGTGGGTGGCCAATGCAGAGATATAAATGCCCAACCTCCTTTTCTAACCTCACAACTTTGAAGGGACAACTCACTCCATAACTACAAATAGGATTGACTAACTTTATCGTTACTATATCACTCTGCCCCATATTCACTCTGCTGAATCCTGCTTCCTTTATTCTCCCAAAAGTGTTGATTCTGAAAGCGCGCCTCCCAACTGCTTTCAGATCTCCATCTCAGAGTCTGCTTACCAGGAAATCCAATATATGATACACGGTACCAAGAGTGGACCAATGTGGAAGAATCAGGATACACTTAATATGGAACGTCTGCTTACAGTCATTCACAGTTACAATCAAGAACTTATCTATGGTGGGAAAAGATGCCATGTGGAGTTTACGGTGTGAGCCAGTAGAAGGGACCCATAAGAGATTTTTATCCTTAGGCCATTACGGTTTTCAAGAACCTTTGTTTACGTGCTATTGGACTCTATTAGAGATGAAGCCACTAACTATGGGACAAGTGACTATGTGGCAGGAACCAATCAAAATGTAGGATTTGTTAGACATCCAAAACCAAAAGACCAGAGAATTTCAGCTAAGGTGAATCCAAAAAGAGCCACAGCAAGATACATTGTAATTAAACTGTCAAAAGTTAAAGACAAGGATAGAATCTTAAAAGCAGTGAGAGAAAAACAACTTGTTACATATAAGGTAACCTCCATAAGCCTAGCAGCATATTTTTCAGCAGAAACTTTGCAGGTCAGAAGGGAGTGGCACGATACATTCAAAGTACTGAAAGAAAAAAAACAAACACTACCAATCAAGAATACTTAACCTGGCAAAGTTAGCCTTCATAATTGAAGGAAAGATAAAGAGATTGCCAGACAAGCAAAAGTTGAAGGAGTTCATCACCTCTAATCTTGTGTCCTCAATCTTTCCCAGCATCAGGGTCTTTTCAAATGAGTCAGCTCTTAGCATCAGGTGGCCAAAGTATTGGAATTTCAGCTTCAACATCAGTTCTTCCAATGAACACCCAGGACTGATCTCCTTTAGGATGGACTGGATTGATCTCCTTGCAGTACAAGGGACTCTCAAGAGTCTTCTCCAACACCACAGTTCAAAAGCATCAATTCTTTGGCGCTCAGCTTTCTTCACCATCCAACTCTCACATCCATACATGACTACTGGAAAAACCATAGCCTTGACTAGACAGACCATTGTTGGCAAAGTAATGGCTCTGCTTTCTCATATGCTGTCTACGTTGGTCATACTTTCCTTCCAAGGAGTAAGTGTCTTTTAATTTCATGGCTGCAATCACCACCTGTAGTGATTTTGGAGCCCCAAAAAATAAAATCAGCCACGGTTTCCACTGTTTCCCCATCTATTTGCCATGAAGTAATGGGACCAGATGCCATGATCTTAGTTTTCTGAATGTTGAGCTTTAAGCCAACTTTTTCACAGGAGGAGAAGGGGATGACAGAGGATGAGATGGTTTGATGGCATCACCAACTCAAAGGACAGGGGTTTGGGTAGACTTAGGCAGTTAGTGATGGACAGGGAGGCCTGGCGTGCTGCGGTTCATGGGGTCGCAAAGAGTCGACATGACTGAGCGACTGAACTGAACTGAATCTGGTAGTACGAGAAATGTTAAATGGACTTCTGCAAACTAAAATGAAAAGATACTAATGACAAGGGAAAAAATGAAAGTATAAATCTCACTAGCAAAGATAAATATATAATTAAGCTTAGAATACTCTAATTTTGTAATTGTCCCAGACAAATCACTCACAAGTCTAGCATTAAGGGTAAAAGACCACATTTTAAAAAATAATTATCAGTTCAGCTCAGTTGCTCAGTCGTGTCCAACTCTTTGTGACCCCATGGAAGCACACCAGGCTTCCCTGTCCACCACCACCCAGAGCTTGCTCAAACTCATTTCCATCAAATCAGTGATGCGATCCAATCATCTGATCCTCTGACATCCCCTTCTAATGAAGCCTTCATTCTTTCCCAGCATCAGGGTCTTTTCCAGTGAGTCAATTTTTCCAATCAGGTGGCCAAATATTGGATTTTCAGCTTCTGCATCAGTCCTTTCAATGAATATTCAGGACTGATTTCCTTTAGGATGGACTGGTTGGATCTCCTTGCAGGTCAAGACTCTCAAGAGTCTTCTCCAACACAACAGTTCAAAAGCATCAATTCTTCGGTGCTCAGCTTTCTTTACAGTACAACTCTTACATTCATACAGGAAAAACCATAGCTTTGACTAGATGGACCTTTGGTGACAGAGTAATGTCTCACTTTTTAAAATGCTGTCAAGATTGGACATAGCTTTTCTTCAAAGGAGCAACTGTTTTTTAATTTCATGGCTGCAGGCATCTTCTGCAGTATTTTGGAGCCCCCCAAAACAAAGTCTCTCACTGTTTCCATTGTTCCCCATCTATTTGCCATGAAGTGATGGGACCAGATGAAAAGATGTACTTTTCATTTTAGGAGCAAAAGTAGGAAGTCAAGAAATACCTGGAGTAACAGGCAAATTTGGCGTTGGAGTACAGAATGAAGGGGGCAAACAATAACAGAGTTTTGCTAAGATAATTCACTGGTCATAGCAAACACCATCTTCCAACAACACAAGAGAAGACTTTACACATGGACATCACCAAATGGTCAACACCCAAATCAGATTGATTATATTCTTTGTGGCAAAAGATGGAGAAGCTATGTAGAGTCAGCAAAAACAAGAACAGGGCTGACTGTGGCTCAGAACATGAAGTCCTTATTGCCAAATTCAGACTTAAAACCAACGACCATTCAACTATGACCTAAATCAAGTCCCTTATAATTATAAAGTGGAAGTGAGAAATAGATTCAAGGGATTAGATCTGATAGAGTGCCTGAAGAACTATGGACAGAGGTTCGTGACATTGTACAGGAGGCAGTGAGCAAGACCATCCCTAAGAAAAGAATTGCAAAAAGACAAAATGGTTGCCAGAGGAGGCCTTAAAAATACTGAGAAAAGAAGAGAAGCAAAAGGCAAAGGAGGAAAGGAAAGATATACCCATTGAATGCAGAGTTCCAAAGAATAGCAGGGAGAGATAAGAAAGCCTTCCTCGGTGATCAATGCAAAGAAATAGAGGAAAACAATAGAATGGGAAAGACTAGAGATCTCTTCAAGAAAATTAGAGATGCCAAGCGAACATTTCATGCAAAGATGGGCACAATAAAGGACAGAAATGGTATGGACCTAACAGAAGCAGAAGATATTAAGAAGAGGTGACAAGAATACACAGAAGAACTGTACAAAAAAGATCTTCATGACCCAGATAATCACGATGGTGTGATCACTCAGCTAGAGCCAGACACCCTGGAATGTGAAGTCAAGTGGGCCTTAGAAAGGATCACTATGAACAAAGCTAGTGGAGGTGATGGAATTCCAGTTGAGCTATTTCAAATCCTCAAAGATGATGCTGTCAAAGTGCTGCACTCAATATGCCAAAAATTTGGAAAACTCAGCAGTGGCCACAGGACTGGAAAAGGTCAGTTTTCGTTCCAATCCCAAAGAAAGACAATGCCAAAGAATGCTCAAACTACTGCACAATTGCACTCATCTCACATGCTAGTAAAGTAATGCTCAAAATTCTCCAAGCCAGGCTTCCGTAATACATGAACCATGAAATTCCAGATGTTCAAGCTGGTTTTAGAAAAGGCAGAGGAAGCAGAGATCAAATTGCCAACATCCAATGGATCATCAAAAAAGCAAGACAGTTCCAGAAAAACATCTATTTCTGCTTACTGACTATGCCAAAGCCTTTGACTGTGTGGATCACAACAAACTGGAAAATTCTGAAAGAGATGGGAATACCAGACCATCTGACCTGCCTCCTGAGAAATATGTATGCAGGTCAGGAAGCAACAGTTAGAACTAGACCTGGAACCACCGACTGGTTGCAAATTGCAAAAGGAATACATCAAGGCTGTATATTGTCACCCTGCTTATGTAACTTATATGCAGATTACATCATGAGAAACACTGGGCTGGAAGAAACACAAGCTGGAATCAAGATTGCCGGGAGAAATATCAATACCCTCAGATATGCAGATGACATCACCCTTATGGCAGAAAGTGAAGAAGAACTAAAGATCCTCTTGATGAAAGTGAAAGAGAAGAGTGAAAAAGTTGGCTTGAAGCTCAACCTTCAGAAAACTAAGATCATGGCATCCGGTCCCATCACTGCATGGGAAATAGATGAGGAAACAGTTTCAGACTTTATTTTTTTGGGCTCCAAAATCACTGCTGATGGTGATTGCAGCCATGAAATTAAAAGACACTTACTCCTTGGAAAGAAGGTTATGACCAACCTAGATAGCATATTTAAAAGCAGAGACATTAGTTTCCCAACAATGGTCCATCTAGTCAAGGCTATGGTTTTTCCAGTGGTCATGTATGGATGTGAGAGTTGGACAATAAAGAAAGCTGAGCACTGAAGAATTGATGCTTTTGAACTGTCGTGTTGGAGAAGACTCTTGAGAGTCCCTTGGACTTCAGGAAGATCCAACCAGTCCATCATTAAGGAGATCAGTCCTGGGTGTTTATTGGAAGGACTGATGTTGAAGTTGAAACTCCAATACTTTGGCCATCTCATGCAAAGAGTTGATACATAAGACATAAGATATGAATTGTGATATCAGAAACATAAAATGGAAGGGGGTACTTTATAAGTGTAGAGCTTTAGTATGTGTTTGAAGTTAAGTTGTTATCAGCTTACAATAGGAATTTATAAACATAAAATATTTTAAGCAAGTCTCCTGGGAACTACAAAGCAAAATCCTATAGTAAATAAACAAAACAAAGAGAAACGAATCTAAACACACTACTTTAAATTTTAAAAAGACCTCAAATCACAATTTAAGAGAGCAAGAGCAGAAAGAAACAAAGAATTACAAAAAAAAAATTATCAGTAGTAAGTGCCTACCTAAAAGAAGTACTTTAAATATAAATGGACTAAATTCTCTAATCAAAAGACATGAAGTGGCTGAATATTTTGTTTTAAATTAGACACAACTATATGCTGTCTACAAGAAATGTACTTCAGGTTTAAGGACACATACACAGATATTAATGAGATGGAAAAAGAGATTCCATGCAAATGGAAAATAAAAAGAAACAAGGATAGCTATAGTTATCCCAGACAAAACAGATTTTAAGCCAACAACTGTAAATAGAAAAATGGAAGGCATTATATAATAAACAATAATATAATAATAAAAGAGTCAATTAAACAAGAGGATTCAATATTTGTAAACATTTATGCACCCAATATGCATGTATATGCATGCTAAGTTGCTTTAATTTTGTCTGACTCTGCAACCCTATGGACTGTAGCCCACCAGGCTCCTCTGTCCATGGGATTCTCCAAGCAAAATTATTGGAGTAAAGTGCCATCCCCTCCTCTAGGGGATCTTCCCAACCCAGGAATCAGGTCCACATCTCTTATGTCTCTTCCATTGGCAGGTGGGTTCTTTACCACTAAAGCCACCTGGGAAGTCATGCACCCAATATGTGCTGTGCTGTGTTGTGCTGTGCTTAGTCGCTCAGTCATGTCTGACTCTTTGCGACACCATGGACTGGATCTGTAGCCTGCCATGCATCTCTGTCCATGGGGATTCTCTAGGCAAGAGTACTGGATTGAGTTGCCATGCCCTCCTCCAGGGTATCTTCCCAACCCAGGGAATGAACCCAGGTGTCTTGCATTGCAGGCAGATTCTTTACTGTCTGAGCCACCAGGGAAGCCCTGCACCCAACATAAGAGCACCTAAATATGGAATGCAAAAATTAACAGATCTGAAGGGAGAAATATAAAGCAATATAAAAATATTATGGGACTTTACTACCCTACTTGTAACATGGTAGGTCATGTAGACAAAAAAATCAATGAGGTAACATTGGAGTTAAATGGAACATCAGACCAGATGGATTTAACAAATGTTTACAGAATTTTCCATCCAACCAACAGAATAATATATAGCCTTCTCAAATGCACATGGGAAATTCCTCAATAGATCATGTTTTAGACCACAAAATAAGCCTTAAAAACTTAAGCTTCTCCACGAGAAGTCTACTAGAGCTCATTAATGAATTCAGTAAAACTGCAGGATACAAAATTAGTATACAGAAATATGCTGTATTTCTATATACTAACAACAGTCAGAAAGAAAAACTAAGGAAACAATTCCATTTATTATCACCTTAAAAAGGACAAAATACCTAGGAATAAACCTACCTGAGGAAGTAAAAGACCTATACTCAGAAAACTGTAAGACATTGCTGAAAGAAATTGAAGACAACACAACCAGATGAAAAGATATACCATGTACTTGGATTGAAAGAACTGAAAATTTTTAAATGATCATATTACCAAAGGCAATCTACAGATGCAATGGAACCTCAATCAAAATACAAATAGCATTTTTCACAGAAGTAGAATAAATAATTTTAAAATCTGTTTGGAAGCAAAAAGAACCTGAATGGCCAAAATAATCTTGAGAAAGAACAGAGCTGGAGGTGTCACACTCCCTGACTTCAGACTATACCACAAAGCTACAGTAATCAAAACAGTATGGTATTGGTGCACACACACACACACACACACACACACACACACACACACAAGTAAATGGATATTAGTAGATCAATGAAACAGAATGGAGAGTCCAGAAATATGCCCACACATATATATTCAATTAATCTATAATGAAAGAGGCAGTGCTATACAAGACTGAAAAGACAGTCTTTTCAATAAGTGGTGCTGGGAAAACTGAACAGCTAAAAAGAATGAAATTAGAACATTTTCTAACAACATAAAAAAATGAAATACATTAAAGAGCTAAATGTAAGATCAGATACCATAAAACTCTCAGAGGAAATCATAGGCAGAACACTGTTTGACATAAATCACAGCAATATCTTTTTGGATCTGTCTCTTAAAACAAAAGGGAAAAAAGCAACAATAAACAAATGGGACCTAATTAAACTTAAAACCTTTTACACAGCAAAGGAAACCATAGACAAAAGGAAAAGACAACTAACAATGGGAGAAAATATTTGCAAATGATATGACCAATAAGGGATTAATATCCGATATATAAAAGTAGCTCATAGAACTCAAAAAAACAAATGACCTGATTAGAAAATGGGCAGAAGAATTGAATAAAAATTTTTCCAAAAAGGATGTGCATATGGCTAATAGGCACATGAAAAATAGAAATCAGTTACAAGGACAAAACAAAAAAATTCACAAATATTTGAAGATTAAACAGCATGATCCTGGATCACCAATGAGTCAAGAAGAGAATCAAAAACTATTAACAAATGAAAATGCAACATACTGAAACTTATGGGATGCATCAAAAGTAGTTCTGGGAGGGTTGATAACGATAGTCACCAAGACTAAAATGAAAAACAACTAACTTTACACCTCAAGGAATTAGAAAAAGAAAACAAACTGAGCCCAAAATTATTAGAAGGAAGGAAATAACAATAATCAGAAAGGGAATTTAAAAAATAGAGATTAACAAATATAAAATGAAAGTAATAGTCACTCAATCATGTTCGACTCTGCAACCCCATGGACTATAGCCCACGAGGCTCCTCTGCCTATGGAATCCTCCAGGCAAGAACAGTAGAGTGCATAGTTATTCCCTTCTCCAGGGGACCTTCCCTATCCAGGTATCAAACTGTAGTCTCCTGCATTGCAAGCAAATTCTTTACCATCTAAGCCCAAAATAGAAATAAATGTTAGCTAGAATTACCAAAGAGAGAGAACTTAAATAAAATGAGAAATAAAATAGGAGATATTACAACTGATAATAAAGGAATACAGAGGATCATAAGACTCCTATGGGCAATTAAATGCCAAAAAAATAGGCAACCTACAAAAAATGGATAAATTCACTGAAATATACAACCCACCAAGACTGAATCAAGAAGAAATAGAAAATATGAATAGACCAATTATCAGGAAGAAGATTGAATCAAAAATCCCCTACCAAAGAAAAGTCAAGGATCAGACAGCTTCACAATTGAATTCTACTAACCATTTAAAGAATTGAAACCAATCCTTCTCAAATTTCTCAAAAAATTAAAGAGGAAGAAGCAATTCCAAACTCCTTTTACAAAACCAACAGTAACAAAGCCAGACAAGGACACTACAAGAAAAGAAAATTACAAGTCAATATCATGATGAACATAAATGAAAAAATACTCAACAAAATATTAGCAAACTAAATTCAATTATACAGCCAAAGGACTGTACGCCATAATCAAGTGATATTTATTCCAGGGATGTCAAGATGGGTTTGACATGTAGATCCATCTATGTGATACACCAAATTAACAAAATGAAGGACAAAGATCATATGATCATCTCAATAGATGCGAGAAAAAAAAAAGCATTTGAAAAATTCAGCATCCACTTGTGGTAAAAACTTAACAAACTGCATATAGAGGGAAATGACTTCAATATAATAAAGCATATATGACAAGTCCACAGCTGACATCAATTTTAATAGTGAAAAGCTGAAATCACTTCCTCTAAGATCAGGAATAAGACAATGGTACCCACTCACTATTCAACATAGTGCTGGAAGTCTTAGCGAGAGCAATTTAGGCAAGAGAAAGAAATCCAAAAATATCCAAAATTTAAAAGAAGAAAAACTGGCTCTGTTTCTAGGTGACATAATATTATATATAGACAACCTGAAAGACTTCACCAAAAACTATTATAACTAATAAATGAATTTGGTAGAGTTGTGAGATACAAAATCAATATACCAAAATTGTTTAGTTTCTGTACACTAATAATGAACTAGCAGAGAGAGAAGTTAAGAAACAATCCCACTTACAACTGCAACAAAAATTAGTACTTAGATATAAATTTAACAAGGAGGTAAAAATATGTACACTGAAAACTGAGACATTGATGAAAGAAATTGAAGATGATACATATGAATGGAAAAATATTCCATGTCCATGGATTGGCAGAATTAACATTGTTAAAGTGTCCTTAAGAACCAAAGCAATCTACAGATTTGGTTCAATTTCCAATAGTATCCAACAGTATCAAAATTCCAACAGCACTTTTCAAAGAGCTGGAATGAACTATTCTGAAATTGTATGAAACCACAAAAGACCTTAAACACTCAAAGCAATCTTGAGAAAGAAGAATAAATCTGGAGTCATAGTACTTCTTAATTTCAAATTACTTTGCAAGCTATAGTACTTAAAATAGGATGGAATTGGCATAAAAATAGACACAGAAGTCCATGCCACACAATAGTGAGCCAAGAATTAAGCCTATGCATATATGTTTAATTAACATGGGACAAAGCAGTCAGGATTATACAGTGGAGAAAGGACAGTCAATAAATGGTGTTGGGAAATTGGACAGCATGTGCAAAAGAGGGAAATCAGATCACTATCTTACACCATCACAAGTGTCAAGTCAAAATGGATTAAAGACTTGAATGTAAGACCTGAAGTCATACAACTCCTGAAAGAGAACATAGAGGGTAAGCTCCTTCACATCAATGTTGGCAATAATTATTTTGGAATTGACAACAAAAGCAAAAGCAACAAAAATGAAAATAAATTAGTGGGACTACATCAAATTTAAAATCTTCTGCACAGCAGAGGAGACCATGAACAAAATAAAAAGGCAACCCACTGAACTGAAAAAAAAATATTTGCAAATAATATATCTGAAAACGGGTTAATATTCAAACTATTTTTAAAAAACTCATACAACTCAATAGCAAACAATCCAATTAAAAACAGGCACAGGAACTGAATAGACACTTTTTTTTTCCAAAGAAGATATTCAAATTGCCAACAAGTACACAAAAAGGTATTTAGCATCACTAAGCATTAGGAAAGTCAAACCATAGTAAGCTATCACCTTACACATTTTAGAATGTATATCATGAAAATGACAAGAGATAATAAATGTTAGCAGACATGTGGAAAAAAGGGAACCCTGGTGCACTATTAATGGGAGTGTAAAATGGTGCAACCACTATGGGAAACAGTATGGAGTTTCCTTAAAAAAATTTTGTATTTTTATCCAGCAATCCTACTTCTGGATATATATACCCAAAGAAAATGAAAACTGAATTTCAAAAAGTTATTTGCACTCTATGTTCTTTGAAGCATTATCCACAATTCACAGTAGCCAAGACATGGACATAACTTAAATGTTCATTGATGGTTGAACAGATAAAGATGTGGTATATTTATATATGCACACAGTCAATGGAATATTATTCACCCACGAGAATGATGGAAAACCTGCCATTTGTAACAACAAAGATGGAACTTGAAGGCATTTTGTTAAGAGAAATGTCAGACAGAAAAAGTCAAATACTTCATGCTATCTCTTAAAAAGTCAAAATTGTGGACAGAGAGAATAGAATAGTGGTTTCCAGGGGCAGAGGTGTGAGGAAAAATAGGAAAAGTATGACTAAAGGGTACAAACTATAAGATGAATAAGGTTAAAGGTCTAATGTAAAATATGGTGAGCATAGCTGATAACATAACATTGTATAAATGAAATTTCCTAAGAGAGAGGAACTGAAATGTTCTTCTAAGAGAGAATAATATATGCGGTGATGGATGTATTAATTAGATTAGGGAATCCTTTCACAATGTGTTTGTTGAGCAAACCACCTTGAAGTATGATTTAAATATCCTACAGTTTTACTTGTCAGTTTTTGTCAGTAATATTGAAATTAAAAATAAATAAAATGGTGTTTGCATACAACTAAGATTTGTAATAATTTGTTACCCAGAAATAGTGGAACAGACTTTGGTACAGAAATGGGTTGGTGTTATATCTTAAGCCTAAACCATGTAGTGTTGTTTTAGGATTTGGTGTTAAGAGCTGGACTGGTCTTGAGGAGACCTTGGGTGGAAACACATGACTCAAGATATTGTTGGTGAAGGCTCATGGGAATGTGGTATTGAAAGCTGATAGTATCTTAACCCAGCGCTATCAAGTTGAAGCTGAAATTCCAATACTTTGGCCACCTGATGCGAAGAACTGACTCATTCTCACTCAGAAAAGACCCTGGTGCTGGAAAAGATGGAAGGCAGGAGGAGAAGGGGGGGACAGAGGATGAGATTGTTGGATGGCATCCCTGACTCGATGGACATGAGTTTGAGCAAGCTTCAGGAGTTGGTGATGGACAAGGAAGCCTGGAGTGTTGCAGTCCATGGGGTTGCAAAAAGTCGGACATGACTGAGCGACTGAACTGAACTGAACAAAACTAAAGAGGCTCCTGGATTCTGATTGACAGTATCTGCTGAGCTCCCAGACAGCAGCCAGCATCAACTCTTACAACACGTGTGAGAGGCATTGTGGAGTGCTCATGAATGCTGCCTGATGTAGTTGATAAATAAGACAGCTTTTGAACTTTTTTAGTAACCGGCTTTTCTTCTATTTAGATGTATTATTTCGAGTTTTCATGCCAGAGAGCCAATATCTGAAAAAAATAATTTTCTATTGTGTGTATATTTCATTTTTCTTGTTCTAGTGACTAGAATAGCTAAAGCAGTATTAAGAGTGTCTATAGCAACTGTTCTTATCTTGTCCCTACACAAATAGTAACACAAAGAATCTTTATGAATAGTAATAATAGGTATCATTATTATTATTGTGTGCTATATGCATAATAATGGTATATCATATTGTTTAAGAGCAAAGATTAGGAGTCCAGCCGTCTACTTCTTACTACCTCTAACTGTTTGACCTTAGCCAAGTTGGCTTACCAATCTTCAGTTTGCTCACCTATGAAATGAGTAACAATAACTGCTGAGCTCATTGAGTTGTGATAGAGGATTAAACGGATGAGTTGTTAGATTTGCTTAGTGCAATACCCAAACCTTGGTAAATGCTACATAGGTGTCTGTTACTCTTAGCTTTTATCAAGTGCATATTATGTCCAGACTCTGTGCTAAGAGCTTTAATATGTTGCCACACATAATGTTTACAACTTCTCTATGAAGTGTGCACTATTCTCCTAAAATTTCAGAGGGGGAATCTTCAGCTCCACAGGATTAAGCAACATCCCTAGGTGCTCAAATATAAATGGCAGAGCAAGATTCTGAACTCAAGGATACCTGACTCTCTAGTTCGTGTTTTCTTCCTGTGATGTGAGTGGTACATTTCCTGTTCCATGTCAAGTACTTTGAAAAATAAAGAGCAGTATCAAACACAGCTCCAGCTGCCAAAGGTCTTAAAATCCCAGGAGTCGATCAGGGCTGTCAGCAAATGCTCAGTTTGCTGGATCACTGGAGATGAGGCGAGAGGAGCAGCAGCAAGGCACCTGACTCAGTTCTAAGTGCTGAATTTTGAACATTAAGGAAAGAAGCTGCTTTGGATTTCCCTGAAGAGCAGTGAGCTGTCAGGCGCAGAGATTTCATCAGACAAAGGGTTCAGGTTATCTCCCTGCAGGGATCTGATATTTGACCTTGGTTTGCTTTTATCCCAAAGTTGTAATGAGAGGCTGCAATGGGGGCAGCCAAAGAAGTGTCTGGCATGGAAGGTTGGTTCCACTGAATAAATTGCAGAGATTAAGGAGTGACCATGTTTGGAGATCTCTAAATAACTTTTCCATTTAATGATACTTCATTTCAAACAGGCTCTCTCTTCAACGCTGACCTTCTTTATGACATTCAATCCCACATTTTCAACTGTTTCTTTGATGGCCCCATAAGTAAGAACAATAATATCTTCTGAAACTGAAATCCAAGTAAAATGGAGTCATTATCCAAGTTTACCTTCCTCTCTAGACCTAATTATCATTGATATTGTCATTCACCTGGTACATGCTTAATACTTTAAACTCATTCTTGATCCTCTCCTTCAAGATAATCATTGGGTTCTACCAAATTTTTCTCATTTCATCTTACTTTTTTTAAAAACTATAATTGTCTCTATAGTTGATATCCACATAAGTGTACACCCTAGGTTATGACTATTTTTATTTTTTATTATTATTTCTTAATTGTAATTTTTTAACTTTTTTATTTTTTTAATACCAAAAACATTTTGTATTGAGGAATAATCAATTAACAATGTTGTGGTAATTTCAGGTGAACAGTGAAGGGACTCAGCCATACAGTTGTATGCATCCATTCTCTCCTAAACCCCTCTCCCATCCAGGCTGGCACATGACATTGAGCAGAGTTCCAAGTGCTGTGCAATAGTTTTTTGTTGGTTATCCATTTTAAATATAGTAGTGTGTATACTTTGGCCACCTCATGCGAAGAGTTGACTCATTGGAAAAGACCCTACTGCTGAGAAGGATTGGGGGCAGGAGGAGAAGGGGACGACAGAGGACGAGATGGTTGGATGGCATCACCAACTCGATGGAAATGGGCTTGGGTAAACTCCAAGAGTTGGTGGTGGACAGGGAGGCATGGCGTGCTGCGATTCATGGGGTCACAAAGGGTCGGACACGACTGAGCGACTGAACTGAACTGAACTGATATGGCCTTACCAAAGTCCTTAACTTTCCCTTCCCCCTGGCAGCCAGGAGTTCATTTTCTAAGTCTGTGAGTCTCTTTCTGTTTTGTTAAGTAAATTCATTTGTATCATTTCTTTTTATATTCCACATATAAAGGATGTCATATGATATTTATCCTTCTCTGTCTGATTTACTTCACTCAGTATGACAGTCTCTAGGTCCCTCCATGTTGCTGCAAATTGCCTTATTTCATTCTTTTTAATGACTGAGTAATATTCCATTGTACACATTGTATACATATACATATACTAAATCTTCTTTATCCATTCCTAAACAACTTGGAATAGATTTGAGGCAAATTGTGCCTTAAGAAGATTTTATTTAAGTGACTAAAACAAAGTTTAAAAAGCAAATAACAATAAAAGAATGAGTACCTGGATAAAACACTCATTTTGCAATAATGTAGCTTTTAAGTACATATTATTAACTGTCCATAGTCGATGCAGACTTACAAGTCCACAGTTCAACAACAACACTTTGACAGTTCCTAAAGAAAACTACTTTAGGCCTTGAAGATGCCGCCACCCCAGAGTCTCTTGTGCTGTCCAGCCATGGTCAACCCCATCTTCTTCTTTGACATCACTGTTGACAGCGAGCCCTTGGGCCATGTCTCTTTTGAGCTGTTTGCAGACAAAGTTCCAAAGAGAGCAGAAAACTTTCATGCTCAGAGCACTGGGGAGAAAGGATTTGGTTATAAATGTTCCTGCTTTCACAGAATAATTCCAGGATTTATGTACCAGGGTGGTGACTTCACATGCCATAATGGTACTGGTGGCAAGTCCATCTATGGCAAGAAATTTTATGATGAGAATTTCATCCTGAAGCATATAGGTCCTGGCACCTTGTCCATGGTAAATTCTGGTCCCAACACAAATGGCTCCCAATTTTTCAACTGCACTGCCGAGACTGAGTGGTTGGATGGCAAGCATGTCATCTTTGGCAAGTTGAAAGAGGACATGAATATTGTAGAAGCCATGGAGGGCTTTGGATCCAAGAATGGCAAGACCAGCAAGAAGACCACCATTTCTGACTGTGGAAAAATCTAATGAATTTGACTTGTGTTTTACTTAACCACAGAACATTCCTTCTGTAGCCCAGGAGAGCACCCCTTTACCCCTATCTGCTTGAAATATCCTATAATCTTTGTGCTCTTGCTACAGTTCTTTGGGTTCCATATTTTCCTTATCCCCCTCCAAGTTTAGCTGGATCGCAAAGTTAAATTTATGATTATGAAATAAAAACTAAACAACAACAATAACAACAAAGAAGAAAACTACTTTTTTAAATATAAATTTATTTATTTTAATTGGAGGTTACTTAATTTACAATGTTGTAGTGGTTTTGCCATACATTGACATGGATCCACCATGGGTGTACATGTGTTCTCCATCCTGAACCCCCCTCCCACCTCCCTCCCCATACCATCCCTCTGGGTCATCCCATAACCCAGATGTTCCCTTATTTGACTTACTCCATCTAAGCTCAGATATGCAGAAGGGCTAAGGTATATCCAGAGTATTTTTTAATGAAACTCCCTCCTTTCACTTCAAATCACTCCTACCTAGAATGCAAAAATAAGTCATTTGATATACTCTTTAGTATTTCATGTTTTAGTGTATCTTTTAATAAGAAACAGGAAAAATAGTAGCATCATCATATATATATATATCATGTGGCTGTTGTGACCCCATCATATAGTGTGATCAGAAAGACCTTCACCTCAGTCAATTCATGAGAAAAAATATCAGACACACCCAGGCTGGGAGAAATTCCACAGGATACTTGGCTAGCACACAGTAATATTGCCAAGGTCATGAAAAGCAAGTAAAAACTGAGCAACTGCTACAGACAGAAAAAACTCAGGAGATATAACACTTAAACACATCATGGTACCCTGATCTTCATTCTGGAATAGCAAGAGGACCTTGATGGAAAAACTAATGAAATCCAAATAAAGTCTAGAATTTAGTGAGCAGTGAGGAACCAATGTTGATTACTTAGTTTTTGACAAGTGTAACATGTAATCAAAGATGACAGGGAAAGCTATCAATCACACATAAACAATAGCATTTATTCTACATTCATGTGGGTGTCTCTGCCATATCTAGATATTTTATCTGCCAATGTCTGAAATTAAAATTTATTGAGCAATAAATTAGCATAAGATATCTTTTCCTAAACCAGCTAACCCTGAAGATGAGATTACATGCACAGATGCTAAGGTAAAATGAGTTCTCAGCACAGACATTATCTAATTAACAGCCAACACTGACATCTATGTAACAGTCCTATGCGTTATCTCCATCGTTAAAGGCCAGCCGTCATTTACAGAAATGTTCACATTCGGTTCCGATAACATTTATCTTGTCAAGCTATGAAAAATGGCTGAAATGTTATTTTGCATATCTTTGGGCGTTTGAGCCTGAGAGAAAATATTCAAGCCCCTAGAATGGTCCATTTGCCAGACACCACTTTACCAGAGGGAAAGTAAAGTTAGCCAAATTCTCTGTTTCTCTCAAAATGTTTTAAGCAAATAATTTCTTCTGAATCTTCCAAGACTCTGATGTGCCACTTTTCAAGCTGCTAAAAAGCTAAAACACCTAAACAAGAGAAATTTAGTTGGAGGGGGAAAAAACAAACAAAAAATGTTGCTTTCAAGATCAGAAGCCGGTAAACTACCTCCACATCAGAAGTTCAATTTAATCTGAAAGGAAAACAAATCCATCAATGTCCATTCAATGAGCTCACAGACTTAAGGGACACTCTGTTTCCTCCTAGTTGGATCTGTGTATTAGATGTTATTTGAGGTTTCCTGTCCCTGAAACACTTACTTTAAGATGTACCATGTAGCTGGATTTTGTGTTCTTTTTTTAGTCTGCGTATGTCTACTTTTTTCAAACGCTCCTTAGATTTTTAACTGCAGGAAACATGTATTTAAAATAGGTCAGTGATTGCTTGTTTAATTCAGTAGCATTTAGTAACACTGGGGAATCAGGCCATCTCAAGTGGGCTATAACAAGATTATCTGCTTCTGATTCAGTGGCCCTTCGCTTTCACTATGGGCCACTGACACCTTGGCCACGAGGGCATTCCTCATCAATGCCCAGCCATCTTTAGGGAAAAATAGTCTGGGGAACACATTTCAGTGAAAATAATTTTAGTGATGCTTCACAAAAAGACCGACCTTAACAGCTAAACTTGAATGTAAATATTTCCATTAAAGATATAAGACTATTTACAAACATAGCTTGGAAACTTCCATTTGATGAAGGAATCCAGGCAAATCCTCAGAGGAGCACTAAATGCTTAACGGTCCCTTATTCCAAAGAAAGGAAGCAACTTCCACTTGTCACACACCAGCTCTTCCTAGGAACCACACATTGATGGCACTTTTAGCTCCATTTTACAGATGAATAAACTGAGGTTCACAGAGTTTTAGTAACTTCACCAAGGTCACACAGATAGTAGAGGAAGGAGCCAGGATTTGAACTCAGAAATGCCATGCACTCAAAATGCCAGAAAATTTGGAAAACTCACTGGAAAAGTTCAGTTTTCATTGCAATCCCAAAGAAAGGCAATGCCAAAGAAAGTTCAAACTACTACACAATTGCACTCATCTCACACGCTAGCAAAGTAATGCTCAAAATTCTCCAAGCCAGGTTTCAGTGGTATGTGAACTGAGAACTTTCAGATGTTCAAGCTGGATTTAGAAAAGTCAGAGGAACCAGGGATCAAATTGTCAACATCCATTGGATCATCAAAAAAGAAAGAGAATTTTAGAAAAACATCTACATCTGCTTTATTGACTATGCCAAAGCCTTTGACTGTGTGGATCACAATAAACTGTGAAAAATTCTTCAAGAGATTGGAATACCAGACCACCTTACCTGCCTCCTGAGAAATCTGTATGCAGGTCAAGAAGCAACAGATAGAACTGGACATGGAACAACAGGCTGGTTCTAAGTTAGGAAAGGAGTACGTCAAGACTGTGTATTGTCACCTTGCTTATTTGATCTGTATGCAGAGTACATCATGCAAAATGCTGGGCTGGATGAAGCACAAGCTGGAATCAAGATTGCCAGGAGAAATATCAATAACCTCAGATACACAGATGACACCACCCGTTATGGCAGAAAGCGAAGAGGAACTAGAGCATCTTGATGAATATGAAAGAGGAGAGTGAAAAAGCTGGCTTAAAACTCGACATTCACAAAACAAAGATCATGGCATCTGGTCCCATCACTTCATTGCAAACAGATGGGGAAACAATGGAAACAGTGAAAGACTTTATCTTTTTGGGCTCCAAAATCACTGCAGATGGTGACTGAAGTCATGAAATTAAAAGATGCTTGCTCCTTAGAAGAAAAGCTATGATCAACCTAGAAAGCATATTTAAAAGCAGAGACATAACTTTGCCAACAAAAGTCCATCTAGTCAAAGCTATGGTTTTTCCAGTAGTCATGGATAGTTGTGAGAGGTGGACAATAAAGAAAGTTGACTGCCAAAGAATTGATGCTTTTGAACTGTGGTGCTGGAGAAGACTCTTGAGAATCTCTTGGACTCAAGGAGATCAAACCAATCAATCTTAAAGGAAATCAGTCCTGAATATTCATTGGAAGGACTGATGCTGAAGCTGAAGCTCCAATACTTTGGCCACCTGATGCAAGGAACTGACTCATTGGAGAAGACCCTGATGCTGGGAAATATTGAAGGCGGGAGGAGATGGGGACAACGGAGAATGAGATGGTTGGATGGTATCACCAACTCAGTGGACATAAGTCTGAGTAATCTCCGGGAGCTGGTGATGGACAGGGAAGCCTGGTATGCTTCAGTCCATTGGGTCGCGAAGTGTCAGACACGACTGAGTGACTGAACTGAACTGATGCCATGCTTCAGGCTTCCCTGGTGTTTCAGCTGGTAAAGAATTCACCTGCAATGCAGGAGACCCAGATTCTGTCCCTGGCTTGGAAGATCCCCTTGAAGAAAGGAATGACTACCCACTCCAGTGTTTTTGCCTCGAGAATTCCATGGACAGAGGAGACTGACAGGCTACTGTCCATGGGGTCGCAGAGTCAGACACACCTGAGTTACTAGCATACACATATGCACACACACATGCCACACTCCAAGGCCCTGGGTTTAATTCCCTGGCCATACTGAATGAACATCACTAACAGTATCAGTCCCAATATTTATAACAGCAGCAGCACTTATACCAGTATTAAGAAAAGTGAAGAAGTATGAGCCTGATTTCTAAGTACAAGCCATCCAAGGGTATGAAATGTTTTATATTTGTTGCTTCCTTGTTGCTTTTGTGATTATGTTACTCTGTGAAGAATAAAGATGTGCCATGAAGTGGGGGCTGCAGTCAGGCAAGCCTTCACCAGACCTTGGCTCATGCCCTACCTGTGGCCAGAATAACTTTGAGCCAGTGACCTACCTCCTCAAATTTCACTTTGGTCATTTGCCAACTGATGATAATAACTCTGGCTATGCCTAGTGTTTGGGGCTTCTCGGCAGCACTAGTGGTAAAGAATCCATTTGCCAAGGCAGGAAACATAAGAGACAGGGGTTCGATCCCTGGGTGGGGAAGATCCCCTGGAGGAGGGCATGGCAACCCACTCCAGTATTCTTGCCTGGAGAATCCTATGGACAGAGAAGCCTGGTGGGCTACAGTCCTAGGGTCGCAAAGAATTGGACACTATTGAAGCAGTTTAGCATGCACGCATGCATGCATAGTGTTTGCAGGAGTTAACTGAAATAATGCCCTAAGTGTTCCTTGAACATTGATTGCTAAGAGTTTAGGAGGTACTTCTAAATGTCACCTCAGTTTTGCATGCTGAACTATGTCCCTTCTACCTATATAATAGGTTAAGACTGAAAGCTTAGACAGACTCTTAGGAGTCCAGAAACCCCAAAGAATCAGTTACCATGGCTGACAGTCTTCTTAAGAAGCCCCAGCAAACCCACTTAATTCTCAATAGAGAATCTCATATTAACTCTGTGTCTCCTTTATCCTTTCAGGAATTAGTAGGAGCTGAAAAACACAAATGCAAAATTAAGACAAAATAATGCACTGTGACTCAAGTTTATGTAGAATGTCAGTGAGGGAGCCAGAGTGGGAGGAGACATCCTTCTGCTTTGCAAGACAGCTGTGGCTCACCTTTTCCTCTATTAAAAGCCAGACCCTGTGGCTTTCCTGCAAGATTAATAGAACCTCAGTGAATCTCTGATGGAGCCGACTTTTATGTGCCTCATATGCAAGATGCTCTTTCCTTCCCTGCTGACATGTTTATTTCAGTAGACAGCCAAGTAGGTGGAGGGCCTGGCTAAGAGTATCTGGGACCCCACCTCCTCAGCTCTCCTCCCATGAGTTTTCACAGAGATCCAGAACATTTGTCAAAACAGCTCCTTAGTTTGTGGCCAGTAGATTGTAGCAAATCTTGTGAATAAGGTAAGAAGCCATATTGTTGTGAGTAACCTTCAGGTGGCCCCAGTGGTCCTCACATCCTGGAATTTATGTCCCCATCTTCTCTCCTTCCTTTGATTGTGCACTAGGCTTGCTGACTTGCTGTTAATTAATAAAATACAGCATAAGTTATAGGATGTCAAGCTAGGTCCAGGTTACAAAAACACTATGGCTTAGGCTAGGGACATCCTCTGTTTCTCTTCCTGGCTCTGATAGAAGCCAGCTGCCATGTGTGAGCTGCCCTTGGGGAGGCTCACATGGCAAGGAATGGACAGGGGTCTCTGGCCAACGGTCATCAGAGAACTGAGGCCCTCAGTCCAGAAGCACAGGAGGAACTGAATCCTTCCAACACTATGTGAGTAAGCTTGGAAGTAGATCCTCCACAGGTCCAGCCTCCAAAGAGACCACAGTTCCTGCTGGCACCTTGATGCATGCAACCTCGTGAAGGATCTCAGTTCAGGGGCACAGAGATAGTCCATGCCCGGATTCTCAGCCCACAGAAACTGTGAGATAATAAATATTTGTCATTTATTACGACAAACTTGAACTTTCACAGTGTTATACGGCAAACATAACCCAATTTTCAAAAATTTAAGCATTAAAACCGGAATTCAGACTCCTTGCTCATGTCCCTCGCCTGCTTCTCTATACTGAGCTACGTATATCTCCTGACCAGCACATGCCATGTCATACCTCTCTGTAGGAGCAAACAGGCCCCTCTCCCCTGAATGTCTCCTTGTCCAGCAAACTCATCCACCTGTCCACCTTCCATTAGGATCCAATGAATGCCTTATTCCTTCCTCAGATTTTTGCTGATCTATGTCACTGTTACCGTTTCATCCTTGAGCAATCACTATATCTCACTCAACATATCTTTATTTTTTCACAAATTACTGCCTCCTTCACTAAAATATGAAATATAAAACCGTTTAATTTCTACACTGTTTAATTTCATTTTCCCAAAATATAACACAGCTTCAAGTATACAGTAGAGGCAAAATAAATGCATGAATGGATACAACCTGATCCTTTTGTCTAACTATATATTGCAATCTATTTGTGGCCATGGGCCACCTCTCAACTTGTTTTTCTTTTCATTGTATCACACCATGCTACACACAGAGAGGTAGCTGAAGAAACATTTTTGACTGTTTTGAAACTCATGGAACAATATTGATTCATTAAAGGTTAACTGGTTGCAGGATCTTATTTGAATTCTTTTCACTGTAGGGGTATAAATGAGTCATTCTTCCCAACTCTACTATCCACTTAAATTCTTAGTAATCTGTAGATTTTATAAAGTGTTTTATGCTCTATTTTAATTGTCTTCAATCATTGTGAATTAAATGTTTCTTTTTTTTCTCTCAGTAAAATAATTCAAAATCCAAATGTACTTAGTTTACAGTAATGACTCTGAGTATTGTCAGCGAACATGAATGTTTCTTGGATAAGAGAATTTACGGGGTTGTGGTTTTGATACTTCTATGTAAGATATATCACAAGGAAGCCTGTAGTTCATCAGCAGAGAATCAATTCTAAAGGAAGTAGAGCAAAGATGGTTTGCTGTAGTGTGACTTTTACTTCCACATCCCAGATGGAGCTGTCCCAAATCTTACCTGCTCCTTCATGTACTCATCACACTGATCTGTTTAACTGATTCATTCTCCCATAATCTATGGTTCTCAAAGTGGTCTTCAGTCTAGTAACACCTCATTACCCAGGAATTTGCTTTAAATGCAACTTATTGAGCCCTACCCCAGACCTAGTGAATCAACAATTCTGGGACTGGGGCCAGTGAACTTGTGTTTTACCAAGCACTCCAGGTGACTCTGAGGTGTCCCAAAGTTTGAAAATTATAGCTATAGAGCATAAGTCTTCTGAGGACAGTGTTCATGAATTATTTAAGTTGATATTTCTAGTGTCCAGTGTTTGACCTAAAGTGAGCACTCCATAAATGTTTGTGAAAGAATGACTGGACACATGAGTTACTTTTGAATCTTCTGAATTGTTCTATGGAACTTTTCTGGGTCATTACGGGAAGATGGGATTATGAACTGTCAGAATTCACATAACAACAACAACAACAAAATGCCCAGGAAGAGGTGATGATTGACAAATTCATACTACTCACCTTTCAAGTCTTACTTCAGGCCATACCTGCTTTACAGATCTTTCTAACTCTACCAAGCAAGCTTATGCCTCTTATCCTACAGTCTCCCTGTATGTGTCTGTTTCTTATTAAGTGATCATATCCCAACTAAACACTGGCTATTGTTATTCATGCTTTTACCCTCAACAGTTAGCACACTGCTTAGAACACAGCTAAGGCAAAACAAATATTTATTCATTAACAAGCACTTATGACATATCCACGTTTTCATTGATTTAAATCATGTTGAAAATGTTAGCAAAACTATTCCGTCAAAGCTGATGCTTAGGATGAGCCACGTCTTAGAAATAATAATAATATATTATTCCATAGGCCAAAGCCTTTGACTGTGTGGATCACAACAAAGTGCGGAAAATTCTTAAAGAGATAGGAATACAAGACCACCGGACCTGCCTCCTGAGAAATCTGTATGTAGGTCAGGAAGCAACAGTTAGAACTAAACATGGAATAACAGACTGGTTCCAAATTGGGAAAGGAGTACATCAAGGCTGTATATTGTCACCCTGCTTATTCAACTTATATACAGAGTACAACATGAGAAATGCTGGACTGGATGAAGCACAAGCTGGAATCAAGATTGCCGGGAGAAATATCAATAACCTCAGATATGCAGATGACACCACTCTTATGGCAGAAAGCGAAGATGAACTAAAGAGCCTCTTGATGAAAGTGAAAAAGGAGAGTGAAAAATTTGGCTTAAAACTCAACATTCAGAAAACTAAGATCATGGCATTTGTTCCCATCACTTCATGGTAAATAGATGGGGAAGCAATGAAAACAGTGACAGACTATTCTTTGGGCTCCAAAATCACTGCAGATGGTGACTGCAGCCATGAAATTAAAAGACACTTGCTCCTTGGAAGAAAAGCTATGACTAACCTAGAGAGCATATTAAAAAACAGAGACATTACTTTGCCAACAAAGGTCTATCTAGTTAGCTATGGTTTTTCCAGTAGTCATGTATGGATGTGAGAGTTGGACAGCGAAGAAAGCTGAGTGCCAAAGAATTGATGCTTTTGAACTGTGTTGTTGGAGAAGACTCTTGAGAGTCCCTTGGCCTGCAAGATGATCCAACCAGTCCATCCTAAAGGAGATCAGTCCTGAATATTCATTGGAAGGACAGATGGTGAAGCTGAAACTCCAATACTTTGGCCACCTGATGCAAAGAACAGACTCATTGGTAAAGACCCTGATGCTAGGAAGGATTGAAGTCAGGAGCCGATGAGGATGACAGAGGATGAGATGATTGGATGGCATCACCGACTCAATGGACATAAGTTTGAGCAAGCTCTGGGAGTTGGTGATGGACAGGGAAGCCTGGTGTGCTGTAGTCCATGGGGTCACAAAGAGTCGGACATGACTGAGCAACTGAACTGAACTGAACTGATTCCATAGAAGGGCAGGATAATCCACTTCAGTATTCTTACCTGGGAAATCCCAAGGACAGTGGAACCTGGCAGACTATGGTCCATACGGTCGCAAAGAGTCAGACAGGACTGAAGCTGCCTAGCATGCATATTATTCCCTAACAGATCAGAGCAGAGTCCTAGAGCCAAGTTTTCTCTACTGTCTTCATTCCCCTTTAATATTAATTTTTTTTCCTGTCTCTACTCAGTCCTGACCAGGGCATGTCTATAGTTCCATTTCTTTCAAGATCTTGCTCAAATCTGTTATTAAAGATGTTGACTCAGATGGTAAAGAATGTACCTGCAATGCAGGAGACCTGGGTTCTATCCCTGTGTTGGGAAGATCCCCTGGAGAAGGGAATGACTACCCAGTATTGTTGCCTGGAGAATTCCAGAGACAGAGGAGCCTGGCAGGCTACACTCCATGGGGTCGCAAAGAGTCAGACATGACTGAGTGACTTTCTTTTCAATGTGATGTTTTTCCTGATACCATAACCTTTAAAAGTTAAATTTTTAAAGAATAAAAGATCTTCAACAAGAAATTAATAAAATCACCATTTCTTTCATTAATAAATATTTCTTTTGTCAACAAAAAGTTTAAGTTTATTGAGTACCTAGTATCAGGTGCTATTTTAGGTGCTTGGAATATATTATTAAACAGACACACAAAGACACCCTGTCCTTAAGGAGCTTGGGGCCAGTGGAGGAGAGGGCAGAAAAGAGAAAGGGAGAGACCATAAACAACAGATACACAGACCAATATGTAAAATAGCGAAGTAGGAGAAGATAGGTGCTATGAAAAAATATGCAGCAGCATGAATGGAATAATTCTGCTGAACTGATGGCCAGTTAGTTGATTTACAGGTCAGGACTGAAGACTGTGCCCAGAGGGTTCTCACAAGCTATTATTTTACATTTTCTATGTTCACCTCCTGTATTATTCCATCAAGTCTCAGGGCTTCAAATATAATTTATATGCAAATGACTCCAAAATTTATACTCCAGTATAGAGCTCCTCCATGGATTCCTGAAATATACATCCATCTGCCTCTGGGCATCTTCATTCGGATACCTAATAGGCACTTCCAATTCAATTTTCCAAAACCCTGTCTGCTCTTCCCCTGCCCTAGTGCTTTCCCCACACACAAGCTTGTCCTCATATAGTGGCTGCTATCTCAGTTGATGGCCTGTCCCCTTCCACTTGCTCAGGCCAAAACACTTGGGGTTTTCATTAACTGCTCCCTGCCTCTGCATGTGTGTGTGCTAAGTCACTTCAGTCGAGTCCGATTCTTTGCAACCCTATGCACTGTAGCCCACCAAGCTTCTCTGTCCATGGGATTCTCCAGGCAAGAATACTGGAGTGGGTTGCCATGCCCTCCTTCAGGGGATCTTCCCAACTCAGGGATCGAACCCACGTCTCTGATGTCTCCTGCATTGGCAGGTGGGTTCTTTACTACTAGCGCCACCTAGGAAGCTCCCCTTCCCGGTTCTAACACCCTCTCATCTGTTCTGACAAATCCTATCATCTGTACCTTGAAAAGTTCATCCAGAATCCAGCTCCTCATCACTACCATGTGATTCAAGTCACTAACCATTCTTGCTTGGATTATCACCAATTCTCTTGAGAATATTTTACTTTTGTTCTTAACATTGGGCTTCCCTGGTGGCTCAGATGTTAAACAGTCTGCCTGCAATGAGGGATACCAGGGTTCGATCCCTGGATCTGGAAGATCCCCTGGAGAAGGAAATGGAAACCCACTCCAGTATTCTTGTCTGGGAAATCCCATGGACAGAGGAGCCTGGCAGACTACAGTCCATGGGGTCACAAAGAGTCGGACACGGCTGAACGACTTCACTTTAAACTTTTTATTCTTAACATCATCTGCTCATGACACAGCAACAAAAGTGATGTAGTTACTGGTAAGTCAGGCCACACCCCTCCTCTAATCAAATCCCTCCTCTGCCTCCAGAGCCTTCACCCCAATCACTTTATTGACTCCTCACACTTCAAACAACTATCCACCTACTCTTTATCACCTCAGAACCAGGTACCAGCCAACTAGGGGTAGCTTCCAGCCCCCAGCCCACTGAAATTACCCAAACTAGCCAGTCTAAGCTGCCTTGTCAGGTCCTTCATTTGGAAACCGTGACAAAGGCTCTTGCCCACATTTTCCTCTCATCCCTTCTGCCCCCTGACCCACCCTGTTTTTCCCTGCATGGAGTAATGTGGTGTATCTCTCCTTCTGGTGTACCCCTCTTCTTTTCAAGGGTAAAGATAGTTGGCCTATCCATAGCTGAATAATAATAAAATGATCACTAACACACTCTGTCTTAGCAGGAAGGTCAAAATAAAAGAAAATATATCTCAAGTATTCACCTGGAGAAGACTCTTGAGAGTCCCTTGGACAGCAAGGTGATCAAACCAGTCAACCCTAAAGGAAATCAACCCTGAATATTCACTGGAAGGACTGATGCTGAATCTGAAGTTCCAATACTTTGGCCACCTGATGCAAAAAGCCCATTCATAGGAAAAGACCTTGACGCTAGGAAAGATTGAGGGCAGGAGGAAAAGGGGGCAACAGAACATGAGCTGGTTGGAAAGTGTCACTGACTCAGTGGACATAAATTTGTAAAAACTCCAGGAGATGGTGAAGGACAGGAGAGCCTAGGGTGCTGTAGTACAAGGGGCAGCAAAGAGTTGGACACTACTTAGCAACTGAACAACAACAGTACTATTCTGAATATGGGGAGGCCTAGGTGCCTCATTATTGGGAAAGTTTTGACATATGCAAAATAGTGAGTGCATACTTTAGAAAATCATGGACATATGCAAGAAGGGGGAAAAAATTGCACTTAGCAAGCACCTAGGGCACATGGCCATATACTGCACTAGAAGTTTTCCATTATGTTAATTAATCCCCATAAAAAAAACCCTGAGAAGCAAGTGTTATTATTGCCATGTTACAGAAATTGAAACCAAGAATCAAAGGTTTTAGGTAACTTGCTCAGGTTCTTAGAGATAGGCAGAGGCCTATCTGTTTTTGACATCTGTGTTTTCTCTTTCACTTCACTGAGGTCTAGAGATATAATTGAACAAGAGGCTGACTTGTTGTTGTTGTTGTTGTTGCTGTTCAGTCACTAAGTTGTGTCCAACTCTTTGCAACCCTACAGACTGTAGCACACCAGGCTCCCCTGTCCTTCACTATCTCCCAAAATTTGCTCAGATTCATGTCCACTGAGTTGGTGATGCTATCTAACCATCTCATCCTCTGCAGTCCCCTTCTCCTTTTGCTTTCAGTCTTTCCCAGCAAGAGGCTGACTGGGCCCCTCTAAGTTTTGCTCTCTTCTGATTTTCTTTGTCTCTTAAAATGACTTCTTATCCATTCTTTCCCTCCGTGTTTGCTTTGATTCTTCTATCCTCAAAAAAATAAAAAACTTTTCTCTCTGCCTCTCAGTTATTTCTGATTAAACACCTTGTCACTGCCTTTCTCTTCTTGAACAGATCTAAGCTCATATACCACACTGTTTAATTGACAGACTCAGTAAGGTTGGGAACTGTCCTAAAAGGAAATTTCTTTTGACAAATTACATGTGAGTGATTGATTGGTTCCTTCCTTAGAGATGCTGCTACCACCCTCCTTCCTGACTTAGATAAAACTAAGTAGTTTAATACAAATCTACTTCTTGTGGTCAGCCTCCTTATCAGCAGGCTGTAAAACTACTTTCATTTGTAAGCATCGCCCTGCCCTATTTGATAATGTAAATTTATTTAGCAGGCAAATGGACCTTCCAGAGTCAGGCAAATTCATAGGGACATAAATACAACAAAGCTTGCAGTACAAGAAAACAGAAAGGATTTGGACTTTCAGATAATCCCCAGACTTTCTAATAATCCCCATATATTAGTCATTTGATGCATTTGGCTTTGTTATATTGGTATTGTTGCATTTCAGTTAGAGTATGACCATAGACAATATTACCACCATTTAGCCTTACTTTTCTCATTTCCTAAGCAAGTATAATTATCTTCTGAGTTCTTGTTGGGAATGAATAGGATACCATAAAGCACTCAACACTGTGGCTGTCTAGAGTAGGCTTCCACAGCTGTCAAATGGACCATGAAATGGACCATGAATGGACCATGAAACTGGACCACTGTGTAACCTATGTACCACTCTTAACTATGTAACCTTGGCAAGTTTCTTAACTTCTCTGTGCTTTTTCTTCTTCAATTTCCCCATAAGTAAAATGGGGGGGGGGGAATAGAGTAATCTTATTGGTTTGTTATTATGATAAAAAGAGTTAATGCATATAAAAGACTTGCACTGGAGATCTATATAAATATATATGCACATATTTGCATTTTTAATTGAGATGTTACTCACACAGAATTCACCATTTTAAACTGTATAATGCAGAGAATTTTAGTATATTCACAATGTTGTGCAGCCATCCCCATGAACTATTTCCATTACCCCGAAAAGAAGCCTTGTAGTGTTATCTGTCCCTCTCCACACTCTTCATCCCCTGGCAACCAATAATCTATTTTCTGCTTCTATAGATTTGGTGTGTGGACATTTCATATAAATGGAATTATTCAATATGTGGTGATTTGCCTGCCTTCTTTTACTTAAAGTTTTTTTCTTTTACTTAAAGTTTTTAAGGACCATCCATGATGTAGTATGAATCAGTATACCACTCCTTTTTCATGACAATAATATTCTATTATATGGATGTACCACATTATTTATCCATTCATCAGTTGATGGATATTTGGGTTATTTTCACTTTGGAGCTGTTTTTTCCTCCTTAAATAATCTTGCCACCATTGTTGGCAAGATTGACCATAGATATATGGTTTTATTTTTGGACTCTCAATTCTGTTACATTAGTATGTTGTGTTTGGCTATATTCATCAAAAATACTTCCTAATTTCCCCTGTAACTTCTTCCTTAATCATTGCTTATTTATTAATAGGAATGTACTGTTTAACTTCCATATTTAGTGAATTATTCAAACTAATTTGTTGATTGACTTCAAATTTCATTTCATTGTACTCAGAGCACACGCTTTGTGTGATTTCAAGCATTTAACATTTATTAAAACATAAACCTGAAATATGGTCTATCTTGTGGAATGTTACACACTCACTTGGGAAGAATGTGTATTCAGCTGCTCTTGGGTAGAGTGTTGCTTAGATTTCCATTAGGTCTGCTTGGCTTTTGGTGTGGTTCAAATCTTTTTCCTTGCTGTTCTTCTGTCTAGTTGTACCATCCATTATTAGAAGTAGGGTATTGAAGTCTTCAACTGTTATTATTGGATTTTCTATTTCTCCTTTCAGTTCTGTCAGCTCTTCTTCATGTATCACGGGACTTTACTCCGAGGTGTATATGTGTTAGAATTGTTATATCTTGATCTACTGATGTGTAATATACAGTATACTTCTTTATCTCTAGTAACAGTTTTTGTTTTAGTCTATCCTGTTTGATATCTTTAGAGCCACTCCAGTTCTATTTTGATTTCTATTTCTGTAGTTTTTTTTTTCCATTCTTTGCTCTCAACTTACATGTGTCTCTTCAAGATAGTTTATTGTTGGATCATGTTTTTAATCCATTCTTTCATCTTTACTTTTTAATTGGAAAGTTTACTTTATTTACATTGATCTAAGGAAGGATTTGTTCTGTTTTGCTATTTGTTTTCCATATGCCATGAATCTTTTGTTCCTCAAATATACTGCCTTATTTTGTGTTAAATTTAAATTTACTAGTATAATACTTTAATCCTCTTGCCATTTCATTTACTGTATAATTTTAAGTTATTTTCTTGGTATTGCCCTGGGGATTACAACTATTAATATCATCTTAACCTATTTCAAATTAATACCAGTTTAACTTCAATAGTATGCAACTTTTTTTGTAGTTCCATTTCCCTCACATTTTTATGGTGGTATTAATAATTAAATCATTTTACAATATGTGTCCATCAACATGGGTTTATAATTATTGATTCATGCACCTAATCATATAGGGAGAAAGAATTACAATAAGAAGAATAAGTTCACACCATCTTCTATATTTATCCATATGGCTGGGCCTCCTCTGGTGTTCTCTATGTATCTATGTGGATGTGAATTACTGTCTAGTGTCCTTTCATCTTACCTTGAAGGATTTTTTTTTTTCTATGAACTTTCTACTACTTTAACAATTTCTCAGTGCTTGTTTATCTGGGATGTCTGAACTTATCCTTCATTTTTGAAGGATAGCTTTGCCAGATACAGAAATCTTTGTTGATAAATATGCCTGTTCTTTCAGCTCTTTGAATTTGTATGCACAGATTAACATTTGGGAGGTTTGGGTCATTATTTCTTCAAATATGCTTTCTACTTCTTTTTCCTCCTCTTCTTCTTTGGGACTTTCATTACACATAGTTGGTACACATGATGATATTCCATAGGTTTCTGAGACTGTTCATTTTTCTTCATATTTGACTTTTTATTCTTAGCCTTGATAATAACAGCTGATGTATCTTCAAGTTCACCAACTCTTTTGTTTGCTTGCGAGTGCTGTTGAACCGTTATATTTACTAAAATAAATTTTTCATTTTTGTTTCAGTTGTACTTTTCAACTCTGTAATTTCTATTTTAAAAAAAATTTCTATAATTTTGTTGAGATACTCTATTTGATGGATATTGTTCTTGACTATTCCTTTAGTTCTTTAAACAAAGTTCACTTTTATTATTTGAATATATTTAAAATAGCTGATTTAAAGTCTTTATCTTAAAAGTCCCATATCTAGGCATTCTGCAGGAACAGTTTCTATTCACTGCTTTATTTTGGAGTTTGTGTATGTCTGTATATGGGGCTTCCCTGGTGGCCCAGCTGGTATAGAATCTGCCTGCAATGCGGGAGACCTGGGTTGGATCCCTGGGTTGGGAAGATCCCCTGGAGAAGGGACCTGCTACCCACTAGAGTATTCTGGCCTAGAGAATTCCATGGACTGTGTAGTCCATGGGGTCACAAAGAGTCAGACAGGACTGAGTCACTTTCACTTTCATATGGTTCATACTCTCTTCTTCTTCTTCTTCTTCTTTCTTTTTTTTTTTTTTGCATTTTTGTAATATTTGTTAAAAGCTGTGGGTATCTTTAGTACCGTAATGTACATCTCTGGAAATCAGATCACACCTTCCCACTTTTGTTGCTGTTATGTTTACTATACTTATAGTTGTTTGTTTAGCGTCATTTCTAAATTAATTCTATAATGTCTGTATTTCTTTTCAAGTGAGCCATTGAATTCTCTGTTTGTTCCCTTAGTGGTCAGGTAATGACCAAACAGAAAATTCGTTTGCAACTTAAAACCTCTCAGTCTTTCTCTGGAAGGTTCTGTGTACATTTAGGGCAATCATTTGACACTTAGCCAGGGAGTTTCAACCATGGCTTAGCCTTCGCTTTCTGTTTGCATAAAGACTCAAACAAAAGGTGAGAGTCTCGGTACTTTCCTTAGCGTGTGCACATCCCTACACATACACCTAGTCTTCCAGGTTCCCAGGAATATGTCAGAGCTTTTCAAGTCTGTATGGCCATCTCTTCTCCAGGGGATCTTCCCAACCCAGGGATCAAACCCAGGTCTCTCGCACTGCAAGCAGATTCTTTACCAGCTGAGCCACCAGCAAAGCCCAGGCTACTCATTCCCCAGCTTTTCCCCACGTACTTTTTGATTATCTGTTTATCCCAACTATTTTCTATTGCCTCAGGCAGTAGCAGCTGAAACATTTGCCTGTAAATGTTTTCAGCAAATACTCCCTGGGTGGTTGCTTTAGCACTGGGCAAGTTCTGAATCAGAGAAGCCTTTCAAGGTAGTTTTCCAGGGAGCCACCAGACAGTCCAGATTGTTGTAATCCTTGGGTTAATTTTCAGAAATTAAAAAACAAACAAACAAAAAAAGATTCTAAGCATTTTTGCTAGTTTTTTCAGCACTTTTATGGAAGCACAGATTTTCAAATTTCTTTACTCTGCCATTTTCACTGACATTACCCCACTATATACATTTATATAATTGCTGTTATTATCATAATTGTTATTTTCCTTTTCCCCTATTAGTATTGAATCCTTCAGGTGAGATCTGAGGGGAGATTTATTATCTAATACATCATTATTTCACATTATAAAACCAAAGGCTGATGTAAACATGTGATATTCTCCAAACAAGACCACACCTAAATCTTCATTTCTTAGATGCTATGACATAAGTCACATGTTCAACAGTTTCCCAGTGAAGTAAAGAAACAGTTTCAATTGGGACTCTGATTTTTTTCTTTTGATTGGTTGATAGGCTTTGTCAACTTGAAAAAAAGTCTTTTAATATTCATTTATTGACTTATTTGGCTGTGCTGGGTCTTAGTTGTGGCATGCAGGATCTTTAGTTATAGCATGAGAGATCTAGTTCCTTGACCAGGGATGGAACCCAATCACCCCTATGTTGCGAGTCCAGTGTCTTACTCACTGGACTACCACTGAGGTCCCTAAACTTGAAGAAATTGTAGTGGTTCTATGGCCTTTGATTCATTCTTCACTCAGAGCATTTGGAAGGGGCTGTTTATCCAGATGAAAGCACAGCGTATAATCACAGCCTTCGACAGAGTAATCCCTGACTTGAGCCACATGCTTGGAATGTTAGAATTATTGTTTTTGCCACTTTATTTCTTTTTAATTGAAGGATATTTGCTTTACAGAATTTTGTGGTTTTCTGTCATACATCAACAAGAATCAGCCATAGAATTATTTTTAATAAATATTTTTCAAGTACAATGTACATATAGAAAAGTACACAAATCAGAAACAGTCTGAACAATTTATGCAAAGTTAATGTATCTGTGTAACTAGCCCCCAGATCAAGAAAATAACAATAATAAGCATCTCAAAAGAGCACTTGGTGTCTCAATTACCACCACTCTCCAAGCGCAGGAGACTTTGCTGACTTCTCACAGTACATTTTAGTTTTGTCTGTTTGGGGACTTTTAATATAAGTGGACTCATATAGTACTTCCTCTTTTCTGTCTGGATTATTTTGTACAAAAAAATGTTTGGGAGATTTATCCATGCTTTTTCATGGAGCTGTGGTTTGTTGGTGAATGACTGTACAGTATTCTTTCGTTTAAAGAAGTCACAATTTATTTTTTCCACTTTACTAGTGATGAGCACTTGGTTTTTTGTTTGTTGTTTTTTCCTTGTTTCATCCTATTATGTATTAGGCTACCATACTCATTCCTGGAAATATCTTCGGATAAATGCATGCACTTGCTTCATTTTGGATATATATTCAGGAGGGGAATTGTTTGGTTCTAGGGTATGTATATGTTCAGTCAGTTTTTCAAGTGGTTCATTTTACTTTCACTCTCCCTCCAGCACCATTTGAACATTCCAGTTGTCCTAACACAAAGTCTTATCAGTCTTTTTCTCTTAGTCATTCTGGTGGTATATAGTTGTGTTCCACTGTTATTTTGCATTTTCCTGATTCCCAGTGAGGTTGAGTATATTTACATATATGTTTTGCCTATCTGAAGTATCATTATGTTTTTAGAGTCTTTTCAAAGTTTGTCCAGTATTCAATTTAACTTTCTTGTTGATTTGTAAGAGATTTTTATACACTCTGAATGAAATTTTATGTTAGTTGTATGTATTGCTAATGTTCTCCCACTGTGATGTTTGCTGTTTTCACTCTTTTAAAGATATCCTCGGTGCAAAGAAGTTGGCAGATTTAATACAGTGTATTTCTAAATACATTTCTCTATTGTTAGCATATTAGCATTCTATTTAAGAAAGCTTTGTCTGTCTTATGAATATAATGTCTTTGAGTTTCATTATTTTTTTTTTAAAGGTAGATCTACAATCAATCTTTTGTTTCTGTGTAGGAAGTGGGGTATCAGTCAATGTTCATTCTTTAAACATATGGGTATCCAATTAATCCATCTTCAGTATAGTTCAGTCACTCAGTCGTATCTGACTCTTTGCAACCCCATGGAATGCAGCATGCCAGGCTTCATTGTCCAACACCAACTCCCGGAGCTTGCTCAAACTCACGTCCATCGAGTCAGTAATGCCATCCAACCATCTCATTCTCTGTCATCCCCTTCTCCTCCTGCCTTCAATCATTCCTAGCATCAGGGTCTTTACCAATGAGTCAGTTCTTCACATCAGGTGGCCAAAGTATTGGAGTTTCAGCTTCAGCATCAGTCCTTCCAATGAATATTCAGGACAGATTTCCTTTAGTATTGGCTGGTTGGACTTCCTTGCAGTCCAAGGGACTCTCAAGAGTCTTCCCCAACACCACAGTTCAAAAGCATCAATTCTTTTGCATTCAACATCCTTTATAATCCAACTTTCACATCCATACATGGCTACTAGAAAAACCATAGCAATGACTAGACTGACCTTTGTTGGCAAAGTAATGTCTCTGTTCTTTAACTTGCTGTCTAGGTTGGACATAGCTTTTCTTCCAAGGAGTAAGTTCAGTTCACTTCAGTTCAATCGCTCAGTCGTGTCCGACTCTTTGCAATCCCATTAATTGCAGCATGCCAGACCTCCCTGTTCATCACCAACTCCCGGAGTTTACCCAAACCCATGTCCATCGAATCGGTGATGCGATCCAACCATCTCATTCTCTGTCGTCCCCTTCTCCTCCTGCCCCCAATCCTTCCCAGCATCAGGGTCTTTTCCAATGAGTCAACTCTTCGCATGAGGTGGCCAAAGTATTGGAGTTTCAGCTTCAACATCAGTCCTTCCAATGAACACCCAGGACTGATCTCCTTTAGAGTGGACTGGTTGGACCTTCTTGCAGTCTAAGGGACTCTCAAGAGTCTTCTCCAACAACACAGTTCAAAAGCATGAATTCTTCGGTGCTCAGCTTTCTTCACCGTCCAACTCTCACATCCATACATGACCACTGGAAAAACCATAGCCTTGACTAGACGGACCTTTGTTGGCAAAGTAATGTCTCTGCTTTTAAATATGCTATCTAGGTTGGCCATAACCTTCCTTCCAAGGAGTAAGCGTCTTTTGATTTCATGGCTGCCATCACCATCAGCAGTGATTTTGGAGCCCCCAAAAATAAAGTCTGACACTGTTTCCACTGTTTCCCCATCTATTTCCCATGAAGTGATGGGACCAGATGCCATGATCTTCATTTTCTGAATGTTGAGCTTCAAGCCAACTTTTTCAACTCTCCTCTTTCACTTTCATCAAGAGACTCTTTAGTTCTTCTTCACTTTCTGCCATAAGGGTGGTGTCATCTGCATATCTGAGGTTATTGATATTTCTCCCGGCAATCTTGATTCCAGCTTATGCCTCATCCAGCCTGGCATTTCTCATGATGTAGTCTGCATGTAAGTTAAATAAGCAGGGTGACAATATACAGCCTTGACATACTCGCTTTCCAATTTGGAACCAGTCTTTTGTTCCATGTCTAGTTCTAACTGTTGCTTCTTGACCTGCATACAGATTTCTCAGGAGGTAGGTAAGGTGGTCTGGTAAACCCATCTCTTGAAAAATTTTCCACAGTTTGTTGTGATCCACACAGTCAAAAGCTCTGGTATAGTCAATAAAGCAGAAGTAGATGTTTTTCTGGAACTCTCTTGCTTTTTTTGATGATTCAGCGGATGTTGGCAATTTGAACTCTGGTTCCTCTGCCTTTTTTAAAACCAGCTTGAACATCTGGAAGTTCATGGTTCATGTACCCTTGAAGCCTGGCGTGGAGAATTTTGAGCATTACTTTGCTAACATGTGAGATGAGTGCAATTTTGTGGAAGTCCAATCATTCTTTGGCACTGCCTTTGTTTGGGATTGGAATGAAAACTGACCTTTTCCAGTCCTGTGGCCACTGCTGATTTTTCTAAATTTTCTGGCATATTGAGTGCAGCACTTTGACAGCATCCTCTTTTAGGATTTGAAAAAGCTCAACTGGAATTCCATCACCTCCACTAGCTTTGTTCATAGTGATGCTTCCTAAAGTCCGCTTAACTTCACTTTCCAGGATATCTGGCTCTAGGTGAGTGATCACACCAATCAGGATTATCTGAGTCATGAAGATCTTTTTTGTATAGTTCTGTGTATTCTTTCCACCTTTTCTTAACATCTTCTGCTTCTGTTAGGTCCGTACTGTTTCTGTCCTTTATTGTGCCCATCTTTGCATGAAGTGTTTCCTTGGTGTCTCTAAATTTCTTGAAGAGATCTCTAGTCATTCCCATTCTATTGTTTTCCTCTGTTTCTTTGCACTGATCTCTGAGGAAGGCGTTCTTATCTCTCCTTGCTATTCTTTGGAACTCTGCATTCAGATGGGTATACCTTTCCTTTTCTCCTTTCCCTTTTGCTTCTCCTCTTTTCTCAGTATTTGTAAGGCCTCCTCAGGCATCCATTTTGCCTTTTTGCATTTCCTTTTCTTGGGGATGGTTTCGATCACTGCCTCCTGTATAATGTCATGAACCTTCATCCACAGTTTTTCAGGCACTCTGTCTATCAGATGTAATATCTGGAATCTATTTGTCATTTCCACTGTATAATCGTAAGGGATTTGATTTAGGTCATACCTGAATGGTCTAGTGTTTTTCCCTACTTCCTTCAATTTAAGTCTGAATTTTGAAATAAGAGGTTCATAATCTGAGCCATAGTCAATTCTGGTCTTGTTTTTGCTGACTGTATAGAGCTTCTCCATCTTTGGCCGCACAGAATATAATCATTCTGTTTTCAGTATTGATTATCTGGTGTCATGTGTAGAGTCTTCTCTTGTGTTGTTGAAAGAGGGTGTTTGCTATGACCAGTGTGTTCTCTTGCCAAAACTCTGTTAGCCTTTGCCCTGCTTCATTTTGTATGCCAAGATCAAATTTGTGTGTTACTCCAGGTATCTCTTGACTTCCTACTTTTGCATTCCAGTCCCCTACAATAAAGAGGACATCTTTTTTGGGTGTTAGTTTTAGAAGGTCTTGTAGGTCTTCATAGAACCATTCAACTTCAGCTTCTTCCGCATTACTGGTTGGGGCATAGATTTGGATTACTGTGATATTGAATGTTTTGCCTTGGAAATTAACAGAGATCATTCTGTTATTTTTGAGATCGCACCCAAGTACTTCAGTAAGTAATGCAACTTACTGAACGTTTTATTTCTCAGTTTTCTGCATTGCCATTTTATCATAAAAAAAAAAAACAGTATTTTATGTATATGTGGGTTTCTTTCTGCATGCTCTATTCAGTTGATCAGCCTCTTACCCTTTGTCTAATACCAGACAGTTTTAATTATTGTAGATTTATAGCAAGATTTTTGACATTAACTTTGTTCTTCTTCAAGACTGCTTTGGATATATTTGATTAAGTGTATTCTCTTATGGTGTTTAGAAATAGCTTGACAATTTCACCATAAATAATTGCTGGGATTTTAATTCGGATTGTTTTAAATTTATAGATTAATAGAAGGAAAATTTATATCTTTATTTAATCTTGCAAACCATAAACATAATTGTTGTTCTTGTTTAGTTGCTAAGTTGTATCTGACCCCATTTATTTAGATATTTTTAATTTCTCTAAATAACATCTTGTAACTTGCTGGTATATAGATTTTATACATCTTTGGTTAGATTTAGTCCTATGAGTGGACGTTGTTTGATGAAATTGTGAACGTAATTCTTTTTTTAAAAAAAAATTTCCATTTCTGTCTATTGGTAATATAAAACAGAAGAATTTGCGAAGTTTTCATTTCTAAAGTTTTCAGTTCTATAGTGAAGTTTGTCTTTTATTGCTCTTATTTTATTTAAGAATTTAAAAAATTCAATGGTGAAATTATCTAGACTGAAAATTATGGATTAAATTATTTAAAGATTTTAGACCTTTCTGATTTTCTATTTGTTCTTATTTTGGTTTTTGCATTACGATTTCAAGGAATTTGTCCATTTCAACTACATTTTTAATCTACTGTCATTCATTAATATATTTTTAATATTAATTATATGTGCAGGATATTAGTAATTTGTGCCTTTTTTACATTCTTCTTGAATAGTCTTTACCAGTTTTGTACAAATTGTATTAATCTTTTTGAGATACCATTGTCAGTTTCTGTGCATTCTCTCTATTGCATGTTTGTTTCTTTTTAAAAATTTATTTCTTATCTTTAATTTTATTTCCTTCCTTCTGCTTTCTTTGGTTTTAATGTTTTGTTATTTTTAAAAATATCTATTCATATTTAGACCATAAATTCTCAAACTTTTAATTTATCTGTTGTTATTTAAGGCTATAAATTTCTCCTTAAGCAGAACTTTTGCTATATTCTATACATTTTTTAAATCATTTTAACTTCCATTTGATTTCTTTTTTGAATCCATGACTTCTTTAAAAGATTTTTTTGGCTTAATTTGCATAACTGAGAATATTTTAGATTTTTCTCATAGTTTCTGTTTTAGTTCCACTGTTGTCAAATTTGTTAAAATTGCTTTGTGATCCAACATGTCTTTAATTATGAATAATGTTCACTGGACATATAAAGACAATGTATATTCCACAGTTGTTCAAATTGTCTATACATTCAAATTGTCTATTTTTTCTATCATCTAATGAGAGGGTTTGTGTTAAAATGTTTTGCTATGATTGTAGATGTGTCCATTTCTCTTTTTATTTCTATTTCTGTTTTATATACTCTGAGATTTTGTTAACCAGGCACATTCAAGTTTAGAAGTTTTTGTGTATTCTGGTGAATATTTAAATATCCTTTTTAGTCTCTGTGTGTGTGTTCAGTTGTTCAGTCATGTCCAACTCTTTGCAACCCCATGGACTGCAGCCTGCCAGGCTTCTCTGTCCGTGGAATTTTACAGGCAAGAAACTGCAGTGGGTTGCCATTTCCTTCCCCAGGGATCTTCCTGACCTAGGGATCAAAACTGTATCTTGTCTCCTGCATTGCAGGCAGATTCTTTACCACTGTGCCACCTGGGAAACCTTTAATTTCAAGTGGTGTTTTGTTTCATAAAGTCTCTTTTTTCTTGATATTGATATAGTTGTGTTTTCTTTTGATTAGTGTTTGCTGGATTTATCTGTTTTTTATTTTTTTTTACATTCAACATTTTAATATTCATACATTTAAGTTGGATCTCTTCCTAGTAGAATAGAGTGAAAATTTTAAAATTCACCTTAACAATCTGTATCTTTAAGCCACATGAAGTTATAATTCCTCATAGAGAATATGTTTAGACCTCTGGGAGGATGTTAGTTAGGGAAAGACCTCCTTAATCCAATTAAGGATTGACATGATTTAGGATTAAACTTGTGGAAGTTGGTTTATTGTGTTGTTGTTGTTTTACATTTCAGTTCAGTTCAGTTCAGTCGCTCAGTCGTGTCTGACTCTTTGCGACCCCATGAATTGCAGCACATCAGGCCTCCCTGTCCATCACCAACTCCCGGAGTCTACCCAAACCCATGTCCATCGAGTCAGTGATGCCATCCAACCATCTCATCCTCTGTCGTCCCCTTCTCCTCCTGCCCCCAATCCTACCCAGCATCAGGGTCTTTTCCAATGAGTCAACTCTTCGCATGAGGTGGCCAAAGTATTGGAGTTTCAGCTTCAACATCAGTCCTTCCAATGAACACCCAGGACTGATCTCTTTTAGGATGGATTGATTGGATCTCCTTGCTGTCCAAGGGACTCTCAAGAGTCTTCTCCAACACCACAGTTCAAAGCATCAATTCTTCGGCACTCAGTTTTCTTCACCATCCAACTCTCACATCCATACATGACCACTGGAAAAACCATAGCCTTGACTAGACGGACTTTTGTTGGCAAAGTAATGTCTCTGCTTTTAAATATGCTATCTAGGCTGGCCATAAATTAATTTCATGGCTGTAATCACCATCAGCAGTGATTTTGGAGCCCCAAAATATAAAGTCTGACACTGTTTCCACTGTTTCCCCATCTATTTCCCATGAAGTGATGGGACCAGATGCCATGATCTTAGTTTTCTGAACGTTGAGCTTCAAGCCAACTTTTTCACTCTCCTCTTTCACTTTCATCAAGAGGCTTTTTAGTTCCTCTTCACTTTCTGCCATAAGGGTGGTGTCATCTGCATATCTGAGGTTATTGATATTTCCCCCAGCAACCTTGATTCCAGCTTATGCCTCATCCAGCCTGGCATTTCCCATGATGTACTCTGCATATAAGTTAAATAAGCAGGGTGACAATATACAGCCTTGATGGATTCCTTTTCCTATTTGGAACCAGTCTGTTGTTCCATGTCCAGTTCTAACTGTTGCTTCCTGGCCGGCAAAAATGTTTCTTAAGAGACAGGTCAGATGGTCTGGTATTCCCATCTCTTTCAGAATTTTCCACAGTTCATTATGATCCACACAGTCAAAGGCTTTGGCATAGTCAATAAAGCAGAAATAGATATTTTTCTGGAATGCTCTTGCTTTTTCGATGATCCAGCGGATGTTGGCAATTTGATCTCTGGTTCCTCTGCCTTTTCTAAAACCAGCTTGAACATCTGGAAGTTCATGGTTCATGTATTCCTGAAGCCTGGCTTGGAGAATTTTCAGCATTACTTTACCAGCATGTGAGATGAGTGCAATTGTGCAGTAGTTTGAGCATTCTTTGGCATTTCCTTTCTTTGGGATTGGAACGAAAACTGACCTTTTCCAGTCCTGTGGCCACTGCTGAGTTTTCCAAATTTGCTGGCATATCTCTTCAGGGATGCTGGCCTAAAAACTGGAGATTTTGCCTGAGCTTCTTCACCTTAGAAGGTCCTGAATTCCAGCTTTCAACTTCCCATACCTATGATTTGCTGAAGTGAAGTGAGGTGTTAGTCACTCAGTTGTGTCCAACTCTTTGTGACCTCATGGACTGTAGCCCACCAGGCTCTTCTTGCCATAGAATTCTCCAGGCAAGAATAATGGAATGGGTAGCCATTTCCTTCTCCAGTGAATCGTCCTGATCCAGGGATGGAAACTGATGATTTACTGAAGGATCTGCAAATATTGTTAATCTGTTAGACTTTGATGGCTGTGTCATGGCATTCAAAATAAAGGGAAGAGTATGGTCAAAATCAAAATGGCAATTAAATCATAGAGTATCCTGAATGGCAGGAAAGCAAGGGGAGAAGCAGAAGATAAAGAAAGTTAAGCAGGTTGAGTTTTAAAGGGATTTCAACACCACAATTAGCAGTGGAGATTTTATACCACAGGATGAAAGCCAGGTCTGTTAGTGAAGTTAATTCTTCAGTCCCCTGTTTACAATTCTTCCAATGGACTGGCCCCTTACCAGTTGGGGCCAACTTCTCTTCTCCTTCCTTAGAAGGACTTAGTTGGTTCGATGTGGGGGAACATAGTGCTTTCAGAGCAAGCTCCTTGGGGGTTTTTCAAGAGGAGCCAATTCTCCACATTAGAAGACATTTTTCAACACACAGTCCCAAGAGTATGTGACTGATACCCAAGGGGAAAGACAAAGACAAATCAGACCTTGCTTTTGAAAGGCTGAGATGTGAAATTCATGAGCCCTTTCCTAATACCACATTTGCCTCTTACAGATTAGGTTTTCAAACACATCAATTTATAAAAGGCAATCATTATCAGTAACATTGAAATGAAGGGAAGCTACACACCATGTTCTGAACAGCAGGATTTTTTTTTTTAATCTTAACAAATTAATTATTTTTGCTTTCATTATTTCTCCAGGGTTAGAGATTGTCGTTTTATCCTGCAAGCGTTTACAAGTTTTGTTTTTTATATTGATTGGGTTAAAATCTCCAAAAACCATTTCAGCCTACTGCCAATTCTTTTAATTTAGACAGCTATAAATTAATTTAAATTGTTTCTGAAAACATTCATTGAGTAAATTAGATATTTTAAAATTCTTCAAATACATATGTGAACTGATAAGTTTCTTTCATCAACAATAAATTACTTTGTTTCTCACCAAATTACCTACATTCTTTCTACTCATACTTTGTTTAAAAGGGTTTTTAAAAGAGTTTTCCTGGTGATATAGAAGGAATTGGGTCTCAAAAGTGACAAGTTATCTTCCCTTAGACAAAGTTAGTAGAATTGTGTCCTTTGTGCTTGGTTCTATACCTTCTGGTAACAAGGATTCCAAAATTAGCAAAATTTCTCTACCACTAGATTTCTTGAAGATTTAGAAAAAGAGTTTTTAAAAATGCTAATCATTTCTATGCATGCCTTTTTTAAATGATACAGTCAGCAAATCGTCTCGAAGAATGATTAATACAAGAGCTCTAAGAAGCATGAAGTGATCAGAGAGATGAGACAAAGGATGTCTATTGTGATAGAGATTTGATATAGACCTGGTCCAGATCAGAGAATCTGAATTACAGCAAAAGAAATCAATCAAAGACATTCCAAGGAAGAGGAGGTAGAGCTCACTACAATCGGTGCAGTATAGTTAGATGTAAATTATATAGTCTTCTGTATTAGACATAATATGATCTCTTACTGCTCATGTCTGCATGCTCAGTGACTTCTAAAAAACTAGCACTGAGTAGGATGCTCAATAAATATTTGAATAATTAATTTATGGGTCAATTAAAGGGATAAGTGGGAGGTCACATCATAGCAGGTTTTCTGTGTGCATGTGATGTTTTAATTTCATTTTATTTTTTAATAGACTATACTCCATTTAAAGTTATTACAAAATGATGGCTATATTTCCCTGTGCTATACAATATATCCCTGGATTTATTTATTCTATACATAGTAATTTGTGTCATTTAATTCCATACCTCTATCTAGTCCCTCCCCGTTTCTTCTCGCTGGTAAACAATAGTTTGCTGTCTATGTCTGTGAGTCTGTTTCTGATTTATTATATACATTCGTTTTATCCTTTAGATTTCACATATAAGTGATAGCATAGAGTATTTATATTTCTCTGCCTGACTTATTTCGCTCAGCATAATTCTCACTAGGTGCATCCATTTTGTTGCAAATGGCAGAATTTCATTCTTTGCATGGCTATTAATATTACATTGTATATTTGTACCACATATTCTTTATCAGTTCCTCTGTTGATGGACACTTGGGTTGCTTCCATATTTGAGCTATTGTAAATAAAGCTGCTGCAAACATTGGAAAGCAGGTATTAGCATTTTCATTTTCTTGAATATATAAGGAGTGGAATTGTTAGATAATAATAGTTCTGGGCTTACCTGATGTCTCAGACAGTAAAGAATCTGACTGCAATGTGGGAGACCTGGGTTCAATCCCTGGGTTGGGAATATCCCCTGGAGGAGGGCATGGCAACCCACTCCAGTATTCTTGCCTAGAGAATCCCCATGGACAGAGGAGTCTGGCAGGCTACAGTCCGTGGAGTCACAAAGCAACCATGGACATGGACATGACTAAGCACACACGAGGTTGTTCTATTTTTCAGTTTTTTAAGGAACCTCCATAACTGTTCTCCAGAGTGGTTGCACCAAATTATAATCCCATCAACAATGTACTAAGGTTCACTTTTTTACATCCTCACCAACATTTTTATTTGTATACTTTTCGATGATACCAATTCTGACAGGTATGAAGTGATATCTCATTGTGATTTTGATTTGCAGTTCTCTAATTATTAGCAATGTTGAGTATCTTTTCATGGGCCTGTTGCCCATCCACATATCTTCTTTGGAGAAATATGTAGTCTGCCCATTTTTTTTTTTGGCTGTTCTGGGTGTTTGTTGTGGCATACAGGCTAAATTGTGGTATGTGGGATCTTAGTTCCCCAACCAGGGATGGAACTCTGGCCTTCTGACTTGGGAGTGGAGTCTTATCGACTGGACCACTAGGGAAGTCCCCTTCTGCCCTTTTATAAAAAAATTGTATTTTTTGCTATTAAGTTGTATAAGCTATTTATATATTTTGGATATTACCTCCTTTTTGGTTGTACGTGTGTGTGTGTGTGTGTGTGTGTGTGTGTGTGTGTGTGTGTGTGTGTGTGTGTGTGTGTGCACGCATGCTCAGTCGCATTCAACTCTTTGCAACCCCGTGGACTGCAGCCCACCAGTCTCCTTTGTCCATGGAATTTTCATGGAGCACGTTGCCATTTCCTGCTCCAAGGGATCTTCCCAACCCAGGAATTGAACCCACATCTCTGGTGTCTCCTGCACTGGCAGGGGTATTCTTTCCCACTGCACCAACTATTATTTACAAATGTTTTCTCCCGTTCAATTGGTTGTCTTTTCATTTTGTCAATGGTTTTCTTTGCTTTGCAAAGCTTTTAAATTTAATTAGGTCCAATTTGTTGATTTTTGCTTTTATTTCCCTTTGTCTTAGGAAATAGATCCAAATAATATTGCTATGATTTGTCAAAGAGTGTTCCACCTATGTTCTCTAGTAGTAGTTTCATAGCTTCAGGTCTTACATTTAGATCTACAATCTATTTTGAGTTTATCTTTGTATATAGTACAAAATATTATATACCTTCTTTTACATATAGCTTTCCAGTTTTCCCAGCACTAATTATTGACTGCCTTTTCACTATGGTATATCTTGCCTCCTTTATATAGATTAATTAACCATAAGTCTGTACTGGGCTTAATATTCTGTTCCATTGATTTATATGTCTATTTTTACACCAGTGTCATGCACTATACATTACTGTGGCTTTTTAATATAGTCTGAAGTCAGGGAGTGTGATAACTGCAGCTTTGTTCTCTTTTCTCAAGATTGAATTGTCAACTCAAGGTCTTTGTTTGGTTCCATATAAATTCTAGTTCTGTGAAAAATGTCATGAATATTTTGATAAGGATTTCATTAAATCTTTAGATTGCTTAGGGTAGGATGGACATTTTAACAACATTAATTCTTCTAGTCCATGAACATGAAATAATTTTCCATGTCCTTATATCATTATCAAATTCCTTCATCAGTGTTTTATACTTTGCAGTGTATAGGTCTTTCACCTCTGTTAAGTTTAAGGTATTTTATTCCATTTTAATGTGATTGTAAATTGTATTGCTTCCTTAATTTTTCTTTCAATAGTTCATTATTAGTGCATACAAAAGCAACAGGTTTCTGTATATTAATCTTGCATCATACAACTTTGCTGATTCATTTATTAGTTCTAATCATTTTTAAAGAAGACTTTAAAGTTTTCTATATAAACTATCATGTCATCTACAAATGGTGAGAGTTTACTTCTTCAATTCCAGTTTGAGTAGCTTTTATATATGTATTTATTTGTCTGATTGCTGTGACTAAGAGTTGTAAAGTGGAAAGAGTGTCCATCTTTGATTTGTCCCTGATTTTAGAGGAAAAGCTTTCAGCTTTTCATCCTTAAGCCAATTAGATTCAGTGGTGGCATGATACACTATAAAATTTTAGTTTTCAGTTTTATACCATTTGTCTTTTCACAAATAAAAATGTACAACTGATGTTTTTTTTAACTAAAATTAAAGTGTGTTCTAAAAATATCTATTCTGGAAACGAAAAGAAGGTAATTAGAAGATGAAAGACGAGCAATACAACATCTATTCCTCATAGTTTTACCTGATTTTCTTTTTCACGCAAGCCTAAAAGTCTGCTTTATCACGTTACCATTTACTCTGAGTGTATCATAAATAATCTTTATTATGTTTAGATATGTATTTTCTATACCAACTTTGATGAGAGTTTTCATCATGAGTGAATGTTGAATTTTGTCAAATGCTTTTTCTGCATATACCAAAATGGCTATGTTATTTCTATCCTTTCTTTTAATAATGTGGTATATCACATTGATTGACTTGCAAATATCGAATCATTCCTGCATCCCTGAAATAAATCCCACTTGATCATGGGGTATGATCCTTTTCATATATTATTGAATTCAGATTGCTTGTATTTTGTGAGTAAAGTTTGAGCAACTTCTAACAACTTTCTTTGCTAGGATTAGCTACGAGGAAATGCTCCATAGACACTGAGTAGTATTTTTCCCCACAGCTCTCCTGCCAATCTATAGGGCCAGATGGCTCCACTCCTCCAAGAATTCCTTCTTCCAGAGCATTCTAGAATAGAATAGCATTCTCATTCTCTTTTCAGTTCAGTTTACTCGCTCAGTCGTGTCCGACTCTTTGAGACCCCATGAATTGCAGCACACCAGGCCTCTCTGTCCATCACCAACTCCCAGAGTCTACTCAAACCCATGTCCATCAAGTCAGTGATGCCATCCAACCATCTCATCCTCTGTCATCCCCTTCTCCTCCTGCCCCCAATCCTACCCAGCATCAGGGTCTTTTCCAATGAGTCAACTCTTCGCATGAGGTGGCCAAAGTATTGAAGTTTCAGCTTCAACATCAGTCCTTCCAATCAATACCCAGGATTGATCTCCTTTAGGATGGATTGATTGGATCTCCTTGCAGTCCAAGGGACTCTCAAGACTCTTCTCCAACACCACAGTTCAAAAGCATCAATTCTGCGGCGCAATCTCTTTTAGTCTCATAATAATAGTAACAAACAATCATTCTATTAAGTGTTGTGTTAAATGCTTTACGTATGCAGCCTCATTTAGTCTTCCTAATCACAAATATTATTAATCTGTAGGTGAGAAAAATTAAGGATTTACTTATCTTTATCAATGCTAACACTGAAGGATGTAACAAGAATAATGCACTTTCTCTTTTCATGGCTAAGTTATAAAGCATGTACCTTAATGGTTATCATCCAAGCAGAAATTCTTCATTTTTACATGAGGATTTAAGGTCCAGAAATAGTAAGTTCCTCATCCAGAATCACAACCAGTCCATATATCTTCAGGTTCCCACTTGGTGTTCTTTATCTTACAGTATGAAAAGTGTTAGTCACTTAGTTGTGTCTATTTGCGACCACTTGGACTGTAGCCCACTTGGCTCCTCTGTCCATGGAATTCTCCAGGCAAGAATACTGGAGTGGGTAGCTATTCCTTTCTCCAGTGGATCTTTCTGACCCAGGGATTGAACTTGGGTCACTCGCATTACAGGCAGATTTTTTACCATCTGAGTCACCAGGGAAGCTGGCATTTGGTCATAAATCCTCTTCACTATGTAATCTCTAGGACATTTCTTTCAAGCATTATCTTCTTGCTATTAGCACCTTCCCATTGTAGTAAGAGGAAATAATGCCTTAGAATTACTAAAGTCATAGAGAGCCCTGTGCTCTTTGCTTAGGTTTTGGGAGCTCAGTGTAACTCAATTTGCATACAGCTCTGAATTAAATCATTTCATCCCACTACCTTCAATGGAATTCTCATTGCCCTTCCTGGAATTATTTAATTTCTCCCACTTCTCAAATGATACCTGAAAGGTTTAGTTGATGAATGGCTTCTGTTCTACTGTAGAAGGTCTTCCTTCAGGAACACAGACATGCATCTTTTACTCTTAGTGAAGACCATTAGCTTCAATAGAATGCCCTCTCTCTGACATCTACCACAGTAGTAATACTCAGCCCCACGATGAAGCTCATTTCCATGGCTCTGCATAAATAAGAGCAGGATATTGACAATATTTTTTTGATCAGACTTTTAAAGAAAGTACATTGATGAAAGAGCATTTGAGATTCATAGAATCAGCTCACTTACAGAAATGTTTTTTTATTATTGTTGCCTACATTTGTAGTACAATTTTATACCAACAGTGACAATGAGACAATCCAAACATTATATATGATGAAAAATCAGAAAACTATATAGCTCACTATAAATTCAAATTTTTAAAAAAATGACATCAGCATTCTTGGTAATATTAGCTGGCTTTTCTTGAGTGCTAGGCATTATTCTAAGTACTTTGTCAGTCTTGCCTAATTTAATCTTAATGAGGTGAGTAACTTGCCCAGTGTCACATGGCTAGTAAGTAGTAGAGCTGGATTCAAGCCCAGAAAATGCAAAGCCTGTGCTCTAAGCCTGGCATGTATTTCCCTGTGGAGCCCAAATCCAGACTGAACCCTACACCAAGAACCCTACACTATCTACTACATTTCCCCAGCTAGGGGAGACAAGAAGTGCTCACCTAGGCATGTACACTAATATAGACAGTTTAAAATGTCTGTAATGCAGTCATTGTTTCTCTCAGACTATAGAAGCACACACGCACACTACACATACATTACCAAACTTTGGTCTTCTCAGCCACTCACAGTAAAGCCAATCTACCGACATTGGTTGTGGTGAAGGAAAGTGCAGTGTTTACTGCAAGCACCAAGCAAGGAATCTAGGTACTAGTATTTAAAAGGCTTGAACTTCATTCCATGATGTTTTTCATGGAATTATTTTTAAAGGCAGGCTAAGGGAGAGGTGGAATGTGTGGTCAGCTCATGGACATTCTTCTGATTAGCTGATGGCTAAGTAATCGAGAGTCAATGTCCTCAACCTGATTCCAAACTATCTGGGGTCTATTGCTTATGGGAAGCATATAGTTAACTTCTATCATCTAGTGGGGGATTCAGTATCTGCAAAACAGCTAAAGAATGTGGCTCAGAAAAATTATCTATCATCTTTGAGGAGGAACTAAAAGTCCTTGACTTAGTTTAATAGCTAAGCTATTATTATGTCTTGCTTGACTGTTTTCCTTTCTGCGTTTTCTCACTCCTCTGTTTAAATGTATTCTTTGACTAAAGTTTTGCTATAGACAGAAGGCCATCAGGGAACATGGGGGATGGGGTAGGGGGCCTGGTCTGTTTCGGGAAGGCCCTATAGGGTCTTGCTCAGTTACATATATACATGCATTGAGACCTCAGGAAATCATTAATAAGGTTAGTGATTTCTTGTTTCAGACAGTCAATGGTTAGTCAAAAAATATTTGCTGAGTTGCTAGGTCTCTCCAGGAATCATGCTTCTTGCCTTTCAATTTGAATTGATAAGTGTATCATATCACTTTTGGGCTACAGGGTAAAGGCATAAGCATGCAGAGGTTACAGCTACTACTGTAGTAGACTATGGATGTTGGATTTGCAGGCGTGAACCACTTACCTGCACTATCCACCTGAAAATAGACAAAAGGGCCAATGAGGATTTATGTTCAGCAAAAGCTATCTTAAAGGATTGGCTGGGGCCCCACTTTATAGGGTTCTCTTGTCAAGCTGAGTTGCAAAATGGAATTTGGATCTGAAGGCAAAGTGAGGTTTTCTGTTATTTTGGCTTCCAAGTCCAGATTTAGGCACTATTTTCTGAAAAGTCCTACACACAAATCCAACTAGTGAATGCACACTCATTCGAGCAGGGGTTTCAGTCACTCAGCACACATCAGGGACCAGCGAATGGAGAGCAAAGGGGAGGAAGGTGGGCCTCAGGGTCTTCTCTAGGAAATGGAGGCAGGCCCCAGGCCCTGCCAGCTTTTCTTCCCTGTGATCTGGATTTCCTCACCAAACCCAGATGCCTTCAGCAAGAGAGAGGACAGTTGACATGTTTCCTGCTTTTGAGACAGTTTCTGGTGAAATCTGGACCATCTTCAGCCTCTCACCACCTTCTTTAGTCAGAAAAGCAAATCCCTACTCCTCCCTGGTGGGGAGAGAGATTAGAGAAAGCTCCCTCATCTAGAGAAACAGAGTGCTAGGGAGGGAAGGAGGCCATCCATCCTGTCACTGCCAAGCTCAGCAAACAAGACAGAGCATGACAGATAGACCAGCTCTCACAGTGCAGAGGGGGCTGCCCAGTGGAATCCTGGAAGACTTTGTAAGATGAGACGACTGTCATTGGCCAGGTAGATGAGGAAGGAAAGATCGGCACTATCGCAGGATAAGGAGGCTCATGAGTCAGTGAGTTTCTAGGCTATAGCCACTGTTAGGATGGTTCTTACCCAGGATGGTGATGACCTCCTCCCAGGGGAGGAATGACAGGAACCAGGGGCATCCTGTAGGGTAGCAGCCTTCAGTCTGTGCCCCAGAAACCAGGGGGTCCAAGACCGGAAAGGGGACAGTGATCAGAGTGCTGCTTGCTTTCAGCCAGGGTAGTTTCTTTTTATTGGAATTAAAATTTTTTTCATAGGTTCAAAGTGTTCTAAAGACTTGGGAAGAAAGTTAGGGTCAGGAGGGTGACAACCAGAAACTACTACTGCATGGACTGAGGCTCCAGAACCGTGTGTGTAGCTACTGATTTTGTAGGCAAGTTTTGTGGTCATAAATTGAGAGTCTATTCCTTGCATGCAGGAATTACATTTTTGCTTTTAAATACAAAAGGCTGGACTCTTCACTGTATGCGTTTGTAACTCTGTGGACTATAGCCCACCAGGCTCCTCTGTTCATGGGATTCTCCAGGTAAGAATGTTGGAGTGGGTTGCCATGCCCTCCTCCAGGGGATCTTCCCATTCTAGGGATGGAACCCATGGTCTCATGCATTGCAGGTGGATTCTTCATTGCTGAGCTACCCAGGGCCTGCTCAGGGTATAGAAAGCTTGTTTAAAAAGTCCCTTTCCATCACCATGGGGCCCTTCTTGGGATCACCTGATGGCAATTCTCTGTCTCACCCACCCCTCCCAGTCCTTCCTGCCTTTCTTCTCTCATGTAGACTGACTTGGCCTCATTTTCCTCACTCAAAAATTTCATCTCAGTTTTTTCCTTCTTAGGGAAATATGCAAATATTACAAGGGCTGCACACCAGTACCTGCTCATACCCTGCTCTCAGCATCTAAACCAATGTTTGTGCTGCTCTGACAAGACGGATGTCAAGGAGAAACAGGGAAACTGGGGCAGGGGTCTTCTGTCCTCTGGAATTAGGGGAATGAAAAACCAGCTGGAAATGGAATGAGAAAACACATAAAACCAGGATACTGTTACAAAGGAGATAAAGGCCAATGGGTTTCAAAATGTCAAATGAGAAAAGGAGCGTTTTCCTAACAGGTTTCAGTTAGTACAGTTGCTGCCAAGTTTTAAATGTTTCTGTGAGCTAGATTTCCTCACCGAACAATTTTAGTCCTAGTAGGATTTTATTATCAGTTTATTCAAGCTTATGTTAATATCCTCATAAATGTCAATCAGCACCTTAAGTGACGTGAAAAATTTTGAGTAGATAGATTAGATCTTGGATATATTGATCGTACTCATTGCCTTGCATTGTGTTGTGTGGTATTGTGTTTGAGATATATAGATGTTCAAGGCTCTACTGAGGGTCAGTGTGGGGACAGGGTTACTGGGAGGTAAAGGTGGCAGGTAGAGATTAAAGTGTTCAACATTCCCTGCTCACTGATTCTTTCTGGATATTGAAAATGTCCAAATCACAAATGATACTCTGGATATTTAACAAACTTATATTGAGTTTTTGGATATGGCAGGTATTTATATGTGTGTGTGTGGAGAGAGAGAGAGAGAGAAAGAGAGGAGGGACGGAAAGAGAAGAGTGCTCATTAGAGACTTTAAGAAAAACACACTGAAAAAGTTAAGTGCATTTATGGGTGTTCAAAAAATTGTGTATTAACTTCGTATTGCTATAATTACTACTACTAATAAAGAATGGTGGGGCTCATGTATACTTGCAATGCATTATTCTAATCTTGGGGTAGCTATCATTATCTATATGTTAGATGAGGGAGTTGAGACTCAAATTGATTCTGAGGTCACACTGCAATTTAACAGAGAAATCAACAGTTTAATACAATACTGTCTGACTTTAGAGCTCAAGCTCTTTCCACTACATAGTGATACCTGCTGAACATCAATAAAATAATGCTAAATCATCACATTTTCAAAATGAACTAGACCCAGAAAGCAGCCTACATAAACAAGTGAGCAAATAAGACAGTAACGTATATTCTCTCAAATTTTGCCTACTTTTCCCTTCAAAGTCTGAGCAATGTGTCACTCTTGAGTTCTTTAAGGAATGAAATCTATATACTGGACTTGCCTGTTTTATTAAGTGTCTTGGTTTCCTTTGTTCTCATTTTTTCTTCTTTATGTAGCCCCTAGACTGCAAGGAGATCAAGCCAGTCAATCCTAAAGGAAATCAACCCTGAATATTCATTGGAAGGACTCATGCTAAAACTGAAGATTCAATACTTTGACCACCTGATGCGAAGAGCTGACTCATTGGAAAAAAACTTTGATGCTGGGAAGGATTGAAGGCAAAAGGAAAAGAGTGTGGCAGAGGAGGAGATGGTTAGATAGCATCACCAACTCAATGGACATGAATTTGACCAAACTCCAGGAGATAGTGAAGGACAGGGAAGCCTGGCATGCTACAGTTCATGGGGTCGCAAAGAGTCAGACACAACCTAGCAACTGAACACACACATGGCACCAGTTACACTAGTGCTCTTAGGAACTGAGGATTCAGTTGTGAGCTGAAAAAACACTACACAAGACACTAAGTGTGAAAGTGTGTGAGGTGTTTGGACAATTAAGTGGTTCCCTTGCACCAGAGTGGAAGGAATGTGAAGCGTCATGACAGAAATGGGGGTTGGAGGGAATGAATTCTAGGCTGCTGAGTGTAAATTTATATTCTGCAAAAAATAGAATGCAGGGAAGGTTTTTGATAAGAAATGCAACACTTTCCTGAAGTGTTTTAGGAAACAAATGACCAAAAAAGGAATAAATTGGAGAGGTAAGCTAGTAGAAGCATTGGGACTACATTTTGGGATGATTCCATTGGAATGAGTCTAATGCCTGGAGATTCTCCTGTTCTCTATGCGCAAAGGATATAAACAGAACCCTGATTCTCTATGATGGTGGAAGACGAAGGGGTTGCTCTATCATGCTCTTCCCCAGTACAGAAATTCTCTCTTCATTCTTGTTCCTGTTTTACCTTCAGCAGGATTTAGTGTTTTCTGAGGAGGGTCAATGGGTTCAAATGAATGCAGACTTTGGTAATTCCCCTAAAATGTTCAATGAGCCTGTCTCTGAGACAAAATAGGTGAGCTATTTGAGAGATTTTGACTATGGCCTTGTAAACAATAGGGAGATATTCAAGAGCCAAAGTCAAAACATCTTCTAATATAGGACCTGTGCTATAATCATTTAACACTATCAGCGGATACTAAATTCTTCAACATTCCCTGCTCATAGATTCTTTCTAGCTAATGAAAATGTCCAAATCACAAACAATGGTTATCATCTGCATATTTAACAAACTTTGAGTTTCTCTTTATAGGAGACGTTGTATGTATATGTATATGTGTATATATATATATGTATGTATGTATATATATATATATATATATATATATATATATGGAGAGATAGTATATGTTTGCTGAGGTTTTTCAGTAATAAGAGATATACAGCTTTATTTAATAACCTGTACAAAGTTATACTCTGACAAAGTGACACATTCCATATCTCAGCAGATACGTTTGTACAGTGCATTCATATGTGTGTATATAATAGTTTACAACATTATTTAAACTTGAACTCACAATATTATGAATAGTATGCATTTAACATTATTCATTTTATATAATTCCATGTGAGCTCACAAAGCCTCGTGTATAAAGCTTTACACATACTAGTGGAATATGTGGTTATATTAAAATTATTTCAGAGCAAATCCTTCAAGTAGCAATATTTTAAATAATCAAAATTTGTGAATTTCAGTCTTTTCTTTCCTTAGGAAGGCAGTTTAGCAATTCAGCTACTCATATAATGCTTCTAACAATTTGAATGTCAAAAACTCTATGGCAAATTGTTAGGATTATAATGGACTTCAACCTAAGCTTCAGAGGAAGAAAAAATTATTCTTGCTTAGACTAAACTTCCCTCATCACTTGTAAGTTTCCCTAGAATAACCTCATTCTTGTATCTATACTGTGTGTCATCAGGGACTTGGTGAAATTAAATAACATTAAACATCAATTAGAAGTAAGAAAGCTGGATTACAAATTTTGGTTAGTAAATTAACATATTCAAAGGCATGCTCTTACTAAGTTGTGGGGCTAGAAATCCAACCAGGTTTGTCAATTCACAAGCCAGTGTTTGTCATCTCAGTGCAATCTTCCTCAAGGGTGAACTCAAGGCCACATGCACCATAATGAGCATTATTATTACATTAGTTTATGGAACCTATCCCGGATTTATGGAATCATTATCTCTGGTAGCAGTGATCCAGCAGAGATAATAAATGATCCACCAGAGATGATAAGAATCTTCAATTCTTAAAAGACACCCCAGGTGATCCTCAAAAGTTTTCTTTATAGAAATTATCCTTAACTTGCTACAAGAATCTATGTAAATGTGGGGCTTCTGGTACTCTGAGTTGAGGAGGTCATGAAGCAGAGAGTTGTGTGTCAGGAAGGATAGAACTACCATATAATCCAGCAATCCCACTCCTGGGCATATATCTGGACAAAACTGTAATTCAGAAAGTTACATGTACTCCAGTGTTCATAGTAGCACAAAGACATGGAAGTAAACTAAATGTCCATTAAAAGATGAAGGGATAAAATGATGTGGTATATACATAAAATTAAATATTACTCAGCCACTAAAAAGGATGAAATGTCATTTGCAGCAACATAGATGGACCTAGATATCATCGTACTAAGTGAAGTCAGACAGAGAAAGACAAATATCATATGATATTGCTTACATGTGGAATCTAATAAAAATTATACAAATAAACTTTTACAAAATAGAAATAGACTCACAAATCTCAAAATCAAAACTACAGTTGCCAAAGGGGAAAAGTAGGCGGGTGATAAATTAGGAGATTGGGATTAATATATACATATTATGATATATAAAATACATATATATATATATTGAATTCTATTTAATATTCTGTAATAAGCTATATTAGAAAAGGATCTGGGAATGAATGGATATATACGTATATAACTGATTCACTCTGCTGTACACCTGAAACTAACTATTGTAAATCAATTACACTACAATAAAATTAAAAAAACAAAGGCTAACCTCCTAGGATCAGTAGTGGAAAACAAGAAAAGAGGAAGCTTTTATGATGTCACAGGGCTTTTTAGACCTCCTGCAAAAGGATCCACCAGCAGCTCTTCAATATGTGATTTCTGATTCATGAATTCAAGGAATATCCTTGACTTTGGTCAAGAGAATCTGGGGGTGTGTCCCCTCCTAGAAGGTTGACAAAATTGCCATGGACTATTCTGAGCCATACTGAGGCAGAGAAGGAAGAGAACCAGTAAAATCTGTAAGGGAAGAGCCATAGTTGTCTTCTTTCCCTGGAAAAGTGAGTGAAGTTGTTAAGCTACTCCAACAATCCAGGGAGAATCCGTCATGAACTGATAAAAATGTGGACCAGTTGCGCATTGAGGCAAAGTAGCATAGAGATGACACAGCCAAGAGGTAGGTAGAAGCTTTTCTAGTCTGAGGATGGCACTATTTAATTCACCTGTTCTTTCCTCTCCAGTCTCCTCAGAGAGAACCTGGGCTTCACTTCAGAAGAAGCTTGGCCAGAAGCCTGTGATTGAAAAATATTTCACCTAATTCATCAGTGTTAAGCATGTCAAAAATCAAACCTTCCTGCACACTGCTGTAAATCACTGTGCCTAAACAATAGGAAATATGCTAGTCAAATGCAACAGCAATTTCTATGAATTCCAAATGACCAAGCAAAGTCCAACAGAAGCCTTGGAGGGAGATATAATTTCATGGTACTTTTTGAGAACATATAAATTTTGAAAAAGTAAGCGTGGTATATCTAAGATGGTGGAAAACCAAATGAAAGATGATTAGACACCAGAACAGAGTCAAAACCATATTTCACTCATTCTGTATAGTGCCTGGAACATAAAAGATGTTCAATAGTTTCTCTAATTAATCCATAAATAAATTCCAAGACTCTGACAATTACTGCTGCTTATCCTAGATATAGGACTTTCCTGGTGGCTCAGATGGTAAAGCGTCTGCCTATAATGCAGGAGACCCGGGTTCAATCCCTGGGTCAGGAAGATCTCCTGGAGAAGGAAATGGCAACCCACTCCAGTATGCTTGCCTGGAAAATCCCATGGACGGAGGAGCCTGGTAGGCTACAGTCCATGGGGTTGCAGCGAGTCGGACACAACTGAGTGACTTCACTTCACCCTAGATATAACAGGCCTCCCACCTTCAACATCAGAGGAAAATACAAAACCAGTGACAGCTACTAGAGTGATCTGTCCTCATCACTGCCCTGGCCGAAAGCTCCCAATATCAGCTGAACATATTCAAACATTAGCAATTAGCCAAGTTACTTCCATATTAGTTAGTTTTCTTTTTATTCCATTGCTTAAAAAGAAAATATGACATTTTTTTCCTGATATGAGTCACTAACTTGGAGTAAGAATGAGAGTGGGAGTGGTTGTGTCTGTGACAGTTTGGGATAATGAAATTTCAGTAAATAGATCAGTGAGACTTCTAGGATAGCTATCAATAACCTTGCAGTATTTAGGTCAAGAACAAGGTTCAGTTTAAACATGGAGCTTGTAGATGTTTAAATGAGGTCTCAGCATCAATAAGGAGCTTTCTTTCTACTGTAATGATGTTATCAAACCAAAAGATGGCTTTGTGAGAAAAGGCCATAATATTGAACTGCTAGAATTATGTACTTATGAAAGAAGACATACATAGTGATTTGTTTACTGACGGTAGGAAAAACATTGAATTTATATTTTGCAACTTTTAAAGTCTTTTCATTGTAAAGGATCTTGCTCTTAATATCATCTTTGTCAGAGTTTATCAGAAGATCTCATAAGTATTTCCTTGACCAGGTCATTTTCAGCCTAGGTTTTTATTTCAGCTTCCAGTTTATTAACTTATCCAAAACAAGATTGCATGACTAAATTCCTTGTGGCTCTTTTTTTCTCCTTTGATCTCTTTTCAAAGATGGTAATTAATATTCATATGCTAGAAACCAATGGCTTTTGTAAACATGTACATGCATGTAGACAGATTATTTTCTAAGCAATGCTAATATTGTCATCTCTGGTGGTAAAGAAACAAATAAGATCAAAAAATTTAAGAGCTTTCAATAATACCTATTGGAGGAAAATTCTATCTTGGTTTTGTATATAATTTGGCTCCAGAAATTCTACCTTTCCCATCTTTTCCTATTAATATTCAGAATGTGTTTCCTTATTTTTTTATGAAGCAATAAGTATTAAGGTTCTCCCAATTCATCCCCCAAAACCATAAGCTGTTACTTCTACATAAAATAAGGGCATGCATGTTTATATATAAATGTGTATATATGCATGTGTGTATACATATATGGAAAAAGAAAAGGAAAGTTGCTCAGTCGTGTCTGACTCTGTGACCCCAGGCACTGTAGCCTACTAGGCTCCTCTGTCCATGGAATTCTCCAAACAAGAATACTGGAGTAGGTAGCCAAATGCTTCCCCAGGGGATCTTTGCAACCCAATGATTGAACTCGGGTCTCCTGCATTGCAGGCAGATTTTTTACTGTCTACTGTCTGAGCACCAGGGAGGGCTATATGCATATATGTGCATATATACATATACATCTATAGAAAGAGAGACTATCATAAAGTCTGTTTTTCATATAGCAGTCAGAATGATCATTTATATAAGAAAACCCGATCCTATCAGTGCCCTAACATGCTTTTTTTTTTTTTTTTTGGTTGCTTCCAAATGTCTTATCTCAAATGATATCTAAGAACTCCTTTCATCAACCCCTCTTGATGACCCTGATTACCATGATGGTTTGGTCACTCACTTAGAGCCAGACATCCCGGAGTATGAAGTCAAGTGGGCCTTAGGAAGCAGAAATCTTGATTAATCAAGAAGTAAGCAATCTTGATTCCAGCTTGTGCTTCCTCCAGCTGGATCACAGCAAACTGTGGAAAATTCTTCAAGAGCTGGCAATACCAGACCACCTTACCTGCCTCCTGAGAAACCTGTATGCAGGTCAACAAGCAACAGTTAGAACCTTACATGGAACAACTGACTGGTTCAAACTTGGGAAAGGAGTACTTCAAGGCTGTATATTGTCACCCTGTTTATTTAACTTAGATGCAGAGACATCATGTGAGATGCTGGGCTGGATGAGTTACAAACTGGAATCAAGACTGCCTGGAGAAATATCAATAACCTCAGATATGCAGATGACACTAACCTTATGGCAGAAAGTAAAGAGGAACTAAAGAACCTCTTGATGAAGGTGAAACAGGAGAGTGAGAAAGCTGGCTTAAAACCCAACATTCAAAAAACTAAGATCATGGCATCCGGTCCCATCACTTAATGGCAAACAGATGGGGGGAAAGTGGAAGCAGTGACAGATTTTCTCTTCTTGGGCTCCAAAATCACAGCAGATGGTGACTGCAGCCATGAAATTAGAAGACACTTTCTTCTTAGATGGAAGGCTATGACAAACCTAGACTGCTTATTAAAAAACAAAGACATCACTATGCCGACAAAGGTCCATATAGTCAAAGCTATGGAGACTGAGTGCCAAAGAATTTGATACTTTTCAATTGTGTTGTTGGAGAAGACTCTTGAGAATCCCTTGGACAGCAAAGAGATCAAACTAGTCAATCCTAAGGGAAATCAACCCTGAATACCTATTGGAAGGACTGATGCTAAAGCTGAAGCTGCAATAATTTGGCCACCTGATGAAAAGAGCTGACTTATTGGAAAAGACCCTGATGCTAGGCAAGTCTGAAGGCAAAAAGAGAAGAGGGCAGCAGAGGATGAGATGGTTGGATAGCATCCCTGATTCAATGGACATGAACTTGGGTGAACTCCAGGAGATGGTGAGGGACAGGGAAACGTGGAGTGCTGCAGTCAATGGGGTCGCAAAGAGTCAGACACGACTTAGCAACTGAACAACAAAATATATTATGATGGCCCTCAGTTTACCATTTTTCCTCATGACCAAAATCATCTGGCCATCATGGGATCTTTTTCAGCCTCAAACACAAGAAACCTTTTTCTTCTCTGAATGTCTGACTCTAATGATCTTCCTCCATCCCTGCTTGGCTAGCTGATTTCCAAACTTGTGGTATCATCTCAAATGACACCTTAGAATCCCTCTGAAACTATATATTTCCATTTCCTCCCCACCTAAAGCAGCCTCCTTAGCTTTCTATCATTTGGATAGATTTTCATAGCCAGATAATTGCCTTGTTTTTTGCTGTTATCATTGTTTACTTTCTGGTTTCCCTACATGGGTGTTGTTAGCGTTGCCTGTGAGATATCAGCATGTATCCTGGTACATAAAAGATACTCAATAAATGCTTGATAGCTGAAAAAGCGAATGGACAATGAGTCCAAAATTCATAGTATTATGGTATAAGTTGTTTTTTCCCATGAAAAAATGAATCATGGGAAAGTCCTGTGTCAGCTCATAAAGAGTTCCCTTATTCTAGTTGCTGAGTTGTAGTCAAATTAGGAATGCCCATCATTAAATTAGGCTCTTAAATTGGTCAGGCCCTTTTTAATTTCTTAGTATCAGACTCTGCCCTGAAATAAATAACTTTGTATTTGTATTTGAATACACAACTTTTTCTGCAAGAAACTTTCTAAGGATGAAACTGTAGTATCAATGGATTTTAAATTAACTGATACATTCAAATTGTTCTCAAAAAATGCTGTCAAGAACTGTGAAGAGTCTGAGATTTTACCTTCATAATAGATCAACTTGCCACAGTTTCACAGATGCCAGAAGACATGAGACTCCCGGATGAAAGACAAAGGACTTATCGATCACATCATAAAAGGCAGCATGGGCTTCATGTTCAAGTTGGATCTGCTGATCACACGCCCCCCCCCCACACACACACACACACACACACACACACACACACACACACACAGCCCACAGGGGCAACGCAGTGGCCCAGGTAAATTCTACACATGCAGTGAAACCTTGATCTTAGGAAACCCTCCGTGTTCTAAAAGGTCCACAACAAACCTCTGAATATTTGAGCCAGAAGGATACAATGGTTTATTATCTCAGACAGTAAACTAATCTGACATCTTCTCCAGGGGGAAAACATATATTTACAAGGCAGTTTGCTTTATAAGCATCCTTGAAGAAATTGTCTGAAACAGAAGCTATCAATGTCTCTGCTTACAAAACTTACAGAAATACAAGAAGCCCATAGGGAATTATCTCCCACAATGTTACATTAATTTACACTTCTACCAACAGCAGAATCCAGGGTTGGGAGTAAGGATGATTAAAATCAGGTGTAAAAGAAGTTGACCAGTGCTTCTAACTATTTATGCAGACAAATCAAGAGGAAATTGAGATTTTGAGTTCTGGATTTGGTCAAGGTATGCAATCAATTTCATTACTTTTCCAGTGCATGAAATATGGAAAATAACAAGCAGGATTTTATATCATAGAAATGACTCACCTCACATCTCCCCATTTCTACTTGGTCAGAAGTCAATCGCAGGGCTTCTCCTCACTGGGGAAGGGAGGCTGGGAAATGTACTTTAACCAGGTTCCCAGGAGGAACAGAAAGTAGAATTTGCTGGACATGAGATTTCACAGAGAGTCCATGTCATTAAAGCCCCACATGATTCCCCCCACATATTCCTTCCTCTCTAGGTTTTGTCTGTAGGGGCAAATCTTTCTTCTTATTTCCAACACCAGAAGTTCTCCTCTTCAAGCACCCATTAGTGAGGGATGAGATGAGCCACCTCATTGCCAGTTTACCAGTTGCCAGCACTGCCAATTGCTATTGGTGAGCCACCAATAGAGGAATGATAAAAAGGATTAAAGAGATTCCCTGATAATAAGGGATGCATTGTGATGTCACTGAAAACTGTGAATTTTTCAGCTGAGCAATCTTAAGGGTTTTCAGAACTTGAAAATATTTATTGGGAATTGCTTTTAATGTCAAAGAGATACAGAAGATATTGCAATACAGGGTCATTGTCATTCACCTTTAGCTCTTCCCACTAAAGACTTCTATCAGGAAATAGAAATGACAGACTTAGGCAGAACTGAGGTTCAGATAGCCACTCAGTTATCACACATCAATTTTTTAATCTCTCTAAAACATTTTTCCCTCCTCTAAAGGAAGAAATAAAATTTGGGGGCTGATAGAATCTAATGGGAGAATTAGCATCAGTGAAGTAATCACACTAATAATTGTAGACTTATAACTCTGATAAATGCTAAGAAACCCTTTCAATGATGAGCCCTGAATTAGGTTGGTGAGGTCAGAAAAGCTTTGGAAGCAATTTCAGAGCTGAGATAGGGAGATGACTTAGACATTGTGCCAGGCTAAAGGAACGTACACTGAAAGGCCCCAGAAAGCATGAAATTATCCAAGGGAACGAGAGAAAGTACAGCAAGCACAAAGATGTGAATGAAAGATGAGGTTGGAAAGGTGGATACAGTTCAAATCATAGGGTGACTTATAATTATCATCCAAACCAAGGCACATCTGAGCCAAAATGGGAACAATTTTAATAATAATGCTTGGGTAACAGGCATAAATCAGTCCCTAGCAAATCAGAGAATTGGAGAGAGGGAAAACCATTAGGAGATTATTGCAGAAACTAGATAGAGGCAACATGTTGGAAGAGATGGATGTGTTACAACTGAATGCCAGAAGACTTTGCTGGGAGTATGGAGTTGGTAAAAGCAAACTTCTCCTTCCTCTTTAGCAGAAAACATGCCTTGCCTTCTAGCAGGGAAGAGATGAATCATCTCTGTGATCCAGCCTAATTCACATGTGAGATCTCTCATTAAAGAAATAAAATAGACATTAATCATCAACACTGGCATGCCAGTGAAGACTTAAAATCAGCATTTCTGCATGTGTCGATTTTACTGTAAGAAATATTTGTCCAGGAACTGTAATTAATGAAGCTCCCTGCAGGTTTAAGATGCTCCTAATATCCTTCCGATTTTTGAGAAATTGCAGCTTTCTTTAACATAAGAATCAACAGTCATTCACACCCAGAGTTGATGCTAATTTCAGAGGCAAAGACAGCCTAAGGTTAATGTCTCCAATCTGTTTTGTTCATCTGCTTCGACTTAAATCTTAACTACAACCTGAGAGTAGAAAGGAGAAAAAAGAGAATAAGTCAGAGAGAGAAGGAAAGAGGTAGAAAGGAAGAAGGTGAGGAAGGTGGAGGGGAGGGAGGGAGAGAGTGATGGACACAGCCATGTACCTCAATTTGTTTATCCTTGTGTTTCCCTAAGAAAAGGTAAGCTAGGAACCAAACCAAAGTGAACTCAGAGTCCTTGGCTTCTGTAAGGAAATCAGAATGCTCCTGTGTTGTTGAGTTGAACTGACATCTTTTCTAGAGTCAGACTCCAAATTATGGAAAAGAAATTTTAAATAAACTTGAGGAAAATAAATTAGCATGTTAGTCAGATTAGATATTTTTGGTAAGTGGAAATAGCAGCCACGAATGCACTTATTTCAGAACAATTTTTAGGATGAAATGTTGAGCTTCCATTATAATCTCTATCTGTTTATCTCTCCACCGCTTTCTAACATTTCCCCCACTCCCAATCACCATGCACCCTTCTCCTTCCTTTTCACAAACATCCGTAGAAAAGGTTAGCTCTCAACCAAAGTTGAGAAAATAAATATCTGCTTTGACCCCTTCCGTCTTCCCTTTCTGGTCACACCTCTTGGGGCTGTTTGGCTGTCCTTGGCAGGGCCCAGTCATGACTGAGGCCATCAGGGCAAACTTGAAGTCCAAAAAATAAGGCCCATTCCCTGAATTATCAGAGCTGTCCTTTATTTTATAGACTGATACCATTTACAGGAAAAAAAAATATTGAGAAATTATTTCCTGCTAAGGCATATGTAACTAAAAATCACTGCTGATGGTGATTGCAGCCATGAAATTAAAAGACGCTTACTCCTTGGAAGGAAGGTTATGACCAACCTAGATAGCATATTTAAAAGCAGAGACATTACTTTGCCAACAAAGTTCTGTCCAGTCAAGGCTATGGTTTTTCCAATGGTCATGTATGGATGTGAGAGCTGGACTATAAAGAAAGCTGAGCGCCGAAGAATTGGTGCTTTTGAACTGTGGTGTTGGAGAAGACTCTTGAGAGTCCCTTGGACTGCAAGGAGATCCAACCAGTCCATCCTAAACGAGATCAGTCCTGGGTGTTCATTGAAGAACTGATGTTGAAGCTGAAATGCCAATACTTTGGCCACCTGATGCGAAGAGCTAACTCATTGGAAAACACCCTAATGCTGGGAAGGATTGGGGGCAGGAGGAGAAGGGGACGACAGAGGATGAGATGGTTGGATGGCATCACTGACTCGATGGACATGGGTTTGGGTAGACTCCGGGAGCTGGTGATGGACAGGGAGGCCTGGCGTGCTGGGATTCATGGGGTCGCAAAGAGTCGGACACGACTGAGCGACTGAACTGAACTGAACCGAACCTTACTCCATCTGCTATTTATCAGAAGAATGTATATTTTTTTACAAGCTGTAAAGAAAAGTAAAGCAATGAAAGCAAGTTTCAAATGTGGAACACCAGAGACTGTGGGATCGAGTGGAAAATCACATATACGCATATGTATAGTGCTAAGTCACTTCAGTTGTATACAGCTCTTTGCAAACCTATGGATTGTAACCCGTCAGGTTCCACTGTCCATGGGACTCTCCAGGCAAGAATACTGGAGTGGGTAGCCACTTCCTCCTCCAGGGGATATTCCCATCCCTGGGATCCAACCAGTGTCTCTTTATGTCTCCTGCATCCTCAGGTGGGTTCTTTACCACTAGCGCCACCTAGGAAGCCCCATATGTGTATATACATATAATATATAATACAGAGGAAGAGAACAAATGCTGTCAGCTAATGTGATATAGAAAATACTAATTCACTGAGTGCCCACAGCTTCAGGACTGACCTGGGTCAGCCCCCAAATAAACAGTAGTGAGTAAAGCAGAGATACTCTTCACCCAAAGAAGCACAGTTTTTCAAGAGTAAAACCTATTATATTAATATTATTAGATAAACAGGTAATTTTCTTTCTATAAGTTATAAGAACAGTGTTTTGAAGAATAGTTGCTAGAGCTGCTGCACCAGGTCCTTGCTCAAAATTCCCAACCCTAACTTTTAGCAGAAATCAATATAAATCTTTAAGTCTTTAAGAGTCCAGAGATAAGAAACGAAGTTATAGGGAGAGACAAACAAACAAAAAATAGATGAAACTAGCTGGGACCAAGAGGGTGAGGAATCTGACCTCCAACAGACCCTGAGTCTCATTAGATGCTTGTTTTACTACATTAGCATATTAGCAGTCAGGACCAGAAATTAAGGACCAAATGGATAAATAGCCTCATTCCTCCTCCTTTCATCTTTATTCCTTAAAATCAAACTTCTCTTCCCTCACAGTCCAGAAGTTGATCTGTGAATTTAATTCCCGCTTCTCCGTTCTTTGGTCATTGAACAAAGCTTGTGTAGCATGGATCTTACCTTTGGATTAGTGATTTAGCTACATAAACTTGAAAGGCAAAAGAACCCAAGGAGAGTCCATACAACTTAATTCAGTAACAAAATCATGGTAATGACAAGAACTCACTAAACAGAGGAGTAACAGTTGGCTTCCTTGAGCAATATTAAGGTGAGATCTGTGGCTGAGAAAGAGTTACCAAGTCAAATTTGAAGAAAGTCCTCCCTTGGCATTTGTTGACATAGTTTCTTCCAGTAATTTATTTGTGTGTGTGTGTGTGTGTGTGTGTGTGTCCATGTTAACAGCGTAGGACACTTTCTCATGTTCTGCTTTTTTCTTCCTCTACTGATCCTGTCAAGAGCAATATCTCATATCCTATATTTTAATAAAAATTTTAGTGGTTGTTTGATATTTTCTCATAGAGCATGCCTTCATTTACCAAACTATCTAGGACATCTGTTTTCTGTTATGAATAATAGGAAATGTTATGAATTCAAAATGTTATGAATAACATTTTTGAAAATATCTTAGTACGTAGATGTTGTATTTCAGATGATATCCTAGGATGGAGTCCTAGAGTTGGAATTACTGGATAAAAAATATGAACATTCAGTATCTGGTACATAATGCTGTGACTGTATATTAGTGATTATCTTATTGTCATGATTTTAAAATTCACTTAGTTAAAGCAGTTAACATGAAAGTTTGCATTTTGATTCACATTGTTATGATGTCTTTGACTATTGTAATTACCCTTGCTTCCAATTGAAGCACCTTGGTAGTAGCTATATGTCATGGCCACAGCTCATGCCCACATTCTTATGACTCCAACCCTCCCATGCCTATTCAGTTGGCTCTAAGAGCCAAACAAAGGGCCCCTCTTGAGGTTCTGGACTTTTCAAATCTCTATTTCTGCATCTGGGGAATTGCAGAAAGCAATATGCTCCACTAGCCTTTGAAAGACATTTCTAAGACCCCGACATTTTCCAGAGGGTGCTCGGGCTGGAGGTCATGAGTGAGGACTTGTCCATACACCTCTCACAAGTTCATGAGCCCTTACTGTCCCTTCCCTCAGGGAAAGTAACTTCCACATTAAGTTCTTGCCTGAGAGGTGCTCATAGAATCATTTGCAACCAGAACTCCTTAGTCTTAGAAGAATTGCTTGTGGTGGTCCTTTTAGAAGACTATCATTTTCCCAACCTCCAGACCTACATAATTAGAATGTTTTAGGATCTGGAATCCTGAAATATACACTTTAAAATACTCTCCATTTGAGGCTGATATTATATCTGCTTAAAAAGTCATTGATTATAGCTTGGGGATTTCCATCCCAAGACTCTTCTCTCGGTCCAAACTCTAAGCATCAAGTTGCTTGTTCGTCTTTGCAACTCTTGAAACCCTGTGTAAACACACCTCCAACAGACCCCAAACACCATTCTACACAACCCTACACTCACAAAAGAACCCAGTTTAGGATCTCAGGAAATCCTTTTTTCCATTTACAAACAAAGGAAAATGAGGGGTTAGCAGTTACTCAAGGAAAATAAAGTCCAAAAATCTTCTTATTCCAATTATCTGAATAACTAATACAAGGCAAACTGTGTTATAATTTTTTGTCCTGAATTGAAAATATATGTTATCAAAGTTAATCCAATCCTGGTGTTATAAGGACACGATGAAACCAACAAAAGCCCAAAAGATATGATAGATACAACTAAAATAACTTTATGTTTCAATAGCTTTCTTTTTAATTCAATTTTTCCATTAGAGAAGAAGAAGTTTATTAGATAGCACACAACTTACACTCTTTTATAAAGTGGTAAGTGTATCTTCAATTGTGTGCCTAATTGTAGTTCAGTTCAGTTAAGTTGCTCAGTTGTATCCGACTCTTTGCGACCCCGTGAACCTCAGCATGCCAGGCCTCCCTGTCTATCACCACCTCCTGGAGTCCACCCAAACCCATGTCCATTGAGACGGTGATGCCATCCAACCATCTCATCCTCTGTCCTCCCCTACTCCTCCTCCCCCCAATCCTTCCCAGCATCAGGGTTTTTTCAAATGAGTCAGCTCTTCCCATCAGGTGACCAAAGTATTGGAGTTTCAGCTTCAACATCAGTCCTACCAACAAACATCCAGGATGGATCTCCTTTAGGATGAACTGGTTGAATCTCCTTGCAGTCCAAGGGACTCTCAAAAGTCTTCTCCAACACCACAGTTCAAAAGTATCAATTCTTCTGCACTCAGCTTTCTTTATAGTCCAACTCTCACATCCATACATGACCACTGGAAAAACCATAGCCTTGACTAGATGGACCTTTGTTGACGAAGTAATGTCTCTGCTTTTTAATATGCTGTCTAGGTTGGTCATAACCTTCCTTCCAAGGAGTAAGCGTCTTTTAATTTCATGGCTGCAATCACCATCAGCTGTGGTTTTGGAGCCCCCCAAAATAAAGTCTGACACTGTTTCCCCATCTATTTGTCATGAAGTGACAGGACCGGCTGCCATGATCTTAGTTTTCCGAATGTTGAGCTTTAAGCCAACTTTTTCACTCTCCACTTTCACTTTCATCAAGAGGCTCTTTAGTTCCTCTTCACTTTCTGCCATAAGGGTGGTGTCATCTGCATATCTGAGGTTATTGATATTTCTCCCAGCAATCTTGTGTTTCTTCCAGCCCAGGACTTCTCATGACGTACTCTGCATATAAGTTAAATAATCAGGGTGACAATATACAGCCTTGACGTACTCCTCTTCCTATTTGGAACAAGTCTGTTGTTCCATGTCTAGTTCTAACTGTTGCTTCCTGACCTGCATACAGATTTCTCAAGAGGCAGGTCAGGTGGTCTGGTATTCCCATCTCTTTCAGAATTTTCCACAGTTTATTGTGATCCACACAGTCAAAGGCTTTGGCATAGTCAATAAAGCAGAAATAGATATTTTTTTCTGGAACTCTCTTCCTTTTTCGATGATCCAGTGGATGTTGGCAATTTGATCTCTGGTTCCTCTGCCTTTTCTAAAACCAGCTTGAACATCTGGAAGTTCACAGTTCACGTATTGCTGAAGCCTGGCTTGGAGAATTTTAAGCATTACTTTACTAGTGTGTGAGATGAGTGCAATTGTGCGGTAGTTTGAGCATTCTTTGGCATTGCTTTTCTTTGGGATTGGAATGAAAACTGACCTTTTCCAGTCCTGTGGCCATTGCTGAGTTTTCCAAATTTGCTAGCATATTAAGTACAGCACTTTTACAGCATCATCTCTCAGGATTTGAAATAGCTCAGCTGGAATTCCATCACCTCCACTAGCTTTGTTTGTAGTGATGCTTACTAAGGCCCACTTGACTTCACATTCCAGGATGTCTGGCTCTAGGTGAGTGATCACACCATTGTGATTATCTGGATCGTGAAGATCTTTTTCGTATAGTTCTGTGTATTCTTGCCACCTCTTCTTAATATCTTCTGCTTCTGTTGGGTCCCTATTATTTCTCTCCTTTATTGAGCCTATCTTTGTATGAAATGTTCCCTTGATATCTCTAATTTTCTTGAAGTGATTTCTAGTCTTTCCCATTGTATTGTTTTCCTCTCTTTCTTTGCAATGATCGCTGAGGAAGGCTTTCTTATCTCTCCTTGCTATTCTTTGGAACTCTGCATTCAAATGGGTATATCTTTCCTTTTCTCCTTTGCTTTTCACTTCCCTTCTTTTCATAGCTATTTGTAAGGCTTCCTCAGATAGCCATTTTGCTTTTTTGCATTTCTTTTTCTTGGGGATGATCTTGATCTCTGTCTCCTGTACGATATCACGAACCTCCATCCATAGTTCATCAGGCACTCTGTCTATCAGATCTAGTCTCTTAAGTCTATTTCTCACTTCCACTGTATAGTTGTAAGGGATTTGATTTAGGTCATACCTGAATGTTCTAGTGGTTTTCTCCACTTTCTTCAATTTCAGTCTGAATTTGGCAATAAAGTGTTCATGATCTGGGCCACAGTCAGCTCCTGGTCTTGTTTTTGCTGACTGTATAGAGCTTCTCCATCTTTGGCTGCAAGGAATATAATCAATCTGATTTCGATGTTGACCATCTGGTGATGTCCATGTGTAGAGTCTTCGCTTGTGTTGTCAGAAGAGGGTGTTTGCTATGACCAGTGTGTTCTCTTGGCAGAACTCTATTAGCCTTTGCCCTGCTTCATTGTGTATTCCAAACCCAAATTTACCTGTTACTCCAGGTGTTTCTTGACTTCCTACTTTTACATTACAGTCCCCTATAATGAAAAGGACATCTTTTTTGGATGTTAGTTCTAGAAGGTCTTGTAGGTCTTCATGGAACCGTTCAAGTTCAGCTTCTTCAGCGTTACTGCTCGGGGCATCGACTTGGATTACCATGATATTGAATGGTTTGCCTTGGAAATGAACAGAGATCATTCTGTCTTTTTTGAGATTGCATCCAAGTACTGCATTTCAGAATCTTTTGTTGACTATGATGGCTACTCCATTTCTTCTAAGGGATTCCTGCCCACAGTAGTAGATATAATGGTCATCTGAGTTAAATTCACCCATTCCAGTCCATCTTAGTTCGCTGATTCCTAGAATGTCAACGTTCACTCTTACCGTCTCCTGTTTGACCACTTCCAATTTGCCTTGATTCATGGACCTAACATTCCAGGTTCATCTGCAATATTGCTCTTTACAGCATCGAACCTTGCTTCTATCACCAGTCCCATCCACAATTGGGTGTTGTTTTTTCTTTGGCTGCATCCCTTCATTCTTTCTGGAGTTATTTCTCCACTAATCACCAGTAGCATACTGGGCATCTACCAACCTGGGCCCAATTGTAAGAAGTTCACAAAAATATTTAGGCATTGCCTCTTATCAGTGCTGGATCTCATCAGAGAACTGCATATTGACTCTAAGGATGTCTCTGTTTTTTTAACATGCCAAAGAACCATTTTTAAATATTGCTGAAAATCACTGGCTTCCCAGATGGTGCTAATGGTAAAGATCCTGCCTGCAAATGTAGGAGACACAAAAGATGTGGGTTCAATCCCTGGGTCAAGAAGATCCCATGGAGAAGGGCATGGAAACCCACTCCAGTATTTTTGCCTAAAGAATGCTCATGGACAGAGGAGCCTGGCAGGCTACAGTCCATAAGGTTGCAAAGAGTTGAACATGACTGAGGTGACTTAGCATGCATGCATGCACTGAAAAACATATCAAATGTGAGGATATTACTTGAGATACCAAATAAGTTGAAAATCAAATCTTGCACCCTAAGCAAGAGATGCTGTGTTAAGAATTAATAAAATAAAAAAAGGTCTAATATACTAAGAATGATAAAGAAAAATAATTTGATTCCTTGGGATCTAACTCCAGAGGTGAATACTCTTACCTATTTACAGACATAACAATGGTTTAGAACCTGTGTTTTCTATTCCTTCCTTTGCATCTTTTTCTGCAAAGTATGTGAAGCAAGCCCGGGCATACACTAAACCCACCAGGTCTTCCCTAACTGCTCATCTGTAAGCTGTCCTCCTCTGCACTGAAGCTATCACTTAGTACACATTCCTTGGTTTTTGAAGATATGAATAATTGATTAGACTCAGTTAGATCTGAGTATCATTTACCCAAAGAACTGCAACATGGAGAAGGATTCCCTGTCCTTCACTATCTTTAAGGGATTTTTAATCAAACTCATGTCCATTTGGGTTGACACCATCCAACCATCTCACCCTCTGTCATTCCCTTCTCATGCCCTCAATCTTTCCCAGTATCAGGGTCTTTGCCAGTGAGTCGGAATTACATTCAGTTGCTGGTCAAAGTTTTGGGACTTCAGCATCAGTCCTTCCAATGAATATTCAGGGTTGATTTCCTTTAGGACTGACTAATTTGATCTCCTTGCTGTCCAAGGGGCTCTAAAAAGTCTTCGCCAGCACCAAAGTTCGCAACCATCAATTCTTCAGTACTCAGCCATCTTTATAATCTAACTCACACATCCTGTATTACATGACTACTGTGAGGAAAAAAATAGTTATGACTACCTGAACATTTTGTCAGGGCTTTCCTATCTCTGTTTTTTAATACACTGTCTAGGTTTACCTGGTATTGAATGCTATGAAACATCATTAAACAGCCTTTCAAAAATCTAAGGCTTAAATCCCTCCCTCTTGATTCTCCCTCCCGTCCCATCCCATCCCTGTAGGTCACCACAGACTGTAAAACTGGACTCCCTGTGTTACATAGCAACTTCTCATCAGCTATCTATTTTACACATGGCAGGGTATATATCTTGATGCCACTTTCTCTGTTCATCCCACTCTTTCCTTCCCCCACTGTGTCCACACATCCATTCTGGGATCTGTAAATCCATAAGTGCCCCTAAATAGTTTTCATTAATACCAATTTTCATAGAGAGGTATTGCAGAGTGAATTCATTTGAAAGTGGTGAGGAACATGGCAAACCCTTTATGATATTTGTTTTTCTCTTTCTGACTTACTTCACTTTGTATAACAGGTTCTAGGTTCATCTGCCTCATTAGAATGAACTCAAATTCATTCTTTTTAAGGCTGAGTAATAAATCACAGGTTTATATGTAATATTCTTCTTTATTCATTCATGTTGGACAATCAGTACTAGCACAAAAACAGAAATATAGACCAATGGAACAAGATTCTAGCCCCAGAGATAAACTAGTTTTCAAAATGAGGCATCTTTGAAAAAGGAAGTAAGAACATACAATGGAGAAAAGACTGCCTCTTCAATAAGAGGCGCTAGGAAAACTGGACAGCTGCTGCTGCTGCTGCTAAGTCATTTCAGTCATGTCCAACTCTGTGCGACCCCAACTCTATGCGACGGCAGCCTACCAGGCTCCTCCGTCCCTGGGATTCTCCAGGCAAGAACACTGGAGTGGGTTGCCATTTCCTTCTCCAATGAATGAAAGTGAAAATTGAAAGAAGTCGCTCAGTCATGTCCGACTCTTCATGACCCCATGGACTGCAGCCTGCCAGGCTCCTCCATCCATGGGATTTTCCATGCAAGAGTACTGGAGTCTACTTGCCATTGCAATTCTACAAGGAAAAACTAGACAGCTACAGTGCTACTGAACTTAAATGAAACTAGAACAGTTCCTAACACCATACACAAAAATGGATTAAAGACTTAAATGTATTGCATCTTTACAGTGTCTCTTCTTCCCCTCCAAAATTGAACAAATCTATTTCTGTGTATGTAGTAGGTGTTCACATATGAAAAGATAGTAAGGACAATATTGATAATAATGGCAATTACCATTTTATCGTTCACTTTTATGAAGTGCCAGACACTTTCTTAAGTATGCTGCATATGTCATTTGATTTAATTACCACAAAATGCTCTTTAAATATCATCCCCTCCCATTCTCTTGGCAAGGAGCCTCCATATCAATAACAGACACTTTTGCATAGCAGACACTCTCAGCTTGATGAGATGCTCAGTCACGGAAAGTTTCTGGAATCAAAGAATCCCTACTTCCTTTTCCTGACCCTCCCTCCTCTAATGACCCATCTTCCTTCTTTCTCTTCATCTTCATAGATGTGTATATTTATGGCCAGAGTCTGAAATTGACTCTGGCAAATCTGAAATTAAATAGATGAATAAAACAACAAAGTTTCATTAGCTCCATCAAGGAGCCCAACTTAGTTGTATATACATTTTCTTAAACATATAATTACAATGAAATACAGTACAGAAATATAAATATATGTGCCCTTCTTTATTCACAAGTTGTGTGTAAGAAGTACAAGAGAAAATAAGCATGCAGCATGAAGAAAGCACTAGATGAATATAAGCTGTTGCTGAAATCCCCTGACATGCACCTTTTCATGACACCTTCCAAATCGATCAGACCTGGGTAAAGAGAAAAGGCTGCCTCTCATGTAAAGGGCCTTCTCTAACTGTCTCTTCTCTCAGCAACTGTTATCACCTGGTCCTTAAGGGAACTTGAAGATATTAAGGCATGCTGGCCTTTGGATGACCTCTAACCCTACTGCTACTGCCTTCCACCCCACCCTACTTGGTAAAATCTTACTTGTAATATTCATTTCAATTTCTCCAGGAACCTTCTCTACTCTTAACCCCTAGTCCACATTGGGCAACCCTATTATGTTCTCTGTCATAGCTCTGTCATTCTGTACAGTGACTATCTCCCCAGTTCTTCTCACATGACTGTGAACACCGCAAGGGGAGGGCTTGTGACTTATTCAACATTTAGTCTCCAACACAATGGCCTGGTGGTAGAAGTCATTCAGGAAATGCTTGTTGAGCAAATAGATGAATGTATTCAGCTGTCTTTTGATTTTGATGTTTTGGCATCTGGAGTCTTACCGACCCTGAGGAGACTGCCTCTCCTATCTCTAATCATTTCCTAGAGACAGCAAATGACTAATCTGTGACATACATATGCAAAGTGGCAGATCCAGGCTCCACATCCACCCCAAAGACCTCATTTATTGAGCTCTCACTCTAAGTTGCTATCTACTTGATCACCTTATCACCCAAAGCCAGGTACCAAGGTACCAGACAGTTAGAGACAGCCACAGCACCTCTAGAGGCTGCTGGAATTGTTATAACTAGTCAATCCTAAAACTACTTACCCTTCCTCACTCATTCTTTCCTGCAGGAACAACAATGACAGCTTCTTCTCATATTTTTTCCTCCCTCCCTCTGCCTCCAGGCCAACCCTGGTGTTTCCCTATGTGGCACTGCTGGTATAACATGCCTCCTCCTTCTGGGAACTTCTATCTTTTCAATGACTATAATCTCTTCATCTGTTGGCCCTATAAGACATGAATAGTAATAATAAATGCTTACATTGTCATAAAATCTGCATAATAAAATCACAAATTAGCAGATGAGGAGGACTTACTAGATCTGTCAAACATACCTGAACTCAGGTATCTGTCTCTGCTGGGTTCAAATCAGTTTTGCAACATTTTCTTGAACCAGGCACTTGTGCATAACACAAGGAGTCCAGAGGTGAATTACACCCAATCCCCACCCTCAAGTGCCTGATAAACCAGGTGGAAGAGTTCACACAAGAGCATAAGGATGCTGATATTGCAGTACCCAGACTCTAAACTTTCTCCACTGAAACAAAATGTCTTTGAGGCCCTAAAAGAGAAACAATGTGACAGCCAGGAGTGCACACTGGTCTAGGGCTGCAGGGCAAGATGGAGGAACAGAAACAAGAAAGAAGGTAGGCTCTTCAATTGAGAGTTAACATCTGGTCTCATTGTATAAATCTTTCTACTTTGCCATGCCTCTTGTTGGTGCATTGGGGAAAATATAGTCTTCATCGACTATTGAGTTCAGTAAAGTTTGCTCTCTTCTTTCTGGTAGAATTGCATTTCAGTTGTTCATTTATTTATTTGTTTGGTTCATTACAACTGAGCACCTACTATAGACAGGGTTTAATACATAAGGCATGATTCTGCTCTTCCTGGGGAGACAAACATGAAAGAAAGCGAAGTTTGATCAAAGTCTTTTGTTCAAGGACTGCAGGAGGGGAGAGGTAAGGGTAAGTCAACACTGATAAAGACAAAGAACACTTCCAAGAGGAGTTCATGCCTAAGACAGTACTTGAAGGACAGTGAAACTTGCCAGGTAAAATTTTCAGGGTAAGTCTTTTCGATGAGAAATGTGCAAGCCCAGATGCTGCAAATATGCTGGCCACCAGTGGGATTCAGTGGAATACTTGTATCCAGGCATTTTCATTATTTCTACTCATAAGACAGCATGCTTTCTCTGACATTGTTTGGCTAAGTACTATTAAAGGTATTGTAGGACAAATATTGATATTTATGCTGTATTTAACTTTTCATTAATAATAAATTCAGGTGAAGCAGCATTGTTATTAATATTGATCAATGTTCCAACTGAAAGCACAGATGTCAGGGAATTTTTTAAAATGGGTTCAGTTATATTTAACAGTGCTGTTGATGAGAGAAACCTAATGAAAACCAACAGATGGTCTATTTAATATCACTCTCAGCTTTGAAACATGTGCCAAATGTGATACACACAAGGACTTGACAGGGCTGTTACTGGAACCTTTAATTACAACTATTTGCACTCCCAGGTCTGCTGAAATAGCTAAAATAACACTGAAGCTCTAACACTGGCCAAGCCAGAATTTAAATAATATCCATTTTGTGATATTGTTTGTAGCATTGTATTTCCAAATGACCTCTATAGAGAGTTTTCCTGACAGATTTTTGGGGGTGTTTTGTTTTGTCAAAGAACTGGAGCCAGCAGCCAAGATGAGGTCAGATGGTCCCCCATCCACACATCAACACATTTAGTCTGGAATATTGAACAGCATCTCCAAGGTCAAGGGGAGGTAGAGATCCCTTTATTATTAGGGTTCACTCAAATACAGAGACAGCTCAACTGAAGTAAACTGCCAAAGCAGTGACTAAGTAATTAATAGTAATAGTGACAATAGAAACTGCCCATTATGAACCTTGCTAGGCATGTGGCAAATATCACCACTACGTCTCACGACTGGAAAAGTGGGGAAAGGGACACTGACACCCAGAAGAGTTCACATATGAGGCTCAGTGTGACATGGATTATCAGTGTGACCCAAGCAGGCTGATTAACCAGAGGAAGAGCAAGACAGACCCATCAATTCAGGCAGGATAGCATATCAGAAGAAGAAGAAAGCATGGAGGAGGAGAGGAAAAAGAAAGAGGAGGAGAAAAAGAAGGAAGAGAGAAGTGGAGGAGGGAGACGAGGAAGGGGTGGAGGAGGAGAACAAAGAGGAGGGGAGGTCAAAGGGGCAGTAGGCGAGAAAAAGGAGGAGGAGGTGGTGGAGGAGGAGGGGGAAGAGAAAGTGGTGGAGGAGGAGGAGGAGGGGGAAGGAGAAGTGGTGGAGGAGGAGGTGGTGGAGGAGGAAGGGGAAGAGTAAGTGGTGGAGGAGGAGGAAGTAGAGGAGAAGGGGGAAGGGGAAGAAGAGTGGAGGAGGGGGAAGTAGAGGAGGAGGGGGAAGGGGAAGAGGAGTGGAGGAGGGGGAAGTAGAGGAGGAGGGGGAAGGGGAAGAGGAGTGGAGGAGGAAAGAAGGAGAAGAAAGAGGAGAAGGAAGGGAGAGGAATGTACACCAAGGAGAAAATCCCCCACTTATATTGCTTTAGAAAGAAGATAGCAGGAAATGCTCAGGTATCCCTCCATCTGCCACCCTACTGGCCTGTCTCCACCCTATGACTGCTGCTGGAGTCTAGGTAAGAGCTTGAGGGTCCACGGCATCTCAGTGAAGAGACATTCGTCTCCCAGGTGAACATCTCAGCTGCCCCCAAGGTCAGATGGCCACCCACAGGCTCATGGGGAGCCCTCAGATTAAAGATATCTGCAGGTGGCACCAACAGTACTGAGGATTACATCACTGGGCTTATAGCACATGACCAAAGAGGCCTCTCTCTGTCAGACTCATGGGAAATAATGACAGTTGTGAATGTGACCCTCTCTGAGAATTCTAGAAAAGAGTCTTCCCACCCTGTCATGCTCTGATTGACTTCTTATCTGAAAAGAGTCAATAATAATGGAAAGAATCAATAATAATGGAAAAAAAATTAAGTTAATCAAGCATTTTAAAAGAAAAAAAGAAATTATAAAGGTTGCATTCTTGGCACAGAATATAACAAGAAATCCTCAAAAACAACAAAAAAAATGATCAAAATAAATCTACCACTTGGAAATTAAGAAATATTCTTCTAAAAAAATAGTCTCAAAGAAGAAATTTAAGGTGAAATTACAGGTTTTTTCATTCATTTATCCATGTCCTCCAAAAGTATACCAGAAATACCAGAACTGGGACAAATCAGGAATGAAAATTTATGAAGAAGAAATTAGTTTATCCCATCTTACGGGGAAAATAGTACTCAGAGGGCAATTTGTAGTCCTAAAAATATTTATTATTTTTATAGGCAAGCTATAAATAAAGAGAAGAAGGATGAAAAACTGGAAAAAATAATTGAATAGCTATATAAGATAATCTAGGAAAAGGATAATAATAATAGAGATAAATTCCACTAGATAACTAATAAATTTATACAATAGAGAACTACTAAACTAATAATAGATATAAAATTATAGCATACATATAGAAATAAAATAAAAATAGAGATAATATAAATAAACTTGAAATTAATAAAGCATAGTATTAAAAGAAATATTTTATAAAACCTAGCCCTTTTTAAAAGAGAAAACAATCTATAACCTCCTGGCAATTCTGATCGACATAGAAAGGTGAAAATATTCAATACCAAGAATGAGAAAGTCCTGTAAGTGTATGACTCATAGTAATAAAAGAATATACACTCAACTCTATAAAAAGAAAACTGCTATTCTCATGAAAATATAAGTTTATAACATTTTATTCACATGGGCTTCTCATGTGGATAAGTGGTAAAGAATCTGCCTGCCAATGCAAGAAATGTGAGAGACGTGGGTTTGATCTCTGGGTTGAGTAGATCACCTGGAGATGGAAACCACAATCTACTCCAGTATTCTTGCCTGGGAAATCCCATGCACAGGGGAGCCTGGTGGGCTACAGTCCATGGGGTCACAAAAGAGTCAGACACAATTTCTTAGCAACTAAAAACAAAAACAACAAGATTAACCCATTTTAAGAAAACATAAATCACAAAAATCTATTACTTAAAAAGGTATAAAATACAGAATGTTTTGGAGCTGAATTCTGTATAACTTTCTAAATATCATTATCATTACTATCACCAACATTTTCTTTTAATTATCTTAACTATGTGCAGGTCAAGAAGCAACAGTTAGAACTGGACATGGAACAAGAGACTGGTTCCAAATCAGGAAATGAGTACATCAAGGCTGTATATTGTTACCCTGATTATTTAACTTATATGCAGAGTACATCATGTGAAATGTCGGGCTGGATGAAGCACAAGCTGGAATCAAGATTGCCGGGAGAAATATCAATAACGTCAGATAGACAGATGACACGACCCTTATGGCAGAAAGCGAAGAGGAACTAAAGAGCCTCTTGATGAAAGTGAAAGAGGAGAGTGAAAAAGTTGGCTTAAAACTCAACATTCAGAAAACTAAGATCATGGCATCTGGTCCCATCACTTCATGGGAAATAGATGGGGAAACAAGGGAAAGTGACAGACTTTATTTTGGGGGGCTCCAAAATCACTACAAATGGTGACTGAAGCCATGAAATTAAAAGACACTTGCTCCTTGGAAGAAAAGCTATGAACAACCTAGACAACATGTTAAAAAACAGAGACATTATTTTACCAACAAAGGTCCATCTAGTCAAGGCTATGATTTTTCCAGTGGTCATGTATGGATGTGAGAGTTGGACTATAAAGAAAGCTGAGTGCCAAAGAATTGATGTTTTTGAACTGTAGTATTGGAGAAGACTCTTGAAGAGTCCCTTGGACTGCAAGGAGATCCAACCTGTCAATCCTAAAGGAAATATTCATCAGAAGGACTGATGCTGAAGCTGAAACTCCAATACTTTGGCCACCTGATTCAAAGAACTAACTCATTGGTAAAGACCCTGAAAGATTGAAGGCGGGAGGAGAAGAGTATGACAGAGGCTGAGATGGCTGGATGGCATCACCGATGCAATGGACATGAGTTTGAGCAGGCTATGGGAGTTGGTGATGGACAGGGAAGCATAGCATGCTGCAGTCCATGGGGTCGCAAAGAGTCAGACACGACTGAGTGACCAAACTGAACTGATCCCAGGACATAGATTGTGATGTCAAAACTTGACAAAGATAACACAGAAAACTAGAGCAAATTTTTCTCATAAATTGTAGAAAATCCTGGTAAATCATAATCACATTAAAATCGTACTCACACTAAATATAGCACCATACTTTTACATGTCACATTTTAACTAAGAAAAGTTTGTTCCATGACTACGGATTTGCTGCTAAGTCGCTTCAGTCGTGTCCGACTCTGTGTGACCCCATAGACGGCAGCCCACCAGGCTCCGCCGTTCCTGGGATTCTCCAGGCAAGAATACTGGAGTGGGTTGCCATTTCCTTCTCCAGTGCATGAAAGGGAAAAGTGAAAGTGATGTCGCTCAGTCGTGTCCGACTCTTAGCGACCCCATGGACTGTAGCCTACCAGGCTCCTCCGTCCGTGGGATTTTCCAGGCAAGAGTACTGGAGTGGGGTGCCATTGCCTTCTCCGATTTAGTATTAAGCAATTTTGTCAACATAAAATTTTATCAACACATTAAAGAGGAAAAAAGCAGAATACATGATTATGTTACCATGTGGTAAAATAACATCTAACATAATTTAGAAGCCATTCACAGTAAAAAAACTATTAGCAAAATAGGAATAGAAATTCCCTCAAACACCACAAAGTATAATTAACAATATCCAACAAGAAATATAGCAATAATAATGAAATAAGAAAGTTTTCATAATTAACAGCAACTATTCCTTTTAGTCACTAACAAAATATATCACTACTATCCTTATTTGATGGTTTGCTAGAAAATACAAAAGACTATCAAAAACATATTTGAAATGATAAAACAATTTCATAAGGTGTTTGAATACAAGTTCAATAGATAGATTTTCATGCTGACAATTCCATGTTAGAAATAAGTACGAAAAGAGGAAAATTCTGTTATCAAAAGCTGTAAAAACCACAAATATAAATTAAATTTAACTTCAAATTACTGGGCCTCTATGAAAAGAGCTATAAAATTTTATAAAAGGACATAAAGTAAAATATAAGTAAAATGAAAGGCGTAGCATGAAATGCATATGAAGGGCACAGCCTATGCTTTATGAAAGGCACAGCATGTTCCTGGGCTGCAAGACATTCAATATCATAGAAAGGACAATTCCGCCCAAACCCATAAGTCATCTTACACTCTAATGGCAATCAAGATTCCAGTTTTATAAACTGGAAGTTTTTTTGAGTTTTACATGGAAAAATACTTGTGTGAGAATTCCCTAGGAAAACTGGAACGATAATAATGACAGATAATTTGTTTTTCACCATTTTAAATAAACACAATGGCAGTAAAGTAGTGGTATTGACCCAAGAATACATACAACAATGAACAAAACAAATAGTACTGGTAAAAGCAAAGCATGTAATTGGAAATTGATATATGATAGATGTTACATTTTAATTAATAAGAAAATTGTGATTTTTAAAAAACAGCTACTGAAATAATGACTTGTCCATAAGCTAAAACAAACTTTTTTTGATAAATAACTAGATAGCAAATATTTTCTACTTTTCACTCCATATAGTACCTTTCACAAGTACTCTTCCATTGTAGAAAGAGAACCATTTGATGTTGTTCTGTTGCTAAGTCGTGTCCAACTCTTTATGACCCCATGGACTGCAGCACACCAGGCTTCTCACTTCACTATCTCCTCCTTCACTATCTCCCAGAGTTTTCTCAAATTCACGTCCATTGAATTGGTGATGTTATATAACCATCTCATCCTCTGCCATCCCCTTTTCTTTTTGCCTTCAATCTTTCTTAGCATCAGAGGCTTTTCTAATTAGCAAACTCTTCGTATCAGGTGGCAAAATATTGGAGCTTCAGCTTCAGTCCCTCCAATGAATATTCAGGACTGGTTTCTTTTAGGATTGATTGGTTTGATCTCTGTGCAGTTCAAGGGACTCTCAAGAGTCTTCTCCAACACCACAGTTTGAAAGCATCAATTCTTCAGCACTTAGCCTTCTTTATGGTCCAACTCTCACATCCATACATGACTACTGGAAAAATCATAGATTTGACTACACAGACTTTTGTCAGCAAAGTAATGTCTCTACTTTTTAATACACTGTCTGGGTCTGTCATAGCTTTTTTTCCAAGGAGCAAGCATCTTTCAATTTCATAGCTGCATTCACCATCTGAAGTGATTTTGGAGCCCAAGAAAATAAAGGTTGTCACTGTTTCCATTTTTTTCCCATGTATTGGCCATGAAGTAATGGGACTAGATGCCATGATCTTAGTTTTCGAATGCTGAATTTTAAGCCAGCTTTTTCACCTCCTCTTTCACATTCATCAAGAGGCCTTTTAGTTGTTCTTCACTTTCTGCCATAAGGGTGGTATCATCTGCATATCTGAGGTTATTGATATTTCTCCCAGGAATCTTGATTCCAGCTTGTGCTTCATCCAGACCAGTATTTTGAATGATGTACTCTGCATATAATTTAAATAAGGACGGTGACAATGCTATGGAGAACAGTGTAGAGGTTCTCTGAAAAACTGAAAATAGAGTTACTATATGATCTAGCTATCCCATTCTGGGGCAAATAGACAGAGAAAATCATAATTTTAAAAGATATATGCATCCCAATGTTCAAAGCAACACTATTTACTGTAGACAAGACATGGAAGCAACCTAAATGTCCATTGACAGATGGATAAAAAGACTTGATCACACACACACACACACACACAATGGAGTATTACTTAGCCATAAAATGAATGAAATAATTTCATTTGCAGCAACATGAATGGACCTAGAGATCATCATATGAAGTGAAATAAGTCAGAGGAAGACAGCTATCATATGATATTACTTACATGTGTAATCTTAAAAATGATACAAATGAACATATTTACAAAACAGAAATAGATGCCCAGACATAGAAAACAAACTTATGCTTACCAAAGGGAATAGTGCAGAATGAAGGGGAGGGATAAATTAAGTTTTATGGTATTAACATATACACATCACTTTGCATAAGATAAACAACAAGGACATACTGTAGAGCACAGAGATCTATAGTCAATATCTTGTGATATCCTTTGGTGGAACATAATCTGAAAAAGAAAAATAAATATATATGTATATATAAATAACTGAATCACTGCTGTGCACCTGAAACTAACACAACATTGTAAATTAACTATATGTCAACTTTAAAATAGTAATACATAAGTAATTTCCAAAAAAAAAGGGAGTAGAGTGTTTCCAAAGGGGATGGTTAATTACATTAAATGCTACTGATAGGTAATGGAAGATAAGGGCATAAAATATAAAGTGGAATTGGCCAGAGAGAAGTTAAGGATATTTGGCCTAGGCATTAGACTCATGAGATTATAAAGCATGTGAAATAAAGAAGTGAGGATCTAAATGAAGAAAAAGTGCAGTGAGTGTATCAACTCCTTTGGAAAGATTCGTTGAAAAGGACAACAGAAAAATGTGTAGGTAAAGGAGGACATTGGATCGCTGAAGGGTTTATTTACAACTGGACTATACTGGTACTTGTTTTTACACCAATGACAATGACCCATAGAGAAGAAACAAAAGATGCAGAAAGAGAGAGTAAATCTGAGGGAGTAAAGAGCTCAAATGTGGAGGAAGAACTGAGTCAGGCTACAGGTGAAGGTGATGGAGGTGTTGGTGCTTTTGGTTCAGATCACAGCAGGAGACACCACAGAGAGGGAGGTGTGAGTAGGTATGCAAGCATGGTCGGAGATTGGCCAGAGGAGAGGCTAAGTCTTCCCGATTGGAATATTTCTTTCCCCACTGAAGTGTGAAGCAAGGTCCCAAGTTGAGAATAGAAGTGGAACAGCAAAGGGGAGTTTTAAGGAATCACTCGGGAAAGGTCAAATTCTTCTAACAGGAGACTCTTGATCTGAAATAGAAGCAATTGGACAGTTGTGATCATAAATGGAAGTCTGAGTAACTGACACACTTGCTGTTTTGGGGCACGTACATTTGGAACTCTCAGCACTGGATGAAGAGGCATTACTATCTCCATTTTACAAGGGAGGGATACAAATCTCACAGATGCTGAACTTAGTATATCCATCCAGTTCTTAGGTGATCAAGCCAGGTTTAAATACACATATGTTGACTTCAAACGTTTTTCATAAAAATAATAATAGTAACTGCTACCTGTCTTCTATCATAGTACTTAGAAATGTATGAAGTGAAGTGAAGTGAAGTGAAGTGAAGTAGCTTAGTTCGTGTCCAGCTCTTTGCGACCCCATGAACTGTAGCCTACCAGGCTTCTCTGTCCATGGGATTTTCCAGGCAAGAATACTGGAGTGGGTTGCCATTTCCTTCTCCAGGGGATCTTCCCGACTGAGGGATCGAACCCAGGTCTCTCACATTGTAGGCAGATGCTTTATCATCTGAGCCAGCAGGGAAGTAGAATTGTATAAGGATGGCAAATAAGAGTGTTTTTAAGGATAATTCCAAAGTCATAACAAACATGCTTCTGCAAAAAGATTGAAACCAATCCATTGACACTTTTGAAAAGCATATGCTATTATATATTGATGACTGAAATCTTTGTTCAAAGTTTAATTTTAATAGACTTTCTTATCTTAATTGATTAGGAGAAACCAAATAAGATGATAATCTACAAAATAACCTAAAAGAAAGACACATGCTATAAGCTTGGCAGTGTTTATTCAAAATAAATTCTTATGCATCAACCAATTAATAAAATCAGCAATGATCATGGCCTTGGGTAACAAAAACACTCAGAGTCTAGCAGCAAAACAATGTCAAAGGAAACAAATGTCCTGTGGGAAATGTCTTTAAAAGCTCATCAGCTTATAAATCAACACTGGCAAATCAAATATAGCAATCAACATGCAAAAAGTCTATATGTGCTTCTTGAGGGAAAAAGTCCAAGAAAATAACATTTTTTTTTCCACTTGAACAGTACAAAGGAAATCAAAAATAGTGGATTGTGTTGGTCAACTGATGCCAAACAAATATAATTGCTCTCTGATAAGATGGAAGGATTAGTAGATGGGGCAGGGACAAATGATGTGCACACCTGTTTATGACTGTGTGTACATGTGTTATACACAACTGCACATAACCTGACATGCACATATATTTGAAATGTGTTATTTAGAAATAGAAATATTCACAAAAGATTTTATTAAAATCAATTTGGTAGGCTCACAGATTAATTTAAACATGTTTAAAAGACTACTAGCTTGGGACAATGTCACTGAGGGGAAAATCACAGAGAGATACTTAATTAGTTAGTATGATGTGAGGTTTGCTAATAACCTAGAAACTTGGGATAAACACTATATTTTTAACTTAATATGAAATAAAGGTCTTCTTAGGAGTTAGAAACTTTACACAGAAAGAATTCAAGCAAATTGAAAAATGCAGACAAGAAATATCCAATAAAGACAAATGTAGGAAAATTATAGATGTATAAATGCATAAATTTATAAATGTTCTTGGTCAGTCATCTTGATGATTCCAGGCCACCTGTTATATAAAACATTTTTGATATAATGTGTCTGTGCTCAGTTTCTCAGTTATGTCCCACTCTTTGCAGCTCCGTGGATTGTAGCGGACCAGGCTCCTCTGCTCATGGATTTTGCAGGCAAGAATACTGGAGCAGGGTGCCATTTCCTACTCCAGGGATCGATGTCCCGACCCAGGGATAGAACCAATGTCTCTTCCATCTCCTACATTAGCAGGTGGATTCTTTATCACTAGTGCTACCTGAGAAGTCCTGTAATGTGTCTATGGCATTTAAACTTGTAGTAATAATAACAATAATGATAATAACACTTACCATTTATCAAGTTCTTGCACTGACAAATGCTATTAGGCTCTTTATAATATCCTAACTTACATAATAAAAACAACTGCATTGTCCCCACTTATCAGATAAGGAAACAGGCTCAGAGAACTTGAACTTTAGTTGTTTGCTGGAGTCAAAGATCTAGAATGTAGTAAGATTAAACTCTCCCCAAAAAATCTTTTTTTAAATTGAGCTGCAGCATTATGTAAGTTTCAGTTACTTAACATAATGATTCACAATTTTTAAAGGTTATATTCTATTTATAATTATAAAAGTCTGGCTATATTCCCTGTATTGTACAATGTGATTGTAGCTCTTCTATTTTAAACGTGGTACTTTGTACCTCTTAAATCTCTGCCTCTATGTTGCCCCTCCTCCGTCCCTCCATCTCCCCACTGGTACCCACTAGTTTGTTCTCATATCTCTGAGTCTGTTTCTTTTTTGTTACATTTAATAGTTTGTTGTATTTTTTAGATTCCACATATAAGTGATATCAATACAGTGTTTATGTCTTTCTCTGTCTCATTTTACTTAGCATAGTGCCTTCCAAGTTCATTCAGGTTGTTGCAAATGGCAAACTTATTTATTTATGGCTGAGTAATATTCCATTATTTATGTATATCTGTATATTACATCTTCTTTATCTGTCATTTGGTGATAGACACTCAGATAGCTTCTGTATCTTGGCAATTGTAAGTGGTACTGATGTGAACATTGGGGTGCAGTTATCTTTTCAAATTAGTGCTTTTGTTTTGTTCAGATGTATGCTGGATCATACGATAGTTCTGTTTTTAATTTTGTGAGAAACCTCCATACTGTATTCCATAGTGGCTGTACCACTTTACATTCCAACCGACTGTATACAGATTTCTTTCTCTTCACTTCCTCACCAGCATTTGCTTTTTGTGTTCTTTTTTGATGATGGCTATTCTGACAGGTGTGAGGTGGTTTTAATTTGCATTTCTCTGATGATTAACCATGTTGAGCTTCTTTTCATGTGCCTGTTGGCCATATGTATGTCTTTGGGAAAATGTCTATTCAGTTCCTCTGCCCATTTTTTCAATTGAGCCTTTTTTTGGTCTGTGTTAAGTTGTATGAATTGTTTTTACATTTTGGATATTAACTCCTTGTAAGTCATATCATTTGCAAACATTTTCTCCCATTCAAAAGGCTGTTTTTTCATTTTGTCGATGATCTCTTTTGCTATGCAAAAGCTTTTAAGTTTATTTAAGCTGCATTTGTTTATTTTCACTTTTGTTTCCCTTGCTTTAAGAGACAGTTCAAAAAAAATATTGCTAAAATTTATGTCAAAGAATGTCTTGCCTATGTTTTCTTCTAGGAGTTTTATGGTATCCAGTCTTACATTTTGGTCTTTAATCCATTTTGAAACTCTCTCCAAACTCTTGATTATTTCTGTCATCCTCTCGGCCAAAAAGACCAGCAAGTCAAAGGGCAAATGGCAAGGAAGCAGATTTGGTCACCCTGGTCATCGCCCAGAGCTCTAGGTTGGGCTACTTCTTCCCCATCACCATTAACACAGCACTGACTCTTCCCCACTACTCTCCATCAGGGTTGGAACTGCTTAAGAAAATAGTGAAAGCTCCGAAACAGCCCCAGCCAGCCTTGCACCTCTACCTCCTGTGCCTGCTCTCTACACACAGTTCACTTACCAAAGGTCTAACTGTCACATTCATTCCTATCCAGCTTCCTAATATTCAGTGGGTTCCATTTTAATCTAGATTATATCTATGTGCATGTGTGTGCATGAGTGTGTTCTCACATGCAAGTTTATACTTGTGTGTGCACATGCGCATGTGTGCATGTGCAAACATGTCTGAGCCTGTCAGGCTCTTCTGTCCATGGGATTCTCCAGGCAAGAATACTGGAGTGGGTTACCATGCCCTTCTCCAGGGGATCTTCCTAACCCAAGGATCAAACCTGCATCTCTTGTGTCTCTTGCATTGGCAGGCAGGTTCATTACCACTAGTGCCACCTGGGAAGTCCTTCATGAAGCATAGCTTTAGCCAAATATTAACAATTTTCATTGAGAAAAACTTGTGTAAAAGTTAAATACTTCAGCCTAATATTCAAAATCTCCATGTTTTTTCTGCAGTAGACTTTTCCAAACTTATTTCCTATTACTTCTCTTCCTACATGCTATGCCCAGAACATTAAAAAAGGAACAACTTACTGTTTCCCTTATCCAAGCTCTGCTTTCCAATTTTCATGCTTTTGTCCATACTGATCTCCTTCCAAGAATCTTCTTCCTTTTTGCTAAATATCAAAATCACCACATTTCTCAAAGTTCAATACAACTGTTACCCCTCTGCAGATCCTAACCTGATTCCCTCACTCTGAATCAATGCTTTCATCACTGGCACCCCTGCAGCACTGCACCTGATCCTGTTTTCTCCTTCGTCTTAGTGGACGAAGACATCTTCGCCATCCTGGTCATGCCTCATCTGACTCTCCATTATTGATGTAAAGATCCAAGAATGTTCTCATTCTCATCAGGTAGGTGACGATAAATTATCGCTGAACAAAGGAATGAAGACATTAATGAATGCAAAATAATTTTTAGAATTAGAAGATGTATCAGTATATCTTAGTTCCCAGCACTTAATGCTCAATAAATATCTACAGAATGAGTACGCAAATGAATTAATCAATTGAATGAACTAATTGATTGCTAAGAATGCACATTATAAGTCATTTGGTGAGTTGGTTAATTCACAGTGTACTTCAACTTCACTTCAGATAATCTATATTAATTCTTCGAGTTGATGAGTATAAAAAGCACTGGTTGACTATGTTGGGTCACGTGCTATGTGAGCCTGCTCACATCATGCATGCAAGACCAGTGTTTGGACTTATCCAGTGCATACTCTTCTACACTGGTAAATTTCTTTGATCTTACAGGTAAACCTGGCCTTTGTAATTATAGTGTCCAATAGGGAAACATCTATTGTGAAAGAAACGAATGTCCATTTGCACATTTAACTTGAGTGAAGGCTTTAATTCAGGGAGAGAGCAAGTAAGGTTTTATTTCCTGGCTGCTGTAGGTGTTTAAGACTCTGAGAAGAGAATGCTGTCTGCTCACCTCCCCAGCCTGTAATTCCCTGTCCTCGGGTTTCAGTAGTGTGCCTTTCTGAGGATGGTAATGAAACTACTAGTAATAGTAAACTTCACCCTAACAGATTATTTCAATAAGCATGGTCAAGTCTGCAGAGAAATGATGGGTGGGTTGGATCTGGCTGGACCTTTGACACTGCATGTGTTCTAGGCAGGCGAACCTTCATTCTGTCCTCTGCTGTTCAGACTTCGGCATGCTCTCCTGTCAATGACTTGAGTTCTAAAATGATCCTGCTCATGTTATCACACTGCTGAAACTCAACCTCTCACTAGGCCACAGTCTATTCTAAGCTGGGGAGAATAGCAGAAGGATGGGACATGCTTACACTAAGATCAGAATGACAGAAAGTTCTCCCAGATATTGCTTTGTTTAAAAAAAAAAACCTCTACAACATTTGGTTTTTATTTTAATTTTGTAAGAAATTCAGGGAAGGGAACTGTCAGCATTCCATTGGACCCTAGTGCTAGAACTTACCATACTAATTTCATGAACCATGAAATGATTTCCTTAAGTAATATAACGTATCTCCCCGCCCCATTCCTATGTTTTCTTCCCATTTCTGCTGAAGTGAACATCCTAAAATACAGATCTCCTGGCATAACCCCACTATTTAAAATACATCAACTCATTTTTGCCTATGTCATAAAAGTTCAAGCCCTTCAACACAGAGCAGAAGTTTCTTCCCAATGATGCTCCCACTTCAGTTCCCCCAATTCCATTCTTTTTTTTTTTTTGCAACAGAAAAATAATTTAGTTTCAATATTGATTTACCCAAACTACTGAATTATCAACCTGTTTCAGGTTGGATTCTCCAGGAAGTATATTCTTTTTTTTTTTGGAGTATAATTGATTGACAGTGTTGTGTTCATTTCTGCTATATAGCAACTTGACTGTTTTTTGTGTGTTTGTGTGTGTGCGTGTGTATGTGTATGTGTATGGGTGTATGGGATTTCTAGGTGATGCAGTGGTAAAGAATCCACATGCCAATACAGGAGATGCAAAAGAGACATGCATTCAATCTCTGGGTCAGGAAGATCCCCTGAAGTAGGAAATAGCAACCCACTCCAGTATTCTTGCTTGGAAAATTACATGGACAAGGAATTTTACAAGGACTGTAACCAACAAGGAGCCTGATGGGTTGCAAACAGTTGGACATGACTGGAGCATATATGTATGTACATTCTTTTTTATATTGTTTTCCATTATAGTTTATCACAGGACATTGACTATAGGTCCCTGTGCCCCTCTAAATATAAGGCTCTGAGGTCTAACCTCTACACACTAACCAAACTCTCACCTTAAATACTTTGCAGAAGTTGTGGACTCTGCCTGTCACATGTCCCACCCTGCCTCTTCTGAATCAGCAACTCTGACCTCAGTTGTCCTCATCTCAGCCCAAGCATCTCCACACCTTTTTACCTTCTGCCAGAACTGTTTGTCACCACTGCTGTTCTTCTCCTAGGCTCTGCCCTTCCTCTTTCAAGTCTCCCATTTCACTGGGCTGCAAGCTCTTTGAGTTCCAGGTGAGTCTTAGAATGTCTCTCCATGTGCAACTAGCACAAGTGTTTGTTCCATGAATATACATTTGCTGAGTGAGTGAATGAATGTATCAGCCAACCTATACATTAATAAACAAAGGATTTTATTTATTTTATTTGCTACTTTTTATTGGAGTATAGTTGTTTTCCAGTGTTGTGTTAGTTTCTACTGTCCAGCAAAGTGAATCAGCTATACATATACATATATAACCTATTTTGGATTTCCTTCCCATTTAGGTCACCGCAGAGCACTGAGTAGAGTCCCCAGTGCTATCCAGTATGTTCTCATTAGTTATCCATTTTCTACAGAGTAGTCAATCCCAACCTCCCAATTCATTCCACACCCTCCCTGCCTTGGTTTCCATAAGTTTGTTCTCTACATCTGTGTCTTTATTTCTGCTTTGCAAATAGGTTCATCTGTATTATTTTTATAGATTCCACATGAGTGGTATTATATGATATTTTTCTGTTTCTGACTTACTTCATTCTGTATGGCAGTCTCTAGGTCCATCCATGATGAATCAGTGCAAACTGATATTAGGCCCAATTTGACCTAACTTCTAAAACGAGAAACTTAAAGTGGAAAAAAAAAGCAAAGAGCATATCATCTGCCAAGTCGCTTCAGTCGTGTCCGACTCTGTGCAACCCCATAGACAGCAGCCCACCAGGCTCCACCGTCCCTGGGATTCTCCAGGCAAGAATACTGGAGTGGGTTGCCATTTCCTTCTCCAGTGCATGAAAAGGGAAAAGTGAAAGTGAAAACACGCAGTCGTGTCCGACTCTTAGTGACCCCATGGACTGTAGCCTACCAGGCTCCTCCATCCATGGGATTTTCCAGGCAAGAGTACTGGAGCAGGGTGCCATTGCCTTCTCATAGATTTAAGCAAAACCTAAAGTAAGTCAGAACTATGTATGGTCAAGTTCCTGATTTGTATATAAATAAAACATATTTCTTATATGGCTTAGCTAGTGCCCAAGGATTTTGAAATATCTTGCTTTGAGTCTCACTCAAGTTGCTTAAGACAATGAAGCACCTACTTTACTTATTGTGAAGAATTTTGGATGTGCTATTTGAGAGTGAGTTTGAGGTGTAAGGTATGTGGGTGGTGGGAGAAAATAAAGAGTTTAGGGAAATAAAGGCAGAAAAGCAAATTCCAGAGAAAAGCAATACTATAGAGTGAACATGCCATGACTGTATGAAACTCCTGGATGCTCTTGTAAAAATTATTAAATTCTAATTTATATTGGATTGGGCTTGCCACAGTATGGTACACCCTAAAGTGTTTCTCCTCAGATCATAAATGCCCAGTGTCCTCCAGCTGGCCTAACAAATGCTTGTCAACCATGTCTTGGTTTATGTTTGAGATGTGAAATTGCAAAGCTAATGCTTCTCCCCTCTCTTTGGAAAAAGAAAAGTTGTGATGAAGAGTTTTGTTGATGGCTGAACACAGGTATTCTTCTCATAAATGCTCTAAGAAGCATCTTCATGTCAAAAAAGAATTGTTTTGCAAGTTAATTTACCAAGTACTTTTTTTCTTAAGTTATCCTATTTTGTCCTTACAAAAACTTGCAAAGTTTATGCAATAATCTTTAAGATGTGTACTTTGAGATTCAGGAAATTTGATGCAGAGTTGTGGTTCAAGCCTGCATATGATTCCAAGATATACATTCTTTCTGTTTCAACACAAGCCAACCTCCAGGGGAGCCAGGGAGGAGACACAGGACTTGCCCCTCCTTTGCCCTAGTCCTCATCTGCTGAAAGCAACCAGAAGATCAATTATATATCTTTACTTCTCTCCTTTATACAATATCTGCCTCCACAGCAGTTTCCTTTTCTTATTGCCCTTATAGCTTATCGTAGCCATTCCCTCTTAAAGGGACAAATCACCCTCTGTACCCCATTTTCTCATTCTCTATCCCCCTTCCACCACCCTCTAAGTTCAGTCAGTATTCTCCAGTTCCCTTCCAGACCCTTTAACTGAACTCTGTGGTTCCGTTGTGTATGATCTGTTCATCATTCTCAGGCTTCACCTTATGCCTTGTACTCCTTTCACTGACCCTACCCTTCCAGATGGGATCAGATACTTTGGGTTCCCATGCCTCCTTATCACACCTGCTCGTCATTTATTGTTTTTAATCTTCCTCCATTTCTAGGATATGAAGTCCTGAGACTCAAGACTGGGTTCTGTTTTCTGGATTCTGTTAAACATCCAGAACTTCGGGAAATGCCTTGCACACAGTAAATATTCAATAATATTCATTGAATAAATGAATGAATGAGTCTGGCTAACAAATTCTACACCAACTGAGTAATGCCCCTGCCCATTTTACATCATGTTTCCAGTATGACAGAAAAAGATCACAAATTGTGTCTGCCTGAGTTTTGTTTTAGTTGCACTTTCTGGTATTTGGGGTTTTGTTTTGATTGCTATCACCTATATAACTGTGATATCTCAAACCTGCCCTCCTCCACAATTGTCCTGGGCATCCACACTTCACCATCCTATTCAGTCTCAGGAAATGATGGAATCTTCTACTTTTCCATTGCTGAGGATACCATGTGAGCTTTCTCCTCTCTACCTTAATCTCCCTTGGAATCTTGACCCTTGATCTTGGAAAGTGCAAACTGCATTGATAAAGTTGCTGTTTTGCACTTTCACCCCATCTTGCACTGCTTATCCAGCCCACTGTTCTGTCAGTGTCCCTCCTCTTGACCTTATGTGGTGCCTGCATTTTCTAGTCCTCCCTACCCCACCAATGTTTTATTCAAGAAGGCACCTCTGTTCTGCCCTGTGGCTAATCCTTCTGCTCCTTAGCATCCCCATCATCTCTGCCAACTGCCCCATTATTGCTCCACTTTTTAAAGTCATGGTAAACCCACTCCAGTACTCTTGCCTGGAAAATCCCATGGATGGAGGAGCCTGGTAGGCTGCAGTCCATGGGGTCGCAAAGAGTCGGACATGACTGAGTGACTTCACTTTCACTTTTCACTTTCATGCATTGGAGAAGGACATGGCAACCCACTCCAGTGTTCTTGCCTGGAGAATCCCAGGGATGGAGGAGCCTGGTGGGCTGCCATCTACAGGGTCACACAGAGTTGGACACGACTGAAGCAAATTAGCAGCAGCAGCAGCAGATTCCTTACCATCAGTCACAAATAAGCTTCTTGAGCCCTGATTTCCCATTAATTCCATTTTCCTTGGCTCTCTTTCATTATTGATCCCTCTATCTGAAAAGTCTAACCTCTATTGAGAATGGTCTCCTCTTTCCTCTTAGTCTAGGATTTCCACCCCTTCCCACTTCATTAGGTATTCCTCAGTCAGGTTCTCTCCTCTCTACCTCTCCTGAATCTCAAACTTTTCCAGAACACCCTTAAGAGTATCTTATAGCACTTTACACATTCAAGATCACACCTATTTCTCAAGGGCTTTTTCATCTTCTATTCTCCCTATCCACAACTTCACTGAAACTTCTCCCCAAAATGTGTCATAAAAATGAGATGTGCAAGTCTAGGCTCACAGGGGGCTTCCCTTTGGCTCTATCTGAACTGACTGTCCCTGATCCAACCTGCAACCTATCCTAAACTTCACTGCAAGTCCAGTCTCTCTCACCTACATCTCCTGTTGAATTATTGTTTATTGACAACCTATGATTATACCCAGAGACCAACAAACCAAGTTAATATTTCCTAATTTGACTCTCAGGATCTACCAAACTATCCTTCACTTCTTGCTTTTGTCTTAGGGAGAAAAAAAGTATTAATTTTATGAGATAAACCAACCTCATTTAAACATAGGCTTTATTTTTGTAAAGTATAGTCAACATGGATTTTGAACTTCATGTCAAGGGTATCTCATAAAATGCTCAACACAAATTCCTACAAAGACTGAAGATAAGATGCTGCCAAAGCATCTCTCCTGTCTGTGCAGATGTGGGATATATTTAGACCTGCACAAACCAGCTCACAGCAGAAGTGCCCACCTTTGTTAGAGCATCTTCCCCACCCCTAAGTGATACAAGTGTCTCTCAGTGGGAGATGCCATCTTGTTGCCACTACTTATAGCAGACCACACCTCCTGTGGAGAAAGAAACTCAGAGAACAAAGTTCAACACCTGGATGCAGGAAAAAAAAAAGCTAATCATTTTAAGCATCTCTTCTGTGCCTTGTGTTTCCTTCATTAATGCTGGAGATTCAGCTAATCTCTGGTTTTACTGTAAACTCAAATATAAAGGCCTAACTCCACATTAACTAGTTCTCAAAATTCCAATAATGTTGACAATTTATTCAACTGCAAAAAGAGAAAAACAATATTTTTTGTTTGTACAGTGTAATGGTTTGAAAAAATGATGCTTTTAGGTAAGAAGATACCAAAAAAATTTTTTTTGAAGAAAATGTCTGTTATTTGCCAAAGAAATACTGCATATGATATATAATGATGTTCAGCATTGATGAGGGATGACTTGAATATCAAAAATTATGGTGTGCTTTTCTTCTGTAAAAGTATTGTGCACAATTTCCAGTAACTTTTTTAAAGGGAAGTGTGGCATCCTTTGCCTCTTCCTTTGTCTGCTGATGGGAATGTAGATGGAATAACTGGAGCCTAAGCATTCAAAACATTTTAAGGAAGTTTGTAGTACATCAAAAAAAGTGAAAGCAAATATGTTCATCACTCAGCTTTGTCCAGCTCTTTGCGACCCCATTAACTGTAGTCCACCAGGCTCCTCTGTTCACTGAATTCTCCAGGCAAGAATACTGAAGTGGGTTGCTATTCCCTTCTCCAGGGATCTTCCTGACCCAGGAATCAAACCCGTGTCTCCTGCATTGCAGACAGATTCTTTACCATCTGAGCCACTAGGGCACATTGCAGATTATTTCTAATAATCCACAAAGAGTTAAATATCTAAAAACATGAGGTATAATAAACTTATTAAATAATTTAACATTGAGTAAAGGCTCAGTACTGTAGTAAGCGAACCAAAGACAAATGGGGATGAGATCTTTAAAAAGGAGCTCTGGCCAAAATTAAAGATGACCCTAATTTGCCAGCAGGACTAAATGTGTGATCAGAAGCCTCCTTCCCCCAACAACCACTGACCACAGTCTCTCTTATGTTGTGCCCTTTTTAAGCTAGTGTATATTTTGTCCACTCAAATAGACAAATACATGACATTGTTCTCCTGTTCTTTGGAGAATATTTGAAATGATTTTCAGGTCTCTACGTATCAAAACAATTTTATACAAGAAAATTAAGTTCCATGAGTGGGAGAAATGGTTTTGTCACTTGAAATTTTAGTAAATGAATGATATATTAAGTGGTGCCTTTGCTCCCAGGCTAACTCACTAAAGCAATTAAAATACTCTGCACTCATATAGAAAAGCACAGAAAGCGTCTGTTGCTGAGCTTGTAACTACTCTACATGTTAAAGGCCAGCTGAATATGTTAGGTTGGGTTGGTCTGTATGTGTCAGAAAGCCTAAAGTAACAGGAAGTGAAAGGTTGATTCCCTCCCTTTCCTCAGAGGTAGAGAGCTAGATGGAACAGATTCATGTACGTATGACAAGTACACACTCCTTCCATTTGGTGACTGCCATCCTCAGAATGTGCCTTTTCTCTCATAGTGCAATATGACTGCTTGAGTTCCAGTCATTCGTTCTGCATTCCAGACATTGAAAAGGATAAGGAAAAGAAATTTTTATCTTTTTGGTAGAACATAGTCACATTTCCACACCAAGCTGCAAGGGAGGGTGGGTCACTGGGTCACCATTCCTGCAGCAAAGCTGAGGGTGGTGGGCAGGACAGCTTGGCTGTGAAAAGAGGATGTTTCGGTGAAGGAGGACAAGGATGGGCAGGGGGTGACCAGCAATTCCCGCATGTGTTCACCACATCCCAAACCTAGTGTCCATGCCTATGTTAAGCCAAACCTTGTTAACTAGGGATATGTGTTTGAAGGTACATGTCTACTCTTCAGGTGAACTCTGTTGAACTGCATGAACATACTTGATTCTTTTTTCTGTCTTTCTTTTGTTCATCTGTCTTTTTTCATATTTGAAAAAAGGCTAACAAAACACATAGTCATGTCCAAATCTGCTATTTTTATCATATAAACACATACACACTCACATTATACCTTAGAAGTCACAAAAAGAATACAAAGAATACCATTAACACAGTAGTCATATCAGCAGAATTCTATATTTACTAGTATAATCTCAATGATGCTTAAGTTATTTCCCCACAAACATATCCTTGTGGGTCTGAGGATGGAAATAAATGCATTGAAGTGTCCCGTTTTGATTGTGTACTAACTGGATGGAAACTGGAGAAAGAAAAACACAACAAAGAAAGGCAAAAAATGGCGAGATTGGAGCTGGGGCTACCAGCCCTGCCCTGGTTCTGTCCTTGATTTGCTGGGCACTGTCCATTTTCAGACCTCAGTTTCTTTATTTATAAAATGTGGGGACTGAATTAAGCCATAAATTCACTGTTATGGACTGAATTGTGTCCTCTCAAAATTCATATTTGAAGCCTTAACTCCCAATGTGACTATATTTGGATGTAGGACTTTGAAAGAAGTAACTAAGAATGAATGAGGTCATAAGGGTGGGGCCCTGATACAGTAGCACTGGTGCCCTCATGAAAAAGGAAGAGGCACCAAAGAATCCCCAAAAGAATCCTCAAAAGGGATTAGGGCATGAAGAGAAAAGCCCATATGAGAACACAGCAAGATGGTGGTCATCTGTCAATCAATGCAGAGGGATTCAGCCTTGCCTGCACCTTCCTATTGGACTCCCATCCTCTGGGACCATGAGAAAATTATTCCTGCTGTCCAAGTCCCCCAAGCTATGATGCTTTGTTATGGCAGTTCTAGCCAACTATTGTAGTAACTTCCAATTCTAACATTGTTTTGTTAGGAATCTAGACTGTTCTTATGTATAAAGATCAAAATATATTCATCTGAATTTAAAAGCAATATTTTACAAATAATAATAGGATTGAAAATAATTCTACAAAGCAACCATCAGCTCACAGAATTTTAATCAAATAAAAATGATTGCTTCTAAGGGGCCTTAATGATTTACAAAATGTCTCCACACAAATTACTTTATCATCAACTAAAGAAGTAGACGGAGAAGGCAATGGCACCCCACTCCAGTACTCTTGCCTGGAAAATCCCATGGATGGAGGAGCCTGGTGGGCTGCAGTCCATGGGGTCGCTAAGAGTCGGACACGACTGAGCGACTTAACTTTCACTTTTCACTTTCATGCATTGGAGAAGGAAATGGCAACCCACTCCAGTGTTCTTGCCTCGAGAATCCCATGGACGGCGGAGCCTGGTGGGCTGCCGTCTATGGGGTCGCACAGAGTCGGACACGACTGACGTGACTCAGCAGCAAAGAAGTAGATGGTTTCATAGGTCACAGGATTAACCACAGGTCCATTAATTTCTGTCTATGCATATAGATCTTGTCCCTTTCCTTCAAAAAAGAACAACAACAACAAAAATACCGTCAAAGTAATTTATACTGAAAACGTGAATGTAGTGAGGACAATATACCAAAAAAGTCATTTAAAGGTAATTATTGATTCTCCTCCAATTGACCACCATCTCTATAGCAATTACTGTCTGCAGGGCCCTGTGTCAACATTGGTGGAGAAATGCAAACTCCAAGTCTTGATTTCTATTCACAGGAAGACTATAATCAGTGAGGGAAATAAGATACAGACAGAACAGTCTAAAATAAGAGAGATGCATACAATGATAGAATATATGTCACCAAATTGTATCATCTAAAAAGATGAATGAAATATAACTGTAGAGGAACCTATAGTGTTTCAAAGATTTTTTGCTGTGATATCTAGAAGATAAAATGAAATCAGTTAAAAAACACATTGCTTCTGGTTGGGTGGAAGAGGGCTGGCAGGAAAGTGGTTAGTCCAAGTGAGTGGGAAATTATTAACCTGCCCAAAGGCTGCTTCAAGATATTTTATTATCACTTCCTGGACCCCAGTGATTGTGGCTTGATTTCTGTCATGTTTCTATCACATATATTATTTAAAATATTTGTCATTCACCTATCTTTATATATTAATCATTTATCAACCTTGATATCTGGGCTTTATCCAATTACCTAAGTTTATCTCATTGGATGGAGACAGTTCCATATGGCCACAGAAGGGTGACAGTTCACTCTATTGGAGCTAAAAATAAAAGATATCTAAGATAACAAGACATTTGTCAATATGGTGGCCATCTCTTGCCAATTCTTGTTTGTCATCTATGGCCCATATTTTGTTCTTGAGCCCACTTCACTCTCAAATGTATGAATTTGGATTTTTCCTCCACGTCTGGCCAACAGTTAGGTTCCCTACTTAGGTTTCGCCCATCAACTGTGATTTCTGCCTTCTCAACTGAGCATGCATTACTGATACCACTGTTGACATGCATGGCTTTGGACAAAGCACTTACTCCTGTTATTAGTCCCACGTAGTTCAAATCACACTTCTGATAATTCTTGGTAGATACAATATAGATCAGTTTTGGGGGGTTGCCTTATTCTGTTGCTGAATCATCACAAGACTCTGTATAAGCTAAGAGAAGGTGCACCAGTTAAAAAAAAAATCATTTCTAAAGGCAGCTGGATGGCAAAAAGTGCACTGGAACTTCTCATGTTTCCTCAAGTTCTAACACCTTCCCGGGTTGGATTCCAGAGTGCATAGCTGAAATAAGGTGTTCCACTTTTTCAAGCAATGAAGCCAATGAACTCTTTGAACATAATTATTTAACTTTAGTTCAGATTTACCAAAGAGTCATTGCTTCCTGATTGTCACCTCAAAAGTTTAAAAGGAGTTTCTAAATCTTGTGGAAGAGAATCAATTTTTTTCCTAGTATTATTATAGTTCCATTACTGGATGAATTTAATGAGATCCCATTATTAACGAAATTCTCACAAATATAAGCCATACAACTTCACTCTTAAATTATTGCTTTCTTATCTAGAGAAAGGGACCCAAAAGTTATGATATCTTAGCTAATATAATCTTTGACTGATATGGAAAGTAGGAAAATTAATATAAACTTACTGGGACTCTGGAGGTTTTGCTGAACACTGGTAGGTGTGTTTTCTGAGTATTGGGAGTGGCAGGATGCTGTTTCTTTAAGACTGCAAAAAAAAAAAATATTTCAAAATAAATTATAATGATTGACATGATTCTTGGGTTTGCAACACCTCTTAATTCTTAGTATTTCTTTCCGCTTCTTCAAGCTTATATTTCCTTCTATTTTCAGCTTCTTTTGTATCATTTAAATTCTTTTTTCTCTCTCCCAAAAGAAAATTTAAAATCTTTCCAAGTAATACAAAATACTCTATGGAGTGTATTCATAGCCATGTAAATATAGAAGAAACTGGTTTGGAGAAAAAAAAAAAAAACCTAAAGAAAACTGAAATGTTTAAGATGGGTTATGGGTGAGGTATTTTTTCTTCTTATTTTTTAAAATTGCCTACAATTAGTAATAAACACTTTTGTAATAACAATAATAATAAAATGATGATAATAATAAGACCAGTAACATCATGAAAAGAACATGAGCTCAGGAGTCAAATAAATGTGATTAAAATTATTGCCATGAGACTATGGACAAGTCTCATCACCTTTATAAGGCACTGTTGTTACTTTTTGTCAAATTCCTTATAGAATACCTTCCTCCCAAAGTTGATGTTAGATAAAATAACCTCTGTAAATTACTTCACATGATCATGCTACTCTTTTATAAAGTAAATTTTTTTTAATAAATTTATTTATTTTAGTTGGGGGCTAATTACTTTACAATACTGTAGTGGTTTTTGCCATACATTGACATGAATCAGCCATGGGTTTACATGTGCTCCCCATCCGGAACCCCCCTCCCACCTCCCTCCCCATCCCATCCCTCTGGGTCATCCCATTGCCCCAGCCCTGAGCATTTGTCTCATGCATCGAACCTGGAATGGTGTTCTGTTTCACATTTTATCCAAATTGAAGAAGCCTCAATGAAAAGTAAGCTAAGACAATGTTCTGACTCAAAAATCTTGTGTCTTTGTCTCTGCATAGACAGTTGGATACCAAAACAGAAATGTTCGTTGCAGGAGTACAACAGCCCTAGGTAACACAAAGCTTGTGACCATAAAGCCAGTGGTAGGCAGGTGTGCTTTGAGTCAAGGTTTCAACTTTTTCCTACCTGGATACAGGGTAGTCATTAGAGTCTTCAATGGTCTGTCTAGTTTCTCAAATACCTGGTGAAATTAAATGCCTAAAGACAACCAAAGGATATGTTCATTGTATATAGCCACCATAAAACTAATGAACTGAAAAGTCTAAAATTCTCTTACTGTCAGAAGTGGTGTGATCTAACTTAGGAAACCATCTCCCTGACTCTGTAAGGGGAGTATGGGGAGCTTTCTTTGATGCTATAATAATGGTTCCTCTCAGGAAACCTGGAATAATTAGACTAAATTGTTTTTATTCTCTTGAGAAAGCCTAGTAACAATGATTATAAGAGATTTAGCCATTTCAGGAAATAGGCAGGCTCTACTATGAACTTCAGGAATATAATCTCTGATGAATAAAGTACCTTGCATAAAAATTTACAAAAAAGTACTTTTTAATCAGAAATTAGCATATTTAACAAGCTGGTACTGAGCTCCTACTGTTACATGCCAAGATCTGAAGATACAATACAAAATTAATGCCATCTTGATAGTCAGTCCCTAACAAATCCTGTCTATTTTACATCCACAATACACCCTTGTTTTTCATCCCTGCCTGCCATATTGTTGCTCAAATTATCTACAATTAGTAACACTTTTGTGACAATAATAATAGAATTATTATAATAATAATAAACCAAATAACATAGTGTTAAGAACATGAGTTCAGGAGTCAAATAAATCTGATATAACTTCTTGCCTTCAACCTTCAATTCAAGCCTTCATCTTTTCTCATTTGGATAGATGATGACAGCCTTCTGTCCATTTTACTTTTTTGCAGTTTTTTTCCCATGCCTAATTAATTGACCATCCTTTCTCCAGAATCCTTGCCCTCCAGGAAAACATACAAGCTCCTCCGGATTTTGCCCCTGGTTTTTCTCTTTGGTCTCATCTTTCACCATCCCTATTCTACTACAGTGCTATGCTGTTCTGTGCTTACTTGCTCAGTCACCTCTTTGTGACCTCATGGACTGTAACCCACCAGGCTCCTCTATCCATGGAGATTCTCCAGGCAAGAATACTGGAGTGGGTTGCCGTGCCCTCCTCCAGGGGTTGTTCCCAACCCAGGGATCGAACCCAGGTCTCCCACATTGCAGGTGAATTCTTTACCATCTGAATTCTAGTGAATTTTAAATATATATTCACAGTCACACATTGTGATGTGCTTTCCACACCCTATCTACTCAAGCTTTTTGTCTCCTAGGTGTGCCCTTGACCATCTCTTTGCTTGGATAATTCTTTCCCATTACCCTAAAACCCACTTCATTACTCATGCCTTTTAATTTTCCACATTTTCAAAGCTTTGATATTCAGGTCTTTGCTGATCCTGGAGAGACTGCTCCTTGCAGGCTGGCCAATTCCCAGAGATGGTAAACAACTCACCTGGGAGAGTGTCTTTTATAGGCAAACCAACCAGTGCACAGCCCACAGCCAGGCTACCCCTTTATCAAGCTCTCAAACTTCAAACCACTATTTAGCAGTACTAAACATCCCTTGGGGCTTCCCTGGTGGCCTAGTGGTAAAAAATCTGCCTGTAATGTGGGAGACCCAGGTTTGTTCCATGGGTCAGGAAGATCCTCTGGAGAAGGGAAAGGCTTGGGATGAGATAACAATAAGGGATAGCCCTTATGCCCCAGAGCCTGTTGAAATTATTCAAACTAGCCAATCTTAAACCTACTTACCTTGCTTCACTAGTTCCTTCCTAAAACCACAATAAAGACAGCCATGCCTTCCCCTGGCTTCCTCTGCCTATTGACTCACCCTGGTGATTTCCTGTGGGGGATGAAGGGGGGCCTTCTCTTAGGAATTCTGAGTAACAAAGTATCTTTTCAGCGGTTACTACCTTCTTATCTGTGGCCTCACCTAACATGAATAACAATGAAACAGTTTAAAACACTTAACTCCATTATCATCCACAGTGGAAAACCTGCCCAAATCCCTTTGCTCTCCCTGGTGAACACATACAGTGTATCTCATCTGTGCTTTCATTGGCCATATAAATACCATCCTCTGGGCTCTTACTGCATTGATAATATGGCAAGCTTCACCACCAAACTCTCTGGCCGTAACTACATCTTGTATATATACTTATTGCCAAACTTTCAAGTAACACCTACAGAGAGTGTATAGCAAACTCTCCAGTTGAACTGAACTCAACTAGAAAACGAGCTCTGACTTCAGAAAACATCAATGTGAAGAACGATGCAGAGCAGCAAGCAGATGATTCCAGTTCATCCTGGGAAACTCAAAGATAGCAATAAACAGGGGCATTGCAGGAACTGAAGGATACACATGAGACCCTTGACCTGACAGGTAACAGTTTAAAAGGTTTCACTTTGTTTTTCTTGTTGTCTTTAAAAGTCAAAGTTTCTCCTGCTTTCAACAGCATTTGCACATTCGGTTCAGTTCAGTTGCTCAGTCGTGCCGACTCTTTGCGACCCCATGAACCGCAGCACGCCAGGCCTCCCTGTCCATCACCAACTCCTGGAGTCCATCCAAACCCATGTCCATTGTGTCAGTGATGCCATCCAACCATCTCATGCTCTGTCGTCCCCTTCTCCTCCTGCCCTCGATCTTTCCAAGCATCGGGGTCTTTTCAAATGAGGCAGCTCTTCACATCAGGTGGCCAAAGTATTGGAGTTTCAGCTTCAACATCAGTCCTTCCAATGAACACCCAGGACTGATCTCCTTTAGGATGGACTGGTTGGATCTCCTTGTAGTGCAAGGGACTCTCAAGAGTCTTCTCCAACACCACAGTTCAAAAGCATCAATTCTTTGGTGCTCAGCTTTCTTTATAGTCCAGTTCTCACATCCATACATGACAACAGGAAAAACCATAACCTTGACTAGATGGACCTTTGTTGACAAACTAATGTCTCTGCTTTTTAATATGCTGTCTAGGTTGGTCATAACTTTCCTTCCAAGGAGTAAGCGTCTTTTAATTTCATGGCTGCAGTGATTTTGGAGCCCATAAAAATAAAGTCAGCCCTTGTTTCCACTGTTTCCACATCTATTTTCTGTGGTAAATTTAAAGCACTAACAGAATGAAAAGAAATGGTCTCAAAATCAGTTAATTTGGAGCTCCTGACTATTGGGATGGATGACTTGGCATATTTACAAAGAAGAAAATTATTTTATCAATTAAATTAGCTGTCTTGGATTCCACCTTCTAAATGTGCTTTCACCACGCCCTGTCTCTATTCCCTCTGCTAGTGTCTTTGTCATGGCTAATGCTGGACTTTTACCTTCCTGGGGGCTTCTGAGGTGGCGCTAGTGGTGGAGAAATTGCCTGCCAGTGCAGGAGACATAAGAGGCAGGTTCAATCTCTGGGTCAGGAAGATCCCCTGCAGGAGGATGGCAACCCACTCCAGTATTCTTGCCTGAGAAATCCCATGGACAGAGGAGCCTGCAGGACGGTGGTGAGGCGGGCAGGGATGGGGGTGGGGGGTGGGTATAGGGGGGCACGGGGGCTACAGTCCATAGAATCACAAACAGTCAGACACAAATGAAGCAACTTAGCAAGCACGCATGCACATACAGCATACCTTCCTCCAGAATGAAAGACCAAGCAGTGATTAAATGTCCTGGTCTGCATTTTCAGGCCCTATTTGCCTACTTGATTAAATATTCAGCAGACACTATGGAGATATAGCCAGGCTATTGCCCCTTTCATCTTACCTCAACACTTTCCATCACAACTTTTTATCCAAGCTTGACAAACTGACTTACCAACATATCAATTTTAGGCATATAATCAAAGTCTGAGACTTAATAATTCACTCTACTCTCCAAATACATAGTCATTATGCCTTGAAAGCATGTTATACTGCATTGTAATTTTCCATAAAATTGCAAATGATGGTAAGCCATAAGCCATGACACCAATTTTGGTCAGAGCCAATACAAAAGTCTGGATGGAGCCAGAGTGCTTCAAACAAGTAATCTTAAATGAGGGAGGAACTTCTTGAAACCTAATTGGATTATCATCAGTTATATTTTAATGCTGAGCTGCCTCTAAAACCATATGCATGGTGGAATTTTTATTTGCATTATATTACTATTATTTATAATATATAAAACTATTACTGATATTGTTGGTACACAAATTTACTTTCTCAATCCTATTCAGGCCCTTTAGATAACATACTTATTGGGATGACCTTTCCAATAAAACCATTCACAAAAGGTAACTCTTAATGCGATCTCATTAATGTTGATTTTCCTTGGGGAGCTGGGGAAACTTGAAAGAAATACAAAAAGTCACAAGTTGAATTTCTGAATGAATTATTAAGTTCATTACATGGATTGTCATCCAAATTTCTTATCCAACAACAAGCTAACTTGAAATATTGAAAACAACTTAGGAACTTAGATGGAGGTGTATGTAGTTTAAAGATTCTGATGGCTTGACTGAGATTAGAGCAATGCTAAAAAACCTGCCTGCCTTACTACACTGTTGATGCTCTTCAGCATTGCTAATAATTGTAGAGATGAGGCTGTTTATCAGTTTGTTTGTTTGTCTCCTTGTTTGTTTTGGCTCTAAAATATAATTCAGGTGATAATATAATGACAGAACAAGTCCTAGTCCCCATTGCAATATTTTACCTTCAGTCTTGGTAACTCAGTTAACTCAGCCTCAGACTCTGAGAAGAATTCTGTCCTTTCTTCAGGAAGAATTTAATGTATCTGGGTTCCTTAATTCAAGTCACTCAGAATCAAGGCCGTCTGATGTTTAGTTGGGCTCTGAGATTATATTCCATTTTTCCCCCAGCTTTATTGAGATATAACTGACATATTGTATATATTTAAGGTGTACAATGTGTTGACTTTTTATTGCTTATATATTGCAAAATGATTACCACCATGGTATTAGCTAACACCTCCATCCCATCCAATAATTATGCTTTCTTTTTTTGTGGTGAGAACATTAAAGATGTACTAATGGTCCTACTTACAATTTCTTACAATGGTGCAAAAGCAACATGCATTCAGTAGAAACTATACTTTTAATTTTTTTTCCAAGACTAACATCATACAGTATAAACTCTCTTGTGATGCTGGGCAGCATCAGCAAACTGTATGTACCAGTCAGCCACACGATCACAAGGGTAAACAGCCAATATATTTATGGCCACTCTATATCTAGTCATCTTGCTTTTCACTTTCAGTGTAGTATTCAATGGGCTTCCCTGGTGGCTCAACAGTAAAGAATCCACTTGCGATGTAGGAGATAGAGAAAACTTGGGTTTGGTCTCTGGGTCAAGAAGATTATCTGGAAGAAGGAATGGCAGCTGATTCCAGTATTCTTGCCTGGAGAGTCCGATGCACCCTGGCAGGCTCCAGTCTATTGGGTCGCAAAGAGTCGGATACAACTAAAGCAGCTGAGCACGCATGCATGCATAATATTCAATAAATTACATTAGATATTCAACACTTTACTATAAGTAGGCTTTCTAGTAGGTTATTTTGTGCAACTGTATGCTGAAAGAAGTGTTCTGAGCATGTTTAAAGTAGGCTAGGGTAAGCCATGATATTCTATAGGTTAAGTGCATTAAATGCATATCTGTTCTGATGTTTGCTATTTCCTTCTTTCTACTAACTTTGAGCTTAGTTTGTTATTTTTTTTTTTTATTTTCTTGGGGTGTAAATGTAAGTTGTTTATTTGTAATCTTTCTTTTTTCTTAATATAAGCATTTATCACTGTAAAATTCCCTCTTAGATCTGCTTTTACAGAATCTTATATGTTTTAATGTGTTGTATTTCCATTTTTATTTGTTTCAAGATTCAAGATTTCATTTGATTCAAGATTTCCCTTTGATTTCTTCATGACTCATTGGTTGTTTGTATAACAAACAGTTTTTTTAAGTCATTCCTCTTCCACATGGCAGACAAGAGAATGCACTTCGCAAACCTCCAACTAAATGAACAGAATGGACCAAGGATCCCCTTTGCTGTGCTCAGAAATCATTACTACATTTGAGCCAAGACTTTGCTTTCCATAAACTGCTACAAGATTAGCTGGAACATAACAATGGATATCATTATTTCCAGTCTATGGAAAAGGAAACCAGGGCTTGGAGAACTTAAATACCTACCAAAGGAAATAAAGAAATTGGAAGAGCTGTTGATATATTTTCTATAAAATTTTAAAAGAGTGTTATTTCCATCAATTGTGGTGTTTGTAACTTCAAAGGCACTGTCTAATCCACATTCTTAGAAGGACAAGCTCTTCAGCACCTCAGTACTTCTTGGAAGGGTAATTAATTTTATCTTGTCTGGCCCCTCTCTAAGACTAGAATTGGTTCCTGAATGCCGGTGAAAATAAATGTTTTTCTTAGAATACAATGTGAAAAATTATCATTGGAATTTTTCAGTGGAGTAAGTCCTGCTCCTGTTTGCCATCAACCATTCCCTGACTTGCTTGATTGTGTGTTGTCTGTTTCTTTCAGTATGATTTTCAAGCCTGCTGGGACTTCACTCAACCAAGTGGTTACCCAACATCTGGCTCCATGGTCTCCAAATGTTAGGTTTCATATTCTTGGCTGTTCCTTCATCTAACACCAGCGTTTAGGTCCCACCCTGCATTCGATGACCGAGCATGAGACAGATGCCACTCAAGCGTAGTAATATTTCACCTATCTAAATGATGAGAACAAAGCTATAGGAAGCCAACAAGGAGTGGTCAAGCTCCTCAGAACCAGCAACTGCAGGAAGACACTCTACCTCTTAGGCTGAAGGGCAAAGAAAAAGGGAAAAATTCTAGACCCTCGTGAGGGTAACAGTCATTTTGTAACAGTTGAGTAGCTATATAATGAGACAGAAACTCTGACCTTCTGGTGAGCACAGCCACTGCCCACTTGAGCCCCAGAGGGAAGGAGCAAAGGAAATAAACACCCCAACCTCTCTCTATTCCTGCCTTCCTATCTTCTGATTGTGGAAGTTATGGGACAAGCGAGGTTGGCTAGAACAGCCAGTAGTAGTCATTTTCCTAGAACATAAAACAAGGTGGAGAGAAGGGTGCAGATTGGATCTGGAGGAAAGAAAGGAAGCATCTATCACACCTCCACATACCTGCTTTTTCCCTCAGGAAGTGTCTAGTTTACATTCAACGTTCTCCCCTATGAACTAGTGTGTTTCATGGCTCTGTAGAATTATTTTCAGATAGGTTCACCACAAGTTGTAGATATTTGCTAATTTGGGCCTTTTGACATCCCTTTCCTCTTGTTTTGATAGTAAAACCACCAGAACTCTTTTGAGGAGTCTTTGCATCCCAATTCCTATTTTATGTGGTACATGGCTGATTTAAACACCCCCAGTGACAGAGGTTGAGTCCATTTTTAAGCAGCAGCATCAGGCTAACCCAAAAGACAATATTTCAGTAGCAGCCAAGTCAAGTAAGTCAAAACAAATGAATTGACACCTGAAATTCTGGCCAGTTTTAAATTTCACCTCTCAAAAGATAAGTCATCTACTGTTTCTTAACTGTAACTGTAATTATCTCATTGTGTTATAAGATGTTATAGAGCTATTTCCCTTCTAAGATTGTAAAGCCAGAGAACACAACTGTTCTTCTTTATATCCCTAATATCTAGCACAATCTCTGACATTCAGTTAACACTTGTTGGACTAAATGGGAGAAATAACACAAAAGGATAAACATCCTGGCACAATACTATCCATATGATGATTGATCCTCATAGAGATTTTGTCACTACATGCCAGCCTGTGTGTCTACCTAGTGTCAAGAGTCAGAGTAAGAGGCATAGCAAAAAGAATAAAGGATAGATGATGATAAAGAGAGATTAGGAAATAAGTTTTTAGCTTTGTATGTATAGAGAAATGACTGAAAACCAGATATCTTGGTAAAAATTGAAATGTTCCTACATTGTATTTACCATATAAAGTGAAGTGAAGTGGAAGTCGCTCAGTCGTGTCCGACTCTTTGCGATCCCATGGACTATGCAGTCTATGGAATTCTGCAGGCTGGAATACTGGAGTGAGTAGCCTTAACCTTCTCCAGGGGATCTTTCCAACCCAGGAATCGAACTGGGGTCTCCTGCATTGCAGGTGGATTCTTTACCAACTGAGCTATCGCTACAAAATTGGCAGTAGAGAATGCACAAGATTAAGGAACTAAAAAGGTTAAATAGGGAAGAGTCATGTTTCTGATAGGAGAATAAGAAGATCCACCAATACCTAGAACACTTCTATTGTTTTCCAACATATAGCCCTGGTCTACCTAGGTGGCCATTCCCATACTTTTATTCTGATCTTTTTTTTTTTTTTCAAAGTCTGGAATGTGCCCCTGCTTCTTTGTACCACATCCCTCAAGGCCAAATTCAAATTACACTCCCTCCCAGAATCCATCTTACCTACTACGACTCATATTATTAATACTGTAGAGAAAACACAGAAAAAGAGGGAGTCTCCAAAAACAATTGTCCAAGAGATCACCATGGAGGTTAGAAGAGATAAAATGGTCAGTCAACTAACTTCAAAGCAGATTCACTTTTGTCTATTTGTTTGAGCCTCAATAGAAGATGACTCTATATCACTCAATATTCTTCTGCTTTGTCATATTAATGTTCCACCTGCATAATATTTTTCATCCTCTCAAAATTATAAAGGTTATGTGGGAGGAAGGAAAATAGCAAGCATGAGTTAAAATTCTCTCACCCTCCCCCTTCCCTACCACAGCACCTAGCAAGCCCAGGATTAGGTGTTTAATAGATATGTGATCATTTTGATCAATCAAAATGACATTATATGAAGAGCAGTCACTTTTTATCATGAAATTGCCTTCAAATGATTGGAATGTGTTTCAAGCAGCTTCATTTCTCTTAGGAAGCTAATATCCATAAATGTATCCATGTATATCTTTAGACTGCATTAAAATTTGCTGGTTGAGCAAATATATATATTTGCTCCATATATATGGAGCAAATATATACAGAGAGAAAACATTTATATTTATATATGTATATGTATACATATATATCTATCTGCCACCTTGCCTCCTCTTAATTCCTAAAAATGACAAATCATATTTCAAAAATAATAAATCTACATTATGGAATATAAGATATTAAAAAGACAAGATCACGTTGACAGACGAAGTATAGCTGAAAGGACATGCAAAAAGAAATTGCTGAAAATGTAAGTGGTGGGTCCTAGTCACGAGAGCCTTGGTTATGATGCCACAACAAACAATTCCAAAAATGTGTTTACTTAACACACAAGCCTCATTCTCTCTTATGTTACATATCACCAGGGGATTGGTGTGGGGTCAATTACACAAATCACTTGAGCATCCAGGCTCAGGGAGGTCCATTCCTTTTCAGAAAGAATATCATTTATAACGTGCAGACAGCAGAGTGCTTGGCGTGGACCCATGAAATCCTTGCATCTAGAATCAGTAGTAATTTGCAGAATCCCTCTTGCTGAGGCTGCTGATTGGGCTACAACTACAGTACCTGCTGGGCTTCCCAAGTGGCTCAGTGGTAAAGAATTCACCTGCCAATGCAGGGACTCGGGTTCAATTCCTGGGTTGGGAAGATCCCCTGGAGAAGGATATGGCAACCCACTCCATTTTCTTGCTTGGGAAATCCCATGGACAGAGGAGTCTGGTGGGCTACAGGCCATGGGGTCACAAAAGAGTCGGACACGACTTTGCAGCTAAACAATAACAGTTGCTGGAACAGCAAGAGGAAAAGGCCAGCCAACTGCCTCAGGCTGTAATGGTTCTATATCACCTCCCAGTCACCTCCAATTGACCCAAGTATCCATGCGGCCCTCTCCAACATCACTGAGAAATACAGAAGAGAAAATTGAGTACTTGCTGAATATTATTCTCTGCCACCCCTGGAGAAGGAAATGGCAACCCACTCCTGTATCCTTGCCTAGAGAATTCCATGGACAGAGGAGCCTGGCAGGCTACAGTCCATGGGGTCATACACAGTCAGACATGATTGAGCAACTAAGCACACACACATATTCTCTGCCACTTAATGTAAAAATCTTTCCTTAGTCTTCAAATGATACTGTATGACTTGATTTCAGGAAAATGGTAGATAGACCCTAATCTGTAAAAGACTCCTAGAGAAAGAAGAACCAAGGAGATAAGAATTGTTGACAAGGAACCATGCCTCCATCTTGCATATATTACCTAAGGTACTTCTTTTCCATCACTTCTTTCCTGTTTTTCTAGTACCTAAGTGCTGCATGCTAAGTCACCTCAGTCCTGTCCGACTCTTTGCAACACCATGGACTGTCACCCATCAAGCTCTTCTGTCTATGGGATTCTCCAGGCAAGAATATTGAAGTGGGTCACCATGCCCTCCTCCAGGGAATCTTCCTGACCCAAGGACTGAACCCATGTCTCTTATGTCTCCTGTATTGGCAGATGGTTCTTTATCACTAGTGCCACCTGGGAAGCCCTTATTTAGTACATCTCCTCCTTTTTAAAGACTAAGATATTGGAGTTTAATTTTCTCCTTAAAATCAAGGAGGAGTCAATCCCATTCTTGAATGAAGATTCTTTAAAGGTCTAGTGGATAGAATATCTACTAAATATTCCTAAATTTCTTCTAAATGTATTCATCCAGACTTTCAGTCATAAAGTAGTATGGAGTACTTCTTTTTAAAAAATTTTAATTGGAGGATAATTGCTTTACAATATTGTGTTAGTTTCTGCCATATATCAGCATGAATCAGCCATAGGCCTACATATGGCCCCTCCCTCTTGAACCTCCCTCCCACCTCCCACCCCATCCCATCCCTTTAGTTTTTCACAGAGCACCTGATTTGAGCTCCTTGCATCATACGGCAAATTCCCTCAGGCTATCTGCTTACGTAAGGTAATGTATACATTTCAATGTTAACTCTTTCAACTTGTTCCTCCCTCTCCTTCCCCTGACTGTGTGCACAAGTCTGTTCTCTATGTCTGCAACTCCACTGTTTTTCTGCAAATAGATTCATCAGTACCATCATTCTAGACTCCATATATATGTGTACAAATATGTATACAATATTTGTTTTTCTCTTTCTGACTTACTTCACTCTGTGTAATAGTCTCTAAGTTTGTCCACCTTGAAGTACCTTCTATGCATCACACAATGTGCTAGGTTCTCTATCTCTGAATGCACAAAATCAAATCAAACCTGGGTTCTGCACAAAGCAGAAGCCACAGAGAAACACATGGAGTTAAGTCTCTGGGGCATTATTGCAGAATCTTCCAGAGTTTAGCGATGAAGGAAGAGGATTCGTTCTGTAAGTGAACATGCCAGAAAGGTTTAGAAGGGCTTCGCAGTGCATTGAAAGAAACTTGAAAGGTCCAGTTTAGATGCAATTACTAGCATTAGGAAAATGTTCTATTATTTTTTCAATCTTTCCTCACCACAGTTACTTCTTGTTTTTCAATTCATCTTCCCATTTACTTGCTTGGCAGAAGTGGCAGGAACCCACAGGGATGCCACCTTTCTCAGCTTCCAAATCATTCAGCTCTGCCTTTCCCAGCTGTTGTGCTGAATTTAAGTCTGAAAAACCAACCTGGAGGCACAGGAAGCTGACTGCTCCTTTCCCACTTGATGGTCGAGTCAGCTTTTAAAATAATGCTTCCCATATTTGTTATTCTCCTTCTTTAGCACCATTGCCAGCTGTACTTTCCACTTCACATGAATTTTGGTCTATTCTAATTTTCCACTCCTCTGATTCTAATCCCATGGTTACAAATGGAATCCCAGGCTGCACTAATATCTCTTACTTGCTGGCACTGAAAAGATCAATATTTCAAAATGCCATATGTTTTATAGATCAGCCATGGCATGCATACAAATAAGTGAGATCTGGACCATTACAAGTATCTGTAAGTTACAAAAACAACTGTCCAAAAAAGGCAAGTTATCCCTTGTGGCTACATATCCAAAGGTCATCTTGATGGCTGACCAGGATGCCAACTCTTCATGTGTCTTTCGCCATATCTGGGAGTTTGAAGGAGAAAAGCATCACCAAAAATGCCAACAGCATGCTGAGTAATTTGACACTGAATGAACGCATTGGAAATTAGGCATCCCCAGGGTTCAGCCTGAGGCTCTATCCAGTGGCAGCACTTGGTTCCTGAAAGTCTTACTTGTACTCATTCTTTCACCTCATTCATTCAGCAAATACTCATTAAGCACCTATACCTCATGGTCTGAACTATGTTCCATGGATAAAAGGACAAATAAATCTCTTCTCAAGAGGCTCTTGCTCCACAAGAAGAAATATGTATATAGGTAATTAAGTGCAATAGGCACAAAGAGAGAGGAAAACTCTCAGTTTCAAGGAGCCCAGGAGTCTTCCAAGAGGAAGTGATGCTTGAGCTAAGTGTTGAACAATTTCAACACTTTCAACAATTTTACAGGTCAACAATTTCAGAATGCATCTGGTAGAAAGAATGACCCATGTCAGAAACTGCAACTGGTTCAATATGACCAAGCAATTCATGACAATGGACATGTGAGACATAGAAAGAAAAAATAATAAATCATCTTTGTTTCAAAAATATTAGAGTTCTTCGGGATGGTTAGGGACAGGATCTAGCAGGTATGGATGATCCATTGGGTATGTCCATGGATGCTTCCACCCAACATTATTCAATTTTATCCTTCCAATAGTCCTCAAGGTACATTTAGTAAAGGCACTCTCTATTTTGCAGATAGGGAAAGGAGGACACAGAGAGATTCAATATCTTGCCTTGGATCTTCACATAGTAGATTATTAAATTAGACTACAAGCCATGGGCTCAAAAGTTTACATAATAGGTGAATGATGTTTGGAGCCAGACCAAGAGACATAAATTCTTAGATATAGAAATCTGATGAAAGCAAAAATCAGTGTTCATAGAGTCAAATTTAAGATTGATATAGCAGATAAAATACAAAACTGAAATATGGGATAGAAATTCACCAGGGAGAGAAGAATAAGCACATCTTTACAGGGAGAAAATAAATAGATTCTTAGAAGTCAAAGTCATTAATGTGTGGTCAGAGTTAGCTCTCTTGAGGTACACTGGCCTCATCAAAACACTTTGCAGGGTTGGACAAATATTTGCAGAATGCCTATGAGATACAAAACCGTATATCTTGATTTTAGAAACCTTCTCTAATTTACCCTCATAACAACTTAATAAGCTTCCCTATTATCTCATCCATGAATTGGGAGTGAATCCAGGTTGAAAGATAAAACACATGTCACACGTATACATATCACCGTGTTCAGAAGAGTAGAGAGACCATTAACTCATATCACCTTCATTTTATAGGTAAAGAAACTCGAGTTTGAGAGAGACTGGATCCCTTGCCTTCAGTCATGTAGCTAGAGGAGACAGAGAGCATATTTTAAGCCAGGTATGTCTGTTTCATTTTTTCACAGCCTTTCAAGTCATACCAACTCCTTCCGTTAGTGTTAAACTGAGGCAGAACTGTTTAATAGATATGTGAGTACTCAGTGAAATGAGAATACTAAAACTCTATTGTTTGATTATTTCCCTCACCATAATATATCTCCATTTCAGGACCTCGGGGCTTCCTGAAATCCTGACCAGTTCTGATTCTTTAAAATTATAGATTGATAGATGATAGGTAGATAGACAGATAGATACATGGATTATTAGACATTTCTACTTCAATATGATTTACTGCCATGCCTGACTTCTTCTGGATTCTTTGTATCCTAAAGCTTTTCTCTTTGTATAATTAACAAGTATACACTTTTAGATAATTTCAGGAACCACTGAACAGGTGAGGCATCAGAAAGTCCCTGAAGTCATCACAATCTTACTACATCCTTTGATTTAGCAAAAACCAAACCATATGCAAATATCAAAAGACTGTAAAATCATCAGGCTCCACAGAAGTCCCAAAGTAATAAAATGAGCCCATTTCAAGGCAAGAAGAATGACCCCTATTAAAAAAGAGTTTTAAAAATTAAGTACAGTAATACGGCTTTAGTCTGTCAGAGCAGCAGTCAAATGAAAATATATTTAAAGAGTGGTTCTGGCCCCTGTGGGAGGTATACCTGGGAGAGCCATCATCTCTCTAATAACTTTGCTGTGTTTCTTCACCACATAATTGAAAATTGTTTAATGAGCAGTTTCCCTCAGAGAAGATACCAGATTCTCAGAAGCAGTTGCCATGAGAGATACTCTTTAAAGCCTGATGAAATTATCTTTATTCTTTTACATTTCTTCCTAGAGCAGTTGAAATCGTGGTGATTTCTTCTTTTTTCCTTTTAGAAATATGTTTTCTGCTTATAAAAATAGTAAACGTTCATGGTATAAAATGTAAAATTAAGCAGTCTAAAGAACAATCGAGATCAATGTGATTCTATTGTACAAACACCGAAGGTAACTAAATATTAGGGTTTTCTGACTTTCTAAACTTGAATTCCTACATGATTTTTGTATGAGTAAAAGCAAACAAAAATACATCAATTACATTTGGATCCTGCCTCAATTTTTTTAGCCCAGTTTTTAAAAATTGTATCATTCTCTCATATTAATCATACTCTTCTTGTAAGCCAGAAAGTAGTCACCTAGATATTTCAATTTTCTCCAGTGTGCAGTGATCTTTTTTCCATTCACACCTAACACTTCCCCCCATTCATAACTCTTGTGTCCTTAGGCAGCTACTGTCCATTTTCAGCCTACTTTGTGCCATGCTGGTGTCACCTCTCTTCCTTCAGCATAACCTGTGATTACATATGTTGGCATGAATGTCAGACACCCAAGAATCAATTCACACGTCCAATTACTGGCTCTGTGATTTGGGGTAAATCACTTAAGCTTTCAAGGCCTCCATATTTTTTATCCACAAAATGGAAGATTTAAAGATAAACCACTTGAATTTAAAGATAAATATTTAAAGATAAATCACCTAAAGGGCATACCACAGACATAGGTATGGAGCAGATCACTGGTTCACATTAGCTTAAATGGTAGTTAATATTGAAGAAAAGTAGTGGGAAATGTTACACTGAGAGAGGTAGTTATGATAAAGTTTCTTCAAAAACAGCTAACATAAACTTTTTACTGGTTATCTTTTCAAATAATAGCACAGTTTGGCTTTTAATAATTTCAAAAGTTCTGCTGAAATTTCCCATCATAAATTGCCTCCCTCCTCTTTCTACTGACAACTTGATTTTCTTTTTACTTATTTTACTTATTTTATTTCTTTATACTTTTTGCTCTTTTCGTTTGCTGGGGGTTTAATGTATTTCTTATTGATTTACATCTATTGTTTTTGAAATATACATATTTTATATCCCTTTAGGTTAGTCAAATATTCTTAAAATTCCACTTTTATTCCTATACTGATGTTTTCCCTGGAGTAGGAAATGGCAACCCACTCTAGTATTCTTGCCTGGAAACTTACATGAACAGAGGAGCTTGGTGGACTACTGTCCATGGGGGTCACAAAGAGTTGGACAGGACTGAGCGACTGAGAAAGGAGAAAAGGAAAGATATGCCCATTTAAATGCAGAGTTTTAAAGAATAGCAAGGAGAGATAAGAAATCCTTCTTCAGTGATCAATGCAAAGAAATCTCTTCAAGAAAATTAGAGATACTAAGGGAACATTTCATGCAAAGATGGGCACAATAAAGAACAGAAATGGTATGGATCTAACAGAAGCTGAAGATATTAAGAAGAGGTGGCAAGAATACACAGAATAACTATACAAAAAAGATCTTCATGACCCAGATAACCACAATGGTGTGATCACTCATCTAGAGCCAAACATCCTGGAATGCGAAGTCAAGTGGCCCTTAGCATCACTACCAACAAAGCTAGTGAAGGTGATGGAATTCCAGTTGAGCTATTTCAAATCCTAAAATATGATGTTGTGAAAGTGCTGCACTCAATATGCCAGCAAATTTGGAAAACTCAGCAGTGGCCACAGGACTGGAAAAGGTCAGTTTTCATTACAATCACAAAGAAATGCAATGGTAAAGAATGCTCAAACTACCACACAATTGCACTCATCTCACATACTAGTAAAGTAATGCTCAAAATTCTCCAAGCCAAGCTTCAACAGTAAATCAGCTGTGAAATTCCAGATGTTCAAACTGGATTTAGAAAAGGCAGAGGAACCAGAGATCAAATTGCCAACATCCATTGGATCATTGAAAAAGCAAGAGTTCCAGAAAAACATCTCTTTCTGCTTTATTGACTATACCAAAGCCCTTGACTGTGTCGATCACAACAGACTGTGGAAAATTCTTAAAGAGACGGGAATATCAGACCACTTGACCTGTATCTTGAGAAACCTGTATGCAGGTCAGGAAGCAACAGTTAGAACTGGACATGGAACAACAGACTGGTTCCAAATCGGGAAAGGAATACTTCAAGGCTGTATATTATCACGCTGCTTCTTTAACTTCTATGCAGAGTTCATCATGCAAAATGCTGGACTGGATGAAGTACAAGCTGGAATCAAGATTGCCAGGAGAGAAATATCAATAACCTCAGATATTCAGATGACACCACCCTTATGGCAGAAAGTGAAGAAGAACTAAGAGCCTCTTGATGAAAGTGAGAGAGAAGAGTGAAAAAGTTGGCTTAACGCTCAACATTCAGAAAACTAAGAGCATGGCATCTGGTCACATCACTTCATGGCAAATAGATGGGGAAACAGTGGGAACAGTAGCTGACTTTATTTTGGGGGCTCCAAAATCACTGCAGATGGTGACTGCAGCCATGAAATTAAAAGACGCTTGCTCCTTGGAAGGAAAGTTATGACCAGCCTAGAGAGCATATTAAAAATCAGAGACATTACTTTGCCAACAAAGGTCCATCTAGTCAAGGTTATGGTTTTTCCAGTGGTCATGTATGGATGTGAGAGTTGGACTGTGAAGAAAGCTGAGTGCCAAAGAAGTGATGCTTTTGAACTGTGGTGTTGGAGAAGACTCTTGAGAGTCCCTTGGACTGCAAGGACATCCAACTAGTCCATCCTGAAGGAGATCAGTCCTGGGTGTTCATTGGTAGGACTGATGTTGAAGCTGAAACACCAATACTTTGACCTCTTCATGAAAAGAATTGACTCATTGGAAAAGACCCTGATGCTGGGAAAGATTGGGAGCAGGAGGAGAAGGGGACGACAGAGGATGAGATAGCTGGATGGCATCACCGACTTGATGGACATGAGTTTGGGTAAACTCCGGGAATTGGTGATGGACAGGGAGGCCTGGCATGCTGTGATTCATGGGGTCGCAAAGAGTTGGACCCGACTGAGTGACTGGACTGAACTGAACTGCAGGCTTCCCACGAGACTGTGGGTAAAGAATTTGCCTGCAATGCAGGAGCTGCAGGTTTGATATCCAAGTCAGGAAGATCCCCTGGACGAGGGCACTACAACGAACTCCAGTATTCTTGCCTGGAGAATCCCAGGACAGAGGAGCCTGTCTGGCTATAGTCCCTAAGGTCACAAAATGTCAGACATGACAAACAACTGAGCACACATCCTAAGGCTTAGGCATGGAGAAGGGTCAGAAGAGGCAAACATGAGAGAACTTACAGAGGTCTAGCGAGCTTCTGTTATCTGTTTGCATATCAAGCAAAGCACAGCACAGCAAACAAGGCTTCCATAAACAGGAATCTAATTTTGTGTTTTTTAAGATTAACATAGTTTCAAAAATTTTCATTCAAAGAAATTTTAATTTCTACTTAAAACGATTATTGGTAAAGTTACATGAGCAAATAACACCCTCTGGCTTAGACATTCTGAGCAGAACTGTTTTCCTCATCTACTTTCAATACATGGCCAATAGTAGATCAGGAGAACCGATAACACTGTTTGTATGCTCAAATTCTTGCAACAACTCTCTCTGAGAACAAAGTCCAAAGTCAGCCTGGTGTTTCACTCTCCTTAAACATTCCTCCTTTTTAAGTGCTTTGAAATAACCTTAATAACAAGAGTAACAACTATATTCTAGGCATCCTGTTTGGATTTAAAGGCCACATTTAAAAGCCCTTTTCCTGTTTCTCTATGCTCCCAGACCTTCCTGCACAGGTGTGTTTTTTGTGTATAAACAATATCACACAAAATGTCTAGCCATGACTGGATTAATTAGGGGCCACAAAGTTCCAAGGCAATTTACATGAGAATCTTAGCGCTGTCTTGAAATCAAAGTCACTTGTTCGCATTTAACAAGCTGTGCAGTGAAAGAAATGTGATGAAATTTGGCGCAGAATTTGGAATAGAATGTTTTTTTCACCCAAATGATCACTAGATGCAGTAAAATCAGAAAACTCTTTTTTTTGTAAGACAAAGTAATGGGAGATTTGTTGTATTTCAGCCTAATGTTAATTTTCTGACCCAAAATGACCAAATCACTTTTCAGGAGTAATGAAATTGTTCAGTGGAATTTTTTTATGCTGGGAAATGAAATTAATGTGCAGTCCAAGAATAAAACGGACTTTCTGTAAATATAGAAAATTGGTTCACTCTAAAGGGATATTTTTAAGAAGATAAAATGACAGCAACCCAAGACAGTTTTTAAATGCCACAGTGTAATTAATCTGAGAACTTTTTCTTTTTAAAAATGTCGTCTTGAGAAAATTTGGATTAGATACCCACAATTATATTTTTGTATGTTTTTCTTTACGTTTACTTGTACACCCTGAATGGAAAGAATCGATGTTCATTTGTTCCCTAATCCCATGAGTAATTCCCAAACAATCAAATACTACCATTCTTGTCTTGTAAATATGAGCCAAAAAAGACCAGTTTGCACCCAAAGTAATTTTTCAGGAAATTTTTACTTATTTGTAAGACTGTGTGAACTAAGATTCTGTTTCCACCTACTCTAAAATCTAGAGGCAGTGGCTTCAGTATTGACCTAGACCTCCAGGTATGGTATTGACCCCTTCTCTTCTGATACTTAGGCATCCTCTTTTTTTCTAAGCACCTCTGTACCAACTTCTTTGGCTTTTAACTTCTTCCGTTTCTTCTTGTAGAACGTATTCCCATCAAGGGTACCATTGAGTCCAGTTTTGCTATAATAAATGTAATTGCTGATTCTCCATTTTCCATACACATTTGACTCAGTGGATCACTCCTTCCTTTTTAATAGTCTGCTTGTTTGACTACGGTATTGTCCTTTTCTTTCTTTCTTTTTTTTTTCTTTTTATCCATTGCTTCTAGATCTTCTTTTATAGATCCACCACATTTCCTTGACTCCGTCTTGGACATCTTCTCTCTTCTAGATTCACTTCCTTCATGATCTCATCAATCTTATGACATTAAAACCCATCAATACACTGATGTCTCCCCAAATGATAAGTCTCAGCCATGGATCCTTCACCTGAACTTCTGTCTCCAGGTGTCTGCTTAAACATCCATACTTGAGCGTCTAATCAATACACTAAAATGAATGTGTTCCAGGCAGAACTCTTCCTCAACTCCTCCAGTTCCGTGTGGGAACCTCCAGTATTCCTGTTGCTCCTGCTGTCCATGACCTCTCTGTTACTCTCACACTCCACATCAAATCTATCAGGAGCCTATACTGTCATTGAAATGTATCTGACATCTTATTACCTCCACTGCTACCAACTTGTAACAAGCCAACATCATCCCTGACATGGATTATTGAAATGCCTTCCAAGTTGTCTTCTTGCTTCTGTCTTTGTCAACTCTTCCATGCCTATTACCCAAACTTTTAGTTTATTCTTGAGATTGAAATCGAGCTAGTCTCATTAAAGTATAAGTTATATCATATCACTTTATTTCTTATACATCTTCTGTAACTTTTTTTGTGAAAACTAAAATCACTTACAATGGCCTAAAGGATCAGACATAATATTTAGACATGCTCCACTCATTTCACAGAGTTCAGTTCAGTTCAGTCACTCAGTCGTGTCTGACTCTTTGCAACCCCATGGATTGCAGCATGCCCGGCTTCCCTGTCTATCACCACCTTCTAGAGTTTACTCAAACTCATGTTCATTGAGTCAGTGATGCCATCCAACCATCTCATCTTCTGCCACCTTCTCCTCCCACCTTCAATCTTTCCCAGCATCAGGGTCTTTTCAAATGAGTCAGTTCTTCACATCAGTTGGCCAAAGTATTGGAGTTTCAGCTTCAGAATCGGTCCCTCCAATGAATATTCAGGACTGATTTCCTTTAGGATGGACTGGTTGGATCTCCTTGCAGTCCAAGGGACTCTCAAGAGTTCAAAAGCATCATCAGTTCTTCAGTGCTCAAATTTATTTATAGTCCAGCTGTCACACCCATACATGACTACTGGAAAAACCATAGCTTTGATTAGTTGGACCTTTGTTGGCAAAGTAATGTCTCTGCCTTTTAGTATGCTGTCTAGTATGCATTACTTTGCTGGCGTATGAGATGAGTGCAATTGTGTGGTAGTTTGAGCATTCGTTGGCATTGCCTTTCTTTGGGATTGGAATGAAAACTGATCTTTTCCAGTCCTGTGGCCTCTGCTGAGTTTTCCAAATTTGCTGGCATATTGAGTGTAGCCCTTTCACAGCATCATCTTTTAGGATTTGAAATAGCTCAACTGTAATTCCATCACCTCCACTAGCTTTGTTGGTAGTGATATTTCCTAAGGCCTACTTGACTTCACATTCTAGGACATCTGTCTCCAGGTGAGTGATCACACCACTGTGGTTATCTGGGTCATGAAGATCATTTTTTGTATAGTTCTTCTGTAGATTCTTGCCATCTCTTTGTAATATCTTCTGCTTCTGTTAGGTCCATACAATTTCTGTCCTTTATTGTGCCCATATTTGCATTAAATGTTCCCTTGGTATCTTTAATTTTCTTGAAGAAATCCCTAGTCTTTCCCATTCTATTGTTTTCCTCTATTTCTTTGCATTGACCCCTGAGGAAGGCTTTCTTATCTCTCTTTGCTATTCTTTGGAACTCTGCATTCAAATAGGTATCTCTTTCCTTTTCTCCTTTGTCTTTTGCATCTTTTCTTTTCTCAGCTATTTGTAAGGTCTCCTTGGACAACCATTTTGCCTTTTTGTATTTTTTGGGGGAGGATGGTCTTGATCACTGCCTCCTGTACAATATCACTAACCTCTGTCCATAGTTCATCAGGCGCTTTGTCTATCAGATCTAATCCCTTCAATCTATTTGTCAATTCCACTGTATAGTTGTAAGGGATTTGATTTAGGTCATACCTGAATGGTTTAGTGGTTTTCCCTACTTTCTTTAATTTAAGTCTGAATTTCGCAGTAAGGATTTCATGATCTGAGCCACAGTCAGCTCCCAGTCTTGTTTTTGCTGACTGTATAGATCTTCTCCATCTTTGGCTGCAAATAATATAATCAATTTGATTTCAGTATTGACCATCTGATGATGTCCATGTGTAGAGTCTTCTCTTGTGATATTGGAAGAGGGTGTTTGCTATGACCAGTACGCTCTCTTGGCAAAACTCTGTTAGCCAAACTCTGGAGAAGGGAATGGTAAACCACTTCAGTATTCTTGCCTTGAGAACCCCACGAACAGTATGAAAAGGCAAAAAGATAGGAGAGTGAAAGATGAACTCCCCAGGTTGGTAGGTGTCTAATATGCTACTGGAGATCAGTGGAGAAATAGCTCCAGAAAGAAGGAAGAGATGTTGCCAAAGGAAAAACAACATTCAGTTGTGGATGTGACTGGTGATGGAAGAAAAGTCTGATGCTGTAAAGAGCAATATTGCACAGGAACCTGGAATGTTAGGTCCATGAATCAAGGCAAATTGGGAGTGGTGAAACAGGAGACGGCAAGAGTGAACATTGACATTTTAGGAATCAGTGAGCTAAAATGGACTAGAAAGGGTGAATTTAACTCAGATGACTATTATATCTACTACTATGGGCAAGAATCCCTTAGAAGAAATGGAGTAGCCCTCATAGTCAACAAAAGAGTCCGAAAAGCAGTACTTGGATGCAATCTCAAAAATGACAGAATGATCTCTGTTCATTTCCAAACCATTCAATATCCCAGTAATCCAAGTCTATGTCCTGACCAGTAATGCTGAAGAAGCTGAAGTTGAACCGTTTTGTGAAGACCTTCTAGAGCTGGAACCAAAAAAAGATGTCCTTTTCAGTATAGGGGACTGGAATGCAAAAATAGGAATTCAGGAGATACCTGGAATAACAGGCAAATTTGGCCTTGGATTTGATATAACTCCCATCTCAAACCCTCCATGTGTGCACACCAGCTGCCTCTCTGTTCTTCAAGCCTGTGTGTTCCACTCTTCCAAGAACCCTTGCGCTTGCCATCTTTTCTCCTGGGTCCTTCCTACTGGCTATTTCCACACCATATTTCTCTCTCTCTCTTGCCTCCCTCTTGTCTTTCTCAAATATCACCTTCTTTCTGTGATCCCTCACTTACTATTCTTTTAGAATGAGAATCTTTCCAGCACTACTTATTTAGTTATACAATAAAATAGTAAAATATTAATTTCAACACAAACGTTTAGATTAGTAAACATAGAATTAAATCCAGGAAACTAAAGTCTGGAGAAAAAAAAATAGAGAGCGAGAGAAAGGAAGAGAGAAGAGGGAGAGAGACAACACAGCTATGTGAGTCAGAAAGTCCTCAGGACTTGACTTCTGACCATCCTGACAACCAAAATAAAAATGGTAACAGAATCATTTGAGTGGCTTCTCAGTGCCCATAGAGATAAATCATGACAGTTCATAAGAGGAGGCAAAATTTTACCCACCACTTAGCTCCGAAAGAAATTTCTTACATGAAACTTCTTCGAAGGAATTCAAGCAAAGTTGGGGGTGGTGAAAATTACTATATTGCAATATGGAACGCAAGTGTGAACCTCAGAAAGCACTTTTTCTTGTTGCTTCAATGAAAGTATAGGGTATAATACCAAAGTACAACTAAGCGAAATTCATTTCACTGAGGAGAAAATAGTGTTCTTTGCAATGCTTCTTTTCCATCCCCCTAGACTCCCAGCCCAAAGCTCATCCAGGAAAATAATGAGTACAGAGTGTCCCCTAAGCATTTCACTGTCCAAAGGACCTTTTCAATTCCTGCCAGTTCCCTCAGGCCTATTCAGTGTCCAGCACTTTAGTTTTGTTATTTATTTAACCTCATTAAGCAACAGGTACTCAGAAAATATTATGTCAGTATTTCTGAACTTATTTTCAAATAGAAAAACTTTTGATGTTTTCTTGTGTTTTGCTTATTATGTTGAGAAAAAAGAAAGACCTGATTTACCTCTCTGGTAACCTGAGTTACCAGAGAGAGAGAGTGTGATTATCATGAAGATACACAGACTGAACAAAACTGGAGCTGGGGGCAGGGAGGGAGGCACTGTCCCTCTCACACATCACTCTCTCCATTCCCAGCCTCTCTCTCTGGCTTCTCTGCATATCTGCTCCTTCTCCTTCATCTTTACAGATGTCCTCATCCATCCTCTATTCAATACTTCATCTGTTTCCTCAAACAGCATGTGGAGTTTGAGCTAGGGTCTCAGCAGAGCTTTCTGGCATCCTGCAAATGGTCACTGTCTCAGTATTTCTTGACTCAAAGTCACAGGAAACAGTTACCTATTTGAACCAGAATTTATAGGTCATTTATTTCTCGTATCTGGCTTTGGCCCATTTTTGGTTCAGCTGTAACCAGTAGGATTAGAAATAGAGACATACGCTTCAAAGTCTTCTTATATGCCAAAAAGATATTCTTTTTTCATAAACTTTTTATTTTATATTGGAGTATAAGCAATTTACAATATTGTGATAATTTCAGATGCACAGCAAAGTGAATAAGTCATGCATATGCATGTATTCATTTTTCCCCAAACTCCACTCCCATCCAGGCTGCCACATAACATTAAAAGAGTTCCGTGTGCTATACAGTAGGTCCTGGTTGTTTATCCATTTTTATTACAATAGTGTGTACATGTTGACCTCGAACTCCCTCACTATCCCCTCCCCCCACCATTCCCCCCGTAACCATAAGATTGTTTTCTATGTCTGTGAGTCTGTTTCTGTTTTGCCAATAAGTTAATTTGTATCACTTTTTTAGATTCCACATGTAAGTGTTATATTATTTTGTCTTTCTCATTCTGACTTACTTCAGGTAGCACGGTAATCTATAGGTCCATCCATGTTGCTACAAATGGCACTATTTCATTCTTTTTTATGGCTGAGTAATGAGATAAAATTGCCAACATCTGCTGGATCATCGAAAAAGCAAGAGAGTTCCAGAAAAATATCTATTTCTGCTTTATTGACTATGCCAAAGCCTTTGGCTGTGTGGATCACAATAAATTATGGAAAATTCTGAAAGAGATGGGAATACCAGACCACCTGACCTGCCTCTTGAGAAATCTGTATGCAGGTCAAGAGACAACAGTTAGAACCGGACATGGAACAAAAGACTGGCTTCAAATAGGGAAAGGAGTGCATCAAGGCTGTATATTGTCACCCTTCTTATTTAACTTATATGCAGAGCACATCATGAGAAATGCTGGGCTGGAAGAAGCACAAGCTAGAATCAAGATTGCCAGGAGAAATATTAATAACTTCAGATAATCAGATGATACCACCCTTATGGCCGAAAGTGAAGAAGAACTAAACAGTCTCTTGATGAAAGTGAAAGAAGAGAGTCTAAAAGTTGGCTTAAAGCTCAACATTCAGAAAACTAAGATCATGGCATCCAGCCCCATCTCTTCATGGCAAATAGGTGGGGAAACAGTGGAAACAGTGGCAGACTTTATTTTTGGGGGCTCCAAAATCACTGCAGATGGTGATTGCAGCCATGACATTAAAAGATGCTTACTCCTTGGAAGGAAAGTTATAACCAGCCTAGAGAGCATATTAAAAAGCAGAGACATTACTTTGCCAACAAAGGTCCGTCTAGTCAAGGCTATGGTTTTTCCAGTGGTCATGTATGGATGTGAGAGTTGGACTATAAAGAAAGCTGAGCACTGAAGAATTGATGCTTTCGAACTGTGGTGTTGGAGAAGACTCTTCAGAGTTCCTTAGACTGCAAGGAGATCCAACCAGTCCATCCTAAAGGAAATCAGTCCTGAATATTCATTGGAAGGACTGATGTTGAAGCTGAAACTCCAATACTTTAGCAACCTGATGTGAAGAGCTGACTCATTTGAAAAGACCCTGATGCTGGGAAAGATTGAAGGTGGGAGGAGAAGGGCACAACAGAGGATGAGATGGTTGGATGGCATCACTGACTCAATGGACATGAGTTTAGGTAAACTCCGGGAGTTGCTTACAGACAGGGAAGTCTGGCGTGCTGGGGCCCATGGGGTCCAAAGAGGTCGCAAAGAGTCAGACACGACTGAGTGACTGAACTGAACTGAACTGAATATTCCATTGTGTACCACATATTTATCCATTCCTCTGTCAGTGGCCATCTAGGTTTCTTCCACGTCTTGGCTCTTATAAGCAGTGCTGCAGTGAACATCAGGGTGCCTGTATCCTTTCAGATCATGTTTTTTCTCTGTATATATGCCCAGGACTGGGATTGAAGGGTCATATTGCAGCTTTGGGGCTTCCCTATCGGTGCAGTAGGTAAAGAATCTGCCTGCAATGCAGGAGACACAGGAGAAGAGGGTTTGGTTCCTGGGTCTGGAAAATCTCCTGGAGAAGGGCATGGTAACCCACTCCAGTATTCTTGCCTGGAAAAACCCATGGACTGAGAAACTTGGCGGGCCACAGTCCAAAGAGTCGCAGAGTCAGATATGACTGAGCAACTAAGCATGCACACATGATTGGTAGCTCTATTTTTAATTTTTTAAGGAACCTCCATGACAAGATAGTATTCTTGAAATAAATGTTGCAGGGGAGGCTTTGATCCACATCATCAAGCTTTCTCCCAAAAGAGGGGCCAGTGAAACTGTGAACAGATAGATCCTGTGACCTGGAATCTGAGGACAAAAGGACCTTTCAGAGTCATTCAGATGTTACTGTGAATTAAACTGCTGTCAATTTTATCTATGCACAAGGTATTCTTTAATAGAAATAATCAAGTATTACCCTATTGATGCTCATTTATAATTTTTTTGTAATGAAATATTGTTTAATCCACCCTGTCGTATCTTAGAACCATTGTGCTGATGTAGAGAAATAGGTCATATTTGAATAACTGGATCTCTTTTTCATTTGACTTTTTGTTCAAACTAATCTTTTTGTTTTCAAATCATTATAAATCATAGCAGAAATTTTTCATAAAAAATGTAATATGATAAGAAACCAATTGCAATTTGTAAAAAAGAATATATTAAGTATATTTATCTCAACTATATCTATTATCAGAGGGTGACTGTCACTGCAAATCTTTCTGTGCTCAACTTATCTTGGAAAAATGAAAAAATAAATTGGTAGCTTAGGAAAGCTTCCCAGTCCAAAACTATAGAGGAAAACTAATTTTGGTTTTGATTACAAAAGATGTCAACAAACTCATACCTCATAAGTTCAGTCCAGCTTAGGCAACTGCTTCACTCTCTCAAAACCATTCTTCCAGAGTTTTAACCAAAATGTACCCTATTAAATCCACTGCTGAATGCAGCAGTAGCAGTGTTTCTGTTCAAGTACCAGACACCTTAGGCTTCCAAATAAACCCCTCATTCTGGATGATGATGATGACTCTATCGCTTCACCACTGAATAAATAACAGTCAACTGCAAAGGTATTACTGGCTCCACACAGCCTCTTCAAACCACCCGCAAGACTGAAAGAGCCTACTTTGAAACTACCCATACGGGGAAAAAATGAAGCCAGAGAATCATTCAGTGATAACACAATCCCAAACCTAAGTTGCATTCAGGAAATTCATTTGATACAAAGTGCTATTTGATAGGGGAATAAAATCTGGAAACAGATTAGTTGCTAAGGAGAAAAGACAAGCACGCTTAGCTTGAGCCAAGCTGCAGATGTGTCTGATTAGCAGGACCAGTGTTGTTGGTAGTGTTTGTCTTTTCCTCTCTCAACTCATCCACCACCAACCAGCCTCTTGCTTCTGCAGTTTGTTCATTGCCCCATTTTTCTCTCATTGGTGGTTTACTTTCCTTGGTTTCAGAGTAAGACATCATGTCAACTCTCTATATCTTAATCAGATTTAATTGTAATCAATGAGGTCTCTTCATGAGAGATTTTCATTCTAAGTTTTATACTTAATTGCACAAAGAAAGATGCTATTAGCTTTTCAAGAAATGTCCAGCATTAGCATAAGAAAGGAAAAAAGTGATTGGCATCTGAAAGTTATAAGATGTGATAGTATTATTTATTTACTATGGGAAGTGCTAAATTGAGCATGCTACACAAATGATCTCTTAAATCTTACAACCATGCTCCCTTTTTCCTACATTCCTCCGTATAGTGGAGGAATCTGAGGCTTAAAAAAGATGGAAGTAACTTCAGTTCAGTTCAGTCACTTAGTAGTGTCTGACTCTTTATGACGCCTCAAACTCATGTCCATTGAGTCAGTGATGCCATCCAAACCCAGGAGGTAGTAAGTCCAAAATTTGAACCTTAGTTTTTCTGACTCCATAGCCTACAGTCTTCCATCATCCAATGATTACAATAGTCTTCTAGCTGCTATCTTCTAGTCTTTAATCCTTTAATCTACCCTTCACACTGTCATGTGAAAATAGTTTCATGTCTGACCATTTTAGACTCTATTCCTTAAAATCCACCAATGATTCCTAACATTTGTGTGGTCCTTAACTTATCACGCAAGGCCATGTACAGGTGAGCTCCCTTCTGATCCACTGGATCATTTCTTCACAGGTACAACAAAGAAACCTTTATCCTCTTACACCTCTGGCCTCTAGGTATTAAGATCATTAAACTAAAATTGATGCCTACTCTTTAGCAGGATTTTAAGAGATGTTATTGACCACATGGCTTCCCACAAAGAGTAGAGTAATAGTTCCAACCAAGTCTGACTATAGCTTCAATATTAACATGTTTTCACAAGAACCATCTGAATAATTTCAAGATGCTTCACAATCCAGCAGTGTAAACACGCTTATTGGTGTGACACAGGAGGAGGTGTTGCTGCATCAGGAGAGACTCCAAGCCTGTGCACTGAGATATTCCTAAACCCATCTTTCCCAATGACATAGTCTCAGCTTTTAATATTCCAAACAGGAAACAACTGTACTCCAAGAAATTCCATGACCAACCTTAAAAACTCTAACTATAAATACTTTGGCCACCAGATGCAGAGAACTGACTCATTTGAAAAGACTCTGATGCTGGGAAAGATCGAGGGCAGAAGGAGAAGGGAATGACAGAGGATGAGATGGTTGGATGGCATCACTGACACAATGGACATGGGGTTTGGGTGGACTCCGAGAGTTGGTGATGGACAGGGAGGCCTGGCTTGCTGCGGTTCATGGGGTCATGAAGAGTTGGACATGACTGAGCAACTGAACTGAACTGATAAATAACTCACATACAAGGAAGTATATATATATATTTTACCTTTCACATATCTAGGCATGTTTAGGTTTAAAGCTAGGTTTGTTAAAAACTTAATTTAATTAATCCAGGAGAAAAGATACAATTATGATGTAGATGTCTGGTCATTTAAAGCCATTCTCCTATTTATTCGCTGGTGGCTCAGCTGGTAAAGAATCCCCTTGCAGCGCAGGAAACCTGGGTTTAATCCCTGGGTTGAGAAGATCCTCTGGAGCAGGGAACAGCTACCCACTCCACTATTCTGGCCTGGAGAATTCCATGGACTCTATAGTCCATATGATCACAAAGAGTTGGGCACAACTGAGCAACTTTCACTTCACTCCTGCTTATAGATATTCTCCTACAGGAAATAGTGGAGGGAACAAAGTTTTCTACCCCTTCAGATTCCACTGTTAAAAGTAGACTTCCATATGCTTATCAATGTTATTTTTAAAAACCTCCTTCAAGTCCTTGATACTTGTTAGTCTTGAACTACATGGAATTCTCTGTAAGCTGCATAGTCTCTAGATGGTTTTCATCTGTCCATGCCTTCACTGGTACTGTTTTCTCTCTCAGGAATGCCCTTCTTATTTCTTTTAAGATTATATTCATGCATGATCTCTTTAAAGAAGCTCTTTCTGAACCTCAGAATAAGCCAAGGTTAAATCTTTGTATTCCTGAGTAATTTATGCTTCTTAACCATATGTTATTTTGTTGAAATACTCCCCTTATGTGTCCATTTTCCTCACAAATAACAAGCTCTGCAGATGAAGGGATGCTAGTTGAGCTGATTATGGAGTGACACAAACTGGGATAGGATCTTAGCTCCACTACTTCCTAGCTTGTGACACTAAACTACTGTGTACCATGGAAAACTTATCTGCAAATAATTTTACTTGCTATTCTCTAGACATAATACTGTGGAGCTTTGGCAAAATAATATAAATAAAACCCTAAAATAGCATCCAAAACACAATAATATAAGCTGGAAAAGTGTTAGGTATGTTCAAGAAGAAACTTTTTATGGTTGACAGTTGGGTCTGTTCTGTTTGTAGCTTACTTTGTTTGCATGATTGAATTTCAGCAATCTTACTTGATAATACAAGTTACCAATAATTCTTTTGTCTCCTCTATCTCCCATTATTTTCTGAAATTATTCTGTCTCATGAAATCCCATGGGATTCAAACAGAATGTCTTGTCCCTGGAACAGTTTTACTGGAGTCCCAGGTCTTCTCTTCTATTATATAGGCTCAGGGACCTGATTTGTCATCTAAAAGAGTCATATTAACCAAGTTCCATGGACTAAGATATAATCATAATAAAAACAGGTAAACTATATGGAGTGCTTAATATGTATAAGCTACTGTGCTAACCAGGTCACATGAAATACTATATTTTGTCTTCACTATCATCCCATGAGGCAGTTTGCTCATGGTAACCCAGTTAGTTCAATCCTCCTCTGAAATCTATGCTTTAACCACTACATTTCATTACCTAACTATATATTTTCAAGATTATCATTTTAATGACTTCAGTGAGAAGAATAATTATTCTGTAGGCCAGTTCCTTAAGCATATGTCCTCTCCACATTTTCTATTTGGAGCTAATCTTCATGGGGCTTCCCTAGTGGCTCAGATGGTAAAGAATCTCCCTGCAAGACATGAGAACTGGGTTCAGTCCCTGGTCGGGAAGATCCCCTGGAGAGGGGAAATGGCTACCCACTCTAGTATTCTTGCCTGAAGAATTCCAGGGACAGAGGAACCTGGTGGGCTATAGTCCATGGTGTCACAAAGAGTTGAACATAACTGAGCAACTAACACTTAACACTAACACTACATGAAGATGTTAACATCACAGGTTCTTCATTTTTCCTTTGGCCATACTGCATGGCTTATGAGATCTCAGTTCCCCCAGGAGTGATTAAACCCAGGCCACAGAAATGAAAGCCCAGGAGCCTGGAATCCTAACCACTAGAACACCAAGAAACTCCTTAAAATCATAGATTCTCTGATGAGCATGGGATTTGATATTTTGTACCTAATATTTAGATACTCTGAATTACAGAGTATCCAGGAACTAAACTAACTGAAAGTACTCTTATTACAAGGTTAGCAGGGCCAGACAGTTTAAGTATTTTGCATTCATAGTAAAAATTTCTTCCATACTAGAATAGTTACAGGAGGAAATGCTGATATTTGCTTCCCAGTCAATAATCTATTTTTCTTCTCATGTATTAGTGCCATAAACTCTTTTAGGTCCCTGAGAACTATCCCTTTGGTCCTTTAGAGTTAGTACTTTTAAGGTGACTTTTACTGTGTCTCCTTAAGCCATTACAGGATGAGAAGGAAATGTAGCAAGGGGGTACCCATTCTAGGCTCTGAAAGCAGCCCGTTCCACCCCTGCTCTGTGACCGTTAGCAAGTTGCCTCCAAACCATAATTAACATGTTTTAAGATGGATATGAGATTACCTATTTCATGGTACTGTTAGAATAATCACATGAAACACCTATAAAATAATACACGTTTTTGCCAGCCTTGTTTTCATACATGTTACATTGTAACTCTTAGAAGAAAACCGTATACTCTCTACTACCAATGCTTGAAAACCATTTTCTCTCCAGGCTCAAGGTTCCACCCTCTGAGACGTCTTTCGTTTTTCACAGAGGGTAGCAAATGTTTGTAGCTTAGTTGCTTATTAGCTTGTTGCTTGCCTATAGAATTTTAGGAGTTGGACAGCCTTCTTTTATTTTATCCTCTTTTTTGTGCCCAAGTTGACAATATTTCTGCTGGTGTAACATCCTTACGAACCCTGTAGGTCTTCTGTGTGTGTTTGGGGATTCACTCTCATAAACTCGAGATGCCCCCACACAATAATCCCGTCTCATCTCTATCTATCCCTGGCTTCTGGGGAATGGCTGAATCACAAGCTTAATCTCTTAAAAGGCTTTTCTGTCTGATTTGAATATTCTGATCTTTTTTTCCTCCCCAGGTACTAAAAAAAGATTGTTCTGTCATATCCTTGACTATATCTCCAAATTTTAGTGTCTTTTGCAATCTAGATAAGCTCAGAATGCCCCCAATCACCAAATTCTTGTTTCTTTTCTGCTTAATTTTTTTCTCAATTTAATTTTCTGCTTTTTATTTTACTACAAGCAACAAGAAGAAATCAGGCCACAGTTTTAGCACTTTGCTTGGGAATCTCCTTAGTACAATTCAGTTCATTACTTATAAGTTCTGCCTTTCACATAACTATAAGACAAAATTCTGCTAAGTTTTCTGCCACTATGTAACAAGGATCCCCTTCAGTCCATTTTTCAATAATATGTTTCTCATTTCTTTCTCATACCTCACCAATAGCACTCAGTATTCATATTTCTACCAACAGTCTGTCTATGATGCCTTCAGGATTCTGTAGGATTATATAGGTTTTATCTACCATGCTCCCCACTTCCTTCTGAGCTCTCATCTGCAGAACCTTTAATATCTAAATTCTTACTAACAATCTCTTCAAGGTAATAAGGTAATCTGGGCTTTTTTTTTATTATGTTTCTCAATTTTTTCCAGCCTCTGCCCAATGCCCACTTCCAAAACCACTTCCAAATTTTCAGGTATTTGTAATCAGAGTCACTCCATTTCTAAGTACTAAAATTCATATTAGTCTCCTATTGTGCTGTAACAATTTACTGAAAAAACATAGTGGCTTAAAACAACGCCTATTTATTATCTTACAGTTCTGGAGATCAGAGGTTTGAAATGGATCTTACCAGGCTAAACTCAAGATGTTGACAGAGCAGTATTCCTTCTACAGGCTTGAAGAAAGAATCTATTCCTAGTGTTTTCCCTGCTTCTTGAGGCTGCCCATATACCCAGACAGCATGTTAAAAAGCAGAGACTTTGCTGACAAAAGTCCATCTAATCAAAGCTATGGTTTTTCTAGTAGTCATGTATGGATGTGAGAATTAGACTATAAAGAAAGCTGAGCACTGAAGAATTGATGCTTTTGATCAATTGACTATAACTAAATGCATTTATTTTTAAACTCAATTTTGGACTCTCATTGATCTATATGACTCATTATTCCAGCACAACACAGTCTTGATTACTATAGCTTTGCAGCATGTTTTCAAATCAGGAGATGCGATCTCACTGATAACGTTCTTTCACAAAATTGTTTTCATTGTTCTAGATTCCTTGCATTTTCACATGGATTTTAGAATCAGCTCCTCAGTTTCTGCAAAAAAAAGGGGAAAAAGTCTGCTAAGATCTTGATAAGGATTGTATTGAATCTGTAGATCAATTTGGAAAGTATCTTAACTATGCAAAGTATTTCAATCCATGAACATGGGATGTTTTTCCATTTACTTTGGAACTCTTTAATTTCTTCCAACAATATTTTCTTTCGCCAGTATGCAAGCTTTATAATCATGTTGATAAATTTATTCTTATGTATTTCATTCTTTTTAATGTAACTACAAGTGCAATTTGTTCATTTTCATACAATTCATTCCTAACATGTGAAACTACAATTGATTTTCATATATTGATTCTGCATCACGCAACCTTGCTGAACTCAGTTATTAATATTAGACCTAGTGAGATATTTGTGTTTTTTATGTTGTTGTCTTTTCCTCCGGATTTTCTACATGCAAGATCATATCGTTTGCAAATAGGTAGTTTTATTTCTTGTGCTCCAATCTGAAGGAATTTTCTTTCTTTTTCTTGAGTAAATTCTTGAGCTCAAATCGCTATAATAATATTGAATTGAAGTAGCAAGAATGGACATTCTTGATTTGTACCTTTTCTTACTGAGCAAGGTTTCCATCTGTCATGAATAAGTAGGTGTTGGCTGTGGGTGTTAGACAGATGCTCTTTATCATGTTGACAAACTTTCCGTCTATTCCTAGTTTAGGGTTTTCAATCATGAAAGGTTATTGAATTTTGTCAAATGGTTTTCAGAATTAATTAAGATTGTCTGTGGGGGTTGTCCTTTGTTTTCTTAACATGGTGTATTTCACTGATTGATATTTATATATTAATACACATTTACATTCTGGGAAAAATTTCCAAAAACTTATGATTTCTAATTCTCTGTATATGGTGCTGGATAAAGTTCACTATGATTTTTGTTAAGGGATTTTTATCTATGTTTGTAAGAGATATTGGTCTGTATTATTCTCTTCTTGTGATTTGTTTGTTTTGATATCAAGGTAATAATGGCCTTATAAAATGAGTTGGAAAGTGCGTTCTCCACTTTTATTTTTTGGAACAGTTTATAAAGCATAGGTGTTCGTTTTTCTTTAAATAGTTTGTAAATTTCACTGGAGGAGTCATATGGTCTTGGACTTCTCTTTGTGGAAAGTTTACTGATACTAATTCAACCACTTTACTTGTTATATATCTATTTTTTCTATCTCTTTTTGAGCCAGGTTTTTTTTTTTTTTACCTAGAGTATAATTGCTTTACAATATTGTATTAGCTTCTGCTGTACAGCAAAGTGAATCAGCCATCTGTATACATATATTCCTTCCCTCATGAACCTCTCTCCCACTGAGTCAGTTCTGATAGCTTGTGTCTTTCTAGAAATTTATGCATTTTAACTAGCTTTTCTAATTTGTTGATATACAATTTTTCACACTATTTATTTATCCTTTTTTTTGTTTCTTTAAAGTTTGTGATAATATATACTCTTATTTCAATTTTAGTAATTTTGAATTTTTTTCTTTTATTTTTTTCATTCATATATGTACATATTTATTTATCTTGGTTAGTCTAGTTAAAGGTTTATAAATGTTGCTTACTTTTTCCAAGAACTAGCTTTTGGTTTGTTGATTTTTTTCCATCATTTTACTTGTTATTTAAGGGTGTGATTAATCTCCACATATATATGAATTTCTCAAATTTCCTTATGTTATTGATTTCTAATACATTCCATAGTATTTGAAAAGCATACTTCGTATAGTGTCAGTCCTTCTAAATTTATTGAGGTTTGTTTTATGGCCTAACATATGGTCTGCCCTACAAAATACTCCACGTGCACTAAGAAGAATGGACATTTTGCTGTTGTTGGGTGAAGAGTTCTATAGATATGTATTACGTCCAGCTCTTTTACAGAATTGTTCAATCCTTCTACTTTCTTGTTGATGTTCTTTCTAACCATTCTATTCATTATTAAAAGCAGGGTATTGAAGTCTCCAACTATTTTAGCCAAATATTCTATTTTTCTCTTCAATTCTGTCAGTTTTTGCTTTACACATATTGAGGGCTTTGTTAAGTGCCTACACGTTTATTACTGTTATTATGTTCTTGATATATTGACTCTGACTTGTGCATATCAATACACTTTAGATGCTAGAGGGTCTCTAGGCTCTTGATCCAACTATTTACTTTTATATACACACTGTATCTAGGTGGAATACCCCGTTTTGTGGCTTTAAATAAACATCTATGTGCTGATAACATTCAGATTTCTATCCAGTTCCACTCTCCCTACAGAATCCACCCTCTTTCATTAAGCTGTGCATTCTCCATTTTATAAACATCCCACATACAGCAGGTTCAGAATAGAACTTACGACTCACTCACTACCAAAGTCACTTCTAACCTCTGTTCTTTCCCATCTCAGAAAATGTTACCAACATCCAATGATATTTTCATGCTATAATTACATTGGTCCCTCTCTTTTCCTCTCACACTTTAGCCAATTCATCCTCAAGTTCTAACTTTAAAGCATCCTGGAAAATCTATGCTTTCTTCACCATCTCTATTGCCACTGTTCAATCTGAGCCACCATCATCACCACTGCCACTTCCACTGCTACAATGTCCTCCTACCTGGTCTCACTGCTTCTACACTGGCCCCTTCCCAGTCCAACTTCCCCATAGAAATCATTTCTGTCATAAATCAGACAATGCAGTGTCTAGTTGCTTTGCACTTAGAATAAAATCTGGCATCCTCATCAGGGCTTAAAAGCTCTTTCATGATGTAAGCATCAACTTTCTCAATTCTATCTCCTTCTACACGCCACTCACCATAATTCTTTTCCCCAAACATGTGAATTTCTTTTTCATCTCAAGTGTTTTCTATTTTCTATTTTCTCTGTCTTTTCTTGTCTACCTCTATCTCATCATTTCGTCTCAGAGTCAGGGTGACTTACCAGGTAAAGGGTAGGAAAAACCCACAGACATTCACAAAACAAGATTATAGTCACATTGTAAGTAAAGTGTATGTAGATTAGGTATGGTTCTGCAGCAACCAGAATTTATAAACATGAAAGTATGAGGTTTAACCAGAATAGAATAAAGAAAAATATGTTACTTTTTTAAAAATTTAGTGCAATTTTACAATGATCTTGCAATTTAAAATAATGAAAGAAGAACTAAATTCCAATGGAGAAAAATTAAGAAAGGAAGTTGATGAAAATGGTAAATATAAACATACTGGAAAATTCATAAGGATGTTGTAACTATCTCTGATATGTTTTCAGCTTTGAACATGCTGCAGGTCAAAGACCCCAAGGTCATGAACTATTATTGCATTTAGTATAAGCATCTTGTCAGTACACAGATCCTAAGAAAACAAAGGCAAAGTCTAAAGGAATTTAAAGTAAAAATCTATGATATTAGGCACAAAGAAGAACACACCTTCGCATTCAAATGGGTCACAGATAAATCAACAAGAAATAGCATAATGGAGACTTCCTGGAGGTCCAATGGTTAAGACTCTGTGCTGCCAATGTGGGGGAAACAGGTTCAATTCTGGCCAAGGAACTAAGATCACACATGCCACATGGCCAAAAAATAAAACAACAACAACTATATGCATGTGTATACACATCATGTATATTTATTTACATGTATATATGGAATCAGTTGGTAAGAAATATTTGTAATATATATAATAAAGAATTTTTTTAGATGATAGCATGATGGATGATGTGTACAAAGATAGAAATCTGGGAGCTGTGAGGTTAGAGACCAAAATTTCCTTTGCTTACCAAGATATTTGATGGTATTCAGGGAAAACTTTCTTGGAAAGGTAATATCTGTGCTGAATCTTAAAGGGAACTATAACAATGTGTGGACCACTCTGAAGTACTTTTGTAAGATTTGGCACCCACAGATATATATTCAAAATATTTAACAAATGGAAATATGTATATTGGACTTCCTTGGAGGTTCGGATGGTAAAGAATCTGCTTGCAATGCAGGAGACTCGTGTTTGACTCCTGGGTTGGGAAGATCCCTTGGAGAAGGGAATGGCCACCCTTTCCAGTATTCTTGCCTGGGGAATTCCATGGACAGAGGAGCCTGACATGCTCCAGTCCACGAAGTCACAAAGAGTTGGACACAAATGAGTAGCTAACACTTTCATATGGAAATATTGTATCTATTTTTATTTCCTAATATTGGAAGCAATAATACAGAGTTGACCCATGAGCTGGACCTGGTCAATCAGATGCTCCTCATCCCTCTTCTGTCCTTGGAATATGCCCACCTTTTCCATCCTAGGAGCTATTTCAAGGATGCAGCCTTGAGAATAGGATGTCACTGAGACCATTTAGACTGTATGTGTGACTGAACCTAGCCAAGGCCTCTATATAAACTTGAAGATTCTGTCGAGCGGATGTGAGACCCACTCATCTTACAGCATCCAAAGACAAGTGTATTATGTAAGTTCCCTTGTTTATCAAACCTGCCGCCTGCCAGTCGTCAGTGATCTGCCTCCTTCCTTTGTCTCCCCCTGCCCTTTGTGTGAAAGGCTGGTTTCATAGGACACACAGGTAGTTCCCAAGATTGCAAATTAGTACCTAATTATTTTAATCTCACCAACTAATTATCAATTTGTATAAGTTGTAGCATAAATCATTTGTCAATTCATTCTAAAAATGTACAAAATGATTGTTGGCATGATCATTCTGACATGATGGATGCTAGTTGTTAAAGCCATATTTTGACCCAGGAAACCACATCAAGCTATTTAGCGACTTTTCCATTGAATCAGTAGTTATTTGATCACTGATAGTCACAAGAAGTCTATTTCCTTCTAAAATCAACAATATTCATTCTGCTGCTGCTGAATCCTCTCAGTTTCTGCTGAACCAATAGTAACTGGTCAAAAGCAATAGCCCAATTTAGGAAATGGGCTAAAATTTAAAATAAAATGTTGTCTTAGATTAGTTTAATATTTTCAATATCTTTACTATTGACTAAGTCACAAAAATTATTTATTGGAATGTCATAGATCTTGATAATTAGATCAAATCTTACATTCCTGACCAGAAAGTAGTGGAGCTGTTTGGTAATTCTGATCATCATCTATGGTCTCAAATTCTGGCTCTATGATAAAATAACTTTTTTCTTCTTCAATTCCTTCCCCTGTAAAGGGGATAATGGTAATAATTTTAATACTCTGCTGAACTGATTATTCATTTAGTAAGTATATGTCCAGCATAGAGCAAGGGTATGTAATTGTTAACTCTCATTTTATTAATAAACTTAATATTTTTAATATTTATGGTAATTCAGCATTTATGAGTTTTAATGAATTTCTCCTCTTAAATGGAGATGAGCTTCAACAGGATTGCTTCAAAGAAGAACCCAAAGCTTTGGCATGTCCTCATCCTAAACCATACCCCAGGCACAGCCACAATTTCTGTCCTGACCCAGGAGCATCCTCTTCCCCTAGAGTATGGCACCAGCCATACTCGATTAAGGCCCATCCTAATGATTTCATTTTAACTTTATTACCTCTTGGAAGACTCTCTGAACACAGTCACATGATGAGGTCCTGAGAGTTAGAACTTCAACACAGAAAGGTTGCAGTGTGGACAGGAGAGAACACAGCCCACAACAATTACCAACCTATGCTCTAGAGTTTGTGGTAGATTACAGGATATGTAGCTGGTGTCTGCACTGGCCTCTATGACTGCCTACTCAATTGTTTCTTTGTCCAACCTTGGCTCTCTCAGAGCCAAAGTCTTTGTCTTGGTACTAAAATCACTGTACCAAAAAAGGCCATGTTGAAGGAACATTTGAAAACAGTAGGCAGTAGACAGTATCCATAAATGCAGGTGGCCAGATGGACAGAGCACACTCAGCACTGGGGTGCCAGTGATGCAACCAAGGGTGCCTCTTCTCTTACCAGGGAAGAATACACTTTAGTTGGGGACCCCATTGGATTGCCTGGCAAACAGCAGCCCAGCAGATGCAAGGACTATGTCCTGGTGGTGCCCACCTGTGTCTCCATTAATCCAACAGGAATATGGGCAGAATTTGAGCAGCACATAATGATCTGACTAGTCAACAATGATGCCCAGGAAGTGGGGGAATCTGGAAGCTAGGTGACATTGTCAATGAACAATCGGAATAGACCCTAGTCATAGTGCTAGAGCAAGGACCTGGCAGCCCACAACTGTTCTGCCAGCAACCTTTAGTTACTATCTCATGAGGATGACTAAAGAGGCCAAAGGAGGAGCTAGAGTGGCTCTGGGTTGGGTTCTAGAGTTCTCCCATCCTTTAATATATCCAAGCCCATTTTGAATTTCCACCGGGGGGTGCTATGCTATGTGGTGTTTTCAATGTATTTGACCCCAGAACTTTTTTAAAGAGCATCTTTAGGAAATTCACTTTGTTAAACACTAATATAGTGGGAAATTACAGATATTGGAGGTATTGAGGGCTTGAGTTCATTCCTAGGTCCATCTGTTTGACCTTGGGCACATAACTTAACCTCTCTAACCCTGATTTTCATGTAAAAGGGAAATAAGATTACATTATTACAGTGCAAAACCTGGAGAGAAAAGAAACTTTCAGAGACTGTGGCAGAGGAAGGCTTGCCACTCCCTATTTGGCTCACATTCCCTCCTGGGCCTATAGGTCCTAGGCTTTCTTGCACTGTGTGAAGCCACATCCCTAGTTCTAGGTAGTGGAATTGGGGGCCAGTGACAAACTCCACTTTCAAGCTTTGCCCATAAAAATCCTCCTATAAACAACACAGTGTCCCTCCTCTCTGTCCCTCTCTGTTTCTGTCTCTCTCTCTTTTCACCTACTGACTCATTGGAGTGAATTCTAAAAGGGCAAGGCAGAAAGAAGAAGGAGCTTGTTGGGTCCCTGATTCACTTAGTGAAATGCAACCCCTAAGGGGAACCTCTAAGGAAAGCCTCCTAGGCAACCCACGAGCAAGAAACAAACAGACATTGTGTTGAGTCACTGATGTTTTGAGAGGCTTTGTGATGTTGCTGTAGTATTGATGATATTCCTATAGTGCACATGAAAAGTCCAGAGCACATTTTCTGATAATGTGTACTAGCTGGTAGATGGTGGGGTTGTTGTTATAAAATAATGATGAGGATGAGGAGGAGGAGGATGATGATGATGATGGTGCTGTGGTGACAGTAGTGATGTCATAGTGGTGATGGTGGTGGTGATGAGAAGGAGGAGGAGGAGGATGGTGATGATGGTGACAGTGATGCTGGTGATGGTGCCAATGATGTTTAGGAGGAGGAAGATGATGGTGATGGTGATGTTGACTGGATTATGATGATGGTGATGATGATGGTGGTGATATCCATGGTGATGGTGGTGATGAAAATGATGATGATTAATGTTGCAGAAATATACTCAGAAAGGAACTATTCTTATGATTCCACTAAAATATCAATGAAGTAAAACTCCAGGTTCATTGATGTCTCAAAGTGTTTTTTTCTGTGGTGTGTGACTAGAAAGTGTTGCTTCACAGTCTCAGTTTGCTAGAGTTACCATTGCAAAGTACCACAGGCTGGATGGCTTAAACAACAGAAATTTATTTCTCACAGTTCTAGAGACTCGAAGTCCACAACCAAAGTGCCAGCAGAGTTGGTTCCTCCAGTGACCTATATTCTTGGCTTGTAGACAGTGTGGCTTCACATGGTCTTCCTTCTGTATCTATCTGGGTCTAAATCTCTTCCTATAAGTGCACCAGCCATACTCGATTAAGGCCCATCCTAATGATTTCATTTTAACTTTATTACCTCTTGGAAGACTCTCTGAACACAGTCACATGATAAGGTCCTGAGGGTTAGAACTTCAACACAGAAAGGTTGCAGTGTGGACAGGACAGAACACAGCCCATAACAATTACCAACCTATGCTCTGTTTTCCAAAGAGCTCAGGTAAAGAAAACTTGTCCAGATAATAGCCGTATACTCTTGCTGGTGTGTTGATCAAAAATAAGTTAATATCTTGGCTTAAATTTATTATATACATGTCAGTTTTACTCTCCTTTACCTGGAGATAGTGTTTATTGTAGGACAATGGGAAAAGACAGTTATAGCAAATATAATTGGCTTTTCTCCCTGTTATTCAACTAAAATGCATGTGAGATATCATTTGAACAAAAAAGAAAGTGAATTTCAGACAAAATTCCTACTGAGCAGAAAGTAAAGCTAACTCCCAATTACAAATGGGGTATCCTTTAATTGTTGGTGCATCACATGTGGATGTACGGTAGGCACTTGTTCAAAGAAGCAAAGTATCTCTGGGATTCACACAGCCTATTAGAAGCACATCTGGGGACGGACTTTTAAAATACATTTTTCAGGTCCAAAAATGTTGGAAAGTCAGAAAACAAAATTGGAATAATGGCATTTTGCACTGCTTTTAGAAATTGTTGTAGAAAAATCATCAAGGAGATTTTTATATTAATAGAATTTATTTTGAAGGCATCAGTAGGAATCACAGAATGTAAAGTTAGTGCACATATTGTTATAGCAAACACCCTCATCATGATACAGTTTAATCAGAGACATCTTTACGTATCCAACCAGAGTGGAGTGAACTCACAGCAAAGTAGTCTTGAACTCAGTGCTGCTGCTGCTGCTGCTGCTGCTAGGTCGCTTCAGTCGTGTCTGACTCTGTGCGACCCCATGGATTGCAACCTACCAGACTCCTCCATCCATGGGATTTTCCAGGCAAGAGTACTGGAGTGGGGTGCCATTGCCTTCTCCAACAATGCTACCCAACATTTATTAAGAGTATATTATTTGCTGAACACAGTTTTGACTTCATAGAGTACAGCATTATAAAAATTTAAGAGGGCAGTTTCAATATGTCTTGTTCACTGCTGTTTCTCCAGGGCATTTCACAAGAACTCAATAAATATCTCATTCACTCTTCAGAACAATTATTTGAGGTTATTACCTTCATCTCAGAAAAGAAGAAAACAAGGCCCAGAGACTAGCCTGGATTTCAGGTCTAATAGGAGGCAGACGGGACCAAAGCCAGGTACAACACGGCCCTTAGTCATAAGCAAGAAAGTGGGGCTCCTCCCCAGACCTTGCTCCACAGGGACCCCACACTTTATAGTGCTACCTTCCTCAAGAGTTTCTAAGTTCCTTCTGGTTCCTGGGACTGGCTGGGGTGGGCAGTGCCATCTGGGGATAACTCTAGCCTGGATTTGGACCTGCATGGGCTCTGATCCCACCTCTCTTTGGGAGAGATGTGCCTGACATACGGCCCTCCATATGCAGTCAACCAGATGTCACAGAGATCTCCAAAACCTTGTTCAAGTGAATCACAAACACTCAATGTGGTAAAGCCGTGCCCTCCTACCTGAGTCATAAGTTGTGCAGGATGGGGGACAGAGGTTCCTTGCATAAATCAGACTTCTCTTCTTACTCTGCCCACAGGCCCCTCATCTCTGCTTCCTGTAACAGGCAGGTTTGTGGAAGGCACCAAGAAAGACATTTCATCCTAGTGACATAGTCATTACAGCCCAAAGACTTCAAAGAAAAGCTCATTTTCAACAAAGCACAGTTAACTGTAGAGAGGGTTACTAGGAGCTGATATTCATCTTCATGTGCACCAATTTGGCAATAAACAAACATAGACATACTTCTTTTCCATCTATTATTCAAAACCTTAATTCTTAATAAAAAAAAATCACGATACCTCACATGGACCCATAGATTTTGTAATGCATTTCGGTAGTCACATTTTTTTTTTTTTTTTTTGCTTTTTATTTTTATTTATTTATTTTTTTCCTTCACTTGTCTTCTTTATTTATTTATTTATTTTTATTTTAGTTGGGGGCTAATTACTTTACAATATTGTAGTAGTTTTTGCCATACATTGACATGAATCAGCCATGGATTCACATGTGCTCCCCCTCCCAAACCCTCCTCCCACCTCCCTCCCCCTCCCATCCCTCTCTGTCATCCCAACGCTCCATCCCTGAGCATCCGTCCCATGCATAGAACATGGAATGGTGTTCTGCTTCACATATGACAATATACATGTTTCAATGTTATTGTCCCAGAACGTCCAACCCTCACCTTCTCCCTCAGAGTCCACAGGACTGTTCTATGCATCTGTGTCTCTTATTCTGTCTCACATATAGGGTTACCATTACCATATTTCAAATTCCATATACATGCATTAGTATACTGTATTGGTGCTTTTCTTTCTGGCTCACTTCACTCTGTATAATGGGCTCCAGTTTCATCCATCTCAATAGAACGGATTCAAATGTATTCTTTTTAATGGCTGAGTAATATTCCATTGTGTATATGTACCACAGCTTCCTTATCCATTCGTCTGCCGATGGACATCTAGGTTGCTTCCATGTCCTGGCTATTGTAAACAGTGCTGTGATGAACATTGGGGTACACGCGTCTCTTTCAATTCTGGTTTCCTCAGTGTATATGCCTAGCAGTGGGATTGCTGGGTCATATGGCAGTTCTATTCCCAGTTTTTTAAGGAATCTCCACACTTTTCTCCATAGTGGCTGTACTAGTTTGCATTCCCACCAACAGTGTAAGAGGGTTCCCTTTTCTCCACACCCTCTCCAGCATTTATTGCTTGTAGACTTTTGGATAGCGGCCATTCTGACTGGTGTGTAATGGTACCTCATTGTGGTTTTGATTTGCATTTCTCTAATAATGAGTGATGTTGAGCATCTTTTCATGTGTTTGTTAGCCATCTGTATGTCTTCTTTGGAGAAATGTCTGTTTAGTTCTTTGGCCCATTTTTTGATTGGGTCGTTTATTTTTCTGGAATTCAGCTGCAGGAGTTGCTTGTATATTTTTGAGATTAATTGTTTGTCTGTTGCTTCGTTTGCTATTATTTTCTCCCATTCTGAAGGCTGTCTTTTCACCTTGCTTATAGTTTCCTTTGTTGTGCAAAAGCTTTTAATTTTGATTAGGTCCCATTTGTTTATTTTTGCTTTTATTTCCAATATTCTGGGGGGTGGGTCATAGAGGATCCTGCTGTGATTTATGTCGGAGAGTGTTTTGCCTATGTTTTCCTCTAGGAGTTTTATAGTTTCTGGTCTTACATTTAGATCTTTAATCCATTTTGAGTTTATTTTTGTGTATGGTGTTAGGAAGTGTTCTAGTTTCATTCTTTTACAAGTGGTTGACCAGTTTTCCCAGCACCACTTGTTAAAGAGATTGTCTTTTCTCCATTGTATACTCTTGCCTCCTTTGTCGAAGATAAGGTGCCCATAGGTGCGTGGGTTTATCTCTGGGCTTTCTATTTTGTTCCATTGATCTATATTTCTATCCTTGTGCCAGTACCACACTGTCTTGATGACTGTGGCTTTGTAGTAGAGCTTGAAGTCAGGCAGGTTGATTCCTCCAGTTCCATTCTTCTTTCTCAAGATTGCTTTGGCTATTCGAGGTTTCTTATACTTCCATACAAATTGTGAAATGATTTGTTCTAGTTCTGTGAAAAATATCATTGGTAGTTTGATAGGGATTGCATTGAATCTGTAGATTGCTTTGGGTAGTATACTCATTTTCACTATATTAATTCTTCCAATCCATGAACACGGTATATTTCTCCATCTGTTTGTGTCCTCTTTGATTTCTTTCATCAGTGTTTTATAGTTTTCTATATATAAGTCTTTTGTTTCTTTAGGTAGAAATATTCCTAAGTATTTTATTCTTTTTGTTGCAATGGTGAATGGTATTGTTTCCTTAATTTCTCTTTCTGTTTTCTCATTATTGGTGTATAGGAATGCAAGGGATTTCTGTGTGTTAATTTTGTATCCTGCAACATTACTATATTCATTGATTAGCTCTAGTAGTTTTCTGGTAGAATCTTTAGGGTTTTCTATGTAGAGGATCATGTCATCTGCAAACAGTGAGAGTTTTACTTCTTCTTTTCCTATCTGTATTCCTTTTATTTCTTTTTCCGCTCTGATTGCTGTGGCCAAAACTTCCAAAACTATGTTGAATAGTAGTGGTGAAAGTGGGCATCCTTGCCTTGTTCCTGACTTTAGGGGAAATGCTTTCAGTTTTTCACCATTGAGGATAATGTTTGCTGTGGGTTTGTCATATATAGCTTTTATTATGTTGAGGTATGTTCCTTCTATTCCTGCTTTCTGGAGAGTTTTATCATAAATGGATGTTGAATTTTGTCAAAGGCTTTTTCTGCATCTATTGAGATAATCATATTGTTCTTATCTTTCAATTTGTTAATGTGGTGAATTACATTGATTGATTTGCGGATGTTAAAGAAACCTTGCATTCCTGGGATAAAGCCCACTTGGTCATGATGTATGATCTTTTTAATATGATGTTGGATTCTGTTTGCTAGAATTTTATTAAGGATTTTTGCATCTATGTTCATCAGTGATATTGGCCTGTAGTTTTCTTTTTTCGTGGGTAGTCACATTTTTATTGAAACTTTTGATTTTGAAAACTCAAGAGGTTATGAAAAAGTGGGGAGGGATGAAATTTCTAGGGTGAGGAGAACACTGTATATTAACAGAGTTTTCATACAAATGTGGGATTCTTATACATGTGGTATTACGATGTGTTTTAAACAAATATACTTTATTTGTATTTTACATTGGAATATAGTTGATTTATAATGTTGTGTTAGTTTCAGGTGAATAGCTAAGTAATTTAGTTATACATATACATATATACATTCTCCAAAGACTATATTTTTTAAAGTTTTGGGTTCAGAGCAAAAGTGAAAAGAATATAGAGTTCCCCAAAACCCTCTCCGTGCACACACAGTCTCACCTCCATCAACATTCTACACCAGTGTGATATGTTTATTGCAATCAGTGAACCAACCCTGATACATCCTTATCAACCCAGGCAACAGGGTACACTCTTTGTGTTGTATATTCTATAGGTTTTGGCAAATACAAATAAAAGGGTGTATATCCATCATTACAGATTATACAGAGTAGTTTCACTGCATTGACAATGTGTGTTTTTTTTTTAAATAAACTTCCACTGGGAATAATTTTAAGTTTATAGAGAAGTTACGAAAGATACTCATCATCCCAGTTTCCCTAATGTTAACATCTTACATGGCCATGGCATATTCATCAAAACTTAGAAATTAGCATTGGCATAACACTGTTAACTAATCTACAGACTTTATTTGGATTTCCCCAGTTTTCCCAATATAGTTCTTTCCATCTGCTCAGAGTCCTACCCAGGGTCCCACAATACATTTTGTTATCGTATCTCCTCAGTTGTTTCCTATGTGTGACAGTTTCTCAATCTTTCCTAGTTTTTTATGACCTTGGCACTTTGAGGAGGACTGGTAAGGTATTTTGCAGAATGTTCCTCCATTGTGGTCTGCCCGATGTTTTCTAATGATAGACTGGGATACAATACCTTTTTATATCAAATTATTTATATATTGAAGTGAACAATAACAACAACAACAACAACAAAACATTTGCCCAGAGCCCTGCACAAACTAGGCATTGCCCTACTCAAGATGACCGCTTTCCAAAGCCCATGATCTGGACCACACACCTTTCCATGTAGCTTTCCAACCTGATTCCCCCTACCCTAGTTCTAGATAGACCGTTGACTTTAATCATAATGAGATGTCCTTTTCCACAACTGATTTCGTCTACACTGCCTTTCCCACCTGCAATGCTTGTCTTCCTTCTATCTATTGAGTCAGTGAACCACCCAGGCTTAAACACAGTTTAATGCCTCACCCTTTAGGACACTTCCCCTGAATCTTCATCCAGCCCATCTTCGCTTTGCATCTGGCTTGTCATGCTCTTTTAGTCTTAAGAATCTTTGGTGCTTTCACCCATTGTTACCTATTGCTTTGTTTTCCCAGTCAGATTACAAACAACTTGTGGACAGGAATGTTTTATTTTTATACATCATCCACATCGCTTAACTCAATAATGTCTAACAAGAATTCCATGAATAGCTGGAAAACAACTATTGAAAGAAGTAAGAGGTCTCACTTTTAGGGGGGGAGCGGGGGTTGAAAAACCTTTATTAGGAAAATCTTACTAGCAAAATTTTTATTAGTTAGCCCCATAGAATAATAAATGCAACTGTATTAATTTTAAAGGCTTCCATCATTTGTAGTAATGGAGAGAATATTTGCAAGTAGAGAGCTCACTTGGCTTGAATTCTCTTTGAGACAGAATTGTTTGAGAAAACACTTTTATTCTGCTTAGCAAAAATGATCATAATGCCTAAAAAAGGTTATATTTTAGGAGAATGAAATATGATGTTAATATTATTAATATCTTTAACCAATTCATTCTTTTTTTCTTTTTATTTATTTTTTATTAAACTTTTTTTGTACTTGGAGTATAGCCAATTAACAATGTGATAGTTTCAGGTTGACAGCAAGGAGACTCAGCCATACGTATACATATATCTATTCTCCCTCAAACTTACCTCCCATCCAGGCTGCCACATAACATTGAGCAGAGTTCCCTGAGCTATACAGTAGGTACTTATTGGTTGTCCATTTTAAATATACAGTGTGTACTTTCCATCCCAAATTCCCTAACTATCCCTACCCTTCATCCTTCCCCCTGGCAACCATAAATTCATTTCTCTAAATCTGTGAGTCTGTTTCTGTTTTGTAAATAAGTTCATTTATATTGTGTCTTTTTAGATTACACATATAAAGGATGTCATACAATGTTTCTGCTTCTCTGACTTATTTCACTCATTATGACAATTTTTATCCTTCAAAAAACTATGCTTAAGTCATGTTAGTTTTTTTTTCCAAAAAGATTAATACTAAATCAATTTTTATTATATTATACTGACTTCCTCTAGAGATTTTTGGGTTTTGAAGCACACAAGGGTAAAAGGTTGTTTAAATTTTCATAAAGAAGAGTGATTTTTATTCATTCATTTATTCATTCATTCAATAATTATGGATGGAGTACTTACCATGAATTAGACACAGTGATGAGCACAAGTGAGATAAAGATAAAAGACTGGCCTTATTCTCAAAATGCTCACAGGCTACTTGGAGGAAAAGGAATCAGAAAACAAAACAGAAACACAGAGAAACCAAATTGAGGGTAAGGCAGGGAGGAAGGGGAAAATGACTGATATTCATTCGATTTTTATTGTTTGGGGTTAAAATACAATTACAGAAATTTGTTTTGTTTTCCACCACCTGTAGTGGCCACAAGCCCTGAAACCTATGAATGTACGAGACATATTGCTAATCTTTTTCTTTTAAAATAAAGGTTAATCCATACAGAGAATGGCTTCCCTGATAGCTCAGTTGGTAAAGAATCAACCTGCAATGTGGGAGACCTGGGTTTGATCCCTGGCTTGGGAAGATCTCCTGGAGAATGGAAAGGCTACCCACTCCAGTATTCTGGCCTGGAGAATTCCATGGACTCTATAGTTTTTGGGGTCGCAAAGAGTCAGACACGACTGAGTGACTTTCACTTTCACTTTCATGCAGAGAATAAGAGAATTGGATAGAATTCAAACAGAAGTTAATTGTACCTGGAAATTTTATACTTATCTATTTCTCTTTTGTCTGGAACACGTTATAAGGTCATTCTTTTCATAATGGAATATTCACAAAATTAACTATAAAAAGCTCATCAAAATTAGATAATTAGTTACAATACACTTTGATTATAATTACTCTTCGAGCCAAGCCTGCGGGCATGAGACTTGGTGTTATCAGTCACACAGCAGGGACAGGAGGCAGGGGTCAGTCCCTACTATTGTACTCACTGTAGGTACACCTCATTAGGCTTCTCTTTTAAAATCAGAGCCTCAGGTGTGCCTTGGCTGTGGGTCAGCCTGTCATATCCAGTCTAGAGGTAGAAATGAGGTTGTGATTGAAGAACCAAGGCATTTTCTTCTGTTTAGGTACCAAAATCCCTGGATGATGAGCATCTTGGGAGACATTTTTTTTTTTTTTTGCAAAGGAAAATGAATATTTATTAAATCTCTAGATTAAGAATGTTTAATGGGAAAAGACAGGGGGAAAATCACATTTAAAAAGACCAATTTATTTGGTTACTTTAAAAAGAAAAACCCATAACCAAAATTTAAAGGCACATTCACACAACTGGAAATACAAAGGCCCAGCAATTGTACAGAGAAAATAGTGATCAAGGTCACTAAAAATCAAAAAATTCCAGGCTAAAATTGGACTCCACATTCACCTCTTATTGTGAGGACCGGGTTTTTTGACCTTAAACCCAGAAATATTAAATTTCTGGGTTTGTACTACTTAGCATTTTGGGAGACATTTTTTAACGTATATTTTCTAATGTGAAAATTAAATTGAGTGGGGACTTTCCTGGCAGTCCAGTGTTTAAGAATCCACCTTGCAATGCAGGAGTCTCAGATTCCATCCCTGGTTGGAGAACTAAGATCTCACATACCTGAGGGCAACTAAGAGGGAACACCCCAACTACTGAGCCCAAGTGCTGCAACTAACACACCCAACAGAGCCAAATAAATAAATACAAATAAATAAATTGAGTCATGTCAGAAAGAGAAAGGAAGTGTGTATAAAGAGAAGAAAACTGGGGAAGCAGACGAGTACCAAGGACCTACCTGTTCTGCTACGTACGTTGCTTTCAGAACCTGAATCTAGATCAGAAAGTAAGAATTTAGCTTCAAAATAGTAACTTTTCTTTCTTTCGGGTTTTTTTTTTTTTTTTTGGTGGTGCCATGTGGTATATGGAATCTTAACTCCCCTACCAGGGATCAAACTCACAGCCCCTGCACTAGGAACTGAAGTCTTAATCACTGGACCTCCAGGGAATTTCCCAAAAGTAACTTTTTAAATACTTGGCCTTCTGATCCCCAAATTGAAATTTAAAGTGATGTGATTAATGTATTTTATCTATGTCTTTGGATAAGACCATCAAGACAACATAATTACAGGGGGTTTTTTTGTTTGTTTAAGGATCTAAAAAAATGTATGAGTGAAGTGATTAACTCTTTGCTGAATTTTGATCAAGTGTCCTCCAAAGCAAAAAGAAGGTCAAATTAAAAGCTGTCCTTAATTAAAATGAATGAATAGAATTGATTTAATAAAATTGTAATGTTGTTTAATGACTGTGGGAGATTGTGTTCAGGGCAGAAAACTGACATTTTGCCATAATCAATGTACATTTTATTAAAATCAATGTGCTTATTATGTAACGCCTATTGAAAGAAACTTTAATAAAGTTCAACCTATAAAATATAACCAACTCTAACTCAATTGAAATTTAACATAATGGTGGCTACAGTGTTCATGCAGCATGTCAGCACTTACTTACTGAGTGTTTACTAGGTGCTAGGAACTTAGTATTTACCAAAAGTCACTTTCCTTCCCTTAAGGCATGTAGCATGGAGTAAGTAGCTTAACATTTTGCATTAACTTCAAGTGAACCTAAATGAATAGTATTTCACTAGCATGTTAAAGAACTATTTCTGTTACATTTTAAATAAAACTTCACCTTGAAAAACAATTTTGAATGCTAATAGCTTTCCCAGTTCTAATAAGTGACTCCAGTTGTTAAGGTTTCAAGTTCAAAGGAAATTTTTGGTATTGGGAAAAAAGGCTACTTATCCTTTACAGTGTGTATAACTTTATGTCTCTTGGGTTTTCCTCTCCTACTATAAAAATCAGGTTTCTAGTCAGCCATATTTTTCACTTTAGCTTCCACAAGGCTAAGGTACTCGACCTCAGGAATCAGGTCAGGAGTTACAGCTTATACTGTAAGTCTGCATCTTACTTGATCTTGACTGCCCATTACAACTTCTATTTTCCTGATCCTGATTCTTGATTTTTATTGATATTTCATTTCATTCTACTACATTTGCTTTTAATGTAAGATGCTTCAAAACCAATATGGAGCAAGGTGTTTGAATAAAGCAAAATGTAAAAATCTTTTTAAACAAGATTTTTAGCCATTTGAGGGCTAAAACAATATATTACTCATCATTTCCCTGAAGTTCTTCGCTCAATTCTTGTCACATAGTAGATACTCTTTAAAGTTTTTCTTACAAACAACAAGGTCCTACCATATAGCACAGAGAAGTGTATTAATATCCTGTGATAAACCATAATGGAAAAGAATATGAAGAAAAATGTATATGTATAGCTGAATTACCTTGCTGTACAGCAGAAATTAACACATTGTAAATCAACTATACTTCAACAGAACAAATTTTTAAAATAAAATAAATAAGCTATAAGGATATATTTTACAGCACAAGGACTATAGCCAATATTTCACAATAACTATAAAAAATTTGTCTTAAATTCAGTAGATAACTTTATTCATCAGTTCAGCAAGTATATATACTGAGCACCTACTATATTCCAGGAATCTTGCTAAATCCTGAGGCTACCATTAGGAGTTATACAGGAATTGTCAGAGCTGGCTAGTTGCTATAACAAAAACACTTCACATCACAGAAGACTTCAGCAAACACTGCTCATTACTCACTCATGGTTCAGCCCTGAGCTTGGGAGGGAGACTGTTGGTTTCATTACAGAAGCTTCACTGTTTTCAATATACAGTCCCCAGTGTGGGCCTGGGTATCAAAATCCAGTGGGAAGATGAGGATGGGAGAAATTGTAGGGGTTCCTCTGAGAGAATGTGGAAGGACTAGTTTCAAATAGCCAGCCTCTTCCACTCACATTCCAGTTGCCAGAATTCAATACCAAAGTTCCATCAAACTTCAGAAAATATGTATTTGTTGAAAGGGGCTGGGGCAGGTTTTCCTGGATGAACAGGAGGAAAAGGACACTGGCTTAAGGTGAGCATCAAGCACTACACCCATCATGATCCACCCTTCTGGTTGCCATGACTACCATTCATCCCCTTCCCCAGAAGACAACACAAAAACCTACCAGGAATCGAACCCAGGTCCTCTGTACTGGCAAATGGATTCTTAGCCCCTGGATCACCAGGGGAGTTCCAGGCATAGGGCTTTTAAATTGAGAGGTGGATACTTTTTTTCTTTTCTTTTCTTTTTTATATTTTCCAAGATTGTAATTTAGTTAGCAATAAACTAGCTTCAAAAATGCATTTAGATTCTGATTTATTCGATTCCTGTTGACCCATGTAGCTATAACTACACCCAAAGTTCTTTCTGAGATTGTATCAACCCTGTCTTTTTTTGCATTTTTAATTCTTTTGTTTTTATTTTTGAGGTATAATGACATATAAGATTAGTTTCAGGTGTATAACATAATAATTCAATATTTCTCTATACTGCAAAATGATCATCACAATAAGTCTCATTAATATCCATCACCACACACAATTACAGAATTTTTTTTCTTGGGATGCAAACTCAAGGTCCACTCTCTTAGCAACTTCCAAATATGCAATACAGTACTATTAACTATACACGAAGAACTGTACAAAAAAGATCTTCACGACCCAGATAATCACGATGGTGTGATCACTCACCTAGAGCCAGACATCCTGGAATGTGAAGTCAAGTGGGCCTTAGAAAGCATCACTACGAACAAAGCTAGTGGAGGTGATGGAATTCCAGTTGAGCTATTTCAGATCCTAAAAGATGATGCTGTGAAAGTGCTGCACTCGATATGCCAGCAAATTTGGAAAACTCAGCAGTGGCCACGAGACTGGAAAAGATCAGTTTTCGTTCCAATCCTAAAGAAAGGCAATGCCAAAGAATGCTCAAACTACCGCACAATTGCACTCATCTCACATGCTAGTAAAGTAATGCTCAAAATTCTCCAAGCCAGGCTTCAGCAATACGTGAACCGTGAACTTCCATATGTTCAAGCTGGTTTTAGAAAAGGCAGAGGAATCAGAGATCAAATTGCCAATATCCGCTGGATCATCGAAAAAGCAAGAGAGTTCCAGAAAAACATCTCTTTCTGCTTTATTGACTATGCCAAAGCCTTTGACTGTGTGGATCACAATAAACTGTGGAAAATTCTGAAAGAGATGGGAATACCAGACCACCTGACCTGTCTCTTGAGAAACCTGTATGCAGGTCAGGAAGCAACAGTTAGAACTGGACATGGACAACAGACTGGTTCCAAACAGGAAAAGGAGTACGTCAAGGCTATATATTGTCACCCTGCTTATTTAACTTATATGCAGAGTACATCATGAGAAACGCTGGGCTGGAAGAAATACAAGCTGGAATCAAGATTGCCGGGAGAAATATCAATAACCTCAGATATGCAGGTGACACCACCCTTATGGCAGAAAGTGAAGAAGTACTAAAGAGCCTCTTGATGAAGGTGAAAGAGGAGAGTGAAAAAGTTGGCTTGAAGCTCAACGTTCAGAAAACTAAGATCATGGCATCTGGTCCCATCACTTCATGGGAAATAGATGGGGAAACAGTAGAAACAGTGTCAGACTTTATTCTTTTGGGCTCCAGAATCACTGCTGATGGTGACTGCAGCCATGAAATTAAAAGACGCTTACTCCTTGGAAGGAAGGTTATGGCCAATCTAGATAGCATATTTAAAAGCAGAGACATTACTTTGCCAACAAAAGTCCGTCTAGTCAAGGCTATGGTTTTTCCAGTGGTCATGTATGGATGTGAGAGTTGGACGGTGAAGAAAGCTGAGCACCGAAGAATTGATGCTTTTGAACTGTGGTGTTGGAGAAGACTCTTGAGAGTCCCTTGGACTGCAAGGAGATCTAATCAGTCCATCCTAAAAGAGATCAATCCTGGGTGTTCATTGGAAGGTCTGATGTTGAAGCTGAAACTCCAATACTTTGGCCACCTCATGCGAAGAGTTGACTCATTGGAAAAGACCCTAATGCTGGTTAGGATTGGGGGCGGGAGGAGAAGGGGACTACAGAGGATGAGATGGTTGGATGGCATCACCGACTCGATGGACATGGGTTTGGGTAGACTCTGGGAGTTGGTGATGGACAGGGAGGCCTGGCGTGCTGCGATTCATGGGGTCGCAAAGAGTCGGACACAACTGAGCGACTGAACTGATGACTAATTTGTTTATAATTAGAAGTTTATACCTTTTGGCTCACTTCACTATTTCACCCACCCCTCACCCCCCACCCCTGGCAACCATCGATCTGTTCTTGTATCTACAAGCTCTTAGGGGATTTGCAAGGAGGAAGATATTCCACATATAAGTGAGATCTCAAACCTGTCAGTCTTAGTCTGCCTTGGATGCTATAATAAATATCATAGGTTTGGTGGCTTAAACAGCAAACAGTTTTTATTTGCTGATCAAGTTGCCAGGTGATTTGATGCCTTCCTTCTTGCTGTTGCCTCCCATGATAAAGATTCTCTCTCTCATGTCTCTAGAGAGCAGCCCTCTGAGTCACAGGCAAATGTAAGTTCCTGATATGACTTCCCCAGGAGCCCTTGTGATTCCCAGTCTCCTCTGCCTTCTAGGACCTTACCCTTATACACCCCTTACATAAAATCCACTTGGAGCTTACTAGCACCTGGCAATTTTCCTTTCAATTGACCAAATCAGCCTTGGTTTAAGAATCAACTCCAAAGGGTTCCACCCAGAGACCCTCACAAGGCATGTTACTAAGGCCTGTCTCTCTCTGTCTGTACTCTGCCTTGACTTCACTTGGTGGCCTCTTGAGGCATTCCAGATACTTCTTCCAGGATCTGTGATTAATAAACTCCTCTATTTCAATTTCCCTTCTGATCTGTTGTTGAAACACAGCTCACCAACCAGCACCCTGTGTTCCATTTAATCGACTTCTAATTTGACGAATTCATAACACTCCAAAAAGTTCTACCTCCAAACACCATCACATTGGAGCCTGGCACTTCAACATTTGAATTTTAGGGATAAAGACATTCAGTCCATAATGTTTAGTTTCTATACTTCAAGGCCTCAAATCTCATATGCTTGAGTGATATAGAGGGAGCTGAGAGCAGAGTTATCAGACTGCCCAAATCAAGTCAAATGTGAGTGCCACAGGAAGAGTCATTGTAAGTTTTTTGGGCTCTCCAGTCAGGCACGAACATGAAGAAGAAAGTTGGAATGGTGTTTAATGAGCCAACCCACAGCATCACCAGTGATACTAATCAACCACAGGCACCCTAGCAGAGCAGATATCGTTAAAGTATTATTTTAGTCCAACTGAGTACTCTTTAACAAACTTCGCATCTGTGTTTATATTTTAGTAATCAAATCATCTTTTAAAATAAAATAATTGGATGAATTTCACAGAAAAAAATCTAGATGCCAATATTTGGCTCACGGGCTTCCCACCCCCATGTCTTGCTCAAATGGTACCTTTTTCTGAAATGTCTTTCCCATCTTTTCTGACAAACATCTGCTAATGTTCCCAGTCATCTTTTCTCTGAAACCTTTTCTGATATAGATAATCCTCACCCACAGATGGAAGTGACAGCCTCTGCCCTTTGCCCACAAATTATGACTTCTGGAATGCTCCTAAATTTTGTTCCATTTGTTTATTTGTAGATGAGTTTACTCTACTTCCAGCCCCCTTTACCAGTCCCCAGAGCAAACACAGTATCTCATTCAATTTCCAGTCACCAGCATTTACTTAGAACGTGGTAGATATTTAAGATGTCCTGTTAAATATATTGGGCTTCCCTGGTGGCTCAGTGTTAAAGAATCCACCTGCCAATGAAGGAGACTTGGGTTTGATCCCTGGATTGGGAAGATCCCCTGGAAAAGGAAATGGCCACCCACCCTAGCATTCTTGCCTGGGAAATCCCATGGACAGAGGAGCCTGGCAGGCTACAGTCCATGGGGTTGCAAAGGGTCAGACACGACTTAGCAACTGAGCATACATGCACACACATTCAACAGATTAAATAATATGCTCTGTACTACTCTTTGCCTGTAAGGAACTCTATCAAGAAACTAAGCATTCAGAGTGATATAAAAGTGATTTGTAATCTAAAACTCCGAGTTAGAAGATGAGTCCCTTGATGTTATCAGTTTAAAACCAGACATCTTCTAAAATGTGTGTCACTGCAAGGTGGCTGAAGGCTTTCTCATGTGGGTTTACTGGCTGTGTGGTTTGTCTGGATTTCCTTATTCACCTGCATTTCCCTCATACTCCAGGCTTAAGTCCAACCCCTGCAGACTTCTTCCCTCTCCTCCTGTATGAATCAAACTGGGGGGCGCTCATCTTGTTGTCGGATTCACCTGACAGATAGATTTGCTACAACAAATGAAAACACTAAATAAGCAGCTCCCATCTATTTTTTATGGCTGATATTCATCCCCAGCAAACAGCAAATGTTATCCCAGGATGAAAGCAACTATAATTCCTGAAGTTTTCATTTTGTGGTAAATCACAGTGAATATTTCCATTGTGAGACTTTTTTTTTAATGTAAAGCAATAGTTAAAATACATGTACCTGTATTTTAAAAATTCCTTAGGAAAGTGTCACAACCAAGCTTGGATCCAGAAATAATTTCATCATAGAAGGTTTAAAAATACCACCAGAAACATTTAACCGAATCTTACTTTCTAAATAAATATATAAGCATATACAGACAGATGCAATCAAGAGTTCAAAGTGTTTAATTACAGATGCCTCAGCTCCTATCTATAGCAAACTTTCATTTTTTTATCCCTCTCCAAGGTCATCACTACAACTGGTAGGATTCTTGAACCTAGGATGTTATAGCAGCAGCTACGAGAGGCTCACAAACTCAACCATCTAAACTCTGCACACCTCCACGGGGAAACTTGACCAGAAGAGCCAGGGTGAATGGAAAATAACTTCTGGGAGACTAATAATGATAGTAAGAGCTAAGAATTATTAAGTAATTTATATACTTTATCTCTTTTAATCTTCATGACTGCATTTGAAACAGATACTCTGATTAGTACCACTTTATTGATGGAAGAATCAAGGCTTAGAAAGATTGCCCCAAATCACACAGCTAGTTAGTAACTGACAGAGAACTTGAAAACAGTGGACTTTTCTTTCAATTTGAAGAGCAATACAAAGAAAGATACTGAAATGCCATGTGTAATTTTCCTTCTTCATTTCTGAATCTGAATTAAGAGATAAGAACATTATAAATCAACTATGCTTCAATTAAAATTTTTAAATTAAAATAAAAGAGACAAGAGTAGTTAGCAAGCATGTAAGCAGATTTTCTCCCTAATAGTGCCATTTTTTCAGTTTTTGGGGCTGTCTAACAAAGTTCTATCTGATCATAATGTGCCTAAAAATCTGACTGTGACATCTTTTCTGATGAGGGACTCAGTCTTTTCACCTGAGTTGGTTGTGATTAAAAATTTGCCACATGTCCAACTTCTTTTAACTTCTCCCAACTCCACAGATTCCTAAAAAGGGAATAATAAGAAGATTGAAATTTCAATTTCATAAGCACCAAATGTTCTGGTAATCAGTACAGGGATATCTGTATGGACTATCTCATTTCATCTTTGCAATATCCACATATGCAAAAGTTTTAAAACCAGAGATTAAATAAAGTGTCTAAGGTCAAAAAGGAATTTAGAGAAGGAACCACAATCTCAACATAGTTTGGACTGCCTGTACAATACAAGATGTCTTCAACTCCTACTCCTCAGATGAGAGTAATGCAAAAAACTTAGGCGAAAGACTCAACATTGTGCTTTTCAGCACTTCCTCACCATTTGTTTCCTGCTTTCTTTTTTAACTTGAAAACATCTTGCACAAATGCATCCTCTGATTTTTTTCTGAGGTGCTGAATAAACAGTTTTGGTGATGTGTGGCCATGATTGCAAACTTGTCAGAATCCAATTATTAAACTGATACTTAGATATTTATTGCTGTCATAAGAACTCTGCACAATGGTTTTGAAAAATTGCCCTGACTCATGGTTCATATCTGAGGCTTTATCAAATGCACATTTTTTAATATAATGTGGGTGCCAAGAGGTTACAGGCACATTGCGTTCATATTCAATAACACTCTATAGTCCTGGAAATAAAACACTGGATTACTTTTAGGGAGAATTTCTTCCTGCTTATATTTCTCATTCTAAAACTATAAGTCATCTATGAGAGGAACGTGGCAGTTTCTAAATAGGAAAGACAGTTTAACAGCTTTGAGAAAATGGAAAAATGGTCAGTCAGACATGGAGATAAGGATTCATACTGTACAACACATCACTCAAATGCAGGACATCATTTGTGTTCAGTAATTATTAATGGCATATTTGATTCCAAAGAAGCTTTCCCTGAACTCGCATCTAATTACTAGAACATCTACTGAGAAAATTTTGGATAATACGTAGTACTCAAGATCATTTTTCTTTTCATTTTTCAACATAAAATTTGTGGAGCTCAGAATTTTCCTGCTTTAGGAAATGTTTGTGCATTTGAGTGCTCAGTTGCTCAGTCATGTCCGACTCTGCAACCCGTTGGACTGCAGCCTGCCAGGCCCCTCTGACCATGGAATTCTCTAGGCAACAATACTAGAGTGGGTTGCCATGCCCTCCTTCAGGGGATCTTCCCAAACCAGGGACTGAACCCATGTCTTTTATGCATTACCAGGTGGGTTCTTTACCACTAGCAGCACTTGGGAAGCCCCCTAGGAAGTGTTTACAGGAAGCCAAAATGGTCATCATAAAAATTCAGATAAATTATATATCTCCAAGCAATAACTTTACCTGTAGCTTCCTGAGCTGGGCTTCCCTTGTAGCTCAGCTGGTAAAGAATCTACCCACAGTGCGGGAGACCTGGGTTCAATCCCTGGGTTGGGAAGATCCCCTGGAGAAGGAAATGGCAACCCACTCCAGTATTCTTGCTGGAGAATCCCCATGGACAGAGGAGCCTGGCAGGTTACAGCACATGGGGTCGCAAAGAGTCAGACACAACTGAGTGACTAAGCACAGTACAGCACCTGAGTTACTCTCCCAGGTAAGCCTCAAAGGCAATTTCTAAAAATGACCCTCTGCATGTCCATTATTTCCTTCTTCTCAAGCATGACACCAGTTACTCCCAATTGCTAAGATATTCATCAAGGAATGGGGTGAGATAAATGAACACCCTTTCTCTATCAAGGTCTCTTCTCAGAGATTCCACTCAAATCCCCCAGGAATCTATTACTGGCATAAAACATGCCCTGGTTCACTCAGAATTTCAGAAATGGAGACAGTGACACTTCAATGATTGCAGATTCTAGCACCCTAAGCTCAATGCCAGAGCTGGCTCGCTATCATCCATTTTTTTCTGCAGCTCTAAAAGAGCTATAAAGGGGGAGCTCATTATTTCAACATCCCCACAAAAGCCTGATATCTGATGTATTCCTCAAGGAAGAAATAGAAAGATGGAACATCAAGTAGAGTTTTTGACTATAATTAAACACCTATGAAGAAAGAAAGGTGATAGTCAATGGTTTATCAAGAGAACAGATGAAGGAAGTTGGGAAAAAGAAAGGTACCAGTACAAACTGCACATCTATAATGTACATAAAGCTGAGCTACAAGCATACTCTCATTCAGGGTACCAAAGACAGCACTATTGGCATTTTGACTCAGTAACTCTTTGCTTTGGAGTCTGCAATGGGCATTGTCGAATGTTTTACAGCTTCCCTGACCTCCACTAGATGCCAGTAGCATCACCCCACCCTATTCCCAGCATTAAACAAACAAAAATGCTTTTAGACATTTCCAAATATCCCCTGGGGAAGAATTGGCCCTGGTTGAAATTCACAGCTATAAGGTATACAAATTAGTTGCAACCCTGCCCACAAGGAAGGCATTACAATGATTCTTTTACCAGAGAAGAAGTAACCGAAACAGTGAACACATACTTAAAGTTTATTGTGGGCCAGGCATCCTTGAAAGTAGTTTATATATAAACTCACCTATCTTTCATATAACCCTCATGGGTTTATATAAAATATAATAGATATTATCATCCCCATTTTACATATGAAGAAGCTGAGGCACAGAGCAAGTAAGGAACTTGCTTGGGGTCATACTTCTAGCACAGTCATCCCTCAGTATCCATAAAGTTCCAGAACACCTCATGGATACCAAGGTCCCTGAATGCTCAGTCCTTTATATAAAATGGCACAGTATTTGAACATAACCTATGCACACCCTCCTATTTAAAGTCATCTATAGATTACTTATAGTACCTCATCCAGTGTAAATGCTATATAAATAGTAGTCAATACAAAGTAAAATCTATATAAACAGTTGCCAGCATGGAGCAGCAAATTCAGGTTTTGCTTTTGAAACTTCCTGGATTTTTTTTTTATTATCAATTCTGATCTGAGGTTGCTTGAATCTGTGGATGCAGAACCTATGGATCCAGAGGGCTGACTGTAAGAAATAGCCAATATACCCATGCAAGCAGCGTGTGTCCCTTTGCAGGGCAACTGGCTACCCCTGGCTTGGCCAAGTTGATCCCACTGCAAAAGCAGATAGAGAACTCCACCCAAAGGCCATTGGTCTTCCACTACATGAATCTGTCTCCTAAAACAGAAGAGATGGTACACTTGATGATGAAACAGCTGCATTTCAATAAGAAAGAATACCATCTTCCACTCTGTCAACTAAATCTGGCATATGCTCACCATGCCCACATGGAGAATCCATGGAGTTTAAGGAAAGAGACAGGTGTCCCAGGAAAGGACAGGCAGTGTCTGCAGAAGAAACATCTGCTAACCATCTTTCTCATATTCACAATTGCATCCCTCTTTGGTCACTCATCTAAAAGAGCACGTTCCACCATAGATCATTTGTCTACGAAAATGACGAATGTTTGTAACTGTGTCTAGGGTGGTTCATTGCATGTATCAGGCTTGTCTGGGTTAAGGGCTACTCAGGGGATGGGTATAACATTATTTCTGAATGCAACTATGATGGTATTTGTAGAAGAGATTAGCATTTGAATCAGGAAGTTGAGTAAGAAATCACCCAAGGAAGGAATAGAAAAATGGAGCATCAAATAGAGCTTGTTGACTATAATTAAACACCTATGAAGAAAGAAAGGTGATAGTCAATGGTTTATCAATAGTATAGATGAAGGAAGATGGGAAAAAGAAATGTACCAGTACACACTGCACATCTATAATGTACAGCCAGCCACTCACATTGGTGACTGGGCATCCTCCAACCCACTGAGGGCCTGAATAAAACAAAAAGGCATAAGAAGGTCAAGTAAGCTCTCTTTGCTTGAGCTGGGACATGTTGTCTTCTCCTGCCTCCTGACATTAGAGTTCTAGTTTCTTGGGCCTTTAGGCTCAGGTCAGGACCTACAACACCTGAATCCTAATTCTTAGGCCATCAAAATTGCCCTGAATTATACCATCAGCTTTACTGGTTCTCTAGCTTGCACACATAAACTATGTTGCCTATTATTCTTACAATAAGTTGCCACCTGTATCTCCTCTTCTATTCTCTGATTAATCCTGATTAATCCAATGTCCTAACTGATTCAATGTACAATAGAGAAGCAGAAATATTGGCTGAATTGTTCAATTATTAATTATTAACAACAGGCAAGAAAGCCTGCTTCCTAAATGTACAGGCTCTTGATGAAGAAAAGCCCACGTTCAAGTCCTAGCTTCTCTATTCACCAGCTCTGAAAGTCAAGGGTTCCCATGTCATCAAGTGAAATGAGGAGAAAAGCACCACTTCTTAGGGGTCATCTTAGACAACAGATGAAAGCCCTGCTGAGGGGCTGGGAAGTCAAGCACTTTGCGGTTTGAACGAGGATGTGGAGGATGAGGATTTAGGCCGAGGGAGAGGATGTCAGACTTCCTTCTCATAACCGCCTTTCTGCACCAGGACAGAATGAAAAGATACAGGTGTGCCCACTGTACTGTTAACCAACAGATTCCAGACCCATTACAGCATCTTCTCTCTTCCCCAAAATGAGACAGCCTATTGATTCTCCTTTGAAAAATCAAGAGCTCATTTCAAGGAACATAACTTGCTTTCCTTTGTGCACAAAGAAGCAATGCTAAAAAATAAAAATACCTATGCAACCCTCTAAAGCATCAATGCAAATGGGTTGAGGCAGTAAAAGTGACTGTTCCAGGATTCCATCTTTGCAATAACCCTTCTCTCAGGGGCATAGATTTCAATCCAGTCACACTTTCTAGGAGGGTGAATCGCTAAATCTGCAAAGCCCCCAGGGACAGCTTAACTGCAAGCCATCGACTCCAGGATCACACACTGATGCATAGCCCTCCTGGGTAGAAATCCTAGTGGATGCAACTCCACACCTCCTGGATGGCAGAGCCAGCTGTGGGGGGTAGGGAATAGTCAGGGAGAAAAGACACTTGAGAATGCATGTAAAGGACTTCGTACTTTCACCAGTCATTTAGACATTCTGAACCACTCCACCAGACTCCCTAAATCATCATTTCAGTTCTCATCATGTCCTCCCTACCCTCCATAAACACTTATCTCTCTGGCATTCTGACAGAGAGAAAAGCCAAGAAGAGAAGTGGCCAAGACTCTGCAGGTTACACAACAGCCACTTGCCAGAAGGTGCACAGCTAAAGCCTGCCTTCTTCAGTTCTTCGGGAGTTTCCAAGTTCTACTCTCTGCTCTCTCCCATACTGGTGCCTTTCCCACCCCCTCTCCAGCCCCATATGCCAAGTGGCTTCTCCTTTCCCCTTTCCTTCCAGAAAATCGCCACTGTGAAACACAGATACCTTATCTAGTCTGAACTGAGAAGCATATTCTTTTCTAAGAAGCAGAACACTATGCTGATATTTCCCCAGCTAGAAGCCTAAACAGAGTAACACTAATAAATAGCACATTCAAAGATAAAATATATAGGGTCAATGTTGACAAATTCTGTTATGCTTTTTCCTTTATTGAACTGCTCTCAATCACAGCTAACTTTAATCTCATTAGATTCTGTAGCCTTGGAATAGAATTATCTTTTGCAATTCCTTTATCCCAGAGTTAAAACTGTCCTAGGACATCAAAATAGGATTCTATACTTTGCCATCAGGAATCCTTACAGTGATGCCTGCCATGCATCTTTCAGAAATTATTACAACAACACAGCTTGTTGTTTAAGCCATTTACTAAAGCTTTTACTGCCCTGTTGTAAACCCTCTAGAATATATAGAGAAAGAGGAGACAAAAATCTACCCTTGTGATGAAGTACCTAACAACTCAGGAAGAGCAGAAATGACTTCCAATCAGAAAGACATTTTCTTCTTAACTCCTTAAATTGGATAAAACAATATACAGCTGAACATGTATTTTCTGTGGCTGCTGATGGCTGGATGGATGAGACCCTGCATGTAATCTCACTTTCTTCAGGAAGTGTCAGGGCTTGAAAGCAGCCAGCTTCTTTCTCTCAGCCTCCAAGTACCATGTAAGAGTCTAACAAACCAGAACCTCTGAAAAACAAATTTAAACAAGGGTTTAATTTGTTTATGTTTGGTTATACAAAGATTTAAAATATCTCCATCACATCTTCCCCAGAGATATTTGCATTATAACAGGGATCCGTGATTTGGCAAGTTGAAGTGGTACATTTCCCATGTTATAATGCGAAACAGGCTCATCATTGAGAGAACTCTTACTATTACAAAGGGGAATGCATTCTTTCATTCATAAGGTATTTATTAATGGCCTACTATGTGTCAGGCATTGTTCTAGGGGAGTGAAAATATAGTGAATATACAGACTAAAATCTCCCTTCTTGAAAAAGGGATCTTACTACACTGTTGGTAGGAATGTGAATTTGTGCAGCAACTATGGACAACAGTAGGCTGGTTCCTTAAAAAACTAAAAATTGAACTACTTGATAATACAGCAAACCCACTCCTGGGCATATATCTGGAGAAAACCCTAATTTGAAAAGATATATGCACCCAGTATTCACTGCAGCGCTACTTACAATAGCCAGGATATGGAAGCAACCTAAATATCCATCAATAAATGAATGGATAAAGAAGAGGTGGTACATATATACGATGGAATATTACTCAGCCATAAAAAGAAATAAACAATGCCATTATTCGTTTTTTCCTTCTCTAGGTTCATGTCCAGCAACATGGATGGACCTAGAGATTATCATACTAAGTGAAGTAAGTCAGACAGAGAAAGACAAACACCATGTGGTATCACTTATATGTGGAATCTAAAAAAATGATTACAAATGAACTTATTTATCGGAGAAGGCGATGGCACCCCACTCCAGTACTCTTGCCTGGAAAATCCCATGGACAGAGGAGCCTGATAGGCTGCAGTCCACAGGGTCACTAAGAGTCGGATATGACTGAGCGACTTCACTTTCACTTTTCACTTTCATGCATTGGAGAAGGAAATGGCAACCCACTCCAGTATTCTTGCCTGGAGAATCCCAGGGACAGGGGAGCCTGGTGAGCTGCCATCGCTGGGGTCGCACAGAGTCGGACAAGACTGAAGAGACTTAGCAGCAGCAGCAGAACTTATTTACAAAACAAAACAAGACTCACAGACATAGAAACAAATTTATGGTTACCAAAGGAGGAAGAGGAGGAAGGAATAAATTAGATGTTTGGAATTAACATACACATACTACTATGTATGTATAGATAACCAACAAGGACCTATATACTGTACTCAATATTTTTTAATAACCTATAAAGGAAAAAAATCTTAAAAGGAAGGACAGATAGATAGCTGAATAACTAAATCACTTAGTTGTATACCTGAAACCAATACAACCTGCAAATCAAATATATATCAATAAAATAAAACCCCCCTCCTCATGAAACTGGGGAAGCCCCCTGGAAAGTTATGGGGTTTCTAATTTTGAAAGATAAGATTATATTTTTATTCCCTCAACATTGTGTCTGGTGTCTAAAACAGCTCTGACTTCATGACTGTTCATTTTCTAGCCAACATCCATTGAGGGCCTGACACTGCAGAATCCAAAATGACTGTTGTGATTCTTACTCTTGGGGAATCATAGTTCCTGCTTCTAGCAGGTTGTAACTGCTTCCGTGGATGTCTAAACAGAGCAGAGGAGCAGCAGAAGGTGACGACAAGACTAATTAGATGGGAGAGAAGAGGCTGGTTAGAGCGGGAGCTGCTAAACTAAATCTTGGAGCACAAGTAGCTGAGGCCCAGGTAAAAGGAGACAGGTGAGGGGTAAAGGAAGAGATGAAAACTCCTGGCAGAGCACATAGTGGGGAGCAAGACAGGGAAATAACAGGCACCTTGGTGTGTCTGGAATAACCTGAAAGTATTAGTGGTCCTTTATCCCAATCCAAAGATGAGGTCCTGTGGAATATAAGCTAAAGGCTTTCTTAGCTTCTTCTTGGGGCAGATATGTATCAACCCACAGCCCATGCCACTTCCAATAAAGAAGTTTGAATTCTCTAAAAATCCAGGAAAAATCAAGCCCACATGCTTCTGTGACTAGAATACTTAACCTTGAGTCAGGGAAGAAAAATTTGGGGTCTTGAGAGAAGTGACACAGATTCAATCCAACCTACACTTCCAAATCCCAAAAGATGAGGTCAGGTGCTTGCTTTTTAGGAAAGCACACTCTGTAGGGCCTCCGTGCAGGTCACTTTGATGGCCAGCACTTAATCTGCCTTCAAATACACCTTTCAGTTGTGGGACTGTTTGTCTCCTCAGCCTTGTGCACTGCAGAGAACTAAATATGCCTTTAATATTTATCTGTGCTGTGAAAACTGCTTCTACATGCATCCCTTGGAGGGAAATAGCCAAGATCAATGCAGGACTGACATATACTAAATGAAGAAACAAACAGAAATATTTATTTCTCTGTCCACAGACCACAGTGCCTCCTGAGGGTGAGTACAAATTGGCAGCAACACTATAGAACTCCAAGTGGGCATCAGCTATCTCTGTGAAGGCCAGGGCTGTACAAATTCATTTCTTTCTTTATATGAGAGAGATCTATGCAAAAACATAATACAAGGAAAATTATTTATATTTTAAATGCAGTTTCTACATGACTGTTCTTAGAGTCAATGTCTCAAACTTAGTTTTGTTTGGGGTTATAGTAAGTAGGACGTTGAGTATCAGGTATTTAGATACTTTATCCTATTAAATTCAGACTCTGTCAATTTCAGCAGCATTGCTGATGTTTCACTCATTGTGAAACAGGCAAGAATGGGGACAGGGTGGGTATCTTGCCTGAGAACCTCATGAGCAGTGGTTCAGTTTACAAGATTCATCTGACTCCAAACACAATGCCATTTTTTTCCATAAACATCCCTCTCCCTGAGTTTCAAACATGATGAATATATAAATCTGTAACACACAAACATGAATGCTGCATGTCTTAGGTGAGTTTCCCCAGAAGCAAATTGCTGAAGCAAGGATAAGGAGCAAATTATTCATTAAAGAGAACCTAGTGGAAGAGAGACAGACAGAGAGAAAAGGAGGAGCCAAGTAAAGGTGTGAGTTCAAACACCCTATGGAAGCAGCCTTAGCCCATCGTACAGGGGAAATCAGGATTGTAAGTAACGTTCAGGGCCATCCCACCCATGGGAGGGAGCCATGTCCCCATGACCTTGGAGCCATAGGTCACCAGGAAGGGCTGCCCAGTGATGATGTAGACTTTCCATAGGGATCATTCCATTGGCCTGAAGACAGTACTTGAAATAAGATAAGGAAAGAATTGCATAGAGAGATTAAAATAGGTCTTAGAGGAGGCATGCAGAGCACAGATGAGGTTATAATATTTCAAAGGAAATGCTCATCACCAAAAATAGGAATGGGGCTAACCAACATGTAGATCCACAAGCAGCAAAAGTACCAGCCCCTCCCCAGCTATCCTAAAAACAGAGGTTTGGATCTGCAACAGTGGGCCTTAGACATGGTGCTACAAGCTGCTAGTGTGGGAATTGAGGGTCTTTTCTTAAGCTTCAGATGTCTTCTGAGGATGTGTGGAGTATATCCCCTGAACCCCACTTAAGGTCCACTTGGATTCCCCAATCTTAAGCCTACTTCTCACTGTGTTTGCCATCTTTGTAATACTTTGACAGATCTGGAGTCTTTGCTTGGTTCTTCCTATTTCCCCTCTCTGAGAAGCAGAGCCTAATTCCTGTATGCCACAATGGAGACCTGCATAGTGTAAGGTTATCGAGGTTATATAGACATTGGTTTGCAACTTGTTTCTGCCACTTACAAGCCCTGGAGTTTGGGTGAGTGACCTAATTCCTCTGAGTTTCCCCATCTGTTAAATGAAGAACAGTAAGACTAGCTCAGAACTTCTTGTGAAATGGAAAAGTTCCTTGCTATGTAGCAAAAAAAGAAAAAAAGAAAGAAGAAAGAAAGTAAAGTCGCTCAGTCGTGTCCGACTCTTTGTGACCCCATGGACTGTAGACTACCAGGATCCTCCATCCATGGGATTCTCCAGGCAAGAATACTGGAGTGGGTTGCCATTTCCTTCTCCAGGGGATCTTTCCAACCCAGGGATCGAACCTGGGTCTCCCACATCACAGGCAGATGCTTTAACCTCTGAGCCATCAGGGAAGCTATGTAGCAAAGTGTTATATAAACCTATCTCTAGAAACCACCTTAAAATAAATCCTTTTAACCTCTCCCTCTCTCTTTTCCTCCATCTCTTTCTTCCCTTCTCCCCTTTCCATCTGTCTAGCAGTAAACTGAGAGGAGAAAGAGAGAACCAGAGAGAACACACTTAAATGAAATCTGACACAGGCCCATCACACACCAACACAAAGCAGTAGCACTGTTCCAAAAGATCCTTGATATTCATTCAACCGTTAAGAACAAAGAACCTTGGAAGTTACCCATACTGGAGCTCCTTATCTAATGAGATCATTGGTCCTGTTGTTGAACCCAAGTTAAGTTCATGTGCCCAATGCATGCTGAAACAAACAGAAACATCAGAGTTTGGAGCAGAGGTTTATGATAGGGCCAAGAAAGGAGCATTCTCTGTCCAAAGGCCCCAAACTCTCGGAATGGTTTTCTGGGAAGACTTTTTAAAGGCAACATTTGGGGTGAGGGCTGCAGGGTGCATGACTTTCTTCTGATTGGTTGGTGATGAGGTAACAGGAATCTTCAGCTCAGCCTGAAGTTATCATTCTCTGCCTGGGTGAAGGCCTTAGCTCCTAGAGAGCAACTCAAAGATAGGTATCAGATTGCTATCCGTTGAGGAGAAACTAGGGCTCTGTTTTATCACAAAATTATTGTTTCTTGGAACTTCCCTGGTGGTCTAATGGTTAAGAATCTGCTTTCCAATGCAGGGGATCCAGATTCGATCCCTGGTCCAGGAACTAAGATATCACATGCCATGGGGCAACTAAGCCCACACACTACAATGAAGAGCCTGCACACCACAACAAAAGACCCAGTATGGCAAAAGTTAAAAATTAATTAATTAATTTAATATGAAATTGCATCCTTGTTTAAAAAAAAAAAAGAACTGGTTCTTGACTGTACCTTCTTTGTTTCTGCATCCCCTCTCTTTCCTAATTAGTAACTTTTGGGGCATGCTCTTTGGAACTTGAGAGGGTTGAAGCCTTTTTGTACAGACAGGAAGTAGGGGATGTGGAGGCAGTTTTATACCTGGCTGGGTCCCACAAGGTCTTGCTTGGTTTCAAACCCTCTGTTCTGCAGTCCCATAGCACACTGTGCTGACACTCTCCTAGAATTTATCCCACTGGATTTTGACTTTCTACTTTTGTATTTAACTTCCTGCTGAAATATAATGGCAGAGAAACAAATCTACTCCTTTATAATCTCAATCTCCCAGCAGTTCTGACACATAAAAGGCATTGAAACAGAGTAGGTGAATGAATAAATGAACCAACTAATGAAAGCCATTTCAGAGATTGTAGCATGGTAGGCTCAGATGTCTAATCCAATATGGTGGATATGTACTGCCAAGTGAGTCAAGTAATCAGATTTTTACAATACTCTGTCTTTGGAAGCTATGGCAATATATATTTACTAACTTGATTAGAACCATATGCATCTTGTTTTGACATATCAAAAATAAGTTTAAGTGAAATTTTACACCATGCAAATGAGCATCTGGAACAATATAACACATAGAAGAAGTCAATTTTCTCATCTTGAAAAGTGTTTATGGGTGAGCCACGTGGGGCTGTGTTGAAAGAAGATTTAAATTGTAATAATTTATCTGATATTTAAACTTCATGAGTCAATGATTGCAAACTTCATTGTCCCTAAGGCTCACTCAGGTAATTTAAATCAATAAAATAGGCCATGTGTGCATTTTAGCAAGCTAAAGACTGAGGGGTATGCTCTGTCTAGCTGGGGTAGTTGTGATCCAGCTCAGAATATTATTGGGCCAATTTTTCAAAAGGAACCAGAAATGTAGAATGGGAAATCTCCCATTTTTATCTACTTATTTATTTTCATTTTTAATTAGAATATAATTGCTTTACAGTGTTATTTTCTGCTGTAAAACATCATGAATTAGCTATATGTATACATATATCCCCTCTGTCTTGAGCCTCCCTCTCACTCCTCTCCCTCCAATTCATCACAGAACACTGAGCTGAGCTCCCTGTGCTATACAGCAGCTTCCCACTGGTTATCTGTTTTATACTTGATAGTGTATATATGTCAATCCTCATCTCCTAATTCATCCCACCCTCCCCTCCCAATCTCAGTGTCCACAAGACCCTTCTCTATGTCTGTGTCTCTCTTCCTGTCCTGGAAATAGGTTACTCTGTACCATTTTTCTAGATTCCATAAATGTAAGCCAACATTATGTTCACCAAACAAAACTTGTCTGTTGCCTGGATTTAGCCGTGGGCTTGTAGTCTCAATGATAATGTGGGTGAAAAACTAAAAATCTAAGAAGTCTGCAGCAGCTACGCTTTGACCAAAGTGAGCCACTAAAAGACTTCTGCCTCTATTTTCTCTTTAATTCTTTGTTACCCCCCTTGGGACTTAGTCTAAGTTTCTGCAAACAATGAGGGTTTTAGACAGATTTTACCAGCTGGAAGATTATAGTTGGGAACAAAGCAGGTTATAAATAAATAAGCCACATAGAAAGCAAAATTGACTATTTCTATTTTTTGTGCCCAAATTGTACATGTTCTTCTATCACAACCCCAGCAACTCTTTGTTGTCGGCTCTTGGCATTTATGAGTTTAACTTTTGCAATTTCAATTATATGTGATCAGACCCAAAGGTGAACAATGTTTGGGAAATTGACTTTTTTTTTGAGGTCTAACTGGGAAATACAAGTGTTGAGAAAGCAACAGAACTAGAAAGACAACCTTACTCACAGCAGGCAGTTCAGCTCAACACACACTCATCTCTTTATTTCCTGGAGAACTTCCCTGTCAGTCCAGTAGTTAGGGCTCCATACCTCCTCTGCAGGGGAAAAGGGTTCAATCCCTGGCCAGGAAACTAAGATCCCAAATACTGCACACACAGCCAAATAAATAACAAATAAAAATCAGGCAAGCTACTACTGGTTCTTAATACATGCAGACAGAAAAGCCAACATTTAGGGATGGTGAAAAAGTGAGAAAAGAAAGTGAAGTCTTCGCCTTTTCCAAAGTTGAAAGTTAGCCTCTTGAACCAACTCCTTCACTTGGCATTCAGAGCTCACTTTCTCCTGATGCTCCTTGGATCTTGCTGTTCACTGTCCTCCAAACCTTTCCCAGGTTCCTCCTCATTTTTCCAACATCTAAATTTTGGGGGAGTTCAGTCCTCACCCGTCTACTCTCTATTCATTCTCCAGGGGACCTGAGTCCACTCATACACCAAGGACTCTCAAATTCTGATGATCTCCAGACCAGATTCCTTCCTGCCCCCACCTTAAGCCCCAGACTCCTACATTCTATTCTAAAATACAACAAACCCAAACCTACTCTTCATTTCTCTCCATTTGAGATGCCCCCACCCTAAACATGCTCTTTTCTTAGTCTTTCCCATCTTGACAATCACTCCTGGCTGCCAGTCACTTCAGACAAAAGCCTGAAGTTGTCCTTCTTATATTTTATTTCTCATCCTGCATCACAATCCACCATCAAGCCTTTTTAGCTCTACCTTAGAAACATATCTAGAATCTGCCCTTCTTACCATCACCATTCAAGCTCAACCTCCCAGCATAGTCCATCAAAACCATTTACACAGCCCAGCATGTGCTTTTGCTGTTTCATCCTTGCAACCCTCCAGGTTATTCCCAACAGAGCAGGTGGAATGATTTGGTCAAAGAAAAGTGTAGGAGAGGAAAAACCTAACTCTTTCCCCCTCTACCCTCATACGTTCTCCAGATAGGGCTCTACAAATTAGGCTGACAAAAAGATAAACAAGAGGGAAACAAATAGAAGTTGATTCATGTGTGCATTCACATACGCATGGGAAACATCAGTGATGGTGACTCCAAAAGGCAGGTAGAAGTTGAACTCAAATAGCATCTTAACAAAAGAATATTAACTTAATAGAGAAGGGACAAGATAAAAAGGAAAGGGATTTTGAGTTTGAACAGCAAATTGTGAGAAGGTAAATATATGGGGGAAACTAACATGAGAGTTGGGCCAAAAAGAAGGCTGAGTGCCAAAGAATTGATGCTTTCAAATTGTGGTGCTGGAGGAGACCCTTGGAGATTCCCTTGGACAGCAAGGAGATCAAACCAGTCAATCCTAAAGGAAATCAACCCTGATTATTCATTGGAAGAACTGATGCTAAAGCTGAAGCTCCAATATTTTGGCCACCAGATGCAAAGAGCCAACTCATTGAAAAAGATCCTGAATCTGGGAAAGATTGAAGGCAGGAGGAGAAAGGGATGACAGAGGATAAAATGGTTGGATAGCATCATCGATCCAATGGACATGAGTTTGAGCAAACTCTGGGAGATAGTGAAGAATGGGGAAGTCTGACATGCTGCAGTCCTTGAAGTCACGAAGAATTGAATATGACCTAGTAACAACAATAACAGATGCAGAGTAAGGGCATTTCTAGCAATATTTGCTACATAGATTCTTCTGGGACTACCTCTGGACTAATAAGCATCTAGACTTATCTCCAGGGTGATTAAGGACAAGAACAGTCTTGCTCTTCCTGATAGAGAGGGGGCTGGCTTGTGTGCGCTTTTTCTCAATTGTCTCGATCTCAAAAAAATCATTAGGCCGGTATGCTACATTTGAGAGACAGCATACTATGAATCCCTTCAAAAGCCAGACCATGCCTCTCTTCTGCTCAAAACCCACCAGGAGCTGCCAACATTTTTCCTTATTCAGGGTAGCCATAAAATTTGGAAACAGAGATAGTATTATTTGATTGTACTATCACATCATGTTAAATGATACTTCCTATATATTCACCTGTTTTCAGGTTTGTTTGTTTGTTTGTTTGTTTGTCTGTCTTAGCAACTCTGTAAAACCCCAATTATTTACCAGGATCTACACAACCATGTATCCATACACAAGAAATCTTCACTTCCTCTCTTCCTCATCACTTCCTCTTCCTCTTCTGCAGCCTTGCTGGCTTCCTTGCTGCCCATTGAACATGTCAATTTCATTCATTCCTCAGGCTCTCTGCCATGCAGACACCTGATACGTATAAGGCTCACTCACTCTGTGTTCAACTGTATCCAACTGCAATATCTCTCTATCCCCTTAACTGACCTTATTACACATTGCCTATGTCATTCAGTTCAGTTCAGTTCAGTTACTCAGTCATATCCAACTCTTTGTGACCCTGTAACTGTAGCACCCCACACTTCCTTGTCCATCACCAACTCCCAGGGCTTGCTCAAACTCATGCGCATTGAGTTGGTGATGCCACCAACCATCTCATCCTCTGTTGTACCCTTCTCCTTGTACCTTCAATCTTTCCCAGCATCAGAGTCTTTTCTAATGAGTCAGCTCTTCACATCAGGTGGCCAAAGTATTGGAGCTTCAGCTTCAGCAAAAGTCCTTTAGGATGGACTGGTTTGATCTCCTTGCAGTACAAGGGGCTCTCAAGAGTCTTCTCCAACACCACAGTTCAAAAGCATCAATTCCTGGCATTCAACTTTCTTTATTGTCCAACTCTTGTATCCATACATGACTACTGGGAAAACCATAGCTTTGACCAGATAGACTTTTTGCTGGCAAAGTAATGTCTGTGTTTTTTAATATGCTGTCTAGGTTATTCATGGCTTTTCTTCCAAGGACCAAGCACCTTTTAACTTCAAGTCAGCATTTGCAGTGATTTTGGAGCCCAAGAAAATAAAGTCTGCCACTGTCTCCATGGTTTCCCCATCTATTTGTCATGAAGCGATGGGACTGGATGCCATGATCTTAGTTTTTTGAATGTTGAGTTTTAAGCCAGTTTTTCACTCTCCTCTTTCATTTTCATCAAGAGGCTCTCTAGTTCCTCTTCACTTTCTGCCATAAGGGTGGTGTCATCTGCATATCTGAGATTATTGATATTTCTTTTGGCAATCTGATTCCAGCTTGTGCTTCATCCAGCCAGGCATTTCACGAGGTACTCTGCATATAAGTTAATAAGCAAGGTGACAGTATACAGCCTTGACATACTCCTTTCCCAATTTGAAAACAGTCCATGTTCCATGTCCAGTTCTAACTGTTTCTTCTTGACCTGCATAGAGATTTCTCAGGAGGCAGGTAAGGTGGTCTGGTATACCCATCTCTTGAAGAATTTTCCACAGTTGGTTGTGATCCACACAGCTAAAGGCTTTAGCGTAGTCAATAAGCAGAAGTTGATGTTTTTCTGGAATTCTCTTTCTTTTTTGTGACCCAATAAATGTTGGCAATTTGATCTCTGGTTCGTCTGCCTTTTCTAAATTCAGCTTGAACATCTGGAAGTTCTTGGTTTATGTACTGTTGAAGGCTGACTTGGAGAATTTTGAGCATTACTTTGCTAGCGTGTGAGATGAATTCAATGCCAAATTCAATTCTTTGGCATTGTCTTTCTTTGAGATTGGAATGAAAACTGACCTTTGCTGCGTTTTCCAAATTTGCTGGCATATTGAGTGCAGCACTTTCACAGCATCATCTTCTAGGATTTGAAATAGCTCAGCTGGAATTCTATCACCTCAACTAGCTTTGCTCATAGTAATGCTTCCTAAGGTCCACTTGACTTCACATTCCATGATGTCCGGCTCCAGGTGAGTGATCACACCATAGTGGTTATCTAGGTTATTAAGATATTTTTTGTATAGTTCTGTGTATTCTTGCCACGTCTTCTTAATATCTCCTGCTTCTGTTAGGTACATACAATGTCTGTCCTTTATTGTGACCATCCTGCATCCTATCACTATCTGACATAAATGCAAGTTTCATGAGAGTTTCTGACACTTAGTACATGCTGAATAAATATTTGTTGTATTAATGAATAGCTTAATTAATGAATGGCTAAGCATGACATGAAAGAGATTAATTTCTCAGTTTTATTTTTTGTTTATCTATTTATTGGCTGTACAGAATGTGGGATCTCAGTTCCCTAACCAGGGATTAAACCCCCACTCCCTGCATTTGAAGCACAGAGTCCTTAACCATTGGCCCACCAGGGAAGTCCCAATTTTTCTGTTTTGGTTTATTGTGTATTGGGGAGGCATCATAGGCTATGGTTTCAATTCTCTTGTGACTGTCAGGGATCCTTCTACATTTGGAGTTGCCTGAGGACAGCAACCATGCCTTCATCATCTTTATTTCCTGGGGCTAGCAAAATGATTTGCACATAATCAATACCTAATAAGACATTATTAAATGATGAAGTAGATGACCAACTAATATTTTGTTCAACTGAAATCAGACGAAAGGAACTTAAGAAAGTATGATGCGTCCCCACTTAATGCTGTTTGCAAAGGAGAAAGAAAAAAAATGACTACATTTAAGGAAAAAATCTTCCTAAGATACACAGTTGTGTTAGTAGATGTTGAACTTGAAATTCAAAAGCAGCCTTTTTGTCTACCTAAATAGGCAATTGGAATGCATGCCTCTTCTTTCCTCTCTCTCCAGGGAGAGACAAAGGAAGAAAGTCTTAAGAGAGAGAAGCCAATGAAGTTTCATGCCTGGGGACTGGTGGGATGTTTCCAGGTTCTTGTGGTCCCTGAAAAGATGTGATGTTAAGATGCTAAATGATACAAGAGAGGAATGACTCTGGGCAGTACCCAGGTGGGCTCAGCTTCTGCCAGGCACGTATCTTTCTCTTTCAAGAACCAGGTAAATGTTTCATAATTTGAAAACTAAAACTCCTAACTGCGTTTTCTCCAGCTTCAGCCTCCCAAATTGTATGGCCAACACAGACTCAGCAGAGGGATGCTAAGAGTGCTTTAAATGCATGTGATCACCTGGGTCCATTGCTGGGTTTCCTGTTGTTTCCTTTCAACAGAATGGAGTAGACAGAAAACACTGCCTATGTTTTCTGAGAAGCCTCTCACACAGTTGTAATTGTGTGTTTCCTTGCCAATTTCCTTACTACCCTTCTCCTACCAACTCATTGCCCCCCCACACCCCCTGCCTTCCTCCTGTCAGGTGATTAATTGAGGATCTTAAAAAGGACACTGGGCTTGGAATTCAGCATAGATACGTGAGATGGAAAAATGTTCATTTGGTGTAACTGGGGAAGAAAACGCAGTTAGCAGGCGTTTTATTCCTTGAACATAATGTTCACTTCTCTTATTTTCAACTCCTTATTTTATATTGGAGTACAGCCAATTAACAATGTTGTGCTAGGTTTCAGTTATACATATGTGATTCAGTTATACATATACATGTTCCTATTCTCCCCCCAAACTCCCCTCCCATCCAGGCTGCCATATAACATTGAGTAGAGTTCCCTGTACTATACAGTAGGTCCTTATTGGTTATTCATTTTAAATATAGCAGTGTGTACATGTTCATCCTAAACTAGCTAGCTATCCCTTCCCCTCTCTGCCCCTACCCATAACCATAAGTTCACTGTGTAAGTCTGTGAGTTTGTTTCTGTTTTGTAAATAATTTCATTTGTATCATCTCTTTAGATTCCACATTGACTTCTCTTTAAACTTAGTCACTGATGTTGTGATGAATGCCGTGGATGTGGCATGCACCTCCTCAGTTTGTAGCAAGTCACCCTTGCTTCTCCTTCGAGTCCTGAAATTTTCTACATCAAAAGGGATGTGTTGGGGAAAACATTCATATGCAATTGGAGCAGGATCTGTAAGGCACCAGGTGCCAGGCAGAGTCTACACTCTGACTTTGTGATTTCCTTCTCCCTCACATATGATTGACAGCTTTGTGCTTTTTATTTCCTCCTTCCTTTCTCTGCCCAAGGCCATGGTGGCCTCTAAACCCCCTTCCTGTATTTTGGGGTTCATGTAACTCTATGCACTATAATTAGGGATGAGATCCGTCCCCTTTTCTACAGTTTCTCAGTGCTGTTTATGAAATCAGCATGCACCTTACCTTGATGTAAGGGTGTTGGGTGTTGGGACAGACATGTGTAGATTTAAGGAGCACTGTGATGTCCAAAGTGCAATGGACCAACTGGGAAGTGTCAGCAAGTTCTCCAGCCTGGGCCACATACCTTAAATTGCCAAGAGGCTTCAAGAAGGAATGAGTGTGCACCAGATAGAAGCCCTAAAGGAATCATTAGAAATATTTCTCAGGTCATTTTGACAATGGCCCTTTTTATAGCTGAATGCAGCCTATTATAAGACTGCTGCTGCTGCTGCTAAGTCGCTTCAGTCGTGTCCAACTCTGTGCGACCCCATAGATGGCAGCTCACCAGGCTCCCCTGTCCCTGGGATTCTCCAGGCAAGAACACTGGAGTGGGTTGCCATGTCCTTCTCCAATGCATGAAAGTGAAAAGTGAAAGTGAAGTTGCTCAGTCATGTCCGACTCTTTGCGACCCCATGGACTGCAGCCTATCAGGCTCCCCCGTCCATGGGATTTTCCAGGCAAGAGTACTGGAGTGGGGTGCCATTGCCTTCTCCATATTATAAGACTACAGGTGGCTGAATGTGTCTGACAATTGATACTGAGAGGGAAATTAAGGCTTTAAAACTCTTGGAGTGTTAGTTCCTTGGCTGGACTAAAGCAACACATTTCTTGGGCCCATGATGTCAGTGATGTTCCAGAAGGTTTCTTTTCTCCTTGTCTTCTCTCTGTTACCCGGGTAAGTCCAGGAGTCCATGACTCTTAAGGCTTACCAGGAGATGAGGGGAGGAATGATCTCAGTAAAAGTGCTAGGACAATTCCCAGAATATATAGCAAAATCAAAAAACAGCCATCTGTTTCACATGCAATCATTGGGAAAGAGCTTATAAAGGGGAGCTTCAGGAGTGTATAGGTGGAGGGAAGGGGCTACATACAGAAACAGCACGGTCAGCTCTAACAGTCGTCTTGAAGTTGGTCGTGTGGTGTCTGACCAGCATCATCTTGACTGTTTCAAGTGCTGTTAGTCTTCAGTTCCAGAGGCAGTTTGTTCGCATTTCCTTGAGGGCAGTTCTCAGGACTGTGGCAACTTATGTCGTAGCTACAATCTGGTGATCATGTAATTAACTTTTCCCACCTGGTGGGGGTTTTAGTATCTACAAGACAGCTCACAGGAGATGGCTCAGAATATTATCTATAGCCCTCGAGAAGGAACTAGAAGTCCTTAATAATGCTCAATAACTCAACTATTATTATCTTGTCCTGTTTTTTATTTACTTATTAATGTATATCTTTCACTTTGCTTATTAAATGTACTGTTTGACTAAAGTTTTTCTACAGACAAAAGGCAAGAGGAGGACATGGTGAGGGGAAGGAACTGCTCTGTTTCACTACCATGACACCATTACTCAAAAGGCAGATCTTTCTGCCCCTGATGACTATGCCCTAGGCTCACACAAGGAACATGCAAACAAGCCCTGTACTTGTTCACCACAGTCACTCCTCAGCCTCAGACTCTCCCTAAGACTCAATACTGGACCATCTGCCAAGATCTGTCCCAATCAGGACACTGGGAGAAAAAGAAGAGGAAGTGCAAGGAACTTGGGAACAGCAAGAAAGGAGCCCAAGACTCTCCCCTTGGAATCCACCTGACTCCTGGCCCCATTGCCCCTCCCTGCTCTCTGGGCCCCTTGCCCTTCCCGTATCCCCAGCCCTCTGCCCTCTTCTCTGTATTCTTGCATGCCACCTAACCTGACCCTCCCTCCTTCCACTCCTCAAAATACTTATATATCCCTACCGTTTAAGGTTCCCAGGCTTCCCTCATAGCTCAGTTAGTAAAGAATCCACCTGCAATGCAGAAGATCCTGGTTTGATTCCTGGGTTGGGAAGATCCCCTGGGGAAGGGAAAGGAAGGCTACCCACTCCAGTATTCTGGCCTGGAGAATTCCATGGACTGTATAGTTCATGGGGCTACAAAGAGTCAGACACGCCTGAGCTACTTTCATGCACTCACTTAAGGTTCCCAGTAAGGATGGAGAGGAGGGAAGGGACTTGTATACATAATTCTAATTGTTTCTGTTATTCAATGCCATCCCTTTGAGATGACTAAAGTCAGGCTCCATCTCCCATGTAGGATTAGTAAGAACATTTCAAATACGGTGTGCAGGGAGGGATGTCTGGAGAAAGACTCAACTTTTTACTACGACAGTGGTGCCTGGAGATGACCCCTCTCAGGCCCCCAACGCAGGAGAGCAGTAGGCAGAAAAAGAACATTTAACTGAGCCTCCCACAATTTCCTTGGCACCTCCTGGAGTGTTTTTGAAAAGTAATTTTCATTTTCAAAGTACGGAAATAAACACATTATTTTCAGGTATTCACATGAATACCAAACACAGAGACGTGTTTGGTTCCAGCTGCTGTGCTGAGCAAGCTCGGGAGCAACAGGGAGTTACTTCCAATCTCTGATTTTTTGCTGATGCTGACAAAGGCAATCCCCTTGGGGCTAGGGAGGAAATACTGTATTTAATCACATAATTTCCCTCTTTTTTCAAAGTTGTCAGGCTGCCTCAGGGAGTAAGATGGAAAAATACCCCAGCCAACACCTTCTCTGCTGTTCCCCATCCCAGAGCCAGCACAGGAGAGGGGCTGAGGGTATTAGTTAAAATAGCTGTTGACTATCAGAGTGCTGAGAGTCCACAGTGGTTACAATGGTTAATCAACCTGAGAAGAGTGGTAACTGCTATGAAATGAGACTGGGCTACACTTAATGACCTCTGACATTTCTCCAGAAACAATAAAATGAAGGTATCTCAGGAATCCTGGCTCTTTAACCTCTTTCCTGCCAAAAAGCACTGGGACTTTCCAACTTTGTTTATATTCGTACAGCATTTTAAACTCTTTAAGTAGGTAGAAATTATAAAGGCTCAGAGTTACATAATGCTGGGTTCCAGTATTATATTGTAATGCACCAACTCATCATTGTGAAACTTGGTGAAAACAGGGTTACAATCAAGTATGCAGTGTGTATTTTGGCTATAAACCATCAGTCTGCTGTCTGTTTAGGCACTCAGTCATGTCTGACTCTTTGCCACCCTATTCATGGGATTATCTAGGCAAGAATATTGGAGTGGGTTGCCATCTTCTCATCTTGCCAGCCCAGGGACCAAACTCATGCTTCCTGTGTCTGCTGCATTGCAGGAGAATTCTTTACCCACTAAGCCATTGGGGAAGCCTGAATGTGAACCGTATTGCTGGGCAACTAAATAACTGATGAAGGAAAAATTCTTATTCTAGAAGACTGCTAACTAATGAATGTGTCTGGAATGATAGAATTATAGAAATCATCATTTTACAGCTTCTAATGAAATAATCAACCTGGACAATGAACATCGGTGACTTTGAAAACACAAGCAAAATGTTCATGCAAGTTTTTGCAAAGTGTGACTCAGATCCATAACTCCTGAACCCAGTTATCAACTATATTATTGACAGAAAAGAGACACAAGACATCATGTGTTTCCCGGAGTGACGCAATAGAATGGACATAGTACCAGTTATGAAGAAAACATTTTGCCAAAAGAAAGCACTTTAATCTGAATCTAATGATGCCACTAGATTGTTCTACCCATTTACTGAAAATATGGGGCATAAAGGAACATGCTAAACAAAATCAAGTGAACACAATCAGTCCAATCAAGAATGTGATGAATTCCACAGGAAAAAAAAAAATGTCTTCAGTAAGTAATTGACATGAAAAAATGAGGAGAAAAAAATTTTTAAGGTGAAAGAGCCTTATTAGGCATATTAATCAAATGCAATGTATGACTCTATTTGAGACATTAATTGTTTAAAAAATGTAACTCCAGAAAGACATTTTGTGACAATCAAAAGAAAGCAAACATGAGTTGAGTGTCAGATGATATTAAGCAATTATAAAGGAATATTATTTGTTGTACTAACAATATTGTTTGTGTATTTATAAGTTCGTATCTATTACAGACACAAAGTGAAAAAAGAAAGAAAGATGACGGTGACAGATGAAAGAAAAATGGCAAGATATTGATATCTGATATTGATATTGATATCTGATGATACTGATATTTCATGGGCACATCCATGAAGTAAAATAATCATTAGTGATACTGGTATTTGGTATTAACAACTGATGCTAAGTGCTCTTGGTGCATATTTGAGAGTGTTCATAGTAAAGATGTCAAAAATTGAGAAAGAGAAAAATTAAAACCACCAGATCAGTAAAATGTAGTAAGAGTTTACCGTGCATATAAGAGAGCTTCCCAGGTGGTTCAGCAGTAAAAAATCCACCTGTAATGCAGGAGTCACAGGAGATGTGGTTTTGATCCCTCGGTCAGAAAGATCCCCTGGAGAAGGGCATAGCAACCCACTGCAGTATTCTTGCCTAGACAATTCCGTGTACTGAGGAGACTGGTGGGCTACAGTCCATAAGGTTGCAAAGAGTCAGACATGATTGAGGCGACTGAGCACACACACGGGTGCATATAAGAACAGTTCACAAACTGGAAGCTTTAAAATCTAAACTGACGTGAAGCTCAGGGGCGTGATGTTACAGGATGGCTTATAAAGTGATAGTGAGAAAAATTAAGAAAACAATTCCATATACAATCATAAAACAAGAATAAAATATCTAGGAATAAATTTAACCAAGGAGCTAAAATACCTGTACATTGAAAACAATAAGACATTGTTGAAAGAAATTCAAGAGGACACAGATAAATGGAAAATTATTCCATTTTCATGGATTGAAAGAATTAACATTGTTAAAACGTCCATATTACCTAAAGCAACCTAAAGTTTCAAAGCTGTCCCTATCAAAATCCTAAGAATATTTTTCAGAGAAATAGAACAAAAAACTCAGAAACTTATATAGAATTACAAAACACCTCAAATAGAGAAAGCAATGTTAAGAAGAAAGAACAAAGCTGCAAGTATCACACTCTCTGATTCCAAACTATATCACAGTTCAGTTCAGTTCAGTTGCTCAGTCGTGTCTGACTCTTTGCGACCCCATGAATCGTAGCACGCCAGGCCTCCCTGTCCATTACCAGTTCCCAGTGTTTACCCAAATTCATGTCCATTGGGTCAGTGATGCCATCCAGCCATCTCATCCTCTGTCGTCCCCTTCTCCTCCTGCCCCCAATCCTTCCCAGCATCAGGGTCTTTTCCAATGAGTCAGCTCTTCGCATGAGGTGGCCAAAGTATTGGAGTTTCAGCTTCAACATCAGTCCTTCCAATGAACACCCAGGACTGATCTCCTTTAGGATGGACTGGTTGGATCTCTTTGCAATCCCAGGGACTCTCAAGAGTCTTCTCCAACACCACAGTTCAAAAGCATGAATTTTTCAGCGCTCAGCTTTCTTCACAGTCCACCTCTCACATCCATACATGGCTACTAAAAACACCATAGCCTTGACTAGATAGACCTTTGCTGTCAAAGTAACGTCTCTGCTTTTTAATATGCTGTCTAGGTTGGTCATAACTTTCCTTCCAAGGAGTAAGCGTCTTTTAATTTCATGGCTGCAATCACCATCTACAGTGATTTTGGAGCTCAAAAAAATAAAGTCTGAAACTGTTTCCCCATCTATTTGCCATGAAGTCATGGGACTGGATGCCATGATCTTAGTTTTCTGAATGTTGAACTTTAAGGCAACGTTTTCACTCTCCTCTTTCACATTCATCAAGAGGTTTTTTAGTTCCTCTTCACTTTCTGCCATAAGGGTGGTGTCATCTGCATATCTGAGGTTATTGATATTTCCCCCGGCAATCTTGATTCCAACTTGTGCTTCTTCCAGCCCAGCGTTTCTCATGATGTGCTCAGCATATAAGTTAAATAAGCAGGGTGACAATATACAGCCTTGATGTACTCCACTTCCTATTTGAAACCAGTCTGTTGTTCCATGTCCAGTTCTAACTGTTGCTTCCTGACCTGCATACAGGTTTCTCAAGAGACAGGTCAGGTGGTCTGCTATTCCCTTCTCTTTCAGAATTTTCTACAGTTTATTGTGATCCACACAGTCAAAGGCTTTTGCATAGGCAATAAAGCAGAAATGGAAATTTTCTGGAACTCTTGCTTTTTCGATGATCCAGCGGATGTTGGCATTTGATCTCTGGTTCCTCTGCCTTTTCTAAAACCAGCTTGAACATGTGGAATTTCATGGTTTATGTATTGCTGAAGCCTGGCTTGGAGAATTTTGAGCATTAGTTTACTACCATGCGAGATGAGTGCAATTGTGCAGTAGTCTGAGCATTCTTTGGCATTGCCTTTCTATGGGATTGGAATGAAAATTGACATTTTCTAGTCCTGTGGCCACTGCTGAGTTTTCCAAATTTGCTGGCATATCGAGTGCAGCACTTTCACAGCATCACCTTTCAGGATTTGAAATAGCTCAACTGAAATTCCATAACCTCCACTAGCTTTGTTCGTAGTGATGCTTTCTAAAGCCCACTTGACTTCACATTCCAGAATGTCTGGCTCTAGGTGAGTGATCACACCATCGTGATTATCTGGGTCATGAAGATCTGTTTTGTACAGTTCTTCTGTGCATTCTTGCCACCTCTTCTTAATACCTTCTGCTTCTGTTAGGTCCATACCATTTCTGTCCTTTATCGAGCCCATCTTTGCATGAAATGTTCCCTTGGTATCTCTAATTCCATACTAATAAAAACAGTGTAGTATTGGCAGAAAAACAGATACATAAATCAATGGCACAAAAGACAGAGCCCAGAAAGAAATCCACACAAATAGAAGCAATTAATTGATAACAAATGAGCAACAAATATATAATGAAGAAAGGACAGTTTCTTCAGTAAATAGTGTTGGGAAAATGCAACATGCAAAAAAAAAAAAAAATGAAACCAGACCATTATCTCATAACATACACAAAAGCATACACAAAAATTTGCTCAAAATGGTTTGAAGACTTGAATGTAAGACCTAAAATCATAAAACTCCTGAAAGAAAACATAAGCAGTACACTCTTTGACACTAATCTTAGCAATGTAGTTCTAGATATGTCTCCTCAGACAAGGAAACAAAAGCAAAAATAAACAATTGTTACTGCATCAAACTAAAAAACTTCCGCACAGCAAAGGAAACCACACACACACACAAATAAAAGGAAAGATACCTACTAAATGGGAGAAGATATCTGTAAATGATACATCCCACAAGGAGTTAATATCCAAAATGTATAAAGGACTTTTACAACTCAACAACAACTACAAAATACCAATCCAATTTAAAAATGGCAGAGGAGCTAAATAGATTTCCAAAGAAGACATACAGGTGGCCAACAGATACATGAAAAGATGTTTCGTGCCACTAATTATTAGGGAAAAGCAATCCAAATCACAATGCGATATAACCTCATACCTATTAATTGGCTATTATCAAAAAGGCAAGAAAGAAGTCTTGGGTAAAGGTGTGGTGAAAAGGAACTCTCATGCACTGTTGGTGGGAATGTAGATTGGGGCAGGCACTATGGAAGACAGTATGGAAATTCCTCAAAAATTTGAGAATAAAACTACCATCTTATTCAGCTATCCCATCGCTGGGTATTTATCCAAGAATAAGAAAACACTAATTTGACTCTGGGTATTTATCCAAGAATAAAAAAACACTAATTTGATAAGATACATGGGCTTCTCAGGTGTCTCACAGGTAAAGAATCTGCCTTCCAATGCAAGAGACACAGGAGATGTGGGTTCAACTCCCAGGTCGGAAAGATATCATGGAGAAGGGAATGGCAACCAACTCCAGTATTCTTGCCTGGAAAAGCCCATGGACAGAGGAGTCTGGTGGGCTATAGTCCATGGGTCACAAAGGGTCATACATGACTGAGTGACTGAATACACATGCGCACATACATTCCGACATTTATCATGGTATTATTTACAACAGGCAAAATATGGAAACAACCTAAGCACCCATCAGTAGATGACGGTATAAAGAAAATGTGAGATATATATATACATAATGGAATACTACTCAGCCATAAAGAAGTGAAATTTTGACATTTGCAACATTGGCTGGGCTTTGAAGGCTTTATGCTTAGTGAAATAAGGCAAGTATTATATGGTTTCATTCATATGGGGACTATAAAAAGCAAACAAACAAATAAATAAATGAACAAACCAAACAAAGACAAACATGTAGACACAGAGAACAGAGCAGTGGTTACCAGAGGGGCAGGGGCAGGGTGAAATGGGTGAAGAGGACCAGCCATATGATTACAGATGGAAACTCAGTTTTTGGTGGTGAGCATACTGTAGGGTATACAGAAATAGAAAGATAGTGCTCTACACATGAAACATGTTATAAACCAATGTTTAGGAATTAACTAATGTTACCTCAGTAATAAAACAAATCTTAAAAAAGAAAACGAGGAAGTTATCTAACCTTGAAAATGATTAGTTGTTACAATGTGGGTTTTCAGACAGCAGAATTTTTTTAAATGATTATCTCATACAATTTTTTGAAGATAACGTATGTTTCTTTTATGATTATCAGAGGCATTTATAAGAAATAAATTGTTTCACTTCTGCTCATGAACTAAATTTAGTTCTCTTTTCATGGCTCCGTTTTGTTTGTTTAGAGTATTTTCAACTTTTGTATCCATTTTGTATTTTACTTTCACAAAACTTAATAGCTGTGAAAAGACGGGAAGCTAAAAGCAAAGGAGAAAAGGAAAGATATACCCATCTGAATGCCAAGTTCCAAAGAATAGCAAGGAGAGATAAGAAAGCCTTCTTCAGTGATCAATGCAAACAACTAGAGGAAAACAATAGAAAGGAAAAGATGAGATCTCTTCATAAAATTAGAGATAGCAAGGGAAGATTTCATGCAAATATGGGCTCAATAAAGGACAGAAATAGTAGGGACCTAACAGAAGCAGAAGATATTAAGAAGAGGTGGCAAGAATACACAGAAGAACTGTCCAAAAAAGATCTACACTACCCAGATAATCACGATGGTGTGATCACTCACCTAGAGCCAGACATCCTGGAATGTGAAGTCAAGTGGGCCTTAGGAAGTATCACTATGAACAAAGCTGGTGGAGGTGATGGAATTCCAGTTGAGCTATTTCAAATCCTGAAAGGTGATGCTGTGAAAGTGCTGCACTCAATATGCCAGCAAATATGGAAAACTCAGCAGTGGCCACAGGACTGGAAAAGGTCAGTTTTCATTCCAATCCCAAAGAAAGGCAATGCCAAAGAATGTTCAAACTACCGCACAATTGCACTCATCTCACATGCTAGTAAAGTAATGCTCAAAATTCTCCAAGCCAGGCTTCAGCAGTACATGAACCATGAACTTCCAGTTGTTCAAGCTGGTTTTAGAATAGGCAGAGGAACCAGAGATAAAATTCCCAACATCTGCTGGATCATCGAAAAAGCAAGCGAGTTCCAGAAAAACTTCTATTTCTGCTTTATTGACAAAGCCTTTGACTGTGTGGATCACAATAAACTGTGGAAAATTCTGAAAGAGAAGGGAATACCAGACCACCTGACCTGTCTCTTGAGAAACCTGTATGCAGGTCAGGAAGCAATAGTTAGAACTGGACATGGAACAACAGACTGGTTTCAAATAGGAAATGGAGTACGTCAAGGCTGTATATTGTCACCCTGCTTATTTAACTTATATGCTGAGTACATCACGAGAAATGCTGGGCTGGAGGAAGCACAAGCTGGAATCAAGATTGCCGGGGGAAATATCAATAACCTCAGATATGCAGATGACACCACCCTTATGGCAGAAAGTGAAGAAGAACTAAAGAGCCTCTTGATGAAAGTGAAAGAGGAGAGTGAAAAAGTTGGCTTAAAGCTCACCAATCAGAAAACTAAGATCACGGAATCCGGTCCCATCCACTTCATGGCAAATAGGTGGAGAAACAGTGGAAACAGTAGCTGACTTTATTTTTCTGGGCTCCAAATTCACTGCAGATGGTGACTGCAGCCATGAAATTAAAAGACGCTTACTCCTTGGAAGGAAAGTTATGACCAACCTAGATAGCATATTACAAAGCAGAGACATTGCTTTGCCAACAAAGGTACGTCTAGTCAAAGCTATGGTTTTTCCAGTAGTCATGTATGGATGTGAGAGTTGGAATATAAAGAAAGCTGAGAACCAAAGAATTGATGCTTTTGAACTGTGGTGTTGGGAAAGACTCTTGAGAGTCCCTTGGACTGCAAGGAGATACAACCAATTCATCCTAAAGGAAATCAGTCCTGAATATTCATTGGAAGGACTGATGCTGAAGCTGAAATTCCAATACTTTGGCCACCTGATGTGAGGAACTGACTCACTGGAAACGACCCTGATATAGGGAAAGATTGAAGGCCAGAGGAGAAGGGGACGACAGAGGATGAGATGGTTAGATGGCATCACCAACTCAATGGACATGAGTTTGAATAAACTCTAAGAGATGGTGATGGACAGGGAAGCCTGGAGTGCCGCAGTCCATGGGGTCACAAAGAGTCAGACACGATTGAGCAACTGAACTGAACTGAAGTTCAATCTTTGTTCAAGACTGAAAAGCTCCCCTTAAAAGTTGAGTCTATCTTAAAATTTCACAGAAGTTGCTTTTAGGCAATCACATCTCCTCAACCAAAAACCACGTCTTTAAGTACAGACAATGATAAACTACATCTAAGTGAGGCATTAAAATATAAGAGAAGAGTTTCGTAGAAAGAGATAAAGGTTTGATTTTTGTAGAGAATTCTTAGGATCAGTGAGAAATGTAGAAAAATGGGTGAGATGTGAGAAGAAGACCCATTAAGTATACATCACTTATGGTTTTGAAGAGCTAGAACCAACACAACATTGACTGTTAATGCAACAGCTCAGTGGAAGAATTTCATTTTGAAAAATGGATGCTTCAAGTTGAGTTCCATTAAACGAAAATGGAATGTAATAGGAAATGTGTTACAGACACTGTCTCATTATAAAGGAGAAAAAAAACTTTTTAAAAGCAATATCAAAACCAGAAATGAAGTGATGAGAAATGAAAGGAATTTCACATGATCTATGTTATGTTATGATTTTAAAAAACTATATTTTTAAGATTTATATTAATCAATAATGGATTAATAATAGATTTGAATTTAAGACAGTCAGTTCATCTTGAAGAAGGGGAAAAATATGTAACCCAGGAAATGCCCCCATGCCAGTGTACAGACAATAATGAATGAGGCTATTTTTCTTTGCATATCATGTAAAAAACAGAGTTGATAAATGTGGATGCAATTTTGAACTGTCTTATGCTCTCAGAATTTGGAAGCCTTTTAAGAGATCTGATTAATTTAACATGTCAATTCTAATGGCAAATGAGTTCAATTTCTCCAAAGAACAATTAGTCAACAGAATAAATTAACATGAAATATTGTCAAGTGCAACATCATGCTCATTTCCAAAGATAAAACACTTTTACTGCTCTTGTTGAACTCTCTTCTTTATTCTGTGAAGGGTTTTTGTGACATAACTCCTTCACAAACCCAAATGCTTAGAGTAAGCTGCCATCCTCTTTCACATGGACCACTGCAAAGCCTCACAATTTCTCACTCTCTCTAGCCACACACATCCACCTCACGTCGCCTCTCCATACACTACCTACAAGATATTTCAAAACTCTTTGAAAACCTTTCAATAACATCCATTGCACTTGGGATAGACGAAAAGGCATTCTCACTGCCTCCTGGACTCTGGCACAACTCCTGTCCTAACCTCCACATCCTCATGATCATCATTCCAGCCCTTCCATTACTGCTTCCAAAGCCACCACTCTACAAAAATTCCTCTTTCCAACACTACTCGAATTCTCCTTCCAAATGCAATGACTTCTTCCCTGCCACTTTACATCTTGTCAGCATCTGACACAATCAAAAGCTTCCTTCTTTAGAAAACTCTTATTCCTGCTGGTATTTTAAGGACAACCACCCAGGCTTCCTTCCACCACATTAACCACCAGCTTCCAGTAATATTTGTCTTCCCTTCCTTAGCTATATCTCTTAATTTTGGAGCCCATTTCACTAACTAAACTCACTATTTTTCTCTGTCTTCCTCCTCTCCTTGTCTGATTCCTGACTGTCCCACAATTTTAAATACCACCCACATGTCAAAGGCACTCACATTTATGGATCTAGTTCCAGACATCTTCACTGAACTCTTTACTAATATATTCAACTATCTACTTGATATCTTCTTTTGGAAATCAATAGTCATCTCAAGTTTACCTCAAGCAAAACAAAATTCTTGATAAGCACCCTTGTCCTGCACAATAACATACATGAGCCCACTATATCTCAACAAGCGATTCTACCATCCATCCAGTTGCTCAAATCAAAATCTAGGAATCATTTTTCTAATCGAACTATAGTTGATTGACTGTGTTGTGTTAGTTTCAGGTATACAGCAAAGAAATTGTTCTATATATATGTATACATGGTTCAGTTTTATATATATATGTGTGTGTGTGTGTGTGTGTGTGTGTGTGTGTGTGTATACATACTTTTCAGATGCTTTTCCCTTATGTCATTACAAAATATTGAGTATAGCACCCTGTTCTATATAGTTGTTATCTATTTTGTACATAGTAGTGTGTATCTATTAATCCAAAACTCCCAGTTTATCCCTCCCCCCACCTCTTTCCCCTTTGGTAACCAGAAGTTTGTTTTCTATGTCTGTGGTGCTATTTCTCCTTGGCATATAAGTTCATTTGTATCCTTTTTTTCTCAAAATTCTACATGTAAGCAGTATCATATTTGTCTTTCTCTGTCTAGTTTACTTCACTTAGTATGATAATCTCTAGGTCCTTCCATGTTGCTGAAAATCACAAAATTTTCATTATTTTTTATGGCTGAGTAATATTCCGTTGTGTTTCTATACATGTGTATATATATACACAACTTCTTTATTCATTCATCTGTTGATAGACATTTAGGTTGCCTCCATATCTCAGCTATTGTGCATAGTGTGGCTATGAACATTGTTGTACATGTATCTTTTTGATTTAGAGATTTTGTATTTTCTGGATATATTCCCAAGAATTGCAGGATAAGAAAAGGAGTACATCAAGGCTGTATATTGTCACCCTGCTTATTTAACTTATATGCAGTGTACATCATGAGAAACGCTGGGCTGGAAGAAGCACAAGCTGGAATCAAGATTGCCGGGAAAAATATCAATAACCTCAGATATGCAGATGACACCACTCTTATGGCAGAAAGTGAAGAGGAACTAAAAAGCCTCTTGATGAAAGTGAAAGAGGAGAGTGAAAAAGTTGGCTTAAAGCTCAACGTTCAGAAAACTAAGATCATGGCATCTGGTCCCATCACTTCATGGGAAGTAGATGGGGAAACAGTGGAAATAGTGTCAGACTTTATTTTTTTGTGCTCCAAGATCACTGAAGATGGTGATTGCAGCCATGAAATTAAAAGACACTTACTCCTTGGAAGGAAAGTTATGACCAACCTAGACAGCATATTAAAAAGCAGAGACATTACTTTGCTAACAAAGGTCCATCTAGTCAAAGCTATGGTTTTTCCAGTAGTCATGTATGGATGTGAGAGTTGGACTGTGAAGAAAGCTGAGCGCCAAAGAATTGATGCTTTTGAACTGTGGTGTTGGAGAAGACTCTTGAGAGTCCCTTGGACTGCAAGGAGATCCAACCAGTCCATCCTAAAGGAGATCAGTCCTGGGTGTTCATTGGAAGGACTGATGTTGAAGCTGAAACTCCAATACTTTGGCTACCTCATGCGAAGAGTTGACTCATTGGAAAAGACCCTGATGCTGCGAAGGATTGGGGGCAGGAGAAGGGGACGACAGAGGATGAGATCGCTGGATGGCATCACCGACTTGATGGACATGAGTTTGGGTAAACTCTGGGAGTTTCTGACGGACAGGGAGGCCTGGTGTGCTGTGATTCATGGGGTTGCAAAGAGTCGGACATGACTGAGTGGCTGAACTGAACTGATAGTAACTCTAATTTTAGCCTTTCAAGGAATCTCCATACTGTTCTCTGTAGTGGTGGCACCAATTAACACTTGCGCCAGTAGTGTAAGAAGGTTCCCTTTTCTCCACACCCTCTCCAGCATTTATTATTTGTGGACTTGTTAAATGACGGCCATTCTGACTGGTGTGAGGTAGTAGGTCATTTTAATTTTGATTTCTATTTTTCTAATAATTAGTGATGTGGAGCATATTTTCATGTGCCTCTTGGCCATCATTACATCTTCTTTGGAGAAAAGTCTATTTAGGTCTTCTGCCTATTTTCTTAGTGAGTTGTTTGGGGCTTTTTGTTGTTGTTGTTGTTACTGAGTTATATGATCTGTTTTTATATTTTGGAAATTAATCCCCTGTCAGTCATATTGTTTGCAAATACTTGCTCCCATTCTATAGGTTTTCTGTTTGTTTTGTTTGTGGTTTCTTTTGCCGTGCAAAAGCTTTTAAGTTTAGTTAAGTCCCATTTGTTTATTTTTGCTTTCGTTTCCATTACTGTAAGAAACAGATCCAAAAAACATTGCTGCCATTTTTGTCAATGATTTCTCTGCCTGTTTTCCTCTAGTGTGATCTGATTCTTGATGACTCTCCAGTCTGGTTTCCTCCACCTGAGTACTCACAGACCATACCATTGTTTTTCAAACTGTAGGTAATGACGCACTAATGAATTGTCATCCGTTTCATAAGTCATGACCAGCATTTTTAAATGAAACAGAGCCACAGAGATGAGGAAAGAAAATATCAAAGCATATTGTATTTAGCAAGGATAAATATTAATGACATTATTGTTAAATGCTTGGAGAATCCTATGGACAGAGGAGCCTGGTGGGCTGCTGTCCATGGGGTCACACAGAGTCGGACACGACTGAAGTGACTTAGCATGCATACATGCATTGGAGAAGGAAATGGCAGCCCACTCCAGTATTCTTGCCTGGAGAAACCCAGGGACATAGGAGCCTGGTGGGCTGCCATCTACGAAGTCACACAGAGTCGGACATGACTGAAGCAACTTAGCAGCAGCAGCAAATATTATTTGTAAAATATTATCAAATATTATTTTGTGAAGTTTTTGTCTTTTGTTTCTGTTTAATTTGTGTGTACACATGTTGGGTACTGCATCACTATACAAAATATATTTTTCACTACTTGTCACAATGAAAAAAGTTTGACGAATGGTAAGAGCCACTACTATAAACAGATTCAGAAACTTTCAGTTCTACAAACATACAATACTGTTTAATATCTCTAGGCCTGAGTAGGTGCATTTCCCCTCAGTGGAATGTCCTTTTGTCACCATGGTACATATGGGGGTCTCTTCTTAATTACCCATATCCAAAGTTATTTACCTGTTCTGGGACTTCAAGACCCCACCTAAACATTCCCTTTGTTCTCTCTGGGACAAAAATTGTACTCTATACATATCTTTGTCTTATTTAATTTAGAGTCAAGCAATTACATCACATTTTATTTGCAATTAATCAAACACTGTTTGTCTGCCTACCAAATTCTTGACCTCTTGAAGGCAGAAACTCTGTACACTTCTCATGTCTCTTTACTCTAAGGACATGTTCTGTTGTAGGTATGTTTAAAATGTTTGTTGAACCAACACCTAAAAGAGAAGCTAGAAAATAGTAAAGCCATCTTTCCTCCTGAAAAACACTTCCTAAGGTGTCATCCAACTCTCAGAAGTGAAATTTGTTTGGTTATCACACAAGATAGGACAAAAATTATCCACTTAAATGGTCTTGAAAATCTAAATTTACCTGTCACCAAAGAAGCTCTGGAATTGCTCATGAATGGTCATCTTCAGAGTATAGACATTTAATTGGTACAAAAACATCTGCAAGTTTCAAATAAATGTGTGGAGACTTAAAATAAAGATAGTCAACAAAGCCAATACCCTTGAAATGAAATGTCAGTGAAGGTCATCCTTTCAGAGGGTAATGATATGTTTTCTATGAGACATGGAACACTTCAAATCAATATATATATATATAATAGTAAAGCCTTGCTTCTTTTAGAGGGTTTTGTTTTTTTTTAAATAAGACAACAAAAGAGAAAAGAAATGTTTTGTTTCAGTCTCCTGAATCCCTGGGGAGGCACAAGACTACTGTCTGCTGACATGGCCACAGGGAACAATCATCAACAGATAAATGAAATAAAACCACCAGCCGCTGTTTCCACGTCAGGATGGGCACACGAGCTGGTTCCTCTGGGGGAGGTAACTGTTACACAGGTTCCAGAGCTCCAGGCTGGGACACCCATGAAATAAAATACAACCGGGAGATGCAGGCAATCACAGCCATTAAAACCCAGCCCTCCTTTCGCCACAAGGAAGTTCTACCCAACTAGTAACTTTTACCTTAGAAATCCCCATACCAATAGTACAAAAGCTAATATTAACTTTCTACCACTCCTCAAATCAAGGGTCAACTTCTGCTCTGGTTCATTTCTCCTCACATTTGAACAGGCCCTTGAACCTTTTGAGGCTCTTCCTGAAATGCACATTCCTCACTCAATACATTTTAGAATTCTGCATTTCACACCAGCTCCCAAGTGGCTCTGATGCTTCTGGTTCCCAGAGTCTGATGCCAGATCTTCATTTATGTATTGTTTCCACAAAAGAAATAGCAAATAAGCAAGAGGTGAGGAATACCAATGATTTGTTCCTTTGCTTATGCAAGGGACAATCATCAATAGGCCTCTAAGCAACTCTCTGAAAACAGAAACGGAGAGTAGACTAAAAAATAAGTCCTCCTTTGTGACAGTCACTAGGTAGATATTATCTAACAGAACTCTTGTGATTCTAATTTTATCAAACAACAAGCTAAGACTCAGATACGAATTTTTCCAGCAGCATCTGAGCAATAAATGGTCAAGCTAGCATTTGAACCCACTTCTCTCTGATCTCAAAGCTTTTAAGCATTTTTATCTCTTCTGTGGATATCAGTTAATGATATTTTAATTTCAATTCAGTTAAAGAGAAATAGCTAGACAGAAAGAATATACAAATATATTTTTGTTGTTCCATCACTAATTTGTGTCTGACTCTTTGCAATCCCAGGGACTGCAGTGCATCAGGCTTCCCTGTCCTTCACTATATTCCTGAGTTTGGTCAAACTCATATCCATTGAGTCGGTGATGCTATCCAACCATCTCATCCTCCGTTTCCCCCTTCTCCTCCTGCCCTCAGTCTTTTCCAGCACTAGAGATTTTTCCAGTGAGTCAGATCTTCACATCAGGTGGCCAAAGTATTGGAGCTTCAGCTTCAGCATCAGTCCTTCCTTTGAATATTCATGGTTGATTTCCTTTAGATTGACTGGTTTGATCTCCTTGCAGTTCAAGGGACTCTCAAGAGTCTTCTCCAGCACCATAATTCAAAAGCATCAAATTCTCAGCCTTCTTTATGGTCCAACTCTCACATCTATACATGGCTATAGGAAAAACCATAGCTTGGACTATATAGACCCTTGTTGGCAAAGTCATGTCTTTGCTTTTTAATACACTGTTTAGGTTTGTTATAGCTTTTCTTCCAAGGAGAAAGCACCTTTTAATTTTGTGGCTGAAGTCACCATCTGCAGTGATTTTGGAGCCCAAGAAAATAAAATCTGTCATTCCTTTCACTTTGTCCCCATCTATTTGCCATGAAGTGATGGGACTGGGTGTCTTGATCTTCGTTTTTTGAATGTTAAGTTTCAAGCCAGCTTTTTCACTCTCCTCTTTTATCCTCATCCAGAAGCACCTTAGTTCCTTTTCACCTTCTGCCTTTAGAGTGGTAACATCTGCATATCTGATGTTATTGATATTTCTCCTAGCAATCTTAATTCCAGGTTGTGATTTATCCAGCCTGGCATTTCACATAATGTACTCTGCATAAAAGTTATATAAGCAGGGTGACAATATATAGCCTTGATGTACTCCTTTCCCAATTTGGAACCAGTCAGTTGTTCCATGTCCAGTTCTAATTGTTACTTCTTGACCTTCATACAAGTTTCTCAGGAGACAAGTAAGGTGGTCTGGGATTCCCACCTTTCTAAGAATTTTCCACAGTTTGTTATAATCCACACAATCAAAAGTTTTAATGTAGTCAATGAAGGTAAATATATATATATGTATAACTGAATCACCTTGCTGTACACCTGAAACTAACACAACATTGTAAATCAAATATACTTCAATTTAAAAAATAAAAGATGAAAAGCTGACCTATACTACCCTAGGAAACCCTGGGTCCCCTTTCAAATAAATAAAATGTACTTGGACACTAAACATAAGAGATTCATTGTGTGTGTGTGTGTGTACAAAGAACAAAGAACAAAGAAGAGATGATATACATATAAGGAGGACAAGTCCAAGTCCTCCAAGAGCCCATGGTGGACCAGAAAGGGCTGGGCACCATGGTGGAGACACTGGCCAAGAAACACTCTTAGCTCAGTTGGGTGAAGAGGAGTTTATTTGCTAAGTGAAAATCAGTTAGTTATGTCTGACTCTTTGGGAACCCATGGACTGTAGTCCACCAGGCTCCTCAGTCCATGGAATTCTCCAGGCAAGAATATTGTACTGGGTTTCCATTCCCTTCTCAGGGAGATCTTCCTGACCCAGCGATGGAACCTGGGTCTCCTGCACTGCAGGCAGATTCTTTACCATCTGAGCCACCAGGGAAGCCCCTTAGTTGCTAAAAGAAGATGGATATGTTGCCAAGTATAGGAGACAGCTGGAGAAAATTCACACAGCTATGATATAGATATTGTGTCATTTAAGGAGAATTTTTGATGAATAATCAGGGCACATTCCTTCTCTTACCAGGTCCAAAGAGAATGAATAAATTATTTTTTTAAAGGTTCTGAACTTCAAAATCTAGACCCATCAGGTAAAGATGCATTCATTGACAAAATCCCTTCATTTCTCTATTTGGGGTGTATCATAAGATAAACATCATGCTTTACCCATAATAATTTCTCAGGCTCCAGATGACAAAGCGGACAAAAAGAAATTAATCCACACAGCCCCCCAGGGTCGATGTAGGCACTGCCTTACCTCCTCTGCTTGAGATAATTGACAGTGATGACAGTCAATTAAACCTTTACTTTTACTATTTCAGGCTTTGAGAGGTGGGCTTCCTCTACTTTCTATCAGAGAGCTGTTACAAAGCAGTGGCACACAACATTCTAATGACACCCTGCATAATAAAAAGCCTGCAGAATATGAAGCTTGTGACTTTAACAACTTAAATAATGTAATATATAAGCTGCTCCCAGGCACAGGTTACTGAGGCATATGATGAAAGTTTATCAAACGACAAATGGTCAAAAAGATTCACTGCCCACTGTCCTCTGGCACACTTGATTGAAGGACTAATTATCTGTGCTTCTGTCCAACAGTGATGCCCTGAGTTTTCTAGTCATCATGTTCTGGGTCAAGACTATAGGAGCATCTCACAAGCTCACATTGTCCTTCTATGACAAATTAAATTCTAAAAGGTCCAGCTTTTCCAAAGTCTGGAAGATGCCCATCAAGTTTAAATTACTCATGGCCATAATGAGTAGCTAGCTATTAGCTATTTTTCACCCTGTCTTGCATATTTTTCACCCTTGTCTTGCTCTCAACTAGTCTGTACACTTAATTATTCAGTGTAAAACATTTCATTTAGGAATCTTTTTGAGTATCCTTTATGTACGGCAAAAAATTAGAAAAATGAGAAATTGGATCTTTCTGAAGTAAGTAAGGTAATCTAACTAGACATCTGTAAGGTAATGCAATGTCTATGAAGAAAATTGAATGCACACCAAGAGGAAAAATGGCTGAGTCTGCAAATATTTTAAATAATAATTTAAAGGTTTTAAAGGGAGAAAAGTGAGCCGGAAGGTTGAACTGACAATTCAAGAGAATACCACAAAAAGACAATAAAGTAGAAAGCTAAAAGAGAGAGAGGTAAGATACATATATTCTTTTTTTAAGTGTAATTGACTTACAACAATATGTTAGTTCCTGTTACACAGCATAGTGATTTTATATTTCTATACATTTCAAAATGATAAATTATAGTAACCATCTGTCACCATACAATGATAGTACATAATTATTGACTATATTCCCTACTCTGTATATTTCATACCTATAACTCATTTATTTGCAACTGGAAAGTTGTAGATCTTAATCTCCCTCACCTACACAAGTTCAAATAACTGTCTAATAGTAATTCCCAAAGTAGAAAACTTTGAGGAAAAATACACACAAGTAAATAAAAGGAGAAACTTCTTTGAATTTAAAAAAGACATGAAACCTCAGGTAGGGCCCAAATGATGCAGAATGAAGGCCCGTACATACATATCAGATCAGTGGCAGCATAATAAATGTAATGTGCTTGAATCATCCAGAAACCATCTCCTTCACTCTGTCCATGGAAAAAGCATCTTCCATGAAACTGGTCCCCGGTGCCAAAAAGGTTGGGGATCACTGGAGTAAGATATAAAAATTATTTCAATAGATTCTGAAAAAAAAATTTAATAAAGTTCAACTTTCATTCCAGTGTCTTTTCTTACAAAGACAGCTATCCAGGTTTAAATGAAAACTTTCTTAACTTGAAATGTTTATCTCTCAAAAACCAGCAGTCAACTTTGTATTTCATGTAAAAATGAAAGCACCACTATCAATCATATGATTCACACAGAACCTTGGTTCTAGCCAATGCTATAGGAAAGGAAATCACATTTTTGTCATTCTTTTACAATGTGATCATCTAGTTAGGGAATATACCAGAATCACTAGATCTATTATTAAAGTTAATTGAGTTCAACACAGACTTGATATTACCTTATAAAACTCAACAAACTTTCATATGCACCCTAACTTCTAGTTTTAGGTGAAAGTAAATATGAAACAATTTTGCACTCATCTCACATGCTAGTAAAGTAATGCTCAAAATTCTCCAAGCCAGGCTTCAGCAATACTTGAACCGTGAACTTCCAGATGTTCAAGCTGGTTTTAGAAAAGGCAGAGGAACCAGAGATCAAATTGCCAATATCCACTGGATCATCAAAAAAGCAAGAGAGTTCCAGAAAAACATCTCTTTCTGCTTTATTGACTATGCCAAAGCCTTTGACTGTGTGGATCACAATAAACTGTGGAAAATTCTGAAAGAGATGGGAATACCACCATCTGAACTGTGTCTCTTGAGAAACCTGTATGCAGGTCAGGAAGCAGCAGTTAGAACTGGACATGGAATAACAGACTGGTTCCAAATAGGAAGAGGAGTACATCAAGGCTGTATATTGTCACCCTGCTTATTTAACTTATATGCAGAGTACATCATGAGAAACGCTGGGCTGGAAGAGAAAGTGAAGAACTAAAGAGACTCTTGATGAAAGTGAAAAGAGGAGAGTGAAAAAGTTGGCTTAAAGCTCAACGTTCAGAAAACTAAGATCATGGCATCTGGTCCCATAACTTCAGGGGAAATAGATGGGGAAACAGTGGAAACCATGTCAGACTTTATTTTTTTGGGCTCCAAATTCACTGCTGATGGTGACTGCAGCCATGAAATTAAAAGACGCTTACTCCTTAGAAGGAAGGTTATGGCCAACCTAGATAGCATATTTAAAAGCAGAGACATTACTTTGCCAACAAAAGTCTGTCTAGTCAAAGCTATGGTTTTTCCAGTGGTCACGTATGAATGTGAGAGTTGGACTGTGAAGAAAGCTGAGCGTCGAAGAATTGATGCTTTTGAACTGTGGTGTTGGAGAAGACTCTTGAGAGTCCCTTGGACTGCAAGGAAATCCAATCAATCCATCCTAAAAGAGATCAATCCTGGGTGTTCATTGGAAGGACTGATGTTGAAGCTGAAACTCCAATACTTTGGCCACCTCATGCGAAGGGTTGACTCATTGGAAGAGACCCTAATGCTGGGTAGGATAGGGGGAGGGAGGAGAAGGGGATGACAGAGGATGAGATGGTTGGATGGCATCACCGACTCGATGGACATGGGTTTGGGTAGACTCCAGGAGTTGGTGAACAGAGAGGCCTAGCGTGCTGCAATTCATGGGGTCGCAAAGAGTCAGACACGACTGAGCGACCGAACTGAACTGAACTGAAATATGTAACAAACACAGTTATTTGAAATACACAACTGTTCTATCCAATTATCCAATTGCTATAGGCTTTCCCAAGTGATCATTTATGTGAATATCTTATTTCTTTTGTTCAGTATATATCTGCTTCTAAATGACAGAGTGACACTTGTTTTGATTTCTTTGACTAAGAAAGAAGAAACCCAAGGAGTTGCAAAGTATGTCAGACAATCTCAGAAGTAGAGAAGGAAGGACCAGCAGCTGGGTCTTTCTCACAAAATAAGGCAGAACATCGTTCAAATAGTTCATCAGAACATCGAGGACTGATCTCCTTCAGGATGGACTGGTTGGATCTCCTTGCAGTCCAAGGGACTCTCAAGAGTCTTCTCCAACACCACAGTTGGCTGGATGGCATCACTGACTCAATGGACATGGGTTTGGGTGGACTCTGGTATTTGGTGATGGACAGGGAGGCCTGGCGTGCTGTGGTTCATGGGGTCGCAACGAGTTGGACACGTCTGAGTGACTGAACTGAACTGAACCAAGAAGACTCTTGAGAGACCCTCAGACTTCAAGTAGATCAAACAAATGAATCCTAAAGGAAATCAACCCTGAATATTCATTGGAAGAACTGATTCTGAAGCTCCAGTACTTTGGCCATCTGATGCAAAGAACTGATTCATTAGAAAAGACCCTGATGCTGGGAAAGATTGAACACAGGAGGAGAACGGGACAACAGAGGACAAGATGGTTGGATGGCATCACTGACTCAATGGATATGAGTTTGGGCAAACTCCGGGAGATGGTGAAGGACAGGGAAGCCTGATTTGCTACAGTACATGGGGTCACAAAGAGTCAGACATGTGTGAGCAATTGAACAATAACAACAATAAAGTCTCCTGGTCACTGCCCCTAATTCACTGAGGATTCTATCCCCTGGACCACTGTCTTTCGCTCTCCACCATTACCCCTACCATGATGCTTGGTGATTTCAAAACCCTTGAACAATCCATTCAATATTCTGGTCTCTTATTTTCTTTATCTTCTTGCTGCCAATGAGTTTGTCTTCTGCCCATGTTAACCACCCATTCCTGGTGAATTTCAAGCCAGAGTGAGATTGTATTCATGTCATAAAATTCAGTTTTTAATTACATAAACAGAACAAAGCAGAACAGGAAATATCAGAGGGACTTTCCAACAGGAAGGGTAAGGATTGTTTCATGAAACTTTGTTTCAATGATATACACATGTACTAGACAGAAGTACAAAATCTCTCTAACAAATACATGGATACCAAGGGTGAAGGGGGAGTAGGATGAATGGAAGATGGGATTGACATATCTATACTATCGATACTATGTATAAAAATAGGTAAATAAAGAGAACTTACTGTATAGCACAAGGAATTCCATTCAGTGTTCTGTATTGACATGAATGAGAAGGAAATCCAAAAAAGAAGGGATATACGTATAGCTGATTGACTTTGCTGTACTCCTGAAACTAACACAACATTGTAAAGCAACTATGGTCCAATAAAAGTTAATTAAAAAAAAAATCTCTGTCTTCTGTTGAATCATAGTCAAAAACATATGAAAAATACAACTTTAAACATTACCAATAATTGCACCCATTCTACGTTTCTATTTTAAGCATGTCACTCCCTAACCACCAGTCTCTATACTCTTGTTCTCTCTCTCTTAGTATCCCAGCTCCAACAATTCTTTAACCACATCAAGACTTCCAATCCATTCATTCTGCTCCTTTTCTTATGCCTTGACCATGTCAGTACTCAATTCCTTCATTGCCTGCCTGGGAGTCCATGCCCCCTACAAGCTGAGATCCTCAAGGATAGAAGCCATATCCTAGTTAACTTTATGTCCCTGGCACCAACACTGTGCCTGGCACAAAATAGATGTTCAGAACATCTTTGTGAAATTAAAAAGACTGTTAAATTAACAAGACAGAATCCTGCTGAGCTGGCAGATAAAAGTCTAATTTGTGTTTAATTTTGTTTACCACTGGACCCACATGCCAGTTAATCTCCTCCATCGTTACACCTCTAATTTCTTCTTTACAGAGTCTTATTTCCCCAGTTTAATTCAATCAAGTCAGGATGGCAGAGAGATATATCCTCAACATGACACTCTGCCATGAGGAAAATTTCAGTGAACAATTTCAGCCATAATTTTTTCATCGTACACCTCGATGAGAAGGGAGAAAAATTTCAGTGTCTATCAAAAGATTAATAAGTTTTTATATACAGTTCAAAACTGTCAGGTAGAGTTCATTAGAATAATAAATCTGTTAAATCTTGGAAGGATTCATCTCATTATCTCATCCTTGTTATGTGAATGAAGGTTTTATTATCTCAATGTCTTAAATAATTCTTACCGTGTAATGCATTCTCTCCACCCCATCCCTCATAATTTAGACTTTGATATTAATTTTTTTAAGTTAGGCATTATCCTCTACGAAAAGCATCAGAATGTCAATTCTGGCTGTGAGAGACAGATGAAAATCTGTATTTTAAATGGTTCTTCATGGTTGATTCATTGGTGGTTTAATATGATCTTTCCAAAACACCTCTATTATCATATTTAGCATCTATCCTTGAAAGTTCAAGCGAAGATTCAAAATACAGCAGTGAAAAATCGCACTTGATTAGGGGTCAGAAGCTCCTGGATTGGGGTCTGGGTCTCTTTCACCTACAGGAGTCTAGTCTGTTCCCCACTTGGGAAGTTGCTCTTCCTCATTCGATGCTACGGAACAGCAGCTCCCCTCTGTGAGGTTTCCCTGATCTCACCAGTCCTGTGGACTCTTCTATATGCTCTCACAAAACCTGGAAATCATCTCCATCCATCCATCATATCCATCACATACCGCTGCAATGCTGTTTTTGGTATTCATCTTAGTGGCCTAGACTATAATAGATTTTCACCAAATATTTCTAAATGAGTAAAAATACATCTGTCTCTCCAAATTGACTCTGGTACATAGTAGACTGGCATGTGTGGATTTAAGTGAAGAATTTGGGATAGAATTATTATTTATATTTCAATGGAGAAACCTAGAGTTCAGACAGCTCCAAAACTCATTCCAGGCCACAAAGATTGTTATTCCTGGCACACTTGATTTGAACATGGACCTGCCTGTCTCCAAGATTTCACACAATCCAGCACACTAGTAACCTCCCATGTGAGCCTAGGGCATCTCTTCTGTATCATCAGAGACTGAGTGGATGTTATAGACCCATTGGAAATCCTCCAGGAGCATCAGCTGTGCACATGAATCAAAATAGCCACTGAAACTGCTGCTCCTCTTGGGCTGAACAACTGACTACTGGGCGCCAATCCTTCCCTGGGACATCTCAGAATGTCTTGAGAAAGAGGAGAGGACACTGTCTTAGAAAATTCTCAGTGTAAATGAGGTGCCTTTGAAAGAAAAACAAAAGACGTATTATAAACTAATTTAAAATAAAAAAAAATTCCCACTCCTGGTGACATCATACCACCACTGTTCCTTCCCAAAGGCAGCCAGAAGGGAGACTCATTCAAGGCATTTCTAATGATTTCTCTGGATCACAGACATGGGGTGCCCAATCACTATGGCTGAAACCAGCATGGCCATTACATGCTCATTAGAAAGATAACATCACTTCATTTTACCTTGTCAGGCAATTTAATACCTAAAACAAAGAGGGTGTCTAACAATAACAAACAGCTGGAGAGGAGAAAAATGGTCATGGCCACTCCACAGTGGAACATTCTAATGATGAAACCAATCTCCAAATCACATTGCAGACTCAGCTCAAAAAACCACTGGTTTGCCCAACTGAATGATTATCTTTGTTTCATTTGTTCAGTCTTGATGATAATGACCTCATCAATTTGTCCACACCCAAACTGAACTCTGTCCCTCCAGATCATGTGGGTTTGCCCAGCATGGACCCCAGATGCGTATTTTGTCTTCAAATATAACACAAATTCTTTGGAGTTGTTTCTTTGAAGTCAATGTATCCATTTTCCTTCTGGTTTATCTAATTAAGTTTTCCTAATCCTTGCATGTATATCCTCAGAGTTTGTATGCTTAGTTTTAATGAAGACATTTTGCTAATCTCTTCTTTAAACTGATATAGTCAACTGATAGAGTCAAACTCTTCAACTGATATAGTCCTTCAACCTTGGGCTCAAGACAACCTAGGACCACTAAACACAAGGTAGTGAGGCAGGACATCTCTCCTGGTGTCGGCTTTCTTCTTTTCCATTTGCAAACCACACATGATGAGTCCTTACCTATGCAGCTAATTGTCTCTTCACAAATGAATTCTGTCTGCTGGAACAGTTTAGAACCCTTTAGACAATCCAAGAGCTTGACATTAGTAATATTATGTTTTATTTATTTTTACAAAAAAACTTTTGTATCAATTTATTTTATTTTGTTCTCTCTTTCTTTTTATTGAAATACAGTTTTCATATATATATATATTTATGAAATATAGTTAATTTATCTTCTCAGGTGACACAGTGATAAAGAATACACCTGCCAATGCAGGAGATGTGGGAGACGAGGGTTTGATCCCTGGGTCAGGAAGAACCCTTGGAGTAGGAAATGGCTACCCACTCCAGTATTCTTGCCTGGAAAATCCCATGGACAGAAGATCCTGGCAGGCTACTGTCCATGGAGTCCCAAAGAGTTGGACATGACTGAGCACACACACATACACAGTTAATTTACAATGTTGTGTTAGTTTCAGGTGTACAGCAATGTGATTCAGTTCATTTCAACTTCCTCCCTGAAAGCAACAGAAAACAACAAAAAGAATGAAAATGGAAATTTAAAAAAGAAATCCTATTGACATGTGTATAAAGAAGGGAAGTATAACTGCAAAAACCAAGGTGTCAAAAAGAAAAGAGCCTTTTCTTTATTTTTCTCTAACGATCAAAAATCCATCCAATGAAATGGCGAGAAATTCATCTCAACTGAAGCTGGTTTCCCTTAGACTTCTCCCAAGACCATGTCCAAGTTCTAGAGGTTTGTGAAATAACAAAGAGATGTGGTATATTTTATCTTGTTGTTTGTCATGAAAGCAGGGAAAGCAGTAGGGAGTTATCTAAAGTTGAATTCACATGTTCACAAAGAGATTGCTGTTTCCATGCTCCAAAGATGCTCAGCCATCAGTACACACAGGTAGCTGCCATAAGGTAGCCCCTAGACCATTTGTTCACTCCCTTCTAGTTCTCTCTGATACTCTCAGGTGAGACCTAAGGGTGTGACCATCACGTTGCTGCTTCTGGGCAACACTGAGTCCTAGGAGCTGTGTCCAGGCTGGCCCTGGCTGAGATGCACTGAGCACCATGCAGCTCATCCTCTCAGCAGGTGGCCACTGTCCTCCATTCTTTGTGGGAAATATCCCTTCTGTTCTTAATTCTGCCAGAGCTCTCTTGCCCAGGGCAAGATGTGAACAAGGGGACAGGCATAGAATCTCTTTCCCTGGTTGCACAAATTCTTGACTCTCATTCACTCCTCTCAGCCTCATCAACTCCCAACTCTTGAGGAAATTGTTTCCAGTGTGGAGAGGGTATGAGAGTGAGAGACACATTGCCTGGCTTTCTAAATCATTTCCTTTAATGCTTTCAACTTTTGGAACACAAAAGCCAAAGTCTCTCAGGTAGAGATATACAATTTCTATTAATATGCAAATAATTTGTGATAACAATAAATAACCTATAATGGTTTTCAAAGTTCATCTATTTTGCAACATGTGTCTGCACTTCATTTCCTTTTACGGCTGAATAATATTCCATTGCATGGATATATCTCATTTTGTTCGTCCTTTCATCAGTTGATAGAAATTTGAGTTGTTCTCACCTTTGGGCTATGGGGCATAATAATGCTGTTATAAATTATTGTTACAAGTTTTTTTGAACACTTTTTTGAACACCTGTGTATTCAACCAGTAGTGGAATCACTGGGTTGTATGCTAAGAAAAAGGAGCCAGACACAAAAGGCCACACTGTGTGATTCCATTTATAATAAATGTCCAGAATAGGCAAATCAATAGAGACAGAAAGCAGATGAGTAGCTGCCAGGGGCTGGATGAGGGGAGGATGAGCAGTGGTTGCTTAATGGATGAGAGAGTTTGTTTGGGAGAATCTTCTGGATCTAGATATCAGAGTCAGCTGTTAATTGCAAAGCATTAGATCTCCAGTTTCAGCATCATCCTTCCAATGCATATTCAGTATTGATTTCTTTTAAGATTGACTGGTTTGATCTCTTTGCTATCTAAGTGACTCTCAAGAGTCTTCTCCAGCACCACTGTTCAAAAACATCAATTCTTTAGTTTCCAAGGTGCAAGAAAATATGTATAAAGATGTAATAATAAGAAAAAAAACATTGTGTGCTTTGGCCACCTAATGCAAAGAGCCAACTCATTGGAAAAACTCTGATGCTGGGAAAGATTGAAGGCAGGAGAAAGGGATAACACAGTGGATGAGATGGTTGGATGGCATCACCAACTTAATGGACATGAGTTTGAGCAAACTCTAGAAGATGGTAATGGACAGGGAAGCCTGGGGTGCTTCAGTCCATGGGGTCACAAGCAGTCCGACATGACTTAATGACTGAACAACAGCAACAATATACCTGTGAATAGGAAAATGTTTAATAAATTGAGGTCGACTCAAATAATGGAATATTACAAGACAGTTATAAAGAACTATTGTCAGTGTTGACAGAAGCTACCATGAGAGGGTTTTGGCAATACTCTGTTTCTTGGCCTGGAAGCTGGTGACATAGATTTGTTCATTTTATTATTTAGAGTTCATCAAGCCATACACTTACGTGTTCTTTTCTATGTATCATGTCATTCTATTATATATCGTATCATAACCTGTTATATTAAATCCTGGAGAAGGAAATGGAAATCCACTGCAGTATTCTTGCCGGAGAAATTCCTTGGACAGAAGAGCCTGGCAGGCTGCAGTCCATAGAGTCACAAAGAGTTGGACACAAATTAGCAACTGAGCATATTAAATCTTATTGAAGAGGTTGAAAATAGTTTTTTAAAGGGACAGATGGTAAATATTTAAGGCTTGTGGGCCATGCAATCTTTGTTACAACTACTCAACTCTGCACTGCCATTAGAAAGCAACCATCAATAACACGTAAGTAAATGAATGTGTCTTTGTTCCAGTAAAACTTTGTTTATAAAAACAGGAAGTGGGTCTGTTGCCATAATTTTCTAGCAATTCTTACCTAGTATATAGGGTACATGCGAATATACCCTGGTATCCTGTAATAATTTTTCAAGAAGCATGAATTACGTCTATATTTTCTATAGGATAAGAAAATCTAGATCAGAACAATTAATCCATCTAGAACAATGTGTTTACCCTTAAAAAGAGGTGTATAAAATATGTGTATGTATGCTTGTGGGCACCCATGCAAAGAACATTTCTAGAAATGTTCACGAGAATCTACTCCAGAGGGTCATGGTTATTTGTGAGTGAGACCAGGAGGGCAGGGAGAGAGGCTATATTTTTATTATGCACTCATTAGGAATTATTTTCATGCATAATTATTCCAAGCCTTAGAGCAAGGTCCAATCAATTTGACCATTTATAGAGATTTTTCTACCCAATACTAAATTTTCTAAACAGGATTGTTTTTCTCCTATGAAAATGGAGACAAAATAACAATCTCTAAGATAACAGCATTTTTGTACATGTGTATACAGACTTCTCTATCATGTAATAGGGAACAAAAACACATGGAAAATAGGTTGCTAGCAGCTCTTTATCTCATGAACCTATTTTCTCCTTTATTTCTTTATAACAGCAAATTAAAATTTCATTATCTATAAAAAAACCAATACCATTTTTTTCAATTACCATTTGATATTTCCAAAGGGAAATGTGAAAATAAAGTAAAAAGGGAGGAGAATAAAATAGAAAGGAGTATACAATGCCCATGAATAGCTATATTTTGGAAATTACAAACATTCATTTTATATTTTGGGGGTATGGTGTTCAGTTTCAAAGTTATCAGGATAAATTCCATGTATATCTATGGCTGGTTCATACTGATGTATGGCAAAAACCATCACAATATTGTAAAGTAATTATCCTCCAATTAAAATAAACAAAGTAAAAAAAGATAAATCCCATTACAGAAAAATACCAAGGTATCTCCTTCATCATTGAGATTCATTAAACTTGACTAGAGATCTCTTCAAGAAAATTAGAGATACCAAGGGAACATTTCATGCAAAGATGGGCTCGATAAAGGACAGAAACGGTAGGGACCTAACAGAAGCAGAAGATATTAAGAAGAGGTGGCAAGAATACACAGAAGATCTGTACAAAAACGATCTTCACGACCCAGATAATCACGATGGTGTGATCACTCATCTAGAGCCAGACATCCTGGAATGTGAACTCAAGTGGGCCTTAGAAAGCATCACTACAACCAAAGCTAGTGGAGGTGATGGAATTCCAGTTGAGCTATTTCAAATCCTCAAAGATGATGCTGTGAAAGTGCTGCACTCGATATGCCAGCAAATCTGGAAAACTCAGCAGTGGCCACAGGACTGGAAAAGGTCAGTTTTCATCCCAATCCCAAAGAAAGGCAATGCCAAAGAATGCTCAAACTACTGCACAATTGCACTCATCTCACATGCTAGTAAAGTAATGCTCAAAATTCTCCAAGCCAGGCTTCAGCAAAACGTGAACCATGAACTTCCAGATGTTCAAGCTGGTTTTAGAAAAGGCAGAGGAACCAGAGATCAAATGCCAACATCCGCTGGATCATCGAAAAAGCAAGAGAGTTCCAGAAAAACATCTCTTTCTGCTTTATTGACTATGCCAAAGCCTTTGACTGTGTGGATCACGATAAAGTGTGGAAAATTCTGAAAGAGATGGGAGTACCAGACCATCTGACCTGTCTCTTGAGAAACCTGTATGCAGGTCAGGAAGCAACAGTTAGAACTGGACATGGAACAACAGACTGGTTCCAAATAGGAAAAGGAGTACGTGAAGGCTGTATATTGTCACCCTGCTTATTTAACTTATATTCAGAGTACATCATGAGAAATGCTGGGCTGGAGGAAGCACAATCTGGAATCAAAATTGCTGGGAGAAATATCAATAACCTCAGATATGGAGGTGACACCACCCTTATGGCAGAAAGTGAAGAACTAAAGAGACTCTTGATGAAAGTGAAAGAGGAGAGTGAAAAAGTTGGCTTAAAGCTCAACGTTCAGAAAACTAAGATCATGGCATCTGGTCCCATCACTTCATAGGAAATAGATGGGGAAACAGTGGAAACAGTGTCAGACTTAATTTTGGGGGGCTCCAAAATCACTGCCGATGGTGATTGCAGCCATGAAATTAAAAGACGCTTACTCCTTGGAAGGAAGGTTATGACCAACCTAGATAGCATATTTAAAAGCAGAGACATTACTTTGCTAACAAAAGTCTGTCTAGTCAAAGCTATGGTTTTTCCAGTGGTCACGTATGAATGTGAGAGTTGGATGGTGAAGAAAGCTGAGCGTAGAAGAATTGATGCTTTTGAGCTGTGGTGTTGGAGAAGACTCTTGAGAGTCCCTTGGACTGCAAGGAGATCCAATCAATCCATCCTAAAGGAGATCAGTCCTGGGTGTTCACTGGAAGGACTGATGTTGAAGCTGAAACTCCAGTACTTTGGCCACCTCATGCGAAGAGTTGACTCATTGGAAAAGACCCTAATTCTGGGAAGGATTGGGGGCAGGAGGAGAAGGGGACGACAGAGGATGAGATGGTTGGATGGCATTACTGACTTGATGGACATGGGTTTGGGTAAACTCCGGGAGTTGGTGATGGACAGGGAGGCCTGGTGTGTTACGATTCATGGGGTCGCAAAGAGTCGGGCACGACTGAGCAACTGAACTTAACTGAACTGAATTATATATTTGCATAACCACCACCAAAGGGAAAAAATTCTTGTAGTCTAAGTAGACTCAGCATAAGTTGAACCTGTAAGTCAACTAAAGAAGGCATCTGGTCAGAGAGTAAGTGCAGAAAACAGACTTATTAAGGACAATGAGTCTAATCTGTGAAAACAAGAGAATTCTAAAAATAGTTTGGAGGGGCAGTATTTTCCTGGTGAATGGTTAGTAGGAGCCTTTATGGAAGACACAGAGATTTAGAATACACCTACAACTGGGGTCAAAGTAATGCAGACAAAGTCAGTCTCAGGAAAATACAAAACATGTCTGGGTGGCAGCAGTAGGTAGAACCGAGGATGTATATAGCAATCAAGGCTTTATGTGCGTCTTTACCGTGATGTGAAATGTCTCTTTCCTTAAATATTTTTTGCTCTCATAACATTCTCAAGTTTCTCCAGGATTTACTGGAAATTCTAGATCATTAAAGGGTGGGAACTGTGCCAATTTTTCTAAAAATTAAAGATGTTAGTGAAATTGTAGTCTATTCTATAGGCTTTATATTTTTTATTTATCTCATGAGCTGCTTTTGTCATAAAATACTTGTGAGACTCCAAGATATTATAGCTGTTTACTAGGTTCTGTGGAAGGAAATTAAATATATAATTATAAACCACAGAAATTTAGTTGAGGATATCCACAAAATGTCTTCTCCAGTGAGTACTGATATTTTTATCTTTAGCTTTAATGAGAACACTTCCTGTCTGAACTCTCAAGGGACATAATCTTTTATGCATGAGCAACTGGTGATTCTGTATACAAGTCAAGAATACCAGCAGGACACTGATAGTCTTTGGCCTTGTTGTTTTCCATCTGTTCTCTGCATCAAGAGCCCACCCTATACCTAACACTTGGCTCATTGAAGTGTTCCCTTCTGTATGAAGCCAATTTAATATTTTAGACATCAAAGGTTTAATGTTTCTAATCAATCAGTTCCTAGCTCTCCAATCATTGCCAAACCAATCTTAATATTTATGATCTGATAAAGCATACAAAATATCTTTTCTAATGCTAGAGACATTGGATATGGATATATCTCAACTACGTTTGACATTTAAAGGAATAAATTGTCTTTTTCTGTCTAGCTTACTTCGCTTAGTATGATAATCTCTAGGTCCATCAAAATTGCTGCATGGCATTATTTCATTCTTTTTATAGCTGAGTAATATTTCATTGTGTGTGTGTGTGTGTGTGTGTGTGTACACATCCCATCTTCTATGATATGGCTTATATGTGGAATCTAAGAAAAAGATACAAATGAGCTTATATACAAAACAAAAAGAGACTCACAGACATAGAAAATAAACATGATAACCAAAGCAGAAGGTGATAAGGGAGAAATTAAGAGACTGGGATTATCGTATACACACTATTATAAACAAAATCAATAACCAGTGAGGACCCACTCCATTGCACAGGGAAATATACTCAATATTTTGTAATAACCTGTAAGATAAAAGAATAAGAAAAAGACTTGAAGGCAGGAAGCTGGCCTCCAGCATTCCACCTCCTTGTCCTAAGCAGTTATAAGAATGCTCAGAATTACAAAATGCTTTCAAAACATGCAGATGGAATCTGGCTAAGCTTTGCCTTATGAAGTTACCTATTGTGAGAAAAGGCTCTATTTATTGGGTAAATATTACTTAAATGATCAAAAAAGTTGCACATAAATGATATCACACAGGCATCTTGTGCAATTTTAACTTGCCCTGCAATTTAGTTGATACTCTGCATCCACCACTTTCTTAACGGTAACAAATGTATTATTACCTACTATGTCCCATGCTTCTCTACATTATTTGTAACCACAGAAATTAGCATGCTCCTATGACAGATGCGGAAACTGTTGCTCAAAAGGGTGAATGATTTGCCTGCCCTCCAGTAACAGGGAAGGTTTCAGCCTGCCCTGATCAGCTTCAAAGCCTGTGCTCATTTGCTCCCTCTTTGTAAGCAAAATATCTCCCTTCCCCTGATCAATTTGTCATCCTTCATTACAGAAGTTTAATATCGTGGGAGTGTAACAAGTTTCCACAGGACAAAAGGAAATTTGTAGTTCTTTGAGTCTTTGCCCACAGCCTCAGCCAAGTTCTCTTCAAATTCTTGTTTATTACCCAGGACAGAATCTTTCATTTGACACACACACAGTTTAATGTATCAGGGATGTGATAGTATGATATGTGTCATTTTTACATGGAAACTACTCAATTTGAATCATAGTCTCCATTGCATTGCTCTGCCTGAGTATGCTAAAATGGATAAAATATTCATCCTTTCCCAATGATCACTATTCTTGCAGTTGGGAAGAAATAAAAAAAGACGGTCAATTATGGTTTACAATGGGATAAATCATTCCAAGTACTATACCCAAAGCTTTGGAATCATGAGACTATTATATGTGCTTATTGCTTCATACATGCATGGATAGTGGGCATCAAATCTTCCTCTATAATTCCAGAAATGGGCCTTACCATATAATCTAAAGTAGGGTCATTTTTGTAGGCTTTCTCCCCTTTAGAAATTTACCTCCCCTCATTACTGCTTATGCTGAGAATGAGGCAGTAAGATCTAAGAACCAGAAAAGCAATTATCTAAGGGTCTTTCAGGGGCAATCAGATCTGAAACTATGGTCTTGGATCTGGTGACATCCTGAAATTCCTTTCCGCCTAAGAGCTGCTGTATTTTGTGATACAGGTATTCATTTGATAAGGAAAAAAGCAGATCTCAAACCTGAGGAAAGGAAAAAGTGAGGACAAAAGAGAAGGGAGAAGGAGGAAGGATGGAACTAGGGGAGGGAAGGAGAGAGAGAAAATGAGCGACAGTCCCTTAAATGTAATAAAATGTTGTTCATCCCAGGTTCATTGTTGAAAATGTTTTAACATTTCTCTCTGTTCAATTTTCAGTGCATTAATACATGTTCTTTAGGAGTTAACCAAACAGTGAGTTTCATTAGAGATCCAATTAAAGTGAAATGAAATAAAGCCTAAAAAGGAAGCTCAGTTTGAATTTTGGCCATTTGCATACCTAGCCCCAATTTGACTTTGTGTGTCATTTGTTAATTTGAAGTACCTGCTGTACTTCATCTACATCTACTCTTATAGGTCCAGGATGAAGTCTTATGAAATGTACGTGAGTAACAAATATTTGCTGATTGGTGGTCATCTGTTCTGAAAAAGATATTTCCAGAGGCCTTTGGTTGCATGTCTGATAGTCTTCAGTTCAGTTCAGTTCAGTTGCTCAGTCATGTCCGACTCTTTGCGACTCCATGAATTGCAGCACACCAGGCCTCTCTGTCCATCACCAACTCCCGGAGTCTACCCAAACCCATGTCCATCGAGTCAGTGATGCCATCCAACCATCTCATCCTCTGTTGTCCCCTTCTCCTCCTACCCCCAATCCTTCCCAGCATTAGGGTCTTTTCCAATGAGTCAACTCTTCGCATGAGGTGGCCAAAGTATTGGAGTTTCAGCTTCAACATCAGTCCTTCCAGTGAACACCCAGGACTGGTCTCCTTTAGGGTGGACTGGTTGGATCTCCTTGCAGTCCAAGGGACTATCAAGAGTCTTCTCCAACACCACAGTTCAAAAGCATCAATTCTTCGACGCTCAGCTTTATTCACCGTCCAACTCTCACATCCATACATGACCACCAGAAAAACCATAGCCTTGACTAGATGGACTTTTGTTGGCAAAGTAATGTCTCTGCTTTTAAATATACTATCTAGGTTAGAGGAGATTTAAGAACCAGACCTCGGGGCTGGTGCACCAGCATGGCCCGGAGGGGTGGGATGGGGAGGAAGGTGAAGGGGGGTTCTGGAAGGGGAGGGCATGTACACTCATGGTGGATTCATGTCAATGTGTGGCAAAACAAATACAATATTGTAGAGTTAAAAGATGGAAAATAAATTAATTAAAACACACACACACACACACACACACAAAAAAAAGAACCAGACCGCTTATGCAACCCCTAGAATACTGCACAGATACAATCAAACATTATTGTGTAAAGGTTTTATGACCTATATACCTGTAGCAAGCCTGTGGAGATTCTGTCTACCATATGAAAAGGTTGACGATACTACCTAATAAACAGTGCACTGTTATTACTCTCTTTGGTGTTAATTGTCATGGAATAAACCATGATGAATCCTTTTAGTACTGATGCACAAAAATCTGCAACATTTCCATCATGATGTACCGAGAAATAATGTGCATTATTAGAGCATTCCCACCTTGCAGAGAAGAGCCAGAGGAGAGGCATTTTAATGGGATAATAGCTTTTCATTCTCTCTTGGGAGCAGTCTCTATTGTATTTTACCCTTAACAAGCAGTCTTCGGTCTTCTGTGTGTTTCCATGACATTTACATGGCATTGGCTTGATCCCCCTTCTAATTCCCCTGAACTAATGAAAGTATTCTTTTTAGCTCCATCTAGATATACCAAAGGAACATTTCATGCAAAGATATGCTCGATAAAGGACTGAAATGGTACGGACCTAACAGAAGCAGAAGATATTAAGAAGAGGTGGCAAGAATACACAGAAGAAAACTGTACAAAAACGATCTTCATGACCCAGATAATCACGATGGTGTGATCACTCATCTAGAGCCAGACATCCTGGAATGTGAAGTCAAGTGGGCCTTAGAAAGCATCACTACGAACAAAGCTAGTGGAGGTGATGGGGAATTCCAGTTGAGCTATTTCAAATCCTCAAAGATGATGCTGTGAAAGTGCTGCGCTCGATATGGCAGCAAATTTGGAAAATTCAGCAGTGGCCACAGGACTGGAAAAGGTCAGTTTTCATCCCAATCCCAAAGAAAGGCAATGCCAAAGAATGCTCAAACTACTGCACAATTGCACTCATCTCACATGCTAGTAAAGTAATGCTCAAAATTCTCCAAGCCAGGCTTCAGCAATATGTGAACCATGAACTTCCAGATGTTCAAGCTGGTTTTAGAAAAGGCAGAGGAACCAGAGATCAAATGCCAACATCCGCTGGATTATCGAAAAAGCAAGAGAGTTCCAGAAAAATATTTCTTTCTGCTTTATTGACTATGCCAAAGCCTTTGACTGTGTGGATCACAATAAACTGTGGGAAATTCTGAAAGAGATGGGAGTACCAGACCATCTGACCTGTCTCTTGAGAAACCTGTATGCAGGTCAGGAAACAACAGTTAGAACTGGACATGGAACAACAGACTGGTTCCAAATAGGAAAAGGAGTACGTCAAGGCTGTATATTGTCACCCTGCTTATTTAACTTATATGCAGAGTACATCATGAGAAACGCTGGGCTGGAGGAAGCACAAGCTAGAATCAAGATTGCCGGGAGAAATATCAATAACCTCAGATATGCAGATGACATCACCCTCATGGCAGAAAGTGAAGAAGAACTAAAGAGCCTCTTGATGACAGTGAAAGAGGAGAGTGAAAAAGTTGGCTTAAAGCTCAACGTTCAGAAAACTAAGATCGTGGCATCTGGTCCCATCACTTCATGGGGAATAGATGGGGAAACAGTGCAAACAGTGTCAGACTTTATTTTTTTGGGCTCCAAAATCACTGCTGATGGTGATTGCAGCCATGAAATTAAAAGACGCTTACTCCTTGGAAGGAAGGTTATGGCCAACCTAGATAGCATATTTAAAATCAGAGACACTACTTTGCCAACAAAAGTCTGTCTAGTCAAAGCCATGGTTTTTCCAGTGGTCATGTATGGATGTGAGAGTTGGACGGTGAAGAAAGCTGAGCACCGCAGAACAGATGCTTTTGAACTGTGGTGTTGGAGAAGACTCTTGAGAGTCCCTTGGACTGCAAGGAGATCCAATCAATCCATCCTAAAAGAGATCAATCCTGGGTGTTCATTGGAAGGTCTGATGTTGAAGCTGAAACTCCAATACTTTGGCCACCTCATGCGAAGAGTTGACTCATTGGAAAAGACCCTAATGCTGGGAAGGATTGGGGGTAGGAGGAGAAGGGGACGACAGAGGATGAGATGGTTGGATGGCATCACTGACTCGATGGACACGGGTTTGGGTAGACTCCAGGAGTTGGTGATGGACAGAGAGGCCTGGTGTGCTGCAATTCATGGGGTCTCAGAGAGTCGGACACGACTGAGCGACTGAACTGAACTGAACAGTTTATTTTTTTAAGTTCCTTCTACTTACGGGGAACAAAAATCTTGAAACCATCCTTGACTTCTCTCTTTCTTGTACTCCTTAAAAAATTGATCTGAAAGTTCTGTTGGCTCTACCAACATACATCTCCAACCAACTACTTCTCACTCCCTTCAATGCCCTAACCCTAAACCTAACCGTGTTCCAAGCCACCATCATCTCTCAATTTGTTTGTTTTAATAGCTAAGAAAACATTCTTCAAAGCTGTTCCTTCTAGGTATTGAACAGTCATTCACTCCGACCATCAGCCCATATTAAACTCCTACGCTAAACATTGCTGATTATAGGAGTGTAGTATTTACAAAAAGAAAAAGTTGTTTGATTCAAGAAGCCTCCTGAACACAGTAGAAAGGGAAGTGCATATGTTAATTGAGGGAACCCAGTCTGCTCCTCATTATTGCATTTAATCCTTGCAAAGATTACAATATGATGTCATCATAATGGTTGATGATATCTTTACATTGATGTCATCTTCATCATCCTTTATTAGAGGAAGTAATGGGGATAAGAACCAACAAATAAATTGTCCTGATAAGTCAGCTAGTCAGTATTACAGCTGGTATTTGAACCTAGTCATGTCTGACACACAAGCCCATACACTATACCATGTCTTCCTAGTGGGTTAGAAAAAGAAATTCATAATATACACATAAGATACATCAGACTTAAATCATTAAAGAACAAAGGCAGAGTACAATTAATTGACAAATGTCTTCATGAGAAGTAAAAAATCATTGTTATAAGTTAGCCTGGGATGACCAGTTGGATATAAAAATAGAGAATCTTATTGCATTTAAGTTTTCTTGGCCATAGTTTAAGTCAGCATTATTCTGCCTTATAAATATATTCTTTCAGGAGTGCTCAGCTTTTTCAGAATATGAGACAAAACTTGCAAGAATATGTGGCTGATATAAGCAATATAAATGAAAATTCAACATAGCATCCTCTCTTATTTTATAAAACACAGAATTTTTGTGTTAGAAACTTAAGAGAATTTCTGTTCCCAAAGCTTAATTTTAAGCTAAGAAAATTGCAGCCAAGAGAGTAAAACATGTTTGCCCATCTTTAGCTAAAGAGAAAATAGAAGAATCAAGGTCTCTGATGCTTATATCAGTTTTTTTTTTCACTACATTGCAATAAGAATTTCTCACTTCCTTACTAAATTACTAATCCAACTATCAAACGGCCTAAGAAACCAAAAGGACAATAAATCTAGTGCCACCAAAGGTGAATTAACCATTGATTTAATCACTCATCTTCTGCAAAACATAGAGCAGATTGTGCTGATACAGCCACATGTACTCCTTGTAATTTCTTATCTGCTTCTCCTCAGTCAGGCACATTGTCCTTGGTTTGGTTCATGCTTCCCCCAGGGATGATATAATGATACAGGACAGATCATTGATACAGGACAACCAATCCATTTCAACAAAAGTTGTCTATTAAGGGTCCAACATGAGTCAGCCTTAACCCTGGGTTCTAAGAAATCAACACTCACTAATGAGGAGAGAGATGTGAAAACAGGTTATTAGATTATTTCAATACTTCTATTCCATTAATTCAGTTAGTATTTACTGAGCCAAGCCATGAACAAAAACAGACATAGTTCTTCCAGTCTACTGATCAAGTTATAATAAAATAAACATAATAAGTAAAATAAGTATAACATTGCAACTGAGACAAATGATAGAAAAGAGAGGTAGGTGCACATTGTCACAAAAGTAAGCCACCAAGAGAGCAAACCAAAGTCAAGAAAGTCGAAGATGTTCCCCATTTAGAGAAAAGTGTGTGTGTGTGCCTTTGTGTGTGCATATGTAGGCATGCATATTTTTAAGTTGGTTACAAACTGTCACAATAAAAAAGGAGTGAGGAATGATTAGAGGAAAAAGTAAGGGGGAGAAAAAAATTACAGAAAGTTCAAGATGAGTTTGTGCACATCACACTTGTCTAGAGCCATGACTCAGTTGGTGCAGTCAGATGGACCATCTCCATGAAGATATTCTATTATAAAGTCATAACTTTCACCAACATTTTACTTTGCCTAATATAGTAAAACCTACTTAAATCTTTATAATTATTTGCTATAGGAATAAATCTGTATCCTCCAAAGCCACAATGCTAGGATTTGAGCAATTTGAAAACATCTCTTGCATAATTTTCTTGGAATAAAATACAGTTCTGCCCTCAAAAATATACAAGATCTTTCTCCTGAATAAAAGGAATCTAATAATAAATAACAACATTTTTAACCAAGGGGTCCTGTAAAAAAAGAACATAGCCTTAGTGCCAAAAGAAAGGTTGAAAGGACAAGCATTAAACCAATTTCCACTAACCACAGTTCTACCCCAAGGCCAACTGTCCAGCTCAATAATATCCTGAAAACTGTAGGAGCTCTGAGGATGTTGCTGTGGGGATGTAGGAGAACAAGCTTCCATAGACTCATTCAGTCAAAAAACATTTAATAATTGTCTACTATGTGTCAGACAATGACCAGAGAAAGGTTATTACTTGAAAGTTAAAAAATGCAACTCTGAAAATATTCTCTATTTCTCTCTTGTGCTAAATCAGACTAATCTTATCTTCTCTCTCCTACCCAGAATTTTCTCCTCCCCCAATCCATATGCACATTATTCTTAATTAGGGATGTTGCCCTTTATTCCTTACAGCTAAGAAATGTGGCAATAAATAAGACCATGCAACTGAGAACAAACAGCCTGTTTGTTCAGAACTTTCTACAGAGGAGGAGTCAGTCACTATCACTTGTTTGGCAGAGACTCAAAGGCAGACATGGGAGTATAAAAGTTTCGCAGTGAAAAAAAGGGGAGACTTCAGATATGCCCTGATTGGAGGTTGTTGCCACAGGAAAGTAGAGGTGGGATAACCAGAAGTGAGGCATCTTATGTAAGTGATTTGAGGAACATATTTGGCTTTCTCTAGTTGGTCCTGAATTGGAAAAAGGTCAGGGATGGGGGTGAAAATGGAGAAGCTGTCAGTCATTGACCAAGCTCTGAATATTTGGAGACAATTGTTACACAGGTTGTGGTTGGGCTTCTGGGACTGGTTGCTGCTGCTGTGTCACAGTTTACTATATATGGTCAAACACTGTCCATTTGTATATTCAGCCTATTAGTTCCCCCTTTTAGTCAATTTCTCACCTGTGCGAAGATGACAAATGCAGAGTAGACTAGAGAGCCAGATCATCTCCATTTAATGAATGTACACTTTTCTCCGTGGTCAACTGTATTGTGAGATCTTCTTGACCTTTTTGTGTGTCATTATCATGATCCTCTGACAAGAGAATAGCTGCATAGATGCATGTCAGATAGAATGCAACAGATCAGCATCAAGACATAAATAAGAACAATTAATAGTACTTGTAAAATGTTTCAGAACTGGGAATCCAAATTGTCCAACCCAGACCAAGAACAAACGCCCTCTGGGCCATAAACATCAACCTTACGGAGCCATACAGCCTTTTCCTTAAGGCAGTGTAGAGCCTGCTCTACCCTGTTCGTTTCATTGGCTCAAGTACAGGGCAAGCTACCAGCAATGGCAGAGACTCCACCACAACTAGCCAACAAAAACATATAGAGCAATATAACTTTCCACTACCACTCATATCAATGAGTTGAGACCAATCTGTATTCCATCTAGGCAGAGGTGGTATCATTAATGACCTCTGCAGAATGCCCATGGGGAACACTGCTCTGATGATTTACAGAAACAAGACAGCAATTCCTCCACATAAAGTATGTGGAAGGTGGCTTCATTTTGGAGCCCACATTTGAGTCAGAATTTTGAGCCCTGAGGATTTATAGAAATAGGGCCTTTGTGTACATACAAGTATAATAATGCTATTTCTAAAGGGCATAAGGTACTAATCAGAAGCAAACAGGACAAAACATTATGGCCATAAAAGAAATAGCATCCAGTAGGGGCACATGGAGATCAGGGAAAAAGGAGTTTTTATGACATAAGATTGGAACCAAAGCTTTACATTAGCTGGGTTATGTTTGACTAATAGAGACCTCTGTTAGTCTCTTTCATGTGGGCTTCGGCTTATCCCCCTACAAAATTTGATGAATTCAAATTTAGCGTTTCCTAGGGTCTGATAAGTAGATTGCAATAAACAGTTATTTTTTCTGGGAGAGACAAATATTAACAAAGTCATAAGTTAACTTGCTTAGGGTCAATTGTACGTACTGGTGCAAGTGGAAATGCCAATGGCTCTGACTGTTTCATTTGATGAAACAAGTATTGCCCAGACATTTTTATCATGGGGATCATATCCAACAGTCCAGACTTGATCATGGATGGCATATCCAGCAGTGAGCAAGATTGAGGACAGTGGCTACTATTTGGGGTAATCTAAGAATGGTGTTAAAATGAGTAGGTTCAGATCAAGCAGTTATAACAAAGAGGAAAGAAAAGAGAAAAGAGGCCAATATGGGTCAGCAACAACCAGGGGTCTAAAGAAAATAAGATGATTATAAGTGAACAGATGAAAAACAATACCGGAATTAAAGATAAGCCTTGAACCAAATTATGGAGTGAAGCTTTCCGCTATCTGAAGTCATGTACCTGTTCCAAAGATCTTAGACTGGCTGTCTACTCCTAAAGATCAGCTCCTTATGAAGGGTCTCTAAGAATCTACAGTGGAGTAGCCTTCCAGTTGTGCGGGGTTCTGAATTGCTTCTTTAGCTATAAATGTGAGCCCAAAGCTTGACTCCCTGTAGTTGCACTACTGTATTTGTTGTTCATAGAACATGATATCGTTCTTTACAACATGACTCAAGAGCAGTTTTTCTCTGATGTCTCTTCCAATATATGAAATCTCATGGTCAAAGACTGTGAAGAGACTTTCCAGGAAGATATCGTGGAAAGATAAGTTAACCTATTGGTGATAGCCCAGGTATAGTACATGTTGAATTTCTTACAATATCTTGCTATATCTGTGTTCAGCATGGCAGAGTCTAGTATTGGAATACAATCTTAAGTGCATAGGACTTCCAGCTACCAATTAATAGAGAGATGACTAATGTGTTCTAGGAGGAGTGGACTTTATGGCCAAAAGGTCTATTTCAGAAGAGCTTTGGCCAAAGGGGCTCAAGGACTCCTGAAATTTTTGTTCACTTTAGTTTAAGGAAACCATAGTTCTTTCAATCATTCCAGGTGAGGTGATCATGCATGGTAAGAGTAATATAGTTATTGAGTAACAGATAAAGACTCACAGAGTTTTTCTATAATTGTTCCCACAAACTATGTGCTTTAGTAACTTAATATAAAAGTTGGTATTCCTAGGTTAAAACACAAAATCAAGCAGTTGTTTCACTACTGTAAAGTCTACAGTTTTTGACAAAGGAATCCTTCAACCCAGTCTGAAAATAAATATACAAAAACTAAAATATAATCAAATCCCATGGAGGCTGAAATCTGATCAAATTCATCTGAAGATGTTCAAAGAACCATGAGGTTTTAGTATCTGGCTGTGTCCCTTTATGGTTTTTCCAGGATTATGTTCTTGAGACATGACATGTGACCTCAAAACAAAAACAGACTTTTGAACGTTTCCCCACAGATGTTGATTTGAAGTGTAACCCATTTGTACCATAATAAATAATTTAATGAAGGAATTTAGCTAGTATCTATTTGAAATAATCTGGTACCACCAAGTGGCCATCCTGATAGTGCCAGAGATTATATGAGCAAAGAGTGAAACCTGATTTTTTTTCATTTCTTCCTTTCTTAAATCAAGGATTAACCATTGACATTTTATAATGACCTGTTTAAATATTCAGAGAGTTTAGTTAAGATCATTACCTTGGTTAAAGCTGTTTTTGTCACAAAGATCTGCTAAAGCATTTCCTGTAACTTGTATACTCTCTTTTTTCATGGACCTCAACCTTTAAAATAGCCACCTCTTCCAGAGGTAGGAATGCATCTAAGTGAAAGTGAAAGCAGAAGTTGCTCAGTCGTGTCCAACTCTTTGCGACCCCATAGACTACAAGTTCCTTAACTTGTTGACCATTTTTGATAGGGTCTTCAGAATAGGCAAAAAGGTCTTTTCCTCCAAAGTGTCTCAGAGTCATACACTACTCCAAAATAATACCTGATATCTGTATACAATCAGCTGCCCATATTCATGAGTTTCACTTCCATAGATTCAACTAACCTCAGATCAAAAATATTAAGAAAAAAAATTCTGGAACTTTCCAAAAAGCAAAACCTAGATTTGCCCCATGCTGGCAATTATTTACATAGCATTTACATTGTATTTACAGCTATTTACATAGCACTTACATTACATCAGGTGCTATAAATAATTCAAAGATGATTTTAGGTGTGTGGGAAGATGTACATATATGGGAAAACTATGCCATTTTAGGCTTCCCAGGTGGCTCAATGGGTAAAGAATCTCCCTGCAGTGCAGGAGATACAGGCAGACGTGAGTTCAGTCCCTAGGTCTGGAAGATCCCCTGGAGGAGGGCATGGTAACCCACTCCAGTATTTTTGCCTGGAAAATCTCATGGACAGGGGAGCCTGGTGGGCTATAGTCACTAGGGTCACAAAGAGTCAGGCACAACTAAAAAGACTGAGCACGCACACACGTTTGCCATTTTAACACAGACTTGAGCATATAATGGGGGCCCTGAAACCAATCCCTTACAGATGCTGAAGGACAACTGTATACATTTGCTGTCTGTTCTCTGGCTAATTGACAAGTGCAAAGCTTGTTGCACTCACTTGTCAATCCCGGGTTGATTTTACCTCAGATAAAGAACTATGTTATAAGGACAATTTCTATTGGAAATAGTATATTCTCCTGATAGCGGCCGGTTTCAACTCTGAGGAATGATCCACACACAAATAATATTAGATCAGAGTCTCTAGTAAATCTGACTGAGGTACAGAAAGTTCCCTGAGGTAAGACAGTCATGAAATGCTACTTCTTCTTTTAGGGGCAAAAGATCAGCAGGATTCAGGATGCTGTGGCAGTGAACAGTCATGTGGCTCACAAGGGAACTTTAGATCATTAAGTATTAAGGTGAAATATCAGGCTGGATGAAACTCAAGCTGGAATCAAGATTTCCAGAAGAAATATCAATAACCTCAGATATGCAGATGATACCACTATTATGGCAGAAAGCAAAGAGGAACTCAATAGTCTCTTGATGAATGTGAAAGATAAAAGTGAAAAAAACTGGTTTAAAACTCAGCATTCAGGATAAGAAAGCTGTGGTACATATATACAATGGAATATTACTCAGCTATTAAAAAAGATGTATTTGAATCAGTTCTAATGAGGTGGAAGAAACTGGAGCCTATTATACAGAGTGAAGTAAGCCAGAAAGAAAAACACCAATACAGTATATTAATGCATATATATGGAATTTAGAAAGATGGTAACGATGACCCTATATGCAAGACAGCAAAAGAGACACAGATGTAAATAACAGACTGTTGGACTCTGTGGGAGAAGGCGAGGGTGGGATGATTTGAGAGAATAGCATTGAAACATGTACATTACCATATGTGAAATAGATCTTCAGTCCAGGTTCTATGCATGCGGCAGGGTGCTCAGGGCTGGTGCACTGGGATGACCCTGAGGGATGGGATGGGGAGGGAAGTGGGAGGGAGGGTCAGGATGGGGAACACATGTACATCCATGGCTGATTCATGTGAATGTATGGCAAAAACCACCACAATATTGTAAGGTAATTAGCCTCCAATTAAAATAAATAAATTTTTAAAAAACTCAGCATTCAAAAAATGAAGATCATGGTATCTGGTTTCATTATTTCATGGCAAATAGATGGGGGGTGGGGGAGGGAAACAGTGACAGACTTTATTTTCTGGGGCTCCAAAATTATTATGGTTGGTGACTGCAGCCATGAAATTAAAAGACACTTGCTCCTTGGAAGAAAAGCTATGACAAACCTAGACAACATATTAAAATGCAGAGAAACCACTTCATTGATGAAGGTCCATATAGTCAAAGCCATGGTTTTCCCGATAGTCATGTATGGATGTGAGAGCTGGACCATAAAGCAGCTCAGGACTGAAGAATTTGATGTTTTTGAATTGTGGTGCTGGAGAAGACTCTTCAGAGGCTCTTGGACAGCAAGGAAATCAAATCAGTCAACCCTAAAGGAAATCAACCCTGAATATTCATTGGAAGGACCGATGCTGAAGCCCCAATACTTGGGCCACCTGATGCCAACAGCCGACTCACTGAAAAAGACCCTAATGCTGGGAAAGATTGAAGGTAGGAGAAGGGGATGATGGAGGATGAGATAGTTGGATGGCATTACCAATTCAATAGACATGAACTTGAGCAAATGCCAGGAGATAGTGAGGCACAGGGAGGCCTGGCATTCAGGATAAGGATGTGGCAGTATACATGGGGCTGCAGTCCATGAGGTCGCAAATAGTCGGACACGACTTAGCGACTGAACAAAAACAATGTAGTTGATTAACAATGATGTATTAGTTAACGATGTGCAGCCAAGTGATTCAATTACACCCATATAATTATCTGTTCTTTTTCAAATCCCTTTCCCAGGCAGTCTCAGCTTTTTCTTTTTAAATCAGACACCTCAAGACTCTATCAACAAATTCCAAAACCACTGTCTTATTTTTGGGTATCCCCTGCAGGAACATCCTACTTCTGATACTACAGTCTATTAATTTTCTAGAGTTGCCTAACAAACTACTACAGAAGGAGCAGTTAACACAAAATAAATGCATTGTCTCATATTTCTGGAGACTAGAAGTCAGAGATCAAAGTTTCAAAGGGTTGCTTCCCTCTGAACCTGGGAAGGAGACTCTGTTTCATGCTTCCCTCCCAGCTCCTGGTGGTTTTCTGGCAATATTTGACATTGCTAGACTTGTAGAAGCAGCACCCATGTCTCTGCCTTCATTTCCATATGGCATTCTCCTGGTGTGTGTCCAAAGTGTCTCTTTTTATTAGGACACTAGTCATATCTGATTAGGAACCCACTCTACTCCAGGCTGACATCATCTTAACTAATTACATTTGCAACAATCCTATTCCAAGTAAGATCACATTCTGAGGTACTAGTGGGGTAGGATTTCTATTAATACATATAAATTTAGGGAACACAGTTCTATCTGTGACAAAGTGTTTTTTCATATATGCTTTGTACTTTTTAAATATATCCTAAATGAATAATTTCTTGTTGTTAATATAACCTAACTGCATGAAAGAAAACTTCTAAATAAATATCATATGTTTTCTAATTAAAGCTTAGCACTAAATTAATATGCAAAGAAACTAGAGACTTGATTATCTCTGATACTTGAACCAACATTTATTTCTGTGACTCCAAGGAATTCTACAAAGAAATATATCTAGTTACAAAGCTTATGTATATAGCTTTTATAGTTATAACTACAGATGGTTATGTTTGTATTCAGTGAGACTCACAATTAAAGTGGGTAGGTGTCTGGATAATTCAGACATACAATGTTTCAAAGGAAATCAGCAAAAAAGACTGAAGGACAAGGTACAAGGGAGAGATTCACTGATTTGCTGAAATTACTCAGGAGAACCGAAGGCAGATGTAGGTCTTCTAATTTTGAATGCACTGTGTCTTTGCTGATTCAAAATGGAATTCACCCAAAGTACAATATCATCAGCTCACAGTGAGAGAAGGTCTGTGATCTCGCTCTTCTCACCTGCTTACACAGGTGGTCTTTGGAAAGTAAAACCAAAGCCATCTCTGAAAAGGCACCATTGTATTATATGGAGATATGAACAGGGGTCCTCTATCATGTCAATGAAACCTACATCTGAGTAGCATTTTCCTCACAAAGAATATCAATCCTAACATTAATTGAAAGATAGGCTTCCAAAAAATGTGAATTAAAATAATCTTTGGACCTTTATTTTCTTTCAAAGAAATGCATAGCTTTACTAGGATATTTGCATAGCAGTTCATAGTTTATTTTACATATGCATCTATGGTTATATTTCCATTTCAAAGTACTTTATATCCCTGTGAAGTTCAGCAGGGTTTCTTCCTCTTCATTTGATGCATGAAAAATTGAGACAGAGAAATAAAATTCAACTTGCCAGACTTCAAACTGGTCTAACTGGGACAAGTAAGCAATATAGTTAGCTGTAGAGGTACTAAATCAAATCCCTTACAATTATACAGTGGAAGTTACAAATAGATTCAAGGGATTAGATCTGATAGATAGAGTGCCTGAAGAATTATGGACTTAGGTTCATAACATTATACAGGAGGCAGTGATCAAAACCATCCCCAAGAAAAAGAAACATGAAAAGGCAAAATGGTTGTCTGAGGAGGCCTACAAATAGCTGTGAAAAGAAGAGAAGTGAAAGGCAAAGGAGAAAAGGAAAGATATGTCCATCTGAATGCAGAGTTCCAAAGAATAGCAAGGAGAGATAAGAAAGCCTTCCTCAGTGATCAATGCAAAGAAACAGAGGAAAACAATAGAATGGGAAAGACTAGAGATCTCTTCAAGAAAATTAGAGATACCAAGGGAACATTTCAGGCAAAGATGGGCGCAATAAAAGACAGAAATAGTATGGATCTAACCGAAGCAGAAGATATTAAGAAGAGGTGGCAAGAATACACAGAACTATACAAAAAAGATCTCAATGACCTAGACGACCATGATAGTATGATCACTCACCTAGACCCAACATCCTGGAGTGCAAAGTCAAGTGGACTTTAGGAAGCTTCACTATGAGCAAAGCTAGTAGAGGTGATGGAATTAAGCTGAGCTGTTTCAAATCCTAAAAGATGATGCTGTGAAAGTGCTGCACTCAATATGCCAGCAAATTTGGAAAACTCAGCAGTGGCCACAGGACTGGAAAAGGTCAGTATTCATTCAAATCTCAAAGAAAGGCAATGCCAAAGAATGCTCAAACTACTGTACAATTGCACTCATCTCACACACTAGCAAAGTAATGCCCAAAATTCTCCAAGCTAGGCTTCAACAGTCTGTGAACTGAGAACTTCCAGATGTTCAAGCTGGATTTAGAAAAGCCAGAGGAAAGTGAAAGTGAAAGTTACACAGTTGTCTCCGACTCTTTGCAACCCCATGGACTATACAGCCCATGGAATTCTACAGGCCAGTATACCGGAGTGGGTAGACTTTCCCTTCTCCAGGGGATCTTTCCAACCCAGGAATCAAACCCAGGTCTCCCGTATTGTGGGCAGATTCTTTACCAGCTGAGCCACAAGGGAAGCCCAAAGGCATAGGAACCAGAGATTAAATTGCCAACATCTGTTGAATTACAGAAAAAGCAAGAGAATTCCAGAAAAACATCTACATCTGCCTTATTGACTATGCCAAAGCCTTTGACTGTGTGGATCACAATAAACTGTGGAAAATTCTTCAAGAGATGGGAATACCAGATCACCCTATTTGCCTCCTGAGAAATCTGTACACAGGTCAAGAATCAACAGTTAGACGCAGACATGGAACAATGGATTTGTTCCAAATTGGGAAAGGAGTACTTCAAGGCTGTATATTGTCACCTTGCTTATTTAACTTATATGCAGAGTACATCATGTGAAATGCCAGGCTGGATGAAGCACAGTTCAGTTCAGCCACTCAGTGTTGTTCAACTTTGCGACCCCATGGACTGCAGCACACCAGGCTTCCCTGTCCATCACCAACTCCCAGAACTTGATCAAACTCATGTCCATTGAGTCAGTATTGCCATCCAACCATCTCAACCTCTGTCGTCCCCTTCTCAGATTGCAGGGACAATTATCAATAACCTAAGATATGTAGATGACTCCACTCTTATGGCAGAAAGTGAAGAGAAACTAAAGAGCCTCCGGATAAAAGTGAAAGAGGAGAGTGAAAAAGCTGGCTTAAAACTCAACATTCAAAAAACAAAGGTCATGGCATTATGGTCCTTCGCTTCATGGCAAATCGATGGGGAAACAATGGAAACAGTGACAGACTTTATTTTCTTGGATTCCAAACATGAGTTTGGGGAAGCTCCAGGAGTTAGTGAAGGACAGTGAAGTCTGGTGTGCTGCAGTCCATGGGATCACAAAGAGTTGGATACAACTGGGGACTGAACTGAACTGATTGATAGGGGTACTGGTTACTAGTAAATTAGTTGAAGACCAATTCATTCAGAAACTCAGCTGGATGACTAGCGGGCACATACCCTGCTGCTGCTGCTAAGTAGCTTCAGTCGTGTCCAACGCTGTGCGACCCCATAGACGGCAGCCCACCAGGCTCCGCCGTCCCTGGGATTCTCCAGGCAAGAACACTGGAGTGGGTTGCCATTTCCTTCTCCAATGCATGAAAGTGAAAGTGAAGTTGCTCAGTCATGTCCAACTCTTTGCGACCCCATGGACTGCAGCCTACCAGGCTCCTCCGTCCATGGGATCTTCCAGGCAAGAGTATTGGAGTCGGGTGCCAGTGCCTTCTCCGGTCCATATCCCAAGAAAACCATAATTCAAAAAGACACATGCACCCCCGTATTCATTACAGCACTGTCTACAGTAGCCAGTTCTTGGCAGCAACCAAAATGCTCATTGACAGATGAATAGATAAAGAAGATGTGATACATATATACAATGAAATATTATTCAGCTATAAAAAGGAATGAAATTGAGTCACCTGTAGTGATGTGGATGGATCTATAGTCTGTTGTACAAAATGAAGTTGTCAGAAACAGAAAACGAAGTCTTGTACTTTAATGTATATATCCAGAACCTAGTCTCTGAGAGACAGTAAAGGACAGGGAAGCCTGGTGAGATGCAGTCCATGGGGTCGCAAAGAGTTTAACAAGACTTGCTACTGAACAACAACAACATGGAATCTAGAAAAAGGGTATGGATGAACCTATTTGCAGGTCAGGAAAGGAGATGCAGATGTAGCGAATAGACATGTGGACACAGAGGAGAAGGGGAAGGTGGGATGAATTGGGAGAGTAGCATTGACATATATACACTACCACGTGTAAAACAGATAGTTAGTGGCAAGCTGCTGTATAACCCAAACAGCTCAGCTCAGTGCTCTGTGGTGACCTAGAGGGGTGGAATGGGGGTGGGAGAGAGGGAGGTCCAAGAGGGTGGGGATATATGTATACATATAGCTGATTCACTTTCTCATACAGCAGAAACTAACACAACATTGTAAAGCAATTTTACTCCAATAAAAAAATAACGTTTACAAATGGAGAAAAGTGAAATTATACCAATTTACCAAAAAAATGAAAGAAAATAAACCAAAATATCCATTTAAAAAGAAAGAAAGAAACTCAGCTGGGACAAGGCAGTCATTGTGATTCTGCATAACTCTTTATGTCACTTTTTAAGATCTTGGTTGCCTCTTGGTTTGCATCTACCTGTGAAGAAATAAAAATTTTTGTTGTCAAACAAATCATATTGCACAAAGCACTCTTTATCTAAATTTTCAAAAAGCAACATCTGCTTTCTTAGGGAACACCATTGTTACACCTGTAATTAATGCAAGGGGACCAGCTGGCCTCTACACAAAAAAATTGCTTTATTTTAGTCTCCCTGGAAATCCACTTAAATCAAGGAGCAGAGAATTTCCAAGGGATTCTCTATAAAATGTAAAGAATGAAAAGAATTAAGGGTATGCATTGCACAGCGCAAGCAGACATAAAGGTAGCCTAGAGAACTGGATGGCAATTTCTAATGGAGACGTTTGCAAAAAAAAAAAAAAAAGAATAAAAATGAGAAAAAAAAATAGTAGGTAACATTTATTAACGGCTTACTCTGTGCCAGGTGCTGATCCAAAGGCTTTTTACATAACGCACATTTGATCTTCACAACAGTCCTGTGATGCAGCACTGTTATTATTAGGCTTCTCTGATTAGAAGAGCAGGGCGAGGATAACTTACCCAAAGACAGAGAGCCACTGCTGGGTCAAGTTAACCGTCAGACCCGGGCAGTCTTATCCAAAACCTTAGGCTAAATGCAGCTTTTTGTGCAAATGCATTTGTAGATGTCAGAGGGTAAGTAAAATTCTGACTGTTAAGATGTAGATAAAATGATAGATTACAGTGTTAAGAATTACATTTATGAATCCTCTGGAGAAACACTGAAATGTTTTTAGCGTGAGTGAAAAAGAAGACAAAATGGTATGGACATTTCATGTTTTAAAAATGCATTTATAGATAAGTGGAGAAAAAGGCAGCAACATACCATGAAATGAGAGTGGATTATGATTTCTAATTGCCTGGGACATTATGTTCTTTTACCATAAAGCTATGGAAAGAATGTTTCATTGGCTTGGAGAAGAACAGAAAGCCACTATAGATGTTTGATTCTAGGACTCATAAAAAGAGTTGACACAAATTCGATGATGATAATGATGGCTTCTACTACGATAGAGGTTAAATTCTAATTAAAAGGCTTTTCAGCAGAAATTTCTATGAAGAATCATGTCTAGATTTCTGGAAACAATCTCTGGAAAGGGCATTGTCTAAGAAGCAGTATGACCCCCTAGAAAAATTAATTTGTATGAAATACATTTATTCAATGTTAATGCCAGGGTTGCATTAAGTAGTGATTAAAAACAGCTGGAAAGTTGAACTGAGATAAACACCAATTGCAACAAAGTGCATATTATCTATTTAAGGCATATTATAAATCTTGTTTATAAAACGAATACCATGACACTTAATAATAAAAGTGTACTTCTTTGGATAAAAAAGAATTTTGAGGAGTAGGAAAAAAGCCAATCTGCTTTTCATGAAATCATGTGAATGTCAAAATAAGGGGTTTAATTCTCATTTCTCTAACTCACCCACGTTTAGCTAACATCGATTAAGGCTCATAGTGTTAAATAACCATTGTAAACCCTCTTGCTTATAAACTCAAATCTACTTCATGCTGGAAATATTGCCTGCAATTGTGTATGGAATAATGGAATAATATTGGTGATTGTGTCCAAGTCCAACTCAAAAACTCTTGTCCAAGGAAAGAGAGAAAATTGTATTCATCATCACTGGGGGAGGAAGACTAAACAGAGCTGACTGGCCTATAGCAACTCTTCCCTACCTGAAACAAACAAACAAAAAAGGCAGAAGTGGCAGCGTATCAGCTTGGTTTGAGTAAAAGTTTTGGAGGAAAACTGTGAACAGGCAGGAATCTACATCCAGGTCAGCAAAGAGGTCCATAATGGAACCAAGTTTTGAGGGCTCAAGTTTTGAATTCACAGCAATTGTTTGGAGAACTCTGATCCCACACAGTCCACCATGTTGAAGATTAGAGTCATATTTACTCAAATATTCAGGAGGCAAGCAGCCCCACATAACATCAGAGCAAAACTGGGGCATTGGTCTAGGATCTTTTTTTTTTTTAATATTTAGTTATTTGGCTGCATGGCATGTGGAATCCTAGTTCCCAGACCAGGGATCAAATTCGTTTCCCCACACCCCCACCTCCATTGGAAGCATGGAGTCCCAACCACTGGATCGTCAGGGAAGTCCCTGGCCTAGGATTTTGAAGCTGAGAAATGGGACTCTAGTGCAATGTGACATGAATGAAATTACTACCCTAGAGCTGAGCCAAGGAGTACCCTTGTCTTGATTGCCAAACTAGTGGACACGCAGCTCTGGGAAGGAAAATGACCATTATTACAGGTACCACACTGATAGGTCAGAGGACAGTGGTGACATAGCCCCAAGACCAACATGAAAATGTAAGGGAATAATGGCCCCTCCAGGCAGGTAGATAGAGCAGAAAGCAAAGAGCATTTACTGATACATTTGCCAGGGCAATGGAGGCCAAGAAATGAACTTATCAACTAGCCAATCAGAGGAAACACTACAGCTTGGTGGTTAATATCGCTTCCAGTGACACTCAGTCCTGAGAGAGGAGAGGAGAACCTTGAAAACCCAGCTCAAGATAACTAAGAAGAGTCTTCATCCTGCTTTGTCTGCTGGGACAGACCACCCCAGAGCCGAACATCCTCCTAAGGGGTAACTATTAAGCAATCCTAGAGTCCACAGATCACAGGTACCTGGATGTTAGCACATAGATGCTAGCCCAGATAAGGCTTCTGGGAGAAGGTAGTGTCAGATTAAAGAGGAAGGTTTTGAGCTGAAGTTGGAATGTGCCACTGAAATGTTCCAAGGGAGGCAGGTCTCAGATGTAGAGAAGCAATGGTAATGGATAGAAAAATTGCCTGGTCCAGAATTAGACATTACACAAAGTCAAAAGTCATCAATCTCTCGGTCTCCAGGACAGAATAGCACTCAGACAGGCCTGCAGGACTGTGGATGGTGCAGGGATCTGCACAGCAGGTTTCTGAACATGCACTGACAGGAAGGAGAAAAGACCTCAGTGTAAAACCTCCCTAGGCTTTGGCAATAAGCTGGATACCATTCCTTCATGATTTTAATCTGGAAAATCAGATTCAGCTGGAGCAAAGTGGAAAGAAAATGATTGACAGTGAGATACAGTTCAAGAAACCAAACCTGCACAAAAAGGCTGAGACTTTCTGCCCCCAATTCTTGTGAATTTAGGAAAATAGACGTCTGCTTCCTGCAGGACATCTGCTAGCCTTAGAAAACCAACCTCACAAAGATCTGGAAGCTTAAGCTCAGATTCCCAGACCCAAGCTTATGCAGGAGGCTGAACCCCCAACCAGGCAGTGTCCTCAGGTGAGGTCATTCTTAGGTTCCTCACTTCTGGTCAGATGGGTCTTCAGAACAACTCAGAGGCTCATTTCTTTCCAGGTTCATGTGTGGTCTCCCAGGCAAGCACACCCATCAGGGTCCAGGTATTTGTGGCACAGATTTAAGAATATATCAATACAAAGTGGTACCCAAGATTTTTTGAAGTAGAAAAGCATCCCACAGCCAAGCTATGCCATGAAAGAGACCCCCAAGCACAGTCCCAGAGAAGAGCACTTCCCATCCCCTAAGGAAGAAGCAGTATTGGGTAAAAATGGCCAGAGGACAAATTACACGCTATTTCTTGTCTTTTCCTCATTCATTCCCCCAGAGAGATCATCTGCATTAGATGATCACACACAATGGAAATACTTTTCTATCAGATATAATAAGATGGAAAAATATATGTTTATTAGAATTTCAGGAAATTATATGAAATGAAAAATGACCTGCTTGGTTGGTCCCTGAAAAACAAGTCAAAAGAAGTCGGGAAATAACACAGGTGGGAAAAGAGTGAAGGAATAGATTGTGCCTCAAGAGTGGCTGTGTGCGGTAGGGAATTCTCCTTCTGAGACCCTAGTTAAGGACATCTGCTGATCAAGGACAGGAAAGCAGGAAGGATGCAGGACAATAGCCATATTCAGCAGTGAGTCTCCACTATGACACCCTACATCCTGCACATGATGCAAGCAGCAGACCTCTCAACCCAGGTTCCCACAATACTGGGGTGAAGGTGACAGGAACAGCAACAAGAGTAGAGATGGGAGCCTCTACTAAGGGAAAACACTGGAAAAAATTACAAAAAGTGAGTGAGCTCAGCCCTTTCACAGGCCATTAATTTGGAGCAAAACTCCAAGGGCCAAGAAAACTTCTGAGTTTATGAGACTCCATTTAAAAATGGAAAATAGGTTTCCCCAGTCATGAACACACTGTCTACTTCAGAATAGAAATTCATTCAATTTATTAAAGAAGCAGTGGCTTCAGTTTTCAACTTTACATATCCACTCTGTGCCAAGATCTACATCCTTGTTTCGAAGCAACTAAGAGGCATGGCCTGCTCTCAGCAACACCTGCTCATACACCAGTTAACACAAGAGCAGTAGATGCCCCATGAGGAGAGCCAAGACAGTTAGAAAGGATGCTACACTCCTAGGTGCCACCAGGTTGAAGGTTCAAAACAGTGGATATACAAGAAAGATGTTTTTATTCATACCACAAACTGGTGTTAAACATTTTGTTATATATATTTCAATATAATTACTTTCCCTTATACTCTAGACACTTACTTTTTATTGGGTATAATTTACACATAATAAAATATGTGTATGAGTTCAATGACTTTTTCCTTGATTTATTCAAGCAGATAACCCTTTATTGCCTATTAAATGCAGGCTGAGTTATCCCACAGGTGAGTTTTTTCTTAGTGTCTTTTTTTAAAGACCTGAATAGACATTTTACAAAATAAATACAAATTACCAATAAACATATAGAAAAATGTGTGCCAATATCTTAACCCTGCAGGCAGATTTTTTTTTAATTCTTGCCAAAGGTGGTTTTTTTCAAGAACAATATGGGGGTTTATTGTTTGTTTATTTGTTTTTCAGCTGTATGGATACCTTGGTACAATAATGCTTCTCAGGTGATGTAATGGTAAAGAATCAGCCTGCCAATGCAGGAGATGCAGGAGACACAGGTTTGATCCCTAGGTTGGGAAGATCTCCTAGAGAAGGAAACGGCAACTCACTCCAGTATTCTTGCCTGGATAATCCCATGGATAGAGGAGCCTGGCAGTCTACAGTCCATGGGGTTGAAGAGAGTTGGACACAACTGAAGCGACTTAGCACACACAGTGACCCTATGAGAATGAACAGGCTATAGGGGCTATAAGGGCTATAGTCCATGGGGTCGCAAAGAGTCGGACATGACTTAGTGACTGAGCACACACACATACATATATGCCCAGGAGTGGGATTGTAGTATCATATGGTAACTCCATTTTTAGTGTGATTGCACCAACTTACATTACAATCAACAGTGTAGGAGGGTTCCCTTTTCTCCACACCTGCTCCAGCATTTATTATCTGTAGACTTTTTAATGATGGCCACTCTGACAGGTGTAAGGTGATACTTCACTGTAGTTTGATTTACATCAGTGATTTTTGACAGTTGCAAATATCTATGTAACCACCACCCCAAGCATAATACAGAACATTTCCAAAACTTCAGAGAATTCCTCTTGCCAAGCCCCAACCCAAAAACAATCAACCATAGCCCCGACCTCTATCACCACTGATGAATTTTGTTTGTTCTCAAACTTCACATGCATTCTTTCCTGTAGGGTTTCTTTTGCTGGGCACAATATTTCAAGGTTTGCTCCACAAGTCACTTATGGAGCGTATTAGTCAGGAAGGAAAATTGCACTTGGGAAAAGTTAAGGGAGTTAAATAAATTGGCCACAAAGTTGGGGTAGAAATTAGAGAATGCACAAGCACCCTGAAATCAGTAATGATCAGGATTCCTGAGGGAGTCCCTGAGGGAGGGGGGGAGTTGGTGGCCCCCTGAGCCAGAAGAGAGCAGACAGCTATGTTAGGTACAGTGGCCTTTGGCTGGGCCACAGACAGTCTGGAGAACCGTGCAAGAGAGAAGCCAGAAGAAACACACCATTTCTTCTCCTTCTGATTGACCTGCTGACCCAACACAACTTAAGCCAGAGGATGGGAGGACTTGTAGGTTTCCTTCTAGGAGGCCCACCCAGTGAGTTGGAGGGACCTAGAGGGGAAAACAGATCCATCCTAAACTACAATGTATTTAGACCACTCCAGGTGGCGCTAGGCTCGATCCCTGGGTTGGGAAGATCCCCTGGAGAAGGAAATGGCAACCCACTCCCGTATTCTTGCCTGGAGAATCCCATGGACAGAGGATCCTGGCAGGCTACAGTCCATAGAGTCACAAAGAGTCAGACACGACTGAAGCCACTTAGCACAGCACAGCACAGTACTGAGTCAGGAAAGACATGGTGGGGCTCGAGGACAGCCTCCTCTGTCATCAGCATTAGTCCAAAGGCAAAGACACCTCCTTGTCTTGCACTTAATGAGGTCATGCTGCATGGAGGAATGGCATCTAAAAGAGAAGCTTTGCAGCATCTGAGCAAGAAACTCTGACCCTGAAAATCTCGGAGAAAGGGCAACAGAAAGGCACTTGTGGCTGATGACCCTGTACAACCTTCCGCGTGTGGCACTCAACTACTAAGAGACAATTTAAGGGAAACAAGTTCTTAGGGCACATAAGCAGTGGCTTCAGGCAATGAATGTGTGGGACTGGGAGCTGATGCCGCCTGGTGCAGTCCAGGCCCTCCAGCACTTTCAAGAGAAATCCAGAGAATGGGTAAAGGTGTAGAGATGGGACTAAGCTTACTCCATAGGAGGAGCAAGAAGACTATAATCTGACTGCAGGGAAGAGCACAGTTAGGAAAGTTCTAGCTAATTAGCTCCCACCCTCTGACTCCCAGGACCCTGTCCACCCAGTTGCCAGGTCTTACTGATTTTTTCCTCATGATCCATTTCAGAACTCTCTTTTCACCGCCACAATCACAATGCTGGTCTGAGCTGAACCTCTCTCCTGGGTGACTCCAATCACATTCTACTGTATGCATTGTGAGTCATCACAATGAATACAGATTTTCTTAAAAATCTGTTGTGATTCTGTCTTTCTTAGCATCTCTGGAATGCAACTCAGAATTTCAGTATTCCCCACCTTTGTCTTAACCTCTTACCCTCCCCTTGCCTTTTTTTTTTAATTAAAAAATATTTGTATTTTACTTATTTTATTGAAGTATAGGAGCTTCCCTGGGGGTTCAGTGGTAAAGAACCCACCAGCCAATGGAGGAGACATAGGTTCTATCCCTAGGATGGGAAGATCCCTTGCAGAAGGAAAGGGCGACCCGCTCCAGTATTCTTGCCTGGAAAATACCATAGACAGAGGAGCCTGGCGGGCTACAGTGCATGGGGTCACAAAAGAGTCAGACACAACTTCGTGACTAAACAACAGCAACACTGAAGTATAATCGGTTTACAATGTTGTGTCCCCTGCCTTTTTAGCTATGAGAGCATTGTAGAGACCTACCCTTTTATCCAATTTACAAGGGGGGCCGCAACACAGTATGGTGAGCTATGGGCACTGGAGTTTGGCAGATTTCTAGAACCTATCACTGTTATAAAACCTTATCACCTCAAAGAAGATGATCTGCAGTCTAAACTGGAAGCTCACCTCCCCGCTCTATGCCTTTACTTGCCCCTCACATGCATGAGATGCCCCTGCACTTTGGCGGGGGGCAGTCTCCTTTCTCCCTGTATCCTCCCACAGCCTGTCCTGGTCACTCAGGTGTCCTTTCCCCTGGGCTGCAGGAGATAATTGCTGTTTGCATCCATGTGGTGTTAACCCTGCCGGGCTGTGAATTATTTACATTCTAGCTTCACAGCTACACTTTTTGAACCCTTTTCATTCTTCCATATGGAGAAGGCAATGGCACGCCAGTACTCTTCCCTAGAAAATCCCATGGACGGAGGAGCCTGGTAGGCTGCAGTCCATGGGGTCGCTATGAGTCAGACATGACTGAGCGACTTCACTTTCACTTTTCACTTTCATGGATTGGAGAAGGAAATGGCAACCCACTCCAGTGTTCTTGCCTGGAGAATCCCAGGGACAGAGGAGCCTGGTGGGCTTCCGTCTATGGGGTCGCACAGAGTCGGACACGACTGAAGCAACTTAGCAGCAGCAGCGGCAGCAGCAGCATTCTTCCATAACAGGTATCTGGGGTTAATAGTAAATGCCATGAGTGCACTGAGGTCCTAACAGAGTATCTGGCATACGGTGAGTACTAAACACAAAAGTACTGTTCGGAGTAGATGGTCATTTCAAAGGAAGGAAGACAGGGACAGATGGAGGGAGGGAAGAAATACAGGAAAGAGGGAAGGAAGGAAGGAGGAAGGAATATTCCAGGTACATGAGGCAGGGGGACAAAACATTGTAAATCAACTATAATTTGATTAAATGAATAAATAATTTGAATTTAAATAAAAGTCAAGAGGGAGGTGGGTAAGAGATTAAGACAAAGGAGGGGAATACTGAAATTCTGAGTTTCATTCCAGAGATGTTAAGAAAAATCTTGTATCAAGGGATTTACAGAATCACAACAGATCTTCAGGAAAATCTGTCTTGTGTCAGTGGGTGACATGGATGACCCACAGTGAAGACAGTGGGAAGTGACTGGAGTCATCCAGGAGAGAGGTTCAGATCAGAGCAGAGTGGTGGCCCCAGCAATGAAAAGAGACAGTACTGAGATGAATTGTGAGGAAGAAATCAATAAGATCTGGCAATTGGACAGACAGGGTCCTGGAAGAACAACGTGGAATGAAAAAGTAACCAACAACTTGAGAATTTTAGCAGGGGTGGGATGAGCTCTAGAGGGGAGTGGTCTTGGGCAGAACCCGGCATGGAGGGAAAGGGCAACAGTGATTTGATTTGGACAAACGGCACTAAGGCTGCTGCAGGGCAACAAATGGAGGAAGCAGAGGGAGCCAGATGGAAAAGCCATTCTCAGAGAGGTGACTGGCCAGGCACTGGGAGGGGACAGATTGCTGAGAGAAAGAGGATATTGACAAGAGAAGAGGGTGAAATCCTGGGGTTCCTCTGTACTCAGTTGCTCAGCCACCAACCACACTGCAAAGATGCAAGGATTTAGCAGTGCTCAAATTCCTGGCTGGCTAGGGTTTTTGGCCAGAGGACATTTCTGAAGCACAGTAATACTCCTGAAACCCCAGCCGGCCTGCACACTTTAAGTTAGAAATCGCCAGTGGCATCTGGTTTTAGACTAGTCTTGATTTGCTTAAATCAAATTGTCAGGAATCCTGCTTCTGGGAACTGCAGAACCAAACTCTCATTAAACATGCAGCCCTGCCGTTTGTTTTTGCGATTTTCTTAAGGGTAATAATTAACCTTTAAAAAGTCTGACCTTTCCAAAAAGGTAGCCCTTAGGTGGTGGGAGCTCTCTGAGGTGTTGGGTAAATGTTGCAGAGAAGTGATGGCCCCGTAAGAAACATGGACAAGTGCTGCTACATGGACAAGTGCTGCTATGGTTTCCTTAATACTTTCCCTCTTAGAAATGATTCAATTTGTTCATATTTTTTTATTTGTGAAATGAAGCCATCCAGCGGAGTCTGGGGTATGGCCTTGAGCACAGTGAGAATCCTGCTTCCCAGAGGAAACGGTGAGGCCTCCAGAGAGGTTTTCTTCTCGCCAACTCCCCAGGCGGCACATGTGAAATGGCGGACACTCACCTGAGATTATCTTAAAGCTTGTTGGCAGCCACCACCTCCAGACTCAGCCTGTCCTAACCCAGATCAGTGGGAAACCAGCCCAGCAGCTTGTGAGGGGCCCTCTTTCCTGGCCACCAGCCTCTCCTGTGCACCATTCATGCAGTTCCCCATCGAGGTGATCTTTCTTCTTGAAAGTCTCCTGGTGTCATTCCCTGATAAAAACCCCCACTATTCTCATGCTGAGCCTCAATGAGGGCCCTGTGATCTGGCCTCTTCTCACATCTCTAGCTGTATAACTGCTCTCAGATCCTGCCTCTCCCAGTACACACACACACACACACACACACACACACACACACACACACTATTCCTGTGGCTCCTCAGATCCATTCACACACTCTCTGCTCCCCAAGGCTTCCAGTTCTTTGTAGGCTGATGCTTATCTTTCCTTTGAACTCATTTCCTCTCCTGGAGAGCCTGCTTTGACTAATTCCTCAGAGCTGGGCATCCTTGACACACCTGTAGCATCCTACAGATGCCTGTCTCATAGTAAGAGCTCTGCTGTCCTATTCATCCTCTGAACTGGTCCCAGCTCCCAGAGAGCCATACACAGAGATGACCCTTCAAGAGCGTTTATGCAATCAATACAAGAATATTTCACTGGCGAAATGTTCTCCTCCAAGGATTAGTCCTGTAAAGTACAGAGGCAAAATGTTCTCAGACTCTTCCTGGAAAATGGAAACACTTCAATTATCCAGAAGATTCTAACCAAGATGGTGCGTGCAAATGAATTTAACTGAAGAGGAAAGGACAATTTACAAAGGGCAGTGTTAATGGAATCCACAAAGGATAGGGAAGCACCCAGGCCTGAAGAAATGAAGAAAGAGAAGAATCCTTGAGCCTGAAGGAACACTTGACAGGTGTCATCGCCTCTCTGATGGTTCTTAGATGTGGTACCCAGACCAGCAGCATCAACATCACCCAGTCCTGAGTCCCCATTGCAGACCTACAGGATCAGAAGCCCTGGGGATGGGGATCTGCTATCTGTGTTAGAACAGCCTCCCAGTAATGCTGGTACACATTAAAGTTTGACATCTCCTGCTCCGGACTCCAGATCAGCGGTTTATAGACTATGGCTGGACCAGGCGTGATCTGCTGCCTGTTTTGTTACAGCCCATGAGCTAGGAATGACTTTACATTTTCAAATGGTTATATTTTAAATGGGTCTATAATTACCTAAATCATAGCCTTAACTTCATCTCTTGTGACACAAAGCTTGAAATATTTACCATCTGGCACTTTACAGAGTTTGAAAGCCCTGCTCTAGGAGAACAGTTAGGGATCAAGAACCACTTTGCCTCCGTTCCCCATCCTGATGCCTCCATGGGACAAATGAAAGCCAGAGAGCAAGGGAAGAATTGCCAGAACTGAACTCCTGGAGCACAGGGCAGAGGGAGCTGGAGACTAAACAAGGGTAGCATGGGAAGTGGTAACAAACAGAGGGCCACCCCACCCAGAACACCGACACTGATTTTAGACTTCACAGAGATAGTTATCTCCTTTTACAACAATATGCATCTTCTGAAAGAGGTGGGAAAGTAGTGGAAGAGTACAAAGATCTGCCAAGATTCAGGAACAAGAGAAAGAGAGGAGGGGAAGTGTCAGGGTCAAAGTGGTTAAGACCATGAAGCACAAAAAGCCAGAGTTTTTATTCCTGTACCCTCCACACATAAGCTGAGCCATCTTAGACAAGTCACTTAACCTCTCTGTGCCTCAAATGATTCATCTGTGAAACAGAGGAAAAGAAGAGCACTTGCCTCACAGAGGTGTGCTGCAGATGAATGAAACATGGCATGTGAAGCTCTTCCAACAAGGGTTGGGTTCCCAGATACACGTGGAAAAATGCCACTCAGCTAGCCTTCACCAAATACATCTCTACTCCAGGATCCATGTGAGGCGGTAGTGATAAAGATGGGATGACAAGTGGCCCACCCTCAAGGAACTCAGGGTGTAGTGGGGAAGAGAGACAGACTACAAGGCCATCAAAGACAGTGAAGAGCCAACTTCCTGCAAGGCCAAGGTGCTTCTCAGAAGCAGGGCCATTCAAACTCAGCCTCAAGGTGTAGCTCTGGGGAAGGACCTTCCAGGGAGATGGAATAGTGTGGACAGGCCCTTTTGCAAGCAGTCCTTAGGAACTTGCAAGCAGCTTTGCATAACTACAGTTTGGGTTCCAGCTATAGGGGCTGGAGATGAGGTCAAAGAGATAAACAGGGACAGATTACAGGGGACCTTACATGCCAGGCTAAAGAGCTTACCTCTAACAAATTGGGAGCCACTCATAGCGGGAGCCATAAAATCACTGGGCAGTACTCAATGCAGAGCACACAGAAAGGAATGAGAGTGCCTCTCAGCACAAGCATCAATTATATGCCCAGATTAGAGCCACCAGCACCTGGGACATGCTGGGGAGCATCCCAGGGACCCAAGTGAGCACACACAGTTACGTGATGAACTTGGCTTCCACGGAGGGGGTAGATGCACAGGTCCACGGACAGAAGTGAGGCTGCGTGGGTATCAGAGGGTCCGTTAAGCTCTCTCAAGATGTATACTGGACAAAACTGCACTCCTCTCACCAGCTCCTTTCTTGTTTGTGGGAAAACAAATGAAAAGGATTCATTACCTAGAAGGTCAGCAAACCTAATCTTCTCTTATCAGATAATGAGAGGGCTGTGTAGGAGCTGGACATAAAAGCAAATTCATTACAGACGCTGATACCAGATGTGAAGGCACATGCAGCAGCCTCACCATCTCTGTTCTTTAGAAATAACAGATACTCCATAAATTCCAGACACAATTAGAAATGCAAAGGTAACAGAGTCATAGAGGGAGACACGAAGGGAAGAAAAATATTGGTTCTAGAAAGATGGTTAAGGTTAACAGGGAAGAAATATTAATATTTATTCCTACTTTAATAGCAGCAAAGATAATCCCATTGAACTAGAGACTCAATTAACACGTCTGATTTTAACCCAAGCTCCAAAGGCAAAGTTGGCTGTGCTGAACATGATAAAATTCTGTTCAAATCCATTTAAAAGAGTTCCCTTCTTCTTCTTTTTTTTTTTGTTTATGAATATATTTATTTATTTTAATTGGAGGCTAATTACTTTACAATATTGTAGTGGGTTTTGCCATACATTGACATGAATCAGCCATGGATTATTTATGAATGAATTCAATCGAAAGAAATGGAAATTCCATCCCCACAATATGAGTGGGTGGCTTGTGAGCCCCATACCCTAGGTCTACTGATGGGAGACTTGGCCATGGAGGGGCCACAGCAAGGGAGGCAGAGCTAAGAAAATATGCACCTGGATGCCCACCACCTCCATGCATCCTGGGGGACAGCAGAGCTAGGGCATGAGTGGTTTCCTCGGTGGGCAAGTTAGTGCTTGCTCCGCATCCTTGTGGGTCAGCGTGTCTGTGAGAAGCAAGCATGCCCCCAGAAAACAAGAACCAGCTTTCACCATTCTATGACAGCCAGTGTGCCACCAATTCATACTTGAAAGAAATTAGGAAAGAAAGGGGAATGGACACAAGGTTATAAAAAGAGAAGGAAGCCATCAGGGTCTTTTCCCCCAGTCCTAGCTGGCCTCAAAATGATTATAAATTCTTGAAAATTCTGCTTCTGAAATAGCTACTTTGTCAGCTCCAGCTCCTGCCAACTCAGTCTCATTCCTAGTTCAAGCCCCCATGCTGTCTACACTGGATGGTCTGGAAAGCCTCCTTATCCATCAGCTTGGGACAAATCCCATGTCACCCTCATCCATACTGCCTTGGAGAACTGTCAGCAGAAGGGCATGCTGAAAGCATCATTACAGTCAGAGCTTTTGCTTATCATTCTCCAATGGCCCCATTGCTTATGCTGTGATCCTAAATGGAAAACAGAGCCTGCAAGCCTCTGCTCCTGCACCTTTCCTGCCCCCAGCCTTCCCACTGTGTTGTCTTGTAGTCCCAGCTGACCTCAGTCCCCATAACACACACTCGGGGGCTTCTGGCTCCTCTACACCTGTGGCCTGCAGTCCCCTCTTCCTGCCTGTCTACCCAGCAAAGTGCTGCTCCTCTTTATTAGTCAGCTGCTGTAATAAACACCCCCTAAACCCTCAGAACTCCCACCATTGTTACTGACTCAAAACTCATTGTGCTTGCTGCACAATAGGCCAATAAATTGTGAGACGAGTTGTTGTGGCAAGGAATAACAATTTTATTTGGAAAGCCAGCAGACAGAGAAGATGGCAGACTAATGTCCTAGAGAACCATCTTACCCTGGTCAGAATTCAGGATTCTTTTACACTGAAAAGGGGTTTCTTTTATACTATCAAGTCTTGGTGTCAGAATCCTTTGTGCTTGCAGGTGTCAATCTAGGTCAGGTCACAGTGTTCCCGTAAACCTTCAAGACAAATGCTCTTCTCTGTTCTGAAGCTTTGTATCTCTACCTGAGTGAGAAAGTTATACTCTTGAAGGTCAGAGACTTGAAAATGGGCTATCCTGTACATTTCAGTCTCTAGGCAACATTCTTCAGTGGAGGCAAAAACAATAGAATACAAAGATTAAAGTAAAAGAAATCAAATAAGGATGTAATCTATTTTTCCCTATTACACCCAGTGACATCTGTGTGCTCACTTCAGCATTCAGCGCAAGTTGACAGAGGTTCATTCAGAGATGTCTCCTCCATCCACTGGCTTGACATCCCAGGGTCCGAGGTGCACTGGTGCATCTTCCACAGCAGCCAGCAGACAAAGGAAGAGATGCCTGGAAGCTTAGGAAGTAGGGCTTATGGACCAGGCCTGGGAGGAGATGGGAGGTTGCTGGTCATCATCTCTGCCTACAGTTCATTCACTGAGAAATGGGGTAGACTTGTCTGCCCAGTGAGAATAAGCAACCACTGAGAACAATTAGCCTGCATCTGTGGTGACATCTCAGAGCCAAGCCCCATACCCCAGGTCTACCAGTGGAAGACTTGGCCAAGGAAGCAGCCACAGCAAGACTTCTACTGCCCACCTCCTGTCCTCCCAGGGGCATGCAAGGATCTTTCTCCTCGATTACAGCCATCAGACAGTAGAAGAATCGAATCACCCACTGAAGCTCACCTCTGTGCCCCAAATCCCTACCTTCCCAGTGAGCCAAGTGTGTGTGCAGAACAGGCTTATTTGTCCTTGAAAATGGTGACACAGGGCATAGAGAACAGACCTGTGGTTGCCAAGAGGGAGGGGGGTAAGGGACGTGTGGATTAGGAGTTTGGGGTTAGCAGATAAAAGCTATTGTATAAAGAATAGATACACAATAAGGTCCTACTGTAGAGCACAGGGAAATATAATCAACATCCTGTGATAAATCATAATAGAAAAGAATAAGAGAAAAAAAGACTGAGTCACATTTCTGTATAGCAGAAATTAACACAATATTATAAATCAAATAAACTTCCAAAAATATAATAAAAACAAACATGGTGAACCAAAGTGAAGGCACTCAGGGCAGAGTTATGCATATGACGTTGGGGAAGGAAAGAAGTGAATCTTTTAGTGGTACCCTCTCCCACACCTGATAAGTAGCATCCAAATGAGGGAATGAAAAGAAGGAATGAATGGGAAAGGACCAAGGAGAAACACCCTTACCTGCATCATTTAAGAGACGGCAACATTTGATCCAGTTCCTGGAGGCGCAAGCACTTCACTAAGCTCCTGTTATCTGTTATTTCTTTGAATGCTGCACCGTAATCCTCTGAAGGAAGGGGCTATTCATATCACTGCTTTGGGAGATGAGAGAGCTGAGATTCTGAATGATGTTTCCATCACTTCTTCAGAGAGTGGTGCAGTTGGGATTTGAACACAAGCCTCCCACAGCTGCATACAGGATGACAGAAGATGCAGGTTAGAAAGAGGGTATTTCTCAAAAATGGAGTGTCTGTCAGGGCAGGCAACCAGGGGTCAGTCAGGATGCCCCAGAGCCTAGCAGCAAAATAAGCACGTTTCACTGAGTTCTCAGGGAAATCCTCTGTTCCAGGGACCTACGAACCCTATTTTCTCATTGGAAACAAACAGGACAGTGGTAAACAGGGCTACGGAGGCACCATAATTTCTTCCTGTAAAGAGTAAACTTCCTTGGTCATTCTGCCCAAACCCTACAAGCTGGATCCCTGAGACAGCTCCATTCATCCCTGAAAAGTGCATGAGAAGTGTTAGTATTCAGAGCTGCGTGTTTTGCTGTTAAATTAGAAACACTTACATATTCATTCATATTCTCGCCATTTTTGCTATTATTTTTGAGCACCCCAATTATTTGTGCTCTGCTTTTATGAGGCCCCTCATCTTGAGCTTTTAGGGCCTAAAATTGTCATTCAGAACTAAATTAATAGCAGTTTTATTGGCTCGTTATTTCTGACATCTGGTTGGAAGTGCAGTGTGATAAGTATTAGGTAATAATCTCAGTGGGCCCTGATTAGAAACTAATAACATTAGCAATAAACTCACAACGTGGCTGCCATGAAACTTGATAAGAAGAAAGGACACAAGGCTGCTCCATATGGAGAAATCTGGGCCAAGGATAGAGCCCACCTCCCCATTCCTGCCTGATTAGACTACCAGTCCATTTGTAACATCACCAAAACCAAAATCTGATTTCAGTCCAGGAAAGAAAAGTGATGGTCAACAAAAAAATTGCGTTGTTGGAATGGAAATATTGCCAAAGAAATACTCCGTATTTCTCACATTTCAAAATTATTCAGGGATATTTCTAATATTTTTCTCTCAACGTTTCCCTTTCTTCAACAAAGGTCCATAAAGTCTGCTCTTACTTTGGTAATTACTGATATTTGTAAAACCCTAACTTGGAAGAGGGCCAGGCCCTTTTCCAAGCCCTTCATGTACATTATTCTATGCCATCCTCACAAGGAGCTTACAGGGTTGAGGCTGTTATTATTCCATTTACAGATCAGGGACCTGAAACACAGAGAGGGAAAGTGACATGTCCTAAGTCACACAGCATGAATGCTGAGGCTGGAATCCCAGCAGCAATGCCCATGCTCTGTAATCACCAGAGAATGCTATATCCTCGCTTTCCATTAGGGGACACCTGCTGCTGCTGCTGCTAAGTCGCTTCAGTCGTGTCCGACTCTGTGCGACCCCATAGACGGCAGCCCACCAGGCTCCCCCGTCCCTAGGATTCTCCAGGCAAGAACACTGGAGTGGGTTGCCATTTCCTTCTCCAATGCATGAAACTGAAAAGTGAAAGTGAAGTCACTCAGTCGTGTCCGACTTTTCACGACCCCATGGACTGAAGACTGCCAGGCTCCTCCGTCCATGGGATTTTTGAGGCAAAAGAGTACTGGAGTGGGGTGCCATTGCCTTCTCCCAGGGGACACCTGCAATGTACCAAACACTCTGGGGTGGAAGGAGAATGGATACAAAATTAACTGAGGCAGATGCAGTCCTAGGAGCAAACCCCCTTACCTACATTATTGCAATAGCTTCTTAAATCCCTTCTTTTTAAATTTCATACTGGTGGAAGCCTGGCTGAAATAGCTTACCTTTGCTTTTTTTGCTTCCAGTTTTATGGAGATATAATTGACAGTACTGGATACATTTAAGGTGTACAGCACAATGATTTGACTTACATACATCCTAAAATGATTATCATAGTAAGTTTAAATGAACATCCATTATCTCATAAAGACACAAAAGTAAAGAAATGGAAAAAATTTTTTTCCTGATAACCTCCTAACTTCTGGCCTCTCCTCCTTCTTATTTTTCCTTACAAATCAACCAGAGGGAGCCTGTAAAAATGTAACTCGGGTCACAACCCTCCTCAGTTCAGAGCCCTCCTTTAACTTATTCCAAATAAAAGACAATCTCATTCTAAATAAAAGGCAAATTTGGCAGAATGACTCCTGTCTTTCCAGAGCTCCCTCAACAAGTGCCCCATTCAGGCTGCGCCAGTCCTGTATGCAGCCCACGCCAAACCTGCTCATTACCCTGTAAACAGACCTGTAACCCTCACTTCAGGGCCTTTGCACCTGTCATTCCCTCCACCTGGAACACTCTTCCTAGAGCACACCACCCATTGCATCTGCTTCCTGTCCTTGACCTCCTTCAGATGTCATTCAGAGGACACCTTGCAGTGAGGGTGTCTGCAAGCACCATTTTTAAGATTGTAGAGACTTCCCTGTCTATCCAGTGGTTAAGACTTCACACTTCCGTTGCAGGGCGGGAGGGTTTGATCCCTTGTCAGGGAACTAAGATCCCACATACAGCATGGCCAAAAACCAAATAAATAAATTAACTGTAAATCCCTTTCCCACTGACCCTGTCCCATGGTCCTCCCCGTGATCCTTCCCCAGTGACACTTTCATCATCTTTCTTTTTTTTTTTTTAACCTTTTCCAATTTGAAGTATAGTTAATTTGCAATATTGTATTTGTTTCAGGTGTGTAACAGAGTGATTCAGTTATAGATAATACATTTTTTTTCTTTTCTAGATTCTCTTCCATTATAGGTTATTACAAGATACTGAGTAGAGTTCCCTGTGCAATAAGTAGGTCCTTGTTGTTTATCTATTAGATATACGGTGATGTGTATATGTTAATCCCAAACTTCTAATTTATCTCCCACCCCCCACTTTCTCCTTTAGTAACTCTGAGTTTGTTTTCTGTGTCTGTGAGTCTTTTGATGTTTTGTAAATAAGTTAATTTGTATTATTTTTTAAGATTCTACATATAAATGATATCATATGATATTTGTCTTGGTCTGACTTACTTTACTCAGTATGATAATCTCTAGGTTCACCCATGTTGCTGCAAATGGCATTATTTCATTCTTTTAATATGGTTTAGTAGTATTCCATATGTACTACATCTTTTTTATCCACTCATCTGTCAATAGGCATTTAGGTTGCTTCTGTGTTTTGCCTATTGCGAACAGTGCTGCTATAAACAATGGAGTGCATGTATCTTTTCAAATTATGGTTTTCTCCAGATACATGTTCAGGAGTGGGATTACTGGATCATAGGGTAGGCTCTATTTTTAGTTGTTGTTTTTTTTTTAAGGAACCTCCATACTATTCTCGATTGCAGCTACACCTATTTATATTCCTACCAACAGTATAGGAGAATTTCCTTTTCTCCACTCCCTCTCCAGCATTTGTTATTTGTAGACTTTTTAAAGATGACTATTTTGACTAGTGTTCACCCTCTTTCCTGTTTTATTTTTTTCCATGGCACTTTCCACTATCAAGAAAACTGTATGTGTTAGCTGTGTAATTGGTAGGGTTTTGGTCAGTTAAATTGTCTGTCTTCTCCCCACTAAAATACGTTCCATGAAAACAGAGGAGTGTGTCTATTTTGTCCATTGCTATAGCTCCAATGTTTATTTCCTGAAAGCAAAAATCTCTGCAAGAGTTTAGCATACCTCCTCCATCTGAAATGAGGACCCAACAAATCCAAATAAGCCTGATGCCTGCAGAAGGTGTTCAGCCATAATCCCAAGTGTCCTCTGTAGCATCATTTTGGTCCTTGTGTAATACAAACATTTGCCCAAGAGTTTCATAGCTAAGTATGTTGAGTAATGTCACCTATCACATCAAAATTTCCTCTCAGGTGGGGACAGGGTCTTGTCCCTCTTTTGCGTAACTCTAACACTTTTGTGAACACAGCTCTTGCACAGACATCTGTTCTTCAGAGCTGTCCTTTGGGGTGAGTTCAAGGAACAGAGGTCAAGATTAAGATTCCACTTTACAGATGAAGAAACTGAGGCTTAGAGTGGTCCAGAGTCTCATCCACATCTGCAGGGCTAGTGTACCGCTGACTCAGAATGAGAACCCAGCTGTTCTGATGCAGGTCCAATACCTGTTACACTACATCCTGCATCATCTGTATATCTCAGTGCTCAAACTGTAATTGTCTAGCAGTCACAATTATGGTTCATCGGTATGTACTAGATGCTAAGAATGGTCCAGTTACACTGCACACGCTGTTTACTCTAAACTCAAACACAGCCTTGTGGGTATTACTGCCCCCTCCTCCAATCCTTTCTAAAGATCAGAAAGAGATCTCTTTAAAGATTAATAGACTAAGAGAGGTTAAATAACTTTATCAGGTTCATGCAGCTAAAATTATAGAAGTGGAATACAAAATGACCCCAAAACCAGACTCCCTCCTCTGCACACTGTGCACAGAGATGTTTGATGCTACACAGAGCAAGGCTTCCTAGGGAGATGAGGGACCCCCCTCTTCCTCTGCAAATCTCTGATAGAGGCCTCCATGGGCTCAGGAAAGGGAGTTCAAATCCATGGCCACTGAAACTCTCCCTGATCCAAGGAGGTGATGCAAACATTGTGAATGGCATTTGAATACCTGTCACAAAGTAAAAGATCTTGGTCAACTTACAGAAAGTTCCCGAACTTTGGCTTCCCATTCTATTAAATGGGGCTACTGGTGTAGACCACAGAGAATTACTGTGAGACTTTGATGATGTCATCAGTGCAGAGCACTCAAGTGTGGAAGGAGGATGGCAAGGGGAGCAGCAATCCAGGTGGACAGAGTGAGGAGCAGAAGCCTGGGGCATCGCTATTCCCATCATCCTCCAATGCAATGCCAGAGAGTCTCAAGTTCCTAACAACCCTATTCGTGGATCTTGTTATTGTCTGTCCCCACATAGGGCCCAGCCTGCCCTGACACATCTCCTCCCATAGCAACCCAGGGCCTCCCTGGCTCATCACCATCTAGGAGCTGTGGCCTTGGACCTACCATCTCCACCAGAACTCACTGAGTTCCATGACTGCAAACTGATCTCCCTCCTGATTGCTGCAGTCTCCAGTCTCTTAGCTAAGGTTACTCCTCTTCCTCAGCAAAACTGCACCTCTTTTACTCTTGGAGGCAGCTTTGTACAGTAGTTGGGGGAGGAAGGGTTATAATTTGAGGCAAGTGGGGCCAGCACTATCTTTTTTTCTTAGCATTCTATTTATTTACAGCACTTTACAAGATATCTTTTTTAACCTTTCATTTTATTAAATATAATAATAAACTTGGCATCAGCCCAGCTCATTAGTCCCCAGGGTTGGGCTGATATCCTTGGCTGATTATGAATGTTTCCACTCCTGTTTTCATCCTTTGAAGCTGAGACATTTAGCATGGCTTATTAAGTCCCAGCTATGTCAACAGACATGAGATGAACATCTGCCAGGATCATGGGTCTCCTGGGCCCACAGGAAATCGAGACCCTTCTTTTTTAGCAGGACTTGAATGCTTTTCAAATTTCAGTTTTGTTAAAGCACCAGTTCTTTTGCAAAAGCTGGACAAATGAAGGCAGATGGACTGAACACAAATGCTCTAGGATGAGGATCAAGAGTATGTAACTAGTCCTACCAAATGGACTTGCTTCCTCCCCTCCTCCAAGCCACCCAGGCACCCAACTCTCCCAGAACCACAGCACAGGGACCCCTCACTGCAGCGCCTGGGCAACAGGACAGAGAGTGAAATGCAAGAGGAAAAAGAACAGAACCTTTATAGTCAAAAAGTCCTGGGCTTTTGAGTTCTGACCTCCTGCATAACCCAAGGGACTGGGACAAACAGGTTCATCTACTTCTTTTCTTTTTGTTGCTCTTAACCATCATTTTAACGCTTATTATTACAGAGAGTGACAATATCATATGTACCGTATAACCGTTGCTCTATCACTAAACATACAGAGTTTTCCAACTTTTCAACTACTTGGGGAAAATACTTCTTCCATATTGTTGTTTCCTTAGGTTACCTACAGGAAACCTTTTTTTTTCCCCTTGTTTGTTGTTAGGAAACCTATTTTGAGTAATCCATCTTCTTTTCAATTTGAGCTTTCTTGCTGAAACTATGATAAGTCCTTGCAAAATTAAGATGATTAAAATCTTAACAAAGATTTTTGCTGCAATTTTCACTAATTTAAATCTACTTCCATTCTTGAGTGACTAGTCCCTCTCCACAACTCTTTCTTACTGTTTTGTTCCTCTGCCAGGTAAACAACATATTTTTTTCTGTCAAAGTTTTGTTATACCAACATGAAACCATTAACATCAATAAGGCATTCTAATTAAAAGTCGTGGTGTGTCTTTAAGAACTACACATAAAAAAAATTAATCGGTAATGATACTAAAGCATTTTTACTGGGTTGAATTAAACAGTATGAATTCTGGACCTGTGGACTTCATCCACCTCTGCATCTCGGGGTTCTAGCTGTAAAGTGGGGAACAGTGTCAATCTTTAAATCCTCTCATGAAGATTGAAACCCAGAATTCAAGGACAAAGGGCTAGAAACAGAGCCAGGGAAATAATAAACACATAAGTTACCATTCTTCCATAGTCAAAGGGATACTGAAAAAGATGTTGGATGTGGTGGTGGAGAAGCTAGTGTTCTATCAGCTTTAGGTAAATGGATATAAAGAATTCTGTTATTACTGTGTTCAACTCTCAAACGATGGTGGGAAGTTGGTTTCCAGGCTGTAAGCAGTTTGGTAACCCAAACTGAATTGGGTGGGATGCAGGAACGTGAGTCCTTCCATTCAGTGCTGCGAGAAATAATGCTTCATCATCATTCAGTGGCTTAAATCTTAACAGAGGCGTTTAAATACTTTCCCTATATCCTAGAAATAGTAGTAGAACCTCAATCTCTTCCAGAAGGTTGACATAGAGTCGAAAGAGCTGAAAAGTGTGATCTACACACTGAAGATTTAGTTCTTTTTTTAATTTTATTTTATTGAAGTATAGCTGACTTACAATATTCCGTTAGTTTCTGTTGTACAGAACAGTAATTCAGTTAAACATATGTGTACATTCTCTTTCATATTCTTTCCAATTATCATTTATCACAGGATACTGAATATGGTTTCCTGTGCTGTACAGCAGAACCTTTCATTTACCACTCTTTATATAATAGTTTACATCTGCTAACCCAACTCTCAATCCATCCTTCCCTCACTTCCCTCCCCCTTGGCAGCCACAAGTCTGTTCTCAATATCTGTGAGTCTGTTTCTGTTTCACAAATATGTTCATTTGTGTTGTATTTTAGATTTCATATACGAGTAATATCATATGGTATTTGTCTTGCTCTTTCTGACTTACTTCACTTAGAATGAGATTCTCTATGTCCATCCAGAGATTTAGTTCTTAATAAGTCATTGTCTTTACCACTTCAAATCCTTCTTGGAAATATACCTTTTCCCCCCAAATATTCAGATAAATACTAACCAATTTAGCAGAAGTAAGGAAGGCAGAAAGGAAGGGAACAAGAGAGGATGGGAGAGACGAAAGAAGGAGAAGCTAAGATAAAAACCAAAGTTGAGGAAGTTCTCTGGCAGTGGTTCAGTGGCTAGGATTCAGCACTTTCACCGCTGTGGCCTGGGTTCAATCCTTGGTTGGGAAACTAAGATTTCACAAGCCATGAGGTGCAGCAAAAAAAAAAAAAAACAGGAAATGGCAGATCTGAGATTAGAACCCAATGTGTCATACTTTAAAACCCAATATGAGAAAAAAAATTATTTTGTATGCCTTTTAATTTAGTTTCATGATAAATTTTGAAAACTGATTTCTTTTCTTAGAGCTCATCGGAAGGAAATTTCACCCGCAGGAATGCATGACATGTCATTGTATGTTAGAGGAAAGTAGGGATCATTATAATCATCTCATGAAAGATACACTCAATATAACAGAAAGACTGTGGTTCAATAAAGTTGCTCTGTGAAGACTTATGTGATAAAAACCTACACCAAGTGAAAAGAAGGGTTGTTCTCCATTTAGACCAAAGCCAAGTTCCCTTTGATTCCTCACCCTACTTCAGGCTTGCTTTTCCTGCAGGATCAGTAATGCCTCCACCCCAGAACCCAAGGCTCTTAGGAGATCACCCACAGCCCTCATGACCCCACACATTACTATGGGTATTGTTCTCGTCCTCATCATTTTAATTCTTTATTAGTGGCCCTGATCACAGAGCGAATAAAGCACTCTCTGGAAGTAATCTGTGTGAATAAATGGATTAAGACCTACATGTAAGACCAGACACTGGGACTTCCCTGGCAGTCCCATGGTTAAGACTTCATCTTCCAATGCCGGAGGTGCAGGTTGGAACCTTGGTCAGAGAACTAAGATCTTACATGCCATGTGGCCCAAAAAATAACCCATAAAATAGAAGCAATATTGTAATGAATTCAGTAAAGATTTCTTCATTGAAGCCTATGGAAAACAGTATAGTGGTTTCCAAAAAAACTAAAAATAGAACTACCATATGACCCAGCAATTCCACTCCTGCATATATATCCAAAAACAAAACCAGCAGTTTGAAAAAATACTTCCCAATGTTCATAGGACTTATTTACATTAGCCAAGACATGGAAACAACCCAAATGTCCTTCAACAGAGGAATGGATAAAGAAGATGTAGCACATATGCACAATGGAATACTACTCAGCTATAAAAAGAAAGAAATTTTGCTCCTTGCAGCAACATAGATGGATTTGGAAAGCATCATGCTAAGTGAACTAAGTCAGACAGAGAAGGATAAATCTTGTTTGATATCACTTATAGGTGGATTCTAAAATATACAACAAGATAGTGAATAAAACAAAGGAGAAGCAGACTCACAAATAGGATGAGAATCAGTACAGAAAAACCATCAAATATCTCTCAATGTTTGAAATCCTCTACTTAATGAAATTGCCTTGGAGGTCTTCCATGCTGGCAGAGTGGTGGGGGTAATGAGGGTGAGAGCTTGACAGTTTTCTTCTTTGTGCCTCAATTTCTCCAACTGTAGAATAGTAGAAAGGACAATAATATTTACAGAAATGTTGCAGGAATTAAAATGTGTTAACAAAAAAATTGGAGCAGAGGAAAATCCTCATGGTAGATACTCCATCAATCTTGGTTCCCAGCGCCAGCCACATAGCTATGGGACCTTAAGCAGGTCCCTTCACTTTTATGGACTTCAAATGCAATAGAAAGAGACCCTTAGGGAAAGGAGGGAGGGAAAATTTAGGAATTTGAAATTAATAGATACATATATAAAATATATAAAACAGATACATAATACAAAATATAAATAACAAGGACCTGCTGCATAGCACAAGGAACCCTACTCAATAGTCTATGATAATCTATAAGAGAAAATAATCTGAAAAAAATAGATATACGTATATGCATAACTGAATCACTTTACTGTACTCTTGAAACTAATGCTACAGGGTAAGTCAACTATACTTCAACTTTACAAATGCACAGATTCTGGGTTTGAACCATGCAGTCTCACTGAGTTTTTAGGACATAACCAGTCTGGGAGGCAGGCCTGCTCTGTGATGTCTTGCTCTCTCTAATCACTACAATGGTTTTACTAACAGAGTTATCTCAGAAATGAGATCAGGCAAAGGAATCATTGGGCTTCCCGGGTGGCTCAGTGGGTAGAGAACTCATGTGCCAATGCAGGAGACGTAGGAGACACTAGTTCCATTTCTCCATTGCGAAGATCCCTGGAGGACGGCATGGCAACCTACTGCAGTATCCTTGCCTGGAGAATCCTATGGACAGAGGAGCCTGGCAGGCTACAGTCCATAGGGTCCAAAGAGTTGGACACGACTAGAGTGACTTAGTACACTCACACACACAAAGGTGTCATTAGCTATTTAACTGTGTTGAAAAAGAAAATATAAAAGATCTCCAGATCTCCCACAATGCTATCTAAAGGACAAAAGGTTGCCATTTACATTTTGACGTAATTACAGCATGTAAAGTCAAGTGCCCGCCAGGGGGTAATCCTCCCTGAATAATTGCAGGGTTCCTAGCAGAACTGGTGCTGATGACTGAGTTGCATGGAGGTTGCTAGGGAAGCCCTAACTGTCTAAATAATGGACATAGAGGGGACAGTCCCATCTCTCATCTCTCTCAGAGAACAATCCAGTTAACCACAGCAGGTGGGTCAGGGTGAGACATGTGGTGCAGGCACCACACAGCTCCAGCTGCATCTGGATGCAGACTCCATGCATCACACCTCCTCCTGCATCCTCACATGTGTTATACTATTATTATGTTCATTATCACTATGTGTCCCTAGGCACCAATTTTTGCTGCAAAATAACAAACTTTCAGTGATGTAACAGGCATCTGCAAAATAATGTAGGCATTATTTCTCACTGGTGTGTGCAGGTCTGCTGGTTTGGCCAGGCCATAGGCTGAGTTGAGGTCTGCTCATATGTCTCTCATCCTCACTGGCTTCCTGGAGTACTGTCCTTTCACGGTGATGACAAAGAATGTGGTGAAGGCAGAAATGCGCAGGCCCCTCAAGGCCTGGGCTCAGAACGGTGCACTGGATGGTCCTACACACATTTTCCATGCCAGAGCGAGTCACATAGCCAAGCCCAGCACCAGTGGGGAGAGGAGTGAACTCCTCCCATGGTGGTAGGGGAGTGAATAGTTGCTGAACAATAATGTCATCTTCCGTACTTCTTAAAATGGTGAGGCTTTATTTCTCCCAAACTTTGCCCAACATAGCTCTAGAAAAGTTGACTCGCATTCACCTCCTGGGATCCAGGGCAATGGTCCCCAGTGCTGAGACACTTGGGTGTCCAAAAGCCAAGATCAAAGGGAAGTCCAGGTCACCAAACTAGCATCAGGGAAACTTTGTGTTAAAAATGAATAGATGTATTATTTAAATATAGCACAGGGAACTCTGCTCGATATTTGGTAATAATCTAAATAGGAAAAGAATTTGAAAAAGAATAGGTACAAGTCTATGCATAACTGAATCACTTTGCTGTGCTCCTGAAATTAACACAATGGTGTTGATCAACTATACTCCAATATAAAGTAACATTTTTAAATGGAAAAAATATAAATTAAAAATTGAAAAAATATTTTGTCCAATTGAATATTGTCTCACAATTTTATTTTCTGGCAGATTTTTTTTTAAAAAAGGAATAGACATAGAAAACAAACTTATGTTTACCAAAGAGGATGGAGGGGTGGGAAAGATGATTTAGGAGGTTGGGAATAATGTAGACACACTACTATATATAAAACAGAGAAATAAGAAGGACCCATTGTATAGCACAGGGAATTAAACTCAATATTTTATAATAACCTTATGCATGCATTCATGCTAAGTTGCTTCAGTCGTGTCCAACTCTGTGCGACCCTATGGACTGTAGCCTGCCAGGCTCCTCTGTCCCTGGGATTCTCCAGGCAAGAATACTGGAGTGGATTGCCATTCTCTCTTCTAGGTGATCTTCCCAATCCAGGGATCTAACCCACGTCTCTTACATCTCCTGCATTGGCAGGGAATTTCTTTACCACTAGTGCCACCTGGGAAGCCTAATAATAATGTACAAGGGAAAATAATCTGGAAAAGAATGGATATGTGTGTGTGTATGTATAATTGAATCACTTTGCTGTACACCTGAAACTAATACAACAGTGTAAAGTAACTATATTTCAGTTTCCAAAAATGGTTTAAAAAATGAATTTGCCCAGGGACTTCCATGGTGATCCAGTGGTTGAGACTTCGCCTTCCAATGCAGGGGGTGAAAGCTCAATCCCTGGTTGGAGAGCTAAGATCCCCCATGCCTTGGGCTGAAAAAACAAACCATAAAAAATAAAAGCAATTATAACAAATTCAATAAAGATTTTAAAAATCATCCACATAAAAAAAAATCTTTATTAAAAAAAATTAATTGAGCTCCAGTGACAAGACCCTTTCCAGGAGGTGGGCTATAAAAGGAGGGCAGTGCCAACTCTATAAGTTCTGGAGCAGTAGGACAGTGATGAAACTGGGCAGAGGAACAATGACAGTTGCCAGGGTCAAGGTGGTGACAAGGCTTGAGGACAGGCAGATGGTCGACAGTCGCAGCAACGATGGCAAGAGAAAGAGAACGCTAACAGGGGCCAGGGTCCCGCAGCAGCGGTGTGGTCCCTCCAGCTCAGTTGTGCTAACAGGGGCCAGGGTCCCGCAGCAGCGGTGTGGTCCCTCCAGCTCAGTTGTGCTAACAGGGGCCAGGGTCCCGCAGCAGCGGTGTGGTCCCTCCAGCTCAGTTGTGCTAACAGGGGCCAGGGTCCCGCAGCAGCGGTGTGGTCTCTCCAGCTCAGTTGTGCTAACAGGGGCCAGGGTCCCGCAGCAGTGGTGTGGTCCCTCCAGCTCAGTTGTGCTAACAGGGGCCAGGATCCCGCAGCAGCGGTGTGGTCCCTCCAGCTCAGTTGTGCTCCTTTTGCCTGGTGATTTAGCACTGTAGCAGGTGGAAAGGGCACTCACTTTGGCACTGGGGACATCTGGATCTTTTCACCGAATCTAATGAGAGTGTTGTCTCAAGTAAGTTATCTAGTGTCAGCCTTGATTTCTTCTTTATAAAATGTAATAATCATTTTTCAGCTTGACAGTGCTTTCTCAGTATCTCAAGGGAGGATCTCAATGGAACCAAATTTGAACAAGAAATTGTGCGAAAATGTGGAACACGATATCTCCCTGGAAACTGGGAATGAAAGAGGGAAGAAAGTAAAAACCATAGCGGGTGTGATGTCTCAGGAAAGAAAGGGATGAGGAGGGTTGTGTTTCTTTTGTTCACATAATGTTCCTAGCACCAGGCTAAAATACAAAAGTTGGTGCAGCCACTGCGCAGAACAGTATGAAAGTTCCTTAAAAAACTACAAATAGAGCTATCATATGATCTAACAATCCCACTCCTGGGTATATACCTGTGACAAAACATGAATTCAAAAAGATACATGTACCCCTATGTTCATAGCAGAACTAGTTACAATAGCCAAGACATGGAAGCAACCTAAATGTCCATAGACAGATAAATGGATAAACAATATGCAGGTGTGTATATATATATATATATATGGTGGAATATTACTCAGCCATAAAAAAGAATGAAATCATGCCATTTGCAGCAACATGGGTGTAACTAGAGATATCGTACTAAGTGAAGTAGGCCAGACAGAGAAAAACAAATACCATTATGATATCACTTATATGTGGTGTCTAAAGAAATGATAAAAATGAACTTATATACAAAACAAAAATAGACTCACAGGCATAGAAAACAAACTTATGGTTACCAAACGGGAAAGGGGAGTTTGAGATTCAAATATACACACTGCTATATATGAAACAGACAACCGACAAGGACCTACTGTATAGCTCAGGGAACTATACTCAATATATCATACTAACCTATAATGGATAAGGATCTAAAAAAGAATTAAAATATATGTATACATGTATATATATATATGAATCAATTTTCTGTACACTTGAAACTAATACAATGTGGTAAATCAACTATATTTCAATAAAAATTTAAAATAAAAAAATAAAAATAAATAAACTTGGAAGGAAAGGGTCAATAGCTGGTTATGGTATTTTCTCTAGCCTCAGGAACACACTAGATTTGATCTTCAGTTAAATCTTTCTTGTGATATTAATTTAAAGAATTAATAGATAATGCATAGCATTGACCCAAGACAAATGTTATGTACAGATCAAGAATCCATACCTCACTGAAGTTATCTATTGATTAACCTGTAACTAATGAGTGATTGGTAACTGATGAATTACAAGTGCTCTGACAATGTTAGTTACCCCTGAGCAAGGAGTAGCAAGATGTCAAAGTCACAGTCCCCAGAACTGATCACTGTCCTTGCCCACTCAGCTTTGTGATCACAAAGGTACCAAGTATACAGAAATTTGGGGAGAGTTGGAAGCTTGGGGACCTTCATGACCTCTGTCATGCCATTGATGTATATGCTGTGCTGTTTATTAGCTGTCTCATAGCCTTTATTAAAGTTAAATTTGGCACTGGGTGGAGCCTATTATATCTTGTGAGTTCAGCAATCAATGTGGACCCCAGATCACTGCTGCCAGTCAGGCAAAGTAGGCAGTGCAATGTTAACTAGTTCCTGAAAAGAGAAAAATCACTGGCCAAGATGGCAGTTTGTTGTAGGGACTCTTTTTTATATTAATTTTTATTGGCATATAATTGCTTTACAATGTTGTGTTCGTTTCTGCTGCACAGCAAAGTGAATCAGCTGTATGTGTATCCCCTCTTTTTTGAATTGCATTCCCATTTAGGTAACCCAGAGCTAATTTGAGAACTCATCTACTGAGCTGAGTTCCCTGAGCTATACTGTAGGTTCTCTTTTGTTATCTATTGTATACCTAGTATGAGTAGTGTCTATCTGTCACTCTCAATCTCCCAATTCCTTCCACCCCCACTTCCCCCCTGGTGTCTGTATGTGTGTCTCTACTTCTGCTTTGAAAATAAGATCATCTGTACCATTTTTCTATATTCTATATATCTGCATAAATATATGATATTTGTTTTTCTCTCTCTGACTTTCTTCACTTTGTATGACAGTCTCTAGGTCCGTCCATGACTTTTGATGGCCTCATCCTCCTCTCTAATAAGATTTGTCCGGGTTAGGTGCACCAGGAGAAGGTAGGTCCAGCTCTCCTTCCCCTTCCTGGTGATGGCTGGTAGCTAGGCAGTGGATCAGCTAGCCAGTGAGACATGAGAGGAGGTCATTAGGAGGTTTCTAGAGAAAACAGTACTCTCTATTTGAAGAAAGAGAATTTGGAAGTGATGGTGTCCTCTGCCCCTGGAAATCCCTATATCTGAATGCAATACCTGGAAAAAAGTGGTCATCAGATGATCAAGAAAGAGACATCCTGAGGGCAAAAGTCGCACAAAAGATTAACAGAATGGGAAGACTTTCTTGATGTCATCATTGAGCTTCTAATTGTAGGAAGCCTGCAGCCACCTGAACTTCTTGTTATATGTAATAACAGATGCCCTTATCATAGCCACAATATGGTCTCTGTCTTTTCTTACTTACAGCCAAGGGCTCTTTAACTCATGAGGTCAATAGGTGCTGGAGCAGAGGAGATAAATTTTCCCTAAGTCCCAGGAGCATATCTGATGATATGGGATCAGTAATGTGTGTCTATCATTATGGGACAGTCTGGTCTAAGAGAGGGAATGCCCCCAGGCACCAAGACAGAACATTCTCATGGGTCAAGAGAGCTGCCCAAGTCCTCCTAGGGGAGCAGCAGAGACAGAGGTTGGGCAGCCATCCACACAGGTAAGAGCTCTTCCTTCTACCACGCCATACATTCCTGGTGACATTAGTTGGCAATGACCCCCTAGCCAAGCTTCACCAGAGAGCAGCAATTTTAAAAACTCTTAGGTAAATATTTTCAGTTTGTTTAGGGAAAAAATGCTAGCATAATAATAGCACCTATGTGTGTGCTGGGGAGGGGGATATTAGGGCAATTTAAAATGTACAGGTGGTGCTCGCTTCAGCAGCACATATACTAAATTTGGAACCATACTGAGAAGATTAGCATGGCCCCTGCGCAAGGATGACCCACAAATTCGTGAAGCATTCCATATTTTTAATGAGGTGGATGAAACTGGAGCCTATTATACAGAGTGAAGTAAGCCAGAAAGAAAAACACCAACACACCATACTAACACATATATATGGTATTTAGTCAATCGGTAAAGATAACCCTGTATGCGAGACATCAAAAGAGACACAGATAAATAGAACAGTGTTATGGACTCTATGTCGGAGAAAGCAATGGCAACCCACTCCAGTCCTCTTGCCTGGAAACTCCCATGGATGGAGGAGCCTGGTAGGCTGTAGTCCATGGGGTCGCGAAGAGTCGGACACGACTGAGCGACTTCACTTTCACTTTTCACTTTCATGCATTGGAGAAGGAAATGGAAACCCACTCCAGTGTTCTTGAGGGACGAGGGAGCCTGGTGGGCTGCCGTCTATGGGGTCGCACAGAGTCGGACATGACTGAAGCGACTTAGCAGCAGCAGCAGCATGGACTCTATGGGAGAGGGCGAGGGCGGGATGATATGGGAGAATGGCATTGAAGCATGTAAATTATCATATGTGAAACGAATCGCCGGTCCAGGTTCAACGCATTATACAGGGTGTTCGGGGCTGGAGCACCGGGATGACCTGGAGGGATAGGATGCGGAGGGAAGTGGAAGAGGGGTTCTGGAAGGGGAAAACATGTACACCCATGGTGGATTCATGTCAATGTATGGCAAAACAAATACAATATTGTAAAGTTGAAAAATAGAAAATAAACTAATTTAAAAAAATTAAAAAAATTCAATGTACAGGTGTTACTGAAAGTGGGGGTCTGGCTGCTTGCCACTCAAAAGCCAAAATGAATCAAGATTGGTGGAAAGGAAAGTTTGCTTTATTTTGGATGCTGGCAACAGGGGGCGGTGGGGGCAGACTCCTGTCCAAAGGCCAACTGGCCCAGCCCCAATGACAACCAGTAGGCAAGAATTTTATAGACTGAGGGAGGGGACTACATGTAGAAATAGCATAGGCAGCTCTGATGGTTATCAGACCTGGTCCTGTAGTGTCTGACCAGTGTCATCTTGATTGCTTTAAGTACGGTTAGTTTTCAGTTCCAAGGTCAGTTTGTTCCCATTTCCTTGAGGCCATTTCTCAGGATTGTGTAAGATGGAACAGTTTATATCATGGCTACAGTCTGATCATTATGTAGTTTACTTCTTCCACCTGCTGGGGGTTTCAGTATCTATAAAACAGCCCACAGGAGATGGCTCAGGGCTATTGTCCATAGCCCTTGAGAAGGAACTGAAGGTCCTCACTTTTGCTTAATGACTAAACTATCATTATTTGTCCTGTTTGACTCTTTTCCTTTGCTTCTACATTTTCTCACTTCTCAGATTAAACTTATTCTTTGACTGAAGTTTTTTTACAGACAAAAGGCAGGTGGAGGACATGGGGGGAAGAGCCACAGAGTCCTGCTCCATTCCACAGGCTATAAAAATGTTAACCAGTGGGGGGCCCCTCAAGTCACACCCAAGGAAATCACCGCAAGATAGATCTACACTAAGGGCCTGTTCTGCACAAGGGGAAAAAAAAAATGTTTTTCCATATCTTAGAATGAGGTCCCAATAATATCTTTGACTTCCACCTGGAGTCATCATGCATCATTTGATAGAATAGAAAGGCAGATCCCAGAAGTGGAGGTGCTTTTCTACAGGAACATTAGCTGGTATTGTCAGAAATAATGACCCAGTCACAGGGTGATGAGTTGAGCCAGTTGTTTTTGACACGTAAGTGTTTGATTTCCAGGCCTCCTTTATTCTAAGATGCATGATTCATGTTACCAAACACAGAGCTGGGCTCCTGACTCTCCCTTTGAAGGCTATGCTAATTTGAGACTTTTTTACCAGACGCTCTGCACCAACGTGGGTTACTGAGAATGCTGATGATTCATTTCTCAGGAAAGCTCTGAAAAGGAGGACAGTCGCCCATCTGTCTGAGAATTTTTCAGGGCAAAGTCCTGTCGGCAGTCTCAAGGATAAATGGACTGACCTGTAAAGGGCCTCATCGTCTGCAGCCACTGATTGATGGGAACAGGCTGAACTGGGAGAGAGGAATTTGAAAAGTTTCATTTCAATTGTGACTCGAAGGCAGGGAACCACTGTATGGAAGGCTTCAGGGTTTGGGGTTTGTTTTTTTTTTCAGGTCTTTCTTTTATACCTTGTTTTTTTATGCGTATCAACAGCCAGGCAGACAAAGTCAAGGAACCTCCTCAGACACTCTTTACCTATCGCTATTACACTTCAGTCAGCAAGGCATCTTTTGAGGGCAGCAATCAAATTAAATAACCTAAGTGTCCATGAGTCACTTCTATAATTTGCACCACTTATAACTATTTGCAAGTCTCCTTGGAATGGCCACAGCATAAATCTTTCTCTTTCAGACAGAAAAGCTGGCATCTCCACTTGACCAAAGTGCTGCTGTACTCCTGGTGTTTATGTTTTTTGAATAATGGCTTCCTCCCTCGTTGGGTCCAGGTAGAATTGAGCATTTGCCTGAGGGTCACTTTGTCCCCTTGAAGAGACAAAGGAAAGGAGTTCAGTGAGGAAGAGTTGCAAATCTCAAGTGATGCCCTCCCCACAGGCTTCAACCTGGCTCTAAAAACCTTATGTATAAAAGAAAAAGGAGACAAGAATGTATTCTATACCTACAAGGAACCAGGCCCATTTGGTCCATGCTTTTGCATGAAGGGCTGGATCCAAATGTCAAAGTCTAATCATAAAGCTAGAGGTTCCGTTTGTGTCCTCATTCAACTTGTTAAGGGAAGAACCCAGTTCCTAGTCATATGGGTGTGACCCTGCAGTCACATTCTTTTACTTATTTAGCTGCACCAGGTCTTAGTTGCAGCAAGTGTGATCTTATATCTTCGTTGCAGCATGTGGCTTCTTTTAGTTGTGGGCTGTGAAGCCTAGTTCCCAGACCAGGGATCGTACCTGGGCCCCATTATTGGGAGTGTGGAGTCTTAGCCACTGAACCACCAGGCATCTAAGACTGAAAATCGTGCCACTGTCTGGAATTGGTGATAATTCAAACTTGCAAATTCTAGATTCCAAACCTCAAGGGATTGAATAAACATGTAACACGCACAGAGCCTTCCACAACATCCTATTCCTTCTCTTCCCACACCACTGGCAGCCCTATTTCCCACTCAGAAAAAGGACAGTATTCAATAGTTTGTAATAACCTATAAGGGAAAAGAATCTGAAAAAGAATACATGTACACATGTATATGTGAATGTGAATATGTATGTGTGAATCAACTAGCCTATCAGAAACTAACACAGCATTGTAAATCAACCATACTTTGTAAATCAACAATAAAGAAAATTAAGATATAAAACATTTTCTTAACTTTAAAAGTTCCCTCTTGCTTCTTTGTGGACAATCCAACACTTGTCCTTAACCTTAGGTAATCACTTGTCTGCTTTCTGTCATTCACTACAGTTTTACCTTAAAAAATAAAAATTTTTATTGGAAATTGCAAAAAAAAAAAAGAGAGAGAGAGATAGAGAGTCCTCTAGTTATAAGAAAGTAAAAGTGTTAGTTGCTCAGTTGTGTGTGACTCTTTGTGACCCCATGGACTGCAGCTATGTCCTCAGAATTTTCAGGCAAGAATACTGGAGTGGGTAGCCATTCACTTCTCCAGGGGATCTTCCCAACCCAGGGATCAAACCCAGGCCTCCGGCACTGCAGGCAGATTCTTTACCATGAGCCACCAGGGAAGCCTCTAGTTATAAGGGATCAAGAAAAAGAGGTATGATCTATCTGACTCACACAGCAAGCCAGTAGACACACTATGATTTCCATCTCCTATCTGAGTGTAGAGAAGATCATGGTCTTTTGGCTCAAGCTGAGAATTAGAACCATTCGTACAGATTGTTTAAAATATAGACCCCAAGGTCTCATCCCAGACCCCTCATCCCAGACCCCACACACCAAGCTCTCAATGTGAGCCACAGGCCTTGGTATTTTGAAAAAATTTCCCCAGGACTTTCAGTGATTTTTTTTTCCTCAATACTTTTGCACTATTTGAACCTTTCATGACAAAAATAAATTCAACAGGGACTTCCCTGGTGATCCAGAGGTTAGGAATCTGCTTTCCAATGTAGGGGACTCAGGTTAGATCCTTGGAAGAGGGACTAAGATCCCACATGTCACAGGGCAACTAAGCCTGCATGCCACAACCAGCGGGCCTGCAGGCTACAACTAAGACCCAATGCAGCCAAAAACAAATTGATTAAAAAAAAAAAAAAAGATTCAACCAGAAATCAGGTGCTTCATTTAAAAAAAATTTTAAATTAAAAAAATAAGTAAACAACTTCTCTGTAATAAAATAAACAACAGTGTCGTCTGTGTGTGTTGGGGGTAGGGGAGTCCTCAAATTTCCCAGGTTCCTCTCAGAGATTTTTGCTATCCAAACCCCTTACCCATTGCTTGTAATGAAAAATCAAAAAAATACTATCTACTCTGACAAGGGAGATGAAAGAAAAAGACCAACAATCAAAGTGAAATTCAAAGTGGGTTTGACATGCAGGAAGGGGCACAGGGTTTGAAGTTGGAAAAGCCTTGGGTGTGAATTTGTTACCGAATCAAACTCCATCTGCTTGCCACATGAGAGGCCAATAATTGGGAGACATGTTGAGGCAAGGAACAGCAACTGCTTTCAGAAAGCCAGGCATCCAATAAAATGATGAACTAATGTTCTAGAGTACCATCTCATTGGGGTCTGGATGCTAATTTTTTTTTTTTTTTTTTTATAGAACAGAGAGGGAAAGATGAGGAAGTAAAGTAAATGGCCATAAGTCTTGTAAAATATCTCCTGGCTTATCCAGCACTGGGGAGAGGATGTGTTCATTTCTTCTTGGCAGCCACTTAGAGGTGGGCAGGGTCAGAAGCCAAAGTACCCTTGAGTCAAGCAAAGGTACTTTAGCTTTACATTCAGGCAGAGGGGCAGGATTGAGGCAGGCTATTATGTATGCTTACAGCCACCTGCGGCTTCGCAGGTGGTAAAGAATCCACCTGCCAAGCAGGAGATGTAGGTTTGATCCCTGGGTGGGGAAGACCCCCTAGAGAAGGAAATGGCAACCCACTCCAGTATTTTTGCCTGGGAAACCCCATGGACAGAGGAGCCTGGGAGGCTTGGACACCATTTAGCAACCAAACAACAACAATACAGCTATAGACAGCATGTTTTCAGTGATTATAGTGCCAAAAGCAATGGAGAGCAAGAGTTAAGGTAGAAGAAACTGTCTGATTCTGTTCTTCCCTGTTACAAATGTTCACTACAGCATTTATTTCTAGCTCAGTCTTCTTGATGGGTAGTTTAATTGCTCCAAGCTCTGCTTTCCCTGACTATACAACGGAGATCCCTTCAGTCTCACAGAACTATGGTAATTACCAAACACAACGTGCAGCCTATTTAACGCACCTCAATGCTTACAGGAGAAGGCAATGGCACCCCACTCCAGTACTCTTGCCTGGAAAATCCCATGGATGGAGAAGCCTGGTAGGCTACAGTCCATGGGGTCGCTAAGAGTCGGACACGACTGAACGACTTCACTTTCACTTTTCACTTTCACGCCTTGGAGAAGGAAATGGCAACCCACTCCAGTGTTCTTGCCTGGAGAATCCCAGGGACGGGAGAGCCTGGTGGGCTGCCGTCTGTGGGATCACACAGAGTCGGACACGACTAAAGCGACTTAGCAACAATGCTTACAAATGGTACCTATTATGAGCATCCATTTTATTGTTATCAAAACTAGTATTTTATTAGTATTGATGAGCTTTTGGTCCCAAGAAATGAGTGGGAAGAAAGAGAAGACATTTCCAGAGCCTTTGAATGACTCAAAAGGCGCAATTTACAAAGCGCTCGGGTACAGAAAGCACTGCAGGCCGTGGCCGACACTTCTCCGAGCTCCTCTGGAATATTTGATCCATCTTCTTTTATGCTGAAAGTTAGCAAGGTTCCCTGTTCTTTCTGCGGTTGGTATAAAGCCAAGGACACAGGCAGCACTCAGTGTAACAATTTTATCTCCTCTCTCTTTTTACAGCTGCCCCAAGAGAAGAAAATCAACTACTCTCTGGGTAATTTTTCTGGAAGAAAAGCAGCATCAAAAATCGGAAACTGCTTGTTTAACTTTCCAAAGAAAGAGACATTGTGATCTCTTCATGTTTTGTGGCATGTGTCGAATCAGATCATATCAAAGGCAGGGTGTAATGGCATCGGGGAAAGGAAAAGGGAATCAATCGGAAGGCTCCATCTCCTCCATGTGGATTAGCTGTGAGAATGTGGCTGTTAAAATCATCTCATCATATCAGGACCAAAGGGGAACCTCCAGTGAGCTCCTGTAGGGGATGGATTCGGACGAAATTACTCTGATGGATGATGGTGAGGTCCGGGCACACCTGTGGAAAGCCAGCACTGAAAACAGAAGGAAGAAATAATAAGGCAGACTCACAAGACAAAGTGCAGCATGAAAAAGACAGCTTTACAAAAAAGGAGAGCTTCTGTAAAAATGATATCAAACAAGTGGTTACCGAAGGGAGAACCACAGTCCATTTAGTTTGCCACAGAGCCGTCCCACCAGCTCAAGAGATCCTGTGGCTCATCCTCCAGGACAGAAGGGCATTTGCAGCATCCTCATATTCTCAGGGTTTGGCTGGAGGGCTTGGAGAGCCAGGGAAGTTAAATGCCTCACTCGGGGTGCCTCAGCAGGAAGGAACAAACCCAGGTATCTCTCCTGTCCTCTTTTCTATTGATTCAGGCAAGCTCAATCCCCAGAAAGGGACTTATCTGAACACAGAAACATTCAACTTTTGGTTCAGGTCAGAGGCAGAAGTGACCTCTTTGCCTAAGGGACCAAAGCAGAAAAGTTTAGCCAGGTGATGTTACCAAATCCCAAGATCAGTCTGCTGGCCACATGACAGGCCAATAATCAGGGGACAAGGTAGAGAGGTGAGGAATAGAGACTTTATTCAGAAAGCTGGCCATTCAAGAAGACGGTGAACTAATGTCCTGGAGTACCATCTTATTAGAGACTGGGTGCCCATTTTTTTTATAGGACAGAGATGGGGAGGGGGTAGGAAGTAAAGTAAATAAATATTACCAAGTATCTCTTGGCTTGGTCAGCTTTTGGGGAGGGGATGTGTTCATTTCTGCTTCCCTGCAGCCATTCACTGGTGGGCAGGGGCTGGGTGTTTCCCAGTCAGCTGAACAAAGGCACCGTAGTTTAACTTTCAGGCAGAGGGGCAGGTTCCCCATGGCAGGCCATTGTGTATGCTTATAGCTATAGACAGCATTCTTTTGGTGGTTATAGTAACAAAAGCATTGGAGAACAAAGGTTAAAGTAGAAGAAACATCCAATAAGGAGTCAGGTTTTGCTCTTCCCTGTTATGGTGATAGTTAATGATGCTCAGGAAAAAAAAAGCTTGACTCTCAGGACCAGATCAAGGAGTGGGGAGAAAGAGCTCACTCACAGGAGAGAAAAGCCCAGACACTGCCTATTGACTTTACAGACAAAGGGAATTGCCGTGTCATTTCTAACGACTCTCAATGCCACCTCTTGTTGAACTGATCCAGAAAAGGTAGTGAGGGACTCAAAGGCACATCACAGAAACCAGGACCCAGCAGGAGAAAGGAGAGACACATCTGGACTACAGGTCCAGCACTTCCACGGCTTTTGTGGATGAATATTTCATGCTGAACTCCTTTTGTTGTCTTCCCAGGCTGATGAGACCCTGAAACTCTAAAGTAGCTATTGACATGCAGGTCAGTCAACAGTGAAGTCAAATCCGGCCTCTGTACCCTGACATCAAATTAAATCTCAGAGACAGAGTTTTGGGGGAAGTAGAAGAGAATAGCTTTATTGCTTGCCAGGCAAAGGAGGACATAGCAGGCCCTTAAAATTGTATGTCCCAACCTCGAGGGAGTAGTGAGGAGTTTTTATACTAATGGTTCAAAGAGGGTGTGATCAACTCATGAACATTCTTCTGATTGGTTGGTGCTGAAGTAAGTGGGAGTCACCATCATCAACCTTCTGTTTCCATCTAGTCTGGGGTCTGCATGCTTATGGGCAGCATTCAGTTCATTTCTGCCACCTGGTGGAGGTTTCATCAACCTAGACCGCATATTAAAGAGCAGAGACATTACTCTGCTGACAAAGGTCCGTCTAGTCAAGGCTATGGTTTTTCCCATGGTCATGTATGGATGTGAGAGTTGGATTATAAAGAAGGCTGAGCACCGAAGAATTGATGCTTTTGAACTGTGTTGTTAGAGAAGACTCTTGAGAGTCCCTTGGACTGCAAAGGGATCCAACCAGTCCATCCTAAAGGAGATCAGTCCTAAATATTCATTGGAAGGACTGATGCTGAAGCTGAAACTCCACTACTTTGGCCACCTGATACGAGGAGCTGACTCATTGGAAAAGACCATGATGCTGGGAAAGATTGAAGGCAGGAGGAGAAGGGGACAACATAGGATGAGATGGTTGGATGGCATCACTGACTCGATGGACATGAGTTTGAGCAAGCTCCGGGAGTTGGTGATGGACAGGGAAGCCGGGCGTGCTGCAGTCCATGGAGTCGCAGAGTTGGACATGACTAAGTGACTGAACTGAACTGGTTGGGGGTTCAGTATTTGCAAAACAGCTCAAAGATATTGTTATGTGTCTACCCTGAAGGAGAACCAGGATCCTGCCTCAAGGTTGTACTATTGTTTCTTTGCTGTTCCTCCCTTATCTCTGCATCCCTTCCCTTCCATGATTAGCAACTGTTTGAACCTGTCCTTTGAAACGTGGGGAAGGCCATGGAGGCTGAATGAAGTCTACTTCCTGTAATCTAGAAACAGGGGACCCAGAAAGGCTTTTGTGCCCAGGAGCCCCACAAGGTCCTACTCGGTTTCAGAGAACTGTAGAAGACACAATGACAGCAAGCAAATCTGAGTCCGTGTTATCAATATATCACTGGTACTTAATAAATCAAGACTGACTTGAACAAGCTCTGTCTTAGATCCATAGCTTAACAGAGGCCTCGGCTGTGTGAACAGAAATCATCGTCACTCATTTAAATGTACACAGAGGCTTGCTTAGCACAAATTACACGCATGTTAAAAACACTAGGAAAACATTCACGAAAATCCAAATGGTTATTGGTCAGGGAAAGTCTATTCTCAAAGTGCAAATGACCTTTTGAAGAATTAAATTGAATGTGGTCTTTATTTTCTGAGGCTACATGTTAGCTTATTTATGTTTCTCTCTTAAAGGAAGAGGACTTCCCAAGTGGCACTAGTGGTAAAGAACGCATCTGCCAATGTAGGAGACATAAGAGACTGGGATTGGATCCCTGGGTGGGGAAGATCCTCTGGAAGAGGGCATTGGCAGCCCACTCCAGTATTCTTGCCTGGAAAATCCCAAGGTCAGAGGACCCTGGCGGGCTACAGTCCATAGGGTCACAAAGAGTCAGACACAACTGTAACGACTTAGTACACATACATAGGGGAAGAAACAGTAGGATGAGGGACAGCATCTACTGAGCAAACCCAGTGCTCCTTGCAGCAAACTTGCAAGGAAAACAGTATTATTCCCGGGATAATAGGAAGCTTTCTAAAACTGACCTATGCACATACAACTAGTAAATGTGAAAAATCAAAATTTGAACCCAAAAATATGAAAAAGAAGTATAGATGTATAACTTTGCTGTACAGTAGAAATTAACACAATATTATAAATCAACTATACTTCAATTTTTTAAGAATTTGAACCCCCTATGGGCAATCAAGATGAAGAGTCCAGGGATCTCCCTCCTAAATCATCTGGTTCTCACGCATTCACTCTCATATGTGACCTTACACAGTTTCCCCTAACAACCCTGATGGCCACATGCCACTGAGCCCCTCAGACACTCAAGCATCAGAGGACACTGACTTGTGCCTGAGCAGCAGTTGTGAGAACTGAAGCTAAGTGTCTTCATTAGGTTATGTCAGATGTGTGAGGAGGAGCTGTGGAGCAAGGAACAGTGGGCCTGAGAAGCATGTATAATGAGGCCTGGAGTTGCGGGAGGGCAGCTTCCGGCCACGGAAGATTAAGCTGATGGTACTGGGCAGAGGGCGGAGGGCCTTGGGCTGTTAGCATCCCAACCTCTCACTGTTAATGCCTATCCCCTTTCACTGCTAAAGAGATCTGTGCTCCCAGGCTGTTAGCGGAGGAGTTTGTCAAGATGAGAAATCCACTCGGAAACATTTTACATCTTCCACACAATTGGCTCATTCACAACGTAATTGTGCCCGAAGCAAAAGCATTCAACACTCCCCAGGCATTTCGGCCAGTCTGTACCCAGATCTCAACAATACTTGCCAAGCTTGTTGCTTTACCTTAATTTTCACAAAAGGAAGATGAGAGGAGGATACCCTGGGATCTTCATCAGAACCAGTGATGCTTGAAAATATTGCTCATCTTCAGCAGGAAAAATTTTATCCCATCTCATATTTTTTGAAGGAAAAAAGCTTTCTCATTTTAAAGGCGTTAGTGATCAACATGGCCAAATAAAGGTATCTTCTCCATCAGAGCTGGTTAATCCATGGCACTTATAACACCAGCCCATGCTTCTGCATCTGTGATAGGCACTGCTTATCAGTTACTGCACAATGAGGCAACCTCAGCATCCTTCTCAACATCATGTTTCAGGCAGTCATTCCAATCAAATGATATTCATAATTGAGACTTGCTTCTGCTATTCTAGATGCTTCATGAGCCAGCCTCATCACTGTCATCTTCTGCTGCTCCCCATACACACTGGATCTTTTTATCTCCCCCTTCTTATAGAAAGGAACCCTAGTTTACTTTAAGAAATCCTCCAGCCTCTAAACCTTCCAGTTTAAGTAGTTCAAGTGTAATAAATCCTCCTTGTTTCTGGAAGTGGATACAAGAGCTGCTGCTGCTGCTAAGTCACTTCAGTCGTGTCCAACTCTGTGCGACCCCATAGACGGCAGCTCACCAGGCTCCCCCGTCCCTGGGATTCTCCAGGCAAGAACACTGGAGTGGGTTGCCATTTCCTTCTCCAATGCATGAAAGCGAAAAGTGAAAGTGAAGTCGCTCAGTCGTGTCTGACCCTTAGCGACCCCATGGACTGCAGCCTACCAGGCTCCTCTGTCCATGGGATTTTCCAGGCAAGAGTACTGGAGTAGGTTGCCATTTCCTTCTCCGATACAAGAGCTAGTTCTGGCCAATCAAAACACTGGACACAACCCCCTCCCCCAACCCAGCCACAGAGATTAGACCAGGGATGCATCAGAAAGACCCAAACTCACGCCTTAGAAAAGGGGAACTTATTTTACTTCTGGACCCGAGTTCATGAAATTGTAATCCCACAGCCATAGAGAGAAAACCTGCCTAAGGGTGACATCAGGTCAGAGATGATCAGAAATGAGTGAGATTGGGCTTGTGCATCCCCATGATTCATGGCATCATTTGTTTCTCTGTCTTCTGTTGCGTAGGGGTTTTTGTTTGTTTGTTTGTTTTAGGCTTTTTATTTTTGCAACTGTCAGTTATACCATAAGGTATTTATTAACTATAGTCACCATGTTGCACATGACATCCTTATGACTTATTTATTTTACAGCCAGGAGTTTGTACCTTTTGATCACCCCCATCCATTTCGCCTACCCACCCAGAATCCCATGTTCAAAAAAACATATTCTAGTGTTTTTGAACTTATATCCATCTCTGTACTTTTCAGTTCTATGAGGCAATGAAATTCATTTTTAAAAAGTAACTCAAGCCAGCTTGAGTTAATTTTCTGTTACCTGTAACTGAAGCAGGCTTCGTTGACATAATCACACCCTTCAACAGGATACAGTTCTTGGGTGATGGGCTCCAGCAGGAGTAAGATAATAGAAAACAGCAGAACTGCTTCAGGTGATAGGAACAGAGGCATGTTTGTGGGTGACCAGGACCGTGGACTCCCCTCGTCCACAAAGTTGGAGCCTCACTTACACAGGTTGCCTTAAAAGAAAGCGGTCCTAGAAGGGCGGTTACAAAGAAGACACACCACGGGGAAGAGGTGGGGGCTTTCACTGGTGTCCTGCCCCACAGTAGGGCAATTTCTGGGCACAAACTGCTCTCCTCGGACTCCCAAACCTGGCATCGTGGCTTTGATTTGCCAACTCAGCCTCCACCCACACGACTTGGAAATGCCAGCCCAGGACTCCACCACTGTCCACAGTGTGGATACAAACTGATCGCCCCAGCCCTAACCCTAACCCTAACCTTGCTAGGACCCTTTCTTGCGTCTTTCACTTTTCACTCTCTTCCATCCCCAGTGCCATCATCCTGCCCACCACTGTGGCTCCCTGAGACCACCCCCCACCCCGTAATTCAGGCTCTCCTTCTAACTTTTCCACTGTGGGATCACCTTTTTGGTGAAAAGCTCCCAGTGACTTTATCTTACTTCCTTAAAAAAATCTTGACAGGAGTCCGCTGTGTTTTTTCTACTTCATCTCAGGGTCTTTCTTTGATTTCTGCACGTGAAGGTAGATTGGGATTTCCCCGGACATTAGTCCTCTTTGCCTACAGATTTGAGTTTGCTTCTGATGGCTGAAGCAGAATCTTAGTTCCCTGTTATTGTTGAAGCTGTTAACATGCCAACACTCTCCCAATTGGTGCAATATTGAGTGTTAAAATATTAATCAGGAATGATCATGTATGCATTATTCATCCTCAGACGTTCTGGGTATGGATGCCAAGAAACTACACATATTTCAAATGTGAAATCCTTCATCTTTTCCAGAGAGCTCATATCTCCATGATCATACCAAAGGGGACATGTGGGCTCATTTCTCTGCATGTACCAAGAGAAACAAAACAGTGCAATTTAGCTCCCACTGTTCATAACAGATGCCCCTCCCGGATGCTTTGTCAAAACCTCTTAACAAACACATGTGTCCCACTCATTGCTTGGCTCTCTTGCTTTCCTGGCTTTTTCCAGAACACATTTCATGCCTAAGAGAGAACCCATCAGGGAGAGAAAGATGTCAGCCTTCCTATAAACAAAACCAACTTGAGTAAATCCCACAGAGAATTGTTTCCCTTAACAGCATTTGAGGAATCTTTGGTAATTTATTAATTTTTAGAAACTGGTCTCCACCAGGATATAAGCTATTTCTATGGGGTCAACTGTATCATTCATCTGTCCTTGGGAACTGTCTTTTCAATCAAGAACAATAATGAAACTATTTCTTATGATAGGAATTTTTCTCCATCCAATTTTTCTCTCTCTTTGTCTCCTTTCTAACCTTCCAAATAGCTCATTTTCAGGAATGCTCCTTCTTTCCTCTGTCACCAACTCACTTTCTCCTCAAGTGTTTGCCTTGCAAGTCCTTTGAGTGGAAGATATCACCAGCTCTACTAACCAACATTCTCTCATGTGGCACAGGGGCAGAAGGCTAGAAATCATATCTCCCAGACTCTTTGCCAGGGTGGTTTCTTTTTTGATCACCAAGGAGAAACTCTCCTGAAATACTTGGAAGGTGGGAAGAAGCAGAAGCTACCATTGCAGCAGCAGTAGGCAGGCATGAGGTCTTGGACAGACAGTAAGCAAGAGGCTCTGCTGTGGCTTCTAGAACCTCTCCTAGGAATCCTGCCTTCAGTGGCACGCAGCTGAGACCATCAATAGGTACTGCTTATGCTCATCTCCCCAGAATCTGCAGAGATCTATCCATGGTCCTGAGTCTGGAGGCAAAGCAAGGATGTGGGGATGGAACTTGAGAATATCCACATTCCTTTATGAGTCAAGGTAGAGACATTGCAGAGTATATGTACAGGGAAGACTGACCTCACCAGAGAAGAGAGGCTCAGCGTAGAATGAAGGCTTGAAATACCAGCTTCAGCAGAATTCAGGCAATGTCCCCATTTCAATTCTCAGTTTCTGCTCGTTCTTTTCTTTTTTTTCCCTTCCTTTTCTTTTATATTGGAGTATCATTGATTAATAATGTTGTTTTAGTTTGAAGTGTACAACAAAGTAGTTCAGTTATACATATATCTATTCTTTTTCAAATTCTTTTCTCATTTAAGTTATTACAGAGTATTGAGCAGAGTTCCCATGCTATACAGTAGGCCCATGTTGATTATCTATTTTAAACATGGTAATGTGTATATGTCAGCCTCAAACTCTTAACTTATTCCTTTCCCTTACCCTTCCCTTTTAGTAACTGCAAGCTTCTTCTCTAAGACTGTGAGTCTGTTTCTTTTGTAAATAAGTTCATTTCTATCATTTTTTTTAGATTTCACTTATAAGCAATATCATCTGATATTTGTCTTTCTCTGTGCGACTTACTACATTTTGAATGATAATCTCCAGATCCATCCATATTGCTGCAAATGGCATGATTTCATTCTTTTTTATGGTTGAGTGATATTCCATTGTGGGGTTCTTCCCAAGGGGTTCAGTGATAAAGAATCTGCCTGCCAAGCAGGAGATGTGGTTTTGATTCCTGGGTTAGGAAGATCCCCTGGAGAAGGGAACTGCTACCCATTCCAGTGTTCTTGCCTGGAGAATTCCATGGACAGAGGAGCCTGGTGGGCTAGAGTCCATGGTGTCAAAAATATTTGGACACAACATAGCGACTAAACAACAACAACAATATTCCATTGTATATATGCACCCCATCTTCTTTATTCATTCATCTGTCAATAGACATTTAGGCTACTTCCAAGCCTTGGCTCTTGAAAACAGTACTGCAGTGAACATTGGGGTGCATATATCCTTCTGGACCATGGTTTTCCCCAGATATATGCCCGGGAGTGGGAGTGTTGGATCACACGGCAGCTCCAGTTTTAGTTTTTTAAGGAATCTCCATATTGGTTTCCATAGCGGCTATACCAATTTACATTCCCACCAACAGTGTATCGCTAATAGATTTTTTTTTATTATGACTATTCTTACTGGTATGAGGTGATATCTCTACTTTTTCTTAATCAGTGCCCCAACTTTGTCATAAGAAACAGGGTTAGGCTCTCAGGTCGAATTCTACTAGTATGATCTGCAGAATCAAACAATGTCTGGAAGGTGAGATGGTCAGAGGAATAGATCTGCATTGACTTGTGACCAGTAACCAATAGTTTGGCTGTGGGGTGAAGGGTGGAAAGGGGTTAAATTCAGAGAAATGGTGGTAGGGAGCTCTGAGGAGGAGGTAGGGTAAATTTGTCAGAATGAGCAGAGTATGGAGATACCTGTTTTCCATACAACTCTTTACCAGAGGGTACCTACTGTAGAGGTTGGTCTCCATCATTGGGGAAAGAAGTTGATCCATTCTAGACAAGGCAGCCTATTTCCCCAGCTATCCCAGGGCTTACTCAATGGATTCCTGAATCATGCAGCCAGGACAGACTGAAGTTATGCGTCAATTCAATAATACTGATCTCTGCTGGCAGCTCCAATTGCCAAATGCCTCACCTGCCCAAATCAGAACTGGAAACCATGTTCACAATATGGCATCATTCCCTAGAGAACCAGCCAGAAACCTGGTGGTAGTTACATTATCCTGGGACCCTTCTCATGAAGGGTCAGCAATTTCCCCTCACTAGAATAGAAACACTCTGGACTTGGATATGCCTTCTCTGGCTGGGCTATCATCTCTGAACCTACTGAACACCTTTGTTATCACCAATCTACTGCTTCTACATAATATTGCTTCTCACAAAAAGAAAATTTATTTCAGCAGCACGAGTAAGGCAATAGACTTGTGCCCTTGGCATTTATCATTCTTACCATTTTCCCCACTATGCAGGAACAGATGACCTTCTAGAAAATTGCTGTGGTCTATTAAAAATTCAGTGTGGCACCAGCCCAGAGACAACACTGTGCATAGTTGTGAAGCAATCCTATAAAATACAGCAGTTAACAAAGGACTCTGTCTCTGACAGTCAAGTGTAAAGGTGGGGAAGGAAGCCATGAAGGCAGGAGTAGCCAACTTGACTGATATTCCTATAACCAACTTTCAGAATTTATCTTCATACCTCCATCAGTTTGGAGTCTGCTGGTTTTGAGGTCTGTTAACAAAGCAGTAGTGCCTTTACTGGAAAGGCTCAACAATTGTCCCACTGAACTTTAACCTGAGATGGCTTACCTGGCCACTCTGAGCTCCTCCTTCTTCTCATACAACAGGCAATGACCAGGATTACTGTACTGACTCTACCAGGACGAGGAGAAACAGAGCAGCTGTTAAATACTGGAAGCAGAGAATAATACAGATGGTCCCCTACTTAAGATAGGATTTCCCTGATAGCTCAGTTGTTAAAGAATCCGCCTGCAATGCAGGAGACTCCAGTTCAATTCCTGGGTTGGGAAGATCCCCTAGAGAAGAGATAGACTACCCACTCCAGTATTCTTGGGCTTCCCTTGTGGCTCAGATGGTAAAGAATCTGCCCACAATGATGGAGACCTGGGTTTCATCCCTGGGTTGGAAAGATCCCCTGGAGAAGAGAAAGGCTACCCACTCCAGTATTCTGACCTAGAGAATTCCATGCACTATATAGTCCTTGGGGTTGCAAAGAGTCAGACATGACTGAGCGATTTTCACTTTCACTTTCACTATGCACTTGGTAGAAACTGGACTTTGAATTTTTTTTTATTAATTTTTATTGGAGCATAGTTGCTATACAACTACAGATTCTGCTGTAGTGCTAGATTCTACTGCTCAGAAAAATGAGTCAACCGTACATATATTAATACATATATCTTCTCCCTTTCAGACTTCCTTTCATTCAGGTCACCACAGAGCAGCAGGCAGAGTCTCTGCTATACAGTATGGTCTCATCAGTTATCTGTCTTATACACAGTATCAATAGTGTATATGTGTCAATCCCAATCTCTCAATTTCTCCCACCAGCCCCTTTCCTCCTTGATATCTGAAGGAAATTTACATGGCTCAAAATAGCTGCAGTTAAAACTCCATTCCAGGTCCTCCCCCCGCCCCATTCTATGCAAAACAAAGAACTCTCTCACCTGAAGGAAAAAAATGGACATTAAGGTTGTTTACGCCCAGCTCCCAGCCAGTCCAGCCTCTGGACCATCTCCAGAATTACTTGCCCCCACCATTTAAGAGGTAAGTACTCCAAACAACCTTGGAAAAGAACAGGCGCCCTTAAGACAGTAGCTTTCCATATACATGCCTATGTATACTTATTCTTTTCTTGGGTTAGGGCAGCAGCTCACTAATCTGCCTGCTGCCCCTTCTCACCTCATTAAAGGTGATCTGTTCCTGTGAAGTGCCGGTCTGGTTCTTTTTCTGAACCTCGCCTTCTCTAAGTCCCTTACCCTACAATATCCATGCATTTTTTTCTCTATGCCTGTGTCTCTATTTCTGCTTTGGATCATCTGTACCATTTTTTAGATTCCACAGATATGAGTTAATACACAGTATTTGTTTTTCTCTTTCTGACTTCACTCCGTATGACATTCTCTAGGTCCATCCACGTGTACTTTGAATTTTGAATTGTTATCTTTTCCTGGACTAGTGACATGTGATGTCATACTGTCTCATGATGCTGGGCAGCAAGCAATAGCTATTCTGGGATGCGGGTCCCACCCCAGCACTCCCCAGTTCACAGCACACAAGTAGCTGCCTCTTCTTCACATGCAGAAGGGAGAATGATGTGAAGAATGTCTGCTAAATAAAGCAGTCTAATTAATAATGTAACTGTCAAGTGCCTGCCATGACAATTTCATCTCATCGTGATCTCATCCAAATAGGCAAGCACCTCACCAAGGTCAAGTAGTTTCTATATTCTGTTTTAAGAGGAAGACAAGTGCACAGACAGCAGTGAAATGAGGGGGATGCTGGCTGCTGAAACAATATCTGCATTTCAGAGCCTGGACCTCTGATCTTTTCTTTTTCAAAGATAAATCTCAGCCCTGTAACACTCCCTGAGACTAGAGAGCCACAGTGGAGGTGACAACTCTCTGCCCCATGCTGGAAACCCTTTTACAAATTGCATTCAGATTTGAACTCAAAGGTATCCTGCTGAACTCTCCAGCCGAGCCAAAGCTTTGCCAAAGAGCATTCTTATTTTCTTCAAATTAACTGGAATCTCTGGATTTCCAGCCACTGATTCGAAGACCCAAAAGATAGAAAAGATAATCCTGGTTCAGATTCTGAATTCAGAGCTACTCAGGGTTTCAATCCCGACTGTACTGCTTTCCAGCTGTGTTGACTTAGACAAATTGTTCAACTTCTCTGAGCTTTCATTCTTTGTCCATAAAAAGGGACAATGCTTTTGCAGGGTTTACACAAAGATGAGATGAGATAATATGTGTGATGTCTGAATAAGGGGAACATCATATGACAGATGCTCACAAAAAGATTACATTTCCTACCCATTAACTTTAAAATCCTTGATAATTTGAAAATACACATGTGTGTTTGTATAACTGAATCACTTTGCTGTACTCTTAAAACTAACACAACATTGTAAATTAACTATACTTCAATTTATAAAGAAACTGGAAAAAAGAAAGTAGCGTTATCCCAGGGTCAATAGTTCCACATATTATATGGCTATCGCTTTTCTCTTCCCACTTTAAATGCTCCTCCGAAGTGGTTTTCTGCCAGCGCAAAGTAATAGCTCCCTGTTCAATAAGGAATCTTTTGTAGAGAAGAACAAATATTGAAGATGAGGTATTTTTTCCCTTAAAGCAGCGCTGAGCAAAGGGTAAAGATGTGCTATTATCTTCCTCATACGTATGCGAAGAGGAGAGTTTGAATCTTCATCCTTATAAACCTGTAAGAGTCAGATAACGGACATTTCTTAATCCAGGGACTCAAATTTCAGCTGAATGTAACCTTTCTATCTTACTAGACATATGTGACAATCCAAAAGCATTATTATTAATATGAGGATGTAGAGAATGAGAAAAGTATGGTTTGTACTTACATGGCAATAACAAAACAGCAAACTGTGCAGTAGGATCCCAAGAATTATGGATGCAGTGGGATAAGAACTCTTTTTCCTCAGGGGACAGGTGGGTGACATGCATATGACTGAGACTCAGCAAAGACACTGTGAGCCCTGATGTGACAGAAGGAAACACAGACATGAAAACCTAGCATAAACATTTGTGGTCAAGAAGGAAGGGAAGGCGGAAAGGTTACTGTTGACAATGCGGATATAAAAATCCCAATCTCCAATATAATTATAAATAAAACGGTTGTTAACTTTTACAATGCCCATATATTTTTATGTAATGTCAAAGCTTACACATCACCAATCTTTATATCAACTTTTATATTGGCATTTTGAGAAAAACACCATATTTCCTGGAGCTTTTTGTAAAGTAATAGAGCAGCCCTGATCATAACCATCCTTCAAATGCATAGATTGCATCTCTGTGTGTGTAAATGGTATGCGTGATATGGACGTAGCATAAATAACTCGAAAGAGATGCCAGAAACAGCCATGGTAGCAACACGGGTTTGACTTTTAGCAGAAACAGCATGAAAATATTACCAGTGTATCCATAAGATTTCCCTTCCTCCATCCCCAATTTGAGAACATGGAAAGGAGAATAGATGCCCTGACCTCATCCCAAAGTTGGTTGAACAATGAGAGCCTGGCCCTGGATTGAGGATGCTAGTTTAAGTCCAGACCCACCTCTAGCTGTCTTGGCAATTTTTAAGCAAATCAAACATTCACTGTTTTTCTTCATCCATAATGGAGGTTTGAGTTCATATGTAAGATGAAACCAAAAATCACATGAAAGGCTTTCCGACACTCAACAGGAAATTATGCATCAAAGCAAGGGCCATGCCACTCAAGGAGAGAACTGGAGAAAGTGCTACACTTATCCCAAGGATGAAATTATCACAAGCACCCATGTGTAGACCTCATCCGTTGAAGCTGTCCTAAAGGGCAGAACCTGGAGTGGAAGCAGCCCCAGCTCTATGGCCCATGGGGCTGGGTTTAAATTCTGACTCCATCACTTACCAACTGTGCAACTCTAAGCAAGTCACTTAACTTCTCTGAAACTCCATTTCATCATCTATTCGATGGCAACAGCAATCTCTGTCCAATGAGCCAAACTCTGCCTGAATTCAAGTCCCAGCTCTGACCCTCAGTAGTTACTGAAGGCAAGCATTTGGATTCAGGTGTAGAAACCACACTTTCACCTGAAGCTTATACTCTGTTTCCCAACCTAGGGCTACCTTGAGCTTGCTTTGGGGTTTCTGGAACTTGCTCTGGTTAATAAAGCTGCACATAACTTTCCTTTTGACTATGTAATTCTTTGGATGACACTAGTGGTAGAGTCTGCCTGCCAGTGCAGGAGACTAAAAGACCCAGGTTTGATCCCTGGGTCAGGAGCATCCTCTGGAGGAGGGCATGGCAATCCATTCTGGTATTCTTGCCTGGAGAATCCCATGGACAGAGGAGTCTGGCAGGCTACGGTCCATAGTGTCACAAAGAGTCAAACACGTTGAAGTGACTTAGCACACACATATGTAATACTTTAAAGCCCTAGAAAAGTGGGAGTGAAAGGGTTAGTTACTCAGTCTGTTGCAGCAGATTCTTTACTGTCTGAGCCACCAAAGAAGCCCTTAGACCTCTAGGAGTAAACAATTAGTTTCTAGTGTAGGTGCTTTGAAGAAATGACATCAAATTTTATTAGAAGTGTTCACAGGCCCAGTGTTTCTCAAACTGGGTCCTCAAATTGGCAGCACCAGCACTGCCTAGGAAATTAATCAGACACCTCCCGGGCATGCTGAATTAGAACCTATGGGCCTAAGGCTCAGTGGTCTGTGTTTGAACAAGCTCTCCAGGTATTTCAGACACATGCTCAAGTTTGAGAGCCCAATTACAGATACCATTAATCAATCAATTCACTTTACCAGACATAGAAGCTACTAAAAACAAAGCCTTGATGCAATATTCAGAGTAAAGGCTGCCATAAGAAGAGCCCCACACACACCCCAGCACATAAAGAAGTAAATTTCACTCTATAGGGAGCAGAAGGGACTCCACTCATACAAAAACAGGACACATTATTGAAAAGACAAGTGGAATATGGGATTGTCACATCTGATGCTTCTTCCTGTCTACCCACCTGCTTGTTGTCTCATGCTAAGTGCATACATGTACACACACATGCACACCAGCAAACACAGTTGGAAAAAATTCAAAACCAGTCAGTTATGGCAAACCCAGCAGCACTGAGACTCTAAGACTGGAAAGAAAAAGATACTTGGTACTTTGCAAAATCATTACTCAAACCAGGATAAACAGGAATGATAGTGTGATTAAACACACAATAGATTCTATTTTTTATGAAGACTTTATTTTCCAGACAAGTTTAAATTTCATAGCACTATTCCCTGATGGCTCAGTGATAAGAAATCTGCCTGCAATTTAGGAGCTGCGGGAGATGCAGATTTGATCCCTGCGTTGGGAAGATACCCTGGAGGAGGGCATGGCAACCCACTCCAGTATTCTTGCCTGAAGAATCCCATTGACAGAGGAGCTCGGTGGGCTACAGTCCATAGGGTCGCAAAGAATCGAACATGACTGAAGCAACTTAGCTCACACACATTGAACTGCAGGGACAGAGACTTCCTATATACCCTTCCCCCGACACATGCACAGCCTCCCCCCTTATCAACAGCGCCCACCAGATGGGTCATTTGTTCCAATGGGTGAACCTACGCTGACACTATCATCACCCAAAGTCCAGAGTTTACATTAGGGTTCACTCTTGGTGTTATACATTCTATGGGTTTGGACAAAAACACAGTTACATGTATCCATTATTATAGTAACACACAGATTTTTTCACTGTCCTAAAAATCCTCTGTGTTCCACCTAGTCATCTCCCTAAATCCCTCCCTTAAAAAATAAAATGAAAAAAAAAACCAGCAACCACTGATCATGTTATGGTCTCCGTGGTTTTGCTCCATTGTTTTCTAAAGCACACACAAATACAAACAAAGCCACATTATAAGGCCTGAGGACAGCACACCTCAAAATCTATAACGCAGAAAGATTTTCTGTTAATACCTGTTCTGCTTCAGCCTGTACAGTATCACTACACTGAGGTTCAACTCAAGCAAAGAAAACAGGTGTCCTGGTGTTTGGACTGGCCTTGGCGTCTTTGCTGCGTGTTTGTGAGGCCGGGAGCTCACCCTTCACACCCCACAGCTCCACAGAGGACTGGGCAGTGCCACCTTGCTCACGGGCCTCCTGACTCCTCAGCCTCCTGGGGTTCCCTCTTCCCAAGGCCACGGGCTGAGCACCTCTGTCTTCTCTTCACTGGGGCCCAGAAATGCAGCCTGCTTCCTCCCTTGGTCAGTCACTGCTCTACTCTCTGCTCACCGGGGTTGCCAGTCACTGGGACTGGCTCAGAAGTCTCCCCAGCTCCTGGCTCCCTTGCTGTTTCCAAAACAAACCAGGGTCCTAAGTACTAGGAGTAAGGAAATTAGAAAAATTATCAAATAAATTGAGTATGGATTAACAAATATACACCATTATATATAAAATAGATAACCAACAAGGACCTATTATAGCACAGGGAGCTATATTCAATATCTTGTAATAACCTATAATGGAAAAAATATGAAAAATACATATATATAAAGTGTATAAGTGAATCACTTTGTTATAACCTGAAACTAACATTGTGTATCAACTATCCTTTGATTTTAAAAAGAAACAAAGGAAAGAAGGAAGGAAGATCACCAAGGACTTTTGCTTTCTGCTTCCAGTTCTAGATGAAGTTCTCACTAATTCTCTCCTTCTTCTGACCCCACTCACACAGAGGGCCAGGCACCCCTCAGCTTGACAACCGTAACTTTACCTCAAGAACTGTGTCTACTGTTTACCACCTCTTCTCTGGCAAAGAGTGTGCTGGACTTTAATAGATGCCATTTCATCCAGTCCTGTGATAACCTTGTGAGGAAGATATTCATGCTCCCATTTAACGGATAAGGAAAACTGAGGCCCAGAGACACAGAGAGACTTGCCCCAGATCACAAGATCCTAACAGTTCATTTCAACTCTCTATGCTATCTCCTGCCTCTTGCTACCCAAAGATACAGGCTGGGTGAGCTCTTGTCTCTATTTTACTCAGTCCCAGCCTGAGTGACATCTATGCCACTGGGACTCTGTCCCATCCAGGCTCCCGTTAGGCACTGCTCTCTGGGTCACTGGCTACGGCCCAGTCCAGAGGTAGTTACTGAGCCTGACACTCCTGACTTGGTCCAGTCCTCAGGCCCACAGGATTTTTTCTTACTCACCCTGTTAGTAATTTCTTCATTTGAAACATAGAGACAAAAATACCTTCCCTATCCACAGTATAGCTCTAAGGCTCAGATACATTAAGCATGTGGGAAAGATTGAAAGCATCATGCCACAGAATCTTCAGTTGGAGCTTTCAAAGGCAACATTGACATATAATAAACATCAGCTTGCAAAATCGAGGTGCAATAAAGACCTCAATATGACGTTTCAAACTTAGTGATGAGAACTAGCTAAATAACCAATTGTCAATGAAGACAGAAAAGCATCAAGAATAAATATTAAGTGATTTATTTTTTCAAACTTACGGTTACCAAAGGGGAAAGCGGGGAGGGACAAAACAGGAATTTGAGATTAAGATATACACACTGCTATATACAAAATAGGTAAACAATAAGGACCTAGTTCCCTGTATAGCACAGGGAAATATAGTCAATGTCTCATAATAACCCATGAGGGAAAAGAATCTGAAAAAGAATAGGTGTATATATGTGTGTGTGTGTGTGTGTGTGTGTGTGTGTGTGTGTTTGTGTGTGTGTGTATGTGTGTGTGTGTATGTCTGGGCTTCCCAGGTGGCACTAGTGGTAAAGAACCTGCCTGCCAATGCAGGAGATATAAGAGACACTGATTCGATTTCTTGATTGTGAAGATCCCCTGGAGGAGAGCATGGCAGCCCAATCCGGTATTCTTGCCTGGAGAATCTCTTGGACAGAGGAAGATGGTGGGCTATGGTCCATAGGATTGCACAGTCAGACATGACTGAGGCAACTTAGCATGCACACATATATGTATGTATAACTGAATCATTGTGCTATACAGTTGAAACTAACACATCATTGTAAATCAACCGTCAGTTCAGTTCAGTTCAGTCGCTCAGTCGTGTCCGACTCTTTGCGACCCCATGAATCAACTGTATCTCAATTAAAAAATAAAGTTAGGGGCTTCCCAGGTGACGTTGGTAAAGAACCCATCTGCCAACTCAGGAGACGCAAGAGACATGTATTTGGTCCTTGGGTCAGGAAGATCCCCTGGAGAAGAAAATGGCAACCCTCTCCAGCATTCTTGCCTAGAAAATTCCATGGACAGAGGAGATTGGCTGGCCACAGTCCATGTGGTAACAAAGAGTTGGACATGACTGAGCACACACACACACATACAAGGTTATTTATTGAAGAAAGATTCCTTTAGAGGAGGTCAGTGGGAGTATCATCTACCAACACAGAGAAAGATGGAGGGGGGCCACCCAATCACCCCAGCATCTGACAGGCTTTGCCATGCATTCCCTGCTGATGGGAACACAGAAGGTGCATGTCTGGGAAAGCCAAGGCCGACTGCATCTGGGAAGTAAATGCAAATCAAAGTGCAGATCAAAGAGAGGGAAGCCTGCAGGTTGAGATGAACTCGTGATAGAAATGTTGACCCCAGCTTGTCTGAAAACTGATCATAAATGGAGGCGCAGGAGGGGGCTCATTGTGGAGACAGAAGGATGCACAGGCAGAAACTAAGGAGTGAGCAGTGTATCTTTTTTTTTTTCTTTTTTTTCCCACATAGCTTGTAGGATCTTAGTGCCCTACCAAGGACCAAACTCTAGCCATGGCAGTGAAAGCATCAAGTCTTAACCACTGGACCACCAGGGAATTCCCAGTGCATCCTGTTGATAGATAAGCATCTCCCAAGAAAGAGGGGCCCATCAGGAAATCCCCAAAGAATCCACAGCGGTACCCACAAGAGCACCTGCCAGGCCAGAGGGCAGAGCCACTTCCTTGCAGCATCAGTCCAGTAAGGATGTCCCCATTCATGGCCCTCTTCTCCACCTCCACTTTGTCTCTGGTGGGAGCAAGCACAGCAGCTGGAAAATCAATGAGGACAGGAGCTGGGAATAGTGAGACTGAATACAGCCCCTCCCCTGAGGACAAATGTCCACGTGTAGGGGTCCTACTTTGGCAGAGGTGGTGACCCTACATTAAATGAGGATCAAGCAAAACTCTTAATTTGAAAAGATACATGCATCCCAATGTTCATAGCAGCACTATTCGTAATAGCCAAGACATGGAAACAACCTGCATGCCCATCGACAGATGAATGGATAAAGAAGACATGGTACGTGTGTGATGGAATACTACTCAGCCCCAAAAAAGAATGAAATGATGCCATTTGCAGCAGCATGGATAGACATGGAGATTATCATAGTAGTGAAGTAAGTCAGATAGAGAAACACAAACACAAATAAATTTATGAGACAGAAAAGAACTCACAGACATTGAGAAAAGACTTGTGGTTGCCAAGGGGGAGGGAGGAGAGGGCAGTGGGGAGGCATGTATTGGGAGTTTTGGATTAGCAGATGCAAACTATTATATACGGGATACAACAAGTTCCTGCTGTATAGCACAGGGAACTACATTTGACATCCTGTAGTAAACCATAATGGAAAAATATATGAAAAAGAATGCAAATCTATATATAATTGAATCACTTTACTGTATATCTGAAACTAACACAACATTGTAAATCAACTATACTTATATAAAATAAATTTTAAAGAAGAGAATTTGGGGCCCTTGATCCCTGCACCCCCTCCAGCCTCATCTTTCTTCACTTGGATTCATCCCACTCCCCTCATACTAAACCACATGCCCTCACCTTGTTCATTATGCCAACAACTATGCTGCTTCCTCCTTATGGTCTTTGCTACTACCACACTCAGAAGCCAAACTCTAGGGCTGCTCATCCAAACGCTGGGCCTAGGAGATGATCTAGGTGTCAACCTATTTTTTCTAATCTCAAAAGCCTTAACCTCCAATTTACTGCACAAACTGTTTCTTGTATAATAAAACAAACCAGAAGAATCTGGCTAAAATCACATCTGATGAGGACCTTGGGGTAGGACTGCTCCATCCCACATTTTTCTTAGTTTACTACTCGAGTCTCAGTCCAAATATCACCTCCTCCAGGAAGCCTTCTTTGACATCCCCATGCTGAGCTAAGCTGGCCTCCAAGGACTTCAGTAACACAATCTCAGTGCTATGCATGCCTGTTATACTGTATGAGCTTGGAGTGTGTGTGTCCTCACTCGACTATAAGCTCTTTGAAGGCAGGGCTGTGTCTTCACCACAGCTCTGTTTTTGTTTTTTTAATATGTATTTATTTATTTGGCTGTGCTGGGTCTTAGCTGAAGTATGTGGTATCTTTAGCTGCAGCATGTGAACTCTTAGTTGTGGCATGTGGGATCTAGTTCCCTGACCAGAAATCGAACCCAGGTTCCCTGTACTGGGAGTGTAGAATCTTAGCCATTGGACCACTAGGGAAGTCCCTGAACAGCTCTGTCTTAGTTGTCAGATACTCAACCTTCCAAAACCACATCTAAATAGTAGGGTAGTATAATCTATCCCTCAGGGGATTCTCATCCCTTGATTGTATAGTGAGAAAATTAGTGTGGAACATTTAGCATGGTATCTGGCATAAAGATGAAAACTTAATAAACCTCAGCTATTTATTTTTATTATTATTCAACACTTTATTGTTGAGTAGATGGATGAATGGAAAGATTGGCATCATCATTGCAATGTGGAATATACATACCATAAAGGGAATCCTGGGGGCAAAGCCGAGATGCTATCAAGGTCCTTTCCATCTCAATCACTTTCTATTTTTGAGGCCCATGAATTACCCAAACAGCATCCAAACTGGAAAATTCACCTCCATCAAGCATTTGTCTGCCACAGAGATTGATAAGAGTTTGGGAATGCCATCAGTAAAACGAAATTTCTAATTAGCTAGAAAAAGTTGCTGTATGTGCACGTGTATAAAGGGCTTCAGATAAACACCTGTGTTATCTCGTCCTCCCAGAAATTGGTCCCCGGCAAAGCACTGCTTTGCTCCTGCCTTTCAGCGGTATCCGTTTTCTAAATCAATTCATATTTCTCCAGAATAAATGTAAGTCCTGGTAAAAATGTATTTTCTGCCCCCTTTCCTGTTCCTTTCCTGATTTTTCTCCTTTGGCATAATGTGACCTGTGGTCAATAACTATCATCTTCCAACAGATTCTCTCCATCCTGGAAGAGGAGCTCACCAATGCCCTGGCTAATCGTGAAACTGGCAGCCAGATGTCTTGAGTGGTCCTGATGACAGTGACAGGAAAAATTTATTAGGCTTTTTTTCTGGGACAATAGGGGAGTTACTGGATGAGAACCAACCAGAGTATTGGGTCTCTCTGGTGCAGAGCCTGGGTGAAGGGAGATACAGATTGAAAGAGCATCCTTTGTGATCAAACTCGCGGCATCCCAGGACATTCCAGAGTATACAGAAATTTAAATTGAAGCCCCAGCAAGTCAGGGGGTAAATAAACATAAGGCACACCAAAAAACGTGTTTGTGACTGGCTTCTTATCAGCCGTGACTGTTGGTGTGCCTCATTTCACATATCATTTCATCTGATGCTCATGATAGTCACACATCCAGTTTATCATTGTCCCCATATTACTTATGAAGAAACTGAGAACAGCTGATGAGTGAGAGCTCAGGGTCCCACATGCATCTTCTTCCATCAGAGCATCAGGTATCTAGGAGAGGAATAACCTCAAAACAAAAGGTTCAAAGTTACTATGAACGCCCTGGTCACATATCTGGAGAAAACCCTAATTAGAAAGACTCATGCACCCCAGTGTTCATGGCAGCACTATTCACAGTAGCCATGATATGGAAGCAACCTAATATCCATTGACTGATAAACGGATAAAGAAGATGTACATACATACAATGGAATATCAGTCAGCCATAAAAGAGAATGAAATAATGCCATTTACAGCAACATGGATGGACCTAAAGATTATCACACTCAGTGAAGTAAGTCAGACAAAGACAAATATCATATGATATCACTTACAATTGCACTCATCTCAAATGCTCAAGCTGGTTTTAGAAAAGGCAGAGGAACTAGAGATCAAATTGCCAACATCCACTGGATCATCGAAAAAGCAAGAGAGTTCCAGAAAAACTTCTATTTCTGCTTTATTGACTATGCCGAAACCTTTGACTGTGTGGATCACAATAAACTGTGGAAAATTCTGAAAGAGATGGGAATACCAGAACACCTGACCTGTCTCTTGAGAAACCTGTATGCAGGTCAGGAAGCAACAGTTAGAACTCGACATGGAAAACCAGACTGGTTCCAAATAGGAAAAGGAGTATGTCAAGGCTGTATATTGTCACCCTGCTTCTTTAACTTATATGCAGAGTACATCATGAGAAACCCTGGGCTGGAAGAAGCACAAGCTGAAATCAAGATTTCCAGGAGAAATATCAATAACCTCAGATATGCAGATGACACCACCCTTATGGCAGAAAGTGAAGAAGAACTAAAGAGCCTCTTGAAAAAAGTGAAAGAGGAGAGTGAAAAAGTTGGCTTAAAGCTCAGCGTTCAGAAAACTAAGATCATGGCATCCGGTCCCATCACTTCATGGGAAACAGATGGGGAAACAGTGGAAACAGTGTCAGACTTTATTTTTCTGGGCTCCAAAATCACTGCTGATGGTGATTGCAGCCATGAAATTAAAAGACACTTACTCCTTGGAAGGAAAGTTATGACCAACCTAGACAGCATATTAAAATGCAGAGACATTACTTTGCCAACAAAGGTCCATCTAGTCAAGGCTATGGTTTTTCCATTGGTCATGCATGGATGTGAGAGTTGGACGGTGAAGAAAGCTGAGTGCCGAAGAATTGATGCTTTTGAACTGTGGTGTTGGAGAAGACTCTTGAGAGTCCCTTGGACTGCAAGGAGATCCAACCAGTCCATCCTAAAGGAGATCAGTCGTGGGTGTTCATTGGAAGGACTGATGTTGAAGCTGAAACTCCAATACTTTGGCCACCTCATGCGAAGAGTTGATTCATTGGAAAAGACCCTGATGCTGGGAAGGATTGGGGGCAGGAGGAGAAGGGGATGACAGAGGATGAGATGATTGGATGGCATCACTGACTCGATGGACATGGGTTTGGGTAGACTCCGGGAGTTGGTGATGGACAGGGAGGCCTGGCGTGCTGCTACTCATAGGGTCGCAAAGAGTTGGACACGACTGAGTGACTGAACTGAACTGAACTGAAAAAATGCTACAAAGAACTTATTTACAAAACAGAAACAGAAACACAGACATAGAGAACAAGTTTATGGTTGCCAAGGGGGAAAGGGGGACAGATAGGCTGGTAGAGATTAACATAGACACAGTGCTATATATAAAACAGATCATTGACAAGGTCTACTGTATAGCACATGGAACTATACTCAATATCTTGTAATAACCATTAATGGAAAAGATTATAATTATGTATAACTGAATCACTTTACTGTACACTTTAAACTAACACAACATTGTAAATTAACTATGTGCATGTATACTAAGTTACTTCAATCATATCCACCTCTTTTCAACCCTATGGACTGTAGCCCACCAGGCTCCTCTGTCCATGGGATTCTCCAGGCAAGAATACTGGGGTGGGTTGCCATGTGCTCCTCCAGAGGATCTTCCTGACCCAGGGATCAAACCCATGTCTCTTATGTCTCCTGCATTGGCAGGCAAGTTCTTTACCACTAGAAACACCCAGGAAGCTGAAATTAACTACATTTCCATTTAAAAAAATAAAATAAAAATTTAAAAAATTGCCAAGAATGATACAGTGGTGTGATAGTATAGTGATAGCTATGGTGAACCATCAGAGAAAATGCAGAATGTTTGGTCATTCTTTGTTTTTGAAGCTGATTTTAATGATGATATTCATTCTCCAAAACCCTGTCAGATGTCAAATCCATCCAACCACTGGGGGTAAACCATGGCACAACCCAGCTCTTGTTTGTTCTCCAACTTCTAAAACCCTAACCTCCATCTCTGTACAAACCAACATCCTTGTATTGGAGAAGCCTGGTTAAAGCTGGACTGTGTGAGAGGATGGGCTGGCTTCTTCCTTGGCTGGATCCTCTTTTAACATCTGAATCCAGAGACATGACCAATCAAGACTTCTTTCTCTGGTTTGAGTCAAGCACTCTGTCCTGCACCTATTGGGGTGTCCTGCATGTCTCCAATAAGAAAATAAACTTGTTTTTTTTATCATTTATTTATTTTTTATTGAAGGATAATTACTTTACAGAATTTTGCTGTTTTCTGTCAAACCTCAACATGAATCAGCCATAGGTATACTCTTTTGAACCTCCCTCCTACCTCCCTCCCCATCCCACCCCTCTAGGTTAATACAGAGTCCCTGTTTGAGTTTCCTGAGCCATACCGCAAATTCCCATTGGCTATCTATTTTACATATGGTAATGTAAGGTTCCATGTTATTTTTTCCAATCATCTCACCCTCTCCTCCTCTCTCCCTGTATCCTTAAGTCTATTCTCTATGTCTGTTTAAATGTCCTTTCTCAGGAAGGTGTTCTTTTCAGATTGGAATCTGAGCTGCAGAGAAATGACTGATTTCACAGAGACAAGATTCTTCCTGTGGAGAGTCTTGGAGTGATTATCCACATCCATTTATCCCCTCTGTCCAAGCATGAGTGTGGATTTCCCTGCCCTGTGCAGTTAGGCAGGATCTGGACAGACCTGCAGGCTGTGAGCCAGGGTGATGGGTATCATTTAACCCCTAGTACACACCCCCCAGCAGTGCCTTTCCTACACCAGCTACCAAGAGCCTGTGCATCTCAGATGTTACAGCTGTATGATGGTGGTGCATCCATCAGCCTGACCAGTGTCAGACTGCAGGGATCCATGACATTGCATGTATGCAATGAGACATAAAGAAAAGTTGATGATATTCACAACTACAGTGAGGTACCACCTCACTCTAGTCAGAATGGCTACCATTAAAAAGTCTACAAATAACAAGTGTTGGGGAGGATGTGGATTCCTACCACTGTGGTAGGAATGTAAGTTGGTGCAGCCACCACGGAGAACAGTATGGAGGTTCCTTTAAAAATTAAAAATAGAGCTGCTATATGATCCAGCAATCCCACTCATGGGTGTACACCTATGTTCATAGCAGCACTATTCACAACACCCAAGATATGGAGAAGCAACCTCAATGTCCATCAATGGATGAATGTATAAAAAAGATTTGGTACATATATATATACAATGGAATAATACTCAACAACAAAAAAATGAAATAATGACATTTGCAGCAACATGGATGGACCTAGAGTTTATCATGCTGAGTGAAGTAAGCCTTAAAGAGAAAGACAAACACCATACAATATCAATTATATGTGGAATCTACAATATGACACCAAAAAACCTATCTGTGAAATGGGAACAGACTCACAGATATAGAGAACAGACTTTGGTTGCCAAGGAGACAGGGTCAGGGAGGGATGGATTTGGAATTTGGGATTAGCAGATGTAAATTATTATATCTCAAATGGATAAACAACAAAATCCTACTTATATAGCACAGGGAACTATATTGAATACCCTATAATATAGCATAAAGGAAAAGAATGTGAAAAAGAATACGTATATCTGGATGAATCACTTTGTTGTAGAGCAGAAATTAACACAACATTGTAAATGAATTCTATACTTCAATAAAATAAAATTTTTAAGTTGATTGCATTAAGCTTAGCATCGAGACTCAGGGCTTTTTCTTACTGCATCATGGCCTTGCCTGGTTAACATGACCCCAATGGGAGACATTATCCCTGGGGTCTTAAAGCTCAAGGATGTTCCCATGATGCCATTCCACATCCTCTGATGTAGGAGCTACACAGACATCTTAATATCAGTTCACACATCACATGATTCAACCCCATCACTACACTTCAGTAGATGGGGCACATAGCAAGTTTATCAAATGTGAGTCGTGAGAGCAAAGAATAAGTTATAGACTTGTTATTTCTCAAGGAAGAATTCATATTTATCAGCATTCACTTGTGTTAGATATGTTGAAAGAATTATTTCTAATTCCTGCAGTAAAAACAGGTATTATAATCCCTATTTCACATACTGGAAAACTGTGATTCACGGAGACTGGCTTATTCTAGGTCACTCCTGGAAACTGGGTTGTAAATCCAGGGGTCTCCGATTCCAGAGCCTGTGGTTTTCCACTCTATGACATGAGTCTGTCCACTCAATATTCCCTGAATAAATGATAGATAAGGGGGTAATAGATAGAATGTTTGATTAACCATGGTCCCTGCCATTGGTAGTGGAGCCCAGCACAAAATTAATTAATTTATTTAAAAAAAAAACTGATAAACACGCAAGAAAAAGACACATTTCTTATAAAAAAGAATTAAACTAAAAACTCATTGAGAGGCACCACGGTGCTGTGTGCTGTGGTCAGAAGGTCAGGCTCTGCGTTTACTCCCACTCATGATCTACAGGACTGGATGCTACTTGGCCTCATGATGCTCAAATTTTTCTTTGTAAAAATTGCAAAGGAGGATTTTTTGTGAGGATTAAGTGAGCTAGTAAGGGTCCAGGGCACAGAGTAAAGACCTGGCACACAGCCAGGCCTCTAAGACTTTCCCTTCTGCGTGAAAGCAGAGTGGAAGAAGGGCCAGCAGTACATTAACCCAGCGTGTTGTCCCCAAGGAGAAGCAGCCCAACTCCTCCCATTTGGGATGGACCAAAGCCCCTGCTCTGTGGAGGAAGGATGGATGGTGAGGAACCATGTCATGCTGAAGGATAGCACCCCCTCTCCTTGCAATGAAGCTTCTTTGGAACACGAGATGATTCTGTGTCCAAACCATCAGGTGACGTTGAAATCAGGCCGAACTCTTGGACCTCTCTGCATCTTCGAGTGAGTGCAGACAAAGTAGTGCCAGGAGCACACAGCGCTGAGGGGCTGCAGGCCTGCTTGGCTTTGTGGCCCCCAACCTGCTGTGTGTAGACTGAGTGCACTGCCTGTCCTCCCTTTGTTTCACTTTATACCAGTTTTTGCTTCCATCTCCTGTCTCAAAAGCACCTCTGAACCTTGATTTGATGTGCTTGATGGCTGAGAGGAACTTCATTAGAATGGTATAATGATTATAAGAATAACACTTTGGGATTCTTCTTTTATTATTTAGATGATCAGCTTAACCTAGTAGAACATGGCACAGATGATGAAGCCTTTGAATTTGTATTCGCAAATACAATGGCCATGCTGAGAAATCAGCAGAGATAAACAGGCAATGCCAATATTTTATAGCAGAGGAAACAGATATTTGCATATTCACTCAAGTTTTGCCCAAGGCCAATCAGTGAGACTAGCTGAGCAGGACAAGAATCCAAGTTCATCGGCATAGAGTCCAAGGTACACTTTCCAGTAACTGTAAGAATGCTTCTGCTGCAGGGTTTTACCTCCACAGGATCTGGAAGCTCTAAGCCCTAGGAGTACAGAAAATTGTTCTCTGGGGTATAGAGATGTCCACTCGTTAGGAACTCAATAAGTCTTTGTGGAATGAGAGAAAGGAAGGAAGGAGGTGGGGAGAGAGAGAAGGAGGTGAGGAAGGAAGCAAGGGAGGGAGAAAGAGAGAGGGAGAGGGAGAAAGAAAGGAATAAACCCCTCATTGAGGGGAGTGATCTTCCCGAAATGAAGCTTGATGTTGTAACAAATGTGTCATTCCGCCACCTGTGTAGCCCATGGAGGTTATTCATTTCACATCCCTTTAAAATGATAAAAAGACCGTTTTCTGGTTCTAATGTGCTTCTTTCAGAATTTAAATATGAACATTAATTGATTTTTAAAAACGTATCTTATTAAAAATTGTTGAGAGACTGGTCCCCAGTTCACTGTCCTGAACAGTTTTCTATTCTTCGCTTTATAAATTCAGTTTCTGGTGAGAAAAAAAAAAGTTAAATTGTCCAAGAGTGAGTCCCTGAGGGTTTAAAGATGTGGTAGGAGGTGGTCTGCTGCAGGCACAACATTTCTTTGCTCTTAATAAATTCATGCAGATTTCACATTTCAGTACCAAATGTATCTGTTTGTTTAATATACAAATAACGATATAAAATACTCAGCATTTAAATTACTTGACTTTCTCTGTGTGCCCCCACACCATGCCAAAAGCCCAAATCAAACTGAATGTCCAGGAAGATGTGTCATGTTGATACAGTAAGTGACATAATGTCACACCAGAAGGAGGAGGAAACCAGTTTAAATAACACAGATCTAGGTACCAAACACCAGGTTTCCCTGTGTGGCCCCCATGGCTCTCTATGCTCTGAATTCTCTCCATCCAGTCTGATCTCTCATTTCTCCAAGCTTTATATACTGCAGCTGAACTGAATCAAACTTCCTGAATCTCCCTGAACAGAGACTTATAGAGGCTAGCGATAGGATACTCAACAGGACTGGGAAGCAGAGCCCTGGGCCACAGGCCAGACGTCAGAGGAAAGTTACACCCTACTTGGCCTCCAGCCCATTCCCCATTGGAATAGTGCCTCTGTGATGCTTAATATGATGTTTGTATAAAACTCGCAAACACCCAGCAGCTTGGTGCCTTCTTTTAGAAAGAACAGGGGTCCTTGGGAAGTTTCTGATCTCAAGAAAGTTCCAGAAAAACATCTATTTCTGCTTTATTGACTATGCCAAAGCCTTTGACTGTGTGGATCACAATAAACTGTGGAAAATTCTGAAAGAGATGGGAATACCAGACCATCTGACCTGTCTCTTGAGAAACCTGTATGCAGGTCAGGAAGCAAGAGTTAGAACTAGACATGGAACAACAGACTGGTTCCAAATAGGAAAAGGAGTACGTCAAGGCTGTATATTGTCACCCTGCTTATTTAACTTATATGCAGAGTACATCATGAGAAACGCTGGGCTGGAGGAAGCACAAGCTGGAATCAAGATTGCTGGGAGAAATATCAATAACCTCAGATATGCAGATGACACCACATTATGACAGAAAGTGAAGAAGAACTAAAGAGCCTCTTGATGAAAGTGAAAGAGGAGAGTGAAAAAGTTGGCTTAAAGCTCAACATTCAGAAAACTAAGATCATGGCATCTGATCCCATCACTTCATGGGATATAGATGGGGAAACAGTGGAAACGGTGGCTGACTTTATTTTTTGGGGCTCCAAAATCACTGCTGATGGTGATTGCAGCCATGAAATTAAAAGATGCTTACTCCTTGGAAGGAAGGTTATGACCAACCTAGATAGCATATTTAAAAGCAGAGACATTACTTTGCCAACAAAGGTCCGTCTAGTCAAGGCTATGGTTTTTCCAGTGGTCATGTATGCATGTGAGAGTTGGACAGTGAAGAAGGCTGAGCACCGAAGAATTGATGCTTTTGAACTGTGGTGTTGGAGAAGACTCTTGAGAGTCCCTTGGACTGCAAGGAGATCCAACCAGTCCATCCTAAAGGAGATCAGTCGTGGGTGTTCATTGGAAGGACTGATGTTGAAGCTGAAACTCCAATACTTTGGCCACCTCATGTGAAGAGCTGACTCATTGGAAAAGACCCTAATGCTGGGAAGGATTGAGGGCAGGAGGAGAAAGGAACGACAGAGGATGAGACGGTTGGATGGCATCACTGACTCGATGGACATGGGTTTGGGTAGACTCCGGGAGTTGGTGATGCACAGGGAGGCCTGGCGTGCTGCGATTCATGGGGTCACAAAGAGTCGGACACAACTGAGCTACTGAACAACAACAACAACAACCACCAGGAGTCTAGCCTGTGACCACCACTGCCTCTGACCATGGGATGAAGTTTTGCTGAATCTTTGTATTGTTATCATTGTTCACCTTTTCCATTATAAAGGTAACACACAATCTACATAAGACATTTGGAAAATACAAAAAAAGACGATCGCCCAGCATTTCGCCACACAGTGGTAATTAGTATTATATTTTGGTACTTTCCTTCCAGTCTATTATCTCCATATAACTCTTAGCTTCAATCGTAAAGCATGTATATTTTACATCCCCTGTTTTCAATGCCACTTTAGAATATTAGCATTTTCCCCAGATAGAAACTCCTCATTATTTCTGAACCCAAACAATAATTGCTGTCTCATTTTCAAGCCCAAAGTGGGAGCAAGCAAAAGCAGCCAAGTAGTAAGTTGTTCAAGCAAACCTAGAAAAGAATGTCTTCACAGTGAATACCTTTCTCTGCCTCCAGAAAGAGCTTCATGGTTTGGGTATCTCTACACTGAGATGATCTTCATCCCCTGAAGGCCACCCCTGCCATTCTTAATGGGTGGAACAAGTATCATTCTCAGAGGCTTCCAAGCCCTGGAAATAATCCTTTAAGCATCGGCATCGATTTGCTCTGAGTCTTTGAGCTTCCATGGGCTTTTTTTTCAGCTTCAGAGACCAACAAAGCACTGTGATATTTTCAGAATATACTTCTAATCTGCACGGAATGTTTTTAGCAAAATCTGACATTAACAATGGCAGCTGGGATTCGGCAGGAAATAATTTTTTTTTCTATTGTGCAAAAGTATTATTTTCCACAAAGCAGCTGAAAGATGGTGGGGATAAGACTCAATAAGTCATAAGTCAAATTTTGTCTTTGCTGTTATCTGATCCCAGGTAAATCTAAAAAGGAGAGGGAGAAGAGAAAAAGTGTTGGTAATTATTAATGATGATGATGATGAAATCTATTGATGCTTTGCAGCAGCCAAACTGCCAGAAACATACTTGTAGTTGAACAAAGTTGAGTTCATAGCCTCATGGCAATGGGGAGGTTGCACCTCACTGGAGCAGTAGGCATCTCCTGAAGAAGGTGGTAGAAAGAAGGTGTGAAAGGATCTGGGCTCCTGTTAGGAGATTTATGAGAGGGTGCCAGAAGGGAAGACTTAGCCCTGGACTGGAATCTTTCAAGAGGGAGGGGTAATTCTATCACTGACTAACTTGATAATTCTCATTCATAATGTGGAAAGCACAAATTGAAGCCAAATAGATATAATTGTTAAACAAACTACAATCACCTAGAATAGCCTGCTGAGGGGACATTTTATCATTTTTATGATTTGGACCACATTATTCTTTTGTCTGTATTTACACATGGTTATGAAGTGATCTTGTTTGTTTCCTGCTCCATCGTGGTCACAGAGTCAGCTTATCTGATCCTGGTGTCCCGTGGCATTGTTTCTGTTCATGGCCAGTTTCCACTCCCAGGGACTGCTTTTTTCTATTTCTAATTTTATTTCAAGCATTGTTATCATTATGTTTATATTACAATAGGGAAACAGAGGCTTAGATGAGCTCAGAAATTTGCTCAGGTTTACACAGCTAGACCATTCAGGTATGACCTAAATCAAAGCCCTTTTGACTATACAGTGGAAGTGAGAAATAGATTTAAGGGACTAGATCTGATAGACAGTGTGCCTGATGAACTATGGATGGAGGTTCATGACATTGTACAGGAGACAGGGATCAAGACCATCCCCAAGAAAAAGAAATGCAAAAAAGCAAAATGGCTTTTGCTTTTGAGGAGGCCTTACAAATAGCTGTGAAAAGAAGGGAAACGAAAAGCAAAGGAGAAAAGGAAACATACACCCATCTGAATGCAGAGTTCCAAAGAATAGCAAGGAGAAAAAAGAAAGCCTTCCTCAGCGATCAATGCAAAGAAATAGAGGAGAACAATAGAATGGGAAAGACTAGAGATTTCTTCAAGAAAATTAGAGATACCAAGGGAACATTACATGCAAAGATGGGCTCAATAAAGGAAAGAAATGGTAGGGACCTAACAAGAGCAGAAAATATTAATAAGAGGTGGCAAGAATACACAGAAGAATGGTACAAAAAAGATCTTCATGACGCAGATAATCACAATGGTGTGATCATTCACCTAGAGCCAGATATCCTGGAATGTGAAGTCAAGTGGGCCTTAGGAAGCATCACTATGAACAAAGCTAGTGGAGGTGATGGAATTCCAGTTGAGCTATTTCAAATTCTGAAAGTTGATGCTGTGAAAGTGCTGCGCTCAATATGCCAGCAAATATGGAAAACTTAGCAGTGGCCACAGGACTGGAAAAGGTCAGTTTTCGTTCCAATCCCAAAGAAAGGCAAAGCCAAAGAATGCTCAAACTACTGCACAATTGCACTCATCTCACACGCTAGCAAAGTAATGCTCAAAATTCTCCAAGCCAGGCTTCAGCAATATGTGAACCATGAACTTCCAGATGTTCAAGCTGCTTTTAGATAAGGCAAAGGAACCAGAGATCAAATTGCCAACATCTGCTGGATCATGAAAAAAGCAAGAGAGTTCCAGAAAAACATCTATTTCTGCTTTATTGACTATGCCAAAGCCTTTGACTGGGTGGGTCAAAATAAACTGTGGAAAATTCTGAAAGAGATGGGAATACCAGACCACCTGACCTGCCTCTTGAGAAACTTGTATGCAGGTCAGGAAGTAACAGTTAGAACTTGACATGGAAAAACAGACTTGTTCCAAATAGGAAAAGGAGTACGTCAAGGCTGTATATTGTCACCCTGCTTATTTAACTTATATACAGTGTACATCATGAGAAATGCTGGGCTGGAGGAAGCACAAGCTGGAATCAAGATTGCCGGGAGAAATATCAATAACCTCAGATATGCAGATGACACCACTCTTACGACAGAAAGTGAAGAAGAACTAAAGAGCCTCTAGATGAAAGTGAAAGAGGAGAGTGAAAAAGTTGGCTTAAAGCTCAACATTCAGAAAACTAAGATCATGGCATCTGGTCCCACCACTTCAGGGGAAATAGATGGGGAAACAATGGAAACAGTGTCAGACTTTATTTTGGGGGGCTCCAAAATCACTGCAGATGGTGACTGCAGTTATGAAATTAAAAGACGCTTACTGCTTGGAAGGAAAGTTATGACCAACCTAGATAGCATATTTAAAAGCAGAGACATTACTTTGCCAACAAAGGTCCGTCTAGTCAAAGCTATGGTTTTTCCAATGGTCATGTATGGATGTGAGAGTTGGACTATAAAGAAACCTGAACGCAGAAGAAGTGATGCTTTTGAACTGTGGTGTTGGAGAAGACTCTTGAGAGTCCCCTGGACTGCAAGGAGATCCAGCCAGTCCATCCTAAAGGAGATCAGTCCTGGGTGTTCATTGGAAAGACTGATGTTGAAGCTGAAACTCCAATACTTTGTCAGCAAAGAGCTGACTCATTGGAAAAGACCCTCATGCTGGGAAGGATTGAGGGCAGGAGGAGAAGGGGACGACAGAGGATGAGATGGTTGGATGGCATCACCGACTTGATGGACATGGGTTTGGGTAGACTCCGGGAGTTGGTGATGGACAGGGAGGCCTGGCGTGCTGCGATTCATGGGGTCACAAAGAGTCGGACACGACTGAGCAACTGAACTGAACTGAACTGAATACAGCTAGAAAGAGTCAGGAATCGAACAGGGGTCTGACTCCACAGCCCAACACTCACACCAAACACCATAGTCAGGAGATGAGAGCAACTGTGTTTTACTTTATCTTTTGAGTGGGTTAAACAAGTAATATGGTGTAAAGCTCAAAACGTAATAAGGGCACTCAGGAGAGAGCAAGTCTGTCTCCCTCCACTCCCTGAGGCATCTTTTTCCTTTCCAAGAGCCCACATAATTCCATTTTTCCCACAGTCTCTTCTCCAGGATACTGTGTCTTGCAGGGAGTGGATAGAGTGAAACAGTGGGAGAAACAATACATTGCTTGCTCTTGCTGTGATCTTCCAAAATCCCTTTTACAGGGCTTCAGTAACTCAGAATACACTGATTGAACATGGACAGTTTTCCATACATGGTGCTCAGCACAAGCAAACCATGAACCAGAAGGGCTGCTTACCCTGGAGAGGCTGGCAGTTTAGGGAGAGGACCACCTGAGTGCATCACAGCTAGGGAGCTGGGAGGGATGGTACAGAAGACTCGGGGATGCAGAGAAAGATTGATGGAGGGGGAAACCCTCCACCTGCATCCTGAAGGAGGCGGAGATTTACCGGGTGCACAGAGTTGAAAAGAGAACTCCAGAAACAGAGATGGAAGGCAGGATGTACAATAACATGGAGGCATGAAAAACCACAAATGGCTGCAGATGGCTGGAACACAGGTGCCTGGGGTGAAAGGCAGGAGAATCGGCTGGAAAAGTAGCAAAGGGTCCTGTCACGAGGATCCCCCTGAAGGATGCTAAGGAGAAAGTCATCACAGTTAAATAAGATGGAAGATGTGGAAAGAATTTGAAAAATGTAAAGCATGCCACAAATGCAATGAATTAAATGGGTCACTTGTTTTTGTTCCTTGGTTGTCACTGATCATCGCTTTTCTCTGAAGATACTGCTTCTAATCATAGTTACCACTTGTGTGGGCACCTATGGAGGACAAAGTTCACAAAGGTCATTGAGAAGAAAGATGGTGACCAACTGGACTTTTGACCCCTCAAGCAGACACTCAGGACACCTGCCCTGCGGCTCCATGAGCAAGAACCGCTTGACATGCTCTGGTGTTCGGGGTTGATGAAAAGTGCATCTGAGATAAGTCACGTTTGAGAAAGAATACCTGAGGGTCAGGCCATCCCCTGCCACCTCAAAGCATCCTCTGCAGCCTTTGTAACAAGCTAGACTGCCAGAAATTTTATTCCTGAACGTCAGTGGAGGTACATGGGAATCCACCCCAACCAGCTCTGCTTGCTACGGGGGCTTTATTTGCCTTTTAAAAATACTTCAATGTTCAGAAGTATTGAAAGAGATTTCAATACTTCAGTGATTCTCATTAACTTTAGCCTGGGATCTGCCCAGGCTATTTTTTTTTTAAACAAAAGTGATTCTAAATCCACAACCAGGGTTGAGTATTCCTCCTTTAAAAATATAATTTGAGGACCATAATGAGGAGACTTGATATCTTTATAACTGATACCATTTATATGTAGAATCTAAAAAATTCAACAAACTGATGAAGATAACAAAGCAGCAGCAGACTCACAGATACAGAGGACAAACTAGTGGTACCAGTGGGGAGAGGGAAGGAGGAAGGGGCAGGATAGTGATAAGGGATTAAGAAATATAATTGAAACAGAATAGATATATGTATATGTATCACTCAATCATTTTGTTGTACACCTGAAACTATCATAATATTATAAACCAACTATACTCCAATATAAAAGTTTTAAAATAAAATAGAAAAATTACTCTTTAAAATGAAAAATTTATCATGTACAAAATAGCTATAAATGGAATATAACCTTTAAAAATTGTGAATCACTATATCATACATCTGTAACTTATATAATATTATACATCAACTATACTCCAATAAAACTTTTTTAATTTAAAAAAAAAGGAACCTTTACACAAACTACCATATCTAAACTGACTCCTCCCTACATGATGAAAGCGTCATTGAGGATGTTAGTTATTATCGATACAGCTTTTTATCCTAAAGACAGGTCCTTCTAGGACAGATTCTCACAACAAAACTCTGTAAGTCATCGAATTTTTGGCCAGGATTTCCAGAAAGCTCCAAGTCAAACCTGCCACATAAGAGTATAGGCCTTGGAGTCAGACTGTGCCACTTCCTACCTAGGTGACCTTAGGCCAGGGCTCAACTTCCTCATCTGTAGAATGGAAGTAATAGTATAAACTGCCCAGTGTTAGAGTTAAATGGAAACAGAAATGTACAGGATAGCATAGTACCTGTCACATGCAATCAATATATTTCATCAATAAAAGAAGTTCCTTGGCCTATTGATTTGAAATAGTTATTTGTAAAACAGAAATCATGTAGTATTTTAAGAACTGAATCAGAACCAAGCCCCAGCACAGAGTAAGTATTTATGGAAGTTCATCATTGCCCAATAAATAATTTCCCCTGCCAAAAACAGACTTTCTCAGGGGGAAGGGGGATAAATTAGGAGCTTGCGATTGACAGAAAGAAAACTATATAAAATAATTAAACAACAAGGACCCAGTGTACAGCACAGGGAACTATAGCCGATATCTTGTAATAACCTATAATGGAAAAGAATCTGGAAAAGAATATATATATAAAGTGAATCACTTTGCTGTACACCTGAAACCAACACAACATTGTAAATCAACTCTATATTTTTTCTATGAGAGTTTCCCTCGTCGCTCAGTCAGTAAAGGATCTGCCTACAATGCAGGAGACCAGTGTTCAATCCTTGGGTTGGGAAGATCCCCTGGAGGAGGAAATGGCACCCACTCCAGTATTCTTGCCTGGAGAATTCCATGGATGGAGGAGCCTGGCAGGCTACAGTCCATTTGGTTGCAAGAGTCGTTCACAACTTAGCAACTAAACTACCACATGATTTTTTTTTAAAGTAGGCTTTCTTACCTGAGGGTCTCCTCTAAGTCTCCAAACAAATATCAAATATTGCCATAAAACTTTCAATCCAACAAGTCTTTACTGATCACCTACTATGTGCTAGGACTGTGTAAACTGCTGGAGATGACGCAAAAAAACAGATCTCATCCATGCCCCGGAAGCTCAGATCCAGAAGGAGAGATGGACACGCAGACACATCAGTCCAAGCAAGCAGAACAGCATCCCACCAACTCCACTTAGAGCCCCCACCCAAGACAGCATCCTGAGCCAGATGAACTGAGGGCCTGATGAGGATGGGTCTAGTTGGCTGTGGTTGAAGCTCTAACTCTTTAGTAATCTTTTCCTGGTAGGAAAGTTGGTAATAATCTATGAAGCTTCCAGTTGCATAACTAGCTAGGCATCACAGCCATAGTATGCAAGAGTGGCCACGGCCTTGGACATCCCTAAGAACAATTTCTTCAGATGAGAGACTGGGAAAGGAGAAGTGATTTGTGGAAGGTCCTATGGTCATTTGGTGAGTGAGATGGCATTTGAATTTAGGTCTCCTGACTCCTCTAGCTCTGGTACCTCAGCCTAGGATGGAGAGCACAAACCTAAGAGTGTGGGCAGGGGACAGCTAAGCCCAAGACTAATCCCTATTGCATGGCCCTTGCCTTATAGGCTCAGTGGTAAAGAACCCACCTGCCAAGCAGCGATCAACCCAGGTTCGATCCCTGGATCGGGAAGATCCCCTGGAGAAGGAAATGGCAATCCATTCCAGTATTCTTGCCTGGAAAATCCCAGAGACAGAAGAGCCTGATGGGCTACAGTCCACGGGGTCTCAATGAGTCAGACACGACTTGGTGACCAAAGAGCAACAACAACTCTATTTCAGTGCTTGGTGTGAGGTTGGGACTCAGTCAAAAGGAGTATTTGGGGATCTGGAGGATGCAAGTCCCCCACAGGGAGATGGCAAGAGGCCACAGTGTGCAGAGATGGATGTGGAATAGGTAGTTGGGCTGCAGGGGAAAGCAGGGGTGGAGGAGGAGTTTCCAAAGAAAACCAGGAAGTCTTGCCAATCACTTGAACATACAGAGATCAGAGTCCTCGCTGCCCCTGAGACAGCTTCTTCTGTGTCAGAGTCCTATCCAGGCACCACCAATCATCCACTGAAGCCTGCACACACACATAAAGATCCACAGTGTGTGCAGTTTTAAGAAAAGATGTTGTAACAGATAAGGAATATGTGGTATATCTATACAATGAGATATTACTCAACCATAAAAAAAAATGAAATAATGCCATTTGTAGCAACATGGATGGACCTAGAGAATATTAATGTCATAATGAGTGAGGTAAGGTCACTTAGACAAGGGAAAATACCATCTGATATGACTTACATGTGGAATCTTAAAAATGATATAAATGAACTTATTTAGAAAAGAGAAATAGACTCACAGACACAGAAAACAAATTCGTGGTTACCAAAGGGGAAGCAGAGAGCAAGGGCTAAATTAGGAGCTTGGAGTTAACAGATACACACCACTGTATCTAAAATAGATAACCAACAAGGACCAACAAGAACCAGTAGATAATCAATAACCAACAAGCTAGTGTATAGCACAGGGAAATCCTCTCAATATCTTATAATGACATATAAGAGAAAAGAATCTGAGAAAGAATATGTAGATATGTAACTGAATTACTTTGCTATACACCAGAAACTAACTCAATCTTGCAAATCAGCTATATTTCTATAAAATAAATTTTATGTTTTATGTTTTATGGTGTCATAAAACAGCACCAACAATAGAACTATTGAATTTTTTAAATTATGTCTCAGTTCTACCTGTCAGTGTCCTCCAGGGGGTAGCAAACTTCAGTTCATGGGTCAAGTATGGCCCACAACCTGTTTTGGTAAATAAAGCTTTATTGACAAGTAACCACATCCAATTATGGATGTACTGTCCATGATTCCTTTAGCACAGTAATGGCAGAGAAGAGTAGTTTCAACAGAGACCATAGGGCACACAGAGCCTAAATTTATACTATCTGCTCTTTAGGAAAGTCCCGGAACAGCACCCAGTGTGGCCCTAGAGCAGCGGGCTTTCTAGTAAGAAAAGGGTCTTAGGTGTTGTCTACAGGGGAATCTTCAAGTTTCCCCAAACCACAAAGCTTTCAGCTTGGTGAGGTACTTAGACATTTGGCAGGAGGTATTTAGCTGTGTGCCACAGGCCTGCCTCTCTTTCATCGTGCTTCTCAAGCTTCTTTCCCAGCCTCACCAGTCTGAGAAATGTCCCCCCCCCCACATTCACGCCCAGCTTCATCATCCTCACTTTCCTGTTGCCTCTCTATCTTCCCTCCCCTCCCCCTGCCCCATCCTACACATTGTCCTACCAGGCCAAATGCATCATTCCTTTAGATACATTCCCAGAGCATACATCACTCTAGGGGTACCATCACACGTTTATGTGTGCATATAATCTATAATCTTTGAAAATAGGACTGTGCTTAATTTATCATCTTCATGCCTTTGGCAGAAGTCCTGGCATGTAGAAAATTATATAGAAGCTAACTAGAAAGGGAAGAAATCTTAGATATTATCTCATCAAAATCTCTCTTTTTCACATGAGAAAACTGAGGCCCTGTGTCACAAGGCTGACCACCAGCAGAGCAGCTGCAAAGCTACACCCATCCTCTCTCGAAGTCTCCCTCCACAAAGTCTAATCCTCATCCCAGCAGACCACAGAGAAACACACAGAAAGTCAAGAGCGTGTAAACCAGCAGTTGTGTGTGACTGATTATCATTATTTTAAAGGTAGCAGTAGTGGGAATCTTTTCCTTCTGTGACACATCCCTCCTCATTCCAGATACCACATGGCAGTCCTAGTCTCCTGACAGCACTGCCAGGAGACAGTATGATACGGCCATTATGATGCACACAATGGACCAGTGGGCTGCAAAATTGAACTCCTCTTTTTAGAAACCATTTGCGTTAAGGAAGGGAAGAAATAAGCTAATACCATGGCCAGTTGAAAAAAAACGCACCCAGACAGAGAATTGATTTGACTCTTTTAGGCCAACAGAGAAAATGAGCTTGGGAATTGCAGTCATCAGGGGGTGAGTCACGCCTGGAGGTGGAAGCAGAGACGGAGAATGTTCTAGAAGGTGGTGTCATGAGACGTGACATGCAATTGCCATCAGTGGGTAGGCAATGAAAGTGTTTCTCTGAGAGAATAAGAGAAAGCATTTTGGATCAGTTATGGGGTCTCAGGGGCACAGACATGGCTGACTGTGCAGACTAGGCTACATCAAAATTGTTTCATAACTAATGACCAAGCACAACCCCTTCCTGTTCTGTATCTTCATTTTCCCTTGTTCTCCACACCAGAAGCCAGGCCCTCGTCTCTCCCAGACCTCATAACCTACCCACAGGAAGGGGCTGCACATGCCTTGCCTCTTCCTGAGTAAAAGTATATGAGTGATGTGTCCTCTCTGGTTAAACATTGTTGGAGCTTTCTCTGTGCTCAGCACCCACCTGGGAATTGAATGATGACTAAGACAATTCCTGTCCTTTTTGAAACGTGTCACCTCAACACACTCCTGCCAGTTCTAACAGAAGAGCTTGAGGGTCAGTTGCAGACAGGATATTTTGGTAAACTCCTTCAAACTATTCCCCAAAGGGACAAGCTACAGAGAGTAGAAAAAGAACTTGCCTTCAAAGCCCAAGAGCATGGAAGTAAGCATCAGCTTTCCAGTTCAGAGATCTCAGACAGCTCACTTATGCTGCAATATCTTCATTGATAAATGGGGGGCATAACAGCAACTTTGGAATTGATGGAGTGGGTGGAGGGAGCTGGTGTGTAGTTGAGGACAGTGCCTGCCTGGTCTAGCTGCCAAACCAGCAGGAAATAGCCACTCTGTTGTTATGTGAAGGATGAAGTGGTGGGAGAGAAGATGGTCAAATATTCAGTCCCTTGAGATGTCAGGATGAGGACAGGGATGCAGAGGAAGAGGGTAAGGACACAGTCATCCCTGACACGCTAGCACCTGGCAAGGGCCAGGCACACAGCAGCATCTTATCCTCTTTTGTTTGTTCAAAGTAAACTTGAATTTTAGGGAGAAGATAAATTCTCTCCATTCCCCTCTTTGGAGAAATAACAGGCCCACAATTCATCACCTCCCCACCACAGCAGACTTCTCAGCATGGATGGGATCTATGTGAACTCTTCTCTGTTGGGTAAAATCAAATTAACACAGGAAATCACAGCCCTCAGAATCAGATCATCCTATTGTGAAGTCTCAGTTTTAGCACTTACTGGGCTTGTCTATATAACTTCTCTGCACCTTGATTTTCTCATTTACAAAATGGAAATAAACACTATGCCACTTCCATGGGTTCCCTGGCAGGATTAAGTAATTCAATACATGTAAAATACTTGGCACAGTGTCAGCACATGGAAATCCTCAACAAAGGCTGCCCATTGCTGCCACTGCTGCTGTTGTTGGCATTCTCTTTTGGGGGTGAAATGAATGTTTCCACTCTGGTTGTGAGAATCCAGCTATATGTAAAGTTGCTTACACAGTGTCTGGTACCTAGGATGGGCTGAGTAAATGCTAGATATCCTCCTTCAAACAGGTACTATAGAAGCCCCATATTTTTGTTTGAACTCAGTAGAAAACATCAGGTCCATCATGGGTACCCAGAGGAGACTGTCAGTCCAGGGACCAGTCCATGTCTAAGGGAAGGACGTTGCAGTAAGCTTGGAATGTAATTTAATCCATCCGGGAACCTGTGGCTACATGGCTTTCTGCCTTCACGGGTCCTACAGTAAATAAAGTCCCTTCTCATCACCCACTCTCTGTCCCCAGACACTCCCTACACCTCTGACCCACTCACCCTGCAATGAACTGAATCTGCATAATTATTTGAAAAATAGGATGGAATTTTTTGCTGTTCATTTGTGGATTGGTTGGTTGGTTAGTTAGTTGGTTTGGGGTATGAAGCATCATAGGTCAGGCTTTAGATACAAAACACATCACCTCTCACCTCTGTTCACGTCAGCCTTAGCCATTATGTACCAAAGAGCTTCTTCTCCTAAATAATTAGCATAATGATAGTATCACTTATTTTCTAGCACTCGTTTTGTTCCAATGTACTGTATCCATGATATCACTAAATTCTTACAAGAAGCTAATAAGTAGACACTATAATATTTTCTTAGAGAGATGAAGCTAAAGCACAGAGAGGTTAAGCAACTTCAAAGTTCACACAACTCCCAAGTAAATGGAAGACCCACAGTTGAGTCCACAAAGTTGGATTCCAGGAATCTCTCACCCTTGACTCCTGGCCTTTTCCATGAAGAAACTATGGCTTTGTTCTACCTGGGTAGACATCCCAGGTCACACACCTGTACAGTGGTAGTCCTGAGATGCAAACACAGGGCTACCCACTCGAACCCCACACCTTCACAATCAGCTCTAACTTGTCCTTGAGCTCTGTGCCTGATGGTCCAGTCCAGTTAAAAGGCATCCAATGGAAAAGCTCATGTGGACATACAAACATGTGGCCCTTCTTCTCTTGGTCCTTAGTCTACAGCGTAGCTTTGGGTTTCTCTTCAGGTCAGAAGGGATGTCCCAAGGGATTATGCCCTGTCTGCTATCACAGCCCTCACTACTTAGGCCTAAGACCAATGAGGAGATTCCAGTCATTGCTTTTGATGTGTATGCAGATCATGCATTCAGAAATGGCAGATGACCACAAGGTGAGCCCATGAGCCTGATCTATGGACCACACCCTTTTGGGCTCCACAGGAATTAACAGTCATAAAAAGCCAACACGGACTAATGCACTAGAGGTCTGGGCATTCCCCTCATCCAATGACATGAGCACAGTCATCTTAATCAACAGATCCAGGACACTTTGGGGACAGCTTAGAGGAAGATTTACAGGATGAACTTGTGGCAGTGCAGCAAAGTCCTTCCTCAAGGGTGCCCCTCCACTTTTAAACAGAGGGCTCTGCACTATTCCCAATAGCCAAGGCATGAAAGCAATCTAAATATCCAGTGACGAATGAATGGAAAAAGAAGATATGCTACATATATACAATGGAATATTACTCAACTGTTAAAAAAAAGAATGAAATAATGCCATCTTCAGCAACACGGATGCAACTAGAGATCATCATACTAAGTAGAGTAAGTCAAAGACAAATATCATATGATATCACTTATATCTGGAATCTAAAATATGACACAAATGAACCTGTGTATGAAACAGAAACAGATTCATAGACATAGAGAACAGACTAATGGCTGTCGGTGGAGAGGAGGTATGGAGAAGGATGGAGTGGGAGTTTGGGATTAGCAGATGTAAAATATTATACATAGAATGGATATACAAGGTTCTACCGTATAGTACAGTGAACTATAGTCAATATGCTGTGATAAACCATAATGGAAAGAATATTTTAAAAGAATGTGTGTATGTGCATGTGTGTGTGTGTGTGTGTGTGTGTGTATGTGTGTGTGTGTGTGTGTGTGTGTACCTCCCTGCTAGCTCAGCAGTAAAGAATCCTCCCGCAATGCAGGAGCAGCAGGAGATGCAGGTTCAATCCCTGCATCAGGAAGATCCCCTGGAGGAGGGCATGGCAACCCTCTCCAGTATTCTTGCCTGGAGATAGATAAGCCTGGTGGGCTACAGTCCATAGAGTTGCAAAGAGTAGGACACAACCAAAGTGACTTAGCACACACACAGGTCTCTACTGACAAAAATTAGCCAGCTTTTGCAACGACTTTGGAATATAAACTATCTCCTCTCTGAACAGACTTTATGTCCATCCCATGCAGCATGCTGAGATTGGACCATGGTTGCAGGTCTGTGTTAGTTTTCTATAGCTGCCGTAACAAGTTACCACAAACTCAGTGTCTCAAAACAGCACAGGTCTATTACCTTACAGTTCAGTAGGTCAGAAATCTGATACAGGTCTCACTGGGCTAAAATGAAGGTGTCTGTTTGGCTGCATTTCTTATTGGAGTCTCTAGAAAGAGAATCACTTCCTTACAATTCCAGCTTATAGAGGCTGCTCGCAGTCCTTGGCTCTCAGCTGCATCTTTCTTCCTCACAGCTAGCAACATTGATCTCTCTGACCCATCTTCATAATCATATATCTTTCTGACTTTCTTCTGCCTTTTTCTTCCATTATTAAGGACCCCTCTGTTGACATTAGGATAATCCCACCCAGAAAAATCTAGGATAATCTCCCCATCTCAAAGTCCTTACCTGAATCACATTTGCAAATTTTCTTTTGCTGTGTAAAGGTACATACTTAAAAATCATGAAGATTAGGATGTGGACATCCTTGGGAACCACCATTCTTCCTGCCACAGCCAGTGGACATTGTTTGGGATGTGAGGGGAACAGGGTTCCCCTAGATGGTAACTAACACAGGAGAGCTCATTTCAAGTCTTCATACACAGGGAAGCCAATCCTGTCAAGACAGCAAGGGGGGTTCAGGGACCTGCAGGTTCAAAGTTCTCAGCTTTGTCTGGGTTCTCAAGCAAGACTGACCTGCAGATATGACAAATAAGATTTTTTCTTTCCATTTTATTGAGACATAGCTGACATACAGCACTATGAGTTTAAGGTGTTAGGGCATGATGATTTGACTTACGTATGTTGTGAAATGATGACCACAAGATACCAAAAACAAGATTTTTTTTCTTTTGATGAGACCATACCTTATAGCAGTGTTATCTGTAGTTATCAGGATGTACGTTACATTCCCAGGACTTATCTTTTTTTTTATTGGGGTATATTGATTTACAGTGTTGGGTCAGTTTTAGGTGTACAACAAAGTGATTCAGTTATACATGTACATACATTCTTTTTCATATTCTTTTCCATTATTGTTTATCATAGCATATTGAATATAGTTCCCTATGCTATATAGGGTCCTTGTTGTTTATCCATTCTTTTTTAAAAATTATTTAGTTTATTTTTAACTGGAGGATAATTGCTTTATAATATCATGTTGGTTTCTGCCATAGTCTAAATGTAATAGTTTTCACCTGCTAACCCCAAGCTCCCAGTCCTTCCCTCCACTAACCACTCTGGCTTGGCAACCACAAGTCGGTTCTCTGTGCTAGGACTTATTTATCTTACAACTGGCAGTTGTACCTTTTGACCATCTTCATCAAATCCCCCATCTCCCCATCCTCTATTTATGGTAACCACAAATCTAATCTTTTTTTTCCTATGAGTTGGGAGGGTTTGGGGCTGTTTTGGTTTTTGGTTTTGTTTAAATTGCACATAGAAGTGAGATCATACAATATTTGTCTTTCTCTATCTGACTTATTTCACTTCACATAATGCCCTCAAGGCCCATTCACGTTGTCATAAATGCCAGGATTTCCTTCTTTTTTAGGGCTGAGTATAAATATATATGGGTTTCTCTGGTGGCTCAGTGGTAAAGAATCTGCCTGCAATGCAGGAGACACAAGTTTGATCCCTGGATGCATAAGATACCCTGGAGAAGGAAATGGAAACCCACTCCAGTAGGAAATCCAATAGATAGAGGAGCATGACAGGCCACAGTCCACAGGGGTGCAAAAGAGTCAGACACAACTGAGCAGCTAAATAGCAACAAATAAATATATTTGACTGCATATATATGATTATGCATAATCTCACAACTTCTTTACCCATTCATCCATCTATGGACACTTAAGCTGTTCCTATGTCTTGGTTGCTGTCAGTAACATTGCAATAAATATGGGGATCAGATATCTCTTGAGCTTGGTAACTTCACCTCCTAAGGCTGCTCTCCAGGTTTCTGATCCTGACTTGAGCAGAGTTCAGATCCGTGAGTTGTCATTCTCTTTCTGTAAGTGCCTCACTGCCCTCAGAAGCAGCCACGTCACCCACAGTTCTTGCTTGTGCTTGTTGTTACCACCAAAGTGGCCACCTGCCGCAGCCATGTGATTCAGACACTCAGTTCATGAAATGTCATGAGAATCATTTGACAGTTCAGAGACTCTCCTTGCCACTGCAACCCAGGTCTTTCCAGTATCCGATTGCTGGTTGCTAGGAGCTCAGCACTGCACTTAAGCTGAAGGATACCACCAAACCAATTCCTAAGTCTCCTCATTGAGGATCTGTTTCTTGAAATAAGGAACTCTTGACATCTTACATCATCTTATATGAGTCCAGGTTTAGCCAGAAAAACAGAAATCACACAACATATTTCAACAAAGGGGAGTTCATATAAATAATTGCTTTCATGTCTTGGCTATCGTAAATAGTGCTGCCATGAGCATGTATGTTTGTATCTTTTTGAATTAATATTTATCTGGATATGTACCCAGGAGTTGAATTGTTGGATCATATGGTAGCTCTATTTTTAGTTTTTTAAAGAGCTTTCTTAATTGTTCTCCATGTGAAGTAGCTACATCAGCTTACATTCCCACTAACAGCCAAGACATTGAAGCAACATAAATGTCCTTCAACAGAGGAATGAATAAAGAAGTGAAAGTGAAAGTCACTCAGTCATGTCCAACTGTTTGAAACCCCATGGACTATACAGTCCATAGAATTCTTTAGGGCAGAATACTGGAGTGGGTAACCTTTCCCTTCTCCAAGGGATCTTCCCAACTCAGAGGTTGAACCCAGGTCTCCCTCACTGCAGGTGGATTCTTGACCACCTGAGCCACAAGGGAAGCCCAAGAATACTGGAGTGGATAGCCTATCCCTTCTCCAGGGGATCTTCCCAACCCAGAAACTGAACCAGGGTCTCCTGCACTGCAGGCAAATTCTTTACCAGCTGAGCTACCAGGGAAGCCCAAACATGTGATACGTATATACAATGGAATATTACTCAGCCATAAAAAGGAATGATGTAATGCCATTTGACATGGATGGACCTAGAGATTATCATACTAAGTGAAGGAAGTCAGACAAAAATCAATACCATATGATATGACTTATATGTGGAGTCTTAAAAAATAATACAAATTGACTTATTTACAAAACAAAAACAAACTCTCAGACATAGACATGGTTACCAAAGGGCAGAGGTGGAAGAGAAAAATAGAAGGTTGGGATTAATGCATACACACAACTATATATAAATTGATAAACAACAAGGACCTGCTATATAGCACAAGGAACTATATTCAATATTTTTTAATAACCTATAAGGGAACAGAATCTGAAAAAGAATAGATTTGGATAGATATAGATAGGCAGATATATATATGTGAGTATATATAAATATATATATATATATACATACATATATATATGCATAACTGAATCACTTTGTTACACACCTAAAATTAACAGGTGGGTCTTCTTTTTTTCATATTCTTTCCCATTGTGGATTATTACAGGATATTGAATATAGTTCCCTGTACTATACAGTATTATCTTGCTGTGTATACATTCTCTACATATTAGTTTGCATTTGCTAGTCCCAAATGCCTAATCCATCTTTCCCCCAATCCCCTCCTGCTAGGCAACCACAAGCCTGTTGCCTGTGAGTCTGTTTCATAGATAAGTTCATTTGTGTCATATTTTAGATTCCACATATGGCATTTGTCTTTCTCTATCTGATTTACTTCACTTAGTATGATAATCTCCAGGTACATCCATGTTGCTTCAAATGGTATTATTTCATTCTTTTTCAAAGTTGAGTACTGTTCCATTGTGTGTGTGTGTGTGTGTGTGTGTGTGTGTGTGTGTGTGTGCACTCAGTCATGTCTGACTCTTTGCAGCCCTTTGGACTATAGCCCACTGGGTTCCTCTGTTCATGAAATTTTCCAGGCAAGACTACTGAAGCAGGTTGCCATTTCCTCCTCCAGGGGATCTTCTCAACCCAGGGATGGACCCCACATCTCTGTGTCTCCTGCATTGGTAGGTGGATTCTTTATTACTAGTGCCACCTGGGAATATGTACCATATCTTCTTTTTCCATTCATCTGTCAATGGACATCGAGGTTGCTTCCATGTTTTGGCTATTGTGAATACTGCCACTATGAACACAGAGTAAAGGGGTAGTTCTTCTTATTTGTATTTTTAAATTATGAAATGGAGGGTCAAAGATGTTAAGTAAATTTTCAAACTTTACCCAGCTGATAAGAAGCAGGACTGAATTCCAAAGCTCTTACCTCTGTAAGGGTAGAGTTCTTACCCTCTCTGCCATGTCACATGGACCTCTACCCCCTCCCCCGAACTGTCTGATCACCTGCAGGAAGACACATCAGACCTAGAAGGGGAGAAGCAACCGCTAGCCAACTGAATGGCAGTTGGGCCTCCACATGCTGATAAAGCACCTGAATCCTCTGGGACCAAAGGTGAGCCATACAGGCCGACCACCTGTCCACCTCCCTCTCCAACAAGTCTGTTGCTCTCCCAGCCTCCACCAGGCACAAGACTCCAAGTCCCTTCAGTGTCAGCAAGCCACCGCCCAGGCCCTGGCTCCTGGATGGCTTCTCATAGGAGGCATGAGATGACAACTCATCAGAAGAAAATCCCAAACCACTGTGTCCTGAACAAATTTCTCTGGTTCTTTGTAAAACGCTTGGAAAGGATTTTCCACGTTCTCCCATGTCAGAGGATAGGCTCAGTGTTCCCAGAAGAGGGGTGAGTGGTGCCCTACCCTTGAGGAAGATGCACCCCTCCTCTCTCCAGATTTCCTGTCTTCTCTCTTTACCACTACCAAAAGAGGTAGGAGTTGGGAGGGAACAGGCAGGGAGGAATAGCCCACCAGCCTCCAGAATCCCTCTTCCCTGCCAGGTGGGGCCCACCCTCCAGAGGTGGATAAGCCTGGCCCTAGTACCTTCCCCTAGAGCTTCCAGAAAAGTCTTTGCTTTTCTGCAGGGATCAGCAAGCTGATAAGACGTGCCTGAGAGAAGCCAGCCTGCGTACTCAGGAAAGGAAACTATTATATCTCTAGAGATAGTCAAATTTCATTTCTACACCACTCAGGCCTAGGAGTCAATGAATTATCTGATTTTCTCATTAATGTGAGTTGGGCTTGTCACATCCAATGAAGGAGCCCATGGTATCTGCAGCTGGGAATCAATTCAATGGTAAGTATTGATGGATTTCTTTCCAGGGGTCGAGCACTGTGCTCAGTTCTGAGAAACCAGCAAGGGTTCAAGCAGATGTGCTGGACTCTAACCAAGCTACTTCTCAGATGCTCACCTAGCTGGAAGAAACATTTATAGCAGAGTGAGGGTGGAGGAAAGTAGTGGACAGACACCAGGTCAGAGACAGTGTGGTCTGAAACACAGCTGGGGCACAGGCTGGCAGATTCAGATCCTGGGTGAAGTCCCATCGGAACGGCTTGCTGGGGAACTTAATGCGGCATGGGGAAAGAGAGCAGGCAAGGAGGGGATTTGAGTTTCCTATTGGGAGCAGGTTGATGGTGGAGGATTTTCCATGAAAAATCATGGTATGAAAAAAGGTCTATACATGGAAAACAAACTTACAGTTACCAAAGGGGAAAGAAGGGAAAGGGAGGGAAAAGTTAGGAGGTTGGCATTAACATATACAGACTACTATATATAAAAAAGAGAAACAACAAGGACTGACTATTTAGCACAGGGAACTAGACTCAATATTTTATAATAAACTACAATGCAATGGTCCCCAACCTTCTGGGCACCAAAGACTGGGGTAGGGGGCAGATAGTTTCAGGACAATTCAAGCACATTACATTTATTGTACAGTTTATCTCTATTATTATTACATTGTGATATATAATGAAATAATTATACAACTCACCGTAACGCAAAATCAGATCATCAGGCATTAGATTCTCATAACAATTGTGCAACCTAGATCCCTCGCATGCACAGTTCACAGCAGAGTTCATGCTCCTATGAAAATCCAATGCTGCCGCTGATCTGACAGGAGGTGGAGCTCAGGTGGTAATGTGGGCAATGGGGGAGCAGTTGTAAATACAGATGAAGCTTCTCCTGCTCACCTGATGGTCATCTCCTACTGTGCAGCCTGGTTCCTAACAGACAGTGAACTTGTTGGGGACCTCTGCTATAATGCAAAGGAATCAGGAAGAGTAGATACATACATAAATAAATAAATAAATAGATATAACTGAATCACTGTGCTGTACACCTGAAATCAACTATACTGGAAGACAGGAAGAAAAGAAAGAAGGAAGAAAGGTCTACGGTGGCAACACAGATTTGAATAGGATAATATTGAATTTAATGGGATGTTCCAAGAAAAATGTCCAGTATGCAGCTGGGCATCCCTGGTGGCTCAGATGGTAAAGAATCTGCCTCCAGTGCAGGAGACCTGGATTCAATCCCTGAGTCGGGAAGATCCCCTGAAGAAGGAAATGGCTACCCACTCCAGTATTCTTGCCTGGAGAATTCCATGGACAGAGGAGCCTGGCCAGCTACAGTCAATGAGGTTGCAAAGAGTTGGACATGACTGAGTGACTAACAGTATGCAGTTGGATAGCCTTTAATTAATCAGTGAAGAAGGATCCTCAGAAATCTACGTTCTCAGTAATTCCACCCCAGTTCCCACACAACCGATGAAAAGAGTAAATAGAACCCCACTCCAGCCCGAAGTGGCATGAAGATAACCTCATCTTCCCTTTCTTTCTACCCAACACTCACACATGTTGCCCCCATGATCTGCCTGGAACCCCCAGTGCCCATCAAATCACCTCCCTGTGTAGCCTGAGTTTCCTGACAACCTTACAATTCTGGGCAAGTTCCCAGGCTCTAAGCCCATCCAGTTCTTTCTGCTCTCAGCAGAACCCACCCCCTATACTCTATCATCCCCCCCACAACTCACCAGTATTCCCCTATATTATATCTGTGGCCAGTTTTCAGCCAAATCCCCTATATTCTCAAACATTCTGAATGTGTCCTTTTTGTTCCCACAATGCTTCGGCGCTGGCAGGACTTTGAATTCATTGACCTGATGCATCCACTCACTGTCCCTGGACCACCTTGTACCTTTTTATAATCCCTCTCATGCCACATCCTCAAACTCCTCATCCATGTTCTCCCCTCCTTATTTCCTGCCCAGCAAAACCTGACCCTCAGTAAATCCTCCATTGGCATCTGTGTCCCCATATCCCAGCAGCTGGCTGAATATGGCTGGACAAAAACACACCCACTGGTCTCATTTCAAGTTCATGATGGCTTCTGCCCTGCCCCACCCTTGGTCCATTTACCCTACACCAATTTAGGGAACCACTCAACAACCCAGCTCTCACCTCCAGCTTGCAGCTCCTCCTTCTCTGTTTACTAAATAACTAGTGAGAACCTACTCTATAGCTCAGAGTATCCTAGTCAATGCTCTGTAGTAAACTAAATGGGAAGGAAATCCAAAAAAGAGGGGACATATGTAAACATATAACTGATTCACTTTGCTGCACAGCAGAAACTAACACAACACTGTGAAGCAACTATACTCCAACAAGAATTAATTAAAAAGTCATCTACTTTTGAATTCATTGTTGATTTCAACCACAGAGACTTAAAGAGGTTGCACATAAGTCCTCTCCTGGATCTGTGATCTCTTAGCTTGGTTACCAGAAATGACCATCCTTCTCCCCTGCACACCCTTCCACTGGTGTCCACTGATGAACACTGATTCAGGTGTACTGGGGAGAAAGGCTGGGGTGGGGGTGGTCTCACCTCTGTCCCCTCCTCTCCATCCCCTCATTCGATTTGTTCTGCCCTGGATGATGCAGCACCCACTGCTCCTCTTAGAGCCACCCCAGCCCCCAGTTTCTCCCTTGGAGATGGTAGGTCTGTGTGAGTCAGCCAGGTGATCCCTCAGGACTGTTCTCACACTCCCTCTCTTACTACAACAGCAGAGAAACCCAGAGTCCTTGCTTCCTCCTATATTTCAGCATACAGCTTGTTCTCTTCTAAAGCTAAGTTGCTCCCGCTATAAAAATGATTAGTTAATTGGGTGTAGGCAGTGCGAAGCGGAAGGGGCCGCGAGCATGGACAGCTGAAAGTGGATTTCCTCAAATTATCCCCATTAACGTGGAGAATAAATTCCCAAGACACTCTGCCTTCAGTGCCTCCAATTGTCTGAGAAATTAGAAGCAGCATTAAGTGCTTGTGCACACTCTCCTGCTGCTCCAGAGCCTCACCACCCACAAGAATTTCCTTCATCTGGAGGTTCGCTCCAGGAGGCTTCGGGGCACAGGCAGCAGGAGCTTAATTAGTCACCTTCAAAGCCTGAGCGGCCACACCTCTCAAGTCTCCATCAGAGCGATGACGGCAGAGCAGGGACACAATGGGCTGATGAGGGACTAGCACCAGGTCTCCAGAACACCCCAGGTGGGCACTGTGTTTCTTGTGGGAAGCGGGGCCCTGGCAGATCAACTCCCATTTCAACTCACAGTCACTCAAAAGGCATGCCAGATTAGCCAATGATGGTGATTGTCTCTTAATTGGCCTTTGTGGCAAGTCAACATGAACTGTTGGTGAGCCCCCTAGAAGAAAATTATACTTATTTTTACCCGAAGGCAAAACAGCTCTTTTCATCCTTTTGTGGGAGAAAAAGAAATGAGAAATATTTGAATTAGTCAGTGAGAATGCATAAGGGGTGGGGGTAGGGGGTCCATGTTTTTCATCTGGTTTAAATGTAATCCTTTATTAGATCTCATCTAATTATAAATAATCATTTCAGTTATTATTGAGAAATGGCCGGCAACTGCTAAATTACCATGCTTCAGTCACTCCACTGAGAATTTATTTGCACCAGCAACCCTCAAGCTAATTATGCCTTTGAGTTTCCCTTGGTGTTGCTGTTAAGTGTAGCAGGAAGATCTACACCCAGACTGATGGGATTTCAATATCACTCCCAGTGCCCAGAAGTTGAGGGGATGCTGGTGAGGACAGTCTTGCTGATAGCGAGAAGAATCTTAACTGTAAATATCAAGCAGAGATCTAACCCCCTTGTTTTTCAAAAGCAAATCATGCCTTTGCCTTCTAAGGCCGGGCTGTTTAGACACTGCATTATTCCGTGCATGTTTAGAAGAAAACAAATGGCCTTTACCATACTCCCGCAAGTATCTTTTCCCAGATCTCTACTGGCTTCTGTCTCTAAGTCTGGGAAGGAGAGCCTTGCAACCCTGCCCAGAATCCTAGAGTGACGAGGAAAGCTGCTGTTACTTCCTGGGAGGTTTCTGGTTGAAAACACAGAGGGTCTGAAAGGGCAACAAAATGGAAAGAGGTTTCTACAGGGTCAGGGAAATCTGGGTTCAAGATTGATCTCACCTTCAGAGCTAAGAGACCAGAGCAAGGTACTCAACTTCTTTGAGCCTCAGCATCCTCACAGGTAAAATGGGTGAATAACATCTACTTCACATACCTGTTTTCAGGTTACTATAAGCATAGAGCCTTTTTATAGATGAAGCAACAAAAGTCCAGAGAGGTAAATAAGCTGCCAGTTCACACACAGCACAATAGTGTGGTCAAGTGGGGGTCAGAGGCTGCCCTCCATTACACCTGCTTCCTGAGCAACTCAAATTTCATGGTTCAGCCACATTCACCCATGGAAAGGATGTGAATTACTTCATTAATAGTTTCTTATATGAATTACACATGGAAAGGATAACATTTTGGATGTATTTGTTTAAGTAAAACAATATGAATAAATTTCATTTCACCTGTTTGTTTCTCCTTTATTTTAATCTGACTACTAGAAAATTTTAAATTACTTACATGGTTTGCATTATATTTCTATTGGATGCTGTAGATCTAAGCCATAATTAAATGTCCTTGGTTGTCTCAAAAATGCCTTATTTACAGTTAAGCAGTTTAAGCAGATTTGTATAGTTTAGGAAAACTCCCAAGAGATTTTCATGTACACCTCTGGTTAAGAACTACTGTTCTGAGCTTTTGATTCAAGAAAGATAACACTAGATGGTATTTGTAAATGATGCTGTTTTGCATCCAGCTGGCACCAGGCCCTCTGCCCACTTATCCTGGGTCCCTTACAGGAAAACTGTGATGTTGGAAAAGCCCCTAGAGACGTGTACCTGTTTTCTTACCTAAAAACTCCCCACAATCTTTACTAGTAACATTATTAGAAGTACTTTCTTAAAGATATTCTATTCAACAAATATTTATCCACATACACTGGCCACTATTCTAGGCTCTGGGTATTCAAGAATGAACAAGTTAGTGAGATCCCTGCCTTCCTGGAGTTTACATTCTAGTAGATGGAAACCACTGAAATGTGTTTGGCTGCTGGCAAAAGAAAACCCCTTATTCAAATGGGCTTAAATAGTTACCATGTGCTTCTCCACAGACCGAGAAGTTCAGAAGTCCCTGGATTCCAGCTGCAGTCACCAGGGGTCCAGCTCTGCTTGTCTGAGGGTCTCTTGATCCTGCCCCACTCCAACTGAAAACCTAATTTTTTTAAATTAGTTTTTATTGAAATGTAGTTACTTTACAGTGCTGTGTCAGTTCCTGCTGTACAGCAAAGTGAGCCAGCTATACATATATGTTTATCCCCTATTTTTCCATTTCCTTTCTATCTAGGCCACCACAGAGCACTGAGTAGAGTTCCCTGTGCTATGCAGTAGGTTCTCATTAATTATCTATTTTACAAAAGCCTCATTCTGAGGCTGCTTAACAAGACGTCACCTCCACCTCCTCATCACCAGCTCTCAGCTGAGCCTCCTGTGATCTTCTCTGAGCACTTCAGGATCACAGCTCTTCAGTCTCAAGTTCTAAAAGCTTTTATCATCCTTGACTCTCACACCCCTGGTTCCACAGCAGTCGAGAACAGTGTTAGGGTTAAGGTTAAGGTTCCTCATGAGCCCTGCTTCTTTTCTTCCCTTCCTTCTCAGTTCTGCTCTTTCCCTTGCTCCTCTGCCCTTCACATGCTCCCTCTGAACAATTCATTTCCTCCCCCAACTTCAGCTGGAATAACACTTCCCACAGCTGGACCACGAGCCACAGCCTCGACCCTATACTGCAGGTCCCCATTCTCAGCTACCTGCTGGGCATTTTCCTTATTCCAGCACCATCACCTGTATCCATCTTGCTGTTCAGAGACCTCAAAGTCCTTTTGTGATCACCATGTTTTGTGAAATGAAGCCTAGAGAAGATGTTGCCTGCTTATTTTGGGGCAGCAGGAATGTTGACAAGAGGGTGAAAATTACATCACACACCATTCAGCAGTTGTCAACCTCACTGATGTTGTAGTTCCAGGTGTTATTTACATGTGCCTCACAAAGCAAGATAAAGTAGATGAACCAATAAGGGCTCAGTCCCTGCTTGTAAGAACACAGACTTTGAGTCAATAAGTCATTGAGAAACAATTCCCCATCCCAGTGTGACAATCAAGGAACATGAAGCAAGCCAGCTCCGAGTCAAAGCAGCAAGGCAAAAGCTTGAGAAGATAGAGGCCACTTAGTACTTATTCAAAACCTCAACACCCAAGTGTCCCTTTTCTCATTGTTAAGCAAATCTAGCACCCAGATAGCAGGCAGGCAGGCAGGCAGGCAGGCACCCTGCAACACAGCCTTCCCATTGTGCAGTGACACCCATCCTGAGGGAGATTTCAGGCCATGAAAACACTCCAGCTCGTGCCCAGGAGGCATGATCAGGGCACCAAGCAATTCAAACCTTACCTTCTTCAGCCACTTCACCCAAGTCAACAGGCCTCTGAATCTCGTCTGGTGCTCAGTCTTCACTTTACTTGGGTCACGAGCTAAGAAGGATTGAAATATCTTCTTACCTTGACTGAAATGGGCTTCCCTGTAGCTCAGACAGTAAAGAATCTGACTGCATTGCAGGAGACCTTGGTTAGATCCTTGAGTCAGGAAGATCCCCTGGAGAAGGGAATGGCAACCCACTCCAGTATTCTTGCCTGGAGAAGCCCAAGGACAGAGGAGCCTGGCATATTACAGTCCATGGGGTCACAAAGAGTCGAAGATGACTGAGTGATTAACACTACCTTGATTGAAATACCCCATATCTTGATGGCCCCAAATTACCAAGAGAACACTCTAGGGTTCTTGGATAAAGTTAAACTCCACCTCTTACCACTCCAGTACTCTTGCCTGGAAAATCCCATGGACGGAGGAGCCTGGTGAGCTGCAGTCCATGGTATCGCTGCGAGTCGGACACGACTGAGCGACTTCACTTTCACTTTTCACTTTTGTGCATTGGAGAAGGAAATGGCAACCCACTCCAGTGTTCTTGCCTGGAGAATCCCAGGGACGGCGGAGCCTGGTGGGCTGCCATCTATGGGGTCGCACAGAGTCGGGCACGACTGAAGTGACTTAGCAGCAGCAGCAGCAGCTTACTCCTAAAGGGCTTCCCAGGTGGCTCAGTGGTAAAGAATTCGCCTGCCAATGCAGAAGACGAAGGAGACTGAGGTTCCATCTCTGGGTCAGGAAGATTCCCTAGAGGAGGAAATGGCAACCTGCTCCAGTATTCTTGCCTGGGAAATCCGACGGACAGAAGAGCCTGGAGGACTACAGTCCATGGAGTCACAGAGAGTCAGACACGACTTAGTGACTAAGCACATATGCACCTCCCCCTAAAACCAACTCCTCCCTCTTAAAGACCTCATTTCCAATCACCAGTGTTGCTTCTCTTCTAAATTTAACATCTCTTCCTCTCTGTCCATACCAAAGGTCACTTCTAGATTTTCACATCTACATTACTTCATCCTTCCTAGCCACTTCTCGTGTGGTTATTACAATGGCTGGAACCCCAGCTTCAATCACACTATCTCTCTTATTTGTTCCAAACTCTTATTCTTCCCCTGCCTAATAAAGCTAGAGCTCCCCGGTTGTCACAGGAGCCAACAGGAAAAAATGCATCCTCACAGGGGCAATGTTTGGTTCAGTGGTTCTGTGTACAGGCCAACCAACAAGTCTGATGAAGACAGACAACCTGGGCAGAGAGGATTTTAGCAGCAATGATGAAGCTAAAGTAAACTGGAACCATCTTTGAGGTCAAGTTCATTGCATTTATTTTCTCATTCATCTCTGCATAAAACCTAAAAATCAGTGTTCTTACCTCACTTTAAACAAGAGAAAATGGAGGCTTGGAGAAGAGAAGAGATTTCCCCAAAGTCTCACGGCCTGACTCTAAATTCTAATCCTGCTGTCTGAGCCCAATGCCTTGGCCTCAACAGACCACCAGGTGTGAGTTTATTCACCATCACAACCTCTGCACCTAAAACAGGGCCTGGCACATTAACATTCGTGGGATGAATAAATGTTGGAAAGGACCAGCAATGAGGGCCAGTAATGTCCAAAGGGCAATGGATTTTTATACCTAAGAAAACATGAAATGAAGTTGGGCTCAGACTATATAGGACTTTGAATGTCTCCGTGAGAAATGAGAATTCATTTCTATATACCAAGGAAAGCCACTGCAGCTTTGTAATTAATGAGCCTTCTTTTCAACAGCTGTGCCATGAATCTGTTACCAAGAGTCTTTTTTTAAAACAAGACTAACATGAAAGGGAGTCCCTTGCAGTAGCCTTATTCCTTTTTAAAATTCTCTATGAATCCTCCTTCTCAAGCAAGATGTGAAATTACAGATTTTGCTCGATCTCCTATGATTTGAACAGATCTGCCCTTTTGAGAGTCACAAATGTGCAATTGTCATGCTGCCATTAAGTCTTCTAAAATATTGATTTCAAATGCGAATTTCCATCCTCACTCATTACCTTCAAAAGGAGACGTATGTCAGGAGAAAAAAATCTTATTTTCCTACCCTTTGCTCTGAGAACAAAGCCACTTGTAAATTTAATATTAAGGTTAGGAACAGCTATTTCAACCTAAACTTTAGAAGGAAGGAAACTGAGGCCCCAAATAATGGGTTGTTCAAGCAATTTCGTTCAAGCACTATTGTCCCCTCACTCTATTTCAGGTCTGCAGATCTGGGAACGCTGTATTTTATGGAAAGGATTCTGCTGATGCAGGTCAGGTTTCTCCCTGTCCTATCTCTCAGTTCCCTGGAATCTTCCTCTTGCCCTGTCACTCCCTAAACTGCTTTCTTGAAGATCACCTGTGGTCCTTTAAATGCTACAGGTCAAGGTCTTTTCTTGAGCTAATCCCATTTGACCATTTGGATTGACTCACGTTTTTGCCCTCCTCTTCCGGGATGTTTTCCTCCCCTGGGTTGGGTAACCTTATTGCTTCTGCCCATCCCCCTTCAATCTGGCCATGCCGTGGTCATCAGCTGGTCTTCCTCCTCCAGCTCACCCTCCCACAGGGCTGGTCCCCACGTTGCAGCCTGAGCCCTATTTTCCCCTCACTCTCTTTCTTTTGTTTTTGAATATCTATCTATCTATCTATCTATCTATACACATTTTATGCATATATATATATACTCCACCATTATTTGATTTATTTTTTATTTAATTTTTGGCAACACCACTCATCATTTAGGACCTTAGTTCCCGGACCAGGGACTGAACTCACACCCCCTGCAGTGGTTCTTAACCACTGGACTCTTAACCACTGGACTGCCAGGGAAGTTCCATTCCCCACCCACCATCACCCACTCTGCTTCTTAGAGACACATTCACAGATTATCCTTGAAAATGCTCGCTTACAGTGGAACTACATGTAAGTTTGTTCTATATTTTCTAGAGTCCTGTAAATGTGTTATCATACTTTAATAATGCAAAAAAAGAAAGAAACAGAAAATGCTCAGACTTCTAGGTCCAGTGATGACCTCTCTCTTGAGCTCCAGCCCCTGATTTATAGACACCTGAGCATCTCCACTGGGATGACCCAAGGTGGAGGATATCCAAGGATAAATCGCTATTTCCCAGGCAGTGGTGCATCTTGCTCCCAGTTACTCAGAACAGAAATCCTACACCTTTGCTTCTGTACAACTCCTTGTGATAATCTGTCACCAAGTCACACCAGTCATTCCTCAAAATTCCTCTCTCAGCCATCCCTGCATTTCCACCCATTGGACAACCCTCACCTTACATCCTGGCCACTCCGTACGGAAAGCCGTGTGTGTCTTCTCCAGTCCCAACACCTCTTACGCCTCTGCACCCACGTGCTTGATAAATGTCCTGAATGTTGCATTGCAGTCCTGGAAGAGCCAGTGAGGATATCAAAGGCAGTAAGACACAGCTTTGGTCCTCATGTTACTAAGTAAGGGGGTTTGGGCTGAAACCAAGGTGGACATTTTTGGTGTTTGCTAGTCCAGAATCCCTTCTCCCAACCATCATGCCTGGGTTTTTCTCTGAGGAAGCCCACTTCTGAGCCTACAAAGTTCCAGCCAGAGGTGGCCATCTTGATGTCCAGGGCATGAGCTCCACATCTAGCCAGTCCACCCTGACTCAAGGAAAGACATGTGACTCGGTCCAGACTTTTGCTGAAACTGCTGGAAAAGAAATGCCTTCTCCTGGAAACAGAGCTTGGAGCTGCCAGCATCTGTGTTCACCACGCAGTAGGGGTAGCTTCCTGAGAATAAGACCTAACGGGAGGTGGGGGGATCCAGCCAAGCAACAAGCCAAAGGGTCACCTTCTTGATGACACACCCTTGGATCCAGTGGCACCTGAAGCCAGACTCACTTCTTGACTTTCCTTGTTTCATGAGCCCTGAGAGAACAAACAACCACTATAATCACAGTCACTTTTAAAAAAATTTAAGCTGGTTTGATTAGGTTTCAGATACTTGCAACTAGAGTCCTGTTTTACAGACATAAAGAAATGTTCAGAGTACTGCCTGCTGTGTGCAGAAAGGGAACTACATGTGAGATGTGGATTTAGCACATGAGGAGATGGGTGGATAACAGGGTGGGTAAGCAGAGCTCCATGGGAAAAAAATATCTGAGTGTAAAAATGAGTTAGAAAGGAGCCAGGAGGCTGTGTGAACGCGGGAGCAGGAGAGCGGAGGCGTGCTCTGAGGGGCAGCAGCGGGAGATGACCACCAGGGGGCGTATCAGCAAGTCAGGAGCACCGACTTCCTCATGGGGCCAAGAGGGCACTGAAGGCGTTAATCAAAAAATAATACAAGTGAGTATATGAGAGACAGAAACAGACTCCCAGACACAGTCAACAAACTTACAGATACCCAAAGGAGAGGGAAAGGTAAGGGACAAATTAGCAGTTTGGCATTAACAGATACAAACTACTATACATGAAATGAACAACAAGGATGTACTTTACAGCACTGGGGATTATACCTGCTGCTGCTGCTGCTAAGTCGCTTCAGTCATGTCCGACTCTGTGCGACCCAATAGACCTGAGCAACCTCCAGCCTACAGACACAGTGGCAACAGTGAGATTTGGACCTCTTCAGGGAAGACAAAGTATGGGGTCCACAACCACACCACTTCCCCAGCCTCTCTCCCAGGCCCTAATCTCCCTGCATGTCCAAGTCTCACCTGGGTGCTGATGCCATGGCTACCAGGGGAGTGTCTCTTCTTTTTGAGGGCTGATTAGGAAGAGAGATGCTGACCTCGTGCCTCCTGGTTCGGTTTGTACCCTGCCCTGACTCCCTGTGTGATCTACAAGGCTTGTGTTTGACATTCTTGGCGTGGTTTACTAACCTGCCTGCACAGAAGGTTGCACAGGAATCCCAAGCCATGGGGCAAGGCACAGCTTTTGAGCTCATTATGGAAAGTGAAACAGAAAGATGAAAGCAGGTAGAGGATAAGAGACAGGGGTCCCCAGCCAATAGGTGTAGACCCACCTTTTGCAGAGCTGCCAGGCCATCCATTCAAATGCAAATATGGAGCTTCAGCTTAAAACCCTCCAGGGACTTCCTGTGGTCCAGAGCAGAAGGTCTCAGCTGCTGCCTTGGAACACCCCAATACGTTGCATCACCCATACAGTGTGCCTACAGAGATTCATTATTAATAGAAATGAAAATTCAGAAATGAAGTTTTTCAGAAATAGGGCCACAGACATGGAAAATAAACATATGGTTACCAAAGCAAAAAGAGGGAAAAATTAGGAATTTAGGATTACCATATACATACTATTGTGTATAAAATAGATAAGCAACAAGGACCTACCATATAATACAGGGATCTATACTCAATATTTTGTAATAACCTATAAGGGAAAAGAATCTGAATACACACACACACACACACAAAGACACACATGCACACACACACGTATATATATATATATATATATATACGTATATGTATATATACAGAATCACTGTGTATATATATATATACACATATATATGTATATATATATACAGAATCACTGTGCTATACACCTGAAAATAACACAAAATTGTAAATCAAATATACTTCAATAAAATTTTTTTAAAGCTTTTTAAAAAAGAAATGAAGATTTTGCTTATAAAATAGAGCAATGAATCCTACAAGACTGTACCCTGTTTTATATGGGTTCCGAGTAGGAAATAAAGCAGAGACTAGCCCTAGCATGCAGCACACTGCCCCCAGAGTGACCAGGGGGTGCGAGGTATATGTGGTGGCAAATGTGGTCCAGACCACTGTCCCAGAGAAGGAAGCTCCTAGTCCTCAGCATGGGCACAAGACCCCTAGCGCTCCAACACCTGTGCCTCTCCCCATCCTCCCCCAACTCTAGAAAATTCCACACTCTTCTAGACCCCTCCATGGCCCTTCCTCCTCCTGCATTGCTCCTGCTGTCCCCAACACTCAGAAGCACTCTCCTGCTTCTTCCCTGGCTCATAATTCAGGGCTCACCTGTGGAGCTTTCCAGAGCCCGGGAATAACCGTTTCAACTTCTTTGCCTTCTCACATGCCAAGTTCCTCATTCTCGCCCAGTCTCACCTGCTGGCTCTTCCTTATCTACCCAAGCTGACCATTTCTGAGTGCCCTGAGATACACACTTGATAGCCTAATCCACCTCCACTCTGGTGCTGCTCTGGAGCACAAGACTTCCTCTGTCTGTCCCACATCTCTGCTTGGATGTCCAAGAGAAACCTGACACTTAATAGGAAGTGCCAGAGCTCTTGATCCCACCAATGTTTCTTTTCTCACTTAGTTTTCCACTTCTTGGTACATGGCAGCACAATTTCCCCAGCTGCTTTAATTCGAAGCCTAAGAATTCATCCTGGGTTATCTCTTTTCTTCACTCCTTACATCCAACCCATTCGCAAGACCCAGCAATTCTCCCTCTAGATCTGTGTCCTTCTCCCCCAGCCCCAACCAACCCAGCCACCATGCCTCCTCTGCCCTCCCCACTTCCTTCCTCGCCCCTGGATATCCAGCCTGACTCAGCATCTTCCAGTTGTGCTTAAAATCCCTGTCCTCGTCACCACCCACAAGGCCCTCCAAGAGCCTTGCAATCTGGCCCCTGCCCCCCTCTTTGGCCTTTGTGTCCCACTCCCCCTTTGACTCTTGATCATTCACTGGAGGGTGGTGCGTGTTATTTGTTCTACCCCAGGCTTTACCATCACCCTGGTTAATATGGATACTCACATGGATGACACCACGATGGCCTTTTTCTCAGTCTCCTGACCTATTTATTTTGAGGGCTCTTTCCTTCCTCTCCATCTTGAAGTTATCTTGGTTATGTTCATGTCTTGCCAGTTTCCTCCCCTGAGGGCAGAGGTCTGCCATAAACACCACTGCACTCCCAGGCCCTCAGAGCAGTTCCTCACCATGGGAAGCACTCGTGAATGTTGAATGAATAAATGCATACATCCCTCCTTTGAACTTCAACTGAGAATCTGTGACAGTCCCCATCCTGGCCATTTCCATTCTATACCTCTTTCCCTATCTATCTCCCAAGCCAGACAATGAACTAATGAGGCTAAGGCCAGTTCTTGGACAATTTACTCCCTAGCACCTGCAGAGACAGGCCCACAAGGAATATTTGGTGAATTCATGTTGAATCAAAGTCATCACTGAAAAAAATCTACAAATTCTGGAGACAGTGTGGAGAAAAGGAAGCCCTCCTACACTTTTGGTGAGAATGTAGATTGATTCAGCCACTATGGGGACGAGTATGCAAGTTCCTTAAAAAACTTAAAACAGAACTAGCATATGACCCAGCAATCTCACTACTGGGCATATACCCTGAAAAAAACATAATTCAAGAAGACACATGCAGCCCAGTGTTCACTGAAGCACTATTTACAATAGCCAAGGTATGGAAGCAACCTAAATGTCCACTGAAAGAAAAATGCATAAGGAAAATATGTTACATATATACATTGGAATATTACTCAGTCTTAAAAAGGAAGAAAACTGAGTCATTTGTAGATATGCGGATGGACCTAGAGTCTGTCATCAGAGTGAAGTAAGAGAGAGAAAAACAAATATCGTATGTGGAATCTAGAAAAATGGTACAAATGAACCTATTTTCAGGGAAGGAATAGAGACACAGATGAAGAGAACAAATAAATGGGCACAGGGAGGGGCTGAGATGAATTGGGAGATTAGGATTAACATATACACACTACCATGTGTAAAATAGCTAGCTAGTGGGAACCTGCCATATAGCACAGGAATCTCAGCTCGATGCTGCGTGATGACCTAGAGGGGTGGGATGGGGGGTGGGGTAGGAGGGGGGCTCAAGAGGGAGGGGATATATGTATACCTATGGTTGATTCACTTCACTGTACAGCAGAAATTAAAATAACATTGTAAAGCAACTATATCCCACTTAAAAAACAAAAAAGTGTCTGCTAGGAGCTCTTGACTCAATTATACTTCTCAGAGCTAACTAGTTGCTCTAAGATGCACCTTCCAGGCTTGCCAGCAGGGGTGGAGTTGACCCCATTTGGAGGGAGGGTCTGTGGGCTGTTGGCGACCTTCTACCCCACAGAGTCCCCCTTGTGTTTGCAGAGGCGGATAAAGCCAGGCTGCAAGAGATAAGGATGAAGCAAGAGTACTGCCTGCACCCCTCACATCTTTTCACCTCCTGGGTCTGAGGCACAGCTTTATTCCTGCCCTTGGAGTCCAGGAAGCAGTCCTATTTCTTCATTCTAAATTCCTCTTGTTGTTCATCCAGCTCCAACAGACCAGGGCTCTTTGCTCTCATCTTTGCAACCAAGACACCTTACCAATGCAGGTCCCCAGGAGGAAGTCAAGACAGGCTGCCCCTGTGAGCCATGCTATTCAAGGTTTCAGGTTTGCAAAATGCAGCTTCTCGCCAAGGGTGACTTGAAACTTGAAAAATGAACAGTAGCTTCTCTGCAAAAACACCAGGTCCTGGCACTGCCATGTGGTGGGGGCCTCACCCTTCCTTTGATTAATACTGGCACCCAGGGTGAGGGGCCATCCTTCAGGCCTCAAGCAAATCGATGTGAAATATTCCTGTATACCTTGGTTTATACAGCAAGAAGCTTCCTACAAACTGTAAGCAAATCACATTTTTTAAAATGGGGTCCCATTTCCCCACTGACTACGGCTGTCTGCTCAGGATGCTTTCTGTTCCTTTCCAATTTATCTCCAACTGGCAGCAGCAAACCATCACCCTGGATTCACATTTCTCTTCTTCCCAAGTGGCTCATCAATCAGTCAACAAAATTCTCATTCAGAGCTTATTCTGTGTAAGACGTTGTTCATGATCTGTGTGGAGAGCAGAGAAGGCACCGAACGCTTCGGGGAGCTGCTCTCTGTGCATCCTCTATAAACCCAGGTGAATGGCCAACCTCTTCTTTCTCTCTTCTGTAAATTCAGGTTTTCTTCAATCAGGTTTTCCCAAAGAAGTGCCTGTGTGTACTGAGTAACCTATCTAGGTTACCACAGAAACAGAGACTCATCAAAGGATATTTAGAAACATAAGCACCTCTGTAAATCTTCAATAACAGCAATTACCCTAGTTTGGAGTCGTAACTTGGGACTATTCAGAGTGCTGCTGCTGCTAAGTCACTTCAGTCGTGTCCAACTCTGTGCGACCCCATAGACGGCAGCCCACCAGGCTCCCCCATCCCTGGGATTCTCCAGGCAAGAACACTGGAATGGGTTGCCATTTCCTTCTCCGCTATTCAGAGTAAGTTCCCAGAAATAAGCACAAATAACTTACTGATCTGTGATTCCTGACAAAGCAAGAGCAAACCAGGAAAAAGTTAACATGCTTTCAAAACAAGTCAAGCCAGGCCAAAATAATTTTTCTTAGTGGCAATAGAGATAATCCTATAACTGAAGACACCCCAGGTCAACGACCCACCTCTATGAGTTCTGGACTTCCACCAGGCCCTGTCTTGTTGTCAGTGACATCCAGGAGACTTCATGACCAGCTTCACAAGAGAATATCTGAATTCTTTTCAGTTATTCACAATCCCAAATTCACAAAGGAATTCTAAGTCACCTTCCAAAAAATGATGCAACACCAAAATGTAAACACTGATATATGGTGAGGGACCAGAGCAAAAGGCTTACTGGAGAGTGTTTGTTTGAGAGTAACAGAAATGAATTCAAGATAGCTTTGTAAGAAAGGGGAAAAAAAAAAAAGGAATGTTGCAATATAAAAAAAAAATGCTTAAGATTTAATCTGTGAAACCCAAGAGCAAGAAAGGAACTGGGTCACAGGAAAGAAAATACCAGTAACAAAGCTTCTTTCTGGACCCCAGGAAGTATCAGCTGCCTGTCCTTCAGCTCTATTTATCTCACGCACCTGTTTCTCTCGCTTTCTCAGCAGTTTGGCTTTCCTGTTGCCCATTCACATAGCTATCTGCAGCCTCTTGAGTCTATTTCTTAAGGCTCAAGCTGCCTGGAGAGATGCTGACTCTCTCTGGGTCCGGTCGCAAATTCCTGGGAAGAACTTGTCTTTAGTCCAGTTTGTCATAGATGGCTGCCATTTATCCAGAAGAGTGTGTTAATTTGGACTGTGATGACAAAAAGCCACAGAGTGGGGGGCTTCAACAACAGGCTTTTGTTTTCTCATGGCTCTGGAGACTGAAAGTCCAAGATCAAGTTGCCAGCACAGTCAGCATCTCTGAGACCTCTCTCCTTGGGCTTCAGACAGGTATCTTCTCACCGTGTCTGGCATGGCCTTTCCTCCTTGCCTATGAGGAGGGAGACCAAGAGAAGCAAGCTTTTTGGTGTCCTTTCTTGTAAGGGAATTAATCCCATTGTGAGCATCTCATGATCTCATTTAAATGGAATTACCTCCCAAAGGTTCCATCTCCAAATACCATCCCACTGGTGTTACGGAGTAAACATATGAATTGGGGGTGACGTGAAGGCACACAACTCATACTCTAAGTCCCCTACAAAGATGCAAATATGCGTTCGCATGTCCAATCATGTAAGTTAGTTCACATGTCTGACATTGTCACACATGTACATCTCCTGCAAGTGATTGTGATTTTGTGTACTTTAGAACAGATACAGATTATATTTTTCTGTGGATTTTTATACAGTTAGAACTGGACATGGAACAACAGACTGGTACGAAATAGGAAAAGGAGTACGTCAAGGCTATATGTTGTCACCCTGCTTATTTAACCTATATGCAGAGTACATCATGAGAAACGCTGGGCTGGAAGAAGCACAAGCTAGAATCAAGATTGCTGGGAGAAATATCAATAACCTCAGATATGCAGATGACACCACCCTTATGGCAGAAAGTGAAGAAGAACTAAAAAGCCTCTTGATGAAAGTGAAAGCGGAGAGTGAAAAAGTTGGCTTAAAGCTCAACATTCAGAAAACTAAGATCATGGCATCTGGTCCCATCATTTCATGGGCAGTAGATGGGGAAACAGGGGAAACAGTGTCAGACTTTATTTTGGGGGGCTCCAAAATCACTGCAGAAGGTGATTGCAGCCATGAAATTAAAAGACGCTTACTCCTTGGAAGGAAAGTTATGACCAACCTAGACAGCATATTAAAAAGCAGAGACATTACTTTGCCAACAAAGGTCTGTCTAGTAAAGGCTATGGTTTTTCCAGTAGTCATGTATGATGTGAGAGTTGGACTGTAAAGAAAGCTGAGAGCCAAAGAATTGATGCTTTTGAACTGTGGTGTTGGAGAAGACTCTTGAGAGTCCCTTGAACTGCAAGGAGATCCAACCAGTCCATCCTAAAGGAGATCAGCCCCATTGGAAGGAGTGGTGTTCAATACTTTGGAAGGAGTGATGTTGACCCTGATGCTGGGAAAACAGGAGGAGAAGGAGACGGCAGAATGAGACTGGATGGCATCACCGACCTCATGGGTTTGTTTTATGTGTATAATTATTTGTGTGGAAAGTATTATAAACCTATTACAATACAGTACTAATTGCCGATTGTTTAGTTGGGAACCTAGGCTAACTCTGTTGGACTTATGAACAAATTGGACTTTGGAAAGCGCTCTCAGAACAGAACTCATGCAAATGAGTAGGGGACCTACTATAACAACTTAGAATCTACCACCAGCTGTGAGGAGGAGAAGCTAGTTTGAGCTGGGCTGCAATTCCAAACATATCTATTACCAAAATGTACGTAACACAGTCAAAGAAAGAGTGCATGGGAAACGGACCACATGGCTCCATCCACACGCTAGAGAGAAGGCACAAATTTAGCTCTGAGTTTCCAAGCAGTCAAGGTACAAAGAACGGAAAGTGTCTCAATTTTTCTGATGTGACTAACAGAGAACAAATCACTTTCACAAGTGAGTCCCAGTTTTTCCAGTTATGTGGTCTGGCAGTAATTTCCCCTAAGTCCACACTGAGGAGACCCCATATGGTACACAAGTTAATGTCCTCAAAGGCATCATCTCTGCAATTATAATCTTCCCTGGAGTCATGTCTTATCCTGACCCTCATCAGGCCAAACCTCAAACCAAAAGAGCTATCAGTTCAGTTCAGTCACTCAGTCGTGTCCGACTCTTTGCAACCCCGTGGACTTCAGCACACCAGGCTTCCCTGTCCATCACCAACCCCCAGAGGCTACTCAAATTCATGTCCATTGCATCGGTGATGCCATCCAACCATCTCATCCTCTGTCGTCCCCTTCTCCTCCTGCCTTCAACCTTTCCCAGCATCATGGTCTTTTCCAATGAGTCAGTTCTTCGCATCAGGTGGCTAAAGTATTAGAGTTTCAGCTTCAGCATCAGTCCTTCAATGAATATTCAGGACTGATTTCCTTTAGAATGGACTGGTTGGATCTCCTTGCAGTCCAAGGGACTCTCAAGAGTCTTCTCCAACACCACAGTTCAAAAGCATCAATTCTTTAGCGCTCAGCTTTCTTTATAGTCCAACTCTCACATCCATACATGACTACTGGAAAAACCATAGCCTTGACTAGATGAACCTTAGTTGGTAAAGTAATGTCTCTGCTATACAGACTGTTCTATATAGACAGAGCTATAGAGAAAGTTCTATTATTGTCCCCATTTTACAGATGAGGTTGAAACGGAGGAGACAATTCACCCTCCTAAGGTCAGACATCTAGTAAGTGTGTGAGTGCTAAGTCGCTTCAGTCGTGTCCAACTCTTTGTGATCCTATGGACTATAGCCTGCCAGGCTCCTCTGTCCATGGGATTCTCCAAGCAAGAATCCTGGAGTGGGTTGCTACGCACCCTCCTCCAGCAGATCTTCCTGACCCAGGGATCAAACCCACATCTCTTATGTCTCCTGTGTTGGCAAGCAAGTTCTTTACCACTAGCAACACCTGGGAAGGCCACTTAGTAAGTAGCGGCAATGAAATTGAAATCTGCACATACGGATATGGGACAACACAGGCCTAGTGAATTCTTCAAGGACAAGGCAATCTCCTTGTTGGATCTTCAGAAAGTGAGACCTGTGTTGTTCTCATTCTCCTGAGGCCTGTTCTGGTGACATGATCAGAAAGAGGGAACCAGAAAGTCTTGAGACCTGGGAAAGAAAACATAGCAGGTGTGGGATAAGTTCTATCTCATTTGTACACAGGTATACACTCAAGACAATGGGCCAGGTCAGAAGGGTTCTAGGATCCAGGACTGGGATGGGGTTAGGCTAGAGCTGCTGCCAGGATGCAAATGTCACAGCCAGAATCAAAAACCAAGACATCACAAAGAGGCAGAAGAGGGAGAAGTGATTGGTCAGAGAGGCAGGAAGCCAGGTTCCTAGACCCAGATGAAACATATAAGCCCCAGGCCCCAGCAAGCAGGTTGTGGGTGATGGGAGAAAATGGAGTCTGGAGGGGGTCTGATGTATAGGGTAAGATGCTGGAACCTTTGACAGAGCGCCTTTGACCATGTGGAGAGAGACAGGCACAGGCCAGTGGCCACCTCAGGGCAGAAGATCTTCAACAGCCGGGAAACAGGGTCAAGGCAGCCAAGCAGCATGGGACAACACATGGCTCGGGAGGAGGTTTTCAAACGTTGGGGGGAGGTTACAATAAAAAAAAAAGTGGAAGGTAGATCCCAGGACCATATAAGCTGGACACCAGGTAAGTTATACGGAAGGACTTGGGCACTGAGAAAAAAAAGAGAAAGACATCCAGGTATCAGACTGTGGGGATAAACTTATGCTAATTACAGGGAGGGTGTAAGAGGTTGAATAGTGAACTTAAAAAAGTTATATTCAAGTCCTAGCCTGTGGACCTATGAATATGACCTTACTTAAAAGTAGAGCTTTTGCAGATAAAATTGAAGATTTCTAGATGATATAATGACCAATGCAAAGAAATAGAGGAAAACAACAGAATGGGAAAGACTAGAGATCTCTTCAAGAAAATTAGAGATACCAAGGGAACATTTCATGCAAAGATGGGCTTGATAAAGGACAGAAATGGTATGGACCTAACAGAAGCAGAAGATATTAAGAAGAGGTGGCAAGAATACCCAGAAGAACTGTACAAAAAAGATCTTCACGACCCAGATAATCACGATGGTGTGATCACTCACCTAGAGCCAGACATCCTGGAATGAGAAGTCAAGTGGGCCTTAGAAAGCATCACTACGAACAAAGCTAGTGGAGGTGATGAAATTCCAGTTGAGCTACTTCAAATCCTGAAAGCTGATGCTGTGAAAGTGCTGCACTCAATATGCCAGCAAATTTGGAAAACTCAGCAGTGGCCACAGGACTGGAAAATGTCAGTTTTCATTCCAATGCCAAAGAAAGGCAATGCCAAAGAATGCTCGAACTACCACACAATTGCACTCATCTCACATGCTAGTAAAGTAATGCTCAAAATTCTCCAAGCCAGGCTTCAGCAATACGTGAACTGTGAACTTCCAGATGTTCAAGCTGGTTTTAGAAAAGGCAGAGGAACCAGAGATCAAATTGCCAACATCTGCTGGATCATCGAAAAAGCAAGAGAGTTCCAGAAAAACAACTGTTTCTGCTTTACTGACTATGCCAAAGCCTTTGACAGTGTGGATCACAATAAACTATGGAAAATTCTTAAAGAGATGGGAATACCAGACCACCTGACCTGCCTCTTGATAAACCTGTATGCAGGTCAGGAAGCAACAGTTAGAACTGGACATGAAACAACTGACTGGTTCCAAATAGGAAAAGGAGTACATCAAGGCTGCATATTGTCACCCTGCTTCTTTAAGTTATATACAGAGTACATCATGAGAAACCCTGGGCTGGAAGAAACACAAGCTGGAATCAAGATTGCCGGGAGAAATATCAATAACCTCAGATATGCAGATGACACCACCCTTACGGCAAGAAGCGAAGAAGAACTAAAGAGCCTCTTGATGAAAGTGAAAGAGGAGAGGGAAAAAGTTGGCTTAAAGCTCAACGTTCAGAAAACTAAGATCATGGCATCTGGTCCCATCATTTCATGGGAAATAGATGGGGAAACAGTGGAAACAGTGTCAGACTTTATTTTGGGGGCTCCAAAATCACTGCAGATGGTGATTGCAGCCATGAAATTAAAAGACGCTTACTCCTTGGAAGGAAGGTTATGACCAACCTAGATAGCATATTTAAAAGCAAAGACATTACTTTGCCAACAAAGGTCCATCTAGTCAAGGCTATGGTTTTTCCAGTAGTCATATATGGATGTGAGAGTTGGACAGTGAAGAAAGCTGAGCGCCAAAGAATTGATGCTTTTGAACTGTGGTGTTGGAGAAGACTCTTGAGAGTCCCTTGGACTGCAAGGAGATCCAACCAGTCCATCCTAAAGGAGATCAGTCCTGAGTGTTCATTGGAAGGACTGATGTTGAAGCTGAAAATCCAATACTTTGGCCACCTCATGCGAAGAGTTGACTCATTGGAAAAGACCCTGACACTGGGAAGGATTGGGAGCAGAAGGAGAAGGGGACAACAGAGGATGAGATGGCTGGATGGCATCACTGACTCGATGGACATGGGTTTGGGTAAACTCCGGGAGTTGGTGATGGACAGAGAGGCCTGGCATGCTGCAATTCATGGGGTGGCAAAGAGTCATACACAACTGAGCGACTGAACTGAACTGAGATAATATAGTCTTGGGTTTAGGGTGAGTGATAGAAGAGAGTAGGCCACATGAAGGCAGAGGCACAGATAGGAGTTATATAGCCGTAAACCAAGGAAGGGCTTCCCAAGTGAAGCTAGTGGTAAAGGATCCGCCTGCCAATGCAAGAGACATAAGAAATGAGAGTTCAGTCCTTGGGTCAGGAAGATCCCCTGGAGAAGGGTACAGTAGTCCACTCCAGTATTCTTGCCTGGAGAATCCCATGGACAGAGGAGCCTGGCAGGCTATAGTCCATGGGGTTGCAGAGTCTGACATGACTGAAGCGATTTGGCACACATGCAAACCAAGGAAAGCCAAGAACTGCAAAAGTTAGCTGAAGCTGGGACCAAGGCATGGAATGGATTCTCCCTGTCCCCAGAAGGAACTAACCCACTCAGTACCTTGATATTGGACTTCTGGACTCTCTAGCTTTCAGTCTAAACAAGTCTCTCTTCTAGGACACTTTGTTCACCATCTCTGATAAGAATCCATTCCTCATTCCCTCCGGGCCATGATGAAAAGTGTTCCTCTTTTTCAAAAATAGCACAATACAGGGCATTGCAGTTTCCTGTCTTTGCATCCGTGTCTTCTACTGAAGAGTTTAATCCCTGGGAAATGTGTCTCATTTACCTGTCACCCTAGTTTCTAGCAATGTGCCTGGCAAAGAAAGGATGCTCAACAATGCTAAATGATTGACAGTCAGTAGATGCTGAAGGAATTGTGAATAGATACTTTCAGGATAGTTACAACGATGTACTGATGCCCTCCGAAGGAAGGGTTAGGGCCATTTAATGAAAGTTTTTCTGAATTACTACCAAAGGGTCTGTCCTCCTCTCACTTTTAGCTGCTCTTATCTGTCAGTCATTTCTCTTTATCCATTGAAGATTAGTGCATGTTGTTATCTCCACCTGGGCTCTGCCACCATCTGTTGATGTCCACATCCACATGAATGACCCTGCAGATTGCCTCTTAGAATTTAGCCCTTTGACCCACTCATCTCCAAAGGTCTTCCTTCCCCTCCTTCTCACCCCTTCAGCCACCATCTGATGCACCTTTCATCTTGCTTACTGGACTACACTCACTCTGGCAGTTCTTGAATTCTGGTTCCTCCCCAGGTCATCAGGCCTCTCCTTTCTTCATATATTGATTTAACTTTGTCTCCATAGTCTATGATTTTAATGGCATTTTTGCCCATGCCCTATGCTACCTGGCCCATCTGCTGCTCTTTGTTTTCACCATCCAGACAAAACCCAAGCCTGGAAAAACCCAACTAGGTGCCATCTCCATGCCTCTGTCTAAGCAGGAAAAGCCAACCAGAGCATCTCAGATCCATTACACAGTCTTGATCCCCAACCTCAAGAGAGCCCACATCCTGCCAAGCAAACGTACTGCATCATCCTTGTCATGTAGGGTATGTCAAACATGCCCTACATCATTCCTTGTCACTCTCCATAGTATTTGTTTATAAAATCCATCCACTCTTCTGAAGCTCTGTCTTGGTCACATATCCACATTCTTTTCTCTCATCATGTGATGTTACCTCCTATTTCACAGAGAAAACAAATGCTATCAGAAAGGAGAGTCTTACAACCAGGCACACAGATCTTCTTCCTGTCAGAGCATCCGCCCCACCATCCTTCACTAGGACAGGAAAGAAACTGACACAATCATGCCTCCATCTGATCTTTGGATCCCACAGCCACCTACCACCTGTGGAATCTTTTGCTGTCACATTTTTTTCTTTCCAACTTCTGCAACCTCTCTCTGGTCCTTCTCTGCTTTGATGCCTTTGCCACTGTCAGTACTAGTCCAGGTACAGCTGCTACTCATCCCCCTCTTCTCAAACACTAAAGTGTCTTCACCACTGCCCCTTCTCCACCCCCGCCACATACTCCATAGCCTCTCTGATCTGGATCTGAGGCTGACATTCCACTCAAATAGCTCTGGCTGATATCGCCAGTGAAGTCCATGCAGCCACATCCAGTGCATATGTTCTAGGTCTCATCTTAATTGGTTTTTCAATAGCCTTTGACTCTGTTAACCCTTCTTCTTTACAAAATACTTTTCCTTGAGTTTTTATGATCTGACAACCTGTTGCTGCTCTTTCTTCCTTTCTAGCCATACCACCTCCATCTCTTTTGTGGGTTATCCTTTTCCTCCCGCCTGTATGTAGCGGAATTCTTCAAAACCTAGTCCCAATCAGTCCTTCTCTTCTTAATTAATACTGTCTTCCATGCAGATGGCCAACAGGCAAATGAAAAGATTCTCAATATTTCTAATTATTAGGGAAATGGAAATCAAAACTGCAGTGAGATACCGCCTCACACCAGTCAGAGTGGCCATGATTGAACAGTCTGATATCTACAAATAACAAATGCTGTAGAAGATATGGTGAAAGGGAACCTTCTTTCACTGTTGGTGGGAATGTAAATTGGTACAATCAGTATGGAAAACAGTGGAGAGTCTTCAAAAAATTAAAAACAGTGTTGCCATATGACCCAGCAATTCCATATCTGGACAAAACTATAGTTTGAAAAGATACATATGCCCCAATGCTCATGGTAGCACCATTTACAATAGATAAGACATGGAAATAACCTAAATGTCTATTGATGGATGATGGATGAATAACGTGGTACATATATATATACATACCACATAATATATATATGTATACACATATATGCCATTATATATATATATATATATATATATATATTCCATTACATATATATATCACATTATATATATATATGGAAATATATATATATATAATGGAATACTACTCAGCCATAAAAAGAATGAAATAATATCATTTACAGCAACATGAACGTACATAGAGATTATCATACTAAGTGAACTAAGTCAGATAAAGATATTATATGATATCACTTATATGTGACAGGCTTCCCTGGTGGCTCAGTGGTAAAGAACCCACCTGCCAATGCAGGAAATATGGTTTCAATCCCTGGGTCAGGAAGATCCCCTGGAGGAGGAAATGGCAACCCACTCTAGTATTCTTGTCTGTAAAATCCCATGGACAGAGGAGCCTGGTAGGCTACAGTCCATGGGGTTGCAAAGAGTCGGACAGATTTAGTGACTGAGCACACACATATGTGAAATCTAAAAAAATTATACAAGTGAACTTAGTTACAAGACAGAAATAGATTCACAGAGACAGGAAACAAACTTACTGTTACCAAAGTGGAAAGGGGGTGGGAGATTAATTAGGAGCTTGGGATTAAAAGATACACAGTACTATATATAAAACAGATAGCCAACAAGTTATATATATATATATACATATATACATAAAAACTGATTCACTTTCCTGTACACCCAAAACTAACACAACATTGTAAATTAACTATACTTCAATTTTTAAAAATAAAAACTCCATCTTCTATGCCCACAGCTTCAGTTACCACCAAAACCAAGATGACTCACACATTTAGAAAACCAGTCCAGACCTGTCTTTTCAGTTCCAGGTTTTTGTGTAAAACTTCCTAATTAGCCCCTTCCCTTGAATGATCCCAAAGCATCTCACACTCAAAGGACTAGAATTTTGCTCTTCCTCTCCAATCCCCCCATTCTGATCTCTTCCAGGAATCAGCATTCAGGAGCATCACTAACCACCCTGTCACTCAAACCAGAAATGTTGGTGTGATCCTGACACCTGCCTCACCCTCACTCACCATAGTCATGGGTGACCAAGCCCATCAGTTTTAACCTCTCAACAGTTCTTGAACCACCTGATTTTCTTTGTCTGCACCAACATCCTGATCCATCTCATCCTTGGACTGCTACAGTAAAGTTCTATTCTAGAACAGCTCTGACTAGTCCTCCACACTGCAATCAGGGTGATATTTTTCCATAAATGCAAATCCCATGCCCATTACCCCTTTGCAACCCCTGGCCCCATGCCAATAGTGAAGCATCCGTATCCCTCCCCTGGGCTCCTCATCACCCTACACTGCTTCCCAACATAGGACATGTCCCATCTCATTTGTATTTGTTCATTCCACCACAGACACATGCACGCACGTGCGTGTGCACACACACACACACACACACACACACACACACACACGTGGAACCCCTTGTTAGTTCCTTGAGCCAGGGACCATGTCATTCTTCTCTGTAGTCTTTGGTGGTACTCAAGAAAGACTCATGGGAATGAACTAAACTAAAGCAAGTTAGACTGAAGTCATTCCTTTTTCACAGCAGAAAATTCAGTGTCTGGTGTCTCCCTAAACATCAGACAGCCCCCACTTACAACCTGGTCAGTACGTGCAATGACAGTTGACAACATGTTGTCAATGGTTCCCCAGTAGTGGCTAACCCTGCTCAGCAATGACTTTGAGTGATGCAATGAGGCAGAATTCATGCCCAGTAGATATGGCATAAAGAAGAGGATGAAGAGGTGGTAGCCCTGCTGGACATCAGAGAATGAGGCTTGAGAACAAGGATTGTAATTGCACTGACAGTAAATGTTTCCACTTCGATTCTCCGCTTGGCCTCCTTTCCCTGAATATTAACTTTTATGAGCTGCTACTCAAAGCGTGCACACTTCTCTTTGGCAGCAGACAGCGACAGTAATAAGCCACAGTGGCACACTAAACACTGACAGGTGGCAAGGAAATGGGCTCCTCTCCCCATTCAAAAGAAAACTCATCTTGGAGATCAAGCAGTTGGATGGAAACCACGCAGAGCCGTGCCTTCCTCAATGAGGCACAAATCTTCCAAAGTAAGCTCACCCACAGACCAGGAGGACACAGAGAGGAAATCTTTGTAGATGGGGCCAATGTTTCTGCCACAGAAGCAATTCCATGGAATTGGCCCTGAGGCTTCATCTAATGGTTAGCATCTGGTCTCCAGACTACAGACAATGGACTCCAAGGTAACCAGTTTCACAGAGGGTCTCCCATCTCTTAGTTGCCCCTCCTCCCTTGGCTCCTATAGCATTCTGAGCTCATCTCTCTCTGTATATGCACACTATTTTCTAAGAACCCTAAAAATATCGGTGGCCCTTATCTCATTAATCCATAAACTTCTCAGGAAGTGACACTATGTCTTATTGAACTCTGCAGTTCCCCAGTGCCCAGCAAAATTCTTGGTATGTAGTAGGAAGCTTGGAGTAATGAAAAGGATAATTTTGATAAGATCCTGGATTTGAACATTTCTATCCACAGGATCACAGGCAAGCCATCCATTCTCTAAGGACCCAGTTTCCTCATTTATAAAAGTGTGCACCTGCATTCAGAGTAAATACAAGAATCAGACTTTGTTTAGAGAGCACAAGCTCCTAGCACAGAGTCTCACACATACTCAGAGCTAGGATTCATTGAACTGCATCACTGCCAGGGCTAACTTCTTGCTCCACCCCACAGAATACTGGGAGAAAACGAAACTGCTTTGGTTCAGAGACCAATGAAACATCTGATATTTATGGAGGGAAATAATTCACACTCACTGAGAGCCTACCATTGCCAGGCACTCTTCTGGGAGCAGCCTCATCAAAGCTCTATCAGTTGGACATGATTACCTGTTCTAACAGAAGGATAAGTCGAGGCTCAGAGAGGTTCTGGTACCTTTCCCAAACTTAAATGTTGGAGCTGGAGTGTGATCCTTGATCTTCATGACTCTAGAGAATCAGTTCGTCTTACATCACAGAAACTACCCTGTTGCTCAAGCCAGAAATGATCAAGCCTCTTGGTTTTAATCTCTTAATAGTTCTTAAGCCACCTACTTTTCTCTGTGTCTTCCGACATCCTGATCCATCTCTTCCTTTGTGAGTAAAGAAGCCATCAATTCACAAGACCAATGCTAGAGAGGAATTGTGGCTGGGAAAGTGATCATGCAGCAACATTGCAGTTCTCTTTGATCTTTTGCAGAGTCTTTGTCTGTAGGTTAAATAAGAAAACAGGAATAAATTACCAGTTTTCACCCACTGGGCTTTATATCTGACTGCACCTATGAGCATTGAAGTCTACAGCTTAAAACACTTCAAAGGTTCCCCATAACCACAGTGCAAGTCCTTTAAGATGATGGTTCATTTAATGGTCTCATCTCTCGAAACCCCCTACTTTTCAATGTGTACTTCTGGTGGCTCAGATGGTAAAGAATCTACCTGCAATGCAAGAGACGCAGGTTTGATCCCTGGGTTGGGAAGATCACCTGGAGAAGGGAATAGCTCCCCACTCCAGTATTCTTGCCTGGAGAATTCCATGGACAGAGGAGCCTGGCAGGCTATACAGTTCATGGGGTCACAAAGAGTTGGACACAACTTGGTGACTAACACTTTCACTTTCACTCACATCAAGCTTGCAGTTCTCCACATACACCATGTTCTTGCTTGCCATTCCTTCTACTCTCAGTTCTTTATCTTGTTAATCCTACCTAATCTGAACTGAGACTCAACCCAAGCATCTCCTCCAGGAAGTCTTCTCTGATAGGCCAAGTAGGTTTAGCTCCCCATCTGAATTACTCTCTCATTCCTACAATTGCCATATTGTTTCTAAATGGCTATTTAGACATTTATCTCCTGCATGGAAGTGTGAGCTCCTTGAAGACAGAAAGTATACCTTAATTTACTTGTTTAGTTTCATTGTTACCTATCATGGCTCACACATAGAACAAGCTTAAAAATAATGTTGAATAGGGACTTCCCTGGTGGTTCAGTGGCTAAGACTCCCCACTCCCAATGCAGGGGGCCTGGGATTTGATCCCTAGTCAGGGTGCAACTAAGCATTCACGTGCCACAACTAAAGACCCTGCATGCTGCAACGAAGATCTTATGTGCCACAACTAAGACCCAGGGCAGTCAAATGAATAAATACTTTTTCTTAATGTTGAATAAAGAATCACCATGGTGTTCTTTTTGAGAACTAAGCACCCCAAGAAAGGTATAAGAAGCTAAAAAGGCAACAGGGTAGGTGAGAATAATAGTGTAGCCCCCAAACAAATGAAGAATAGTTCTATGGTGATTAAATGAATGGCACAAACATCATGCAGAAATGCCAAATGAACTTGCAGTGCCTTATGAGTGAACTGTATCAGGAAAGGCTGCAAGGAATCACTGAGCATTGCCCTGCAAATGTGTGTCCACATCTTTTGTTGACCTGAACACCCCTTGTGAAGTGGATCCCTCACTTACCCAGTAGTCTGAGCTGTCTTCTATGATATGGTTTGCAAGGAAATCCTAGACTGAGAAGAAAGGATGTCATTGTTCAACTGACAAAAAATGATAGTCATTGGAACATGAAGAGTGATATCAACCGTCATGAGAAAGGAAGAAAACCAATCATTGACAATTGGGGTTTCTTAGCCAAGTCTTTTGAAGAAGTGAGCACAGAAGTCTTCAGAACCAAATTCTCAGCCTGTACAATGGGTATAATAATGGCCAGTTAGTGGTGTCATTATGAGCATTAAATGTAATCATGAGTGTAATGAGCCTAGTCCAGTGTCTGGTATATTCAATAAACTGTAGCCATGACTGATGAGTCAGTTACTTTTCCTTCAGTTCTTTTTATTTCTGGAAGCTGAAATTATCTAGAAAATATTGGTTGAATTTGGGTGCAAGGAGACAAGTAAAAATTGTTTCTCCAGAGGAGTCTCCACCGGTGTATTTGTTTTCTCTGAAGTGCCTCTTTTATTTAATCCTCAATATTATTCCAGTATCTATTATAGAAAATAGTCTTAAGAAGGAAGGCTTGAATTTTGAAATAAATTGCACTCACAGATCATGCCTTAGAAAGTGCATTATTAGTGTTTAACTGGCAAAACCAGATACAGAAGATCGATGATCCCACTGGAAAAGGCCAAATCAGATTTTGAAGAGATTTTGATTCACCCCCCTTTTCTTTTTTCTCCCTGGCAAAAGAAAAGCAAAAATTAAATGGTTCTGCATATGGTTTTTCTGCTTTGCACCAACTCAAGAGAGCCTCATTACTCTCAAGTTGGGCAGCTCTGTGGTTCCTTTTATCTATTACTGGGAGTTGTTCAAGGAGAAAGCATATGGTGAAAATAAATCCTCCTATTTGCATCAAGTAATGCAAATATTTGACTGCAGCCTTTCTCTCTTCCTAGAGCTGAAAAACAGCTACCTCTTTCTTCAGACCAGAATCTTATTATTTATCAATTATTTATCTGTTCCTCACTTCGTCCTGTCCGTCTCCAGGCCGGGTGAGGTTTCCCATGTTGAGTCAAATAAAGCCACAGGCTCCACTCCTGGTGATGCCCTCCCATCAATTCCTTTAAGTTCCAGCTTTGCCACCATACTCCCCCTGGAACCCAAAGACTTTGGTTTCCCAGAAGCTGCTCTTGGGGTCATGGGAATAACTCCAAAGCATTGCCAGGGAGCTTCCCTGGTAGCTCACCTGCTAAAGAATACACTTGCAATGCAGGAGACCCCAGTTCAATTCCTGTGTCAGGAAGATCCACTGGAGAAGGGCTAGGCTACTCACTCCAGTATTCTCGGGTGTCCCTTGTGACTCAGCTGGTAAAGAATCTGCCTGCAATGAGGGAGACCTGGGTTCCATCCCTTGGGTTGGGAAGATCACCTGGAGAATGGAAAGGCTACCCACTCCAGTATTCTGGCCTGGAGAATTCTGTGTACTCTATAGTACATGGGGTCCCAAAGAGTCAAACATGACTGAGCAGCTTTCACCTCACTTCTTCACTTCACTTTGTCCTGAAATACAGCACTGTCAAACTATTCTGGATGATCAAGGGATTCAGATAAAAAGGCTACCAAGACAGAGCAACATCCAAAAATAGAAATTAAATCCATTTGTGCTTCCTCCACCTGAAGAAGGAATTATGCTAGAGTGTGTAATTTTTACCTAAACTCTGGGCAAAATAAAATGTAAACAAAATACAAATTCAAGTTCTCCAGCTTCCCTTTTTATTGGTCCTCTCAGAACACTCTTCTCTCCTCCCTCACCTTGAGTTGCCATCACCCTCATGAGCTCTCTCTTGCTCTCCAGGAAGGACAGGTGTTACATAAAACCCAAAGTTCAGCCAAGGCTCCTGAGTCCCATCATCTAGTTCACAGGCAAGATCAAGATACAAACTTCAAGAAACTGAGTATTTATTCTGTGGGATCATTAGTTATTAAAGAAAAAGGACACCAAAAAATGTGTTCATACACATAAACACACATGAGAAAATACTTTTGAGGCTTCAAATGTACTTATACTGTTCAACCAAATATGCATATTTTACATCTCCCAAACTAACCACAATTATACACAGTAATACCTCAAACTTCACAGAACTTTAAGTCTCCAGAATTCAGATAGAGTTAAGAGGCAAAAAAACACCTGGATCTTGAGTAGCCAAGAGAAGAAACATTAGATATGGTTCCTGATTGCCAGGATGTCTAAGGATCGGGCCCACTGAGTAGGAGACCTGTGAGCCTTGGGAGGAGTGGAGAGAGGATAGCAGCTCTTACTTTTTCAAAGCTTTGAAGGTAGGTAGTATTGGAGAATTTACACGCTGAGAGGCAAACAGTAAGCCAGAAAAGAGGGTGCACATTACCAAACCCAACGTTTATTTCTCCCAAGAAGACATACAGATGGCCAAAAGGTACATGAGAAGGTGTTCAATATCACCGATCATCAGGGAAATGCAAACCAAAAACCTCAATGACATATCACCTCACATCTCTTAGGATGGCTATTACCTAGAAACATAAGATAACAAGTGTTGCTAAAGATAAGAAGAAATCTAGACCTTTTTGTGCTCTTGGTAGGAATGTAAATTAGAACACCCACCATGGAAAACATAGAAGGTGCCTCAGAAAGGTAAAATATAATTACCATATGATCCCCCAATCCCATTTCTGGATATTTATCCAAAAGAGCTGAAATCAGGATCTCGAAGAAATATTTGCACTCTAGTATCCATTGTGGAGAAGGCAGTGGCACCCCACTCCAGTGTTCTTGCCTGGAGAATCCCAGGGACGGGAGAGCCTGGTGGGCTGCCATCTATGGGGTCGCACAGAGTCGAACACGACTGAAGCAACTTAGCAGCAGCAGCAGTATCCATTGCAGCATTAGTCACAGTAAGCAAGATATGGAAACAACCTATGTCCACCAATGGATGAATAGACAAAAAATATGACGTATGTATGCATATATGCATGTGTACAGACATAATGGAATATTATACAGCCTTAAAAATAGAAGGAAATGTTGCTCTATGTGACAACATGGATATACATGATACATTATGCTAAGTAAAATAAGTCATTCACAGAAGGACAAAGGCTACATAATTCCATTTATCAGAGTTACCAAGGAGAGTGAAACACATAGATGCAGAAGATGGAATGCCAGAAGCTAGGGGAGGGGGAAAGGGAGTTTGCTATTCAACAAGTATAAAGTTTCAGTTATGCAAAATGAGTAAGTCCTAGAAGTCTGCTGTACTACATTTCATCTATAATTAGCAATAGTGTATTGAACTTGAAAACTTGGTAAGAGCATAGATCTCATGTTAAGTTATAACAATAATAATAATAATAGTTCAGCCTATGAGGGATTCCAAGATTCAAGAGATGAAGGCAAGGGATAAAAATACCAGGCAGACTCTAATAGGGACTAATTGTTGGAGGTGCCAAGTAGGAGCGAAGGCTAGGCAAACCAAGTGAGTGAAGAGTATTTGTTGCCCAGTGCCTGTGGATGAGAATCCTGGATTTCTTTAAAGGCCCAGTGATGGAGCAGACTCAGGGGAACAGCCCCAGGCCTCCCTGGCAGTCTGTCTCACACTTTGAAAAGTAGTGGAAGAAGGTAGGGTGTTTCATCTTCCTGCTTAGAACAAACAAAAAGCAGCAAATTGCCAATGAAAATCATGAAGCTGACGATGCTATCCATGACCCCAACAGCCGGGAGTGACAGCTGGCAGTATTACAGAAGCAAAGAAAATTCCCTAAAAAGACTTCTATAAGAACTCTAAGCATACCTATGTATTTAATCCCAACCCAACCACTTCCTTAGTGCCCTTGATCAAGGCATTTAACCTCATAAAGCTGTAGTTTCATTTTCTGTAAAATGTGAGTAGTACTACATGCCCAGGTGGCTGCTATGAGGATTTAATGAAACATGAATCTGAAAAACCAGGCAGTACATGGCATAGAGAAGGAACCCCAAAGCACTGCTTCCCTTGCTTGCTCCCATAGGTATTAATCTGATTCTGCTGCATAGCGAAGGATTTGACCCCTTTCTTCTCTACCAGAGAATCCCGGGGGAATGTCCCTGTTTCCTTATATTGAGGAGAGAAAACTCAAGAGTTAAGCCATTTAGCCTTTTTAAGAAACCAAGGATGGCCTTCAGAATGGAGACTCAAGTGTAAGATGTCTTGGATACCAAAAACAAACAAGCAATAGGAGGCTGTCCCCATTGTTATCATGGTGATAGTTGTCATCGTCGCTCTGGCTTTGATATTCTGGAAGAGATACTTCACACACTTAATAAAAAATTCCCTGTTTGGAGTGTGCATGTTCAGGCAGGAATGAGGGAGCACTGAATGGATGATAAATCCCGGGAAAGAAGCAGTAGGAAGCAGCAAAGTCACAGACCTGTGAATCTACTGTACATGGCAATTTGAGCTCCCATTCAACAGGGATGGAGTTTAAAGTGGGCAGTGCAGGACTTTGCACTTTGTGGGTTGTGGGTGTGTATGATGACTTTGGGGGTGGGGGTGGAGATGAAAGGGGTCTTATTTGTATTCGGAATCACCAGTTATATTCCAACACATTTGGAAGAATGTGAAGGAAAGAAGTTTTTGCAGTTCAAAACGCCTTACACAATCACCAGAAAAAAATGACACAGCTTCAGGTGAGCTCCATTTCTTTCCTTATGTCTGCCTCCTCTCTGACTGTCCCACCTCCCTCCCTCTTCTAGCCAGGAATAGGTTCAGCACTGTTACTGCTAAGTGAAACAGCCACAAACTCACTGTCAACTCCCTCTTCCTCATTTTGTGAATCTCTGCAGTGGATTTACTTTCTGATATTTTAGACCCATAAATGTGCACATACCCATGTTTCGTCTGTATTTTAACCTGGGAGTCTGTGATCCTCCATGGGCTGACCATGATGCAGGGGAATATCACAAAGTTGAGAGATGTCCATCCATCCACTGACATTGGCAGCCACCTGAGCACGGGCTTCGCTCATAGTTCAGACGTTAAAGAATCTGTCTGCAACACGGGAGACCCAGGTTCAATCACTGGGTCGGGAAGATCCCCTGGAGAAGGGAATGACTACCCACTCCAGTATTCTTGCCTGGAGAATTCCATAGACAGAGGAGCCTGGTGGGCTACAGTCCATGGGGTCGCAAAGAGTCAGACACGACTGAGCGACTAACACTTTTAAGCCTGCAGCACCGAGACTGACTACCTTTTCCATTTGCACATTTGTGTGTTGAGTCTCATTTGAAGGAAGAAAGGCCTGAAGACAGTGGCGGGAGGAGAGAGGATGGGAAGTGCACAGCAAACACTGAAGTCACAGAAATCTAAATACGGACCATCTCACACATGGAATTGTTTTTTAAGTGATCATCACAAACCTTTTATCTTTTGCTTAGGGTGAGTTTGGAGTGAGGTTTATTAAATCAGCTTTGGGTGTGAGAGACTTCATTTAGTTACTTGATCTTTCAGAAAAGTAAGTGGAACCTGCTGCCTCTTTTCAATTCTGTCAGTGCTTCCACATGGAAATAAAATGAAATAAAATTAAAAAAAAAAACAAAAGCAAGGCAGTGCGGGAGATGAAGCTTGTGTCTTAGTCCATTTGGTCTGCTATAACAAAAACATCACAGACCAGGTGGCTTAAAACTTTAGACATTTATTTCTTGCAGTTCTGGAGACTGGGAAATCCAAGATAAGGCACTGGCAGATTTGATGTCTGGTAAGGGCTTCCAGATCCTAGACAACCATCTTCTCAGTGTCTTCATATGGCAGAAAGGGCAAGGGAGTTCTATGAATTCTCTTTTATAAGGACACTAATCCCATCCATAAGGGCGCCACTCTCATGACATCATCTAAACCTCCCAAAGGTTCCATCCCTAAATATCATCTCTGTGGGTCTGAGGCATCAGCCAGTGAATTTTGGAGGCTCACAAGCCTTCACTCCACAACAGCTGAAAGTCACGAAATGCCAACTCACAGAGGGCCTTGAACATCATGCTATGGAGACGGAGTTTTAACATGGGAACCACTGAAACAGGTCAAGTTAGAAACTTAGAAACTTCATCCCCTAAGGCAAGTCTTCTGTGGGCTCCCAGGGAATGACATTTTTCTTCTTTAGAGCAGCACTATCCAAATAATAAATATAATGCCAGCCATGCATGCAATTTTAAATGTTCTAGTAGCCATGTTATTTAAAAAGCAAGAAAAAAGGTGAGATTGATTATTAATATATTTTATTTATCTTAATATTTCCAAATATTATCACTTCAATATGTCAAAATATTAATAAATAAATAAAGCTGTTGCTGAGATATTTTACTTTTTTCACCATTTCAGATACCATACTGAAATCTGGTATATATTTTACACTTACAAAACAGCTCATTTTTGACTAGCCACATTTCAAGTGGGTGGCTAATGGTTAGTTACCATGTTGGACAATGCAGCTTTAAAGCAAGGAAAAATATCCACTGGAGACTATCTCCATTCATTGGATGGAGAAAGCATTAAAAAATCATTGTGAGGAAGCTAGGTAAGAGATAGATTGACCAGCTCACTCTATCAATAAACCCCAGCTTATTCTCCTGGAACTTTAAGAATCTTTATATGGGGCTTGGTGGCCCAGTGGTAAAGAATCTGCCTGCCAATACAAAGGACACAGGTTCAATCCCTGATCCAAGAAGATCTCTATGCCATGGAGCAACTAAGCCCATGCACCACAACTATTGAGCTTGTGCTCTAGAGCCCAGGAACCACAACTACTGAAATTTACACACCCTACAGCTCGTGCTCGCAACAAGAGAAGCCACCGCAATGAGAAGATCACGTGCCACAACTAGAGAGTAGCCTCCATTCGCTGCAAGTAGAGAAAAGCCCACATAACAACAAAGATCCAGCATAGCCAAAAATAAATAAATAATTTTGAAAAGGGGTCTTTATATGGCTTGCCGTACACCTTACCTTCAGTCAAAACAAACTGACATTCCCTGGTGCCGTGGAGAATGCAAGGATCTGGGAAATAAAACATGGTAGAAATGATGCCACAGACACCTCAAGAGAATTCTTTGGGTCTCTGTCCACCACCAGCTGGACACTGAAGTTCAGGTTACTCAAGGATCCTGCTTGGTACTCAGGGCTCCCAGGATAGAACTGATCTTCTTGCCAGAGGAGAACTCAGTGGGTCCCTGGAGCTATTTCTTCAAGGGAACAACAGCCCACCCTCGAGAAACACTTCAGTCAGCCCCTACATCCTCACGAAAACCTCATGAGGGTGTTTGGCATGTAGTGGACACACCATGCTTTTTAGGGTCCTTGTTCTTTCCCCTTGAATTATAAGTTTTCAGTAAACGTCTGGTTTCCATAACCAAACTTTTATAAGGAGGTCCTCAGAGTCTTTCTAATCTGCTGTTAGAAAACAGACAGACCAAAAACACCTGCCTGGAGCCCAGAGATTCCTGAAGCATTGAAGCGATGCCTCTCTTCCGGGACAGCAGATATAACACACTATGTGGTTTTAGGTACCTGCCTGGGAGGATAGTGACATTTTCTTCTTTATCCTCCTCCAAAAGCAGATCTATAAAGACAAGCATTCTTGTTGGGAGAACAAAAATACTGTGCACTTTGATTATATCCTGACTGTATATTTTGCCAATACAAGTTAAAAAAGGCAAAAGAGGGAAAGAAATGACGAAAGGACAGGCATGAGGAGTTTTATGTAAGAAAAGCTGCTGATAAACATGTGAGTCACATGTAGCTCTTTGAATGTCCCTTCTGGTCTACAGAGATAACAGAGTCACCTTACCCTCTTTGATGGGGAAAGCAGTTTTGCCATGTGACCATTTAGCCCCAGTGAAGAAGGAATTCTAAGCTAGTCATTTCCCTCTTAGGAGGACAAAACAGAAGTATAGCAATATCGTGCCCAACCCCTGCTACATGTGTGGGGTTGATCAACCTCCTCCCCATTGCTGATCCATTTTCATCCTGAACTCATCCAGATCCATGGCTTTAAGTATTGTTTGTGCTTAGTCGCTCAGTCATGTCTGACTCTTTGCAACCCCATGGACTGCAGCCCACCAGGCTCCTTAGTCCATAGGGATTCTCCAGGCAAGAATACTGGAGTGGGTTGCCATGCCCTCCTCCAGGAGATCTTCTCAACCCAGGGATCTAACCAAGGTCTCCCACACTGCAGGTGGAGTCTTTACTTTCTGAGCCATACAGTTCATTCCCTTGCCCCCTTCCCCAGCTCCCTGCCCCCGCCCACTGCCCAATGCCCACCCATCTATTTCCTTCTCATTCTGGGCAACCAATGACTTGCACTTAAGCTCTTAGATATACCCTTGACTCATCTCTTTCTCACCCATCCCACATCGAATTCATCAACAAATCCTAAAGGCTCAGAATACATCTGAGGTCTCACCATTCTCATCTCCTCCTCTGCTCCCATCCTAACTCAGCTCCACCTCTCACTGCAAGGTTTTTTCACTGGTCTCATTCCCGCTCTTGTCCGTCACAATCCACTATCCACATAGCAGTAAGACTGATCCTTTGAAAACCTAAGTCAGATGACGTCACTCCTCTACTCAAAAGCCATCAGCCCCCCAGCTCTGTGGAATAATATCACAGCTCTTGTTAAGCCCTCTGGCAGTTCCCACTCAGCTCCAGCTACTCCTTACTCGCTGCCTAGGAAGGATACCATGTTCCTACCTCAGGGCCTTTGCACTGCAGTTCCTTCTAATGAGTTCCACTCATGCATGATTATCCCTCATTTCATTCAGGTCTCAGACCAAAAATTGCCTCTGCAGAAGACCTTCCTAGACCACCCCATCCAAAACTTCACCTTCTTCAGACCTTGTTCCCTCTGCTTTATTTTTTCCTTATAGCATTACAACTACCTGACCTATTACATTTTATTTGCTTATCTATTTATCATCTATCTACTCTCACCAGAATGTAAACACTGGCAAGGCAATCCATGTGTGGGCTCAGTCATGTCTGACTCTTTGTGACCCCATGGACTGTAACCCTCCAGGCTTCTCTGTCCATGGAATTTTCCAGGTAAGAATATTAGAGTGGGTTGCCATTTCCTACTCCAAGGGATCTTCCCAACCAAGGGATCAAACCTGCATCTCTTGTATCTCCTGCATCGGCAGGCAAATTCTTTACCATTACACAACCAGGGATGCCAGGAAGGCAAGGACTTGTCTTATCCACTGTTGTATTTCTATACCTAGAAGAGTGCTTAGCCCATAGGGAATCAATAAATATTTTTTTAAAAAATTGAGTGCATTCAACAAATTGCATCATAGGCAAATCCTTCAAAATTCTTGGTCCCAGGAAATGGTAAGTTGAAGGCTAGAACTTTCTTTCAAATCTTTATCATTTATTTGGGAAAGCAAAGCCTATGCCATCTTGACTCACTTATAAAATTATTAAGCATTCCTTTACTCAAAAAATTTTCCTTGGGTGTCTATTAGGTCCTTCTCACTGTCACATTCATCCTGAAGGCCCTTTATTGAGGATGAAGGGCTAACAGAGAGAAATGAGGCCCAAAGAGGTCCCAATAGACACATTGAGGTTGAGTGATTCCTCCCAGCATCAGAAGTGTGTTGGCCAGTGGCATGGACAACATGTGTGTAGGTGGAACCATGGACCAGGGTGAAGGAGGTAACTTGTGGATTGCAAATTCTTTTGCGTAGCTGCACTTGCAACCTCAGGAGGATTCACAGTACATCCAGAAGCCACCAGAACAGGTTAAATGTCTCCATGGAATGCATGTCCCTGGGGCCTAAATCCTGCCACCAGCATGGCCTATGTCTGTGAAACCCAAGTGTGACTGTCACAGGAAGGAGAAGGCTCTCTCAACATGGTGTATGAGATGTATTACATCTCACACAGCACACCTGGAGTTTATTCTCATGGAGAGTTTCCAGCTGAGGCATCAGGGTGATGGAGCTCTGCAACACTGTTACTCATCTCTCTTTACCTTGAGTTCTAATCAGAAGGTAATAGACTTTAATAAAGACTTGAAAGGAAAGGATTTGCCTTATTGATGTTGCATGCATCTGTGCTAAGTCACTTCAGTCGTGTCTGACTCTTTGCGACCCTGTGGACTAACCCACTAGACTCCTCTGTCCATGGTATTCCCCAGGCAAGAATACTAGAGTGAGTTGTCATGCCCTCCTCCAGGGGATCTTCTCAACCCAGGGATCGAACCCATATGTCTTATGTCTCCTGCATTGACAGGCTGGTTCTTTACCACTAGTGCCACCTGGGAAGCCCTTATTAGTGCTACCCTTGCCCAGGGCTTCCATGGTGGCTCAGGTGGTAAAGCGTCTGCCTGAAATGCGGGAGACCCAGGTTCAATCCCTGGTTCAGGAAGACCCCCTGAAGATAGAAATGGCAACCCACTTTAATACTCTTGCCTAAAAATTTCCATGGACAGAGGAGCCTGGTGGGCTACAGTCCATGGGGTCACAAAGAGTTGGACACGACTGAGTGACTTCACACTTGCCCAGTAATTTCCAGAGTTGAGAAGTCTCTGGAAAGACTGGGATGGAGGTTCAGCAGAGACTTTAGGTCAAAGCAGGGACCTTTCCTAACTTCTCCAAGCCTGGAGCCACCCCAAGAGTGGCATGTATGTGACCCCCTCCTAACTCAGTCGCTGAAGGATGCCTCACACCTCATCTGGTCCCACAGCCTCCATGACAGCTACATCCCAGTGCTGCTGGCTGCTCCATATTCCAAATATTCCCTCATCCAGACCACAGCCCTGAGCTCCGAGTTCATGTGTCTGTTGCCACACGCATCATCTCCCTGGGGACATGTAACATGCAGGTCCCAAATGGACCTGCTCCTCCCCCCCAGCCAGGCTTCAATGAGTGGATGTCCATTCACCCACCCAGTTGCAGCGGAAAGAATCTCTGTCACTTTTTTTCTATATTGGAGTACAGTTGATTTACAACGTTGTATTAGGATTAGGTGTATAGCAAAGTGACTCAGTTATACATATATGCATATCCACTCTTTTTTAGCTTATTTTCCCATATCGGGCATTACAGAGTATTGAATAGCATTTCTTGTGCTATACAGTAGGTCCTTCTTAGTCATCTATTTTATATATAGTAGCATGTATATGTCGATCTCAGTCTCCCAGTTTGTTCCCCCATCCCACTGAACCATAAATTTGTTTTCTACATTTGTAACTCTATTTCTATTTTGTAAGTAAATTCACTTGTACCTTTATTTTAGATCCCACATAGAAGCAATATCACATTATATTTTTCTTTCTCTGTCTGAATCCTCTGTGTCATTCTTGTTCTTTCTCTTTCCCTCACCCCTCACTCTCAGTATAGCAATGACTCCCCTTGGCTCCTCTTTCAAAACACATCTAGAATTCCGCCACCTCTCAGCATCTTACCACCACCTTTTCAGGCTCAACTGCCTCCATTTCTTCCAGACTCTACAGGAGCCTCTTAGGGGCTCTCTCTGCCCCAAACCTTGCCCCTAAAATTGACTTTTCACGGGGAAGCCATATTTAAACAGAAATCAAAACATGCTTCATTTCCTCTTACACCTTCTGATGGCTTCCCAATAAAATCAGGACAAAATTTGAACTCCCTGCTGTGACCAGCAAGGCTTATGAGACCTGGGAATCCCAAGTGGTCTGGGTTCATCACCCACTAATCTCTTCCCTGAAAACTGGGTCTTCTTGCTCTTTCTTGAACATACCAAGCTCATTTTTCCACTGGGGTCTCTATTCTTGTTACTCCTCTGCCTAGAAAAATGGTCTCCCTTCACTCAAGTGTCACCTCATCTGAGAGGCTTCCCCAACCATCCTATCTAAAATAGTCACTTAACCTCAACTTGGTCACTTTAGGCCTTCAACCTGCCCCATATTCCCCAAGCACTTTGTAGAATCACTACCTGACATAACAGCATAAGTTTTGTGGGTTTATTTATTTGTCTCCCTGGTGGAATGTGGGGGCTTCCAAGGCGTTGCTAGTCATAAAGAACCTGCCTGCCAATGCAGGAGACATAAAAGATATGGCTTCGATCACTGGGTCGAGAAGATCCCCTGGAGGAGGACATGGCAACTCACTCTAGTATTCTTGCCTGGAGAATCCCATGGAGAGAGGAGCCTGGTGGGCTACAGTCCATGGGGTTGCAAAGAGTCAGACACGACTGAAGCAACTTAGCACATAGCAGCACTGGTGGAATGTGAGCCCCAGGAGTACAGGTCTTTGTCCTGCCAGGGGATTGATCTTCAAGCAAGAATCTCCAGCATCAGAGACCAGGGGACAGGAAGCATGATTACTTCTGCTATAAATGTGCCCTCTCTGATCTCAGACCTCTCCACCTTTGCTCACTTTCCTTGCTTTCAGCCACTTTGAGGCAGTGGCTCAAAGTGAAAAGATGAGGCAGAATGGCGACATATTTCCTTTTGATAGTTTGTAGGGTTTTTTGTTTGGTTTCTGTTGTTTGTTTCTATCATGCACTTCGGCATGCAAAATATTAGTTCTTCAATCAGGGATTGAACCCACGCCCCCTGCAGTGGAAGCTCAGAGTCTTAACTACTGGACCACCAGGAAAGCCCCCATTGTAGAGTTCTAAGTAGTAAACTTTTCCAGTGTTATCTAGCAGAAACTGAAAAGGCTTCAACCCTGAACATCAATTCCTAAGAAGATTTTTCTTCCTACACGACAAAACTATAGGGTCAAAGAAACTGTCACTAGCATTGTTGAGTTAGAATTACCATTTGTATTCAAGTTCAGTTTGTCCCATTTTTGCAGATAAGGAGCCTGAGGCACAAAAGAATGATTAGCTCAACATTTTACAGTGAGTCAAGGCCAGAATTGATGCAATAGTCTTCCTCCTGCCACAGCCACAGCTTACTCCACTGCCAAGTCCTTCACCTGCCTCTGAGCTTGTCCTGGGAAAGCTCTTTGGCTCCAAACACCCAGAACTGAAGGTCATTTTGCCAAAATGTGGCATTTTCAGCTCACTCCTTCACTGGGCATGCAATCCCTTGCCCAAACCCCACTATTGCAACTATAGCTAATATCTTATGATAAACCACAGTAGTAAGAATACAAAAAAGAATATATATGTATATATACACACACACACAAATGTATAACTGAATCACTTTGCTGTACAGCAGGAATTAACATAACATTGGAAATCAACTAGGTGCGTGTGTGTGCTCAGTCATGTCCAACTCTTTGCAATGCCATGGACTGTATGTAGCTCGCCAGGCTCCTCTGTTCATGGAATTTTCCAGAAAGAAAACTGGAGTGGATTGCCATTTTCTACTCCAGGGGATCTTCCTGACCCAGGGATCAAATCCTCATCTCTTGTGTGTCTTGCATTTGCAGGCAGATTCTGTACCAGTGTTCCACCTGGGAAGTCCATTAGTGAATCAAGTATATCTCAATAAAATAAATTTTACAAAAATAAATAAAGTTTTATAACAGTCACATTAATGGGAATAAAAAGAAGCAGATTTTTAAAAAATATGTGCTTCCACAGCAGATGAACCTGTTTCAAATCCTGCTCCTCCAATTGCTAGTTGTTTGAACTGATGTAATTTTTTTAGCTTCCCCACAAGATACAGAACACTCTAAAAGATATGACCCTTTCACATAGATTTTAAGATATAAAAATAAATACACCCTGTTTCATTGACTCTATGATGAACAAGCTAATGCTTTCTTTAAAAAAAAACACTCTTCTTATAGTCTAGAATCTCTCACAACCACTGCCAGAGAGGCGGCAGTAGTAAGGTTTCTATGAAGAACATCCATTGACAATTTCTGGCAAGACAAAAAAAAAAAAAAAGACTGGCACAGAGCATCTTAGATTCTATAAAATATTCTACATTTCCTACTAAATATATATAAATTCATTCTAAAAAGAATCAAAGACACATTTAGAAGAGTTACCTCCAGGGAGAGGAACAGAAAATGAGCAAGGAGCTTTCACTTTCCATTTCCTTCCACTCTGCACGGTTTGACTTTTTCAACCTATGAAATGTATTCAATCATAATTGAGCCATTTGGGGGCTTATTTTCTCCTGCTTACTTCTGCGACGTTAAAAGGCTTAATCAATCTTAATTTTTTAAAATAGAAGAATAAGTGAAGTAAATAATGAAGTGAATTATCTTAATGTTCTTTCTCGCTCTCAACTTCTTAGCATTTGAGAAATTGGGGAACGTTTCTAAAGACCCAAAGAGACAAAAATTCGTGGCAGTGCAGGACGAGGAGCACTGGGCCAGAGATAAGAGACAGAAATGAACAGCGCCCCAAATCAACAAAGCTGCAGAGAAACGGTTATCTTCATGGTCTGCCGGTGGCTGCCAATTCTTTTTAAACATTAATTAAGCATTAATTCTGTGCAACAAGGTATTTTATATATTATCTCATTTAATCGTTCTTTCTTTTGCAGTATAGCTGCTTTACAACGTCGTGTTACTTTCTGTTGTACAGCAAAAACTGCCAAATTTTGAACTACCTTTGGGAAAACCATGTGTTAAAATATAACAAATATTCATGTCTCTGACCCATAGACTTCACTACAAGGTTTTATTGTGAAGAAAATTTCTATAATACTTTAAAAATCTCCAGGCATAAAAATATCCCCATAATTTCTTTTAATAGCAAAAATAATTGGCAATATCTCAAATTTACATCAATAGGTTAATAGTTAAGTAAAATATGATACATCCAATGAATAGAAATGAATCCATAATAAAGTTATTAAAGTTTTATTAAAAATGTGATAACCAGATTAAATTTTACAAAGCAAGATATAAAACTACATTTATAGTACAATTTGGTCAAAGAAGCAACACCTTTTTAATGCAGAAAATTTAATGTTGAAGAAACAGCCAAATAAATTTAAACAGGGAAAATACATGGAATAAAAAAGGCAAACATCCTAAATCTAGCATTCATCTATTATTCATTCATTTATTCAACCACTGTGGATTATGCACTTTCTTTGTGCTTTATACTGTATTTTGAACTGAAGTACAATGGTGAAGAAAACACACACACATGATCGTTGCCCTGAAGAAGCTTGTGACCTAGTAACACACAGATCATCCATCTCCCTAAGGAGGTTAGCGGAACAAAGGGATTAAAGTAAAATCAAGAGATAATGGAGTAAGAATAAACTAGCTATTCTTCAAAAAGCTAGAATAGTGACAAAATAAAACCAAAAGAAGAGAGGAGAGAATTGTTAAATATAAAAGCTGGAAATAATTTATTTCAACTCCCCAAAGCAGCATCAATAAAAGAATCTGCTTTGTGAAAAAGAACCATAATATAGACAAATATCTCACCATGCAATCAACAAACAACAAAAACCCAGAAATGTCAAACAGTAACAGTGAAGGATTTCCTGCATATCAGGAGCTGGGGAGTTGCTGCTCCTGTCCTCACAATGAGAAAAGAGCTGAACAAACTCAAAAGCAGCAGCTCTTCTCAGGTTCATCAAGAACAGAGATCACAGGCAAACTACTGCTCCAAGACAGATGGATTCAGGGAGTCTCAACTTAGTAGAGCAGAGACCTCCATGCGAGCTAGTACTGGGTGGGAAAACCAACTGCAACTGACAAATGCAAGTGGGTTCTCTGTTCGGCATGGACAAGTTTGAGAGTTAAAAACTCCAGGGGGGCTAGTTTGAAGAGGGTCCCAGACTTCTGTGAGCTTTACCTCCAGGAGCTCTCCCAGCAAACCTTGGGAAAAGCTTACTTCTCAAGCGTTCACAACAAACTTTGGATAAGAATTTCCATACAACAGAGGGAGAGGGAAGTAAACATTCTGAAATCTTCCCAGAGCATTCTCTTCTTCACATAATATTAAGAATGAGAAAAGACTTGTGGTCATAGGAATGAAATGGCTATTGGTTTAGTAAAACAGAAAATTATGTATACTTGTATAATAGTAAGTTTTAAAATCTCAGAGCAGTGGTAGATTTTCAAAAACACGTATTGACCAAAACTGATGAAATAAGAGGAAAATTGGAATGGAATAAGACAAGGTGTAAAGTAATGGGCTTTCCTCTATGCTTCTGTAAGAAGTAACCTGATATTCTGCAGTGCAATTTGGAGGACCACGTCAAAGATTTATAAGACATGTGAACACAATGACCTATAAGTTGCGTGCATGCATGCTCAGTCACTTCAGTCATGTCCAACTCTTTACGACCCTATGGACTATAGCCAGCCAAGTTCCTCCATCCATGAGATTCTCCAAGCAGGAACACTGGAGTGGGTTGCCATACTCTCCTCCAGGGATCTTCCTGACCCAGGGATCAAATCCGTGTCTCCTACATGGCAAATGGATTCTTTACCACTGAGCCACTAGGGAAGCCATGACCTATAAGTTACCCTTATGCAAATTTATCCTAATAAAATAATAAATAAGAGTACAAAAGTGTATTCTTCCATTGTCAAAGATATTTATTAAAGTATTATGTATAATAGCAAAAACTAGGAATAGATTGCTGCTGCTGCTTAGCTGCTCAGCCATGTCCAACTCTTTGCAAATTCATGGACTGTAGCCCATCTAGCTTCTCTGTCCATTGGATTCTCCAGGCAAGAATACCGGAGTGGGTTGCCATTCCCTTCTCCAGGAGATCTTCCTGACCCAGGGATCAAACCCGGGTCTCCCATATTGCAGGCAGATTCTTTACCATCTGAGCCACCAGGGAAGCCCAAGGAATAGATTGGATGTCTAATAATAACAATTTTGATTTTTAAAATTGTGGTATATCCATACAATGGACTGTTAACCAATCCTTAAAATTGAGACTGTGGGTACTTCTTGGTTGCAAAATATGTTCATGATGTATTGCTAAAGGACAAAAAGCCAGAGGTCAAACAAGATGAATAACATAAGCCCTTTTATTTTATTATTTATTAGATAAAAAAGCATTTCCAAAGACAACATTTCAAATTGCTAACAGTACTTAACTCTGGGGACTGATACATGAGTGATTTTTCATTTTGTCTATATACTGCCTATTTTTCTTTTAGATTTACATATTTATTAAAGAAAGTGAAAAACTGACCAGTAAAAACACTAAAATATTATCATTGCCTCAGGTGCTAAAAATGTGGACTAATTTTTTTATTCTTATCTTCATACTTCAGCGGTTCAGAAGTCTTCCATGACAATTTTATTGATGATTGAAAACTAAATAAACTTATAAATGATTGTAGTAATGCCACCTCTGCTGCCAACAATGTGAATCCAGCAGTGACTCCTCTCCTCCTAGTGAAAGGGCTGGAAGACACCTTCTCCAAGGCCCAGCTTTGATGCCCACTTTGACACTGACTCTTCTAAGCCACCACCTCAATCGTGCAGGGAGTATCTATAGCCATTGTCAGGTTGATACACAGTCCATTTAGAAACAGATTATGAGGAAGATGAAAAAAAATAGTGTTCATTGCTTCATTACAACAGTTTAACAGGAACAACCATACAAAAAATGGAAAATGTCAAGTGGGCTATTAAATGCCACTTGGCAGGAACAGGTGCATCTAGGCACAAATACTAAATGGGAGCAATTGTCAGAAAGGAATACAGAGAGGCATGCTCACCACAGCAGCTCAAACACCATTTCTGTTTTCAGAGACCATCAAGCAGGAGGCTAGAGATTCATAGCAGCATGTGAGGCTTCTGAGGGTTCAACTGCATCAAGAGGAGCCCTGGCTGGTCTTGCTCCAACAACGGATGATACGCCCTTACTGTTGGTTTAATGTAGCTCAGTATTGGAGTAGTGAGAGTCATTCTTGGCCCAGTGCTATGCTATGACTGGGGATTCAGAAGAGAATGAGGCATGGACTCTGTTGTCACAGATCTCACCCATCCATAAAGAGAAATAAATGCAAAGGATCGTTTCAGTATTGTAGAAGAATGCATTACAGAGGTGTGACATTTTATCACTACTTTCTGTTAGTGTGGGGCAGGGGGGATTCATTTTTTGCAAAGCCATGTGGACCAGGACCTTGTCAGTGACCACTGGTCTAGTGGCCAGGATTCACAGTTCTCACTTCCACCATCTGACTTCCATCTTTGACCAGGAACTGAAATCCTACTTCAAGCCACTGCAGGCTGAGGCCACCCAAGATCAGAGTCTTTCACTAGGCAGTTACAGGCTCAGATTTGATTCCAACCTTGGGAAAAAGCCCCTCTCTCAGCTGAATATCCAGGGACAAAGAAAATATATCCTGGGACCTGCCCTTAATTATTCCCCACACCACGCCATCCCCATACAACCCACCCTCAAGTGGCCTGTTAATGAGAATAAGGGTGTTTCTACGAGTCAGCTTTGAAACTGGAGATTGCTGGAACAAAACCACTGAAAAGGGGAGAGAGGAGAAGGGCACCTGGGCTAACACACCCTGACTTTGCCCTTGGTCTACTGCTTCACACTAGAGAAACACAAACCAGCAGAAAGTTTGCTTTTCATGTTTCCAATTCTCCACACTTAGTTCTCATTTGCAACTTGTTTCAAGGTCTCTGATTCCATTTAAACTAAGTCTGCAAAAAGTAATTTTCTGGTCATTTTCCAGTGGAGGAAAAAAACCCAGAACAAACCATGTTCACATCTCGGTGCCACTTGCTGATCTTCACAATCCAGGACTGGGGTCCATGCCTGCCCAGGTGCTGGCGGGGCACTGCTCACAGTCAAGGACAGAGAGGCAGGGCTGACTCAGTGAGGGCTACCACTCAGCAAGGGCTAAACCTGAATTGGAATATTCTTCCCTGGCTTTGGGTAGCCCCTGAAGGAGGACTCAGTATGGAGAAAAAGGTGGGGACAGACAGTGGATGGGAGGGACAGGAGGTCTCTGAGTTGACTCTGGCAGGATGGTTGGGGAAAGAAGACTTTGCAATCTTGAATCACAACTAAATGCTATATCTTATTCCTGAATATGGTTAGCATCATTTATTCCCATCAAGAAGGGGGAGGCCTAATCTCAGCACCCAGAAGAAACCAAGAGGCCACTCCCCAATGTGGACTTCCCTCCAGCCATCAGCTTGCCTTGATACTTGATTTCACTAGAAGACAGATGCCTCCTGATGGGATGAGTCACCTGCAAAGATAAATTAAGTTGTTTTGGCTTCAGAACAGGAAAGAAAAGGAAGCTGGAGGCTCTCAGGAAGTCGTGTTGACTGTGTTTAGAAAGTGGCTCAGTGTTATAGGCCTCAGTGTTCTCTTTCGTAAATGATGGAGATTAGCAATACTCTCCTTTTATGGAAAAAAAAAAGACTGACAGATACACCTGGTGCTGACCCTCTCCCTACATCCTACCTTCACAGAGGTGACAGCTGGAGTTGCAGCAGCCCTCCTGTGGCCATGAAGGAAAGGCCAAACAAGTACATGTATGTCTTACCAGACATATCTGAGCCACTAAGTCAAGGCCAGCAGGCAATTGCCTCCAGATTTTTGGTTATATATAAAAAAAAAAAAATACACCTTGTTGCTCTAAACCACAATGAGTTGGATTTTCTGTTACTTCAGTCAAATTCAATGCTAACTAAAGGAACTTTGCTAGGATAATTCAGTAAGATAATGTATGGACATTGCATAGCACAAAACCTAGAAAACAGCAAGAGCTCAATATCATTAATCTTTCTTCTTATCAGTCTATTCTTTGAAAATAAAATCTCCCCTGGAATTGAAATACTATCAAAGAGAGTCAAAAGTACATCGTGTTTGCGGTGTAGACTTAAATGCCTCCGATCACGAGCATGTAACCAAATTTCTCAAACCCTCATCTTATGGATGAGGAGACAGATGCCCAGAGGAAAAGTGAGTTTCCCAAAGTCACTCATGGTATGAATGGAAGAATGACAGGCTATCCCACAGGGCCCTGATGAGCATTCTCTGATCCTCTCAAACTGGAGAGGAGAAGCTACGCTCAGCAGTTAAACTGGCCTGGAGAGGCATCTCAGCCTCAGACTCTCTCTGCTGCCCAGCTCCCCTCTCCTTTTCCTGCCATATCCCAGTCCAAAACTCCAGGTCTTCCCTTTGTAGTCGCATCACTTTCTACCCAGAACTCCAGGTCTTCTTTCTGTAGTCCTATCACATCTCCCTCCTCCAGCCTCTGTCTGGACCACTTATACATTTTATCCGTCACCACCACCATCACTTCAGCCCTGCTTACAGAACTTACAAACCTCCAGTGGGAATAAGGCCCAACTCTGCAGCTAGCACACCCAGCCCTAGGTGATCAGACTCCAGCCTGCTTGTTCACACCTCTGGCAAGCTCCATTCCCTTAAACCAGATGTCTTCTCCCTTCTCAGAGCATCTCTGTCACATTCATCCCACTGCAGCACTTCTACTCTTCCCACCCTACTGAAAGTGACCGATTTCTCAAAAACCAGCTCTTCTTCTTCCAAACTGCTGAAGAACTTATTTCCAGCACTAGCCATGTAAGCACTCAGCATTTATGGCTTTAGACTTCTGCTTAACTCTTAGGTCACTAAATGTACAACCCTTTTAACTAGACTGCAATCTCCTTAAGAACAAAACCTACTTTGTATCTATCTTATCAGTGAGCACAGGGGGAATCTTAAAAGCAGTGGTAGCAGCCAGCCATCAGCCCAGGCAACAGCAAATGTAGGCGGTCACAGTCATCACCACTCACACCTTCTAAGAACTTACTACTGGCCAGCGTGTCAGCTAGGATCCCCACAGGGAACATGGTGAGCTCACTGGTATCCTGCAGAGAACTTAACAAAGATTATCATATATGCAAGAATGAGGAAAAGAGAAAGGATTGATGCTAAAAGCTCAGTTTCTCTGTACACTGGTGCTGAATCGAATCTCAGAGTTTGGGGTGATGTGAAAAAGGATAGCTTTATCACTTTGGCAGCCTATGGAGGACACAGCAGGCTCCTGCCTCAAAAAACTCTGTGACCTTCCTTAGAGAAGATAGTGAGAAGTTTTCGTAGTAATTGTTCAAAGAGAGAGTGATCAGTTTGTGGACATACTTCTGATTGGTTGGTGGTGAGATAAGTAGGAGTCAGCATCATCAACCATGAGGTTCCAACTAGTCTGGTGTCTACATGCTTATGGGCAGCATACCATCATTAATCATTAACTTCTCCCACATAGAGGGGGTTTCAGAATCTGCAAAACAGCACAAAGATATTAAGTGTATCCCTTGATGGGGAGGCCTTACAAATAGCTGTGAAAAGAGAAGCAAAAAGCAAAGGAGAAAAGGAAAGATATACCCATCTGAATGCAGAGTTCCAAAGAATAACAAGGAGAGATAAGAAAGCCTTCCTCAGCAATCAATGCAAAAAAGTAGAGGAAAACAATAGAATAGGAAAGAATAGAGGTCTCTTCAAGAAAATTAGAGATACCAAGGGAACATTTCATGCAAAGATGGGCTCAATAAAGGACAGAAATGGTATGGACCTAACAGAAGCAGAAGATATTAAGAAGAGGTGGCAAGAATACACAGAAGAACTATGCAAAAAAGATCTTCATGACCCAGATAATCATGATGATGTGATCACTCACCTAGAGCCAGACATCCTGGAATGCGAAGTCAAGTGGACCTTAGAAAGCATCACTACAAACAAGGCTAGTGGAGGTGATGGAATTCCAGTTAAGCTATTTCAAATCCTCAAAGATGATGCTGTGAAAGTGCTGCACTCAATATGCCAGCAAATTTGGAAAACTCAGCAGTGGCCACAGGACTGGAAAAGGTCAGTTTTCATTCCAATCCCAAAGAAAGGCAATGCCAAAGAATGCTCAAACTACCGCACAACTGCACTCATCTCACACACTAGTAAAGTAATGCTCAAAATTCTCCAAGCCAGGCTTCAGCAATACATGAACTGTGAACTTCCAGATGTTCAAGCTGGTTTTAGAAAAGGCAGAGGAACCAGAGATCAAATTCCCAACATCTGCTGGATCATCAAAAAAGCAAGAGAGTTCCAGAAAAACATCTATTTCTGCTTTATTGACTATGCCAAAGCCTTTGACTGTGTGGATCACAAAAAACTGTGGAAAATTCTGAAAGGGATGGAAATACCTGACCACCTGACCTGCCTCTTGAGAAACCTGTATGCAGGTCAAGAAGCAACAGTTAGAACTGGACATGGAACAACAGACTGGTTCCAAATAGGACAAGGAGTATGTCAAGGCTGTATACTGTCACCCTGTTTCTTTAACTTATATGCAGAGTACATCATGAGAAATGCTGGGCAGGAGGAAGCACAAGCTGGAATCAAGATTGCCAGGAGAAATATCAATAACCTCAGATATGCAGATGACACTACCCTTATGGCAGAAAGTGAAGAAGAACTAAAGAGCCTGTTGATGAAAGTGAAAGAGGAGAGTGAAAAAGTTGGCTTAAAGCTCAACGTTCAGAAAAGTAAGATCATGGCATCTGGTCCCATCACTTCATGGCAAATAAATGGGCAAACAGTGGAAACAGTGGCTGACTTTATTTTGGGGGTCTCCAAAATCACTGCAGATGGTGATTGCAGCCACATAATTAAAAGACGCTTTCTCCTTGGAAGGAAAGTTATGACCAACCTAGACAGCATATTAAAAAACAGAGACATTACTTTGTCAACAAAGGTCCATATAGTCAAGGTTATGGTTTTTCCAGTAGTCATGTACAGATGTGAGAGTTGGACTATTAAGAAAGCTGAGCACAGAAAAATTGATGCTTTTGTACTGTGGTGTTGGAGAAGACTCTTGAAAGTCCTTTGGACTGCAAGGAGATCCAACCAGTCCATCCTAAAGGAGATCAGTCCTGGGTGTTCATTGGAAGGACTGATGTTGAAGCTGAAACTCCAATATTTTGGCCACTTGATGCAAAGAGTTGACTCATTTGAAAAGACCCTGATGCTGGGAAAGTTTGAAGGCAGGAAGAGAAGGGAACAACAGAGGATGAGATGGTTGGGTGGTATCACCGACTCAATGGACATGAGTTTGGGTGAATTCTGGGAGTTGGTGATGGACAGCGAGGCCTGGCATGCTGCGGTTCATGATGTCGCACCTGCTTGGTATCAGGATGGGGTTGTGCCCAAGGCTTTGCAGCAGCCTTGACTGAAACGAAGGGGAGGAAATAGTAAGACATGGAGACCCAGCCAGTGCAAAGACTGACACCAAAGAAATGAAAAAGTAGGAGAAGAAATACGCCTATTTTTCTCTCTTCCCTCCTCTCATCCCCTGCTGATGCCTCCCATTGGCCAAACTCAAAGGGAAGTCAGAGGACAAAGAAATTTAAACATCAGTGTCTATGAGGATTAGCCCAGCCATCACCTTCCCAGGACACAGAGCAAGGTAAAGAAAGATCAAGAACATAAAGGGGAGGGAAAGGCACAGGGAAACTCATTAACTTGTCCAAGGTCACAGAGTTAAAGTGGCTAAGCCAGGATCTGGATGCACACAGCCTGATACAAGAGCCTGTCTGCTTAAACAATACACTAAAAAAATTTGTAGAATAAACAAAGCAGTGAGCCAATGAAATTCATTAGTGCAATGGTCAAGTGTGTCTTTGCGTCAATCCTTGTACAAAACCTACAGAATCTTCATCATCTCCACCCTGGCGAATTTCTCTCCCAACCCCACCCTCCTCAGCACAACCATTCCTAGAATAACCTAGAACAACAGCTCTTACACACTTTGATCTCAGGAGCCCTTTACTCTTAAAATTTATTGAGAATCTCCAAAGAGCTCTTATTTATCTGAGTTATATTTGCCAACATTTGCCAAATTAGACATTCAAATTGAGAAATTTTTTAAATCACAAAATACCTAGCATCTTCCAGACCCAGGGATCAAACCCAGGTCCTCTGCATTGCAGGCAGATCCCTTAGTGCTGGAGCCACCAGAAGATATATATACGTATATATATCAGATTCTTTTCAATTATTACAAAATATTGAGTATAGTTCCCTGTGCTATGCAGTAGGTCCTTGTTTTCTATATATATACATATATATATATATATATATATATATATATATATATATATGTATATATATAGTAGTGTGTTTGTGTTAGTCTCAAACTCCTAATTTATCCCTCCTCTCATCCCCCCTTTGCACCTTTGGTAACCATAAGTTTATTTTCTACATCTGTGAGTCTGTTTCTGTGTTGTAAACAAGTTCATTTGTATCATTTTTTAGATTCCACAAATAAGTCAGAAAAAGACAAATATGATACCATTTTTTTCATTTTTGAAAGGCTTATCTTGTGCCTGTGACCTTCACAGAAAGATAAGAGGAGGAAGGAGATACCCTTCCTCCTGTCCCTAGAGCTGGTCATCCTACTCATTGATACTCTAGGCTCCAATAAACCCTAAAATGCAATCATAAAAAATGGTGTCTGCATTGCTGCATGGATTCACTGGATATGAGATAGTGTCCTTTTTATCTAGTTTTGTACTTTATCTTTCTTTTATGCTACCTTTAAGCTATTTGATTTCATCCACCTACTTTCTGCCTTTCAGTGAGTATATTTATATTCTGTAATGAACAGAAATTGTCTCTATCTGAGCCCCTCACATGAAGCTATTCCATGGGAAATGTATGTGACCTCATCTCACTCTCCCTTCTCCCTACAAAGAAATGAATTCTCAGGTCATCTCTGCCAACTCACATCAGGTATCATTCATCCCCAGCCAAGAATCAATACAGTTATAGATATATCCCATCATCTTTACAATCATTTCTATTTTTCAGTCACCCACTGTAATGTTATTTCTACTTCATAACAACCCCACTAGGGGAGCACCCTTGCCCTTATTTTACAGATGAAAAAACTGGACTCGAAGAAATAATGTGCCTCATCCCTCTGGTAAGAGACTAAGCCATGATTTGAATCAGGAGGTGTAACAGATTCTAAAACCTACATTAACCCAGTTTCCATGATGTTTTGCAGTCATCTTTTTTTACACTCATCGGCACTAGCCTTCTCGTATGTTGTCTTCATGCATCCCAAACGTGTGCACTGTCAGATTAGCCACACATCTCCTGAGAGTGGTGCATAACATTTATTTGATGATTTCTTGGTTAAGAAGCAGATCCACTGGACTTTCTGATAACCACTACCACTTGGGCTTTCAGGTGACCACTTCCTCCATGGACTATAAGTGACACTATCATTCTCTTCCTTTCTCAAACATTATTCCTTCTGTACTCTGCTAATCACTTGCAGTCTGTCTCTGGTGGCTGCATTCCAACCACTTGTTTAAAAACAAAGTAAGTCAACCTCCTTCTTGCTCACTCTCTGTGTTTTCTCATTGTCCTTGGAGAAATGAACTCTCCCTGAGCATTTGGGGAAAAATAGAATGGAAGTTGAAAATATCTGGCTTAATGTAGCAAAAGAAAGGTTCAGAAGAGCAAAGTAAATGCTTTATCGTCAGCATTTCAAAAGCTCCTGTTATCATCTAATTTTCCAAGTCCTAACAGGTTACCGCAACAGATGGGGAAATGCTGAACTTTTCTAAAGTAGAAGTCTGTCCTGACATTGACTCTGGATTTGAGTAAATCTGTTCATATGCTTGCAGGTGTGCACAGAATAGTGAGTTATGTGAATATAATGAAGGAGGGCACAAGGATATGGTGTTACTAAAAACCTACTCTTATAAACCTGGTTTCTCATGGTCTCAAAAAAATGTGAGGAGCCAAAGGCATTTAAATCACAAATTAGACTCAGCTCAAGGGGAGGGAGGCACGTCTGCTATTCACGAGTGCTATAGGTTGCAGACATTGGCTTCCATATGTATTTCCTTCTTCAGAAGTCTCAAGAGTGATGTCAATAAGATGGTAACAAATGTCATTCCCAACTTCAGTGCCTCTCACAAGACGACCAGCTAAGAGCTGTTCATGGTAGAAACACCATTATAAAAATCCCAGAACCTAGGAGTGAGGTTGAAGCACCCCTCAAGCCACAAAGACCAAGAAGGACCACATTAGAAGAGAAAGAGGAGTGGTTTTACTCTGACTGTATCACTTCTCCTCCAGATGAGCACAAACCACAGTGAAAGGGCCCCCACAGGCCTACAATTTTTCCAGTGGGAAAAGAGAGTGGACATGCAGTGGCTGAGATGGACATTCAGCTCTCCTAACATCATGTGACACTTCCTAGGAGGACTACTTGAGTCTCCCTCATAGGGATCACAGGGGAATCTGCAGGGATCAACCACTTAGGATCAGATAGAGACAGAGAAGGACGACAGGGCATCTGCAACATTTGAGAGCCACGAGCACTCAAATTTTGGCATCAGAGCAGAAATTTCAGCCAGTGACTTAGCGTATCTGTGGAGCCAAGCTTGGTAGAAGTGTCTGGAGAGGAAGCTTAGTGGGTAGTTCTGCCTAATATAGATCCCTAGCCAATGGACCATATCACCTGTGTAATCTCTACATTTTGCTTGAACAGGAAAGCAAATTCAAGTTTCACTCAACTAGGAAGCCTGGTCTGAGAACCCAGGTAGCTGCAGAGTAGTCAGTGGCACAATCAGTTGCAAACCACAGCTCGAGGCCCCCACTCAATCAGGAGTGATTGCAGAGTCCAGTCATAGAACTGCCCAACTGCAAAGTGCAACCAGTGGCACCACCTGCCAAGAACATAGACTGAGACCCCATTCAACAAGAGGTGATTGCAGAACCCAGCTAGTGGTTACACCTGATGGCATAGCCCAGCCATCAATCCTGCCCAACCAGGAAGCCCACCTATTGGTCCCACTTGAACTCAGAGCTCAGCCAGTAGAACCTCTCAAACATGGAGCCCAGCCAACAGCATCCTTCCTGACCTCAGAGCACAGTGATCTCATGCAATAAGAGACTCTGATAGAAATTCCCTCTTCGCCACAGAGGCTAAGGGCTGATGCATCTAGTACTACAAGTTGAACTGACTGGTAAAGGTCTTTCTCGGCTAAAGCAAGCCTAAAAAACCTATATAGTCAAATAATATTTGACAAGGGAACTAGAATGCTCAATGGAGGAAAGATAATCTTTTCAACTTGTGGTATTTGGAAAACTCAATAATCACATGCAAAAGACTGAAACCAGACCCCTATCTTACACCACTTACAAAAATTATCTCAAAATTGATTAAAGGTTTAAAGTTAGAACTTGAAAGTTTTAAATTCCTACAAGAAAATATAGGGGGAAATATATTGACATTGGTCTTAGCAAGTATTATTTTTTATTTGATACCCAAAGGCACAAGCAGTAAAAGTAAAAATAAACAAGTGAGACTACATCAAACTTCTACACGTGAAAGAAACAATGAATTTCAACAAAACTGAAAGATAATCTAAAGAATGGTGGAAATATTTACAAACTCTATGTCTGATAAGAGGTTAATATCTAAATATTGGTTTGGCCAAAAAGTTTGTTTGGATTTTTCCATGAGATGTTACAGAAAAACCTGAACAAAGTTTTTGTCCAATTCAATACATAAGGAGCTCAAACAGCTCAATAGCACATCAATATTATCATCCAGTTAAAAATGGGCAAAGGACCTGAATAGTCATTTTTACAAAGAAATAAATGTCCAACAAGTACGTGGAAAGGTGTTCAACATCACTAATCATTGGGGAAGTGCAAACCAAAACCACAATGAGATATCACCTCACATCTATTAGACTGGCTATTATCAAAAAAACAGGTGATAACAAGTGCTGGTGAGGATGTGGAATAATAAGAATACTGTACACTCTTAGTGGGAATGAAATTGGTGCAGCCATTATGGAAAATAGTACAGATTTCTTTACAAATAAAATTAGAACTGATGTATGATCCAGAAATTCCACTTCTGGGTGTATATCTGAAAGAAATGAAGCTTCTATCTTTGTGAGATATCTGCACCTAGATCTCCATTGCAGCATTATTTACAATAACTAAGACATGGAAGCAACCTAAGTGTTCATTGAATGGAAAGAGAATGAGGCACTTATATATAATGCAATATTACTCAGCCATAAAAAAGAAGGAAATCCTTCCATTTTGTGCCAAATGGATAAACCTTGAGGGCTTATGATAAGTGAAGTAAGTCAGACAGAGAAAAGACAATTACTGGATGCTCTCACTTACGTGTGGAATTTAAAAAATAAATAAATTCATAAAAACAGAGGGCAGATTGATATTTGCTGGGAATGGGAGTTATGGGGGTATAAGAAAAACTGATGTAGGTGATCAAAGAGCACAAATTTTCAGCTAAAAGATGAATAAGTTCTTGCAATTTAATGTGAAGTGTGATGACTACATTCAACGAGACTGAATTATATTGTATTTTTGAAAGTCACTGAGAGAGTAGATCTTAAAAGTTCTCACCCTTCGCCTGCAAGAAAAATGGAAACTCTGTGAGGTGATGGGTGTGTCAGTGGTTAAGACTGGACTCAATGCAGGGGTGCTGGGTTCAATCCTTGGTTGACTAATTAGATCCTATGCTGCAATTAAGACCTAGCACAGCCAAATTAAAACAAAAATCACATTGTATATCTTAAACTTACAGAGCATTATATATCAATTCTATCTCACAGAGTTGGGAAAAACTCAATCAATAAAATAAATTACAGATTAACTGCCCCATAAGTCCTCCCAGCAGAATAAAATAAGAGTTGCATTGGCTCAAACTAGCTCAAAAATATGAATTTTTACAAAAGTATAAAAGCCTTAAGCTCCTTTCTATACAGTCTGTCTTGCTCAACTCACCACATCCCGAGGTTCAGAGCAACCTACATTTCTTCATAATCAGGGCCAGTATCAGAACCAGAAACAGGAGGTAAGCTCTCAGTCAGGAGGTGTCTCCTCTTGGGGATGTACACGTGCACTGGGAAACCAGCACCCAGAACTAACATCCATCCTTCTGATTTCCTGTGACCAGAGTCAAGAGCAAGGTCATAGCCCTGAACATTTCCACTCTAGCCAACCACACTCTAATTTCAAAAGAAGATAGACACTGAAACAAGGATCTCAAATTGGTGTCTCTGGAACACTGGGATGGAAAGATACTATGTGGAAGAAAAAAGGGTAGGAGAAGTGGGTGTCAAATGACCTTCGGAAGGAACTTCTGCAGACAGTAGTCCCCTCAGGTGGTTTGAGGGGTACATTAGCATACAATGTTTCCTACAATCCTACAGTCCTGTTTAACAGGGTTACATCTAAGTTCATTTGGACACAGAACTACCTTTTCCATATAGTTTTCTCCTTTACTTAGAGTCTTGTGGAACTAATGTTCCCCTGAGCAGTATGGGCAAAAAGCTACTCTAAGTTTTTTAAAGATGCAGGCTATTTCTGTCAAGAATTAAGTCTCACAAAGGAGCCACTTGACAAAAACCTAAAGAGACAGAGAGAAACAGAGAGAGAGAGAGAGAAGCCCAGGTTGTTTAAGTACTCACTGCAGCCCTGGTTTGTTGTTCAGTCACTAAGTCATGTCCAGCTCTTTGTGACCCCATGTGCTGCAGAAGCTCTGGCTAGGAAATCTCATTTCTTTTTGTGGATATCTTTCCAAAAAAAAAAAAAAACTTGCTGCAAATTTATGTGTTAATTTTGTGTATGCTAACAAGTGTGTAGTATGTCCATGTGCGTACATTGGTGTGTATGAAATGGGTTCCTGTGAAGGAAAGGATCCCCTCAATGAAGGGAAAGAAGGCTGCATTCAAACCCCCTCAGAAAGAACCACAGCTCCTCCACCATATCACCAGGGCTAAAAATGCTGCCAGCTGGGCTCCCAAACCATGCATTAAAAATTAGAATTAAAATACAATATCTTGGGGTTATTTTTTCCCCTTTCACAGCTAATTAATTTAGAAGCAGATAAAAGCCAAGTTAAGCAGGAAGAGGAATCATGCTTTTCATGCCAAAGAGATTGTGGGCACTGGCTTTATTCTGTCTGAAGATTCATGTCACTATCTGTGATGAGGGGATATGATGCCTCCCAACAGAACAGCTTTTCCTTTGGTCCCTCTGCACCTCCCCTGTGTCACTCCTGAGAGAAAACCCTGTCTCGGACAAAGTCAACCCAGATACCAGCTCAACAATACTGCTAATTGCAAAAAACAAGTAACTGGAGTTAAACATTTTAGAGTTTTTCTATGTATGGGAGGATAACAAGAGTCTAGGCTCAGTGGAATTATTCTTTAGATATGCATCTTAATTACCTAGGGCCAATAACTAAAGCACAGAATATGTCCTGCCATTTTTCCATCCTGAATTCCCCTCAGGGTGAGCCATCGGGGTGTGGGGGGCGTGCTGCAATGGCTAATGGCTTGATCCTTGCGGAACTGGAACAGCAAGCATCATTCCCTGTCCACACAAGTGTGAAAAGAAAGGAACAGAAGACAAAGGCCCGACACTCTGCCTGGCACTCCACACACATCTCTGAAAGGGGCATTAGGATCACAGTCTATAGATGAAGAGATGAGAGCTTAGAGGCATTGAATGCCACGCACAACTTCATGTTGTACATGAACAGTGGGAACCCCCATGGAGCCACACCAGTGCGATGCCTAAATCTATATTCCTCTCACTAGGCCAGAAAACTCTTTCCTAGGCTGACCTTCACGTTGCAGTTCTGGTCTCCTCTGGCTTTGTCCTTGAGTAACAGAGACTCTGCCTTGGTAACAAGTCAAGATGCACAGACCCAGGGCTGGACTGGTCCAGGGCTATGCCAGTTACTAGGAATGGTCTCTGCTCCAAATCTACCTTCTACCCTCCGCCTTGTGACACCAGGACTGGGACTCTGAAAGCTGCATTTTCCCTTGTCAGCTGGCTTCTGCCTCCAGAGGCCACTAGAGAGATACCAGAAGACAGGCATTGGGGCAGAAATGTGCTCTGCTGGCTAGTCCTGTCAGGATTGCCACAGGAGGGGCCCACATTTCAGCAGCAGAAGTTGTTCTAGCCCTCCGCTCACTTGGGCACATAGAGAACCCACCTTGCTGTGACTCCTCCAGGTGCCAACCAGGCAGTGGTCCCTCCTTAGAGGTCTGAGCTTCCCAGACACTATCCTCTGAACTTCTGAGGTTCAAAGGCATCAGCTCCAGCTGGGGTACACCTAGCTCGGCAGGGCCCCTTCTCTAACCCTAACCCCCAGTGCATTAGGGAACTCCATTCTCTTACTTTGTCACCCCACCCTTAGCAGGGGACAGTGCTTTTAACAAACTCACCTCTGTCCTACCTCAGCGTTTCCTTTCTGCTCCTTTAAAGCCCTCTGAGACCCCACATTATATGCAGTTTCCCACATTAAATTCCCTTCGTGAGGTACCTTGTGTTGATTCAGCTTTCTTGACCCCATAAAGGGCTCAACTCTGGCTAGCTTCTGGACAAAACTGACCCCAACATGGAATCAAAGATGCAGACTCCGCAACAGAAAATCTCACTGCCTTTGTTTATGCCCAGAACCCATTTTCAGAGCAACACTGTAGCTTTCATCCTACCTGTCAGGGCATCTTTCACAGGCCCTGAAAGCTGAGGTCACATAGTGCTGCCCCCCAGTCCTTTTCTCAGCCCATTAGGCTGCTAGCCTCGGGCCTCGCCTGCAGCTCCCTGGGAGCAGTTCCTCCAACTTCTAACTTCTCTTGGCAGCACAAGAGCCTCACTTCTGCTGATCTTGGCTCACGGGTGAAAAGGGGCTGAAACATTCTGCATGGGAGGAAGGAATACAGGTGGGCCAGGAACCAGAACACTTAGAGGAAAGCTGCATGGAAGACATCCTACACACTTGGTGGAGAGAGAGGAGGAAAGGAAGTGGCTTATCTTTCAAGGTAGTCCAATATAACTCCATCACCCTGAATCACTGCATCTCCCTCTCCCACTGCTACAGCAGAAACTAGCTGAGGCACCCCCATTGGGTTAGCCATTATTCAGCCCTTATTCTTTCCACCCAGCCAGCAGGTCTCCTATGGATGTTTTTTCCCCCTCTCTTTCTTAATTGCGCTCTGATAGTGATTGCCCTGTAGCTATAGTCGTACTATACAACTGATGTTTACTTCTCCAAGACAACACTCCCTAATACTCTTTCTTTTGTGAGCATTCTTCATTCCAAAAATAAGGTCATGGGATGATAAGCTCCAGGACCACCCAAACCTGTTCTGGAACCACCTGATGCCAGCCCTAATGATTTCAGAGTCTCCAGGAGAAAAGAAGAATGCAAGACTACACCAGCCCGGATCCTTATTTACAGCTCTATTTTTCCACCCTGAAACTATAAGACCCCTTCCTATCTCTCAGGAAGAAGGGCACAGTCTTGAGAGCATTAGCCTGCTGCGACCCCCTTTGCCTGGCAAAGTAATAAAACTACCCCTTCCTACTCCTCCAAAACTCTGTCTTCATGTTACTATTCTGCACCAGAGAACAGAGGCTGGGTTTTCAGCATCACCATTATATCATGACCCTCTGTCAACTTTCTCCATTTGTAGGACCTGACACATAGGAAATGCATAATCAGTATCTACTAAATTTTAAAAATTAAGGAAACAATGCTATCAAGTTGCTTCCAGCCCATTGGGACTGGTAGAAAAAGTGAGGTTCAACTTCCAAACAGAATTAAAATTCTAAGTCCCTGATCTGTTGATAAAGAGATTGTTTGTGGGCTGAATTGTATTCCTTAAGATTTCTATGTTGAGATCCTAACCTTGGTACCTCAGAATAGGACCATATTTGGAGATAGGACCTATAAGAGGTAATTAAGGTGAAATTATGTCATATGGGTGAGCTCCAATGCAATATGACTAGTGTCTTTATAAGGGAAGGAGATTAGGACAGAGACACATGAGAACACGGCAGGAGATGACTGTCCATAAGCCAAAGAGAGAGAGCTAGGGAGAAACAAACCGCCAACACATTGATCCCCAACTTCTAGGCTCCAACACTGTGGGAAAGCACATATCTGTCATTTAAACCACCAAGTCTATGATATTTTGTTACAGCAGCCCTAACAAGCTTATAGAGAGACTGTATATTCCAAATTAAAATCCAGGACCCAAGTGAAGTGAATCCAGGTAGAGAAAAGTCCTGCAGAAGCTCATGAATCTAGGTGTGTGGAAGGGGACGCAAGATGCATCTCTTTTATGCTGAACCAACTCTCATCAAACTTAATTCCTGAGGCTCAACGAACATCTGAGCTGAACTCCCTCAACTCTGGAAGCGAGTTGGAGACAAGACCTGTGACAAAGTCCCCACTGCTTGCAACTCCTGTTCCTCTTCCCTCACATGCTATTGCCCAGCCCCAAAGCTACACAGGTCTTCTCTTGTGGCTCTGCTGGTAAATAATCCATCTGTGATGTGGGAAACCTGGGTTCAATCCCTGAGTTGGGAAGACCCTCTGGAGAAGGGAACAGCTACCCACTTCAGTATTCTGGCCTGGAAGTTGACTGTGTGGCTCAGATCATGAACTCCTTATTGCCAAATTCAGACTGAAATTGAAGAAAGTACAGCAAACCACTAGACCATTTAGGTATGACCTAAAACAAATCCCTTACGATTATACAGTGGAAATGACAAATAGATTCAAGGGATTAGATCTGACAAACAGAGTGCCTGAAGAACTATGGATGGAGGTTTGTGACATTGTACAGGAGGCAGGGATCAAAACCATCCCCAAGAAAAAGAAATGCAAAAAGGCAAAATGGTGGTCTGACAAGGCCTTACAAATAGCTGTGAAAAGAAGAGAAGCTAAAGGCAAAGGAGAAAAGGAAATACATACCCATTTGAATGCAGAGCTCCAAAGAATAGCAAGGAGACATAAGTAAGCCTTCCTCAGTGATCAATGCAAAGAAATAGAGGAAAACAATAGAATGGGAAAGACTAGAGCACAATAAAGGACAGAAATGGTATGGACCTAACAGAAGCAGAAGATATTAACAAGAGGTGGCAAGACTACACAGAAGAACTATACAAAAAAGATCTTCATGACCCAGATAATCATGATGGTGTGATCACCAACCTAGAGCCAGATATCTTGGAATGTGAAGTTAAGTGGGCCTTAGGAAACATCACTGCAAACAAAGCTAGTGGGGTGATGGAATTCCAGTTGAGCTATTTCAAATCCTAAGAGATGATGCTGTGAAAGTGCTGCTCTCAATATGCCAGCAAATTTGGAAAACGCAGCAGTGGCTACAGGACTGGAAAAGGTCAGCTTTCATTTCAATGCCAAAGAATGCTCAAACTACTGCACAATTGCATTCATCTCACATGCTAGCAAAATAATGCTCAAAATTATCCAAGCCAGGTTTTAACAATTCGTGAACCGTGAACTTCCAGATGTTCAAGCTGGATTTAGAAAAGGCAGAGGAACCAGAGATCAAATTGCCAACATCTGCTGGATCATCGAAAAAGCAAGAGAGTTCCAGAAAAATATCTACTTTTGCTTTATTGACTACACCAAAGCTTTTGACTGCATGGATCACAACAAACTGGAAAATTCTTTAAAGAGATGGGACTACCAGATCACCTGACCTGCCTCATGAGAATTCTGTATGCAGGTCAAGAAGCAACAGTTAGAACTGAACATGGAATAAAAGACTGGTTCCAAATCGGGAAAGGAGTACATCAAGGCTGTATCCTGTCACCCTTATTTAACTTATATGCAGAGTACATCATGAGAAATGCTGGACTGGATGAAGCACAAGCTGGAATCAAGATTGCCAGGAGAAATATCAATAAACTCAGATATGCAGATGATACCACCCTTATGGCAGAAAGCAAAGAAGAACTAAAGTTCCTCTTGATGAAAGTGAAAGAGGAGAGTGAAAAACTTGGCTTAACTCAACATTCAGAAAAGTAAGGTCATGGCATCTGGTCCCATCACTTCATGGCAAATAGATGGGGAAACAATGGAAACAGTGAGAGACTTTATTTTGATGGGCTCCAAAATCACTGCAGATGGTGACTGCAGCCATGAAATTAAAAGACACTTGCTCCTTGGAATTAAAGCTATGACCAACCTAGACAGCATATTAAAATGCAGAGACATTACTTTACCAACAAAGACTCATCTAGTCAAAGCTATGGTTTTTCCAGTAGTCATGTATGGATGTGAGAGCTGGACTATAAAGAAAGCTGAGCACCAAAGAATTGATGCTTTTGAACTGTGTTGTTGGCAAAGACTCTTGAGAGTCCCTTGGATGGCAAGGAGATCAAACCAGTCAATCCTAAAGGAAATGAGTCCTGAATATTCATTGGAAGGACTGATGCTGAAGCTGAAACTCCAATACTCTGGCCACCTGATGCAGAGAACCAACTCATTTGAAAAGACCTTGATGCTGGGAAAGATGGAAGGTAGGAGGAAAAGGGGATGACAGAGGATGAGATGGTTGAATGGCATCACTAACGTGATAGATATAAGTTTGAGTAGGCTCGGGAGTTGGTGATGGACAGGGAAGCCTGGCACGCTGCAGTCCATGGGGTCACAAAGAGTCAGACATGACTGAGAGACTGAACTGAACTCAACTGAAAGCTGCACAGGTGACAAATTATTTCTCTCCCTTTTAGCTTTGGTTAAAGCACTTAATTTATATGAACTTCCAACAGTTCTATGTGTGTGTGCATAGTTGCTTAGTCATGTCCGACTCTGCAGCCGAATTGGACTTTACCTCACCAGGCTCCTCTGTTCATGGAATTTTCCAGGCAAGAATGCTGGTGTATGTCTGCCATTTCCTACTCCAGAGCATCTTCCCGACCCAGGAATCGAATCTGTGTCTCTTTGTATTTCCTATACTGGCAGGCAGATTCTTTATGACTGTGCTACCTGGGAAGATGCTCCAATAGTTCTATAAAATTAAGAGAATAGAATCTACTTCTCAAGGTAATTGGCTTGATTATATTTGAAAGGACCTTAAAAATTATGGTGTACAACTCCAATATTAGCCAATATTTACATGATTATCATCCCATTTCAATGCAAGAATCATCCTTATTTTTCGTTAACTCAGCAGATGTGAACAGTCATTCTCAAAAACTGTCTTGGTTTGGATTCCCCCAGAAGCACAGCCTGAGATAAGCATTTAAGTACAAGGAGTTTATTGGGGAAGTAACTCCAGGATACCCCAGCAGGGAAGTGGAGAAGTGAGGCAAGTCAAGAAGGACAGCCCTTAACAGGTATGTTCTCAAACAAGCCACCTCTGTGGGTGACTAGAACTCTAGGAAGCACAAACCACAGGAAGCCTAGCATATTTACACACCACCTCCCCTCACACATTGGCTAAGTGATGCTCTCAGAGTTGGTATTCTAACACTGACAGTGGGCAGACCTCGCTCTGTTCACTCAAGAAAGCCCTCTGGCAAAGGCGCTGGCAGTTTGAAGTCAAACCCAAATACGTTATAATGATACGTCTCAAGAGGATGTGAACATGTGTCTGAAGAAACATCCTTGGTAAGTGGCTCCTCAAACTGCATTTAACATAACTTTGCAACATAATGATTAGTCCCATTTCTTATGAACCAAATATCATAGATCCATATATGCTTCACATTTTCTGGTTTGAACATCTCCATACAGCCCTCCTCCTGTTTCGATTGCTGCTTTAAGGCACTAATTTCTCAGAGATGGTTTCCCTTGTTCTTAGTTGTTCAGTCATGTCCAACTCTGCGTCCCCATGGACTATAGCCTGCCAGGCTCCTCTGTCCATGGGGATTCTTCAGGCAAGAATACTGGATTGGATAGCCTGTCCCTTCTCCAGGGGAACTTCCTGACCCAGGAATTGAACTAGGGTCTCATTCGTAGAAGGCGAATTCTTTACCAGCTGAGCTACTAGGGAAGATCCTGGTTTCCCTTAGTCCTAATGGAAAACCAAACCCTTTCTAGCATAATTTAGCATCTTCATCCAACCATGGAAAGTTCTTTGAGGACTCACTCTCACAAGTCCCTACTGGGCATACACTTCCATGCTGATACCCACACACATGGACCACACCATACAAAAGCACTTTCTAAAGACAGTCACCAGAATAGGACCCACATCCACTGTGGTAACAAACATCCTCCAGATCTCAATGGTTTCACACAATAGAAGATAATTTCTTGCTCAGTGTAGGGCTGAATGGCACCCAAGACTTTGATGATTCAGACTGCTTTGATTGTATGGCTCCATAAATCCACAGAAGTCTTCCAAGCTCAGTGAAGCAGGCAAGAGACATTCAGAGAATCACATGGGCTTGTTACTGCCTCTGCTCAGATCGATACCCATTGTGTCCACCTTCATTTCTTGGTTCAGAAGTAGTCACAATCTAACTGCAAGGAGCAAGGAAGCATGATGTCCATGTGCCCCCAAAGAAAGGGAAAACAGATGTTAGCACACACCAGATATGGGTATATATCACTCCCAGTGAACTCACCAACTAAACAGCCACAAAAAGGCAACAGTGCAGAGCGGAGCTACATCAGGCCCTTGGACATCTAGTCCAGAACTGAAAAGGTGGAGTCAGCGTTGCTCCAGGACTAGGTAAGTTTACCAAATTTTGGTCTACAAATTCTTGTCATTAAATAAGCCACATATGATAACAAGCCCCTTTGCCTCAGAATATTTTGCTTTACACTTAATTGATGTGTCATCTATGTCATTCAGATGATTTGCCTGAGATAGCATCAGTTACTCCAGTTCTAGGATGCCATAGCAAATGTCTCAAGATGCCAGGAGATCACAAGGAGATGGGAGGAAAGTCCCCAGGGTAAATGTGTGACAAGTGACAGGTGCCAGTCACAGGCAGGCTGACTTCAGACACACTGGCAGACTCCCTGCTGGTGATGGTGTTAGCAGTTGCCTGCAACTGAGTGGGACTGGGCCTGAGCCATGTCCAGAATTGCACTTTGGAGCTAGACAAGAGATATTGGTGCCCTGGTACCTAAGATGCCCAGATGGACGTCAAGATATGAATGAAACCCCCTAGGACTCGTGAACCAGTGAGACTTTGTCTTGTTTTAAATTATCTTATGACTCCAAAGAAAGGCTGACAATGGGATCCTTGTCCTGGGAAAAAGTACAGTAACCACATATTAGGGGTTAGGGACAAACACATATTTAGTATTAAGAAGATCAATCTCAAGGGGATTATGACAAATAAATGCTGACAAATTGAATGGCACTGTGGGTGATTGGTTTGGCTCCTGGTGAGCTAGTCTTAGGTCTTTTCCTACTTCAGAAACATTTACTTTCATAAACATAAAGGCCCGGGGATCTAGTTTTTACCCTAAAGATTAAAATATACTCTTTGCCAGCACATTCATTGTCTTTACTTCCCAGCTGCAACAAAAGCAGCTGAATATAGAAACATCAGCCAAGCACACCCTGCAGCTTGTTTCCAGGCCAGGAAACCACATGTATCACATGGAGGAATTGGCCCAGGAGTCCCTGAGGATGGAAACAGTAGTCTTGTCCCAAAAAAGAGACAGCCATGCAGCGCCCAAGAGGTACTCTGCCAGACTGGTGCTGGTCAGGTGGTTGCAACATTTCTTACCAATTATTCCCTGGAAATATGTAGCTATTTTGGCTGGGGAAATGCAGGCTCAAAAACCCAGCCCCACTTAACTCCCTGCTGCAACTTTTCCTAGAGAGAACGTGTCAATCATCCAATCTTCCCAAAGGAAATTTCAATCTGTTGGTGGTCAAGATGCCACTGGATGCTGATCTGGTCAGCTTCTAGTATGGAGTTATTTTCTTTAAAAGGCTGTCTTACATCTACAGAAGGCACTTAGAAACATCGATTTATATCAAGTAATAAAAGTTTAATTAACACTCTAACTTATAAACCCTTGCACATTGTGTGAAATAGAACATAAACCCAAAGTGATCATTCCTTCAGTGCTAGAGAATTATCTACTTGGCTAAAACAATGAATTCACCCATCTAATAGCTTTATTCAGCCAGAGTAGATCCTTTGCGGGCTTTGGGAAGGAACACCTTTCCTCGGCATGTAATTCAAGGATTAACTCTCTCCTCCATCTCTGAAGTGGCTACACTGAGTCTTACTTGAGTCCACAAAAGAACCGTGTGTTTCCATTTATTCTTCCTGTTGTAGCAAGACCCTGCTGGCCAGCTGGCATCCAGGGAGGCAGGTGTCCAGGTCCCTGTGCTGAGGATGATGTGAAATTCACAAGTAGGTTGGGATGGAGCAGGTTTTCCTGCTCCCATCACTTGTGCTAAGTTGAGACTGCATCTCTTAAATGCTACAGGCATTTCTTGCCACCAGTCCCCTTTTTCTCTGTTGCCTTTTCTTGGGACACTCATACAATGAAAAACACCATCTAAAGTGGGAGGGAGCACAGAAAAAAACTATCACAGCATCAGTAACCCTGCTAGGAGCTGGCTGATTTCAAACTTCAGGAAGTCATCTGAAAGAGAACAAATCAATATATGCTTCTTCCTTTCTTGACATCCAGCAGCAATCATGTGCCACTCTTGAGTCATAAGAACCATCAGTCGCTTTCTAGCAGTCAAGGAATTCTAAATTTTGCTTTCACCAATATACACTTCAATGCAAAATGAAAAACCATTTTATAAAACAGAAGAGCGGTGCATCCCTTTGAATATGAGATGCATGTATAATTCATGATGGGGACATGATCATGGAAACCTCTCAATTAATTCAGTGATATCACCTCAGCAAGTTCACAATGACTTGAAGTTTGTCCCTGCACTTTCTGGAATTCCCCCAGACCTCCATTGTACTGAGACATTGCCCCTAAAAATACTACCATTCTCAAATCTCCTAAGTGAGTTTCCTTCTACATATTTGTGAAAAAATTAGAGAACAAATCCCTCTTTGGTTCCCTGCCTGTGCAAAAAGTGTATTTTGCTTCTAAACCCTATTACAATGATACAAGCTTGTATGAATACTTTTCCTAGAAAAAATATAACTGAGTATCCTTTTTTAAAAACATTTTTTAATTTACTTGTCTACATCAGGTCTTAGTTGTGGTGTGTGGGCTTCTTTCTAGTTGGGGCATGCAGGCTCCAGAGTGCCTGAGCTCAGTAGTTGCAGGGCACAGGCTTAGTTGTCATGCAGCAGGTGAGATCTTCATTCCCCATCCAGGAATCGAACCCATGTCCCTTGCATTGCAAGGCAGATTCTTAACAAATCTCCATCCTTTTAATTTTTAACCATCAAATAAGCAGAGAGTTCTTTATATATTCCCCGTGTGTGTGTGTGTGTGTGTGTGCGCATGCTAAGTTGCTTCAGTCATGTCTGATTCGTTGCCACCTTATGGCAGAGTTGTTTTTTCTCTGCCTGCTTGGGATGTAGCAACACTAGGATGTGAGCTTGGTTATGGAGAAACTGCTGAAAGAGGGAAAAGAATCCAGAAAGAGGTGTTGGGTAGGGTGGGGTTGGGTGCTCACAAATGTCATACTGATTCCCCAACTTCATGGACAACTGAGCTGTGTGTGTGTGTATAAGGGAGAGAGAGAAGAAGAAGAAGAAGAGAGGGAGAGAGAGATCACAGAAGCTTAATAAAGTCAGAGCCAGAAGGGAATTTAATCTACCTTCTCGCAGCATCACCAGACTCCCACTTCCTAGCCAAGATATTAGACACACCAAGGCCACGCAGCCAAGCCGGAAGCTGAACCTTGCCTCTGAGACACCCTCCCCAGGGCCGCAGCTCCCTGTGGGCTCAGCCCACCTGGATCTCCCTGGGTGAACACACCTGGAAGGCAGCTGGAGCAGAGGAAATCACACAAATACTGTCTCCCAGGCTGGCATGACAGAGGATGTCAAAACCTGCACAGTGGGGAAATGAAGGGTTAGATATGGCCCCTGGGAAGGCAGGACCTGTAATGAGACCGTGAAATGGGTAGTTTGCTTTTGCCCCTCCAGGGTGTCTGCCACAGTCCGAGGCTTGGAGATGAGCTGGACCAGCCATCACCCAGAGAAGGCGAGTACAGGACCACAGGCCAGGGCTGGGGATGGGATGGATGCCCAGGGTCTCCAGCTGCTTTGGCTTCATCAGTGTTGACCTCTGGTGCCCACTGAAATGTATCCTATTTTCATCCCTGGGCCACTGAAGGTCATTCCCCACTGGACCAATCCCTGACCCCAGGGACCCCTGTGAGGCTCCAGACCCTCAATGAGGAAAGGATATCCGACTATACCAGCCTTAGCCTTGGGTTTTCTCTAGAATGGCTACATCCAATAATACACTGTTCAATATGGTAACCACTGATCACAGGTGGCTTTGAGCACTTGAAATTTGGCTGGTCCGAGCAAGCATAAGATACATACCAGCTTTGAGTGTTAGTACCAAAGAAATATCTAAATATTTCATTAATATAATATATACTATAATGTAATCTCATTACATATTGAAAAAATTTTTCTATATAAAGACATACCTTGGAGATATTTCAGGGTCAGTTCCATCACCATATAGCAGTTCAGCTGATCACCATTAAGCAAATATTTCAACAAAGCCAATCACATGAATTTTTTGGTTTCCCATTGCATATAAAAGCTATATATACACTGTTAAGCATTCAATAGCATTGTGTCTAAAAAAAGTGCATACCTTAATTAAAACAGCACACATACTTTATTCCAAAAAAAGCTATCACCTGCAAGCCATAGTAGTGATAACAAAGATTTCATCACAAATACAATCATATTGAAAACATTTGAAATATTGTGAGAATTACCAAAATGTGACACAGAGACATAAAGTGAGCAGATGCTGTTGGAAAAATGGTGCCAATAGACTTGCTCAAAGCAACGTAGCCACAAACCCTCAATTTGTAAAAAGGCGCTATCTGGGAAACACAAGAAAGCAAAGTGCAATAAATCAGGGAATGTCTGCATTATATTAAATAATTAACATCTAATACACATGTATATTAAATATACATATTTATATATTATATATATTGCATATATATACAATATATAATGTATATTAATATTAAATATACATTATATTTAGTTCTGCCTATTCCTTTTCACTATTTTCCTGTGGTACTAACAACTTTCGGACTTGCACGTACCTCCCAGACTGAGTTTCTATTGGACAACGCTGCTCTGGCGCATCCAGTTCTCACTTCCCCAGCTCCCTACGCTTCTTTCCCCAAATCTGTGAGCCCTGGCCCAGGACATGCTTGAGGCCTAGCCAAGTGTGAAAGCAGACGCTGATGTGCACAAACAGATCCCACCACGTGGGCAGTGGGAGGCCCATGTCACTCCTTCTAATGTCCTAACATCAGAAATGAGTGGCATGGCCGATAAAGAGCCGGGGAACAGCCGGGGACAGCACCGGGGAACCTTTCCCTCCCAGCTTCCTGTTGAAGAACTCGGCCTTCCTTTCTCTCTACCTTCAGACTGCCTCCATTTTTTCTCTTCCTTGGAGTCATCTCCCCCAAAGACCAGCTGAAGAACAGAACTCAGTGTCCCCAGCACCTCCTTTCCTTGCTGCCTTTCATCTAAGTCTGGAGGAAGCAGTTATGTGGTGTGAAGAGTGAACTGCTGGCCTCAACTGGCAGTGGGTTCCAGTCCTGGCTCCCACCCTTGTTAGCTGTGGGGCCCAGGACACGCGGCATCACCATAGAGCAGCAGTCTCCCCCACTGTCTGGTGAGCTCTCGGAACACTGCACGATTCTGTTGGCAGGGTCCTGTAGGACCTGGCATGAAGCCTCATCGTGGGGATGCCGTTCTGACCTGAGTCAGGAGATGCTTCAGACCTTGCGGCTAAGAGAACAAAGGAACGTGGAGGAGCTGAGTCCTTAGGATGTGTGAATGTGGCGGAAACAGGCAGCTGAGCACCCGGCACTTGCTGGGAGACTGAGGAGTGTCAGCCTGGCTCAGAGTCAGACCGCACTGTCACAAGTTCTCAGGCCAGGACTCGAGCAGCCCCCATAGTGCAAAGGGCATCTTGACAAGCCACAGGGGAGATACGTGAGGAGAGGGGAGGAGAGGAAAGTAGAAATTAGAAAGGTCACAAGAGATGAGGGAGGAAGGGCTCAAAGAGCGTTTTTTGCCTAAGGCTAGCCCTTGATATCGCAACTCTAAAAGCAAACGCTCTGACGTGAGACAAGAGGACAGGCATGGACTGGGTCCTGATCCAGATTTTCTGTGGCAAATATGGGGATGGGGGCATGGTGAAAACCAGCACACTGGTCACGCAGGACCCATGGGATATGTCAGAAAGCAAATGTTATTTTTGCCTGTGATGCCTCTTGTCAAATTGATGAATTTGGGTCAAGGCCGGATGATAGGAGTGGAGTTGAAGGGTTTTTCCCCTGCCCCCAGACAAAAGTGTAAAGTAGCGAATCTTCTTAGGAAATAAAATGTCCCAGGACAGCAAATTCTCACACAGAGTCACAATGCAGAAATCAGAATGCCCAGGCCCATAAAGTAAGAGAAATGTGGAGCCTAGGTGAATGTAAAGCCCTCCCTGTCTCACTGAGGATGTGCTGGGGGTAAAGGAGGGGGTTGCCTAGGGACTGAGGATGAGAGAGGAGGGGGGAGAATGGGGGCCACACGAGAGGGGCTGAGACTTCTTTTCTATCCCTCCTGCAAGTCCATCCTGCTCTCCTATTGGAGCTGGGATGGGGAGCCCCCTCCCCATCCTCAGAGTGGAGGGAAAGACAGAAAATGTGAACAGGGAGGATTTCTTACCACCATATGGACACAAGGTAGAAGTTCCCTCTCTGGCCTGCAAAGGGCTAGTGCTGTCTGCTCTTTGGTGGGTGCTCTCACGACTTCTTGGAGAAGGAAATGGCAACCCACTCCACTATTCTTGCCTAGAGAATCCCATGGACAGAGGAGCCTGGTGGGCTGCTGTTCATAGGGTCGCACAGAGTCAAACACGACTGAAGCAACTTAGCATGCATGCATGCATTGGAGAAGGAAATGGCAACCCTCTCCAGTGTTCTTGCCTGGAGAATCCCAGGGACAGAGGAGCCTGGTGGGCTGCCATCTTTGGAGTCGCACAGAGTTGGATGTGACTGAAGCAACTTAGCAGCAGCAGCTCACAACTTCTTCGCTGGCAGGTGCTGTGGTCTTGCCAGTGCTGTGTCCTCCATCTGGCCAAGCCCACTCCTGCTTCTGGATGTCCGTGGACCTACCACATTGGCCCTCTCTGGTGCGATCCACCATTCCCCAAGGTGGACTTTGGGGCAGAATATTAAACAGCTCTGGGCCAACCCTCCTTTCAGGGAGCTCACTTCCTTCTATCCCATGAGAAACAATCTCACAGCCCGTGTGCTGAATATTCTGGAAAGCAAGCTTGCCTGACTGCAACCACCCTTCTTAGCTCCCATGCAGCAGCTGGACAGTGGACCCATGGCCATGTCTACAGGGATGAGGAGGGAGAAACAGCGCCCCCTGCTGCAGATTTGACATGAAGTGGGAAGCTAAGGTTCTTTGTCAATTGGGACAAAGAGAAGTGGAATCATCTCAAGGGCATCCCTCTCCCCAGATTTCTGTCTCTAATCTCAGGACATTTTTACATCTTTAATTTGGGTTCAGAGTTCAAGAATCGGTCACAGACATAGAAAACTAACTTATGGTTACCAAAGGGGAAAGAAGGGAAGAGATAAATTGGAAATTTGAGGTTAATATACACACATTACTACATATAAAATAGACAAACAACAAGGTCTTACTGTATAGCACAAGAAACTATATTCAATATCTTATAGTAATCTATAATGAAGAAGAATCTGAAAAATAAAAAAATATGTGTGTATATATATAATTTAATTATGTTCCTGTACACCTGAATCATTATAAATCAACTATGCTTCTACAAAAAAATATTTTAAATAAGCAATAAACCTGATATTAAAATTAAATTTAAAAACAAAAATAAAAAATAAAACTATTTAAAAAAATTATAAGCCTGCTCTTGGTCACCTACTTGAAAATTTTGTTTTTTGTCAAATGTGTCATCTATTGCCATTGTATCTCAAAAAGCCAGCATATTAAAAAGCAGAGACAGCACTTTGCTGACAAAGGTCTGTCTAGTCAAAGCTATGGTTTTTCCAGTAAAGTAGTCATGTACAGATGTGGGAGTTGGACCATAAAAAAGGCTGAGCATCGAAGAATTAATACTTCTAAACTGTGGTGTTGGAGAAGACTCTTGAAAGTCCCTTGGACTGCAAGGAGATCAAATCAGTCAATCTTAAAGGAAATCAACCGCAAATATTCATTGGAAGGACTGATGCTGAAGTGAAGGTCCAGTACTTTAGCCACCTGATGCAAAGAGCTGACTCATTGGAAAAGACCCTGATGCTGGGAAAGATAGAAGGTAAAAGAAGAAGAGGACAGTAGAGGATGAGATGTTTAGAGAGCCTCACCGACTCAATGGACATGAATCTGAGCAATCTCAGGGAGATAGTGAAGGACGGGGGAGCCTGGCACGCTACAGCCCATGGGGTCACAAAGAATCAGACATGACAGTGACTGAACAACAACTCCAAAAGAAATTGAGATCAAAAGAGATCAATCTTTATATCTTGCTCTTATTTATATATATCCTCCATCACTTCCATAAAGGATTTGCAGCAACTTGCTATATATACAGATTCAGCAAACTAGCATAGAAATACAATTTTAAAAACCAAAATCAGAAAAATTGTTAAAATGGTATAAACAGAATATAATACCCAGGGAAGATACTTTATTGCCATACAGTCATTAAAATTAGTCTCCAAGTATGGTGCTGAGCTTCCTGGCAGTCAAAGCAAGAAGGGATAGGGTACAAATTATTCCATTTACATTTCTAAGAGAGAAAATATTAGAAGTTGTTTGAAGACATAGCAAAGATTTTTGTTTTTCAGTTTCTTGGGTCAAAAGACATGCTTCCTATAAATTTTCTTATACTGGAACTAAGTGAGGAACAAAAAGTATCTGTGATGACATCTCTACAATTAACACAAACTTTATCTCATTGGGAGCAATTCTTAAGAAGCCACAAAAATGGGGTCTGATACTATGACAGTACTGAGGATATTATAGTAATCATTTTGAGCATGCAAACCAAAAAGATAGTCACCATTGTGGAGGAAAAGAACTGCTTTGGTCCAAACTGAGTCTACCTCATCCATCAGTTGGGAGAGAACTTATATTAGAATGTGTATCTGAGGACAAGCATGATGAGTGTGCAGGTTGTGAGGGTTTTCTCAATGGCAAGTGAATGAAAGTGGATTGCTGGATGATACTAAAACAGACTTGTGATTCCTCAGCCATGGAGGGAGCAACAGTTGACTTGCCAGCATCTGGTCTTTGCACCCCCTCCCCCCGCCCGTAAGAGGATCTATCTTTTCTCAATGAGCAATAAGTCCAATCCAAAGACAAATCCAACCACGAAATGTCACCAGGAGCCAGAAGCAGCAGCTACTTGAGAAGGAAATGCAGTGGCGGGTAGTGTGGGAGTGGGGGGTTATGCCTCAGGGCCGGCAGACTTCACTGCTCAGCTGCCATCACGTGGGAGGGGCTCAACCCCAGGGGCTCTGCTGATGCTCAGTGGCAGCTGTCTGGACCTTGTTCCTCAGACCTCCTATTTCTCTGGCATCTGCCCCATGGTGCCCACCTGTCGGGATGGCACCCTGCCTGGTAGGATGGGCAGAAAGTCTCCAGCCACTTGGTCCAGCCAGTTAAATTTGGACTTAATAGAAAGAGCAGAGAGTACAATCCCTGCCATGCAAACCAATTGCTCCAGTGGCTCAGAACCCAGCTGAGCCCCATGGCACAGAAGCAGCTGGGCATCCCAGGGAGACTCATCCATCCTCTCATACTTTATGAACAACAAAAAAACACAAAATAAGAACATTTCAATTCCAGACTCTTCCAGAGAAGCTCATGCATTCCGTTTGTGGGGTGATGGCATCCAATTGTACAACTGTGTTTAAAGCTTGGAGCACAGGGATCCTTACAGTTCGGCTGAGGCCCAGGGCCCTGCGTATTGGAGAGCCAGAGTATTCACTGATGGACTGTATCTGCCTTATGGGCCTCCTGGCACATAACAGGGACCAAAGAACCTGTTCGTGAGACCAGTTTACAGAAGACACAGGATTCTGGGATGAAATTATAAAACTGCCTCCCCCAGCCCCCTGCTTGTTCAAACCAGTCAGTGCTCACACAACCCATTGGATACCCCCAGGAAGACAGAGGCCCCGTAGCTTCAAGCCATAAATACACTCTTGGTTCAATAAGAAATACACAGGATTCCCTGTAATAGTCACAAACTTCATTCTCGGTGAAAATGGAAGCTCCTTTTCTCCTAGCTCATGCATGTTGCTGGCCAGGGGCTGGAGGCAGAAAACGAAGGTGAGGAGTTAGATAGGTTTCGCTGGGTCTCCGTCTTTCCCTTCTATGACTCCATCTGCTTTGCTACTAGAGTCAGGGAAGGAAGGAGATGGGAGGAGGCAGGGAGGTCCTTGTTCCATTCGTCTTCTGATGCCCTGCATCAGAGCTCTCTGGGCTTGGCCAGGATTTAGAGACAACTCTCTCATAGGGATCATGCACGAATTCTTCAGAGGTCCCTGCCCCTCAGAGGAACCGTGTATCTGAAGTTCCCTCGACAGGAAAATGCATCTCTTTTCAGCACCTCCTCAGCCCCTAGGTATTTAGAGGTAGCCCCAGGATCATTCTGCTGAAGGGCCATTTCCCCATGGCAGCCACCGTGCATGACTCTCCCAGTTCCCTTCCGTGCATGGCTGACATTTTTCCACTAGAAATAAACACTATTCCTAATTGCCCCAGCACCCTTTGGGTGTAGGCTTCTCCCATAGCAGCCACCTCACTCTGCTCCACCTGCAGAATGTTTCTTATTGTTTTCTTTCTCATCATATAGGCATCCTTCTACAACATTGGGTTAAGAGTTTGTGAGTGTACTGCATAATCTGCAGGATACTAAATCCTTCCACATACAGGGGGATAAGGGACTATCCAACACTGTTGGTGGGCATGTAAGTTGGTGTAGCCACTGTGGAGAACAGTATGGAGGTTCCTTAAAAAAAAAAAAAAACAGAGCTACCATATGAGTCTGCAATCCCAGTCCTAGGCATATGTCCAGACAAAACTCTAATTTGAGGAAATTCCCTGGCAGTCCAGTAGTTAAGATTTCAAACTTCCACTGCAGTGAGCACAGATTTGATCCCTGACTGGGGAACTAAGATCCTCTGGTGACACAGCCAAAGAAAAGAAAAAAAAACTACACACACACACACAAAACAAACCTGTAATTCAAGAAGATACATGCACAGTTATGTTCATAGCAGCATTATTCACAAGAGCCAAGGCATGGAAACAACCTAAATGGTCATCCACAGAGGAATGAATAAAGATGTGGTACATGTATACAGTGGAATATTATTCAGCCATAAAAAAGAATGAAATAATGCTATTGTGCAGCAACATGGATGGACCTAGAGATGATCATACTAGATTAAATAAGTCAGACAAAGACAAACATCACACTATACCATCTACATGCAGAGTCTAAAAAAAATTGCTACAAATGAACTTATTTACAGAACAGAAACTCAGAGACTTGGATTCACAGCCTTGGAGAACAAATGAGTGTTTGCCAGCGGGGAAGAGCAGAGGAAGAGATAGAGTAAGAGTTTGGGATTGACGTATACACACTACTATGTTTAAAATAGATAACCAAGGACCTATGGTATTGTGCAGGCAACTCTGTTCACTATTCTATAATTACTAAATGGAAAAAGAATAGATATATGTATATGTGCAACTGAAAACTTTGCTATATACTTCAAATTAGCACATTGTAAGTTAAATATACTCCAATATAACATAAAAATTAAAATAAATAAATAAAATAATAATAAAATAGATAAACAACAAAGTCCTACTGTATAGCACAAGGAGCTATATCCAATATCTTGTAATAAACCTTAATGGAAAAGAATATGAAAAAGAATATGTATACGTATGTATACATACACATACCGAATCCCTTTGCTGTACACCACAAATGATCAAAACATGGTAAATGAACGATACTTCAATAAATTCCTTCCATATACAACTGAATATCTCTGCCACGTGAATTCCATTTAAGCACAACTTTTATTTCTCAGCGGGACCAGTAGGAATATGACAAATTCAGTGAAGCCTCGTGGGCAACCACCATAACAGGGAAAAGAGAACAGCTGATTTTATAAAGTTAAATTGGTTGTAGTTTTTATGACCACTTGATTATGTTGCTGAATTCATTCATACCAATTTGCAGGTAGACACAACTACTTTGAAAGACAACAAGCAAAAAGGTCAGCAGGGACCCCAAAGAAGACAAGAATTCCCAATGAACAGGTTACTGGTAAAGACAGACGAGTCTCCGGCAGAACGGTGAGCAGGGAGAAGGGTGTCTGCAGGCAGAACTTGCTGCAGCATTGGCAGGGCTGCCACACAGCATTGCACAAGGACAGAGCAGGATGCTAGCCTGTCTGCTGCAGAGAGAAGGGTGGTGACCGACCATGTTTTCCTGCTCCCCCTCCACCCCCAAAATCCCACAACTCCAGGAACTCACAGAAATGCCCAAAAAAGACCCCGAACTCTTAAGTAAAACAATTCCAGCTTCGACTAGAAATATTAACTTGTCTTTTTATAATTCTTCCTCAAATATAAACCTTCTAAATGGAAAACAACAGACTACTCAGCACTGGATTGAGTGCTTCACTTCAGTATCTTCCTAGCCTAATCTCATATACTCACTGTTAATTAATACTTTTTTGCTTTTTAGTTCATGCAGAAAGAATCAATATTTTAATTACAGACTGCTTAATAATACTTTTTTCTGTCCTTTAATGATGTGACCAGTTTATTTAGATGCACACATTTAAGGATTTTTATATCCCCTGGAGTCATTTCTCTTTTAAATCCTTTCAGTGATATAGTTGCTTTAAAGCAGTAAGCAAGCCAAGGAGATGTAGCATGAAATTACATGCCATCTCCAGAGCGTTTGTAATTAAATAAAAATGTGTCACTTACAAGGTAATAATTCTTGATCAGTGGATTTTCTGAAGGAGATTGGTGACTTTATGAATTAATTGGTATTGATATCATGTTCTGAAAGCAACACCAGGTTGGAGAGAGGTGGGGAATTCTTTGCTAAGGCAGTGGCCATCCTCCTTGACAATGGCTGGCAGTGTAATGGCAAAGATTCATGGTCTTGGAATCAGGTGAAGCTGGGTGTGAATGTCAGATGAAATCTCCCACTTGGGGAACCTTAACCCCCTACCCAATCTCTCTGAACCTGAGTGATCTCTTGAAAAATAACGATGGGGACTTCCCTGATGGTCCGGGCTTCCCCGGTGGCTCAGAAAGTAAAGCATCTGCCTGCAATGCAGGAGACCTGGGTTCGATCCCTGGGTCAGGAAGATCCCCTGGAGAAGGAAATGGCAACCCTCTCCAGTACTCTTGCCTGGAAAATTCCAAGGACAGAAGAGTCTGGTAGGCTACAGTCCATGGGGTCGCAAAGAGTCGGACATGACTGAGTGACTTCACTTTTCACTTTTCCTGGTGGTCCAGCAGTTAAGACTGCACACTCCCAATGCAGGGGGCTCAGGTTTAATCCCTAATCAGGAAACTAAGATCCTGTATGCCACTTGCAGAGCGAAAAAAAAGGGGGGAAAAAGGACTTCCCTTGTGGTCCAGTGGTTGGGACTCTATGTTTCCAAGGCAGGGGGTGTGATTTCAATCGCTGGTCAGAGAACTAAGATCCCACATGCTGCACAGTGTGGGGGAAGAAAAAAAGATAGTAGCAGCTCATAAATTGTTGGAAGGATTAAATGGGTTTACACCATGCCTAGAAAGTTAGCGTTTTTACATTACTGTCATCATCAGCAACACCAGAGAAAGAACACTTAGATCTCTCTTAAATACATCTTCTATGGGAAATTATACCATTACTGTGGCTCTGGACCACAAGAGTTCCAGTGAAGCACTAAATATAGGTTTTTGCAACACCAAATCATGCAATTTTCCAGGATATGGTGTACATATTTTTTTCTTCTTGTTTTTCAGCATTGTCGTTTTCAACAATAGAGAGAAAAGCATTTAAGAGCAAAACTATTTAAAAGTGTATTTTTATGGCTAAAAGGAGAAGAGGGACAGGAAATGGAGCCAGAGGGTCCACCCCTGACTGTCTCTGCTTAGCACACTGTGGCTGGAGGGACCAGCCTGTGCTGAGAATGAGGGGGTGCCTCTCATTTTAATCTCTTTCTTTCTGTGAATTGTCTTGAAGATTCTCTAATCCAGTGGAGCAAAGTTGAATTTTATTTCAAATCTTAAACAACTGAATGTGATCATCTCCATCTTGGCAGGTTCACAAGTTCAGTAGGAGAGAGCTAGAGAGGCCCCGTGGCAGGCACATTGTCCTCTGACTGTACCTGGTTTTTTCCTGGGATCATAGCCATGCTGAAAGCTGAGAGTATCTCCCTGTGAAAGAAATGGGATCTGGGCAGGAGCAGAAAGATGTAGCTGATGCCTGCTGATGGTCTCTGCCCTGGACCCTCCATCCACAGACACTTTTCTGATGATGGATGCATGGTTATGGCTCCAGACCCTGATCAGAAGACAGTTTGATGCTGGATGTCCTGGGGTGCCAAGAGAGCACAGGACCCAGCTGGAAGTAAGAGACCAAGTCACCTAAGAGGCTGGACAAGAACCCAAATGTGCAGTCACAGCCCTGCCTTCTCTGAGTCACATCTCTGCTGTCAGCTAACACTTCAGGTGGTGAAGCTAGTTTCATTAAACTCCCTGCTCTTCCACTCCATGTGTGGCCTGGAGAGTTAGCCTTGGTTGCTAAGTTTCAGTTTCCCCGTCTACCCTTTTATCTTTATTTTTTTATATGCCACACTCTTGGATTGGAAGAATCAGTATTGTCAAAATGACTATACTACCCAAGGCAATCTATAGATTCAATGCAATCCCTATCAAATTACCAATGTCATTTTTCACAGAACTAGAACCAAAAAATTTAATATTTGTATGGGAACACAAAAGACCCCAAATAGCCAAAGCAATACTGAAGAAAAAATTGGAGCTGGAGGAATAAGACTTCCTGACTGCAGACTGTACTACAAAGCTATAGTGGTCAAAACAGTATGATAGTGGCACAGAAGCAGAAATATAGATCAATGAAACAGTATAGAAATTCCCTGTCTACCTTTTTAAATAGCCTTCCTCATTCCTTGAAAACCCACCACTCTGTCTCCCTCTTTCCTTCCCCATCCCCACCCCATGCTCACACCTGCCTCCACCTGGGCACTTAGGTTTAACAGCTGGGACACTTTCTGAGGACACCAACCTCTCTAGACAGTGAAGTCCCACCCATCTTCTGAAATCCATCCATCTGCCTCCTCCAGAAAGTCTATAGCTCCCCCTGCAACTCACAGATCTCTGTCTCTAGGTAACAGGCTCTGTTCAATATGTTCACTTGGCTCTGTAGACACCCTGCCTGCATGGTCAGGAGGAATCAGGAGCTATGTCCTAGGATGTTTCTGGTTCCTGCTGGGTTTCACTTGGTTTCTGTTAGAGGCCATGTGCAGGTAAGTAATAGCTCCTATGGAAGAGACTTCCTGAGTTGAAAGAGTCCAGCCTGGGTCCAAGAGACTGTGGCGTTCTCTCACTACTCCCTGTCTCCTGAGAGGCAGGATGGCATAATAGATGGTTACTATGGGGTCCATTTGTCCCAGTGGCCAAATCCACCACATGACTTCCAGCTGTGTGGTCTCAGGTGTATGAACTGCCATCATTAGGGGTCAAGCGGTAGAAGTTCTACATACCATGAGAAGGAGATGATCCGGAGGCAGGCTCACTGATTCTGGAAACTTCTACCCTTGGCGGGAAGGGGCAGGGGTGGGTGCAAGAATGACCCAGTGACCTAAAGGAGGAATTGGACATGGTCCTGTTGACCATCAGTGGCACTGCAGCAACGTCCTGTCTTATCATATAGGCTGGGACAAATGTCATTCCCACAAAATAGATTTCTGCCTAAAAGAAAATTGAGCCATTTGCAACAATATGGATGCAACTAGAGATGATCATACTACATGAAATAAGTCAGACAGAGAAAGACAAATACTATATATCACTTACATGTGGCATCTAAAATAGAATACAAATGAATTTATCTATGAAACAGAACAAACTCACAGAGAACTCTTGGTTGCCAAGATGGGGAGTGGATGGCAGAGGAATAGACTGGGAGTTTGGGATTAGTGGATGCAAACTATTGTACAGAGAATGGGCAAACAACAAGGCTACAGTATAGCACAGGGAACTATATTCAATATTCTGGTATAAACAATGATGAAAAAGAAAAATAAAGGAAATTGATGGCCTAACCTAGAATCTTATTGAGGAAACAAGATTTATGTTATTTGAAAACTAAGGAGGATAAAACCTGCCAACTCCCCCTTTAGAATTTGCCTCTAAATTAAAAAAAAATTACTCGTAGATACACAAAGGCCTCAAGAGCATCCTTCTATCTTTATCTTTGACTCCCACTTCACAAGCCTGGCATTCCCATTAAAATCCTCTTTCATAAAAATCAGTTTTCAAAGCAGATTGACAAGAGAGACCTTAGTGATAGATGATGCTGTCCTTTGTAGCCGAAGCCATTTCTGTTGCTACTGCTACAATCAGCAACCACAAATGAGCCCATAAAATCAGCCATGTCCCTCATTCAGGCCAGACACCTGAGACCTTCATAATCCCATGCCTGACCATCTGTTGACAGGGGCTGGCTCTACGTATAATTCAATCAACCAGCCGACAGACCAGAAAGTACATGCTGAGTCCAAGGTATGCTCAGCTCTAAGCTGGGAGTCAGGAGATGCTGGAGTGGTATATCCATCTGTTTCCAGATATTCACTGAGAATGCATGATTTCTGTGGCACCCACCTTTCTAGATTCTAGGGGATAGGGAGATAAATGTAAACAAAGGGTTACAGTATAGTGGGAGAGACAGGTGATAAATAAAGAGACTATTTCTGATAATGGTGAGTGTTATGGAAAAAATTCAGCCAGGTAATTGTGCAGTCACCAAGGAGAGTGTGATGAATAAGGTGGTATAAAAGTTGGTCCCCACCCACAGAGGGTTACATTCTAATGGAGGAGAGCTCTTGACTCAACAATGGTGAGTTCAAAGCAACACACTAGTGTGGTTGAGGCCATCAGGACTGTGAACTTCACAGGAACGGATGGGAGACAGAGACAGTGATATTACTTGAGATGCATCCAGGAGGAGAGTGTCCTGGAGCCAATTTTGAACTACAAGTAATTCAGAGAGAGTTAGCAAAGCCCAGCCCCTTTTATGAGCCAGATCTTATCATACACATTTTACCAATGGGGAAACTAAGACTTGGAGAAATTAAGTGACTTGCTCAAGGTTTGCTTCTGGTCAGAAATAGTGCCAAGTCTTGGCTACCCAATGCTCACGAGAATCTGATGCCCTTGGGCTTCAGATGAGTACTCAGCACCCAAATTTTAGAGAACAGGGTCTCAAACATTATCTTTCCGTGCTTCATATGGCAGGTAAGATGAGAGGAATTCTCCTGGAAACATCAGGACTCTGTAAAATCTGCAGCTCCAGCTCTGGCAGCCTCAGTGGCTGCTGTCAGGCTCAGCTGGCTGCCTCCCCTCACAGGATCTGAGCTCACCTGAGTGACAGCTCTGCGATTGCTCAGCTGGCAACCACAGTAGCAACTTTAGGTAGTAAAACAGACAGGGGCATAGCTTGTCAAAGAACTCCCAGTTCCACTGTCATCACTAAACACATATAACTCACCCTCAGCCATCACACACCAGCTCCCAATCATCAGGGAAGGTAATCAAGAATGGCATCAGTCCACAGATGTCAAGAGGGTAGCTTGGTTGGAGACAACCAGCCTGAGCAACCCAGGGAGTGGGACTCCGGATGTTTAGGGTTTAGGGTATGCTTTTACCTCATCTTTTTTATTTATTTACTTTATTTTTAATTGGAGAATAATTATAATATTGTGACGGTTTTTGCCGTATATCAACACAAATCAGCCATAGGCCATAGGAGACACGTGTCTGCTTCTTTTGATCGCCCCTCCCTCCCCACCCCATACCTCTAGGTTGTTGCCAAGCACTGGCTTTGGGTTCGTTAAGTTGTAACTTACACACACTGAGATGCATCTCTTTTTTATCGAGTTCAATGAGTTTCGGCAAATATACACAGCCATACACTCAAGGATGTGAGTGCTTCCAACAGGTCCATCTGTAAAATGTCCTACCCAACCATAGTGACCTCACCACCTGCATGGTGGCCCAGAGAACCCTCTTAGATGCTTGAGAGCAGATAGTTTCAACCATCTGCCCCTGATAGACACTGTACTATCTAGGCCTCCTAAGGTCCCTGAGAAACCATGCAGCCAAGATCTCTGTTCATCCACCAGTTGACAGCCAAGGCCCTCTGTTGGGGAAAGAAGCAGTATTGTTCAGACTGCAGAGGCAACACTAGACCTTTGACTGAACAGACGCCCTGAAAGGAGTTATACGCCCAGCTGCACAAATGGTGAAAACAGGTCTTGGGAACCAACAGATAAGGAAGGGAGCAAGTCATGAAGCTTCCTGGGCATGGCATTCTGGCCAGTTCCCAGGGATCGGCAAACATTCTGAGACTTACAACTAGAAATGCAAGCATTTAACGTAATAGCCAGAGCTGCATCTTTGCACGTAAGCTGATGAATACCAGCTAAGCTGTAAGGAGTCCCACTTTTATCGTCAAGCCATAAGCTTCACGGGACTCCTTCAGATGGTGCTCTGAGATCTTGCCTGTGAAGTGGACACACTGAGACCTTTCAACTGGGGACTCCAGTTTGCTGCTTGAGGGACCTCCCACTTTGCTTGAATCTGGATTTAAGTGTTTCCCCAAATTTACTAATGTGTATTTGACTTCATTTTGTTACTATATTGCTTGCATATTTTAGGGGCTTCCCCAATAACTCAGTTGGTAAAGAATCCACCTGCAATGCAGGAGACCCTGGTTTGATTCCTGGGTCAGGAAGATCCTCTGAAGAAGGGATAGACTACCCACTCCAGAAGGGATAGACTACCAGCTATTCTTGGGCTTCCTTTGTGGCTCAGCTGGTAAAGAATCCTCCTGCAATGCAGGAGACCTAGGTTCGATCCCTGGATTGGGAAGATCCCTTGGAGAAGGGAAAGACTACCCACTCCAGTATTCTAGCCTGGAGAATTCCATGAACTGGGACTGGGGACTCCTGTTTGGATCTAGACATGTTTCCCCAGTTTGGAGATGCATACATTTGTTTCTTACTACACTACTGGTGTATTGGGAACTGTTTCTCCAATTTTGTGATTATAATCATATATATATACACATATATATTATTATACTCTTATTATATTACTTGCCCTCATACTATAACTTACTATAAACATAATAAACTTCTTTATTTCTTACCAAAGTGTAGAGTGATTATTTTGCCAGCGAATCCTCCAAACCTGAAATCAAAAGTAAGTCTTTCAACAGACCATAAATCTTTCAGAACATCTCTCAAGCTCTGGCTACCTGAAAGGCAGCAGAGTGAGTGCGGAGGAGCCCTAACACGGCAGCCAGACTGAAAATCCCATTCCACCCCTTCCCCGTAGCTCAGCTTCCCTGCCTGGCATGAAGAGCATTCAGCACCTCCTCATACAGACATCATGAGATGCCCTGAGATGTGTGAGATGTTTGTAAGCATGGCATAGGGTAAATACTGAGTGTTACATAAGCACTACCTTTATCTGTGGACCCAGGGATGAACAGAGAGGGGCACAGTCATTACATAGATGTAAGGGAAGAAAAAAGGCAATTGATGAGGAGAAAATGATTGACAGTGGATTGGGTTCTTGGCTTCCCACTTAATCTTCAGAGAAGAAAACAGGCTGTTCATTTGGCTGTTGGTGTCCAAGGTACAGAAAGTTATGAGTTGGTGGGGCTGGGGATGAAGTAGATACCAGAGGTGGGACCTAATCCCTTTGACCATACCTGACAAGGGCCTCTTGGAACCCCCGGTTGAAAGGATTAATGTCCTTTGGTATTTCCTTTTTTTAATAGTTATTTTTATTTATTTATATATTTGGCTGCACTGGGTCTCAGTTGCAGCATGTGGGACCTAGTTCCCCGACCAGGAATGGAACTCTGGCCCCCTGCATTGACAGCATGGAGTCTTAGCCACTGGACCACCAGGAAATTCCCTCCTTTGGTAATTTCTTTTTTATATATTTTTTTAATTTATATATTTGGCTGCACCAGGTCTTATTTGCGACATGTGGGATCTAGTTCCCTAACCAGGGATCAGACCTAGTCCCCCTGCTTTGGGTATTGGGAGCACAGAGTCTTAGCCACTGGACCATCAGAAAAGTCCCTCCTTTGGTAATTTCTTTGTCTTAGAAGCCATACCAGGGCTGGGTCATTCCTTCTGTGGCCAAACCCAGGAGGAGTCCCTGAGCCCACACCAGGAAAACAGGTTTGAGCAGAAAAATCCCAGGAATTCCTGGACTGGATAGATCCCCCAACATGGCTTAAAGTGTAAGCATGACACAAGGCCAGGGCTTACCCTCGTAGCTACACCTGGATGGACTTTTGCATCACTCAAGTGTAAGGTCTGGAGGAGGAAACCAGTGTCATCCAAAGAGGGGAAGTTCAGTGTGGCCAACAGCCACCAGTTAAGGTGGAGTGCATGCTCAGCCCCTAGACATATAACAGGATCTAACCCTTCTCAGATAATTGCCCACTGCCAACATCTCGATCTGCTCATCTGTCTGCCTGCTGTGAGCCACGAGGCCATGGACCTGGTTCTTCTCAGCCCCTAGCATCCAGATCAACTCTTGACACAGAGCAGGCCCAGCAAATGTTTATGGAAAAGATGAACAAGGGGAAAATAAACAAAGATGTCTGTGGTTCATCATTATCTATGTGTGTTAATGTCAGAAAACACAGTGACACAGGTTACAGTGTCACCAGGACTTGGTCTAATGCAAAGCAGGTGTCAACACATGCTTGGTGAATTAATCCAAATTAATGAGGATTCCACTGAGAGGTGTCAATTTCTAGAATTTCCTCAGTGGCTGAAGTCTGTATCTTGGAACTCTACTTATAGAAGTGTTGTTAAAGTTTTAGTGTTTATATCTCAGGTTTAAATCATCCCCTTTGCTGCTACAGTTGGCTGTTGTTTTTATTTAGTCCCTAAGTCATGTCTGACTCTTTGCAACCCCATGGACTATAGTCCACTAGTCTCCTTTGTGCATGGGATTTCCCAGGCAAGAGTACTGGAGTGAGTTGCCATTTTCTTTTCCAACAGGTCTTCCTAACCCAGGGATTGAACCCATGTCTTCTGCACTGGCACATTGGCAGGCAGATTCTTTACCACTGAGATACCAGGGAAACCCAAATTTGGCTACTCTCAACAAATACTATGGAGAATATGAAACAAATTAAGATCACCGGTCTGCTGTGCTTTGTATTAATAGTACAAAAAATAATGTCTTTGTGGGAGTAGAATCAAAGGATACTTTCATTTTATTACCAGCCCTATTTAAAATTTTCTCATCTTACAGCTAATTCACTGTATGCAAAAAAAAAAATGTATTTTTAGATCTTCTCAAACTGCATTGAGACTTCATACTGGAAAATGATCATTAAAATATTGTGTATACAAATAAAGATCACTGGCCATTTGTGCATAATATATATCTTAGAGGCTTATAAAATGTTTTATCAGCTATTACTCCCTCTTTTCCTTGGCTACCAGGAAGCTTAGCACCAATGTAAAGTCTATAAAACTTGAAATTTTTATTGCCCTCTGTGTTTCTATATGCTGAACTAATAAATATTAATTCACTTTCCTACCTTGATTGTCATTCTTACCTGATATTCTCATCTGTTTACTTTCTCTCATTTTTCTGTAAGTCTCATCAAGTCTATTGATGAGGATAGGTATAAATAGATAGACAGGATAACAGTAGATATACATATACATGTATGCATATATATGCTTTATAATGTCCAGATTCATTTTATACCTCTCACAAAACTAATTCAATTTGTTCTGAATCCCTGATTCTATGGTTTATGTAATTTCAAATCCCTGTCTCTAATTTCCACCAAGTCTCAAGAAAACTTCCAGTGAGCTCCCTCACTGATGTCCATGGGAAATCCAAGTTACCCCAGCTTTTGTGAATTTAGTCAACTTTATCAAAGACCCTGATATTCAGGGGTCAATTTCCATGGGAAGTTGTTGATAATCCACCACTCACATGCTCTGTTATGAGATGAATGTTTGTAACACCCTCAAAGTTTGTATGTTGAAACCCCAGCCCCTAGTATGGTTGCATTTGGAAACCAGGCTTCCAAAGAAGGTTAAATAAAGTCATGAGGGTGGGGCCCTGAGCTGGTAGGATTAGTGTCCTCATGAAAAGAAACATCAGAGAGACGCCCCCCCCACCTCCACCCTCTCATGAGGGCACAGGGTGAGATGGCAGCTGCCAACAAACCAGAAATGGGTTCTCACCAGAAAGTGAATTACCTGGCAACTTGGTCTTGGATTCTCAGCCTCCAAAACAGTGAGAAAATAAATGTCTGCTGTTTAACACCCAGTCTGTGCTATGTCGTTATAGCAGCCCAGGCAGACTAACACAGCCTCCATCCTCATCTCTCCCTCTTCCATATTTTTCTTCCTCTAGGATCACCTCTTATCACCTTCTTCCTTGTTTTTTGGCAGTTCAGCCACTACATTCTGGTGGTAGAGGATGAGGTCTATCCCAACAGACTTTTGTAAGTAATTCTTCCAAGTGAATACAATGTTCTTCCTGAATGGAGTTCTGGTACATACACTTGTCTTTGCTTTCTGACCTCTCATTAGATAAAATGTATTATTTCTACCGGGCTTCCATGATGGCAGACAGTAAAGAATCTGCCTGCAATGCAGGAGACCTGGGTTTGATCCTTGTGTCCGGAAGATCTCCTGAAGAAGGGGATGGTGACCCACTCCAGTGGTCTTGCGTGGAGAATTCCATGGACAGAAAAGCCTGGTGGGTTGGACTAGAAGCCCAGAGCTCTCTCAGTCCAGTCTTTACCTAGACCCTGGGTCTGAGTGAGGCACAAGTCTCTCTTAAGACTTGAGGCACAAGAAGAACCAGAGGCATGAGTCTGTCTTCTGGGATCAAGTATTAATAACATCACCTAGTTAGAAGAGCTCATCAATATGCCAAGATTGCCTAAAAATATGCTGCTCTAACCCCAGCATTTATTTACCAATCCAACCAAGAGCAGTGTGGACACATTAATTCATAGGATACAAATGGACAGAAATACATGAAAAATCTGGATTAGCCAATAATAGACCATCCTGATTAGTTGGGCATACTTGGAATTGTGTGCAGAAAATTGCTCTTATTTTCTCACTTATTAGAGAAGAAATAAATAAAATAAGTCTTTTATCCAACTCATAGCAAGTAATAGTAGTAGAAATAATCAATTCTAAATAAAGCTGGCAATGGCTAACACTGCATATGGTAAAATTTGACCCAGAAAAATTGGACTTTGTAGAATTAACGACCACAAAGAAAATTCACAATGACAGAAGCCATATTCAGTAAAATTTCTTATTAATAATAAAGCTGGGAAACAAATTAAATCTCCAGAGCCAAAGAAAATTATATGAAAAGAATTGATTTAGATAAAAATAATTTCAGGGAAATAAATGTGGAAACAATTGGAGGCAGTTTAACTGCACTTCACAGAATATTGACCAAGAAATTAAATTGGATAATAGGGTTTAATCTGAAAAATACATTTTCAGTGAATATCCCTTGGTGTGGGTATAATTATTATTATTAAAATATTTGTATTGAAAACACTGAGTGCAAGGAAAGGAGGATATGGAATGTGGTTCCTGGGTCCGGATACAGGCAAAGTAGACAAGTTTTGTTTTGTTTTGTTTTTATTCAAGTATAGTTGCTTTACAATGTTGTTAGTTTCTGCTATACAGCAAAGTGAATTAGTCATACATATATATATATATCCCCTTTGTCAACACAGAGCATTAAGTAGAGTTCCTTGTGCTATGCAACAGATTCTCAGTAGTTACCTATTTTATACGTAGTAGTGTATGCTTGCAATAATGATCACGTCTGAAGTAACGTTCTACACTCAGTTAACAGCTGTAGAAACAAAATTTATTTAATTATCTAAAGAGTAGGTATCTCTGCCTCTTTGGCCTGCCTAGTCAATGCACTGCCCTTCAGAATGTCCTTCCAGGTACACATTTATCTCTTAATGTCATTTTTTTTCTTCCTGGCCCAGCCAGAGCATAGATCATTACCTTCACCACCAGACCCTCCACCCACGAAATCCAGCATCTTCCCCACACTGGGATGCCCCATTCAGAATAGTAAGTGGTTCTCATCTGTCAGCTAGAATTCTCTTGAACACAATGTAAATGCCTTGATTTTGGAACCGTATGGAGGGAACAGCAATTGATTATGAGGCACCTGGGGATCACATCATTGTTTCAAAACACTTTGCAGGTTTGCTTTTGAAAACATTTGTTTGAAAGGGGGAAAGGATAAGTGCTTCTTACGTTTTGTCCCTATAGATCTCATAGAAACTTCACCCAATATTAAGCATTAACACTTGTTTAGATGTCTGTCCCTTTCATTAGTGGTGAGCCCCATGAAGAGTTGGATGGGTCTCCATCCAAGAGCCATGTCTGACACAGGACAAACATTCACCTGTGTTTCCCAAGTGAACAGGTGAGATTAAGGACACCAAAGATATTGACAGAAAAGTGATAAATTTTCTTTCAAAGAATAGAAATTTTATAGTCTTAGATGATTTTATTAGCAGTGGGATACAAGCTCCACACCATTTAGACTTCATGCATAAAACATGGAGAACATATTCAAGTGAATTAAATGCATTGGTTAAACCAGCCAGAAGCAGTTGGCCACTTGAAGACCAAAGTACCAAGAGTACTGTTTGTAAAACATCCAGATCCATGACTGCGTGCCAAGCACATAGCATATATGATCCCACTGAACGGCAGCCCACCTCTAGAGCAGCCCATCTCACAGAAGGTGGACTGAATATCAGAAAGGTAATTGCATGAGCAAGATACAAAATTAAATCTAATTCATGGTTATCAATTGCAGCTCTGCATGAGTGCAACAGAAGGACTGTTCAAACCCTATCCCATTGAGGCTGTGACTTGGTGGGTCTGGAGTGAGTGCAAGCATTTGCAATGTTTAGAAAGCTCCCCAGGCAGTGCTGATGCTCAGAAAGATGGGCACATCAGATTCATCTGGAGAGCTTTTAAAATGCTACTGCAGGGACCTTGACAGACCAGTTCAATCCGAATCTCCAGCAGGAGCCAGAGCTTAGGGATTTCTAACAGGCAGGGTGAGCCCTCTTGGGAGCCAAAGGCTGCACTCATTCCTCTGCATCTCATGTCCCTGAGATGAAGGAGTGATGCTCTCTATTCCCAGGAAGAGTCATTGGCCATGACTGCAGCACAAGTATATGAATCTGGTGTTTAACAGCAGATGCTGTTGTCTGTCTCTGAAGAGAAATCTGCAGGTTCTAACCTGTGAGGTCCTGGAGAGCAGGAACCATGCTGCATTCATCTCAGTACCCTGACAGCTCACCAGGAGTGGATGCTGTTAATTGTTCTTAAACACTGCCATTTGCCACAGACATTCCATCACAAGCCTAATAGGAGAATCGTCATAAAGCAATGTCAGCTCCCTGGGAGGGATGGGGGAACAGCGGGGCCCAGCTGCTGCTCCAGACATCCCCATCTGCCTCTCAGGGTCCTGGGCAAACTCTGCTTCTGAAAATACAGTGATACCACGAGCCAATGTGCAGCCATGCTTATAGGTCAGGCTGACCCATAGTTTCGGCCAGCATCTGCCTAGAGCACCTCACAGGAACAGCTCAGTGCCAAATGCCTGGCCCACCACCTGGCAGGAGGTTTTAAGAAAACCTTGGATCCGCCCAACTTCACCTGGAGGCTTCAAGTGGTGCAGATGGTTGATGGTTGAGCTGGACCTTGGAGCCTCATGCGACAGTGTGTGCAGGCTTCTTGAACTCTTTGGAAAGTCAGTTCTCTTTCTTCCAGGCCTCTGTTAGGCTTCTGTTGGAGAGGCATGGAAGCTTGTGAGTGAAGATGGGAAGCTGATGGGATGGGCATGCTTTCATCATGGCCAGCCCTTCATCTTGAATGAGGAGTCACCAGCATTGGAACCACCAGGACCTGCCAGCTGCAGACAGGCAGCTCACAAGGAGCAGGACCCCAGGCATGGCCCTGTCAGTGGTACCCTACCAGGTGAGATGTGCATAGCACCAGAGAGGGGTTACATGAGAGACAGGGAGCAGAGCACCAGATCACAGGCCTGGGGCAGACTCCAGCACTGCTGTCTGCTGGCTGTGACCTTGGGCAAATGAATTTCTTTGCACCTCTGTTTCTTTCTTTTTGCAAAGGAGATTAGGAGACCTACCTTACATTGCTGCAACTATTAGGAGAGGGTGACAACAAGCCCAGTTAATAGCAGGCACCAGTAAGCAATAGCTCTTACTATCACCCTGAGATGCTCTGTGCTGAGAACCTGCTTATGAAATATCCATGATTTAAGTGAATGGAAGGATGGATGAATTCATAAAGAGGAAATGTATACAGAAACAACTCTTCTGGGAAAGAGCAAATACCCTTAGCCCAGTTTGTGAGTAGAGGTCAAAATGCAAAATTTAACACAATGGAAAGCGGTATGGAGGTTCCTCGGAAAACTAAAAATATGATTGCCATATGATCCAGCAATCCCCTTCCTGGGCATATACCTGGACAAAACTAATTATACTATCAAAAAGATGCACGCACCCCAATGTTCATAACAGGCCCAACTTAGATTCTAAGGGGACCTGGCTTACCTGCTAAGCAAGCACATGCGCTATATGACACACCATGGGGTACTCATAAGAGCCTAGCACATGGACAACAATTTAACACCAGCCAACCACCAATTGGATGAGTTACAGGTGACCCATTTATTCACCATCACAAATACATTTTGAACTTCTACAAGATGCCAGGCACTATCCTCTCTGCTGAAAGTACATAATGGCCTGTCTTCATGGAGTTTACATTGTAGTGGGAGAAGACAGAAAATAAGCTAGTAAATAAGAATACATTTGGTATTGATAAGTGACATTTAAAAAGAATGTAGTGTATACATGTCAATCTTGATCTCCCAATCCATCCCACCTGCGGCCCCCCTCAGTATCCATACATTTGTTCTTTATGTCCATGTCTCTATTCTGCTTTGCAAATATGTTCATCTGTACCATTTTTCTAGATTCCACATATACACATTAACATACGATATTTGTTTTTCTCTTTCTGACTTACTTCACTCTGTATGACAATCTCTAGGTCCATCCATGTCTCTGCAAATGGCACGATTTCATTCCTTTTCATGGTTGAGTAATATTCCATTGTGTATATTTACCACATTTTCTTTATCCATTCCTCTGTTCTTGGACATTTAGGTTGCTTCCATGTCCTGGCTATTATAAATAGTGCTGCTATGAACTTTGATATGCTTGTATCTCTTTGAATTATGGTTTTCTCTGGATGTATATCCAGGGAATTCTATTCAATGTTCTGAGGTAACCTAAATAAGAAGGAATTGCAAAAAAGAGAAGATATGTGTATATGTGTAGCTGATTCACTTTGCTGTACAGCAGAAACTAACACAACACTGTAAAGCAATCATATTCCAATTAAATAAATAAAATACAGCTTAGGGAGATGGAGAAAGAGGAGCTGGCTAGTTTCCACAGAATAGATAACCAAGGCCTCTCTGATGAGGCAGCATTGGAGCAGAGATGTCACCACAGTGAGGATGTGAACAAGGTGGCTGGACCTGTGGGAGGCTCAGGAGAGAATCTGGGCTTGCTTTGTCTGTGGAGAAGAGGGAAAGATGCCAAACAGGGAACCAAGGAGGATGACTGGCAGGGCCTCATAGGCCCAGTAGGAACTGGAGATTTCTTCTCAGCTGATGGGAGCCCCTTGGCAGGCTCAAACAGAGGAAAGGAACCATCTTCCTGGAAGATTTGGTCCCACTCCTCTGTCTGCTATTTAGGAGACAGTCTGTAAGGGTGAGGAAGGAAGCAAATTAACAAGCTCTTGCCAAGAACTGTTATCAGAATTTGAACATATGAATTTATTTAATCCTTGCAACAACACTATGAAGAAACTATTGTTTTCCTCATTTTATAGGGGCTTCCCAATCACTAAGAGCCGGACACGACTGAGCAACTTCACTTTCACTTTTCCCTTTCATGCACTGGAGAAGGAAATGGCAACCCACTCCACTATTCTTGCCTGGAGAATCCCGAGGACGGCGGAGCCTGGTGGGCTGCCGTCTATGGGGTCGCACAGCATTGGACACAACTGAAGCTACTTAGCAGCAGCAGCAGCAGCAGCAGCAAGTGGCACTAGTGATAAAGAACCCACCTGCCAATGTAAGAGACATAAGAGATGTGGGTTCCATCCCTGGGTCAGGAAGATCCACTGGGCAAAGGGCATGGAAACCCACTCCAATATTCTTGTCTAGAGAATCCTGGTGAGGACCCAGGAGGATCCTAGAGAGGAGCCTGGCAGGCTACAGTCCATGGGGTCACAAAGAGTCAGACACGACTGAAGCAACTGAGCATGCACACACATAGGTGGAGAGGGTAAGTAACTTGCACAGTATTACACAGCCAGGGAGCAGTAGGGCCAGGATTTAAAGCAGGCAACCTGGCTCGTGGGTCCTTGGTGATAAGCCTCGTGCTATACAAACCCACCCAGCGTAACCTACTGGGGAGCAGCAGGCAAAAAACTGTCTTTGTAACATAAAGAAGTGATAATTCATTCATCTAGAAACCCTGGAATAATAAAATAGGTAACTAATAAGGCACTACTATATAACACAGGGAACTATACTCAATACTCTGTAATGGCCTGTGTTGGAAAAGAATCTAACAGAGTGGAGATATATAGATAGATAGATAGATACACACACACACACACATATATATAAACAGATTCACTTTGCTATACTGAAACTAACACAACACTGTAAGTCAACTATACTCAATGAATTTTTTTAAGTCCTTGAGTAAATATATAGACAAAAGATTCAATTATTTCTTTAGTCGTTTATCTATTTCTATATCTCTTAACTTTGCTAAGGCTCAACTAAGAAACGAGTATGTTAACATGAACAAAGTTTATGATACCTTATTCCTATAATATCCCTCTGAATCATGTATTATTATCACCATTTCACAGATAAGAAAACTGAGGCTCCAGCAATTTTAAGTAATAGGCCCAAGGACCCACAGCACCATGTTTCTGAAGTGATGGACTCTGAGCTGTCAACATTCTCAGACTGGGAACAAGAAAGTCTTAGTAAGCTGTTCCCGAGACAATGTTCAACTGAGATGCTGCAGCTGCCAAATATACCAGCAAATCGCTGGCTGCATCTGGAGGGCAGATAAAGAAGAGAAGAGATATGACCCAGAGAAGAGATATGACCCCTCCCTCCTGTAAAACTACTGTTCCCTTACCTTCACTGTGATAGAACAAAACTATGGAAGGGCAACTTCCCTGAGCAAAGAAAGCAAACCTGGTTCTCTTACAGTCAGCATTTCCTGAGCCCCCAAAAAGGCATAAACAATCTCAGAGCTTTTCTCATAAGAGCTTTTTCTCATAACAAGAATAAGGGTGTTTTATTTCCATCGATGTATGCTGAACTTGAGGCCAAGAGAAACTAATGATGTCCCCAGATCCACATAGCTGGTAAGTGGTCTATTCAAGATCCAAAGTACAGCTCCTTATATTTCAAAACCATAGTCTATTCTCTTTTCCAGAGGTCAGGTCAACCCCATGTGTCAGCTCTTCCCCACATGTTATCCTCCTGGCAGGCAACTTTACCTGCCAGCAGAGCTCCTCACTCCTCCCCAGTAGATCCGCCACTGCAGCCAGTGGCCAAGTGACAGCCTCTTTCCCAAAGCCTCTAGGCTCCCTCTCACAGTGCAGGCTTTGCTACCCAGCTGCTCACCATCCCACCAGTAACTATGACCCTTCAGCCCAAACAAGCCACCATCCTCAGAGCATTCAGAAGCACCACCCACACATCTGGCAGCCAAACCACAAGCACCAATTGACTACAAGAATCAATAGAGCACATCATCAAAAAGAACACAAAACAAATGTTGGTGATGATGTGGAGAAAAAGGAACCCTCCTCCTGTGTTGGTGGGATTATACTTTGGTACAGCCATTATGAAGAACAGTATTTAGTTTCCTCAAAAAACTAAAAATAGAACTACAGTATGATGCAGTAATTCCATTCCTGGGTACATATCAGAAAGAAACAAAAAAATACTAATTCAAAAAGATACATGAACCCCAAAGTTCATAGCAGCATTATTTACAATTGTCGAGGTATAGAAGCAACCTAGGCATCCATCAACAAATGAATGGATAAAGATGTGATATATATATATGCAATGGAATACTGCTGCTGCTGCTGCTAAGTAGCTTCAGTTGTGTCCAATGCTGTGCGACCCCATAGATGGCAGCCCACCAGGCTTCGCCGTCCCTGGGATTCTCCAGGCAAGAATACTGGAGTGGGTTGCCATTTCCTTCTTTAGTGCATGAAAGGGAAAAGTGAAAGTGAAGTCACTCAGTCGTGTCTGACTCTTAGCGACCCCATGGACTGTAGTCTACCAGGCTCCTCCGTCCATGGCATTTTCCAGGCAAGAGTACTGGAGTGGGGTGCCATTGCCTTCTCTGGCAATGGAATACTACTCAGCCATAAAAAAGAATGAAATCTTGACATTTGCTGCAACATGGATGGACTTGGGGGGCATTATACTGAGTGCAATAAGTCAGACAGAGAAAGACAAATACTATATGATAGTTATATGATAGTACTTATATGTGGAATCTAAAAAATACAATAGACTAGAGAAAGAAAACTAAAAATAAGCAGACTCACAGATATGGAGAACAAACTAGTGATTGGTTACTAGTGGGGACAGGGACAGTGGGAGAGGGTACATAGAGGTAAGGGGGATAAAGGGATTATTGTGGGATTACATAAAATCCTCTGTGTGAAAGTTTTGAAAACTGTAAAGTATTATAGAATTTAAAGACTCTTCCATTCAATATAAAAATTAATTTTTGAAAGAGTCAATAGAACAGTTAATAGTTTGCCATCTTGTATCGGTCTCCTATTGCTTCATTTTCCCAGTTAGGTTATGACATCTATGATCTCTGACAGTGAAGGAGGAAGAGGTGACAAGTGGCAAACGAGCAGCTGTCACATGTGCCCAGACTGCTGCAATTCTGAGAACTGATCACATCAAGATGAAAAACAATAAGTAAGCACAAAGTGTTGATTTTTCACAGCCTGGTGAAAAGGGTTGCGACTGGTGAAGGCTATACAACCACAAGGGAGGGAGCTGAAGGGTATTTATGGGCTCCTGTAACCCCAGAAAAGTGGGATGGTCTGTGGATACACATCAGAGCTTCATAACCTCAGACTCATCCACCCACCAGGACAAGTGACCAGATAATGTGTTCAGATAGGTCCTATTTGTGTTACTCTAATGATTCCACAGAAGGTAGGCATAGGCCCTGGAGGGGTTAGCCCTTGGACCAATAGAATTACAGTGTAAATCAGGAATAAATGAACACCATGGCAGAGTGGACAAGAGCTCAAGCTGCTGCTCCTGCACCCTGGTTCTGATGCACTAACTGTACAAACAAAGGCAAGTTTTCTGAGCTTCACTTTGCTCATCTAGAAAGTGGGTTTAATAACATTTAACAAGAGTTAACATTGGTTAAGCCTTTTTAAAAGTTCCTCTCACATAGCTAGTGTTTGACAAACACAGTACATTACTATTTTTTGTTCTATATTTTCTATGCAAGGAAAAGAAAAGGATGGCTGCAATCTTTTTCATTATCAAAGCCAAAGAAAAGTATTCACACCAAGCTGGACCTGATTTCTTATATTTCAAAACTGCTTATTCACATTTAAGCTTTTAATTTGTGTGAAAGTATTTTTTACTTTATTTTATGGAAGTATAGTTGATTTAAAAAATTAATTTCTGCTGTACAGCAAAGTCATTGTCATACATTTGCATACATTCTTTTTCATATTATTTTCCATTATGGCTTACTTATCACAGGATATTAAATAGTGTTCCCTGTGCTATGAAGTAGGACCTTGTTGTTTATCCATTCTGTATATAATAGTTTGTATCTGCTAATCCAAAACTCCCAATACATCCCTTCCTTACCCCACCTCCCCCTTGGCAACCACAAGTATGTTCTCTACATTTGTGAGTCTATTTCTGTTTTATAGATAAGTTCATGTGTGTCATATTTTAGATTCCACATATAAGAGATGTCATATGATATTTGTCTTTCTCTGACTTAGTATGATCATCTCTAGATAAATCTACATTGCTACAAATGGCATTATTTCATTCTTTTTTATGGCTGAGTAGTATTCCATTGTATATATGTACCACATCTTCTTTATCCATTCATCTGTTGTTGGACATTTAGGATGTTTATGTGTCTTAGCTATTATAAATAGTGTTGCTATGAACATATAGGTGTGTGTATCTTTTTGAATTATAGTTTTGTCCAGGTACTTGCCAGGTGAGGGATTGCTGGGTCATACAGCAGTTCTATTTGCAGTTTTATGAGGAATACTATTCTTCATAGTGGCTGCACCAATTTATGTTGTGTGAACGTATTTTTGAATTAGTCCCAAAATGCATTGTACTAATAGGCATCTACTCATACTGGAGTTCCCATCTCATGTGTGGGGAGCAGCCAAATGTAATTTGCTAACAATCTCCACCTCAATGGCTTAAGCAACAGCTGTCATGTCCCGCACATGCTCATTGTACAAATTCCCTTGTGCACGTCTTTGGCAGCATAATGAAAAATAAGAAAAATAAAAACAAGTTTATTTACTTTCTTGATTTAATTTTTAAAAAGAGAATATTCTGTAAAATTTTCAATGGAGCATCACATTAGCATTGGCCTCATAACCTGTTGCTAATGCCAAATTTGCCATTCAATAAGGGAACATTAACTGATTTCTGGGAACATGTTATAGTGGAGGTCTAAGAATAAGCTGCCAAACTTCTATATCAGTGAGAATGAGAATTGTCACCTAGAGCACTAACTAGCTTTTAAAAAATAATAGTAATACAAAACAAGGCTCAGAAAAAAATAGGCTCAGAAAGATTCTGCTTAAAGGCACACCATGAATTTCTATTTCTAACAAGAGTGAGCTACATAACTCAGACCAGTCTTTCCTTTAAAGACCATTAAAAATCTGAACAAAAAAGAAAGAAAAAGATCTTCTTGAAAGCATTGATCCTCTAACAGATATTAAGAATTGTATTGAGCCTGGCATTTAAGGTGACTTTAGTCATGGAATAGTTGCTGGTCAAGCTGAGATAGACAAAAGGCTGAGCTGTACCTTGAAAGCTTGTGGAACAAGTGAGGCAAAAGCATGGGAAGAGACCCAGGTAAACCACTTTTCACTTTGGTCTGAGAAGGTCAAGAAAGCACTATACCTCAGGACTGAGAATAAACTGGATGCTAACCATCTCTCTTATGGACAGCAGTCTGGCATCACATCACCTGATGGCCCAGAAAAACCTCAATTTAAACGACTTTAGATTATTATGGCCCAAAATAAGTAGTACCTCTAGACTAATGGTGAAAGCAATGGAAATCCTTTCTAGATGTAGAAAATACCATGCTAGGCCTCAAGTTATTTCAACAAATAAATTTTCATTGTAATGTCCAGAATATTCATAACTAAGCACATGTGAAGACAAATAACATGAGTGAGCAGAAAAATCAGGCACCAGAAACAGAGACTCCAGATATTGACGTTATTAGATACAGATTATGAAACAACTTTATCCTCAATGCCATGAATCAACTTTTAAAATTTCACAAAAAATCAAGAAATCTAAAATATGACATCATAGGTTTTTTAAACAGTCAAATAAAAGTTCTAGACCTGAAATATACAATAGTTTAAATTAAAACTGGAATGGATTTATAGTAAATTAGATGTTGGTAAGCTAAAACCATATACAGAATGAAGCACTGTGTTACAAAAGGGTAGGAGAATAGAATTTTTTAATCCAAAATAATTTGATAAAGAACAAAGCAAGAAAAATATAACAGGACAGACAAATACATAGCACGTATCATGATAAGGTAGATTTAAAGATAAATACAGCTATAATTTCAGTAAATGTCAATAAAAATGCTTCAGTTAAAAGACAAAAATTATCACACTGGATTAGAAAATACACATGTTATATACTATTCAGAAGAACTGCATTTAAAATGTAAGAATACAAAAAAGTTTGAGATTAAAAAATGGTAAAGGGTATCCATACAAACACTAACTAAAAATAACTGGTGCACTTTTATTAATAAGGGCTAAAATAGAATCAGCATCCAAAAAAAAAGCACTGTTAGAAGTTAAGAAGATTGTTCTCAATGAAAAAGGATCAATTCACTAGTAATTATAAGCATTCTAAATTTGGATGCACCTAATAACATTGGCCTCAAAATATATAAAGCAAAAATTTACAGAACTGTAAGGACAAACAGGCACATTTATAGTATAATGGCAGATGTTAACATACTCTCTCAGTAATTGATAAAATAAGCAGACATTTTTTAAAGTAAAGGCTATAGAACAATCTGACCTGATTGAAATAAACATACAAAATATCATATTTAACAACTGAGAAATACTTAACTTTTTTTAGCTGGCTATATTATGAGCCATAAAACAAGTATTCACAAACTTCAAAAGGTTAAAATCATAAAGAGCTGCACTGTGCAATATGTTTCTCGTGAGAACATATGGCTATTCAAAATTGTTAATTATAATCAAATAAGATTTAGCATTCAATTCCTCAGTCACACTAACCACGTTTCAATTGTATACTCTGTGAAGTCAAGAACAGTATTTGTCATATTCACCCTGGGACCTACTTAGTAAAAGTTGATTGAATTTATTAATTAACTAATTAATGATTCTGTATTATATTTTCTTATAGTATAAACTTAAGTTGGTAGATTGAATGAATCATTCATGTCAAATTAAAATATCAAGCAAAAATCCTTAGAAAGATATTTCACTTTCTCTGTTGGTGATTCATCATCCTAGAAATGGTTAGTGTGGAAGAGGGCTTCAATTTTGTATTTAGAAACTATACAAATGTCTGAATGGAGGGAGTTGAGACTCTGGAGTCACACCTGCCTCGATGATCTAAAATTCCTCTCCTTTCAAATACGGCTGTTCAGAATAACCTCATACAATTTTTGCCCCAGAATAAGGTATGGAATCTATTTATCAAGGTCTTAACAATGACACAGAGTCACCAATGAAAGCATGCATTCCTGTCAGTCTGAGAATGTCATGTTGTGCATGACACAATTAGAAATGGGCAGAATCAAAATGAGAAATGCCTTGTGTACTTTATCATGAAGCAGTAGAGGCCTACCAGCAAGTTCTAAATAAAAAGGAGATGGCCTAGGATGGCCCAAGTGTGAATAAGAGCTTGGACTCATGGCTGAATTTTGGAGGACCTTCCAGCTTCCCTGAACTAGAAGCAAAGGTCACACTTTTTGCTTCACTGTCCCAATTTTAGGGAATGTTGATTCCTATGAAGAAGAGTTTACTTACATGTAAAAACTATACCTCTTTAAGCCAGGCTTGGAGAATGGCATCATCTGCTGCAGTGACCCCAATAGACATCATTGAATTAATAAAATCTCCTGACATTTGCAAGCAAGATCAGTCATAAAGAATCATCAACCTCTTGTCATGTGGTTAGATCTGTTTTGGGTGCAGAAGTTTCAGCCACTAACGACATACAAGATCATTGTTTTCATGGAGTTTGCAATCCAGAAGGAAAGCTAGCCAATAAGCAAACACACAAACAAATATACAGACAGAGATAAGTTCTACAAAGAAAATAAATCAGGCCATTCGGAAAAGGAAGTTAAGGAAGACAAGCTAGGAAGAGGCTAAGCTATTACTAAAAAGGGGGAAAAAAGAGAATGAAATAGTTCCATTTGCAGCAATACAGATGGACCTAGACATTGTCAAACTAAGTGAAGTAAGTCAGACAAAGACAAATACCATATGATATCACTGCTATGTGGAATCTAAAAAATTATACAAATTAACTTTCTTACAAAACAGAAACAGACTCACAGACATAGAAAACAAACTTATGGTTACCAGAGGGGATAGCAGGAGTTGCCAGGGGGAGATAAACTAGGAGTTTGGGATTAAAAAATACACACCTCTATACTGGGCTTCCCAGGCGGCTCAGTGGTAAAGAATCCACTTGCCAATGCAGGAGACACAAGTTCGATCCCTGGAGGAAGAAATAGCAAACCATTTCAGTATTCTTGCCTGGGAAATTCCATGAACAGAGGAGCCTGACTGGCTACAGTCCATGGAGTCAGGAAGAGTCAGACATGACTTAGCAACAAAACAACAGCCTATAAATGAATGAGCATGACTGTGTTCCAATAGACTTTATGTACAACAATGAGCAGCTGGTGGGCTATTGTTTGCCAACCCCTGACCTCAGATCCTCCTAACAAACACTGTGAGCTGCCTACTCCATACTCTCTCTTGCCTTCATTATTGATAACATAACCTCAAATTTGTTTAGGATAACAATTCATGAACTGAAACTGCTCACTATCCCAGATTCCCTTGCAAATAGGGTTGACCGTGAGACTCAGTTATGGCCAATGAGATGTAAATGGATATCTCCAGATAGGGCTTGGAAAAAAGTCTTTTTAAGATGGGCAGCCTCAGTTGTCATGCTTTCATTCAAACTTTTGTGCTTCTTTTTTCTGCTTCCTGTTGGAACATGGAAGGATTTGGAACAGACATCTGTATACATCAGTTCAGTTCAGTTCAGTTCAGTTGTGTCCGACTCTTTGTGACCCCATGAATCACAGTATGCCAGGCCTCCCTGTCCATCACCAACTCCCGGAGTTTACCCAAACTCATGTCCATAGAGTCGGTGATGCCATCCTGCCATCTCATCCTCTGTCGTCCCCTTCTCCTCCTGCTCCCAATCCTTCCCAGCATCAAGGTCTTTTCCAAAGAGTCAACACTTCACATGAGGTGGCCAAAGTATTGGAGTTTCAGCTTCAACATCAGTCCTTCCAATGAACACCCAGGACTGATCTCCTTTAGGATGGACTGGTTGGATCTCACTGTAGTCCAAGGGACTCTCAAGAGTCTTCTCCAACACCACAGTTCAAAAGCATCAATTCTTTGGCTCTCAGCTTTCTTAATAGTCCAACTCTCACATCCATACATGACTACTGGAAAAACCATAGCCTTGACTAGACGGACCTTTGTTGGCAAAGTAATGTCTCTGCTTTTCAATATGTTATCTAGGATGGTCGTAACTTTCCTTCCAAGGAGTAAGCGCCTTTTAATTTCATGGCTGCAATCACCATCTGCAGTGATTTTGGAGCCCAGAAAAATAAAGTCAGCCACTGTTTGCACTGTTTCCCCATCTATTTCCCATGAAGGGATGGGACCAGATGCCATGATCTTACTTTTCTGAACGTTGAGCTTTAAGCCAAATTTTTCACTCTCCTCTTTCACTTTCATCAAGAGGCTTTTTAGTTCCTCTTCACTTTCTGCCATAAGGATGGTTTCATCTGCACATGAGTCAACATAAATAAGAATGGAGGCTACATGCTAAGAACAGCAGAGAATGATATACAAAGGCTCTGGTTTCCAGTACATCACTTGGTAGCTGTACTAGCCATGGACTGACTTCCCCCACATGCATTGCTTTTCTAACTGATGCATCATGTTCAACTGAATGCCTCTTAGCTAATATACTCAAATCTTTAAGAGAATACAGCTATCAACATGATTGGTAGAGGCTTATCATATTAACAAAAAAATAATCTATCATCAGTGACTTCTATGTAACAAGCAACCACAAGATTTCTTGGTATATAACAATAAACATCTATTTCTCATGCATTTGTGGTCCACGGGGGTGATTCTGATATCTTGGCTGTGCTCAAGTTGAGTGCAGGTCTGCTACACATGGCTCTCATCCACGTTGGATGAACTGGCTAGCCAGGGCATGTCATTCTGATAGTGATAGTAGATGAAAAGTGGGTTGAACAGAACAGGTAGGGTGTCATAAGTCGTGGGCTTGTCACTTCTGTCCACATTCAATTAGCTAAAGAAAGCCACATGACTGAGTCCAATGTCCGGGAACAAGTAAGTAGATTCCACATTGCATTGAAAGAACAAATTACAGGGTAAATGGCACAGATAAAGTGAATAACTGGCACCAAGAACTTAATACACCACAGATAGAGGACACAGAGAAGGCAGAGTCGATTGGAGCAGACTCTTTGGTCACTTTATGAAATCTTGCTGAGCCCTGGGGAATCCCACTGAGAAGAGTTACCTCTCAAATCTTCATGGTAGAAGATGAAATAGCAATCATGCCTTTCCCCTTCAAACACTCATCTGTTCTACCCCCAAAGCACCCATGACCACCAGAAATCTTCATAGAATTCTATATAATCAAACAATTATTTTCAGACCCTAAAATAATACAGAAATAGTCATGCTCAGAAGTCAGAGTTGAAGTAGGTCAGAAAAAGATAAATACCATATGATATCACTTATATGTGAAATTTAAAATATGACACAAATAAACTTATCTTTGAAACAGACTCTCAGACACAGAGAACAGAACTTTGGCCACCAAGGGGAAGGGACAGACTGGAAGTTTGGGGTTAACAGATGCAAACTAATATATATAGAATGTATAAACAACAAGGTCCTACTATATAGCACAGGGAACTATATTCAATATCCTGTGATAAGCCAGAATGAAGTAGAATATGAAAAAGGATATATGTATTTATTTGAATAACTTTGTTGTACAGCAGAAATTAATGCAACATTGTAAATCAACTATACTTCAATAAAATATTTTTTTAAAAAATCAGAGTTACCAATGGAACAATATATAAAGCCCAGAGATAAACCCACATACCTATGGGCATCTTATCTTTGACAAGGGAAGCAAGAATATGCAATGGGGAAAAGATAGTCTCTTCGATAAGTGGTAATGGGAAAACTGGACAGCTATATGTAAAAGAATGAAATTAGAATGCTTCCTGACACCGTACACAAAAATAAACTCAAAATGGATTAAAGACCTAAATGTAAGACCAGAAACTATAAAACTCTTAGAGGAAGACATAGAACACTCTGTGACGTAAATCACAGTAAGATCCTCTATGATCCATCTCCTAGGGTAGTGAAAAAAAAAACAAAAATAAGCAAGTAGAACTAATTGAACTTAAAAGATTTAAACAGCAAAGAGCAAAGGAAACTATACTGTGTTTAGTCACTCAGTCATGTCTGACTCTTTGTGACCCAATGGACTACAACCTACCAGGCTCCACTGTCCATGGGATTCCAGTTGCCATGCCCTCCTCCAGGGGATCTTCCCAACCCCAGGATTGAACCCAGGTCTCCCGCAGTGCATTCAGATTCTTTATCATCTAAGCCACCAGGGAAACCCAAGGAAACTATACACAAGGTGAAAGACAACTCTCAGAATGGGAGAAAATAATAACAAATGAAACAACTGACAAAGGATTAATTTCCAAAATACATAAACAGCTTATGCATCTCAAAACAGAAAAAGAAATATACCAATCAAAAAGTGGGCAAAAGACCTAAACAGACATTTCTCCAAAGAAGATATTCAGATAGCTAATAAACACATGAAAAGATGCTCAACATAGCTCATTATTAGAGAAATGCAAATCAAAACTACAATGAGATATCACCTTACACTGGTCAGAATGGCAATCATCAAAAAATATGCAAACAATAAATGCTGGAGAGGGTGAGGAGAAAAGGGAATCCTCTTGCACTTTTAGTGTAAATGTAAATTGATACAGTCTCTATAGAAGTCAGTATGGAGATTCTTTAAAATACTAGGAATAAAATTATCATATGACCCAACAATTTCAATACTGGGCATGTGCCCTGAGAAAACCATAACTGAAAAAGACACATGTACTGCAATGTTCATTGCAGCACTCTTTACAATAGCTAGGACATGGAAGCAACCTAGATGTGCATCGACAGGTGAATGGATAAAGAAAGTATGGTACATATATGCAATGGAATATTGTTGTTCAGTCACTCAGTCATGTATGACTCTTTGCGACCCTATGGACTGCAGTACACCAGGCTTCCCTGTCCTTCACTGTCCCAGAATTTGCTCAAGCTCATGTCCATTGCGTTGATGATACCATCCAACCATCTTATCCTCTGTGACCCCCTTCTCTTCCTGCCCTCAATCTTTTGATGAGGGTCCTTTCCAGTGAGTCGGCTCTCAGCAATAGGTGGCCAAAGTGTTGGAGTTTCAGCAACAGTCCTTCCAATGAATACTCAGGGTTGATTTCCTTTAGGATTGACTGGTTTGATCTTCTTGCTGTCCAAGGGACTCTTAAGAGTCTTCTCCAACACCACAGTTCAAAAGCATCAATTCTTTGGTGCTCAGCCTTCTTTGTGGCCCAACTCTCACATCCATACATGACTACTGGAAAAACCATAGCTTTGACTATGCAGATATTTGTTGGAAAAATTATGGCTCTGCTATTTAATATGCTGTGTAGGTTTTTCATAGTTTTTCTTCCAAGGAGCAAGCATCTTTCAATTTCATGGCTCCAGTCACTGTCCGCAGTGATTTTGGAGCCCAAGAAAGTAAAATCTGTCACTGTTTCCATTTTTTCCCCATCTATTCACCGTGAAGTGATGGGACCAGAATATTATTCAGCCAAAAAAAGGATTTGAATCAGTGCTAATGAGGCATATGAACCTAGAGCCTATTATACAGAGTGAGTGAAAGTGTTAGTCGCTCAGTCATATCTGACTCTTTTCAACCCCATGGACTGTAGCCCACCAGGCTCCTCTGTCCATGGAATTCTCCAGGCAGAATATTGGAATGGATTGCCATTTCCTTCTCCTGGGGATCTTCCCAACCCAGGTATCAAACCTGGGTCTCCTGAATTACAGCAGATTGTTTACCATCTGAGCCACCACAGAATGATGTAAATCGGAAAGAGAAAAACAAATATCATATATTAATGCATATATATGGAATCTAGAAAGATGATACTAATGATCTTATTTGCAGGGTAACAATGGAGACACAGACATAAAGAACAGAACCCATAGACAGGGGGCAGGGGGGTAGGAAGAAGGGAATGGGATGAATGGAGAGATAGCCAGTGGGAATCTGCTGTATGACTCAGGGAACTCAAACCAGGACTCTGTAACAACCTAGAGTGGTGGTATGGAATGGGAGGTGGGAGGGAGGCTGAAGATGGAGAGGATATATGTATACCTATGGCTGATCCGTGTTGATGTACGGAAGAAACCAACATAACATTGAAATTATCCTTCAATTAAAAATAAATAAATTTTTTTAAAATTTAGGGTTATACTTTGCATAGAACTCTTTCCATTAAAACAAAACAGTAACCATACAATAACCTTAACAGTAACCATTAGTAATAAAGACACTTGCTTGTGTTTGGTCTTTGGCCAGTCCTGATATAGGCAGTCTGGAACTGGGATCCTAACGATGATAATAAAATGATGATGAAAACTGAGGTAAGTATATTTAGCACTTATATAGCACTACATGCCAGGAACTGTCCTAAGCATTTGAAGCTTTAATTAACATGGTCTTCTCAACTATTTCCCAAATTAGGCACCAGGAGTACTGCCATTTTTCAGATGAGGAAACCTAAGACACAAAGTTGTTAACTACTTTGACCACATCATACAGCAAGTAAGTGGCAGAAGTAAGATTAGGACCCAGGAAGACTGGTCCCAGAGCCTGTGCATGTACCCACCACTTTTAACTGTCCACACAAAGTGAGAAAACAACCCTAAGACATCCATGGAATAGGATCCACATTTATTGGCACCCTTTACTTACTCGAAGTAACTAAACTCATTTAAGTCAACAAGTCTGTGTAAACCCAGGAACACTACCCGGTAAAAACTTGTCTTTTCCTCCTTTTCTGGAAGATTAGGATCATTAAATTCTAGAGACAATGACAGTTTAATTAAAAGGCAACTGTAGTATAGAATGTTTCATTTTGGAGGGAATTACTGCTTATTAGAATGCCCCAGAGGGACCAACCTGGTGATGGCTGATCAGATGTTGGGAGGATGTTATTGTTGGGGACTGCAATTCTTGAACTTGAAAACGTGAGCAATAGCTCAGTACCCCATTAGCTAAAGTACTTGGGGACATTTAATATGGCAGTGGACAGCAGACTTTCAGTTCCATTCAGTTTATAAGGAAGTGGTAACAAATTTCTGCAGTGGAAAGAATGCTGGGAGACCACGCATGGGGCTGTGGTCAGGCATTGCCTCCCAGGGTAACTGGCCCACTGCTGGGTGGGCAGTGGGGGTGCAGGACTGGAATTGGACCTGCCCCTGGACGCCTCCCCCACCCTCCACCCTCGTTGGACCAGGCAGGGGTGAAGCTGTTATTTTCACCCCGCTTGAAAACAGATATCATGAGATCTAACAGTACAGAGAAGAGACAATACCATGCCTGGAAGAGGACAGAAAGGTACAGGTTTCAAGGTCAGCATAGCTCTGTCTTCCTGACACAGAAACTGTGAATGAACATCAGCAGGGCAGGACCGAAGTGGAAACACCTTCAGGGCAAAATTTGTTCTATAAATGGACGTTGCTATCACATTCATTTTGCTCACCTTGGCTTCACAAAATCAAGTGATTTAGAGTGCAAGAGAGCTGAAATCATGGCAGCCAGTCCCCTTCTCTCACAAGTGAAAAAAACAAGTTTGTGGAGGTCAACTTCCTAAGGCAAGAATATGATATTAGACTGACACCAGCTCTCTCACCTCTGAGCTCTTTAGCTATTAACTAACATTCCACTGAGCCAACTTGAACCCTGCCTTCCCACCCAGGCAGCCCTAAAGTGTCATATTTACAAAGAGTCTTTAATAACTTGAGCTGAATGGGAAGTGTTGTGACATTATATGTGCAAAACAATCTCAGCTATTGTGTGTGTTTAACCAATATATGACTTTGAAGGAAAACAAGAAACTGGATAAATGGAAAGGAGAGAGATATTGCAGATTGGGAGAGAAAGAAAAACCAAGATATTGATTCAGAAATGAGTTGGGTACACAGATAGCAATGGCAAAATGTCTGGAGAGTGTAGAGACTTGGATGGAGTGAAACGGATGCACTGGGAGTAAGGGCAGGCATAGGAGTCAGCCAGATGTGGGTTTATCCCAGCCAGCTCTGCCACCTAGGATAAACTCATAACTCCTGCATCACATTTGCTCACTGGCTTCTTCAGCAAATATTTATTAAGCACCTACTATGAGTAAGTAGGGAGAGAGATAAACTAGGAGATACACAGGTCTGCTATGGATACACACTACTACGTTCAAAATAGATAAACAACAAGGTCCTACTGTATAGCACAGGGAACTATACTCAATATCTTGAAATAATCCCAAATGGAAAAGAATCTGAAAAATAATACAATATAATATATATTTATAATTGAATCACTTTGCTATATCGTGGGTGAGTGGTTTAGTCACTAAGTTGTGTCTGACTCTTGCAACCCCATGGATTGTACCCTGCCAGGCTCTTCTGTCCATGGGATTTTCCAGGCAAGAATACTGGAGTGGGTTGCCATTTCCTTCTCCTTGTTGTATTGGAGAAATTAACACATTGTAAACAACCCACATTTCAAATTTTTAAAAATTAAAAAAAAAAAAGAACTAGAGGACTAGAGTCTATTGCATTAGCTGTTTCCTCACTAATCAAAATGAAGACAATAATATCTATCTGCAGAGTTATTGTGACAATACTCATAAAGCACATGGCATGTGGCTCATCAAACACAATTGGTAAGAGGTCCCAGTTGCTGTAGGCTGGAATTCTAGGTGGGGGTTCAATATAAGAATTCATAGTCAATAAGTAGAGTGAATTCCTACAACACAGAAAACGTTTATTAAAAATCAGAAATGACGTGAGCCTTTCCCCAGCACCTTGCAATCCCCTAGTTTCACCCCTGTCACGTATACAGGCACAAGCTCACAGCGAAGGATCTTCAAGGACATAATCGGAGCCAGTGAGCAGCGGACAGAAACACAAAGTTGCCTATTACTCTACACCACTTCCCATCCTGAGTGATCTGGTGCAATCAGTGAGACCAAAGTTTCCATGTCAGGCAGCAAGTAACCTTTTCCAGATGGGCAGCCTTTCATTAATCAAATCAAATGATGAAGAGGCAGGTGTTTTTTCTAAAGGAAGAAAAATTGTCAACTGAGAAATGACTGACTATAAACTTCACAATGAGCCTCAGTGTCTTGGTGCTAAAACCCAGAATTCAAAGAATACCTGCATTTTGTTTCTAAAATGGGATGCCATGAGAGTCCTACACCGAGAAGAAGAAAAGGTCTCCAAGGAGGCCATGCATGGAATCCTTTCAGAACACACAAGAGTATGAAATGGCTCATCTGAAACTGAAGAACCAACCAATCTGGATGTCAAAGATTTGGCTGATGAATGAATTGGGAAGAGAGAGAGTCCCCAGGAGGGAAGAGACATTCAAAGAGAATTATAGACTTTCGAAGCTGGAAGGGACTTCAGTCCTCAAAGGGTTGAGGCAACTGAGAAAAACCAAAAAAGCAAAGTACCTTGCCCAGAGGAACCCAACTAGAGAGGACAGTGTCTTAGCTTCAGTTCCCTGGAGAGCAAAGGCTTGGGTACAGGCCATCTGTGCTGGGGGGAATCCAAGGAAACAAGGTCTGTGGAGACTGAGACAGGCAAGGATGAAAAGTCAAAGAAGGCTTTGTCAAAGTCACTGCTATGGGCAACGGGAGTTCCTAGTCCAAAAGGACCCCTCAGCAATATACACAGTGCCACTCAGGATTATCTGCCGGAAAGACAGGAGCCTTGGTCCAGTCATGCCCTTTTCCAGGCAGTAAAGGATTGTCCTTGAAAGTTTTAACTCCTCTGCATATCTGCACACACCCTGTGCATGACTGAAAGAGCCCTAGGGCAGAAAGCCAAGCGGCATATCCTTAAGGCCAGATACCATCAGCAGGAAGAGAACCAAAGCGTGAACAGAACTGTCCACCCCAGTCATGACTGAACTCAGAGGTGAGTTCAAGAGAATGCAAAGCAAAACACAGAGTCATTTACCACAGACAGCAAATTTTGAGCTGATTCCAATGCATACTACATGGGTCACAGGTGTGTGACAATGACCTGATGCTTCTGAAAGACTTAAAAAGCCCATGCTCCTATCACAACCATCCAACCAGCTACTCAAGGTTCTAACCACATAGCCAGGGTTTTTTTTACTTGGAGTGTATTTGCTTTACAATGTTGTATTAGTTTCTGCTGTAGAGCAAAATGAATCAGCTGTATGTATACATCTATCCCCTTTTGTCACCACATAGCACTGAGTATAGTTCCTTATGCTATACAGTAAGTTCTCAATAGTTATCTATTTTATACATAGCAGTGTATATATGTCAATCCCAATCTCCCAATTCATCCCACCTTCTGCCTCTCTCTTTTTGGTATCCATACATTTGTTCTCCATGTCTGTTTCTCTATTTCTGCTTTGTAAATAAGTTCATATGCACCATTTTTCTAGATTCTACATATATGTGTTAATTTATGATTTTTGTTTTTTTCTCTTTCTGACTTCTCTCTGTATGACAGTCTCTAGGTGCATCCACATCTCTGCAAATAACACAATTCTGTTCGGCTTTGTGGCTGAGTAATATTCCATTGTATTAACATATATGTACCATGTCTTCTTTATCCATTCCTCCACTGGTGGCAGATACTCAAGGTTTTAACCAGAGACTCAAGGTTCTAACCAGAGATTCAAGGTTCTAACCAGAGACTCATTTACATGTTGCCTTGGTCAAAACTGTAAAAATCCACCATGTGGTACCCAGCTCTACCTTGAGGTCACAAGGTGATCTTGAATTCTGTTAAAAAGAAACTCTGAGCTCCTTGAAGGCACAGAAATATTGTGCCCTAACAGGATGTTGAACTGGATCTTTCACCTCTAATGCACCCTTCAAGCCAGCTTTGATGTCAATACCTAACAGAGCTCTGAAAGAAAATGGGTCAGTTCTAAAGGAGCATGTAAGCAGCAGACCTCAAAAGCCCAGAATCCATGCTACCCTTTTCTTGCTAGGCTGCTCTTACTTCTTTAAGGAAATACCATTGACAAATTAAATGTAAGACCAGTGAAGTGTCTGACAATGTCACGAAAAAGTGACAGGAGATGCCAAAGTCTGTCATATCCATTTGCCATGGTACATACTAACAGCCAAACAAGGCCTGCCATTCAATTTCGTTGTTCCGGGAAAGCTGCCTGGTACAATGCCATGCCTCACAAACTGAGCTGGGCAAGCTCCCAAGGAACGCAGCTGCAGGCCAGGGGTCTGCAGGATACTTAATAAACATGCGTTTCTTACAAGCGCATCTATTCTGCTTAAAGATATCAGCAGTTTTTACAGCTAAAAGGATATATGATGAAGTAGAATGCCAAATATATATTAATTTTTAAGAGAGAATGTAGAACTTTGAAGAATTTTCAGATTCCTATGGACAATTTGGGCAGTAGCCCTCAGGCTCCCTAGAGGTGTGAATTCACTTTCCTCCACACATAGAGTAATCCAGATGGAAAGGTTTAAAAAGTACTGGTGAGGGAGAAAGCTCTCAGGATATAGATAAAATTTTTTACCTACAGAGTCATTTTGGATGAGCTGTTTAACTTTTTCTAAGCCTGTTTCCTCATCTGTTAAATGTGGATAATAATGCCTATTTCTTGATGTGGTGAATACTACTCAGCTATAAAGAAATGAAATCATGCCATTTACAGCATCATACTAAGTGAAGTTAAGTCAGACAGAGAAAGACAAATATCCTATTATACCACTTTATGTAGAATCTTTAAAAAATGATACAAATGAACTTATCTACAAAATAGACTCACAGACATAGAGAACAGACTTGTGGTTGCCAAAGGGGAAGATGAGGTGAGACAGTTTGAGAGTTTGGGATCTGCAAATGTAAACTATTTCAGAGAATGGATAAACAACAAGGGCCTACTGTATAGCGCAGAGAACTCTATTCAATATCTTGTGATAAACTATAATGAAAAAGAATACGAAAAAGAATATATGTATACATATGTATGTCATTTTGCTATATAACAGAAATTAACACAACATTATAAATCAACTATGCTTCAACAAAACAAATTTCAAAAATAATAATAGTGTCTACTTCTTAGGGTTGTTGGGAAAATTAAATGAGACAGTATGATAAAATGACTAGAATAGTTGATACATGATAAACACATGTCTATTTCCTCATTTTATAAGATGGAACCAAATGAAAATTCAGCTAGACGCAAGAAGGGCTTAACTAGAACAATGACAGCTCTAAGCTAAGGGTCTGTGAGCCTGACTTCATTAGTGGCTCCAGCTTTTAACCCTCCCACCCCCTCATTCCCACCCTTTGCTCTGTGACCTTGTGGTACCCTCCTATTCCAATTCAGTGCTTGGCCATATTACTGATGTCTTAGTCTGCTTGGGCTGCTGTAACAGAATGATTATAAACAATAAAAATTCATTTCTCACAGTTCTTAAGGAAGGGAAGTCAAGAAACTGGCAGATTCTGTGACTGCTGAGAGCCTACTTCCTGGTTCACAGACCACAGTCTTCTCCTTGTTTCCTCACAGAGCAGACAGAGTGAGGGAGCTCTCTGGGGTCTCTTTATAAAGATACAAATCAAGTTCTTGAGAACTTCACTCTCATTTAATCACTTCCCAAAGGCCCACCTCTTAAGACCATTGCATTGGGCATTATGTCTCAACAGATAAATTTGGGGAGACTCAAATATTCAGTCTATAGCATCTATCTTAAAATAGTGGATTGTAAGGGTACATGACACAAGCAGAGGCCTTCAAGGTATCTTCACTCTGAACTTGGTCTGCTTTGCCACCTCCCATCACCTTGAGAAGGACATGGCTGGGGTAGCCTGCTCAAAGAGAAGACACAGGAGAGTGTGGAGCCTAGCCACCTGAATGGCCCAGCCAAGGCGAATCTGGATAGGCCAACAGCCAGCCAGCCCCTGGGAATCTGGGTGAGCAAGTCAGGGTCACCTGGCCAGCCTGCAGTGGACCCCTGCTGCAAGAGCAAGCCCAACCAGTGAGCTAAATAACTATTAATTGTTGAGTGCCATTGAGCTGTTCTAGGTTTGTGTTACACCCAAGGGGTAATAGATAGCTGACCCAGTGTTGCAGGCTGAGTTGTTGTTTAGTTGCTAAGTTGTATCCCACTCTTTTGTCACCACATGAACCTGCCAGGTTCTTCTGTCCATGGCATTTCCTAGGCAAGAATATTGGATTGCCATTTCCTTTTCCAAGGGATCTTCCCGACTTTAGGATCAAAGCCACGTCTCCTGCACCGCACATGGGTTCTTTACCACTGAGCCACCAGGGAATCCCCAGGCTGAGTTGTGTCCCCCTCAAATTCATATGTTGAAGCCCTGACCCTCAGGACCTCAAAATGTGATGATATTTGGAGTAAAGGCCTTTAGAAAAGTGATGAAGTTTTAACAAGGACTTCGGAGTAGGCCCTAACCTGCTATCACTGGTGTCCCTCTAAGAAGAGGAAATATGGATACAAAGAGCCACCAAGGTTTCACATACACAGAAGAAAGATGCCATGAAGACAATGTGAGGAGCTGGCCACCTACAAACCAAGGAGACAGGCTTGGAACCAGTGCTTCCATGATGGTCCTCAGTTCAGTCAGTCAGATCAGTCAGCCGCACATTTGTGTCCAACTCTTTGCAACTCCACAGACTGCAGCACACCAGGCCTCCCTGTCCATCACCAACTCCCAGAGCTAACTCAAACTCATGTCCATTGAGTCAGAGATGCCATCCAACCATTGCATCCTCTGTCGTCCCCTTTTCCTCCCGCCTTCCATCTTTCCCAGCATCAGGGTCTATTCTAATGAGTCAGTTCTTCACATCAGGTGACCAGAGTATTGGAGTTTCAGCTTCAGCATCAGTCCTTCCAATGAATATTCAGGACTGATTTCCTTTAGGATGGACTGGTTGGATCTCCTTGCAGTCCAAAGGACTGTCAAGAGTCTTCTCCAGTGCCACAGTTCAAAAGCATCAATTCTTCAGTTCCCAGCTTTCTTTATAGTCCAACTCTCACATCCATATGAGAAGGCAATGGCAACCCACTCCAGCACGCTTACCTGGAAAATCCCATGGACAGAGGAGCCTGGTAGGCTATAGTCCATGGGGTCTCAAAGTGTCGGACACAACTGAGCAACTTCACTTTCACCTTTCACTTTCGTGCATTGGAGGAGGAAATGGCAACCCACTCCACTATTCTTGCCTGGAGAATCCCAGGGACAGAGGAGCCTGTTGGGCTGTCGTCTATGGGGTCGCACAGAGTTGGACATGACTGACACTAATGACACGACTTAGCAGCAGCAGCAGCACATCCATATGTGACCACTGGAAAAACCACAGCCTTGACTAGATGGACCTTAGTTGGCAAAGTAATGTCTCTGCTTTTAAATATGCTGTCTAGGTTGGTCATAACTTTCCTTCCAAGGAGTAAGCGTCTTTTAATTTCATGGCTGCAATCACCATCTGCAGTGATTTTTGGAGCCCCCCAAAATAAACTCTGTCACTGTTTCCACTATTTCCCCATTTATATGCCATGAAGTGATGGGACCAGATGCCATGATCTTAGTTTTCCAAATGTTGAATTTTAAGCCAACTTTTTCACTCTCCTCTTTCACTTTCATCAAGAGGCTCTTTTGTTCTTTGCTTTCTGCCATAAGGGTAGTGTCATCTGCATATCTGAGGTTACTGATATTTCTCCTGGCAATCTTGATTCCAGCTTGTGCTTCTTCCAGCCCAGCGTTTCTCATGATGTACTCTGCATATAAGTTAAATAAGCAGGGCAACAATATACAGCCTTGATGTATTCCTTTCCCTATTTGGAACCAGTCTGTTGTTCCATGTTCGGTTTTAACTGTTGCTTCCTGACCTGCATACAGATTTCTCAAGAGACAGGTCAGGTGGTCTGGTAGTCCCATCTCTTTCAGAATTTTCCACAGTTTATCGTGATCCACACAGTCAAAGGCTTTGGCATAGTCAATAAAGCAGAAAGAGATGTTTTTCTGGAACTCTCTTGCTTTTTTGATGATCCAGTGGATATTGGCAATTTGATCTTTGGTTCCTCTGCCTTTTCTAAAACCAGCTTGAACATCTGGAAATTCACGGTTCATGTATTGCTGAAGCCTGGCTTGGAGAATTTTGAGCATTACTTTACTAGCATATGAGATGAGTGCAATTGTGTGGCAGTTTGCGCATTCTTTGGCATTGCCTTTCTTTGGGATTGGAATGAAAACTGACTTTTTCCAGTCATGTGGCCACTGCTGAGTTTTCCAAATTTGCTGGCATATTCAGTGCAGCACTTTCACAGCATCATCTCTTAGGATTTGAAATAGCTCAACTGGAATTTCATCACCTCCTTTAGCTTTGTCATAGTGATACTTCCTAAGGCCCACTTGACTTCATATTCCAGGATGTCTGGCTCTAGGTTGGTGATCACACCATTGTGGTTATCTGGATCATAAAGATCTTTTTTGTATAGTTCTTCTGTGTATTCTTGTCACCTCTTCTTAATATCTTCAGCTTCTGTTAGGTCCATACCATTTCTGTCCTTTATTGGGCCCATATTTGCATGAAATGTTTCCTTGGTATCTCCAATTTTCTTGAAGAGATCTCTAGTCTTTCCCATTCTATTGTTTTCCTCTATTTCTTTGCACTGACCACTAAGGAAGGCTTTCTTATCTCCCCTTGCTATTCTTTGGAACTCTGAATTAAAATGGGTATATCTATCCTTTTCTCCTTTGCTTTTTGCTTCTCTTCTTTTCACAGCTATTTGTAAGGCCTCCTCAGGCAGCCATTTTTCTTTTTTGCATTTCTTTTTCTTGGGGATGGTCTTGATCCCTGCCTCCTGTTCAATGTCATGAACCTCCATCCGTAGTTCTTCAGGCACTCTGTCTATCACATCTAATCCCTTAAATCTATTTGTCACTTCCTCTGTATAATCATAAGGGATTTGATTTAGGTCATACCTAAATGGTCTAGTGGTTTTCCCTACTTTCTTTAATTTAAGTCTGAATTTGAAGGTCCTCAGAGAAAACCAAATGGCAGCATTTTGATGTTGGATTTCTACCCTTCAGAACAGTGAGGAAAGAAACTTTTGTTTAAGCTTGTGGTATTCTTTTGTAGCAGACCATGTTGACTAATACATCCAGATTGCTGAGCCTTAGCTAGACAAGAGCCAGTCACTTTACCTGTGTCACAGCCCTATGTGATGGATTTTGGAACCCTATGTCCAGGTGAGACATCTCAGTTTGGGAGGCAGATAAGGGTACGGCTAGAGAGGCGGGCCCTGGGCATTCAGAGGGGACTCTGGGCTGGTCCTTCCAAGTGTGTATAACCATGAGGTGAGGAGAGGTAGACAGTTCTACCAACCTTTTTGCCCTTGTCCCTTATCAAAATGAAATTCTCATCACGTGTTTAAGAAACATAATTTTCATGTCAAGGGCGAGCACACATCAAAGTTTTACAAAACTGATCATTGGAGAATCCAGCAGAAGGGCACCCCAAAGAGCTTTGTGGATGTGAGTTGTATTTAGGAATACTTGATGTAATAAAAATTAAAATTAAGGGTTTTAAAAATGCTATTTTAAAATAATAATAACAATAAGCCCACTATGTGTGCATGTCTGACTCTTTGTGACCCCATGGACTGTAGCCCACCAGGTTTCTCTCTCCATGGGATTTTTCAGGCAAGAATACTGGAGGAGGAGAATATTCTCCTCCAGGGGATATTCCCAACCCAGGAACTGAACCCATGTCTCCTGTGTCTCCTGAATTGGCAGGGAGATTCTTTACCACTGAACCACCTGGGAAACCAATAAACCCACTATAGATTAATGTAAATTTTAAATAACATACTTTTGTAAAAAATAACTATATTTCCAACAAAAAATACTCTTTAGTAAGAAAAGTGGGTATGTTTTACATCTTGGTAATTCTTTGAAGTCTGGCTTAATAGAATACAGCTGGATTCTCATATCTGCTTCTACATTTAATCTTTTACAGCATGTCATTTTGGTTGAGTAGCCAAAGGAAATCCAACCTCAACCAGATATGCTGTCAGAACAGGGAGGAGGAGTATTTTAATAACCCTTATAGATCATTCTGGATCATTTTCTTTGGCACTGTATTAAAATTAAACAAATGGTCATTTCTCCTTGCAAGTGGCAATGAACAATATGAGTCACTTTTGTTCTAAAATCACACTGAAAACTTTTTATATTGTTACAGTAAAGTCCTTTGGTCTGCCTTATATTTTCAATGGATATTTTACCCATGCATGAGAAATCATGATTGGTTGTTTAGAAAATGTTAATTCAGTGAATTCTACAGATCTTCCAAATGCTGGCACACTTCATTATGCTATAACAAAAAATTCATTAATATCACCACTGATTTTGTCAGTGAAACAATTTTTTTTTTTTTAATGTGAGTATATGGCAAGAAGTATGCAGTGACTAGGGCTATGATTTGTGCTAGTATACAAGCAGTTTCACCCACCGTTGGTTTTGTCCCAGTTGCAAATGTCAGTCCAGTGGAAAATGCAAATAATATATTCATGTCATCACAAAAATAGTTTTGAGCTCACAGACACCCTGCATGGATTTCAGGATCCCCAGGGATTCCCTAGCCCACACTTTGGGAAGTGCTTCTTTGCAGCATGATGCTGAAAAGATAAGCTGTCATCTTTTTGACATGTTTCCAAGTTTTAGCTCAAATTTCTTAATACCTCTGACTTTCACAAAAATAAACAGAGATCATTCAACAAGAGTTGGTGTTACTGAAGCCAGGAAGCCAGGGTCCTTGGCTTCCTTAATCAATGGAAACTGATCAGAGGTCAGAGAAGAAATTCAGGCAAGGCTTTATTGGGGTCCCTGCTACAGCAGGGTAGGAGGCAGTGAGAACAAGTAGCAGGTTCCCTTGCTCACTTGCTCCCCAAGGGGAGGCAAGCTTGTTCCCTGTATAGAGTGAGGGTAGGGTTATGTTCAGGGGTTGGGCTAGAGAGGTGCCTTAGGTGGTCTGCTTACCCCTTAGGTGATGCTGTATGCAGGGGGCATGCCCAGTACCCTGCTTTTCCTCCAAAACCCCTGCTTTTTCTCCTGGCTCCTCAGAAGTGGCCATTGGTCTTTTTAGTCTTTTTTGTCCATAATTACTTAATGTCCATAATTTGCTACAACTGCACATGCAAGCAGTTATTTTCAGTCCTTTATAATTTATGTGTATTTTGTTGCTCTATGTTTGTCCAGGTGCAAGCACTGCAGCAAAGGGTCCCAGGCCCCAGGCTCCAGCCTGTGTCACTGGAAGCAAGGGAGAGGATAGAAAGATAAATAATGCTGGTGACAGAGGGAGGGTTGCATGACTGTTATTCCTCGAAGTTCAAAATGTATAAACAGGACCATTCTGAAGAAGGGACATCATCTCCCGATTTGGCCCTGCAGGCTAGAGCATGTCACCAAAAGCAGGCTTTAAATCAGGGGAATCTCCCTGTAAGCAGAGCTGACTACCCCAAAGCAAGTGAATGTAGGCTCACAAGTTTTAAACGGCAACCCAACGCTCATTTGCCATTAATCAACAAAGTTAATTAGCAGATAATCACTGCCCCTTAGGGTGTGTGCTACTCAATTCTCTCAGCAGATAATTTCAAAACAAAACAAACAACCCAACTCTTTAGAAATTAGTGCAGATGTAGTGTTTTGTCTCCACCCTGTAAATAGCACACTGATGTTTTTTTTCCTTCAGGATATCTCAGCCCCTGTCAGCTCCTGGTGCCCTATTGCCTAGATGGAGTGCATGGAGTGGGTGGGGTGAAGCAGGGCGGTATGTGCATCAGTTGGCCAATCACTGACCAAGGTTTCCTGCGCCAGGAGACCCAGTGAACAAAATGCTGGGCAAAAAGCGACCTGGCCCACCACTCCAGGTCCAGTAGGAGGGAGGCTTCCAAGAGAGAGCCGCACAACTGAATGCATAATTATAGACAGATTGAGTGCCCTGAAGGAAAGGAAGGTGGTACCATGAGAATACCCTTTTTAAAAAATAATGAGTGAGGGATAGAATAGGAGAATGGAATTAGCAGATGCAAACCTTTATATATAGGATGGATGCACAACAAGGTCCTCTGTAGAGTACAGGAAAATATATTCAATATCCTGTGATAAACCATACTGGAAAAGAATACATAAAGAATGTATTACATATATATGTATAACTGAATCACTTTTCTGTACAGCAGAAATTAACACAACATTATAAATCAACTGTATTTCCATACAATAAATTAAATAAATAATAAAAAATAATATGTTTTTGAAACAAAAAGACAGGGAGAAAGAATGCTGTGAGCAGGTGTGGATGTGAGATGGTGGGAAAGTCTGATGAATTCACTTTTGTCTGTGAAGATGCAAGATGCTCTCCTCAAATTGGCCACCGTAGAGGGCTGTTTTGGGGAGCGTACATTGTTCTGAGAAACTTGGTGATGTCTCTGAGATCAATAGTCAAAAATTTATGATAATGTCAATGTTGCCATGTTTTTGCAGGTTTAGTGAAAACCAGTAACCACTTTCATTACAGGGAGAGTTTTGCCAAGGAAGTATCAAAAAGATGTGAATGGGAATCTAATCTCTTTAAGAAACAAGCAGATAAATAGGAAGAGGGTGAGATGGTCAGGGCCCCAGAGGGCCTGATTAGACTGAAGAACCAGCGTAGAGGGAATCCTTAAACAACCAAGTGGGGGAAAGTCATGATCAGACAGCAGGAAGCTGAAATTAGCAAAACTGGATTTCTGGTAATCAGTTGGTGGGAGTTGGGGGCAGGCCTGAGATGGAGTGGGGAAAAGAGTTACAGGGAGCTGAGGGAGTGACCATTGTGTTGGAAGGACCATCTGTATGAAAGGGGGACTCGCCCAGGACCTGGTGGGCTTGGAGTTGAAATGACACATGGGAGCCACAGGCCAAGAGTATCTGCAGAAGGGCAAAGTGATCAGAGCTGTATCTGACCTCCATGAAACTTTGATATCTGAAAAATTACAACAAAGCATTTCACATACATTATTTGATTTGACTTCCACTTTTGTGGAAGTGATAGGCAAGTGTGTTACTGAACCAGTCTCGGGTCCACTCACCTGTGAACAATAAAGCCAATCTACAGACACCAGGTTGCATTGGGGGTGAGGGGAGAGTACAGGGTTTATTGCAGGTGCAAAGTGAGGAGAACAAGCAGCTCAAGCTCAAAAAGACCCGACTCCCCAGTTTTTAAAGGTAGCGTGAGAGAGGGGGCTGCAGGGTATGTGATCAGCTTGTGCACAATTTTCAGATGTGTTGGCATCAAGGTAAATTTTCAAGCATCATCAACTTTTTGGTTTTAACCAGTCTAGGATCTATATGCTTGTGGTCAGCAGTTTTCATCTGGTGGGGTCTGCTACATGTAAAAACTACTTAGGAATGTGTGTCATGTCTTTATCTGTATTTTCAAGGGACTGTGAGTTTGGTGACTGTGCCATGTGGCTGGTTTATAGTCTGAACTGCTCCCAGTTTCCCAGCTCAGCAGCTATTCTTTTTTCCTATGTCTTCACATTCCTAAAAATTAACTCGTTTTAATTGTTTTATTTTTAATTGGAAGATAATCACTTTACTATATTGTGATGGTTTCTGCCATACATCAACATGAATCAGCCTTAGGTATATGTATGCCCCCTCTCTGTTGAACCTCCCTCCCACCTCCCTCCCCACCCCACCTCTCTAGGTTGTCACAGAGCCCCGGCTGCTAGGAATAAGCTAGGGCAAAACATAAAGTCTTACCATTAACTCTTGAGCCAGCTTTTGAGACCCCAGAGAGGCCTGAGAGACTAAAACCTTTTACCTCAAAGGACAGGAACATGGACTTGTACAGTAAGTCCCCTCATACAAACTTTTCAAGTTGTAAACTTTCAAAAATGCAAACATGTATTCACATGTCCAATCACATTAAGTTAGCTCACGTTTGGCATACGTTGTCACACGCATGCATCCTCTTCAAGTGGCTGTCCTTTTGTGTACTTTACGGTACAGTAGTCTATAGAGTATAGTAGTATAATTCTTTATTTCAAGTTCAGGATGTCTGAAAGCAAGGATAAAAACAGCAGCGATGTACCTGGTACTGCTAAGAAGCACCAGCTGGTGTTTTGGATTTCTGTACTTTTCAAAATACTGTACTGTAAGATAAAAAATGTTTCTTTTATTTTTTGTATTTGTTTTTTATGTATTATTTGTGTGAAAAGTATTATAAACCTATTACGATACAGTACTATATATATATATATATATATATATATATATATATATATATATATATATATATATAGCTGGTTGTATCAGTTGGGTACCTAGGCTAATTTTGTTGGAGAAAGCTTAAGGTGTTCTCAGTTGTGCCCGACTCTTCACAACCCCATGAACTACAGACCCACCAGGCTCCTCTGTGCATGGAATATCCCAGGCAAGAATAATGGAGTGGGTTGCCATTTCCTTCTCCAGGGGAGTCTTCCCAACCCAGGGATCGAACTCGAGTCTCCTGCCTTTCCTGCACTGGCAGGCGAATTCTTTACCACTGCGCCACAATTGGACTTATGAACACGCTCTTGGAACAGAACTTGTTTGCATGTAGGGGACTTACTGCATATGAATTCAAGAACAGTTTTCCTCCTTTCTGCTAAGAAAAGGAGGCTCTCCAAGCTTAGATAAGCTCCCAAGGATTGCAACAAGAGACCTATTGAAAGGCGACTATCTCCTCTAGAAAGTCCTCCTGACCCCCCAAAGGGGTGACCACTCTCTCCTTGGCCCTTGTTTACCACTTCTAGCCCACCAGGCTCCTGTTTCTTTCCGTGTCTTCTCTCCATCAGCAGGGAGATTAGTAGAAACTGTGTTTAACGTGGCACCATGTACTCAGTAAGTAATCAGGGAAGGAATTCTGATGCCTAGGTCTCTGCTTTTTACCCCTGGGGAGAGAGAATCTGGAACTGGGTATTTTTTTCTTTCTTCACTTTAGGGTCAACTTACAGTGGTTGCCTCCACTTGAAAATAGAGATGTTGGCACATTGAGGGGGTAGTTCAGTTCAGTTCAGTTCAGTTCAGTTCAGTCGCTCAGTCGTGTCTGACTCTTTGCGACCCCATGAATCGCAGCAGGCCAGGCCTCCCTGTCCATGCATCAAACCATAGCCTTGACTAGACGGACCCTTTGTTGACAAAGTAATGTCTCTGCTTTTAAATATGCTATCTAGGTTGGTCATAATCTTCCTTCCAAGGAGTAAGCGTCTTTTAATTTCATGGCTGCAATCACCATCAGCAGTGATTTTGGAGCCCCCAAAAATAAAGCCTGACACTGTTTCCACTGTTTCCCCATCTATTTCCCATGAAGTGATGGGACCAGATGCCATGATCTTAGTTTTCTGAACGTTGAGCTTTAAGCCAACTTTTTCACTCTCCTCTTTCACTTTCATCAAGAGGCTCTTTAGTTCTTCGCTTTCTGCCATAAAGGTGGTGTCATCTGCATATCTGAGGTTATTGATATTTCTCCCGGCAATCTTGATTCCAGCTTGTGTTTCTTCCAGCCCAGCATTTCTCATGATGTACTCTGCATATAAGTTAAATATGAGTTAAATATAAATATAAATATATTTTTATATATTTATATAAATTTATTTATATAAATATATAAATTTATTTATATAAATAAATATAAATAATAAGTTAAATATGAGGGGGTAGGGGGGATGGGAATGCCAAAGACAAGTATGTATACTTGTATTTATGTATAGTATGTGCACATCCTGCCATGGCCACTGAGTGACAATGGAAATCCAAAGTCCCACTTGTTTTTCTCTTTTTTTTTTAAGATATGACAGTTTATTTGTTTGTTTTCATTTATTTATTTTGGCTGAACCACATGACATGCAGGATCTTAGTTCCCAGACCAGGGATGGAAACCCTGCCCACTGCAGTGGAACCACAGAGTCCTATCAACTGGACAATCAGGGATGTCCCAAGTCCTGCTTGTTTTCTAAAGAGCAGCCCTCGGGCCAAATTTAATTAGATGCTGGGGATGAAGATTAGGGTTGGGAGCACAGATGCATTTAAATAAAAGATGGAAGGAAGGGGGCTTCCCTGAGTGGTTTAGTGGTTAGAACTCTGCGCTTCCACTGCAGGAGGCAGGGCTTCCATCCCTGGTCCAGGAGCTACAATTCCTCATGCCATCACATGTAATGAAGTGTGGCCAAAATAAAAAAAAGACGGAAAGAAGGAGTTCAAGATTTTACAATAAGGGAAACAAAACTTTTCATTATCAATAAAATACACTTAAATACAAAACACCCCTGTGTTCCATCCCTGTGGTGGTGAATTTCCCAACCGGAAGAGGCCCTCTGACTGCCAGGGTGATGGGTATCTATGGAAGTCCAGGGACTCTGGAAGAACTTAAGATGATCACTGAAACAGTGAGATCCAAAAGATTAAACAGAAGCTAACAAACAAAAAGAAGGAGGAAAGAGAGCAGTGGGTGCTGAAGGGACACTGACTCCAGTAGCAGATAGGAGAACAGGGAGCCAGGACCTCCGATCTAGTCCACCCACTGCAGCAGTGTCCCCGGCAGCCGGGCAGCCACAGGCCTGCTGTCCTGCCCAGCATCCCACATACCACCACGAAGATGCCTCACTCTCTGCCCAAGCCCTCAGCACTTCCACCTTATGCTTAGGAAAGAATCTCTACATGAGCCCCACTGCCTCATCTCACACCCTTCCAGCATCATATGAGGTCACTGCCTTTCACGTACATGATCCAGTCACATTGGCCAAACTGTTTGACCTCAGGGCCCTTGCACATGCTACTCCACAAGCCTGGAAGTCTCCTTACCCCACCCCACCCCTGCCACCTCTTCCTCTGGCTCTCTGCTGTTCATTCTGAAGCTTTTGTATAAAATGTCCCTTCCTTAGCAGTCTTTTCTGATACCTAAGTATGATGCCTTTGTTCTAGCATAATTGCTCACCACACTCTAAAGCTTACATCCTCATATATGAAGATACACTTACTTTTGTGCCTCTCACTGGCTTCAATGGAGGAATGCACTAGACATCCTGAGGACTGAAACAAGAGTCAGTGGCAAAGTAAGGGAACCTTAAATGGGTTTGCCCAGACCTACTCAGCCAGCCACAGAGTACAGTGATGCAGAGAAGCAGGAAGAGGATGTGACCAGGGAGTGCCAACAGAGGATGACAAGGCCAAACAGACTCCACAGACAGAGGGAACTGCAGCTCTTGATAAGGTCTGGATGTGCTTGGGTGCAGCCAGTACATGGCCAGGGGTCCAAGGGAATGAGGCAACATGCCCACTACTGCCCATAGCCTCCATCCATTTTCACCAAAGGAGGATTATTTATTACCCTTATAGTTGTCATCTCTTCCTCCTCAATTCCCTTGTGCTGTTTCCAGCTTTCTTCCTCTGTGTCAAGTAATCACTTCCTGTCCCCAAGGAAGACTTCCCCACCATGGGCTAACTTTCTGAAGAAATATCATGAGACATTCACAGGGCTCTCTTTATTTTTAATTAAAATAGAGTTGATTTACAATGTTGTGCTAGAGTCAGGTACACAAAATGATTCATATGTGTGTGTGTGTGTGTGTGTGTATATTATTCTTTTCCATTATGGTTTATCACACAGGGTATTGACTATAGATCCCTGTGCCATACAGTAGGACCTCATTGTTTATTCATCCTACATATAGTAGCTTGCATCTGCTAATTCCAAATTCCCAATCCTTCCTTCTCCCACTCCCCATCCCTCTTGGCAATCACAAATCTGTTCTTTATGTCTGTGAGTCTATTTCTGTTTCACAGATAAGTTCATCTGTGTCCTATTTTAGACTCCACATATAATTTATATCACATGGTATTTGTCTTTCTCTTTCTGACTTATTTTGCTTTGTATGATAATCTCTAGGTCCATCTATGTTGCTGCAAATGGCATTATTTCATTCTTCTCTATGGCTGAATGATAGGGCTCTCTTTTTAATGTTTTAAATGAACCCTGTAGCTTCTAATTACCCAGTATGGACACTAGTTTATTCCTGAAGTCTACTCTTGTTTCCCCAGCTGTGCTGTGAGTCCCATAAAGGAGAAAATGCTTGCCCGTTGTTGGAAGACGCTTCAGCGTGATATGGCAAAGACGGACATGCATGTAAACCATGACCCAGCAATTCCTGCCCGAGTTTCACCCTAGAGCAAGGTTTGCTAATGTGCATCAGGAAACTGTGAGAGTGTTCACAGCAATGCTTTCCCAGCAGCAAAAACCTTAAAAGTGATCTAATTGGCCCTCTTCAATAGAATGAATAAATCATTGTTGGCCTATTTATTCAACAGAATACAATATAGCAATAAAAACCAGCACAGACATATGCAAACATAGATGGACCGAAGCATCAGTTGAATGAAAGAAGCCCATGGAAAACTACAGGATTCAGTCAACACAGAGTAAAAAGCAGGTAAAACTAAATAGTGTATTATTGAAGAGTGTATGCAAATGTGGTAAAAAAAAAAAAAAAGAAAGAAAGAAAGAAAAACAAAGATGTAATCAACCCAAAATTCGGGATGGATATTTATTCTATTATGAGTTCTTAAACTGCAAAGACTATTTTGTATGCCAATATAGTGCACAATTCAAAAAGGAAAACAGACTAACTCAATAGCACTCAGCACAGTGGTGACATAGAATTATGTTTTGTTTCTCATAAGAAGAAAAGTCTTTGAAAATAAAGGGTGAAAATGGTAGGGGGAAAGAACCAAAAATGTGGAGAGGATAAATTTGTATGTCACAGGCTAGAAAACTATAAGCTATGAGTAAAGCATTAAAAAAAGGAAAAAATTGCTCACCACCATTATTTTATATTCATCACTTTATCTTGTTCTTGAAACTTTATTGATTGCAGAATGCCTAGAAAAGCTCGATCTTGTCAACTGAAAGTATTTGGGTAGGCAATGACACCCCACTCCAGTACTCTTGCCTGGAAAATCCCATGGACAGAGGAGCCTGGTGGGCTGCAGTCCATGGGGTCGCTAGGAGTCGGACACGACTGAACGACTTCACTATCACTTTTCACTTTCATGCATTGGAGAAGGAAATGGCAACCCGCTCCAGTGTTCTTTCCTGGAGAATCCCAGGGACGGTGGAGCCTGGTGGGCTGCTGTCTATGGGATAGCACAGAGTTGGACACAACTGAAGCGACGTAGCAGCAGCAGCAGCAGTCTTCCTGAATGTCTTGTCTCTTTAAGAATCTCTCCTTCCTACTTCCATAAATGGTTTATGGATGCCAGGAAAGGTTAGGGTTCTGATGCTCCAGGAAAGGAACTGCTTCCTCCATGGGACCATCTAGGAAGCTGGGTGTTCGTGGTCCTTTCTGTTGACTCAGCCCTCTCACTGGAGCTCCCATTCCTTGGAGAACTCGAGGCCAGCATCACTCCTGTGAGATCCCTACCTTCTAGGGACAGCTTGACCAAGACCCTGAGAACCTGAGAGTCACATTTCACATCCATCTGCAAGCATTTTTTCTTTGCCTTCTGGTGGCAGGTGAGAAGTAGCAACCCCCAGGTTTTTTTGTTTGCTTGTTTGTTTTTCTGAGAGGTGCATGGTCTTTCCAGGCTCTGCCTAAAGAATCAGGACAAACCACCCACTCTAGGACTCACCTAAACCTCTCTGGAAGCCTCTGTTCATCTGCCTCCTCCCCACCAGAGGATGGGCACATAAAGGATGCTTGCTCCACATGCTCACCTTCACTCAGCTCAGCCCCTCATGTGAGAACATTCTTTGCTGCTCCACCACTGTCTCCAGGGTCAACATTTCAACTTTGGATTCTTGGTATTTGCACGAGTCATGATTAGATTTGCCTGCAATTGATAAAAGATCCAAATACTGAGATTTTTTTCCACTCACATGAAGGTTAGTATATCTATTTTCTATTGCCACATAACCATTTACCACAAATGTAGCAGCTTTAAATTACAAGAAGTTACTACCTCACAGTGTTGATGCATCAGAAGTCCAGGCACAGTGTGGCTCAGCTGTGTCCTCTGCTTAGAACCTCTTAAAGCTAAAACCCAGGTGTTGGCAGTGCTGAGCTCTTCCCTGGATACTCTGGGAAAGAATCCACTTCTAAGTTCATCCAGGTTGTTGCCAGAACTTGGTTCACTGCAGTTATATGACTGAAGTCCTGTTTCCTTGACAGGTGGACCCCTTCATCTTCAAGCCAACAACCACAAATCGAATCTTCTCCTGCTTTGAATCTCTGATTTCCCCTTTCCCATGACAGCTGGAGAAAGATCTCTCTTTAGCAGGACCCACACAACTTAGATTTGGTCCACGTAATTAGTTGAGGATACTCTTCAGCTTAAGGTCAACTGATTAGTAACCTTAACTACATCTGCCAAGTCCATTTTGCCATGTAATGTAACATACTCATAGGATAACACTGGGGGCAAGGTCATGGGTCCAGAGTTCTGCCTTCTATGCTCGTGAGGCAGTTCTGCCCTGGTCCTTAGGATCAGATGCCTTCCTGCACCACTCACCACCCCTGGAAAGGGGCCCTCACCCACCATGGTCCAGGAGGCAGCATGGGGTTCACTCTGACCAGATTTTTAAGGAAGTTTCCCAGCAGCTGCCACGTGACACTTCTACCTGCATTCTGTTGGTCCAGCTTTGTGACTTTGTGACATCCTCTCCCAGCTGCAAGGGAGGCTGGGTAAAGTAGATTCATTCTGTGTGGTACTGTGCTAGGCAAGAATCCTATCACTAGGAAAGGGGAAAAAAAAAGCAATCAGGGACCATATGTAAAAACACAATTCAGGAAAACCCAATCAAATCCTTTTTTCCTCTTTTGCAAGCTTGGCTCTCAAGATTTTACAGTCTTTGACACTGAAGCTGAAAACTGGCATTTCTGTTCCAGGCAACAATCACTTCCCCCTTTCCTGGGCAATCAGTCTTAGCCTCCAAGCCTAGACTTATTGGCAATAAGGCTAAGGGAGAGGAGGTAGATTTGGAGAAAAGCTAATTCCCACACTGCATTTGAATGCACAAGATACGGGAGGGACAGTCAGCTCCAGATGCACCATCTACCACTGCCTCTCAGGGTCTGACTCGCAGCTTTACTGATGCCTGTACAAGAGGAAAAGAACTATTGCAAGGCCATCTTTCAAGCCAATAGTAAATCTCAACCTTTGCAAATACAATTCCAGTAGTCATGCCTTAAACAAGCCGTGTTTTCTCTTTTACAAGAAAGGAAAAATGACCTCCAATAGCGTTGTGCAATTATAGCCCCTGAAAGCATGCAGAAAAGTCACAGAAATGGAACCTACAATGAATTATTTTCCAGACTCAGTCATGCTTAAGAAGTACAGCAATCAGAGCCCAGCATGAGTGGCCAGTTGCCTCCATGGCAGCTCTGTATAACTTTAAGAACCCTGGAGGCAGCTCATTACAGTCAAGGTGGGAAGGAAATTCCTGGCCCTGCTCTTGGGGCCCACAGAACCCTCACTGGGATGCTCCCAGAGGAAATGGAGAGTTCATAAGCAGATTCATACCTCAAGCAGTTTATTTGTTTCCTGATGCCTATTTTTTTTAGAAAATGGAGTAAGTTGGTAGTTTCCAACATAGAGAGCCCTAGAAGAAAAAAAAACAGAAACCTTTAATTCTGATGAATCTGAACATACAAATTGGCTCAGTCACTTTCCAACTGTGAGAGCTTAGCAAACCAATTTAAACTCTGAGTTTTGGAGCCTTCATTTCCGGGATTAGGATATTAACATACATCCTCCATTCCCAGAGTCCCACTTTAGGGCTCTGAGTTAATAAATATGAAATTCCAGGAACATTAGCAGATCCCAGGGTGATAAGGAGTTATTGTTGTCATTGTTCACATGTTGAATCAGGATCACATCATTATTAAGAGCTAGGGTGGCCGGGCTCAGCTGCAGAGACGTTTAATTAGACAATCCAAGCTACTGATCCTAAGGTTCACTGGGTATTGACAGAGGTAGGAGATATCGACATTGAGTTGCAGGATGGAGTGGTTCTCATTTGATGTTCTCTCCAGGGCACATGGAACACCCTGGGTAACTCGACATGAAAAAGATGTCAACCTTATTTTTTATGCTCAGGAGATGCTTAAATATCAGGACTCTACCTGCTCTGCCTCTAATGAAAATGGGCAAATAACAGATGGCCTTTGATACCCCAGTGCCATTCCTCATCACAACAATGCCCTTGTCAAGAGAGCTCTACCCACCAGCCCCCTTGGTATGGTCAGGATAACCCAGACAGAGGATGATCTTCTTAGAAGTATTAGAAGAACACAAGATGATATCTGGAGACATTCTTACTCCAACTATAGACTATGGTGTTATACCCTCTCCACCTTGGATAAAGACCCATCAGCCCATCTCACAAGTCCCCAAGTCCATCTAGGGACCACAATTGAAAAAACACTGCTGGGACTGCCCTGGTGGTCCAGCAGTTAAGACTCCATGCTTCAACTGCAGGGGGCATGGGTTTCATCCCTGGTCTGGCAACTAAAATCCCACATGCAGCATGCATCATGACCAAGAGGAAAAAAAAGAAAAACCACTGAACTAGAGCAAGGGTCAGCAAACTACAGCCTGCCGGTGGGTTGAACCCCATCTGCCACCTGTGTTTATTCAGCCCATGAACTATGAATGGTTTTACATTTTTTAGCGGTTGGGAGAGGGTAAGGGGAAGAATTTTATGACCCTTGAACACTGTATGAAATTCTCCATTCAGTGTCCATAGATAAATGTTTATTGAAACAGAGGTAGACTTACATGCTGTCTATGGCTGCTCTTGCATCACAACAGCAGAGCTGAGTCGTTGCATCAGAACCTATCTAGTTCACAAATGTTCATCGTGTTTTCCTTCACAGGAAAACCTTACTCTAGGGTGAGCCAACCACCTCACAGCACACCTGAAGGGGAAGAATTCACCTGGTTTCATGCTCTTTGTCCGACGCTCTGGGTTCATCTGAAGATGGGCACTATCCAAAGAATCATTTCTTTAACACTTAGGTATTAATAAAGGAAAAATTACCTTTCATCTTTCCCTTTCTGCTTGTATTCAAACAACAGCAATTACAGGGCAGAGGCCTGCTAAAAAATCTGACCATTATACAAAATCAATGTCACAGGAGCTCAAAGCCAATATATTTATTAAAGTAACCCGTCTAAGCAGATAGCAGCAAATAGAAAGCAGGAAGGGCCAGGAATCTAGGAACCTGTGATTCCCAGTTAGTATTTCATTTTCGTTTGCATTTAAATGATAACATCTTTTTGGCAAATTATTGCAGACGTTTTCTAGCAGGAAAAGGAGAAGAAAAATGCACTCACTGAAGGAAAGCTCTGCAAAAGGCAAAAAGTGATAAAGTTCCCCAAGCCTATTTACAAATGCAGTCAATGAAACAGAATTTTAATGAATTGTGCCACGTAATCTGGCAGGTAATGAGCTGCAAAAGCCTTTGTCAATTTCAGTGACCGGGAACTAAGTCTTTCAGTTTCAAGATCAATAAGAGAGTTCTCAGCTTTGCACTCCCCAAAAGTGGAACCCTCGGGAAAAAGGAAGTTGTCATAGGCACGCCATGTCTGCAGATCACAGCAGCAAGGCTGCTATCTGTTTCGTACAAGCCCCCACCCACCCCTTTTATTTAAATCCTGACTTCAGACCAAGAGTGAGCAAAAAACAGTTGGGAAATCAAACAACACGGTGCCTACGAGATGCCTGTCCATACAAAGTGACAACAAAAGGTTGGAGTGACTCTAATAGTAGCTCCCAATATTTCAGAAGCTGTATTGAGTTCAACTGCTGGCATGGACCTTTGGGAGTAAGTAAAGCCCTTGACATTCGGAGTCCCTGATTTACAAAGATAATGGGGGTGGATGGGCTGTTTGGAGATTAAGCACTGACCTGAAGGCTTCCTGCTAATTCTGCCTTCCATCATTCTTCTTTCATCTGCTGTCCTCATTACTGTGACTCCAAACAATCACAGTCTTCTTCAGAGACCTAGAAGTTGCAAGTTATTGTATTATTCATCTTCTTTACCTCCATTGTTGCTATGGAGATGTGGTTGTTGCTATGGTCCTAATGCCACAGAACAAGAGAAATCCAGGTGGAAAAGACTTCCTCATTCAGCAATAGGTCATCAACATTTATTGAGTACCTACTACATGGGAATATTTAGTAAGAAATCTTGGGAAGGTGGAGACAAATGAAACATCAAACCCCAGCCTTAAGTTGCTCTTACACTAGTGGAGGAGACAGAGTCTTACGTTCCTTGAATCAATTAATATACAATTTGGTTATACATTTTGTTTTTAACAGAGGTGCTAAAAAGATTATATTTCATGTTACGGGGCCAGTGAATGTATAAGAAACTTGCCTGAGGGACTACCCCAGTGGTCCAGTGGCTAAGAATCCACACTCTCAATGCAGGGGGCCTGGGTTCAATCCCTGGTTAGGGAAATAGATCCCACATGCCCAACTAAGACTTCACATGCCACAAGTAAGACTAGGTGCAGCCAAATAAATAAATATGAAAGAAAGAAAGAAACTAGCCTGATATTTTGACACCACATCAAACTTCGGGAAAATTCTCCTACCTTGCCATTTCCCCCACAAACACATACCCATTCTTGGAGTTTACTTACAGACAACTTCTTCTGCACTTCTATTTTCTTCCATTAAGTTTCTCTCACTGGCATAAAGGTATAGGACCATTAACAAAAGCCATGGGGAAGCAATTTTAGAGGGCAGGTGGGGTGCGGTAGGGGAATCTGATAAAATGGAAAACTTAAAGTGATCTTGCGTGCTGCACTGAGGAAATTGCCGAGGGCAATCCCATTCTGTCAACAGAATGTTCCACTTGACTGAAATCAAGACACAGGTGAAATGTATTAAAATGTGGTCTTGTGGAAAGGTGGAGCATGAGGTGCTCTGAGGGAACTGGGCAGCCCCGGATCACCCAGTATCCATTCTTATAGTTAGGAAACTTTTACTGAACTATGAAGAGATAAAAAGATGTAGTTCCCATCCTCAAGGAGTTTATGATCTAGCCAAAGAATCACACTGTGAAGAGATGTTCATAATCGGTGGAGGAATAAAGTAATTCCTCTAAGCCGTGAATGGTTGAAGAGCGTGCCAACATATTCAGATGAGGCTCAATTCAGGTGTCAAAGGAAAAGGGAAAAATGAACTCTCTTTGAAAATGAATAGTCCAGATTACCAGATGTGACCGCCTCATTTTTGACTCATAGCCCTCCCCCGACCCAGGGGCTCTTCTTCTCTGGTCCTGCCTTATATCTTTGTGGTAGCCACAATGTTGGCTTCACCAGGGAGACCCCCATGCCAGGATGCTCCTCTCCACCAAACCTGAATCACAGTAAGCGTGGTTTCCTGGGTGGAGTCGGGGGACTGTTAGGCATGGCTTGCATCCCACTTTGCTGCTCCATCATCTTTCCCCTCTTTTAGCATCATCTCATCCCTTTTGCATGTACAAGTGCCACCCAGCAGTCTCAGTGGATGCACTAATAACAGGCTATCAAAGAGTCATCATTTTTTGAGAACCAGGTATGTACCAGACATCATGCTTGGATGGAGATCCATCTGTTTATCTCTCTATCCATTCACTCATCCATCTAGACAGACGGATAGATAGGTAGCTAGACAGGTAGCTAGACATTATATCTATACATAATAGATATATGGATAGATAGATGATGGATAGATAGCTAGATATTATACCTATACATATATATATATATATATATATATATATATATATATACATATACACACATATGTTGGAGAAGGAAATGGCAACCCACTCCAGTATTCTTGCCTGGAGAATTTCCATGGACAAAGGAGCCTGGCAAGCTATAGTCCATGGGGTCGCAAGAGTCAGACATGACCTAGCAACTAAACCACCACCACCACCATATACATATGTAACCCTTCTGGGTTGCAGTAATCTCATGATAAAACTTGAATAGGGAATTGCTTCTTCTGGATGAACAAAGAAAGTGGTTTCTTGAGATACAATCTGCTCCTGATGAAGATACCATGTAGATGGTTGAAATGACAACAAAAGATTTAAAATATTACATAAACTGAGTTGATAAAGTAGTGACTGGTTTGAGAGGAGTGACTTCAATTTTGAAAGAAGTTCTACTGTGGGTAAAATGCCATCAAACAGCATCGCTTGCTGCATAGAAGTTGTTCATGAAAGGATCAATTGATGTGCAAACTTCACTGTTTTCTTATTTTAAGAAATTGCCACAGCCACCACAACCTTCAGGAATACCCACCCTGATCAGTTAGCAGCCATCATTGTGGAGGCAAGACCCTCCACCAAGAAAAATATTATGACTCACTGAACGTTCAGATGATGGTTAACATTTTTAGCAATAAAGTATTTTTTAATGAAAAAAAAAATCAAGATGACTGTCAGAATTGACTGTGCTGTTTCTGCATGTAACCCCCTCCCTCAGCCTATAAAAGCTCTTGCCCACTAATTGTCAGCGAGATGTCAGCATTTGGACATGAGTCCACCCTCTCCACTAGTTGCTGGCCTCCAAAATAAAGCAAACTTTCCTTTCCAACAACCTTGCCTCTCTAGTATAGACTTTCTAGTGGCAAGCAGCTGGACCTCACTTCTGATAACATCGCTGCCCCTTAAGTAGTGGTGACAGGATTCCTTGCCATGTTAGTCCAATTACAAAACCTGTGTTTTCTTCTGTTCTTGAAGTCTTGAAAGTTGGCATGGTGTCCTGAAGAGGTCAGACTTCTCCCAGCCTCAATGGGGGAGGTCAAGCAGCCTCCTTGCTTACTGTTAATTAAGAACAAAGCCATTCCTTAACCAGACTCATCCTAGCAAAATGATGACCTTTTAAGAATAGCAGTTAAGAGTCTGCACTTTATACACAGATCCAGTCAAACTTGGAGTGGGACAAGATAAAGGGAACAAGCTCGTTAGTTTAAAAAGCCACGGTACCTTTGCTACAAAAAGGAATTTTTTTAAAGCCCAGTTACCTTAAAAAATAATACTACACTTAGGCAGCTTTCTACCTGCATATGCAACACAACCACAGTGTTACTAGCCACACGTGCCAAAGTTCTATGCAATAATGTTGTTACTTTTCCAGGCATGGAGCAGATGGGGATGGGGCAGAAAGCAGCCATCAGTGGAGCAGATATGTATGCACAACTCCTGTCCCAGCTACCCCATATCACAGCCAAGAAGAACCCTGGGCCACAGTCAAGCTAGCCTGCAAAGAAAAGTCCAGAAATATTTGTTTGGTGTTGATGGTTTTTATCCTTACCATATAACCATCAGGCCTCTTCATTGGGGTCAGAATCATCTATGGCACCTGCTGGGGAGTTCATGAAGTTTCATTTGAAGACATTAGACATCTGCCAGGTTGGAAGACACAGCTGCCTATGGAAAAAAAGGACAAAGCCAGGTGCCAGCCACAGAGGTAGGTCCAATTCACTCCAAGTGACTACTGTCCCAGGAGCCATCAATTGTTGGCTGCTGCTCCGACTCAAAGTTAAATGAGTATGTCATCCATATTGTCCCACCATGAGCCAGATACCCCTGAGGACCTATCTGCAATGAGCCCTAATTGAATGAAGATTGATGGGAACAGAATTTCCAAGGCCATTTACATATGAAGGTGCCAGCTTCCTAAGCCATGACTGCCATGAACTGCAAGAGCTAACATTCATCCCTCAAGCCCCTCCTGCCATCACCATGAAGGAGCTTCGTCATTCTTCTCTGGTGACCTTGAACAGCATTTCAGCTGGCCTCCGAAGGAAGAAGGTTAAAGAAGATAAAGCAACTTTTCCTATTTATTCCATCCTCCTGTTTTATCTTTTACTTTGAAGAGTAACATATTTAGCTGGAACAATTCATGGCAGATGGTGAATTTGGCCATGTTCTTCTTCTATGCCTCTCTTATCTTCTCAGTGACAAGCACATCCCTCCTCTGTGTCACCACCTCATTCATTCCTGAAACCCCTAATGCAAAGAGAAAAGTCATAGGAAAAATCTTTTCATCGATTTTAATGGGAAATGTTTGCAGTTTTTGTAGATAGAAAAACATATTCACTGAACCTGGGAAATAGGTTAAAGTCATAAACAACAACTTGAAAATTTGTGCATAAAATGCAAAGCAATGAAGGAAGGGGTGAAGCTTACTAGTAGCGATGGGTGATGATGGGTGATGATGGCCCAGAGGGGTCACCGTCTGAAAGGTGGTAGAGAGTTAGGTGGTTGATTTTCAGGCAGGCCTTTCATATCATAATCAGGTGAGCTTGGTGATAACTTCCTTTTCCTTCATACTAACACTGGAAGAATCTCCCAATGTGGAAGACACACCTGTAGAAAACATGGAATCTATAGGTTAAAAAGGTGGATGAGACTTTCCTGGTGGTCCAGTAGCTAAGACTCAGCGCTCTTGACGCAGGGGGCCCAGGTTTGATCCCTGGTCAATGAAATAAATCCTACGTGCCACAACCACAGATTCCACATGCCACAACTAAGACCCGGTGCAGCCAAATAAATAAATATTTTTTAAAAGTGTGTTCGGGGGGAGAGAGTTTCAAAAGATGAGTGAAGAACACATGGGTTCCGCAGACTAAAGAGATATAGAAAATCTAACCCCTTTATCCCCCTTGCTTGACAACACATTCATTCACCAGAGTTTGTGTTCATCCTCAAAGGCATAAATTTAAATTGTCCTACATAGCATTTTCTGATTAGAAACAGAGATTACATTAATTACCAAGTTCCTGTCTGTACTAAGCGCAATAACAAAATCTCACTAACTAGTTTGCAGCACACTTGGGGGTGAGAAATCCTACTGAGGGAAGAGTCATTGTATGGAAAGCAGTGTCATTTCCCCAAAGCCACACAGCAGAAGGCATTAAGGGTACAGCTGGGACTGAACAGTGTGTGCAGCCCTCTTCATGGAGCCATGAGGGTCTCCCTTACGAATGGGACTTCTTATTTTCTGCCTTCACTGCCCTGACTCTCCTTTTACCTACAAACTGCCCAGAACTGAGATAGCACCTGACAGGTGTCCCATAGGTATGTTTTTACTTACCGAAAAGCGTTTGCATTCAAATCAATGGAGAATCCGCACACCTTCTAAAATTTCCAAGGCAATGCTTCTCAAAGCATGGTCCTTGACTCAACATCAAAAAACTCCCCTTACCCCAGAACTTTCTAGAAACTCAAATTTTCAGGCCTGATCACAAACCTACTGAACCAACAAATCTGGGACAGGAATCCAGCAATTTATGTAAAAACAAGCCCATGGATCCACACTAAAGCTTGAGAACTGCTCTAAGGAATCGGACATTTAACTCAAGTGCCCTAATGGACCCTGAATGTTCAACCACAAAGGCTCAAAACAAATGCCCCTAGAAGAGAGGCCATATTCCTCTGCTGGCTAATTTGTGTATTAATCTCTCAAAGGGGTTGAGTAGCCTATGATTTACTACAAACTTAATTTAACATATGAGCTAATTAGTAATTCCTCACAGTGTTTTATATGTACAGACAAATATATGAAACTTGAAAGTGTTATCATATTAAGCTGAATCCACTCAAATTACCTAAAGCGAATTTGTCCTAAAGGAAATCAGTCCTGGATATTCATTGGAAGGACTGATGCTAAGGCTGACACTCCAATACTTTGGCCACCTGATGCGAAGAACTGACTCATTGGAAAAGACTCTGATGCTGGGAAAGATTGAAGGCAGGAGGAGAAGGGGAAGACAGAGGATGAGATGGTTGGATGGCATCACTGGTTCAATGGACTTGAGTTTGAGCAAGTGAGCTGGTGATGTACAGGGAAGTCTGGTGTGCTGCAGTCCATGGGGTTGTAAAGAGTCAGACACGACTAAGCGACTGAACTGAACTGATTCAAATTACCATACGAAATTAACAAGGTGCTCATTGAAGGCAGATCATCATACTGTTTTCACCTCCATATCCTCACAGCACAGCACAAAACTGGTCCAGAATTAACACTTGTTGAAAGGGAAACGTGTGGATAAATTTTAAAAAATTAATGTGGGGAAAAGGTGAATTACAGATGTGAAATAGTCTGTATTAGAAGAGTATCTGTGAACTTGCAGCAATACATACCATTGTTCAGATTCATACCATTGGTTCAGGCCCGTTTCAGAATGAAATTTCAATGGCAGTGAAAGAAAACATATTGTTCCCTGGTAATAATGTGGCATTGTGTAGACACAACCTAAATTTGAAAACCTCTTCAAATGGAAACCTTGATTCCATCTGTCTCTTAAAAAAGAAAACCTCATAATTGCTTATAATCATGTTCATTTACCATTTTCTCAAATGCTTAACAGCTGGTAGGGGGCGGAGGACAGACGGGCAGGAGGAGACATGAGTAATTAATAAAAGTCGTTCTTCTTTGATTCTAAATGTTATCGGTGTTTAAAATGTCAAAACTATGCCCCTATATTCCTCAGATGACTCGCCCCTGATATGTCATAACTGAACCCACTCCTCCAACCCACAGATTCACCCCTAGAGAGTTCTACAGAATGAGTGGGCTCAACCTACTTCTTTTTTTAATTAAATATAGTCGATTTACACTGTCCTGTTAGTTTCAGGTGTACAGTATAGTGATTCAATTATAAATATACACATATTCTTTCTTTTATGGATTGTTTTCCCTTATAGGTTATTACAAAATATTGAGTATGGTTCCCCATGCTATGGAGCGGGTCCTTGTTGGTTATTTATCTTATACAGTATTGTGTATATGTTAATCTCAAACTTCTTTTAAAGGACTTTTGGGAGGCTTTAAGAGACATGTGCAAGGACAGTTCAGCTGATGAAAACAATATATGGCAAATATTTAAGTCTTAACATTCCAACTGAACTTCTTTTCAAGAATAGAAATGAAACCAGCAGGGAGTCCAACCTGGGAACACATCTGTTTCTGTAAGAAAATGAAATTGACAAGTACCTAAGCATGTGTGCACCCATGTACACTTCAACCCTGGTCCTTGTTGCACATACAGTAAAACCTGCCTTATGGAGGTGGTTTCCTGCCTACCATCTTCTCGAAGGTGGGGGTGAGGACCACGAGCCCAGGTCACCCTTGAGCTCATTGATCATGCACAACCACTCCCTGACTCCAGACCTACAGAACTAGAGTCTGTGGGTGGGGTCTGAGGTAACAAGTGCCCAGGTGATTCTGATTTAAATCAGGGCTCCCACTTCCCTCTCATTCACAGCAAGCATGAGTACATTGTCGACACCCAGGAAGCAAGTCCTGCCCATCCAGTCAGCTCTCTGCAACCATCTGGAAGTAAGGGTTATTCCACAACTTCAAGAGGACAGTAAATGGGCTTGTTGCAAATGGCTGGGGACACATGGTCTAGTAGGAGGACCTGAAGCATTAATTTGACCATAATAACAGAGCATTCTATAAATGGCCATCTCAAGGGGTCCCTGGATGGCCCTCTGGTTCTTCCTCTTCAGAAAAGAGTGAAGCTCTTTAGCTCAGTCTGCTAAGAGTCTGCTCTCTGTCCTCAGTCAGAAAGAAGTCTCCCATCACTGTCAAGTTCTACCGGAGCTCTTTTCCCCACCTAATCGTCTCCCAAGCCTGTCTGCTCAGTTCAAGCCCCTGTTACCACACAGAAAAATCATCAGTCTCATCACTTCACTGTACACCTGAAACTCTGCAAATCAACTCTCTGCTGTGCTGTGCTAAGTCGCTTCAGTTGTGTCTGACCCCGTGTGACCCTGTGGACTGTACCCCACTTAGCTCCTCTGTCCATGGGATTCTCCAGGAAAGAACATTGGAGTGGATGGCTATGCTCTCCTCCAAGGGATCTTCCCAACCCAGGGATCAAACCCGGGTTTCCTGCATTGCAGGCAGATTCTTTACCATCTCAGCCATGAGGGAAGCCCCATAAATCAACTCTACTTCAATTTTTTAAAAATGCATAATAACCTATAATGGAAAAGAATCTGATAAAGAATACACGTATGTGTATGACTGAATCATTTTGCTGTACACTTGAAACTAACAACACAACATTGCAAACTAACTGTATTTCAAAAAAATCACAGATGTATGCAAATAGATAAATTTTAAAATCAAAAAATGTTTAAAAAGATGTTTTTAATATATAAAGAACATAGGACAATTGTCCTATATGCTTATAATTATATGCTGTGTATGAGGAACTCACATCAGGTAAAATGATACAAGTATATTAAAAATGTGTTGTTGTTATTTGTTAGTCACTCAGTCATGTCCAACTCTTTGCCACCCCATGGACTGTAACTGCCAGCTCTGTCCGTGGAATTCTGCAGGCAAGAATACTGGAGTGGGTTGCCATTCCCTTCTCCAGGGGATCTTCCTAACCCAGGGATGGAATCCAGGTCTCCTGCATTGTAGTCAGATTCTTCACCATCTGAGCCACCAGGGAAGCCCAAATTTAAAATGAGAGAATTGCATAAGTCAAAATAAAATCCCCAGTTTCTTCAAAATTTAATTCTCAGACTTGAGTAGATAGAGTAGGAGGTACGATAATAATCATTAAGATTCAACACTCCTGTGGGACTAGTGCCACATTTATTTTGTTTTGTAATGAACAAACGGAGGCAAGGAGAGGTTAAGAAACTTGCCCAAGGACACATAGCTGGTCATTGCCAATATAAACGTTGACACTGGAGTGCTGGTTTGGGAATCAGCGTGACTGGAGTTCAAATCCTGACTCTACCTCTTTCTATGGAATTATTTCATCTCACACACTAGCAAAATTCTCCAAGCCAGGCTTCAACAGTACCTGTACTGTGAACTTCCAGATGTTCAAGCTGGATTTAGAAAAGGCAGAGGAACCAGAGATAACGTAGCCAACATCTATTGGATCATCCAAAAGGCAAGAGAGTTCCAGAAAAACATCTACTTTTGCTTTATTGACTACGCCAAAGCCTTTGACTGTGTGGATCACAACAAACTGTGGAAAATTCTTAAAGAGATGGAAATACCAGATCACCTGACCTGCCTCTTGGGAAATCTATATGCAGATCAAGAAGCAACAGTTAAAACTAGACATGGAACAACAGACTGATTCCAAATCGAGAAAGGAGTACATCAAGGCTGCATATTGTCACCCTGCTTATTTAACTTCTATGCAGAGTACATCATGAGAAACGCTGGGCTGGAGGAAGCACAAGCTAGAATCAAGATTGCCAGGAGAAATATCAATAACCTCAGATAAGCAGATGACACCATCCTTGGTAGAAACCAAAGAAGAACTAAAGAGACTCTTGATGAAAGTGAAAGAGAAGACTGAAAAAGTTAGCTTAAAACTCAACATTCAGAAAACTAAGATCATGGCATCCAGTCCCATAACTTCATGGCAAATAGATGGGGAAACAGTGGAAACAGTGACAGACTTTACTTTTGGGGGCTCCAAAATCACTGCAGATGGTGACTGCAGCCATGAAATTAAAAGACACTTGCTTCTTGGAAGAAAAGCTATGACCAAGCTAGACAGCATATTAAAAAGCAGAGACATTACCGGCTAATGTCTGTCTAGTCAAAACTATGGTTTTTCCAGTAGTCATGTATAGATGTGAGGCTTGGACTCTAAAGAAGGCTGAGTGCCAAAGAATTGATGCTTTTGAGAATGCATCAATTGATGGTGTTGGAGAAGACTCTTGAGAGTCCCTTGGACTGCAAGGAGATCCAACCAGTCCATCCTAAAGGAAATGAGTCCTGAATATTCATTGGGAGGACTGATGCTGAAGCTGAAACTCCAATACTTTGGCCACCTGATGCGAAGAACCAACTCATTTGAAAAGACCCTGATGCTGGGAAAGATTGAAGGAGGGAGGAGAAGGGGACGAGGATGAGATGGTTGGATAGCATCACTGACGCAATGGACATGAGTTTGAGTAGGCTCCGGGAGTTGGTGATGGACGGAGAAGCCTGGCGTGCTACAGTCATGGGATCACAAAAAGTTGGACACGACTGAGCGGCTGAACTGAACTGATGAAATTATTTAACTGCTCTAATTCTCATTTCTCTCATCTAAGAAAGAGGAACAATAATAATAATAAAACTGCTGTGGGGCTGGCTGGATGAATTAACTGCAAAATGCTTGGAGCATTGCTAGTGCGTGATAGGCGTTCAGTAAAGGCTGTTGTTGTTATTGCCATGGTACAGTATTCCAAAGGAAGTTTATCCCCTCAAGTGCTCTCTGACATGTCTGTGCAAACACCCTACCCCAGGAGCAGCATCCCTCCCACGAATGCCCAGGGCCCCTGCACTGGCTCCAACCTGAGTGTCTAAGCTGCCTGGTTGAGCGGGACCATTTCCCCTCTCTTTCCCCTGCGTGATGCATCTCGCCCACTCAAGCACAGTAAAAAGAGAGGTCCTGCTGGCTTGGTGGATACAGTGCCCTCTTAGTGGCCTCTTCACTAACAATGGATTTTCCTCCACTGAACAGAAGTTTAGCTGTGGCCACACTTCCTGTCCATGTTAAACATCCCCACCTGCAGCAAGGGCTTCACTCTCGCATCTATCTGCCTGCCCTCACCTCCCACTGGTCTGCAAGTGACGGAAAGAAGCATTTGGTGTGGGAACCAGTTATGAAGACTGTTTCTCTTCCTCCTGTCTCACAGGGTGTGTGGGTGGCCACAGGCTACCCAGAAGCCAGAAGAAGACAGAAGACAGGCTACCCAGAGAAGACAGAAGCCAGTTCACATCTCACCCACATGGCTGTCCTCTCTTCTTTGAACCCTACTATTTCCTCCACCCCAGACCAAGCTCAGCCTCCCCTCTGAACCTTCCCTGCCAACAGGGACCTACAGGCATGCTCCCCTCTCTGAATCCTAGGAGGCTTCTATCATGGTGTTTCTGAATCACCTTAACTTCCCAACTGATTTTTGCCTTTCCTTATCCTCTGAGCATTTGGAGAGGAGGGCCATCTTCAAAGAAGAGGATACACCAGACTTGGTGTGGGTGGAAAGCATTTCCAAAATCCTAACATTGACGGTAACTTTTTAAATTTTATTTTATTGAAGTATAGTTGATTTACAATGTCCTATTTCTGCTGTATGGCAAAGTGGTTCAGTTATACATATATACACGTTCTTTTTCATATTCTTTTCCATTATGGTTTATCACAGTATACTGAATGTATTTCCCTATGCTATACAGTAGGACCTTGTTGTTTATCTATTTTATACATAGTAGTGTGTATATGTTAATCCCAGGTCCCTTTCTGCCCTTTCCCTTTGGAAAACATTAGATTATTTTCTATGTCTCTAAGTCTATTTTTGTTTTATAAATAAGTTCATTAGTGTAATATTTTAGATTCCACATATTTGATATCACATGAGATTTCTTTATCTGACTTACTTCACTTAGTATGTTAATCTCTGCAACATGGTCCATCCATGTTGCTGCTAATGACATTATTTCATTCTTTTTTGTGACTGAATAATATTCCATTTTATATATGTACCACATCTTCTTTATCCATTTATCTGTTGATGGACATTTAGGTTGTTTCTATGTCTTGGCTATTGTAAATAGTGCTGCTATAAACAGGGGAGCATGTATCTTTTTTAATTGTAGTTTTATCCATATATATGCTCAGGAGTGGGACTGTAGTGTCATATAGCAACTGTATATTTAGTTTTTTAAGGAATCTCCATACTATTCTCTATAGTGGCTGCAACAAATTTTATTCCCACCAACAGTTTGGAAAGGATCTCTTTTCTCCACAGAGGGTAACTGTTTTTAATACAGGTAAATTCATTTTTTTCCTTCACAGTTGTTGGCAAATGTATAAATAAGAACAGCTTTTAGGGAGGGCAATTAATCCAAATCTAAAATACAGTAGGTCTACCTTTCCATCTGGCAACTCCCCTCCAGCTGTCTATCTCAGAAAATCTTTGCATGTGTACACAAAAAGTTGTATTTAGAATCATTCCTGGCATTTATTATTTATAATAGAAAAAGCTGGAAGCCACCCAACATCCATCCCTAGAAGAATGACCAAATTATTTTGCCACACTGTGCTGAAGTTAAAGAAAATGATGATCTGAATGTTCTGAGAAAGACCTTAAAACAAATTATTTTAAAACAAGGATTAGCAAACTTTTCTATAGAGGGTCAGATGGTAAATATTTTAGTCTTTGCAGGCCATTCTGTTTCTGTTACGACTACTCAATTCTGCCACAGTTGTCCAAAAGCAGCCCAAGACAATAACAAATAAAAAAGCATGGCTGTGTTCCAATAAAACTTTATTTACAAAAACAAGCTTGGGGCCAGATTTGGCCCAGAGGCCATAGTTTGCCAACAGCTGAGTTTAAGAAAACAAAGCAAATTCCAGATCAATATGCACAAGTTGAAAAACAAATCTACCCCATTTATATAAAAACAAAATTGTAAAGATCTGTATATGTTCTTCACTATGTGTATACATGCATTTATAGAAAGTCCTAAAGGATTATGAAAAGTAATAAAATCATCAAGCCACCTTCAAATAATAGTTTGAGAAATTTTGACAGCTGTTTCTTTTACGTGTGACCTCTGTTCTCTTTGACAATTCTAATTGTTTTCAATTAGACAGCAACTCTAACATATTATTCTTCTAAGAAAGGAACTAAATAAGGATTTTCAGCTCCCACAAAAGAGCAGTTGGCAGACCACCAGATCTCAGGGCCCTCTCCATATCTCATGGCTCTCTCCCAGCATCAGAATGGTCCCAGCCAGACAAAGCAGGGGTCTGAGGCACCCACAGGCCTGCTGGAGCAGGCATTTTCATACCTGGTCTTTGCTCTTAAAGATTCCCAAAGCCAAAAACAGAAATTCTTTTCTAAAGGGCAACTTATTTGAAGTATTAATTAAATGCAAATTACTCCAAGATGGCTTGGCTTTTAAACATTTTCTCTGAAGTTTCCATGAATATAAAGCACATGACAGGCTTCTGTTTAGAATGATCTGCATGCGTGCTCACAGTTGAAAAATTGCTTGATTTTGAAAATAACAAGGAGGGCAGTAAATGCCAAGCAAGGTAGCCAGAATCCTTTAGCAAGAGCTGTTCTCCTTCAGGAGGACAAAGGAGTAAAAGGGTTGAAGAACCATGATCTGCTAAGACTCAGCTTCTAGCAGGGTTTTATGAGGGGGTGGAGTTTGCCACCCACAAGGAAGGGGAGCCAAGTTACCAGGCTGGACCTCCCAGCTTTAAAGCAGTTAGAAACTTCTGTCAATGTACATTTGGGTTGCTTCCAGGTCCTAGCTGTAGTAATAGGGCTGCAATGAACATTGGGGTTCATGTATCTTTGTCTATTACTTTTAATTGGAAGATAGTTGCTTAACAATGTTGTGTTTGCTTCTGCCATACAACAACATGAATCAGCCATAAGTATACATATGTCCCCTCCCTCTTGAACCTCCCTCCTGCCCCTCCCTACCCCACCCTCTAGGTTGTCAGAGAGCACCTGATTGAGCTCCCTGTATTATATATTAACAGCAACTTCCCACTAGCTATCTATTTTACATATGGTAATGTATATCTTTCAGTGCTGCTCTCCCAATTCGTCCCACCCTCTCCTTCCCAAGTTAAGTCCAAAAGTCTGTTCTCTATGTCTGCATCTCTATTCTTTCCCTGCAAATAGAATCATCAGTACTATCGTTCTAGATTCCATATATACACATTAATATGTGATATTTGGGGTTTTTTCTCTTTCTGACTTATATCACTCTGTATAACAGGCTCTAGGTTCATCCATCTCACTAAAATTGACTCAAATACATTCCTTTCTCTGGCTGAGTAATATTCCATTGTGTATACACACCAGAACTTCTTATTCATTCACCTGTTGATGCACATCTATGTTGCTTCCATGTCCTGCTATTGTAAATAGCGCTGCAATGAATATTGGAGTATATGTGTCTTTTTCAATTATGGTTTCTCAGGAGGGTATATGCCCAGTAGTGGATTGCTGGGTCATATGGCAATTTTGCTCCTAGCTTTTTAAGAAATCTCCGTATTTTTCTCCATAGTGGCTATATCAATTTACATTGCCACCAACGGTGCAGAAGGGTTCCCTTTTCTTCACACCCTCTTCCAGAATTTATTGTTTGTAGATTTTTTGATGATGGCCATTCTGACTGGTGTGAAGTGATACCTCATTATGGTTTGGATTTGCACTTCTCTAATAATGAGTGATGTTGAGTATTTCTTTACATGTTTATTGGCCATTTGTATGTCTTCTTCGGAGAAATGTCTGTTAAGGTCTTCTGCCCATTTTTTTATTGGGCTGTTTGCTTGGTTTTGGATATTGAAGTGCATGAGCTGCTCCTATATTTTGGAGATTAATCGTTTGTCAGTTTCTTCATTTGAAAATATTTTCTCCCTTTCTGAGGGTTGTTTTTTCTACAACATGGTGACTAACTTCCCACCCTCTCCTTCCTGAGTCAGGGGAGAAAAGGAAGCTGTAAACAACCATGAAACTCAAGAGTAGGAGGGAGTGAACCCATCATAACCTTCAAGGAAGAAGCAAAAAAAAAAAAGACTCACTGTTCTTAAACATCTTTTTTGCACCAGATGCTGAATGTATCTTCTTGACATCCTTGTCCCAGTTTTACCTAATACTCTCCACAACCCTAAGAGACAGGAATTAACATTTCTAACTGATGGGGAAATAAACAAAGCAGAAAAGTTAAGCAATTTGGTCCAGGGTCACAAAATTAAAGGACAAAGGAAGAGAATGAAAAATAAATAATAATAATAGCTTTGATGATTACAACATCTGTTGAAGAGGATACAATATAATCCAGTGTATCACTTCCCTTACTTCATTTAAAGGATCTCCTAAGCAACGAGGCCCAGGAGAGGAACTTCCCCAGGCAGTACTGGTGATGGGGACTGCCATGCTAATCTCTAGGTCAGGAATGCAGAGCTGGACCAGGACTAGAACTCGTGCACTATACAATGACCAGATGTTCTTACAAGAGGAGCGGCTGTAACAGGTCTACCCACCAGAATTTCAGCATCTAAATAACTCCCCCACCAGGACACTACCTGTCTGGTCCCTGATAACAAACTCCCTGGTATTCCAATATTTACCTACTAGTTAGTAGTAGCCTCACATGTTGCTGATGAGTAGACCTTTTGTTTGGGGGTGTTTTTTTTTTTTTTTTTTTATTGGAATACAGTGGCTTTACAATGTTGTGCTATTTTCTGCTGCATATGACCCAGCAATCCCACTCCTGGGCATATACCGAGAGAAAACCATAATTCCAAAAGATATATGCACCCCAATATTTATTGCAGCACTAATTACAATAGCCAGAAGCTTTTGTTTTCATCATCAGCCCTGATCACCATCGCCTCAGACCAATCAGTTGAAACTGTCACTTTTTATGGCAACTTGGAGTTATTGGTTGAGGGGCCTCTTTCTCTTTAAACCCCATGTCCTGTCCCAACACACCCATATTTGCTTTTCTTGGGCTGATCCTATGACAACCCAGATGTTCCCCACCAAGTATCTCTTCATTTAAAAGCAGCTCCTGAGCTAGCTTATGTATACTTTACTGAAACCAGAGCGGAGATGAGGAGAGAGTTTACATGACATCCTGCACAGCAAACAGCTCTAAGGTTTTCCTTTGTCATTTTGGTTTTCAAAGTCCCTCTTGGCTTCTCACCCCAGGGAGCTGCTGGTCTGCTCCCATAGGAACCCCCGCTTCCCAGGCTCCTCCCTCCTGGATTTCAGTCTCTTCTCTCTGTATTGTTCAGAGGAATTCTCCCCTCCCAGCACTTCCTCTGTACTTGTGGCTGTGTGTATCCTGTGCACAATGAATGTCAAGGAATATCAGTAAACAAAGGATATTACATCCATCAAGCCATCAGCCACTGTAACCGCACCCAAAGGTGCACCCTGAGGGGATTCAGGATGGAGAAAAAGGGGATACTGGCCCTAGATAGTTAAGATGCATATCAAAGAATGTTTTCAATGAGCCCAGACTTTTGCATCTTCCAATACACAAGAAAGAAAATGATGTCACTCAGTTGTATCCAACTCTTTGCGACACCATGAACTGTAGCCTACCAGGCTCCTCTGTCCATGGGATTCTCCAGGCAAGAATACTGGGGTGGGCTGCCTTTTCCTTCACTATATTCATTAAGCTTGGATGTCTGTTTTTCTTTAATTAGCAGTAATGTTTTGATCCCCTTCATGGATCACTGCCTTGGCATGGGGAAAGGACTTGTGTAACTCAATGGAACTAGGTCTGGTGGACAAAGCACCTAAAGAACTATAGACAGAGGTTCGTAATACTGTATAGGAGGCAGTGACCAAAACCATCCCAAAGAAAAAGAAACACAAGGAGGCAAAGTGGTTGCATGAGGAGGCTTTACAAATAACTGAGCAAAGAAGAGAAGTGAAAGGCAAGAGAGAAAGGGGAAGCTATACCCCTCAGACAGTTAAGAATCTGCCTACAATGCAGAAGACCCAGGTTCAATCCCTGGGTTGGGAAGAACCCCTGGATAAGGGAATGGATACCCACTCCAGTATTCTTTCCTGGAGAATTCCATAGACAGAGGAGCCTGGCAGCAACTTCATGGGGTCACAAAGAATCACACATGACTGATTAACTAACTGAATGCAGAGTTTCAGAGAAGAGATAGACCTCTTCTCTCCAAGAAGAGATAAGAAGGCCTTCTTAAATGAAATACAGGAAAATAATAGGCTGGGAAAGACCAGCGATCTCTTCAAGAAAATTCAAGATAATAAGGAAACATTTCATGCAAGTATGGACATGATAAACAGCAAGACCTAACAGAAGCAGAAGAGATTAAGAAAAGATGGCAAGAATACACAAAACTATACAAAAAAGCTCTCAATGACCTAGATAACCATGATGGTATGGTCACTCACCTAGAGTCAGACATCCTGGAGTGTGAAGTCAAGTGGGACTTAGGAAGCATTACTATGAACAAAGCTAGTGGAAGTGTTGGAATTCCAGCTGAACTATTTCAAATCCTAAAAGATGATGCTGTTAAAGTGCTGCACTCAATATGTCAGCAAATTTGGAAAACTCATAGTGGTCACAGGACTGGAAAAGATCAGTTTTCATTCCTATCCCAAAGAAGGACAATGCCAAAGATGTGGTATGGAAGTTTGAAGTACCATACAATCATACTCATTTCACATGCAAGCAAGGTAATACTCAAAATCCTTCAAAAATTCCTTGTTGTTGTTCAGTCACTTAGTTGTGTTGGACTCTTTATGACCCAATGGACTGCACAACAAGCTAGGCTTCAACAGTACATGAACTAAGAAATTACATATGTACAAGCTGGGTTTTGAAGACGCAGAGGAAACAGAGGACAAATTGCCAATATTTGTTGGATCATGGAAAAAGCAAGGGAATTCCAAAATAAAAATCTACTTCTGCGTCATTGACTACACAAAAGCCTTTGACTGTGTGGGTCACAACAAACTATGGAAACATCTTCAAGAGATGGGAATACCAGACTACCATATCTGTTTCCTGAGAAACCTGTATGAAGGTCAAGAAGCCACAGTCAGAACTTGACATGGAACAACTGAAGGGTTCCACATTGGGAAAGGAGCACACTGAAGGCTGTATATTGTCACCTTGCTTATTTAACTTATATGCACAGTACATCATGCAAAATGCCAGGCTGGATGATTCATAAGCAGGAATCAAGACTGCTGGGAGAAATATCAACAACCTCAGATAGGCAGATGATATCACTCTAATGGCAGAAAGTGAAGAGGAACTAAAGAGCCTCTTGATGGGTGAAAGAGGAGAGTGAAAAAGCTGGCTTAAAACTCAACATTCAAAAAACTAAGATCATGGCATCTGATCCCATCACTTCATGGCAAATGGAAAGGCAAAAAGTGAAAGCAGTGACAGATTTTATTTTCTTGGGCTCCAAAATCACTGCAGATGGTAACTGCAGCCATGAAATTAAAAGATGATTCCTCCTTGGAAGAAAAGCTATGACCAACCTAGACAGTATATTAAAAAGCAGAGAACATCACTTTGATACCAAAGGTCCATCTAGTGAAAACTATGGTTTTTCCAATAGTCATATACAGATGTGAGAGTTGGGCCATAAAGAAGGCTGAACACCAAAGAATTGATGCTTTTGAATTGTGGTGCCAGAGAAGACTCTTGAAAGTCCCTTGGACAGCAAGGAGATCAAACCAGTCAATCCTAAAGGAAATCCACCCTGAATATTTATTGAAAGGACTGTTGCCAAAGCTCCAATACTTTGGTCACGTGATGTGAAGAGCCAGCTCATTGGAAAAGACCCTGATGCTGGGTAAGATTGAAGGCAAAAGATAAGGGGGTGGCAGAGGATTAAATGGTTGGATAGCATCAACAACTCAATGGACATGAATTTGAGCAAACTCTAGGAGATTGTGGAGGACAGAGGAGCCTGGTATGCTGCAGTCCATGGGGTTGCATAGAGTCAGACACGATATAGTGACTGAGCAACAACAACAACAATCTTTTGATGTTCAGTTGCTTGGGCTTTTATCTGCAAAAAAAAAAAAAACTCCTCTATACCCTGGCTCCTCCCTTACTTCTTCAAAACAGTCCCTCAGACCTCTCTGAGAGGTTTTATCCTGGGCTTAAGTACACCAATAAAACATAAATCTCAACTTTAAAGTGTGCTTTTTTTATGGTCGAATTCAACCTTATGGAAGAGAGTTTATCAACCATTTTTAGTTACTAACCACATCTTACTCCCAATCTCTACCCTAAACAGCCTATGAAATCCTCTCTTTTGAACACAAATGGTACTGGGTCAGGAAAAATTCAGGTATAACATCTGTGGAGATGAAGAAGAATAAAAATGGAACAGCCCTTCTCTCTATAAACTTCACTACCTCAGAACCGTCTCAGGCTTGGCTACTCACGAAAGGCTCATATGGCCCATGAGAGCAGCTGACAGCTCTCCTGGGGCTGTCTTGGCCGGAGAGAATAGACTTGCTGTGTGTGGTGTGTAGCCACAAAGAGCACCTAGATGGGCACTGAAACTCAGGAGAGAACAGATCATTCTTGTTGTGGGAGCTGTCCCACCTTGGACCAGTCACTTGCAGAATGGTATACTCCACACCAGTCCAAGATGTTGGCATGGACCAGTCTTGGACAAAGGGGAACTGGATGAACTTCCAATTTCTCCCACCAAAGGTCTAAGACACTCCATGCTCACTGTTTAGGCTTTGAAGAGAAGTCAGCCTGCATGCTGATCATGTAAAAGTGTGCTTAATTGCTCCATGCACTCACATTACCTCCTGGCCTTGCCTCTGGCATTGTCTTACCAAAGAGACATTGGCTGACCCAGCTTTATTGAATAAAACACATTCCAATTAGTAGTGTAAATTTGATTAAATGCAAAAAAAATTTTTTTTTCAATAGATTAAGGACATTACTGTAATCTTGTTTATACTCAATTTGTTCAACAAATGTTTTCTTCAAAACAATACAATAAGCCTTGGTCCTGTCTGTTGAGGGGAATGATGATCAGTCCTGAGTTTCAAATTTTTAAATAAATAAGCCTTCCCTAACTCTGAAAAATCCTATACTGTGGGTTGTCCTTCATCTGCCCATTTTACAGAATGATAAACTTGAGTAGAGAAGTGGGTACAAACTAAACTCAGGCTCTCTGAACCATATTGTTCCAAACACATGCCAAAAGCCTGCCAGGACCCAACAGTACCCACCAGAAGAGCCCTCCCAGATGTTGACTTTGGTTTGGTTTGGTTTGGTTTAGTTTCATTTTCATTTTCTTTATTTTGAGTTTTGTAAATTTTTTGTTCGTTTGTTTGGCTTTGCTCTACTTTGTTTTGTTTTTGGGATTGGGGACAAAGGAGAGTGATACAAACCACTCCAAAAATCAGCATTTTAAGAATGGATATTGAATATGTGGTGTGTTCCTGAAAATAGAAGTAAACAGAGCATTTCCTAAGCTCCACTCTGTGCCCATCCCAGCCACCCAAACCTTAGGATGCAAATGTCCACCATTAACATTATGAAACAATGAGGAGATTGATTCACTCCTTTAAAATCTTTTGAACATGTATTGTACACCAGACCTTGTGAAGAGTCCCACACAGAAGCTAGTTCCCAATCTCTGAATGCTGATGACCTACTGAGGGAGAGAAGACAAACAGTAACCCAGCACATGACAGAGTCCTTCATACAGTTCAGTGCTCTAAGAATAAGAGGGAAAAGGCCCCATAGCAAGGTGACAAGATTTAGCAAACAAAAATACAGGACAGCCTCTTCAATAAATGATGCTGGGAAAACTGGACAGCTGCATGTCAAAGAATGAAATTAGAACACTTCCTAACACCATATACAAAGATAAGCTCAAAATGGATTAAAGACCTAAATGTAAGACCAGAAACTATAAAGCTCTTAGAGGAAAACATAGGCAGAACACTCCATGACATAAATCAAAGCAAGATCCTCTTTAACCCACCTCCTAGAGTAGTGGAAATAAAACAAAATTAAACAAGTGGACCTGATTAAACTTAAAAGCTTTCGCACAACAAAGGAAACTATAAGCAAGGTGAACAGCCGCTGCTGCTGCTAAGTCGCTTCAGTCTGACTCTGTGCGACCCCCTAGACAGCAGCCCACCAGGTTCCTCCATCCCTGGGAGCCTCCAGGCAAGAATACTGGAGTGGGTTGCCATTTCCTTCTCCAAGGCATGCATGCATGCTAAGTCTCTTCAATCGTGTCCGACTCTATGTGACACCATGGACAGCAGCCCACCAGGCTCCTCCATCCACAGGACTCTCCAGGCAAGAACACTGGAGTGGGTTGCCATTTCCTGCTCTGAAGGTGAACAGACAACCCTCAGAATAGGAGAAAATAATACCAAATGAAACAACTGATAAAGGATTAATTTCCAAAATATACAAGCAGCTCATACAACTCAATAGCAGAAAAAGAAGCAACCCAATCAAAAAGTGGGAAAAAGACCTAAACAAACATTTCTCTATAGAAGACATACAGATGGCTAACAGACACATAAAAAGATGCTCAACATCACTCATTATTAGAGAAATGCCATCAAAACTACAATCACCAGTCAGAATGGCCATCGTCAAAAAGTCTACAAACAATAAATGCTGGAGAGGGTATGGAGAAAAGGGAACGCTCTTTCACTCTTGGCAGGAACGTAAATTGATACAGCCACAATGGAAGACGGCTTGGAGATTCCTTTAAAAACTAGGAATAAAACCACCATATGACCCAGCAAGCCAACTCCTAGGCATATACCCTGAGGAAACCAAAATTGAAAAAGACACATGAATCCCATTGTTCATTGCAGCACTGTTTACAACAGCTAGAATGTGGACACAACCAAGATGTCCATTGACAGATGAATCGATAAAGAAGTTGTGGTACATATACACAATGGAATATTACTCAGCCATAAAAAGGAATGCATTTGAGTCAGTTCTAATGAGGTGGATGAACCTAGAGACTATTACACAGAGTGAAGTAAGTCAGAAAGGGAAAGATAAATATCATATTCTAACACAGATATACAGAATCTAGAAAAATGGTACTGAAGAATTTATTTTCAGGGCAGCAATGAAGAAACAGACAGAGAATAGACTTATGAACATGGGAAGAGGGGAGGAGAGGGTGAGATGTATGGAAAGAGTAACATGGAAACTTACATTACCATATGCAAAATAGATAGCCAACAGGAATTTGCTGTATGGCTCAGGAAACTCAAACAAGAGCTCTGTATCAACCTAGAGGGGTGGGATGGGGAGGGAGATGGGAGGGAGATTCAAAAGGGAGAGGATATATGTATATCTATGGCTGATTCATATTGAGGTTTTACAGAAAACAACAAAATTCTGTAAAGCAATTATACTTCAGTTAAAAAATAAATAAATTTTTAAAAAATACAGGCTACAGAATGTTTGGGATGCATTTATACTCAAAAAAGGTATTCATTGTTTATCTGAAATTCAAATATGACTAGCATCCTGTATTTTATCTGGCTGATGAAAGAAAGCCGAGCTTCTGCCAGGAGGTTGGATGCCAGTAAACTAGTACATCCAAGGGGAAGGATGTTACAGGAATTCATGGGGAAAGGCAATGTGAGAAAAATTCAGAATGCACCAATGACTGGGTTCTGCTAGGGCACCTGTCTTAGTCCTTTTGAGCTACTGTAACAAAATACCATAGAGTGAGTGTCTTAGAGAGAAGAGAATTTCTTTCTCACAGTTATAGAGGCTGGGAAGTTTCTGGCAGACTTCATGTTTAGTGAAGTCTTCCTGGTTTACAGCTGGCCATCTTCTCTCTGCAACCACACATGGTGGACAAAGAACAAGGGAACTTTTGCAGGCCACTTTTATAAGGTCACTAATTCTACTAAGCTCTCTCCCAAGGGCCCCACTTCCCAACAGCATCACTGTGAGGACTGGGCTTTCAACATATAAATTTGTGAGAGACACAAACATTTGGACCAATGCAACATCTTAAAGCTGGAAATGCAGAGGGAGCAGATGACAGAATTTGCCTAAATTGTTGCCTAAGGAACAATAGTTGCCTAAGAAATGTTGCCTAGATTGTATGATTCTGTCTCAGAAAAGGAGCTCCATTAATCAAATCTACATCGTAGTGAATGATCAGAACATGTTAAATGAAAACTCAATGGAAGGTTTCACAGGGCCAGTCTACCCATCTCCCAGTTTGTAAACATCCGTTATAAACCTGTGACCTGTCATATCTTTATTTTTGCTCTTTTACTAATTGATGCATTGCTAATCTACAGTGTAGTTTCAGTAAAGTAATTCAGTTATACATATATGCACATATATATTCTTTTTCAGATTCTTTTCATTATAGTTTACTACTAGATATTGAGTACAGTTCCCTGTGCTATACAGTAGGTCCTTGTTGATTATCTGTTTTATGTATAATAGTGTATGCATGCTAACTTGCTTCAGTAGTGTCCAAATCTGTGTGACCCTATGGACTATACCCCACTAGGCTCCTCTGTCCATGGGATTCTCCAGGCAAGAATACTGGAGTGGGTAGCCATTCCCTTCTCCAGGGGATCTTCCTGACCCAGGAATGGAACTCACGTCTCTCGCATCTCCTGCGTTGCAGGTGGTTCTTTACCTCTGAGCCACCAGGGAAACCCATGTACAGTAATGTGTGTATGTTAATCCCAAGCTCCTAATGTTTCTCTCATCTGACCCCCATTATCTCCTCTGTCATTTCTTTAAAAAGGATCCTTCTGTGCTGCAGTTCAGACCAGCTCACTTCATGATTGGAAATTTCACAAAAGGGACATTTCAGTCTCATCTGAGCCAAGTTTGATCAAACTAAGAAATGTGCTATCAGTAAACTTTGAAAACGATGGGGGTCTAGACAAATTTGAGTCCTGGCGATGACATTCCAGCCTGGCAGCTTCTTACAGTGGGGTCTTGGCAAACTCCCAGCATCTCTCTGAGCCTTCAAGTCCTCCCAAGTGAAGTTGACCTTGCTCACCGGGGTAAGGAGCAGAGATGGTTTCTACAGAACACCTAGCATTAAGCAGGATGTAGCGGGCAATCTGTAAATGGTCATGTTTGCAGGAAGCTAACTTTCAGCACTATTCTGATGCTACATGCAGATTTCTGGGCTACAAAACAGTCGTCTGAGCAGTCTTCAATCTCCTTTAAATAAAAGTTTATGAACTGAGTCCACCTCTTTCTCGCCAGTTACTCTTTAACTAAAACCTCATGTGTGGCAGCTGCACAGCCTGGTTAGCAGGGAGACAGCCAAAGTCTGGAGCCAAGCCTTGCAGAGCCTGCATGTGTGCCTGCCAAGGCTCCCAGACCTGGGAAGAAGCACATGGTGGACCCTGGCAGCCAGCCGAGCTACACCATTTATCCTTTACAGGACAAACTTAGCACATCCCCAATTCTCAGTGCTGCTGTAGTGTTTTTAATTAAAAGACCCTTTGACAGAAAAACAGCAGTCTTAATTTTCTGAGTTGGCTTGAGCTCACGTTTCTCCCACTGAGGTCAAGACCTGTCTTTGACTCCAACCCTATGCTGTTCCCTGCAGTCCCATAGATTCCCTCACTGCCAGCAGCAGGTGGCCTACCTGCCCACCACCTTAAGACCAGGTCACCCTGGGGTTGGCACCTGCTCCAGTAATAGACATCAAAGACATTTTTGAGCCTAGTATTAAATCCTGAAATAATAATTCTTATGAACTCCAAATGATACTAACCCTATTTCCTACACACCAGATAACTGAGTAACTGTTCTCATCTTCGAATCACTCCTCAGGTGAGATTTCTCAGCAGCATTGCTGTAGTTATACCTTTGACTCCTCCATATCTTGGTTCTGCATACTCTCAGCTCTGATACTTCCTAACTAATGAGTCTTCCATGCTCATCTTCGAATCACTCCTCAGGTGAGATTTCTCATCAGCATTGCTGTAGTTATACCTTTGACTCCTCCATATCTTGGTTCTGGTCCCCAGGTCCAGACTCTGGATGCTCTAGAGATTAGCCCCATGGAGCATCCATGGCCCTGAGAAACATTATACATCACCTACCCTGATAGGAAGCTCATTGTTCTGTTGAGGGACAGAAGGGCATGCAGGGGAACAGCACATCCACTGGTCCCCAACAGTGATCTCTACCAGCTCCACAGATAACCAGACCTCCTGACTGCCCCCAGACTAACCCTTTTTTGACATGGGCTCTGAGACTGGAAAACTCAGAAACAGCATCTACCAACATCCCCATCACTGGAGAGGCTATGAAATGCTAAATATTCTTTACCTGAAAAGAATCCAACCTTCCTTTTTACAGCTCACCTATTAAAAATGTTCCATGAAATTGACTTTAGATTCCCATCTCTTAGGCATTTATCTGCTTTACTTTTATTTCCACACAGACAGAAGATAAAATGTAGTGAAAGCACAAACTTGTGAAGAACAAAAAAGGACCAGTAAACCACTGCTTTGCACAAATTCCACCACTGTAGATGGAGTTTTAGGAGAAATCAGTTGTCAGTCAGTCAAAACATGTAATAGGGAAGAACAAATATTACTCCATATTAGATCTATTTCTTTTACTTTAACCTTTGTGTTCCATTGCTTTTGCTTCAAGTTAAGAATGTTGCCCAGGTAATTCCCTGGTGGTCCAGTGGTTAGAACACTACTTTGACTGATAAGGGCCCAGGTTCAATTCCTGGTTGGGGAACTCAGATCCCCCAAGCCATGTGGCATGGCCAAAAATAAAATAGACATTAAAAAAAAAAAGAATCTTGCCTATAGCCTGAAATATACAGGATAGCCCATCTCAAGTCTCTGACCTTTACTTTTCCATTTATATAGCTGGAGGTTTACAGCAGTATTGTAACCTGACCTACTCGCGCTATAAGAACAAAGGATTCCTGCACCAAGAAGTTTGCAATAACTAGCCACACCTCTCCCTGAGCCTGCCTTTAAAAGTGCTTTGCTGAAATCCTTCAAGGAGTTTGGGATTTTAGAGGTATGAGCTACCTGTTTTCCTCCCATGGCCCTGCAATGAATCTTTCTCTGCTCCAAACTCGGACATTTTGGATCATTTAGGCCTCACTGTGTGTCAGGCACATGGACTGCATTAGGTAACAATTAGTATGAGTGACTTGGTTTATCTTCTCAGTAAAAAAATCTGCGAGGAAAAAGGAAATGAACAACGGGGAAAAGGAGGGAGAGACAGACCCACATCACTTCAGGAAGTGGCCCCCCTGAACATCCAAGGGCTGACACCCAGCTCCAGAAGTTCCCTGTCTCCCCCATACCCTTCACAGGATGCATTCAGTCCATGGGCAGGTCCAACCAATGCCCTCCTCACATCCCCTCTGTCCACTCTCTCCATCCCCTGTGGGGACCCAAGTCACCTCTTGCCTAGTGTTTCCTCTTGACCAATCTGCTTGCTTCCAATTCATACTCTAATAGCAGGAAAATGACCTATTCAAAATACAAATCAGATAAATTCATACTTCCTGCTTTATACACTGATGTCTGCCTCCCTGTCTGATTCCATCTTCTGCTCTCCAGACTAATGAGCCTTCTTTCTTCCTCAGGGCCTTGCCACTTGCTCCTGCCTCTGTTGCAAACACTCCTGGCCAAATCCTCCTCACCCTTGAGTGGCAAGTCAAATGTCACTTCTTCATGGGTGACTTTTCAAACACCCATCTAGAAGAGTCAGTTTCCTCGTCCTACTCCCTGACATGCTCATATCACCTCTTTATTTTCTGTTGAACTTCAGTGAGGCAGGGAAATTGCATTATAGTCAGTCCTGTACATATGAATGAGCTCCATTCCAAGAGTGCATTCTTAAGTCTAATTTGTTCATAAGTTCAACAAAGTTCCCTCATAGCTCAGTCGGTAAGGAATCTGCCTGCAGTGCAGGAGACCTGTGTTCAATCCCTGAATCGGGAAGATCCCCTGGAGAAGGAAATGGCAACCCACTCCAGTATTCGTGCCTGGAAAATCCCATGGACAGAGGAGCCTGATGGGCTGCAGTCTATGGGATCGCAAAGAGTCGGGCACGACTGAGTGACTAACACACTCCCAACAAAATTAGCCTAGGTACCTAGGTAACACAATCAGCTATATAGTACTGTTATCACAAGAGATTTATAATACTTTTCACTCAAATAATACATTAAAAAACAAACAAAAAATAAAGAAAATATTTTTAATCTTACAGTTCCATACCATACATCAGTGTATAAAGCAGGAAGTATGAATTTATCTGATTTGTATTTTGAATAGGTCATTTTCCTGCTATTAGAGTATGAATTGGAAGCAAGCAGATTGGTCAAGAGGAAACACTAGGCAAGAGGTGACTTGGGTCCCCGCAGGGGATGGAGAGAGTGGACAGAGGGGATGTGAGGAGGGCATTGGTTGGACCTGCCCATGGACTGAATGCATCCTGTGAAGGGTATGGGGGAGACAGGGAACTTCTGGAACTTCTGAGAAGTACAGTAGTAGAGTATAACAGCCGGCATACAGGGGCACATTCATATCTTTGAAAGTTCACAAGTTGAAGGTTTGCGTTTAGGGGACTTATTATACACATATACTGATATGTTTATCGTTGGTCTTCCCACTAGAACCCAGGCTCCGGAACAGCAGAGACTATGTCTGTCTAGTTCCCCACTTGTCCCAGTGCACAAAGCGGGGCCTGACCTTAATTGGTGCCTGGATATTTGTGGGGTGAAAATGAACGACCACAGAGAATGTCTGTAGAGGAAAGGGTCTAGCTGAGGATCCCTAAATAGCTGGCCTGCCAGACTTGTCTGTGCACTAATTCATCCTGATATTCTCAGGCTCTGTGTGGACAGGGGAACATGACAACACATCCCACTCCAGTGGGGACCTCCAGCTGCTGGGGTGCTGTCAGCAAACCAAACAGCTCTCTGCCCCTCCAGGTTCACCACCTAGACCCCTCACCTCAGGTTATCCCCTTCTCAGAGTGCCCTCCTCCAAGGACAGACAGAGGTAAGGGTACAAAGGTCCAGCCAAGTCAGGCCAAGGAGGTACATATCGAAGGGTTTACTCCAGCCCCAGCATTTCCCACACAGCTAGGCAGGGCTGTTGTCAGGCCTGCCTCCCAGCTGACGACAAATTAAAATTATAATGGAGGGATCCCAGTTCAGGTGTTCTCAGACAGGTCTCTAACCCACTGATAACTTGAACTCTCTTTAAACCATACCAGGTCCAAGGACACTACCAGTCACATTCAGAACAGCATCACCAGCTGTAAACTTATGGTCTCAAAATCTCCCCTGGTAACTATGCCACCATTTCAGACACCGACCAATCCTTACTTAACAAACTCCCTTACTGCTTGTCATCTCCAACTATAATTCTTGATAAACAACTCAAGTAACCTCTGTCACCTGGAGGTTTTGCCTTTATAAGCCTCCCCCTTGTTGTAGTCCACTGAAACACAAGTGCTTCTTAAGTCTGTGTCTTCCAGGCTACAGTCATAACAAATCCCAGATAAACACCTTTATTAAACTCTAATTTGAAAAGATATATGTACCCCAATGTTTATAGCAGCACTATTTACAACAGCCAAGACATGGATGCAACCTAAGTGTCCATCGACTGATGAATGGTAAAGAAGGTGCAGTACATATAGACAGTGTAATACAACAGCCATTAAAAAGAACAAACTAATGTCATTTGCAGCAACATGAATGGACCTAGAGATTATCACATTAAGTGAAGTAAGTTGGACAGAGAAAGACAAATACTTTATGACATCACTTGAATGTGAAATCTAAAATATGACACAAATGAACTTACCCATAAAACAGAAACAGACTCACAGACATAGAGAACAGACTTAAGATTGCCAAGGGGCTGGGGAGGGATGGCCTGGGAGCTTGGCATCAACGTATACACACTTCTATGTATAAAACTGGGAACTGACAAGGTCCTACTGTATAACACAGGAAACTATATTCAATATCTTGTAATAACCAATAATAAAAAGAATCTGAAAAATAATAGATTTGTATATAACTAGATCTATATAACTAGATCACTTTGCTGTAAACCTGAAACTAACACAACTCTGTATATCAATTATACTTCAATGAAATTAATTTAAAAATTAATTAACTATTTAATTTTCTAAAGCACCTTTTATTTCAATCAAGTTTCTCTTTCCATAATTTTGGTGAAAACAGATCACTTCCTGCTTCCTTCCCCTTCCATCCACAGAGACACTTCCCAAGGACAAACCCCCTAAAAATCCTCTTTGACCACTAAACTCCATCCAGAGCCTGCTTCCTGGGAAGTCCACTGTACAAGAAGCCCCTTCTAGTTCTCAGCACCATGTCAGGTGCGGCATCACAGCAATGTAAGAGCAGGCGCTCATACCTAGGGAGACACGTGACAAACCAGCCCCTAGTTATAGTGCTGGGTTAGAACTGTGGTGGAGGAAGGTACACAGCCATTCCAGTCCTCTCACCCAGCCTTGAGAGACTCAGCCAGGTAGAAATATCATGGAAACTTCCTGAAGAAAATGCTGCTTAAGTTCAGTTCTGAGGAACAAGCAAGAGTAAGCCAGGAGGACCACTGGGGATAGAACATGAATGTATGAGACAGGGAGACAAAGCTGGCAAGGTGAGCAGGGACCAGGTGAGGCAGACACAGAGGACCCAAGGGAACAGGAGGTAGACCCCACAGAGGAGGATGAGACACAGCTCCCGAGCCCTGGACCTGCATCCAGGGTTCTTACGCTGGAAGATCAGAGGGGGCATTGGGCTGCACGTGCCCTCACCATTCTGCTGCTTCCTTGCAGTGGGCCTGGAATTGTACCCCTCATTGCTGAGCTGAACGTTGGGGAAGTAAAGAGAGCCTGGCCTGACCTCCACCTAAGTCTCCCCCGATGGCACCGCCTTCCAAGTCTGCTCTGGGTTTCCCCAGACCACACCACCCGCTACCCCTCTAACCATATCACTGAATCCTCATCATGAACCCCCATCACTCAGTATTTACCACCTAATGAAGGTCTTCAGCCTCTCGAATCTAAGGGCGACCATCTGACTAAAGCCAACCCTGCATTTCCATATTCCTGTCAAAGTTATATTATCTACCCTTGACCTGACTGCCTGGTCACCCTCTCTGTTAATGAAATGTGGTGGTGATTAAAATCTCCGTCAGGTTTGATGTTTGAAAGTATCGAGGGTTTTTTAGAGAACACACTTCACAAACCACCTGGAAAGCTCCGTCACTTGGGAGAAGTTCCTTTTGACCCAGGCCTGATGTTTTTTGTTTTGTTTTCTTTTGTTTTTAGAAGGAGAGTGGTCAAGAGAGTAAGCTTTGGACTTTGGGTTTTGTTTTGTTATTGTTCACTTTTTTTTGTTGTCCGTTCCCTTCATTTCCTGACTTATCATAAAAACTTTCAGGGTAACTGATATTTTTACCCTGAAAGCATTTTCATCTATGCCAGACCACTCGCTTGGTTTTGGCTAATTAAACTTATGAAACAAGGAAGTGGGTAAAAGTTCATTCCAGAGGTACAGGCTGCAGCAATTCTGCATGCTAATTGAGCCCCCACTAAAAAGAGATGCTGCAGGCTGCCCGCATGTTATTTCATTATCACCTGCCTGGCACAGCCCTGGGAGTGTGGGGATGGGAGCCAGGGGTAAAAACTGATATTTGGAACATGATTCTTCACGGCCTGCTTTCATGTTTTAGAATCCCCTCCCCCAACTTTTTATTAAATACCACCTACAAAAGACCCAGTAATGACTGGAGTGGCCTTGAAAACTTCAGTCTGGTGTCTGACTTGCATCAACATTCAGAAGGATTGGGTATGATGAGGACAGGCGTTTTTTATAAAGCAAACGTGCGATGTGCTGAGTAACCACGGTTTCTGATTAGCAGCTCCACTGTGCCAGATGCAATCCAGATATGGTTTCTTTTTGGCTCAGAACAACTCTTCAAAGCAAAAATCAGGATCTCCTCTGTCCTGAGAAGGATCTACAGTTCTAAGAAGTTAAGAGGTCCAAGGTTACAGAGAAAGTGGATAAGTTTGTCCCTGGACCTGACTCTTAAGTCCACATTCTGTCTGTTGAAGGAGACTTAAAAACAGGTGCTCTAGACCAGGCTGAGAGAAACCAGGCTTGGGCACAAGAGGAGGGGAGAGTGGTCTGCAGTCCAGCCTATCTGGGTGGTATTTTTCTCCTCTTTGATCTGCGGTGGGAGTTTTGCTTCTACTGATGATATTTGCTTTTCGTATCTTTAGGTAAGAGTTCAGACTTGCCAGTGTTTCCATTTTCCAGATGATACAGAGTTTAGATGCTTCTGCAATCTGACTGTTCCACTGATATTAAACACAGGGGAGGAACTGTGAACCCAATGACATCTCTTTTTTACTATATATTTACTTACATATTTTTGGCTGTGCTGGATCTTCATCGCTGTGTGCAGGCTTTCTCTAATTGTGGCGAGTGGAGGCCACTCACCAGCTGTGGTGCAGTGGCTTCTCTTGTTACAGAGCATGGGCTCTAGAGTGCAGATTCAATAGCTGTGACACATGGGCTTAGTTGCCCTGCAGCATGTGGAATCCTCATGGACCAGGGATCTAACCCATGTCCCCTGCATTGGCAGGTGGATTCTTAAGCAATGGATCACCAAGGTAGTGGCATCCTTGTGGCATTCTGATTCCAAGATGTGGGGAGCACCAGATCACACTACAAACAAGAGAATGTTCTAGAACAGTCACTGAATGTCACACAGAGGATGAGACCATGAATAACAGGCCCCTTCACACTGGTGATAGAGGTCACATTGGCTGCTCATTTCTCCCAGTGAGGCCTTGCAGAGAAACATGCCAGTGTTGCCAAGAAAAGCATGTGTGGCAGTGAGGGAAGGAGAAATGAAGTTGAATACTAGCAGACACTAAAATATATCCCAAAGCTACTATAATTTTTTAAATTAGTACTTGTGCAGGAATAAAAAAGAATAAATCACATGAAACAGAAAAAGAATAAAGTTATATCGAAATGTGTAACTGACAGATGGAAAATCAGTAGGTGATAAAGGTAGCATTTCACATTGACAAGAAAAATTAAGAGATTTATTAAATAATGATGCACAACTGACCAGCAATCAGCAAAAATAATAAATAAACCTACCTCAGTTCAGTTCAGTCACTCAGTCGAGTCCGACTCTTTGCAACCCCATGGACTGCAGCACGCCAGGCCTCCCTGTCCATCACCAACTCCCAGAGTTTACTCAGATTCATGTCCATTGAGTCGGGGATGCCATCCAACCATCTCATCCTCTGTCATCCCCTTCTCCTCCCACCTTCACTTTTTCCCAACATCAGGGTCTTTTCAGATAAGTCAGTTCCTCGCATCAGGTGGCCAAAGTACTGGAGTTTCAGCTTCAGCATCAGTCCTTCCAATGAGTATTCAGGACTCATTTCCTTTAAGATGGACTGGTTGGATCTCCTTGCAGTCCAAGGACTCTCAAGAGTCTTCTCCAACACCACAATTCAAAAGCATCAATTCTTCGGCCCTCTGCTTTCTTTATAGTCCAACTCCCACATCCATACATGACCACTGGAAAAACCATAGCCTTGACCAGATGGACCTCTGTTGAAAAAGTAATGTCTCTGCTTTTTAATAAGCTGTCTAGGTTGGTCATAACTTTCTTCCAAGAAACAAATGTCTTTTAATTTCATGGCTGCAGTCAAAATCTGTGGTGATCTTGGAGCACCCAAAAATAAAGTCCGTCACTGTTTCCACTGTTTCCCCATCTATTTGCCATGAAGTGATGGGACTGGATGCCATGATCTTCGTTTTCTGAATGTTGAGTTTTAAGCTAACTATTTCACTCTCCTCTTTCATTTTCATCGAGAGGTTCTTTAGTTCTTCGCTTTCTGCCATAAGGGTAGGGTCATGTGCATATCTGAGGTTACTGATATCTCTCCTGGCAATCTTGATTCCAGCTTGTGCTTCATCCAGTCCAGCATTTCTCTTGATGTACTCTGCATAGAAGTTAAGTAAGCAAGGTTACAATATACAGCCTTTCCCAATTTGGAACCAGTCTGTTGTTCCATGTCCAGTTCTGTTGCTTCTTGACCTGCATACAGATTTCTCAGGAGGCAGGTCAGGTGGTCTGGTATTCCCATCTCTTGAAGAATTTTCCACAGTTTGTTGTGATCCACAGAGTCAAAGGCTTTGGCATAGTCAATAAAGCAAAGGTAGATGTTTTTCTGGAACTCTCTTGTTTTTTCAGTGATCCAACAGATGTTGGCTACTTGATCTCTGGTTCCTCTGCCTTTTCTAAATCCAGCTTGAACATCTGGAATTTCACAATTCACGTACTGTTGAAGCCTGGCTTGGAGAATTTTGAGCATTACTTTGCTAATGTATAAGATGAGTGCAATTGTGCAGTAGTTTGAGCAATCTTTGACATTGTCTTTCTTTGGGATTGGAATGAAAACTAACCTTTTCCAGTCCTGTGGCCATTGCTGAGTTTTCCAAATTTGCTGACATATTGAGAGCAGCACTTTCACAGGATCATCTTTTAGGATTTGAAATAGCTCAAATGGAATTCCATCACCTCCCCTAGCTTTGTTCGTAGTGATGCTTCCTAAGGCCCACTGGACTTCACATTCCAGGATGTCTGGCTCTAAGTGAGTGATCACACCATCGTGGTTATCTGGGTCATGAAGATCTTTTTTGCATAGTTCTTCTGTGTATTCTTGCCACCTCTTCTTAATATCTTCTGCTTCTGTTAGGTCCCTACCATTTCTGTCCTTTATTGTGCCCATCTTTGCATGAAATGTTCCCTTAGTATCTACAATTTTCTTGAAGAGATCCCTAGTCTTTCCCATTCTATTGTTTCCCTCTATTTCTTTGCATTGATTGCTGAGGAAGGCTTTCTTATGTCTCCTTGCTATTCTTTGGAATTCTACATTCAAATGGGTATATCTTTCTTTTTCTTTGCCTTTTGCTTCACTTCTTTTCATAGCTGTTTGTAAGGCCTCCTCAAACAACCATTTTGCCTTTTTGCATTTCTTTTTCTTGGGGATGGTCTTGATCACTGCCTCCTATACAATGTCACAAACCTCTGTCCATAGTTCATCAGGCACTCTGTCTATCAGATCTAATCCCTTGAATCTATTTGTCACTTCCAATGTATAGTCATAAGGGATTTGATTTAGGTCACACCTGAATGATCTAGTGGTTTTCCCTACTTTCTTCTAAAAGAAATCCCAGATAAATCAATTAAAAGGTAAGAAGTAAAAACATAGGAGCACTAGAAAAATAAGGAAATATTGATAATCTTAGAGGAGAGAAGGCCTTTATAAGCATGACACAAAATTGAGAAACCATAAAGGAAATGCTGCTAAATCTGACCATATAAATATTAAAGAGTATGTAAAATAGCCAAAAGACAAAATTGGAAAAGTATTTATAAATCTTTGCAAATAAAAGTCTAATGCTTTTATTTACAAAGAGCTCCTATAAATCATAAGATGAAACCAGTATAAAAATATTGTCGAGGCCATTAGCAAGCAATTCAAAGAAAATCATGCAATTGACCATCAATCACATAACAATAAATGATCAACCTCACTCAAAATTAAATACAGTAAGCCCCCTACATAAGAATCCTCAAGTTGTGAACTTTCAAAGGTGCAAACATGGCTTTTCATGTACAGTCAAGTTAGTTCATGTGTCTGGGTTACATTGTCCCATGTATGTATCCTCACAAGTGCTTGTGCTTTTGTGTACACTATTGTTCAGGATTGTATAGAGTACAGTAATGCAGTATATTTATTTCAAGCCCAGGATGTCTGAAAGCAAGTGTAAAAGCAGCAGTGATGTAGCTGCATCTCCTATTGCTGACAATCCTTCAGCTCAACCATCTCCCACCTCCTCTCCCTCCTCAAGTCAGTATCTCTTCTTTCCTGTTCATTGGATGCCAGCCTCTGGATACCAGCTGTTCTACTATACTAGTTGTACTTCTGAAGGTGCTGTACTGGAAGATTAAAAATGTTTTATTTTTTGTGTTTGTTTTTTATGCATTTGCATGAAAAGTATTGTAAACCTATTACAGTATAGTACTATATAGTAGTGGAGAAGGAAATGGCAAATTACTCCAGTATTCTTGCCTGGATAATCCCATGGACAGAGGAGCCTGGTGGGCTACAGTCCATGGGGTCACAAAAAGTCAGACATGACTGAGCGATTAAACCACCACCACCACCACTATATAGTAGACTGTGTTAGTTGGGTTCCTAGGCTAACTTTGCTGGACTTATGAACAAATTTGACTTACGAAAGTATTCTCAGAACTGAACTTGTTTGTATATCGGGGACTTACCATAAGTGCAAATTACAGTAATGTGAGTTATGTTCTACTATTGTCTCCCTCTAAGAGCAAACATAACAATCTTTACAAAACAGAAATCTGATTATGTATCTCCCCTGTTTAAACCTTTTCGAAGCTCCCCTCCTCCTAGGAAAGGATGTAAACCCTGAGTTATGTGTGGTCTGGCCCTGAACCCACCTCTTCCTTCTGACTTCTCCACACCTGGATTCTTCTCAGGAACTTCATCTGTAGTGTATTCCCTCTCTCTGCAATGCTCTTTCTCTCTCCTTCCCTCTTCCTCCTAGTGAATCTGTACTCATTTGGCAAGTCAGTTGTCCCTTCCTGGAGGAAGCTACTCTTGGCCACCCAGCCTAACCCCTAATGAGATCAGCTCTCTCTTTTACATGCTCTTCTAACTATTATGTGTTTCTTTTTTACTGCACTTTAAAAGATGATAATTAACACTTAACCCAATATCATTACTGAATGTTTGTCTCCCCATCTGGACTAGGAGCTCCACTGGGAAAGGGTCTGCCATTTTGCTTTTTGCCCTCCATGTTTCCCAAATTCTAATACACATCCTTGACACATAGTAGGTGCTCAAGAAAATATTTTTCAGTGGCTGAATAAATAAAAGAATTCTTTCCTGTGATTTTGGCAAATATTAAAGGTGCAGAGAGAATGAAACATGATCGTACACTACCAGCAAGAAAAGTTGTTCAAGGTCAACATAAACGGTACCTAATAGAATGAACATAACTATTAACTGTACTTATAGATATGAACAAAGATACATGAAAGAAAATGCTGCTGGAAGCATTTTTGGTAATGGTAAAAGCCAAGAAACAGTATACATATTTGTCATCAGAGAATGAGTTAAAAAAATTATAATCCATCCACCGTACAAAATGAAATATTGTACGGCCATTGCAGAGATCAATTTTGATCCTTACACAGATATGGGAAGTTCTTCAAGATAAAATATGAAATGAAAAAGTAAGTTGCAGGATGATCCATGCAATATGATCACATAAGTGATTTTTTTTAATGACAACAATGTACATCCTTTCATCTGCATGAGAAATGAACAATAACAGATAAACAATAAGCAGTTCATCACAGTAACTTCACAGGGACAGGGAGGAAGGAAGCATACTTTTCACTTTAGACCCTTCTAGAAAATCTGAATAGAATCATGAATATATATTACATTTTTAATATTGCAAAGTAGTTATTTTCCAAAAATAATTGTTTCATAAGGGATCCCAAAACAAGTTCACTAACATCCTATTACAGAGCCCCATTTTTTCCCGTTATCTCCCTTCTTTGGTTGTCTTAAAGTTCAGAGGTTCCTAACCCTGAACCTCATTTTCTCTGCTGTTTTTGTGTGTTTTCAGCATCCTTGGTGACTTTTCAGCACTAAGGAAGTTTTAGTTTCTAGGGATGTTTTCATAAAGCAAAACTCCCTCTGAAATTCCAGCAAGCATTCCAACTGTCCCTAAGCAGTAAATGTTCCTTTGTCTGGGTTTTCATACACTGAGGCTCACTTAGATCGAGGTTCCCTGGGAAGTTCCTTCCACAATTTCACATCCCTTTGAATGGTCCACAAAGGGGAGTCTATCCAAACTGAAGGTATCTATTGTAGGTCTAAATGGAACTTCTCCTTCCCCATACCTCTCTTTAGTGCTTCAAATTGATTTTCACTTTGAGTTGCCAAAAGCTAGTTACTCCAGAAACAAATATATATCCAAAGTAAAACGAATCTACCTGTAATAACCATATGGAGCGTACCAACGCTGCATTCAGGAGGAGAAAAGAATTACATAACAACACACTGTGGTGTAGTAGACCTTGCTTCCATGACTCTATAAATAATAAAACCACCCTCGACGCCACCTTAAGTGAGCTATGAAGGATACTTGATTTCTTCCCATTCTGTTGGGCGTCTACCATCTGTTTGGCTGATAACACCTCTAAAGGGAGCATTAACACAACTCAGAGCCTCCTTCAGCTCATAGCTTTCCCTGCATGCTTTTCAAAGTGTACACTGAGTTGGCAGTGATCTGGCTATTTAGAATAATTCCAGGAACATGTTTCCACTTCTCTTTCCCTCTCCGGTTCTGCCTCATCGCCTTTGCCCTCCTGTCCATGTCCTTGCAGCAGACAATGGTGAGCTTACTTCCTGGGTTAGACAGGACCTGACCTAATGGCTAGTCCAAACATGCTCTGATGCAAAACAGGAGGATGTGGAGACAGCAAAGGACACACTAAGTTGGTGAGTCCCCACCAGAAGCAAGAGGGCAAAGGATGCTAAACCTGCTCCTCCCTGCTCCCTATGTCTTCTTACTGCCTCTGGTAGGTCAAGGTGCAGGGTCCAGAGAGTCCATAGCCTGGATGCAGGGGACCCTTCCTGGTCCAGCTACTAATGAGTATGTGCCCACTGTCACAAGACCACTCTCTCCTCTGGACCCTTTCTGCCCCCATGAGTCCCTTTTTTTTCTGAAAGCTCTCAGGCCAGAGGGTCAGAATGGGTCCCTTAAGAGTATCAGATAACACCAACATCACTATCTGTTTGCCCCTTTCACCTCAGAAATGTGGAGCCTGTGATCAAGAGCATAGAATACAAATGTGAATTCAAATCCCCTCCCTGCCACTCAACAACTGCATAATGCTAAGGTCCCTTAAACTCAATAAGACTCAATTTCTTCATCCGTAAACTGGATGTAAGTTTTTTGAACTGTTATGAAGATTAACTGAGATCACATGTTCAGCTGTCCTTTCCTTTCTGAAGAGGAAAGTACAACTGGATCTGCCTTCTTCTTCACTTTGGCTGCCAGGAAGACCAGAGTCAGACTGAAAGCCACAAGGAGGGCTCTGCCATTGGGTGCTCTTCCTCCCTTTCCAGGCTGAATACCTGTTGCTTGTTCTTTCTTTCCTGGCACCTAAATCTTTATGTTATAACTATATTGTTTTCTTTTACATGTTCCTGTTTTAATTGCCTCTTGGCCTTTGGATAAAGAGTAACCATGTAATTCAGCTTCCCAAGCAGCTCAGTGGTGGAAGAATTCTCCTGCCAATGCAGGAGACACAGGAGACTTACATTCAACCCCTGGGTCGAGAAGATCCCCTGGAGGAGGAAATGGCAACCCACTCCAGTAACCTTGCCTGGAGAATTCTACGGACAGACGAACTGCGTGGGAGCTACAGTCCACGGGGTTGAAAAGAGTCAGGTATGACTGAGCAATTAAGCGCATACCACTATACAATTAAGAGTTCTATGGGACTTCCTTGGTAGTAAAGTGGATAAGAATCCACCTGCCAATTCAGGAGACATGAGTTCGATCTCTGGTCCAGGAGTATCCCACGTGCTGCAGAGCAACTAAGCCCACATGCCATAGCTATTGAGCCCATGCGCAACAACTATTGAGGCCTGTGCACCCTACAGCCTGTGCTCCACAACAAGAGAAACCACAAGAGAAGCCCAAACACCACAACTAAAGAGTAGCCCAGGTTCACCTCGACTAGAGAAAGCCTGAGTGGCGAAAGCCTGCATGCAGCAACGAAGACTCAGCACAACCACAAACAAATAAAAATAAAGGGAGCCTGACCCTTTTTTATGAAACTAAAAGAGAGCCCTTGCCCACCTGCCTGCCAGGCTGCAACTTTCCTCTGGGGCCTCAGCTGAGAGATGACCAATGTGATCTCAAAGATAACTAATATTCTTTTAGCTCTGACAGAATTCTAGGTTTAAAGTGATTTTATTACACTAATCTACAGAATGCATGCATGCATGCTCAGTTGCTAAGTCCCATCTGACCCTTTTGCAATCCCATGGACTGTGTAGCCCACCAAGCTGCCCTGTCCATGGAATTTTCCAGGCAAGAATACTGGACTGCTTGCCATTTTCTACTCCAGGGGATCTTCCTGATCCAGGGATCGAACCTGCATCTCTTGTGTCTTTTGCACTGGCAGGCAAATTCTTTATCACTTTGCCTCCTGAAAGTGTGTCACTTGCAAATCAGTTTGAATCCTTTAAGAGCAGGAAAAGAAAAAAGAAAAAGAGGACTGCATCCTAACATATCCCAGTCTGAGGCTGAATAGTTACCCCAAGTGTCCTGTGTTCCCCAGAGGCAGTGTATCGATTGGTAAAACATGCCTGGTATATTCTTTCTGTGACTCTCAGCTGAGTTAAGCTTGATGGAGGATACCCAGTGACTATGTGGTACATCAGAAAGACAGAATAAGCCTAGAGACATGGCCTACTAGTGTTGCCAAGGTGTCCTTGAGAGGACATCCCATTGAAGGTCTAGAAGACCCAGCACCACGAGGCTGGGAGCCCAGGGAGCTTGCTCACCTCTCACACTGTGGGAGGCACAGACAGGTCCAAGAAGCTTGCAGAGCCCCACAACAGGACCAGGGCACAAAGCACACTGAGAAAGGTCACATTTCTTGCTAAATGCCACACCTCATGTTTGGTCCCCTAGCCATCTGTTCAGGCCTATGGGAAGCCCTCGGAGTCCACTTGGCTAAATCTCCTCACCTGACTCCAGGCAAACAAGTCAATGCCAACAGACATTCCTGGTTCAAAACTCAGGACCCAAAGTTCCACCCAAGCTTCACTATTTAGATCCAAGTACATCCAACCCTACAAGACAGAAAAATGAATTACAGGGCTCTACTGTCAATATTTTCTATCCGTTGTGCCCTAAATTCTAAGACAATCATTTCTTTCTTGGAATGAATGCATTACCAAGTACAAGTTTGTGTGTCCAATAGATAGTGAGGCCAAACAGTATCGAAATGTGGGAGTTTAGAGCAGAGAAAGGTTTTTGCAGGGCCACACAAGAAGAACAGATGGCTCATGCTCCTCTCCACCCCCCCCCAAAAAAAACCCCTAAAAACTCTAAGTGTTACAGCAAAGCATGTTTAAAGGCCAGATGAGGGAGGGGCATCATAGGGTATGGGATGAACTAATGCACAATCCTCTGATTGGTTGATGGTGATCAATCCTTAGACACTAGAAGTTCTGGGGGCTATGGAGTCAGGATCATCAAATAGTTAATTTCTTCCATTTGGTGGTGGTTTTCAGCATCTGAAAAACTTTGGAAATATTCCTAAGACACTACTATCTGGGTACTTTAGAGAAGAGCTACAGCAGACTATGCTGGGGACAGGTCTGTCCCGGGAAGGCTGAACAGCATGCTCTTCAGTTACAGGTGGAGATGATGGGGCAGGCAGTGCAGGCTCTCTCATCCCACCACCTCTTCCCTGGCCTTCTCGCCAGCTCAGCTCATATTCTGTCCCCCTCTGGTCATGAAATCATCCTCATGTTCTGCTATAGAATATCTCACTCTCTGTTGATCAAGCCCAGACTTTCAGCTGCTTTATAGAGTACCGAAGTTAGTTCAGATTTACTTCCTTAGGCTCCATTTTAATCCTCCACTTGCATCAAGCCAGTCCCACTGCCCAGTCACACATCCCTAAAGATCCTCAACAAATAGTAAGCACGCTTTAAGGGCACTGCATTGTCCTAGGGAGAAAAAAATAATCTATGGCCCCAGGCCCTCAATAAACTCATAGGTAATGGTGGGGAGGAGAAAATAGCCCTCATGTGTGTCATCACATTGTTATCTGACCCTAGAAAAGCCCCAAATTCTCATCTATTAACTTGTGTAAGCTTCACCTTTACCCACCTGTGCACCAATCCCCCTCTTTCAGGAAGAGAAGACTTTGTTTCATAGAGATGGATGGGCCCCTGGGCTGGACAGCTGGTGTTCGTCAAGTGCAATAAAAGTGAAGCTTTGTTCTCACCTAGACACTCCAAGGACAAAGCTAGTGGCAGAGGTAATATGCTAAAGAGGTAAGATGACCACTTCTGAGGTCAAGGAAAACTTCTCCAACCACACGAGCAGAAAGGCTTCTTGGAGGTCAAAAACAGAGTGGGTCCCACCCCATAAGTGTGGACATGCATCCACAGACCTCTGCACTGGGATCCATCTTAGCAAAAAGTTGCATGTGTATGTCGGAGAAGGTTCTAGAACAAATCAGGTGTGAAAAATGAAGCAAGATAATTGGCCAAAGGTAAAAAAAAAAAAAAAAAAAGACCTGAAAGAACTGTCTTATATAAGTGATTTAAATTACCTCTTTACTGCACTCCTTCTCGCTCAGGATGCCTTCACTGTTCTCCAGGTATGTATTTTTGCCTTGTTTCTGACTGAAATAAATAAATTGCTTCTGTGTGTGCTCTCCCATATGTTGTGTTGTGTCTCTAATAATAAACTTTGTACCCGTTTTTACAGTTATTGCCTCCTTAAAGCATTCTTGCTTTCAAACAGGGGGGTGGAAGGAAGAGTCAAGGTAGCCCTTGGGGGTCTAGCAGAAAGGATTCTTGGTTTTCATCCAAGTTAAAAGTGAAAAAGTGAAAGTGTTAGCTGCTTAATTGTGTCTCACTCTTTGCTACCCTTACTCCATGGATTGTAGCCCTCCAGGCTCTTCTGTCTATGGAATTCTCCAGGCAAGAATACTGGAGTGGATAACCATTTCCTTCTCCAGGGCATCTTCCTGACCCAGGGGTCAAACCCAGGTCTCCAGCATTGCAGGCAGATTCTTTACCATCTGTGCCACCAGCTGCCCGAATTCAATTCCTGGGCAGGGAACTAAGATCTTTTTTCAGGACCACTCACTGCTATCTCTCAGAGATCAACCTGATGAGGCTGAAACCCACCCCAGGTCCCAGAAAATGTTCTTGAGTCAGTCATGAAATGGCCACTGGCCATCAAGAATTGGTTTAAGGATGAACACATAAATTAGTCAGAGGCAAGGAGCTGGGGCTTGTGGGGAAGTCAAAAATCTCTCCTTGTTCTGTAAATTTGGTATAGGAAACCTTTTCTCTTCCACTGTGTGAATGAAGACTGTCACGCACCACATCAGTAAACAGAGGATGTTGTAGCCATCAAGCCAGTAGCCACTGCAACTGCCCCCACACAGACCCCTGACCATACACCCTGGGGGATTCTAGGGGATTCCAGATGGACAAAAGTAGGATACTGGCCCTAGATGCTAAGGTGCATACCAAAGGGATGATTCAAAGAACCCAGACACTTGCATCTTCCCATACATAGAAAAATGCCAATTTTTTTAGCTTGAGATGTCTGACTTTCTTTAATTAACAGTCATCTTTTGACGTTCCAACTATCTTCTTTTTTTTTTTTTGCTAAAACCCCTAATATCCTGTCTCCTCCTTTGCCTCTTCAGAGCCGTCCCTCAGAGTTATATGAGAAGCTGTTTTCCAGACTTAGTTTCTCAGGAAGTCCGTGAAATAAAACATAATTCTCGACTTTTAAGTTGTGCACTTTTTTCAATCGACAACTGGGTGACACAATAAGAGGTTGCAAGGGTTAGAACTCCATCAACTGTTTTGACACTGCATGGTATCCTGAGCTGCCAGTGGCCTTCAGTATAAACTTGAAGGTAAGCCTAGGCCAGGCAGGTAGAGCAGGAACAGCAGGAGGCCCTAGCCCTCAGGGATCCCTTCTGAGCCCAGATCAGGCTTCCCTGAATACTGACCACCTCTGAGCATATTAGTTATGTGAACCAGCCACTAAATCTCCTTTGTAGATCAAGCCACTTGGAGTATTTTATGTCACTTGCAACCAGACACATGCTAACTGATATACTTCTTCACAGAGACATGGTGAGAATTAAGTGAGGAAAAACACTCTGAAACACTCAAAAACTCTCCACATCCCAGGTAATATCACACAGCAGAAAGTACTCAGCAGCCGCCCAATAAACACTTTTCCAATCTTAAGGCCTGATCATCCTGCAGAGAAATTATCTCTGAACGGAACATATCTCTTTGAACCAGAAGTTTGCATATCAGCTGTTGTTTAAAGCTACTGAGACCCCACGAATCACATGAGTCAGAGCTGTGGGTGTCCCACCATTCATGCACGTGTGAAAATTCCCCAGACCCAGGAGAAGAGGCTTATCTGCAGTGTGGGGAACTAAGCTGTGACCTCAAGACACAGCTCATAGAAATGAAAATAATCTGAGGTCAATCATCAGAGCAAGGCAGATACCAGTGGTAGAGGGATGGCCATCAAAGGGCACACATGGCACTCTCATCTTTGGGGGACAGATTTTCACACACACAGACTCTGAGAGCCAAAGGTGTTTAAGGCATCCTGAGTGATTGTCAAAATACAGGATCCTTCTCTCTGGCTGAAAAGATAACTCCATCCACATGACTATTTCACACTCAGGATGCATCTCCGAACAAATCTTATCAATCTGTTGATACATTTGGTCCTAAGAAAACAGCACCCTGTGTGTTAGGAGAGCACAGTCTCCCTGAGGTGGCTGGCAACTGCTTTGCTCCTTACCTAGTAGGTCCAAGGCTGCACACAGTGAGGACTGCCCTGAGTGCCCTTATTCTAGGAAATCCAAGTACAGGGGAAGGTCTTCAGCTATTCCAGGCCATACAAGACTAGAACAAAAGACCAGGGGGGAGGGAGGAGGGTGGGGTGGGGGGTGGAGTGTGCTCTGCTAGCCAAGATATGTTACCAAACACAAGTTCTTGTGACCACAATGCACATGAGTTCAAACAAACCAAATGTTGCAGTTTGGAACAGAGACAAAGTTTTATTGCAAGGACATGTAAGGAGATGGGTGGCACATGTGCCCCAAAACTCCAAACTCCTCAAAGGGTTTCAGCAAAACCTTTCTAAAGGCAAAGTGAAGGAAGAGCATAATTTGTTGTTGCATACTTCTTGGTGCTAGAATCCTTTGTTCTCGCAGCTGTCCATATAGGTCAGGTCATGGTGTTCCTATAAATGACCAACAAGACAAATGTTTCTCTATTAGGAAAATGTTTATTGCTATATGAATGGAAATGGGAAAGAATATGGCAACCCACTCCAGTATTCTTGCTGGGAAAAATCTCATAGACAGAGGAGCCTGGAGGACTACAGCCTGTAGGGTTGCAAAGAATCAGACATGACTGAGCACATATTCATGAATGGAAGTGTTATCCCTCTAAAGTTCAGAGTCCTGAGAATGAGCTACCCTGTATATTTCAGGCTATGGACAACACTCTTTATATATATATATTTTTTTTATTTATCTATTTGTTTTTGGCCATGCTAGGTCTTCACTGCTGTGTGGGCTTTCTCTACTTGTGGTGAGCGGGAGGCTACTCTCTAGTTGCAGTATGCAGGCTTCTCATTGTGGTAGCTTCTCTTGTTGCAGAGCATGAGCTCTATCTAGGACATGCAGGTTTCAGCAGTTACAGAATTTGGGCTCAGTAGTTGCAGCTCCCAGGTTCTAGAGCACAGGCTCAATAACTGTGGCACACAGGCTTAGTTGCACCATGGCATGTGGGATCTTCTTGGATCAGAGATCAAACCCACATCTCCACATTGGCAGGCAGATTCTTTACCACTGAGCCACCAGTGAAGCCTGGCAACATTCTTAACTGGAAGCAAAAGCAATAGAATACAAAGGTAAAAGAAACGAATCTAATAATGGGGTCAGATTTGTTCTTCCCTATTACAGATAGGGCTCATACCTAGTCCTGGCAAGTATGCTATCTAAGGGGTCCCTGTAGACAAGGAGACTTTTTCTAAGTCTGCTCAGATGTCCAAGCTGCTGGACAGCCAAGTGGTGTCCAAGGTCCTCTTTCAAGGTTTGAATTACTCAGGAAAACCAGTTACAGAGAGGGAACCCACTCACCTCCACACAGAGTCTTGGCTTTCTAGAGACTCTTCAAGCCTGCCCCCATCCTAACACATACACATGCAGTGGCCACATGACTAAGCTCAGCTCCCTAGCACAAACCTGTTGGTATTATTGCAGTTATGTTGCCAGTTGTGGGATATTCCACCCTTTTGTGAAAATCCATAAGCTTCAATAAAAGGAAGCTTAGGTTTTGCTAAGTTGTTGGATTTTATTTTTCTAATGACGCTATGGGTTTTGTGGATAGAGTTTCTTTGCTTTGGCTGCTAGGAAGTTCAGAACCAAATTTGTACCAACCTTTAATACCTTCCCCAAACTCGAGAATCAACATCTATTTACCAGCCTAGCCATGAATTTATCTTACTTTTTAAATCATGTGTCTTATGGTATAATCTTAGTATTATACAAAATGGAAACTACAGTAAAGAAGGAATAAAGCCTCAAGCTTTGAAACAGTTTCACCAGGCAACCTGCTCAGAAATCCTCAGTACCTCAAAAAATAACTTTCCAAAGGCTGAACATCCAGAGTCACCTCGGAGATTATTTATAGACATGGGTGATTCTTGCTGGAAATTAAACCTTACATTTTAGAGAAGTCAGAAAAGATTCAGAGACTAATTCAGAAAGTATTTGGAAATGAACAGATAACCCAGAAGTGGAAATCCCATGAATATGGAAAAGACATGCCTACTGCCTGGGTAATAATTAGCCACCTTCAGATCAGGGATGGTAGCATGAGCCAAAGCACTATGCAGCATAATTTACTGACACCTGAGCCAAGGTCATCCCTGGGTGCACCATTCACGGGATTTAAACCAGTTCATAAACGGTAGTTAATGACCCATACCAAGGAGAGCCTCTGCATTCCTAATGGCTGTGGGTGACATTTTAGAATATGTGTTCACTCAAAGTTACATGTACATAGAAATCTGTGTCGAACACCTGCTGTTCAGCCAAAACTTGGGAAATGTTTCAGTCCTTAGCTATGCAAGCATTTCTGAGTACCTAGTCCATCCAGGGCCCTATGTTCCTATTTTCTGCTCCATCAGATGGCTCAAGGACCATCTTCTCTACCTGCTTCCAGAGTTTGTGTTGAGCATCAAAGGATAGGCTAGTGAAGGAGAGAGAACTAGTCTCATGTATGGTGATAGTGTGGCTCCTGGAAACACAAACATCCTCCATGTTTTGAGTCTCCTAAAGGCCTTAGATAAAATGACTGATAGAATAAGCAGCAAGAAGAGGCATCCAACTGGACCCATGCCTGAAGGACAGGGTGTCCAAAGAACAGTCCCTGCTCCCAAGGACTCTGTATCCTAGTTGAAGAGATGAAATTATTAATCTTCATTTTGCTTTTGAGGAAACTGAGGCACAAGGAACACATGACTTATCCAAAGTCAAACAATTTATTCATGACAGAATCAGAGCTGATATCCAGGGTTCACAGCTATTTGGGGTGTAGCAGGTACTGTCAAGGGTCTGTATCCTTTCTGCAAACTACATCATTTTAGATGCTCCAAATAGCTACCAACTGCCAGCATCTACACCTCTACACCTGAAGGCTCTTCTGGAAGCATGGAAGACTGCTCTGTTCATCTGCACAGCAGATCAGAAGCATCTGAGAATCAACACCTCTGGGAGGAAGACTTAACCAGTGGTAGACAGGACATGGAACACAAATATCCTAAATCCTTCACCCTGGGGAAGGAATCACTCTGAGGTTTCTCTTTTGCATCTTTTGCATCATTTTCTTGCCCTTCTGAATGAACTCCTCACTCTTAAACCCCATTTCTGAAGCTGAAGTAACACAAACTGATAGAAAAGAAGATATAAAAACTTAGGTGTAAGAAACAACTAGAGTTTTTCACAGAAGTAGAATAAACAGTGCTAAAATTTGTTTAAAACCATAAAGACCCCAAATGGCCAAAGCAATCTTGAGAAAGAAGAACAAAACTGGAAGCACCATGCTTCCTAATTTCAATCTACATTACAAAGCTACACTAATAAAAACTGTATGTACTAGCATTAAAAACAGACATAGATTAATAGAACAGAATAGAGGGCCCAGAAATAAACTCCCACTTATATGGACAATTATTTACAACAAAATCAAGACTATATAATGGCTAAAGGGCAGTCTACTTAATAGATGCTGCTGAGAAAACTAATAATGAAACTGAACCACTATCTTACATATATACAAAAATCAACTCAAAGTGGATGAAAGACTTGAATGTAAGACCTGAAACCATTAAACTCCTAGAATAAAACACAGGTTGTAGTTTCTTGACAGGTCTTGCTGATGATTTTTTGGATTTGACATGCAAAACAAAGGCTACAAAAGCAAAAATAAACAAGAGAGACAGCATCCAACTAAAAAGCTTCTGACCAGAATAGGAAACCATCAACCAAATGAAAAGGCAACCTACTGAATGAAGAGAAAATATATGCAAATCATATATTTGATAATAGATTAATATGCAAATATATAAATAATTCATACAACTCAAGGGCAAAAAAAAAATTATCCAATTAAAAAATGGACAGAGGATCTGAACAGACAAGGAAGACTCCAGATGGCCAAAAAGTTCATGAAAAGATGCTCAACATACCTAATCATCAGGGAAATGCAAATCAAAACCACAGTGAGCTATCACCTCATACATGTCAGAATGGCTTTTATCAAAAAGACAAGCCATAGCAAGGACTGGGGGGGATATGGACAAAAGGAACACTTGGCACTGTTAGTGGGAATATAAATTGATGCAGCCACTATGAAGAACAGTATGTGATTCCTCAAAATTAAAATCAGAACAACCATATGATACAGCATTCCAGTTCTGGGTATCAGTCTGAAGGAAATGAAAACACTAACTTGAAAAGATATCTGTACCCCTGGCGGCACTATTTACAATAGCCAAGACATGGATGCAATCTAAGTGTCCACTGACAGAGGAATAGATAACAAAACATATACACATACTATTCAGCCATAAGCAAGAATAGAATCTTGCCATTCGCACCAATATGGATAGACCTTGAAGGCACTATGCTAAGTGAAACAAGTTATACAGAGAAAGACAAATACCATGTGCTCTCACTTACATGACTTCCACTCACATATGGAACCAAAAAAAAAAAAAAAAAACCTCACAGATACAGATAACAAATCAATTTTTCCAGAGGCAGTTTTGGGCTGGGTTGGGTGAAATGGATGGAGGGAATCAACAGGTACAAATTTCCAGTTATAAAATAAATAAGCCCTAGGGGTCTAATGTGGTTTGATGGTATCACCAAATCAATGGACATGAACTTGGGCAAATTCCTAGAGATGGTGAGAAACAGGGAGGCCTGGAGCGCCACAGTCCATGGGGTTGCAAAGAGTTGGACACGACTTAGTGACTGAACGACAGCAAGGGATGTAATGTACAGCATGATAACTATAGTCACTAACAATGTATAATATATTCAAGAGTTTCTAAGAGAGTAGATGTTAAAATTATCACAAGACAATTTTTTGTAACCATATGAAGTGTGATAACCAGACTTCTTGTGATGATCATTTCATAATACAAATAAAATGTTGAATCGTTATGTTGTACATCTGAAACTAATATATTGTCAGATGTCAATTATGTCTCAATTTTTTTAAAAAGAAACAGTCAGAACATATAAACAATAGGCAACATGGGAAAGCTGGCTTTGCAGTCAGTGGTCCTGGATCTCAGATCTGGTCCATTGCCTTGGTGACACCTTTCTGGGTCCCTCAGTATACCTGATGCTTCCCCATAGATAATTTGCTTATATGGAGTAACTCAGGAAGACTCCCTCTTTAAGTGGAGGAAGGAACTTTAATTCAGGCTTGATCATGTTTCCACAATGATGGCATTGCAGGGGAGGACAGCTTTGTTCTAGGGGCACGACCACAGATCTCTGCTTGGTTCTGTGCACAGGAGCCCAGCCCATTGACATCACTGGGGTGATGTTTCCAGCACATTCCCTCTGTGACTCTCAGGGCCCTGCTCCCCAGGCCCTGGGCTGCCCCACACGTGGCCCCTTCCTCCCCTATCCCCACATGTGCACTGTCAGCAGCCCAAGCTCACAGTCACACACTCCCTAACCCGGATCCTCTCCGGGCCAGAGAGGCTTGCATTTGGGCCTCTGTTCCACCATGATCTTGAAAGAATTCAGCATATAGACCCTCATTCAGAAAGAGCCCTGATCCTGACCCAGATGCACCCCAACCACCCTCAGATCCCTATTCATTCTCCCTTCATTCTCACTTTTATCACACTGATGCCTTGCACGGGGCAGACCGTGATGTTTCCAGGGGAAAGAAGAGCTCTACAAAAATTAAAATATAAAATTACAGTTGTGGCTGATGAAAATATAATGTACAAGAGATCCCATTAGGGAAAATAGAATCAGATCTACCCTCGAAGAACCCAGAGCTGAGCCTCAGAAGACAACAGAAACTCACCCGCTGAACAAAGGCGAGCATTATTACTGATGGAGGGAAGAGCTGGACCAAGGGCTGGTGGTGGGGAAAGCACAGCATACCTGGGGAACCACAGACAGGGATACAGCTAGAAAGCAGGTCCCAAGTGAGACGCAAGATCTGTGAGACTTTGGCAAGCGATGAGCCCTCCAATTTGGTGTGAAGAAATGACGTGTGTGCCAGCCCTGGGGATATGCGTGTATGTAGTCCTGGGGAGACTGGGGTGTATGCAGTCCCCTGGGGAAGACCAAAACTCTCTAATCAGAAGCATCTCAAACCCAGGTGAGATGATAAACTAAATAATCAGATATCAAGCAGGAGGCTTCCTTTAAATAAAACTCACTATTTTTGGCATCACATAACTGGCCATTCCCCTTTTGGGATGTTGGAGGTTAGCATCCCTAGTTTGCATCTTCTTCCCCAGAGAACACAGGATGACCAAAACTACAGAGAATTGCCCAGGAGAATGTCTGTTATGGGGAGATAACTTGCCATGGTCATGGAAGGGTGAACCCTGGAAATCATATCCTGGGTAGAGTAGGAGGTCAAAGCTGGTGAATCCAGGCCAGTTTGTATCATCAATCAAGGAAACTCCAAGAATAATGAGAGACAAAGACTGACCTCAAATGGGGGGAGTTCAGGACCCTGAGATGGACAAGCAGAGGGAGGGCAGAAGAAAGGGTGCCAGCATGAATTCTGAAGGCCAGGTTGGAAGGTGAAGGGGAAGAGTATATCTAGAAATGGGCAGTGCTGGGTGAGTCTAGGCTGGAGGAAGAGCCCCCAAACAAAGATGCTTCTGCCTGGGCCCTGGATGGACCAGCCTTCAGAATGACTGACTGCGGGTCTGTTTCTACGCACATCCTCTCTGCGTGCTGGCTCTGAGTCCCTTGCAATCAGGGGCTGTCTTCCCCATCTTGTACATGTGGTCCTCAGTGCCAGGCACTCAGCAGGCAGCCAACCAGGGTGTATGGAGTGTCCCTTCAGCCCCGAGGCTCAAGGACATGCTGACACAACAACAGGCTGCTCTCTGCAGGTGCCTGGCATGTGACTCAGCCCACTGCCCACACCATAAATCCTTCTACTGGACTCCCAGCCTTGAAAGGGGCTTGGACGTGTGAAGGTGGAACCATATTAATCCAAGGTCTACACTAATTGGGTCTAATAAGCACAGCCTTGGGCAGCCCCCTGCTGCTACCTCTCCACTGACCTAATCACTGAAATTGATGCCACAGGAAAGGTGTACAATATCCGAAGGTTTAGTTTTGCTGAGTTTAAAGGAAACATGCACAGCCCATACCAATATGAAAAAGTGATCTCCCCTGATGGACGACCCCGCATGAGGAAAGCCGGGGATCAAAATTCTATTCAAAGAGATTGTCGCACCCAGTCGTTCATGCTTTCTGGAGCACGCACAGGGTTGGGGGGAAGGGACCAATGGCAGGACACTCATGCCAGCCTCCCTCTCAGGTTCGCCTTTCTGTAGAAAGGATTGTATGCAAGTCAGGCATCCATCTGTAGTGGAGAGATAAAGAGCATTATTTAAAACCCAACTGACAGTGGCCACTTTTGCCTTTTGCAGGCAGCATGATTCATTTATGCCTAGGATGATAGGATGAAACTCTTCCTGCTTCAGTTTCCACTGAGCACCAAGACAATAGATGTTCAATACCAAGCTTCTTGGGAGACAGATCGCCAAATGCAGAATTTATAGAGATCAGATGAGAACCTCAGTCCACAACCTGAGAACTCCCTCACTCACCCCATGAATACTGAAAGGCATTTTTGGAGCCAGCTGTACTGTAAATCCCACTTCCCACCCCAAAAGTAAGGTGTGGAGGCAGGGAGAAAGGACTTGATGGAGCAAGGCAGACAGAACTTCACGGAGAACTCAGTATATGCCCTCAAGAACCAGAGGGAGGGCTGAGCTCTGACTCCCACCTGGGAAATCTAGAGGTCCAGGTGGGCAAAGAGCAGTGCTGAGATAAGATCAGTATGCTCTCCCAGAGAGCAAGGGATATACAGGTTCTTCCCAAGGACCCACGTGGGCCTCATGGAAGAGAAGCCAGTGGGATGTCTTGGGGCCAATAGGGTCACCCAGAGGGCTGCAGAGAGCTGGCTGCAACAAGAAATTGGATATAAGATGACATTCTTTAGGACTGCAATGTCTCAAGTCACCACCCAGAGTAGAGAGGCAAGATCTGCTCAAAGCAACCACAGATAAAGGACCCACTGGAGCAGCTCTGAAGAGCCTTGCAAATGCCAGCCCTGGGAGTCAGGTCTCTACATCTGCCAGGGCCCTAGGTCAGGAAGCTCCCAGCAGAGCCAGCTGCCACGAGACAGCGCCCTCCCTCCCTCAACCCACACCTCCACTTTCCTGCTTTGGAGGGTCTGCAGGGTACTGGAATCTGGAGAGATGGAGAAATTGAGAGAAAGTCCCTCGTGTCCCCTGACTCTGGGCCAAGCTGGAAGAGAGGAGAGTATGCTCTACCAAACTGAGTCATTGTCTAGAACTGGACACTCTCATAGAAATGATGGGAAAATTCATACCCACGAGGGAACAGAAATGCCATGGGTCTGAAAGGGTGGGGCCAAATAACCACCACTGAGCAGCCTTTAAAGAGGAGCAGGAGACAAAGTCAGAGCTGCGTTTGTCCCAGCGGCATGCATCCCTTGTGTAAGAGCAGGACCCTACGAGGCCTTCCCAGAGTAGATCTCCGCCCAAGTCCCCCACCTGCCTTTGGTCTATAGAAAAACTTTAGTCAAAGAACAAATTTAATCAGAGGAGTGAGGAAATGCAGAAAGGAAATAATAATACTTTAGCCATTAAACAAAGTCAAGGACCTTTAGTTCTTCCTCAAGGGCTATAGACAATATTAGTTCTTCCTCAAGAACTATAGACAATATTCTGAGCCATGCCCTTTGAGCTTTTTTGCAGAAACTCCCACCAGGAGGAAAAAGTTAACTGTACACAGCTCACAAGCATGTAGACCCCAGCCAGGTTGGAACCAGAAGCTTGATGATGTTGACTCCCTATTACCTCACCATCAACATCAGAAAGATGTCCACGAGCTGATCATGCCCTGCTCCTCGAACAGGACTCCTCACTAACCCCTCCATGTCAGGACACACAGTCTTGAGGGTAAGCATTAGGGCTCTGTGTCCCCCTTTGCTTGGAAAAGAAACAAAGCTACTTCACCCAAAACTCTGTTGCCGAGATTTAATTTGGCACCAGTGTACAGAAGGCATCTCTGATGGCTCGGCAGGTAAAGGATCCAACTGCAATGTAGGAATCACAGGAGATTCAGGTCCGATTCCTGGGTTGGTAAGATCCCCTGGAGAAGAAAATGGCAACCCACTCCAGTATTCTTGCCTGGAGAATCCCAAGGACAGAGGAGCCTTGTGAGCTACAGTCCACGGGTTCGCAAGAGTCAGGCATGACTTAGCAAATAAGCACACACACACACACAGTGTACAGAGGCTGAATTCTGGCAACAAACATATTGATTAGAATCTTAATTTGGACTAAACTTCTGTGCTCCATGTAGAGACTGAGAACAGAGAGTTGTCTTCCCCCAAATTCATTCTCCCATCTGTGCGGATGCACACCTACAGCTGGGCACAAGGTCTCAGAGAGGCTACATCCCCAGGTTGTGTGTGGCTGGTGGGGTCCTGTGACCAGACTCCTGTGGATGACTGTGATCTGGAGTGATGGGTGTGGCTTCTAGGTCTGCTCCTGTGGACACTGGTTGTGGTCTCTTCCACACTCCCTCTCATTGTCCAGGACAATTTTCTGGGCTAGGCCTGGGGCACCAGTCTGAGGGAACTTGAGTTCCCTGAGTTAGATGATGCAGTGGAACTGGATGACCCATCCCCACACCCACTGTGGGAAAGAGAAATATGTTTATCTTTTTAGAGCCTTGACTGAAGGCTTCGTTGGTTGTAGCAGGTTCATCTTTACCCTATCAAAGACCAGAATGGAGCTGTGAAATCTAGGGTTAGCACATCAGTGAAATATTGGATTTGCCAAGGAAGGTTCAGACTTGAGTTCCAGCTTGTGTGTGTGTGTGTGCTAAGTCACTTCAATCATGTCCAACCCTGTGACTCTATGCACTGTAGCCTGCCAGGCTCCTCTATCCATGAGATTCTCCAGGCAAGAATACTGGAGTGGGTTGCCATGCCCTCCTCCAGGAGATCTCCTGACCCAGTGATCAAATCCACATCTTTTATGTCTCCTGCATTGGCAGGTGGTTTCTTTACCACTGATGTTACCTAGGAAGCCTGAATTCCTGGTTAGGACCTGCTAAATCTCTATATAATAAAGCAGCAGAATTTTTTCTGGCATTGCTGGAGATGGGCAACCAAACACAGTCGTAGATTTTGAGTTGTTGGAAAGGCTGAGGAGCATTTTTAATGCAAAGAAGTTAAATATTCATTATTAAATTCACCACTGTAAGAAGCCTGGTGTGACCTCCCCCACTATTACTGCTGAGTTTTCAATAAAGAGCTGCTCTATGTGTATGCTTGTTTTGTTTTGCTTATGCTGCTGCTGCTTCAGTTGTGTCCGACCCGTGCGACCCCATAGACAGCAGCCCAACAGGCTCCGCCGTCCCTGGGATTCTCTAGGCAAGAATACTGGAGTGGGTTGCCATTTCCTTCTCCAATGCATGAAAGTGAAAAGTGAAAGTGAAGTCACTCAGTGGTGTCCGACTCTTCGCGACCCCATGGACTGCAGCCTACCAGGCTCCTCTGTCCATGGGATTTTCCAGGCAAGAGTACTGGAGTGGGTTGCTTATGCTACACTAGGACAATTGAGAAATATAGTTTTCCAACATTTGTGAGGTAAAATAACAAAGCCCTATGAATCCATCATTCTGATTTAACAATTACAAACTCATGGTCAATCTCATTACATCTTCACCTTTGTCCATTTTTTTTCCCTCCCTAGGATATTTGAAACCTAAAGCAAATTCTTCCTGATGGAAGTATTCAACACCACTTATGAAGAAGTCTTGCCAAACGAAATAAAACTGTAACTCAATCAACCCTTTAGATAGTTTAATGTCTTTTGACAAGACTACTTCGTAAATGGCATTGAAAACTTCTACAGGGAAACACATAATATCCAGCTGTTTCTCATTTTATGATACCAATATTATTGATGATCAATGCCTATATCATTATTTCATTAGAGTTTGCAAAACAGAGGCAATCTAATTTATTGTTCCTTCTGTACCTATTTATAGAGAAATTTCCCCTTGTCAACTATTTGATTATTCTGAGGTTCAGTTAGTATGGTAAGGACAGAGTAAAGAATTGTTACTTTCCCTTTATTTGACCTGTTTCAAAATAATAAATAGTTTCTCTAGAATCCAAAGATTGTAAATGAGATTTATTATTATTATTATTATTATTAATCATCATTATGGACTTCTGTATTTAAATATATTTGGTGTGTCAGTATATTCCAGTTATTACTTTTATTGATGGATAATTGTCCTACATTTAACTGGTTAAGAGCCATTTTGAAATGGCCCAATAGTCTTAGAGAGTTTGCTTGAATGGAAATGAATAAATAAGACAGATCTGTTTCACACATTTGGATCAAGACCAGTGCAAGAATAATGGAGCAGTTTCCAGAAGCACAACAGAAAATGATAATTTTGTTATTGAACTCAAGTTTCTGTGCCTGAAAGCCGGTGATGCCAAACAAACTAAACCATCAGAATTTGAAGCAGAGAAGGGTTTAATTTGGGGCCAAGCAAGGGGAATGGGTAACTGTGCTCAAAAGACTTGAATTCCTCAACGGTTTTCAGGCAAGAGATTTTAAAGACAGTGTAAGGGGAGAGGGTCCAGAATGCGTGATCAGATCATGGGCCTTCTGATTGGTTGGTGGTGAGATACCAGGGTGATATTTCTAGAATCTCCACCTTCTAGTTCCAATCAGTCTGGAGCCTGCCTGCTTGTGTTCATCATGTAGTCACCAGCCCCTATCTGACTGGAGGTCTTAGTTCTACAGAACCCAGAGATAGGCAGCACATGGTTATACATATCCACCCAGGAGGATCTAGGAGTCCTGTGACCCTCTTTTCCTAAACATTAACTGCTCAAGTCTGCTCTTTGGAACTTGGAGAAGGCCCATGAGACTAAAGCCTTTTTTTTCTTTCTTCTTTTTGTTTTTCTTTTTTTTTCATTTTATTGAAGTATAGTTGATTTCTACTTTACAGAAAGTGATCCAGTTATACATATATATATATATTATTTTTCATATTCTTTTACATATGGTTCACCACAGGATGTGGTATATAGCTCCCTGTGCTACACAGTAAGACCTTGTTGTTTATCCATCCTATATATGACAGTTTGTATCTGCTATTCCCAAACTCCCACTTCATCCCTCCCCATTCTTCCTTCCATTTGGCAACCACAAGTCTGTTCTCTATGTCTGTGAGTCTGTTTTATAGATAAATTCATTGTGTCATATTTTAGTTTCCACATATAAGTGATATCATATAGTACTTGTCTTTCTCTCTCTGACTTACTTCACTAAGTATAATCATTTCTAGGTCCATCTATGTTGCTGCAAATGGCACCATTTTGTTCTTTTTCATGGCTGAGTAGCATTTAATTGTATAAGCCATTTTTTTCCTACAAATAGTAATCAAGGGACATGGAGGGTCTTTTGTGTACAGAAGGGTCCCTCAGGGTCCTGCTAGGTTTCCATCTGGGAAAGCCATAATCCTAGCCAGAAGTAACTAGAAGTAAGAGCAAAAATGAATTCACAAAAACCCTGGTGAAAGCTTTAGACCTCCTGCAAGACAGGAGATGCAAAAAGGGCAGTCTTAGCTCAATAATACCAAGAAACGTGCCCACCTCCAAAATCTGCTTTATGCAGCATGATTGTAGCTGTTGCTGATATTTTTTAAAAGATTTTTTAATGTAGGCCATTTTTTAAAGTCTTCATTGAATTTGTTACAATATTGCTTCTGCCTTATGTTTTTGGGGTTTTGGCCCCAAAGCATTTAGTGTCTTAGCTCCCCGACCAGGGATCGAACCCACATCCCCTGCTTTAGAAGGTGAAGTCTTCATCACTGGACCACCAGGGAAGTCTCACTGTGGGTGGTATTTTTCTCCTAAGTTTTGCCCATTCATCTTCCCAGTGCCTTTATCCTCTTGATTTGTCCTCTGATATATCAAACTCAACTGCTTACCACCTCGAACTCTCTAGCATCTCTTCCAGAAAGAATTAATACACTCATTTGCAGTGAAATATATACACATTAATTCTAACTTGTTTCACAATCATGCTTAATTAGTTTGCCCTGACAACTCTACTGAGTGGCCAAAACAAGCAGTAACCCTTCAAGGAAATGAGATTTTTTGAAGCAGCCTGGCAAAGGGATAAAGTCAAGAATCATTCCTCCTGGATTCTAGTTCAAAACTGTCAATAGTTAACTGCACACCTTGGAAAAGCATTTCCTCTCTTCAAGCCTGCTTCGCTATCTAAAGGGATTAAAATCATGTCAGAGGTACTTTTCACTTGGACATTCTATAGTGTAAAGAGATAAAAAACATTATCTTTCAGAGATAAAAAGCATTAGATAAGTAGATATCCTATCTTATATAGAAAAAGCTGAGCACCATAGAATTGATGCTTTTGAACTGTAGTGTTGGAGGAGACTCTTGAGAGTCCCTTGGATTGCCAGGAGATCCAGCCAGTCCATCCTAAAGGAAATCAATCCTGAATATTCATTGGAAGGACTGATGCTGAAGCTGAAACTCCAATACTTTGGCCACCTGATGCGAAGAGCTGACTCACTTGAAAAGACCCTGATGCTGGGAAAGACTGAAGGCCTGAGAAAAAAGGGGATGATAGAGGATGAGATGGTTGGATGGCATTACCAACTCAATGGACATGAGTTTGAGTAGGCTCCGGGAGTTGGTGATGGACAGGGAAGGCTGGCATGCTGCAGTCCATGGGGTCACAAAGAGTCGGACACAACTGAGCAACTGAACTGAACTGAAATAGATATGCTAAGCTATACAACATCATTTGATTTTTTTAAAGTGTATTATTGGAAAACTGAAAGAAAATTCTGTTTTGTAAGGAGTTACAAATTGAATATACATCCTGCAGACCACCAGAAAAGAACATGTGAGTCTAAAGCAAAACATTTGAAAACAGTCAAATGAAAGAAAATGCAAAACCTAAAAGTTGGGAGTTAAACTTTATTTGGCAGACTTTCTAAGGACTTAGGCCAAAAGACAGCCTCTCAGATAGTTTTGAAGGACTGCTCTGAAAAGATAAGGGAGGAGACCAGATATATAGGAGTTTTTACAACAAAAACCAGACAGTCATAATATCAAAGATAATTAGATAATTAGTTATAGAAAATCCAACATCTCAAGTTAATGAATTTAACATTTTTCTATGTATGGGAAGATGCAAGAGTCGGGGCTCAGTGAAATCATTCCTTTGACATGCACCTTAGCTATCTAGGGCCAGTATCCTGTTTTTCTCCATCCTGGGGTGCACAATTGGGAGTGGCCACAGTGGCTGCTGGCTTGCTGGCTACAAATCCTGTTTACTGATATGTGATATTCTTCATCCACTGAATCAAAGTACCTGGTCCGTTAACATGAAAATCCTTTAAGAGGCAGGCTTGCTCAATGGAGGCACTATTGAATAACTTAAGGTGGATTTGTTTTTGTTATCATTTGCTTCCCACTTAGATCTTTCTGGCAAAATTTCAGTCCTTTGAATTGTGCCTTATCTTCCAAGATCCAAATACAAATGATCGTATTTTTTCATAAATGGATTGGTAGCAAATGACCACACATTAACCCTTTTCCCAGAAACAGACTACTCTACAAATCACTTAATAAGTAATTTTTGTGTGCTCCACCCAAGTTCTCAGCCCTGGATGCCCTGGAGAAAGAAGAAGAAATACGTATGACCGAAAAGAGGTTACATCCTAGTTGGGGGTAGAAGACAAAAGCAGAGGGCATAACAGCAAACAATACAAGATGGATTAGACTGAAACCCTAAACTATGAGACTGACCTTGAATGCTTCCAGCCATCTAGAGAAGGCAGCAGGCAGAGAGAGCCTGGGCAGGCTCCATGGAGAAATGAATAAAAGCAAGGAATTTTTTTATCCTTTCTCAAAATGGAAACATGTATTTTTATGTAGTTATATAAAATGATGTAGAAAACAGCAAAAAAGTGGAAGTTTCCTCCAATGAACACACCCTAGAGATATTAGTAGGTCGGCACTGGTACAAACATACATGCCAGATGATTGATTGTCTACCAAACCATTTCCCACTCCCCTTGTTCTTCATTTTTTTATTGGAGTATAGTTGCTTTGCAATATTGTATTAGCTTCTGCTATACAATGAAGTGTAACAGCTATATGTATACATTCACTGTGCACACACATATACACGTGCTTTAAAAAACACATAACATGAAATCTATTTCTTAAAAAAATTATACATGTACATTACAGTATTATTAACTATAACCATAATATCGTACAACAGACCACTAGAACTTAATCATCTTTCATGACTATAATTTTATATCCGTTAAACAAAAGCTCCCCTTCTTCCCTGCCCCTACTACAGCCCCAAGTAACCACCATTCACCTCACACAAGTGGAATCACGCAGTATTTGCCCTTCTGTGACTGTTTTTTTTTTTACTGAGCATAATGTCCTCAAGTTTCATCCATATTGTAGGATCTCCTTCATTTTTATGGCTAACTATGGATGGCTAACTTTTTTATGGCTAACTACGCTTGTTTGGATGTGTTGCCTTGTGTTCATCCATTCATCCACCGTTTGACATTTAGGTTGTTTCTACGCCTTGTCCACTGTGCACAATGCCTCAATGAGTATGGGGGTGTAGATATCTCTTCCAGACACTCATTTCAATTGTTTTGGGTAAATACCCGGAAGTGGGATTGTTAGATCATACTGTAATTCTACTGTTAATTTTTTTTGAGGAAATTTCACTTTGTTCTCCATAGCAGCTGCATCATTTTACATCTTTATCAACAGTGTACCAGGTTTCCAATTTCTCCACTTCCTCACCAACACTTGTCAATTTCTTTTTTTTTTTTAAATAATGACTGTCCTAAAAGGAGTGAGGTATCTCATAGTGGTTTTAATTTGCATTTTCCTGATGATTAGTGATGCTGAGCAACTTTTCATATACATGTTTATCATTTCTATGTCTTCTTTGGAAAAATGTCTCTTCATATTCTCTGCCCATTTGGGACTTTTTGCTACTGAGTAGTATGAGATCTTTATATATTTTGCCTATTAACCTCTTTCATATATATAATTTACAAATGTTTTCTTACACTTGATTTTTGTTGATTGCTTCCATTGCTGAGCAGAAGCTTTTTAGTTGAATGTATCCCTCCTATTTATTTTTGCTTTTGTTGTCTTTGCTTTGGGTGTCAAGTCCACAAAAAAAAAAATCATTTCTAATATTAACATCAAGGAGTTTATTGCCTGTATTTTCTTCTGGAAGTTTTATATCAGGTTTTATATTCAGATACTAATCCACTTTGAATAGTTTTTCATATGGTGTAAGAAAGTGGTCCGTTTTCATTTTATTGCATGTAACTATCCAATTTTCTCAGCACAATTTATTGATAAAACTATTCTTTTCCCATGTTAAAATCTTGGTTCCTTTGTTGTAAGTCAATTGACCTTGTGTGCACGGGTTTATTTATAGGCTGTCTATTCTATTCCACTGAACTCTAAATCTGTTTTTATGCCAATACTATACTGTTTTGATTACTGTAGTGTTGTAATATAGCTCAAAATCAGGTACCATGATGCCTCCAGCTTTATTATTCTTTTCATATATATTTTGTTTATTTGAGGTCTTTTGCAATTCTGTGCAAATTTTAGGATTGTTTATTCTATTTTTATTTTAAAAAAAGACATTTAAATATTAATAAGGACTGTATTGAATCTGTAGATTGCTTTGGGTAGAATGGACATTTTTAACAATATTAATGCTTCCAATCCATGAGCACCGGAGATCTTTACATTTGTTCATGTCTTCTTTAATACTTTTCACCGACTTCTTACAGTTTTCAGTGTACAAGTCTTTCATTTCCTTGGTAATATGTATTCCTAAGTATTTTATTCTTCTTGAAGCAGTTGTAAATTAAATTGTTTCTTAATTGTAATATGTTTTTAAGCCAGGAAGTTTGAGGCCTTCCTTCAGATTTGTTCTTCTTTCTCAAGATTATTTTGGTTATTTAAGGTCCTTTGTGTTCCCATACGAATTTTAGGATTGTTTTTTTCCATTTCTGTAAAAAATGCCACTGGGATTTTAATAGGGATTGCATTGACTCTGTACATCACCTGAGTAATATGAACATTTTAACAATTTTAAGTCTTCTAATCCAACATGAGATATCTTTCTATTTATTTGTGCCTTCTTTCCTTTCCCTTTTTCCATCTTGTGAAGATAAATTTGACCTTGATTCAGCATTGGCAGCCCAACAGATTTCAGAATTCCTTTCTCAGGCTCAGGAGATAAATTTGGACTAGTACAGTTCAAATGGGAAATTTCATTATAGGTGTTAGAGGCTAGCTAAGCTCAAGTATGATTTAATCTTTGTCAATTAGCATAAGGGAAGTTTGCTAGGCTAGTTAAGGAAAAAAATTCCCTCCTTGATGCAAGACAAACACAAGAAGAGATGGTTCTTCCTGACTTTGGACATTGCCACCCAAGGAAAGGAAGACTGGAGTACTGTGGTCATCTTGTAACCTTTAGAGAAAGTCCAAAGAATTGCTGAATAGGAAACTAACAGCCCTGACATTCTTGAGCCAGTAAATTAACCCACCTTGGAACCAACAATGCTGAGACTTTCCATTACACAGCAATAAATCTTTCTTAATGTTCAAGGCACTTTTGATTGGGTATTGCCTTACTGGCAACTGCAAGCATGTTAAACACTAAACACTAAATTTTCTATGTGTAAATATATACAACTATGGAGAACTGAGAACATAGCACATAAAGTGCCCTGTGGCCTGCTTTGTTTCTTTTTTCAACGTATCATGACCTTTCCATGTTATTATGGAAAGGCTTACCTCATCCTTTCAAATCATATACATGTTAAATGTTGGGTATTAAAAACCAACAGCCCCGTTTCAGAGCAAGATGGAGTAAACCCACTCTGCCATGTCTCTCCAGTTGAATGAGACTATAAAACATTACAGAACTCACAGAGAAGTTATGTGAGGACTGTAAAAAAAAATAATAATAATAAATAGTACCAGGGGAATTACAGAAGATCAGAATTCAGAGTACCATCACATTGGCAGTGAGTTTCTCATTTTTCCTCCAGTTTCCCCCACTACACTCAAAAAAACCCAGAGGTAGACACTGGGGCCTGGACAGAGAGAAAGCCAGGCAAAACCCTCTACTTCTGGGTGAATGAGTGAGAGAGATGTCCTAATGCTCAGAGAGATTGGGGTGAGTCTCCCAGGTTTTTTCTCTTTTTTATTCTCCAGTCTCACACACCCCAGGTCAAGGAAGTCTTGTGACAGCAGAGCCAGCCACAGACATAGCACCAGGGTTACACAGAAATCCAAAACTCTGCAATAAGAGAACCCTTTTCTCTGACCAGGTGAGTGAAGAACCCAAGAAAGTGGGAGCAAATTGCCCTTGCCTTTTTACTCTCTGTATTCCTACTACTTGGCCCCAGGAGCAATGGCAGTCAGAGGAAGTGCACAGCAGAGAAGGTAATTAAAACCACAGCTTTCTGACCATAAGATCACAAAGAAGAGGCCCAGGCAATCAGAATGTACCAGAGAGATGATGCACACAGAGAGGGAAATCTCCAGAAAAGCTCAGGATAAGCCCACCATCAAGCTGCACATGCCTGGATGTGTTCTTAAACAGCAAACCAAAGACTTGGAGAACTGTGCTAAGAGGTAGACCACCACTCCCATCCCAGATCACCAGGTACATGGCACACATGTGGGACAAATGTGAAATGCACCACAAAGGCTCTGAAGATGAACCTGTAATTGAAACCCAGAGAAGCCTGGTAGCACTTGCAGCCTTAACCCAGTCAGATTTTTGTCTCCTAGCAACATTCTCCATAGGACTTAAATCAGGCCCAGAGTTTCATAACATAATATTCAAAGCATTAGGGCCAGAACCCAAAATTACTCAGCACATAAAGAACCAGTAAAAATCTCAATTTACATGGGAAAGACAAACAGACAGCAGCACCAAGATGACACAGATGTTGTAATTATATGATACAGATTTCAAAACAGCTATTAGGAAAATGCTCAGAGAAGTAATAGTTAAATGTGTGAAGAGATAATGGTTGAAAACTTTACAAACTTGGCAAAAGATATAAATTCACAGATTTAAGAAGCTTGGCAAAACTAAAAGAATCCATGCCCAAATACATTATCATCAAACTTTTGCAAACGAAACAGAAAAAAAGTAAAAGTAGATAGAGAAAAATGATATGCTAATTATAGGGGAATAATATTCAAATGACTACAAATTTCTCATCAGAATCCTTGAAGGCCAAAAGCATGGAGAGCCACTTCTAACATGCAAAAATAAAGGAACTGCCAAACCAGAACTCTGTATACATAAAAATATTCTATAAGAATGAAGCTGAAATAAAGACATCTTCAGATTAAGGGGAGTTGAGAGAATCAATTCCCAACAGAACTTCTTTATTTTTTTTTTTTTTTTTAATTTTTTATTTTATTTTATTTTATGTTTTTATTTATTTTTTTTTTTTAATTTTAGTTGGGGGCTAATTACTTTACAATATTGTAGTAGTTTTTGCCATACATCGACATGAATCAGCCATGGATTCACATGTGCTCCCCCTCCCAAACCCTCCTCCCACCTCCCTCCCCCCCCCCATCCCTCAGTGTCATCCCAACGCTCCATCCCTGAGCATCCGTCCCATGCATAGAACATGGAATGGTGTTCTGCTTCACATATGACAATATACATGTTTCAATGTTATTGTCCCAGAACGTCCAACCCTCACCTTCTCCCTCAGAGTCCACAGGACTGTTCTATGCATCTGTGTCTCTTATTCTGTCTCACATATAGGGTTACCATTACCATCTTTCAAATTCCATATACATGCATTAGTATACTGTATTGGTGCTTTTCTTTCTGGCTCACTTCACTCTGTATAATGGGCTCCAGTTTCATCCATCTCAATAGAACGGATTCAAATGTATTCTTTTTAATGGCTGAGTAATATTCCATTGTGTATATGTACCACAGCTTCCTTATCCATTCGTCTGCCGATGGACATCTAGGTTGCTTCCATGTCCTGGCTATTGTAAACAGTGCTGCGATGAACATTGGGGTACACGCGTCTCTTTCAATTCTGGTTTCCTCGGTGTATATGCCTAGCAGTGGGATTGCTGGGTCATATGGCAGTTCTATTCCCAGTTTTTTAAGGAATCTCCACACTGTTCTCCATAGTGGCTGTACTAGTTTGCATTCCCACCAACAGTGTAAGAGGGTACCCTTTTCTCCACACCCTCTCCAGCATTTATTACTTGTAGACTTTTGGATAGCGGCCATTCTGACTGGTGTGTAATGGTACCTCATTGTGGTTTTGATTTGCATTTCTCTAATAATGAGTGATGTTGAGCATCTTTTCATGTGTTTGTTAGCCATCTGTATGTCTTCTTTGGAGAAATGTCTGTTTAGTTCTTTGGCCCATTTTTTGATTGGGTCGTTTATTTTTCTGAACTTCTTTAAAAGAATTGTTATGCAACCCAGTCAAAAAGTGGGCCCAAGAACCAAACAGACATTTCTCCAAAGAAGATAATACTGATGGCTAACAAACATGAAAAGATGCTCAACATCACATTATCCAAAAAAATGCAAATCAAAACCACAATGAAGTACCATCTCATGCCAGTCAGAATGGCTGCCATCAAAAAGTCTACAAACAATAAATGCTGGGGAGGGTGTGGAGAAAAGGGATCCTTCTTACACTGTTTGTGGGAATGCAAACTAGTACAGCCACATAGAGAACAGTGTGGAGATTCCTTAAAATACTGGAAATAAAACTGTCATATGACCCAGCCATCCCACTGTTGGGCATAAACACCAAGGAAACCAGAATTGAAAGAGATACATGTACCCCAATGTTCATTGAAGCACTGTTTACAATAGCTAGGACATGGAAGCAACCTAGATGTCCATCAGCAGATGAATGGATAAGGAAGTTGTGGTACATATACACAATGTAATATTACTCAGCTATTAAAAAAAAACACACACACACATTTGAGTCAGTTCTAATGAGATGGATGAAACTGGAGCCTATTATACAGAGTGAAGTAAGTCAGAAAGAGAAACACCAATACAGTATATTAACGCATATATATGGAATTTAGAAAGACAGTAACAATAACCTTATGTGCAAGAGATTCAGTTATAAAGAACAGACTTTTGGACTCTGTGGGAGAAGACAACTGTGGGATGATATGAGAGAATAGCACTGAAACATGTATATTACCATAGGTAAAATAGATGACCAGGGCAAGTTAGAGCCATGAAGCAGGGCACTCAAAGCCAGTGCTCTGGGACAACCCAGAGGAATGGGGTCAGGAGGGAGGTGGGAGGGGGGTTCAGGATAGGGAGACACGTGTGCACCCATGGCTAATATATGTCGATGTACGGCAAAAACCACCACAATATTGTAAAGTAATTAGCCTCCAATTAAAATAAATAAATTAATTTTTTAAATAAATAAATACAGAAAGTCCCTAGGAATACTAACTCCAAACTAGTAAAACATGTTAAGATGTCTATAAAATCAAGAAAATACATTGAAATATTATTATGATTGTATAAAGTGTGTTTATTATTGTGTAATATTATTGTATTAACTGTGTTTGAGAATTGTGAGAAAAGTCTTCTCTTTTATCTATTATGATTCTACTGTAGATACTTTTTAATCTAATAGACAAGTATGGCAAAAATATTTTTAAAAAAAGAACTGTTATGATTCAGCCATAATAGAGAAATCCTGCCATTTATGACAATGTGGATGAACCTTGAGGACATTATATTAAGTGAAATAAGTCAGACAGAGACATACCATATGATCTCACTTATATGTGGAGTCTAAAACACACATATGCTAAGTCGCTTCAGTTGTGTCCAACTCTTTGCAACTCTATGGACTGCTGCCCGCCAGTCTCCTCTATCCATGGGATTCTCCAGGCAAGAATACTGGAGTAGGTTACCATTCCCTTCTCCAGGGGATCTTTACAACCCAGAAACTGAACCCCATTCTCCTGCAGCTTCTGCATTGCAGGCGGATTCTTTACCACTGAATCACTAGGGAAACCCCCAACACACGCCCACACAAATTGAGCTCAGAGGTACAGAGAACAGATTCGTGGTTGCCAGAGATGGAGGTTGTGGGGGAAATGGAAGAAGATGGTCAAAAGGTACAAGCTTCTAGTTATAAAGTAAATAAGTCATGGGCATGATGGATAAAGTTAGTAATAATACTGTATTATGTATTTTAAAAGTTAATGAGAATATAGATCTTATAAATTCTCATCACAAGGAAGAAAAACTTATAATAATATATATAGACACATAATGCTGATTATTTCATAATACATATATAAATTATGATGCTGTTCACATGAAACTAACATAATGTTACATATAAGTTACATCTATATTTAAAACTGTTTAATTGCTGATGGAAGTTATTCAAGCAAAAGGGAAATGCTACCAGAAGTCAACTTTAAAGAACCAGGGATGAAGAAAAAGAAAGAAAAAAGGAAAATATTTGGGTAAATATAGTAGACTATTCTTTCCTTTTGAATTCTTTAAAATATACTGCATGGTTGAAAGAAAAAATTTTAATAACATTTGAGTTTTCAGCATGAATAAATATAATACACAACAAAATTATAACACAAGTGAGGGAGGGGAAAGGGCATTATTTGTGGTAACATTAATACATTCCATTTGAAGTGGCAAAACAGTGATGTTAAATAAACTCTGAAAAGGTACGTATATATTGTACAATATATTTTAATCCCTGGAGCAAGCACTTTTTTATATATTTCTATGTATGTATATATAGAGAGAACAATAGTCAAGAACCTAATAGATAAACTAGAATATTTTTAAATGTTCAAATAACCCAAAAGAAAGCAGAAAAGAACATGCAGAGGAAGAAAAAAAAGAGGAAACAAGTAGAAAACAAATAAAAAAGTAGTATACCTATATATAAACTTATCAATAATTACATTAAATGTATATTTCTTTAATATTTAGAAAGAGTTTATTGTGAATATAAAAGCAGTTCACAAACAGAGAGCTTCCAAATTCAAAGACTGATGTGAAGCTTGGGGACATGAAGTTACAGAATGACTTACAGAGTAAAAATGAGGACATTATGAATTTTTACAATGATTGCTTATTACAGGGCAAGTTTCTCATGCCATTTTTAGGAAAATGACTATATTTCTTTTATGATTGTCAGAGCCATTTACAAAAAATAACCTAGGTTGAATTTCACTTACATTCATGAAATAAGCCAGATTTGGTTTTTTTACATGGTTTAAAAGTTCTTGTCTGTTCAGGAAATTCTCAAATTCAGACTCCATTTGTATTTAATGTTAATACTCTTAGTACTGTGACCACCACTCAGACCGTATAAGACTGCACACAGTAGCTGCCTTCAGGCAACCATTAGATACCAGCTCACTTGGACACCTGCCTTGTACTTCAGTGGAAGGTCCTCTGTTGTCCTCAGGCTTACAAATCTTACTTCTGGACCCAAGGTGTATGTTTTTCTTGCTTTTGGAGTAGACTTTAAGATATTTGTTGTATTTATTTTTGTAGGGAACTTAAGAGAATCGGAGGTAAATTTTTACCTTTTCATCGCTACCCTTTCCCTCCACTTTTCACCAATAAAGGCAGGATCTTGTCGTCTGAGCTTCTTGACTGGAGTTACTGAGATTCTGAAATAATTTGTTTCCACTCAGGTTTTTGCTTTGGCAACATGGGCTATTGAGAGAGGACCCGAACCCAGTCTCCTGCATTGCAGGCGGATTCTTTAGCATCTGAGCCACTAGGGAAGCCCAAGAAAACTGGAGTGCATTTTATAGTATTAGTGTGGAATAAAAATTAAGTTCTGAGTGCCCTTCTTCCTGGCCATCATCTTCATGTCCCAGTGAGTCTGTCAGTACCTTTAACCAAGTTTTAGCCAAGTAGGAGATACTAATGGTGATGGTAACAACAGTACAAGAGCACAGATTCATTTTTTTGGTGCCTGACTCCCTGAAATACGGGCTGGAGTTCTCAGAATCTCCTTCTCTGGTGCATCTCCATTCTCAGAGCAGATCTCTCTGTGAATGTACACCAAGGTACTGCGGCCACTCACACTGATCCATTTGGTATTCTCTCCAAGGGTACCTGTACTAGTACATGGTTTTAACCAAGGGTTAACAAAATTTTTTTGTAAAAGGGGCAGACAATAAATATTTTTAGTGTTTTGGACCATATCTCTTTTGGTGTAAGCACTCTACTCAGCCATAGTAATGCGAAACAAAGCCATAAACAATACAGAAACCCATAGGAAAGCCAGATTTGTCCCATAGGTCATAGTTTGCCAACCTCTAGTCTAAATATGTCAAATAAAGGACAGAAATTATCAGAACCAGATATTAAAAACACCATGACCAAACTACACATTCTCTATAAGAAACTGACTTGAAATATAATGATATAGGTACATTAAAAATATGGGGGAAAGTATTTCATGCAAATACTACTAAAAGAAAAAGGCTGGAGTGGTTGTAATAATATCAAGACATACTTCATGGCAAAGAAAATAACCACAGATAAAAAGACACGTATTTTGAAGTTGTGTTGTTAGGTACTTATTCATTTAGGCTCCTTATGTCTCTTTGGTGAATTGACCTTTTTATTATTGTATGGTGTGTCTTTTTACCTATGGTAATTGTTTTTACTATCCATTCTGACAATTTCTGTCTTTTATGAAGTTAAACATATGCTTATCTACAAGCCAGAAATTCCACTGTTCGGTATTTACCCAAGTGAAATGAAAACCTTTGTTCACACAAAATCACATACACAAAGGTTTATTGCAACTTTTCAATAACTGCCGAAAATGGAAAACAACCCAAACATCTTTCAGCTGGTGAATGGAGAAGCAACTGGCTATAACCACAGGATGAAATAATGCACAGCAATAAAAAAGGAACCAACTAATAATACAACATGGGTGAGTGGCAAGCGCATCCTGCTGACGGAAAGAAGGCAGGCTTCAAAGGTTATATACAACATGAGTCTGTTTATTTGTTTGTTTGTTTGTTTGTTTTGGCTGTCCCATGCAGCTTGCAGGATCTTAGTTCCCAGAACAGGGATTGAATCAGTGAAAGTACCGAGTCCTAACCACTGGACCTCCAGTCAGTTCCTTGTACGATTTCATATATATGACATTTTTGCAAAGACAAAAACTATAGGGACATCTAATAGGTCAGTGTTTGTCAGGAGCTTGAGACATGAGGAAACTTTGAGAATTGCAGAATTATCTCATATCCTGATTATAATTACTCAACTCTATACTGCTTTCAAGATTCTCAAAATTATATAAAATGGGTGATTTTTACTTCAGTTTTAAAATGGGAGAACACACACGTGTCTCTAGGAGGAAAAGAGTGGGGAGGGTCTGACATCGTCTATCAGTCCCCTTTCTGCTTCTTTACTGTGCGTGCTCTAAGCCCCCGCCACGCCCTGGATGGACATGTGATTCCCCATCTCTGCCCTCAGCACCCAACACAAGACACTCCAATAAGCCCACAGGCAGTGGGGGGTCCCAGGGCGGCATGAGCTTGGCAGCTATGTAGCCCTCCTAGCCTAAAACAACAGGGTTTCATGGCTCAGCTTCCAAAAATGTGTTTACTTACAACTCACCAGGAGACCAAAATGAGAGCTCTCCAAAGCCATTTTATCTTTGGTTTCCAGAACAATTTTGTCCTCCTTTTATAGAGCCAGCATGAGACTAAGAATGCATACAATGTCAGTAATGGAAAAGCAGAGAGGGTGAGGCCAAATGGCCCTGACACTCCTCACCAAAAATGACTTTAGGTCAGGTGCACACTGATCTTTTGCCTATCTTCCCCGATCTCAACAAAAACTCTCATATCAGACCAGTACTTGAACGGAGGCCTGTGTTTTCTCCAGCACAGAGTAATTTCTACCCAAGGGATCTTTCCACAGCAGCTTGTCAAGCAAATTAAGAGTAGCTACTAAAGAAAACAACAAATACCATATGATATCACTTATATGCAGACTCTAAAACATGACACAAATGAACCTATCTATGAAACAGAAATAGAATCAGGGACTTAGAGAATAGACTGATGATTGTCAAAGGGGAAAGGAGTGGGAGACAGAGTGTGAGAGTTTAGAGTGAGCGGATGTAAACTATTATATAGAGAATAGATAGACAATAAGGACCTGCCATATAGCACAGGGAAGTCTACTCGAGATGTTGTGATAAACCATAATAGAAAAGAATATGAAAAAGAATGTATATCCATGTATAATTGAGTCATTTTGTTGTCCAGAAGTTAATGCAATGTTGCAAATCAACTATTCTTCAATAAAAACAATTTTTTAAGTAGCTACTAAAATATGCTAGCCTGCACTGCTATATTCTTGTGCCTCTGATCAATCCCTCTTGCATCCTGAAATCTGCTAAAGCAGCCACCTTCTCCGTGGCTCCCCAGAGTCCAGGATACATCCCAGCATACTTTAGACTGCTAATAAATGGAGGCTGAATTAATAAATGGATGGACAAACAAATATAAAGCCATACCAAATTTATTTCTTAAAATATATATATATCTATTAAAGAACAAAATATATCTGTTGAATGCTTCTTCCCAGCATAGCCATAGGTGAAGACATGAGACAGAAAAATTCTTCTGATAAACAAATGAAGGAAAAATCTTTTTATTGAGCTACAGTTGATTTACAATGTTGTATTAGTTTCAGGTATACTGCAAAGTGACTCAATTATACATATGTATATATTCTTTTTTATATCCTTTGCCATTATGGTTTATCCCAGGATGTTGAGTATAGTTCCCTGTACTACACAGTAGGAGTTTTTTGTTTATTCATCCTATGTGTAATAGTTTGCAACTGCTAACCCCAGACTCCCAATCTTTCCCTCCCCACTCCTCCTCTTTGACAACCACAAGTCTGTTCTCTATGTCTGTGAGTCTGTTTCTGTTTCATAGATAAGTTCATTTGTCTTGTATTTTAGATTTCACATGTAAGTGATATCATGCGGTACTTGTCTTTCTGTTTCTGATTTTCTTCACTTAGTATAATATCTCTAGGCCCATCCATGTTGCTACATGCAAATTCTTGGCAACCAGGAAAACTAAACATAACACCAAAGTCCACAGTTTGTGAAGTTGCAAACCTTCACCAAGATTTTATAGAATCCTGAGGAGCTTACATGGACATAGCCGTTGTTCCTTCTATGCTCTCTTAAACATACACACAAACACAAAAGCTTTCATGCAAACATGGATGAGTACAACATAGTTCACTGCCTACAGGAGAGTAGTGCTCGAGTGGCAGCCTCCACAGTACATCACATGCCAAGCCCAAGTGGTGGGTCAAACATCCCTGTTCTCTCCCAAGGAGTCCATCCCTGGAGCACCTCCCCTGACTGCTCCCCACTCACTGGGAACTCAGGTTTTCACCACCTTTCTGCTTCCCTCACCTCCTCCTTCTGCCTCCCTCCACTTCTTTCCTCCGCTTTCAAAGGACAGAAAATAAGTCCTTCTCACTGTCTCACTCAGAGTAGTTCAGACCCCCAGCAGGTGACTTGGGATCCCCCTGTCACCCATGTCCTTAGGGTCTCACGTTCTTCAGTGGTTTTTCACAGCCTTTTCCCAAGGACAGATCTTACCCAGAAGGAAACAATCCAGATGCTAAAATAACTGCTGGTCTGGTCTTGTACTAGAACTGAGGGCACCAAGTGCTGGGAGGGCCCTCTGCCTGGATCTGCCCCACCTACTCCATTCCAGTGAGTCTCCAAGAGAAAAGAGCACAAGCCAAGACTGCGCCTTACTTGCCTCACCTTGCATTCTGTGTCCAAGTAACTGAATGTAATCTTTAGTATCCTGGTCACTCCCTAAGACAGGATGCATTATTAAATAATTATCCCACAGGTTTTTGCATATGTCCTCCCAAGCCCTGCCTTTCTCTCTGACCACGAACCCCCTCCACCTTACATCCTAGGGTCCCAGAGCTCTCCCACTCTCCTAGGTTATCAGGACCCCCGACAACAAGCACTACCCCCTTGACTTATGTGGTATCCTCTGCAAGCTTCCCAGACATCCTGCTCTCTCCCTAGAGCTCTGGTAGCAGAGTCAAGAGTTAGACCTCCAATATGATCCAGGAATCCCACTCCAGGACAAATACCTGAAGAAAACTCTAATTCAGAAAAATACATGCACCCAATGTTCATAGCAACACTATTCACAATAGCCAAGACTTGGAAACAACCTAAATATTGATTGACAGATGAATAGATAAAGAAGACGTGGTACATATACACAATGGAATACTAGTCAACCATAAAAAGAATGAGATAATGCCATTTGCAACAACATGGACAGACCTAGAGATGATCATACTAAGTGAAGTAAGTCAGACAGAGAAAGACAAACATCATATAATATTGTTTATATGTGGGAGAGAGCACCGAATCCTAACCAGTAAACCACCAGGGAGTACATGATACTGCTTATATGTGGAATCTAAAATATGACACAAATGAACCTAGTTACAAAACAGACTCACAGACATAGAGAACAATCTTATGGTTCCCAAAGGGAAAGGAGGGAGGGATAAATTAGGAGTTTGGGATTAACACATACACACTACTGTATATAAAATACATAAACAAGGACCTACTGTATAGCACAGGGGGCTATATTCAATATCTTGTAATAAATCATAATGGAAAAGAAATTTTATGTAAAAGAATTCTTTTAACATTTTTTAAAGTTAGGCTGCTTTAGAACTACAAGAAACTTCACTGGGAGCTAAGCTGAGAATCCTGTCTATTGACTGGTGATGAGGCATGATTGCAGCCCCTGCAGAGAGAAATCATAGCAGGGTGGCCTATGAGGCTGGGACTGATGAGCAGTGGGCCCTTTCAGCACTTGTGTGTGACTTAGAGGCACTTTATTTCTATTTGTCAGAAAAATCATCCTAGCATTCCAGGTAGCCCTAATAGTAAAGAACCCACCACCAGTGCAGGAGACATAAGAGATGTGGGTTCAGTCCCTGGGTTGGGAAAATCCCTTGGAGAAGGGCATGGCAACCCACTCCAGTATTCTTGCCTGGTGAATCCCATGGACAGAGGAAACTGGCGGGCTATAGTCCATGGGGTCGCAAAGAGTCAGATGAAACTGAAGCAACTTGGCATGCATGGAGGCACAGACTTTGTTAGATTAAGACACTTTACTGCCATCTGCTGGAAATTCATAATAAATACACAAACCTACCAAGTGAATGGCACCTCGTTAGGTGTGGAGCTGTTGTGCAGTCCTCATCCTGCACAACAGTATAACAACCTGTCTTTGTCCCAGAAGACAGACCCTAGTCACAGGCACTGCAGACACAGGAGGGCCAGTGTGCCCAGCACGGCATCTGACCATTGGCACAGCAGAGGCAAGCATCCTCTTAACACATGTCCAGATTCTTGCTGAGTCCAAGAATAATAATTACATGGCTGAGGGTAGGGGGTGGTGGAGGGAACTGGTCCTCATAGTATGCTTATGAAATAGCCTTTGCAAAACAAAATCCTAGAAAAGTTAATTTTAAATAGGTTGAGATCACAAAACTCCAATGATACTATATACTGGAGAGAAGTCAGACTGCAGATGAATGGATACAGAAGAATATGGTGTGTGTATATATATATATATATATAAACACAATGAAATACTACTCAGCCATAGAAAAGGATGAAATAATGCCATTTGCAGCAACATATGTGGACTTGGAGATTATCATACTAGGCGAAGTAATTCAGAAAGAGAAAGACAAGTACTATATGATATCACTTATACATGAAATCTAAAATATGACACAAGTGAACTTATCTATGAGACAGAAACCAGATTTACAGACAAAGAGAACAGACGTGTGGCCAAGAGGGATGGGGTCAAGGGAGGGATGGGCTGGGACCTGGGGTTAGCAGGTGCAAACTATCATACAGAGAATAGATGGGGGGAGAAAGGTCCTACCATATAGCACAGGGAACTATAGTCAATATCCTGTGACAAATCATAAAGAAATAGAATATGAAAAGATTTATATATATATTAAAACTGAATCACTTATCTGTACAGCAGAAACTAACACAACATTGTAAATCAACTATATTTCAATTTTAAAAACTGTTTAAAAAAAAAAGAAGTCACACCAGGCCCAGATATTAACCACATCTGTTATTTTCTGTATTCTGATGCTTTGACATTTGGAGCTGTGCCATCTCTGGGGGGACTTCCCTTCCTAAGGATGGCCAGTTTCTAAAGAAAATACCTGTGAGTATGCTTTGCAAATACAAACGAATCAAGCCAGAGCCCACCACCTCCTCTGTGGGGTTCTCACAGGACTGCCACACGCAGGCCACTGTCTCACTAGCCTGAATCCCCCAGGGCCGTGCCAGACCACTAGGGACAGGCCCCCTGCCTCAGAACACGTTGACATTGTTCAAGCCAGCCAAACCATAGCCTGCTGAACCTGCTCGGCCATTTCCTCCTGTGGAAACCACAGTGAAGTCTCTTGCCCAGGTTCTCCCCCACTCCCTCTGCCTCCCGGCCAACCCCGGTGCTTCCCTATGTGTGGCCCTGCGATGCAGCAGGCCCCCTCCTCCTAGGAACCCTGAGTGACAACTATCTTTACAACGGCAGCCATCTCCTGATCTGCTGGCATTACTGTCCTTCAAGTACAGTATTTTATTAATACGCTATATTTTATTAATATACTATATCAATTTCTATTAACACACTATATTTTATTAATATACTCTATTAAATTCTATTAATATACTATATTTTAAAACAGTCTGTAATCAATTTACCAGGAAAATGCCTATTTTCAAATGAACTGTGGCATTCCATTGCCTGACTCTGGCGTCTCTGCAAATCCTCGCAGGCTCCTGCCACCTGCCTCATTTATGCCCACTCCAACCTCCTGGCTCTTCCAGGGGTTGCACAGCCCTCACTTTACATCTGACTTGCCATGAGCTGGTCTTATTTCTTTCTAGGCATTAGCTGCACTAGCTGTCTGGTTTTCATTGGACAAACATTTACAACTAGGCCCCTTATTTTCAAAAGAGATCTTCTTGTGGTACATATATACAATGGACTATTATGGAGCCACTAAAAACAATAAAATAATGCTATCTGTAGCAACGTGGATGGACATGGAGATTATTATACTAAGTGCAATAAGTCAGACAGAGAAAGTCAAATAGCATATGATATTGCTTATATGTGGAATCTAAAAAAAATGATACAAATGCACTTATTTATAAAACAGAAACACACTCACAGAGATGAAAAATGAATTTATGGTTATCAAGGGCAAGGGTGGAGTGGAGAGATAGGTATGGAGTTTGGGATTGACATGTATACATTGCTACTATACTATACCAACAAGTACCTACTGTATCAATACTCTGCTCAATAGTCTGTAATAACCTAAATGGCAAAAGAATTTGAAAAAGAATAGATCCATGTATATATAGAGCTGAATCACTTTGCTGGACACCCGAAACTAACACAACATTGTTAATCAACTATACTCCAATAGTTTTTTTAAAAGTAAGAACTTCCCTAGTGGTCCAGTGATTAAGACTCAAAGCTTTCACCACAGGGGGCACAAGTTCAATCCCTGATCAGGGAACTAAGATCCTGCATGTCGCATGTCAGGGCCAAAAATTTTTGAAAGTGCTCTGACAAGAATTGATGGCAAAAATCTCTGCAGTACATTTCCTCATATAATTTATGTAAATTCTTGAAAGTATAAGTTTATATAAACAAATATGTGTATAGAATTTTTTTTAAAAAAAGACATCTCCTCAGGCTCTAGCTGAGCCCTTCCCTTTGGGTGGGCAAGTGTGATTTGAAATGTACACAGAGCTCCCAATTCATGTTCTCCATCATTCAGTACCCATATGATATCAGGCAAGTTATGGAGGGAATATGGGACTTAAGAACAAGAATTGGGGAACCAGCCTGTCTGGGTTTAAATCCTAAATCTTCCCCTTACCAGCAGGGTAATGTGCGGCAAGCTTTTTACTGTCCCTGTGTCTCAGTGTCTTCATGTGTAAGATGGGGATACTACTAAAAATAAAAACCAATTACCTAAGGCTAAACAGGTAAATATAAATACAGTGCTGAAAGCAGTTTATGGTACTAAGTTAGTGCTGGCTGTCACTATTCAATATTTTAAAAACAAATATCATGTATAAACGCATATATGTGGAATCTAGAAAAATAGTATGGATGATTACATTTGCGGAGCAGAAATAGAGACACAGACATAGAGAACAAATGTATGGATGCCAAAGGCGAAAGCGGGCGTGGGAGGAGTTGGGAGATTGGGATTGACATATAGACATTATTGATACTATGTAGAAAATAGATAACTAACGAGAACAATCTGTATAGCACAGGGAACTCTACCTAATGTACCTTGGTGTCCTAAATAGGAGGGAAGTCCAAACAGAGGGGATATATGTTTATGTATAGCTCATTCATTTTGCTGTACAGCAGAAACTAACGTAACATTGTAAAGCAACTATACTCCAATAAACATTAATTTAAAAAAGAGTTATGGACCCCAACTGTAATATGGAAGAAGAAATAGAGCCATTCGTTTTGGTGTTCTGAGGATGAAAAGTCACAATTCAGATCAAGGTCACAGCCCAATAAATACCAGTGTCTCAGTGGTAAAGAATCTGCCTGTTGATGCAGGAGACACAGATTCGATCCCTGGGTCAGGAAGAAAGAAATAGAAACCCATTTCAGTATTCTTGCTTGGGAAATCTCATGGACAGAGGAACCTGGTGGGCCACAGTCCACCTCTGGCCCAAGCCATGAGATACACTCATCTCTGGCCTAAGCACACCTTTCAAATCTTTTAATCACATAATACCTTGCCTAATGTGTGGGTTCCTTCCATAGATCAAAGAAAGAGAAATGAAGAATAGTAATTAACAGATGACTAGATCTCTTCCCTAGCTTCCCCTTCAGTAATCTCCCAAATAAACTGGGTGAACAAGATAACATCTAAAGAAATATCACAAGAAATCTACAAGCCTGCACACAGTGAGGGATGCAACCACTCCGACCTTTCATCTCAGTGATTCACTGAGATGACTTCCCTGTTTCCCTTTAAAAACTTTTATGGCTGAGCAGACTCTTTGGAGGTGGTTTTTGGGGGATGCTGAGTCCAGATTGCCAGTGTCAACTTAAAAAAATATTCATAACCTAAAAGTTAAGTGCCTATGTGTGTGCTAAGTCACTTCAGTCCTATCCAACTCTTTGCAACCCCATGGACTGTAGCTTGCCAGGCTCCTCTGTCCATGGGATTCTCCAGGCAAGAATACTGGAGTGGGTTGCCATGCCATCCTCCAGGGGATCTTCCCGACACAGGAATCGAACCTGTGTCTCTTGCGTCTCCTATGTTGGTAAGTGGGTTCTTTACCACTAGCACCAAAATTTAAGAGTTATGTTTTATTCAGTGGGAACTTTTAGGACTTTGGGCCTAGGAGAGAGCATCTCAAGTAAGCCTGAGAGAACTGCTCCAAGGAGGTGAGGGACAGAGCCAGGTTATGTAGAAGTTTTACAACAAAGGGAAAGTAGTTTAAACATCAAAAATTTTTGTTAATTAAAGAAAACTAGATATCCCAAGCTAAGGAATTTAGTGCTTTTTCTATACATGGGAAGATACAAGAGTCTACACTCACTGAAATCATTCCTTTGATATGCACCTCTCCTTTCTGAGGCCAGTTTTCTGTGTTTTCACAACATTCTGAGTTTCCTCAGGGCTCAGGATAGGGAGTGGTTACAGTCTGGTGGCTGCTAGATGACAGGTATTCCTTCCTTCCTGAGTTCCCTCAGGGCTCACCAGCCTACCATCAGTGGTGGCTCCAATTTCTGGTGACTGTGACATCCTTGTTTACTGATATGCAAGAAGTATTCTATTTCTCACTGGCATTCTGATTAAAGGCACCTTTCCTTTCTACCAACTTCTCTCTTTCTCTCTCATACTAATTTTTGTACAAGCAGGCAGCCAGAGCTGATTCAGTAACACTGTTTATTTTGTCACAGTCCCCACACCTCCCTAGTGTTTCCAACCCACTCAGATACATTACTTCTCTGGCCACTGCAGCCTTAGAGTCTAGGACCCCTTCCGGTTGCTTACTGTTCAGGAAAACAATTTTACATTCTGGCAGTCTGGATTTTTACCATAAGTTCCTAAATGCATTTTGTCACTCAAATTAACCATTTCCCCTGGAGGCTCCAAGGATGGCTTTGGGTGAGATCAAACACGGTGGCTTTGAAGTGCAGGAAAAAGAAGAGCCCCAACTGCAGAGTTCTCGTGGGTCCTCAGAAGACTCCAGGGAGACTCATCTCTCCACCCAGCTCAGAGCCAGCTCCAGTGTTCTCAGTGCCAGAGCCTCAGGGACTGAGAGCTCGGGCATCGGTGCTGCCTCAGATCCCATAGAGGCTGCTGGAGCAGGGATCACAAAGGCATTAGCAATTCATCAAATGTAATCACCTCGGATCGTATCCATGGGGACTAGATGGAGTTAAGAAGCTGTGGGATAAGTGGATACATTTCTGATTAGAATTTCTCCAGCCCTGAGCTACCGAGTATAATGAAAATCATCTCTGAGGGAGTGGGGAGGGAGAAGAGGGGGAGAGAGTAGGAGGGATGGAGAGAGGGAGGGAGATGGAGAGGGAAGAAGGCAGGCAGGCAATGATTTAACCCCCACACTGATCTCTGGATGGAGGGAGCACGGGATCTCTGCATAATTCATCTTCTCTTGGGCTCCTGCAACCTCACGTCTCCCTCCCCCAGGACCCGGTTGCAGCACCATCCCACAGGAATCTCTGTTGCCAACAGACATCCCAGACCCACACTTGCACCTCCTCATCAGAATTTCTGGGGTCTGGGCCCCATAAACTGTTGTTCTCATACTTTCCAGGGTGATTCAAGTGCACAGCCAAGTTCCAGAAGCCCTGCACCAGGGAAAGGCAAAAAGTCATCATAAAGACTGCATTTTTTTAAGCCTTCCTTTGCCATTTTTAAAAATTATTTATTTGGCTGCACCAGGTCTTAGTCATGGCATGGAGGATTCAGAATCTAGTTCCTTGACCAGGGATTGAACTCAGAACCTCTGCTTTGGGAGCACAGAGTCTTAGCCACTGGACCACCAGGAAGTCCCTCCTCTGCCACTTTTAAAAGTGTTTTATACATTTTGTCATGAGTATCTCTGAGGAGCCCCAAATATTACAGGATCAATCTACCCATAATTCCTTAACTGATCCCCTATTTTCTACCTTGCCCTAGGCTATACACAGGAGAGATAAGGATGAGGAAGATAGAGTTGCCTTCCAAGGGGCACTCATGGTGTACTGGGGGCAAAAGACAGGAAACAGAATTAGAGTGCAGTGGATCTGTGCTCAGGTGAAGGTGCAGTTGGAGTGCAATGGGGAAGGCATCTTGGACCACTGAGAGGAGCCAAGGAAGACATCGTGGAGGAAGTGATAGCAAGATGGATGGAAAAGGGAAGAGGGCTCCCTACACAAGGGACTTCACCTGAGTGTCAAGGAGTCCAGTGGTGTGGCAGAGACAGGTAGTAGACCACCGAAAGCATCACACCTTTCTCCAGCTGCAGCATTGTTGCTGGCACATGTCTGCACTGGGAAGCACCACGCTTCCCAGCCTCCCTATGATCTAAGTTAAGGTCAAAGGATGTGAATGGAAGTGATGTGTGCAACTTCTCAGTCATAGCCAACCTGGTCATAGCCAAAGACCAGCGCCTTTTCAGGAAGGGTCTGAACCAAAGAAGTGATGCAATTTATCTGCGTTTTTTTTTTTTTTAAAGTTTCCTCTGGCAGCCAGTGTGGCAGATGAATTGTCAGAGAGATGAGAGCCAGGGATATTTGCAAGAAATTTCCTTCCATCTTCAGACAAAAGCATTGTGTTAAAGTCTGGGATTAACACATACACATTACTATATATAAAATAAACAACAAGGACAGAGAACTATAATCAGTATCTTTTAATAACCTGTAATGAAAAGGAATCTGAAAAAGAATGTATAACTGAATCACTCTGCTGTGCACTTAAAATGAACACAACATTGTAAATCACTTATACTGCAATTTATTTTTTTTAAAAAATTTAAACCAATGCATGTCCTAAGCTCCACTAGTGGAGGAAGAGAAGGAAGCATCAGGACTCCAGGAGGCAAAGGTGACAGAGCCTGAATGCCAGCATGAGAGGAAGAGGAATGAGCATCCAACTTGGGTGACAGAGGTCCCCCAATGTTCAATTGCAAAATTCAATTTCCTATGTCATGTTCCCTCCATCACTCCATTCTCCCAGGCACACTCTCAGCCCACGTAAGACAGCACCAACCTACAGCCAGTACTACTCTCCTGCTTATACCAGAGACCAGGAGACCTCTGGGCACCACTCTGAACAATCCCAGGAAACAGTCTTGAATCTATCACAGGAGACTCACCAGGCACGTCCTATCCTTTGGGGTCATGGAAGAGCCTAAAATGTGTACCTCTGGATTCCTCAAAGGTATAGGGGAAGGGACAAAATATCTTCAAGGAACTGAAAACAGTCTATCAAACAAGAGTCATCAAAGAAAATGCTGAATTTCTCCCCAATATGCTGAGTTAGAGAAGGCACGTTTGAGCAGCAGGGACTGTAAAGGGTGAGAAGAGAGAGCAAGGGGAGCCCTGTGCACACTTCACCTGTTAATCTCCATCCATCTCCTGACGACTCCGCTGGGAGGATTTCTCTCAACTGGAAATAAATAACTCAAAGATCAGTGCTATAATCGGAGCTCTTGATCCAGAGTGTGACCTTTCACTTTTCTCTATTTATTTTTGAGATTAATCAGAGTCTTTACTGGGCTTGTGTCAATAAACAACAGGCTTTTCCAATATATACCACCTGCACATCCAATACATCCAAGAAAATAAAAATATATCCACAGGGATTAGTAGCCATGAATCACTTGAAGCCAAGGCAAAGTGCTGTAGATTTTAATAACCCCAACGATCTATCTCTTTTAAATGGAAAAGAGCTCAGGCTTGCCAGCTTCAACTCATGAAAAGGAAATGTGATCTCCCAAGCCGTATTTTTGATAAAACATTCTCTTGAAGAATAGCTGTGTTCTGATGTCTATGTCATGCGTCAAAAATATATCTCAATGCTGAAACATAAGCCTAACTGGGATACAGGAGAAAAAGAAGAGAAGGAAGGAACACAGGAAGGAAGACAAGTTGAGAGAAGGAGGGGAGGGAAGAAAAAGGAGAAAAATAAGAAAATACCAGCAGAGTGAATTTGCCCTTCTCACTGGTGTGGCTGGGAAATCCATGGACTTCAGACCATATAACTGGGCTGCTCCATCCTGCCACCACTTTTTCTGGGACTAAGCAACCTGCTTGCTTCCTAGAGAAACTTGGTTTCTTCAACCGCAACACAGTGGATGTGAAAGGCAAGCAGGTGGACTCTTGACCTAAAACAGAGCAGGCTTTACAAATTAAGAAGCAAAGGACAGATCACTCAATATGTGGTGCTGAAACATTTAATAATTAAATGGAAAACAGTGAAATCTGATTTCTGTCTCAAAATACTTAAAAATAAACCCAGAATTAAAGACATAAATGTGAAAAGCAAAATGACAAGTTTTTTAAAAAAACATACAAGCTATCCTTTAACACCTGGGTAGAGAAAACTTTATAAAAAGAAGCCACAAACTGCATGAACCATATAAACCTGACTGCATAAAACTTTTAAATTTTTTCCATTCCACGAACACCATCATAAACAAAATAAAAAGCAAAGATACAGACTGATGGGAAAAAATCAATTTAAAAAAAAAACACAATAAAGAAAAAACAGGCAAAGAAGAGAAACCCTGGCAAGTCACAGAAGAAGAAACCAAAGGGCTGGTAAACACATGAAAAGATATTTAGCCTCCCATAATATCGGGAAAATGCAAATTAAACAAGAGCTGCCATTTAACAAGAACGAATGTGGGAAAGGGGAATATGATAATAACAAGTGTTGGTGAGAAAGTGGAGAAATACGAGCTCCATGTAGCAAGTAGCGATTGCCTCCTGAAAATCTGATTCCAGCAACTTCCTTTCTGGGAACACTCACTGGAGAAGTTCTCACTTCTGTGTGCAGGGAGACATGTGGACAAGAATGTTACCAGAAATTTTGTTTATAACAACAAAAAAACCCGGAAAATACAGTAGCAGTCTCTCTACAGGTTTGTGGATTATAAACTACCACCCAATTGCACTCATTTCACATTCTAGCAAAGTAATGCTCAAAATTCTCCAAGCCAGGCTTCAACAGTACATGAACCAAGAACTTTCAGATGCTCAAGCTGGATGTAGAAAAGGCAGCAGAACCAGAGATTAAACTACCAACATCTGTTGGATCGTACGAAAAAGCAAGAGAATTCCAGAAAAACATCTACTTCTGCTTCATTGACTATGCTAAAGCCTTTGACTGTGTGGATCACAACGAACTGTGGCAAATTCTTAAAGAGATGGGAATACCAGACCATCTCACCTGCCTCCTGAGAAACCTGTACACAGGTCAAGAATCAACAGAACTGGACATGGAACAATGGAGAGGTTCCAAACTGGAAAGGAGTACATCAAGGCTGTATATTGTCACTCTGCTTATTTAACTTATATGCAGAGTACATCATATGAAATGCCAGGTTGGATGAAGCACAAGCTGGAATCAAGATTGCAAGGAGAAATATCAGTAACCTCAGATATGCAGATGATACTATCCTTATGGCAGAAAGGGAAGAGAAACTAAAAAGCCTCTTGATGAAGGTGAAAGAGGAGAGTGAAAAAGCTAGCTTAAAACTCAACATTCAAAAAACTAAGATCATGTCACCTGGTCCCATCACTTCATGGCAAATAGATAGGGAAACAATGGAAACAGTGACAGATTTTATTTTCTTGGGCTCCAAAATCACTGCAGATGGTCACTGCAGCCATGAAATTAAAAGACGCTTTCTCCTTGGAAGAAAAGCTATGACCAACATAGACAGCATATTAAAAAGCAGAGACATTACTTTGCTGACAAAGGTCTGTCTAGTCAAAGCTATGGTTTTTCCAGTAGTCATGTATGGACGTGAGAGTTGGACCATAAAGAAGGCTGAGAACTGAGGAATTGATGCTTTTGAACTGTGATGTTGGAGAAGACTCTAGAGAGTCCCTTGGACTGCAAGGAGATCCAACCAGTCCATCCTAATGGAAATCAACTCTGAATATTCATTGGAAGAACTGATGCTGAAACTCCAATACTGTGGTCACCTGATGTGAGGGGTCAACTCACTAGAAAAGACCCTGATGCTGGGAAAGATTGAGGGCAGGAGGAGAAGGGGACAAGAGTGGATGTGATGGTTGGATGGCATCACCGACTCGATAGACATGAGTTTGTACAAGCTCCTGGAGATGACGAAGGACAGGGAAGCCTGGTGTGCTGCAGTCCATGGGGTCACAAAGAGCTGGACACGACTGAGTGACTGAACAGCTAAACAACAGCAAGTACAATGGAAAGCCCAACAACATAGTTGAAGGGGAAGAGCAAGATGCAGAAGGATACAGTTCTGTTCTACCATGTATACAACAGTTAAACATTAATGTTTTACAACAAAGGTATATGTTGTCTGCATTACATAGATATCTAGCAAGTATATACGATGTGCATGGCATGTAAGTTCAGCATAGCATGTGGTTCACATCTGGGGTGAGACAGAGAGAGGTAGGCTCAAGGAGGGGTAGATGGGATGCATTAACTGCATCTGTCATATTATATCTCAAGACAGCTGAATGAACGGGGTACAATATTATAATTTATCAAGGCTGGGATATGGGTACACACTTATTCATTGTCTCAACTCTATATTTTCCAGAATACTTTGAAACTTTTTATGATGATATTCTTAATGAAGGGGTTAGTCTTAATCAGCTTTCCCCAGAGTATTTCCAGCATGTGCAGCAAGCTAGTATTATGAGTGTTCTCCCTGAAAAAAAGATTTCATCATCAGTTATGTTTGGGAAGGCTGCCTTCTAAATCTCCCTTCTTGAAGACTCAGATATATGCGAATATATTCAATGCTCTGAGAAGTCCTGCAGTAAAGGAAATGTGTTTAACTTTGTGGATATCAGCAAATCCCAAACATGGGACTACTTTTCAGCCTCTCACCTCGCTGATCTGGGGTTCCTCAGAACACTCTTCAGGAAATGCTGGACTAAAAGAGATGCAACATTTGTGCTGAGAAATTCCATATAGCAAGTGATTATTGCACCCTGAGAATCTGATCCATGAAGCTAAGCAGGTAAGAAAAATTAGGTGAAAAACAGGGTCAGTTTCCATGAGTTTCCTGGGCTGTCACAGCTATGGTGTGTTTTGAGAGATACTGAGAATTTACCATAAGTTATGCTGAGAACAACTTCAGTATAATAGATTCCCCTTTGGTCTTTGTCATCCTTTTCACTTGCCCACAAACCTGCCCCTCCTATATGTCCCATTTTAGTTGATTGTACCACCAATGTCCAAATCAACAAAGCCATGCTGGACTCCTCCCTATATGATCCCCTCACCTAGTCAGTCAACAAACCTGCTATCTCTGTGCCTCACATACACCTTTAACCCACCCTTGACTCCCCTGCCACCGCCAGCTGCCAGTCTCTACCCTCTGCAATCTGGAGGAAAGCACAAGGCTCCTACCCATCCTCCTTCCTCCCATGTCCTCCCCTCTAGCACATCCTCCATGCTGCAGGTCACTCTTTCCAGCACAACGAAGTGACCACAGCATTCCCCTGAATCCCCATCACCCTCAAATTACATGCACCCTTTGTATTACCTGAGCTCTGCTTCCACAACCATCCTCACTGCCCCAAAGCATTTGTGAAACTTTAAAGTTCATATGACTTATAATTTTTCTATTATTTTTCTGGACTGTCTCTCCCTCTCAGCACAACTAAGCCATCACATAAAATGAGTATGAGCTGAGGGTCTCCAAGGATCAGGGTAGGTAGTAAAAAGCAGGTGATGAGCTAAATAAAAGTAATAGAAATGCATTATATTCATATGGAATTGCATACTTCTATAAAGCATTTTCCCATGTCATAATTTGTTTGGCACCCACATTCATCATGAATTAGACGGGGCACGTATTATTCCTATTTTGCAGAGAAGTGAGGCCAAAAATGTTAAATGACTTTTTTGAATATTTGTTGATTAAATGTAAAAGTGAATCCCACAACCTAATACTTATAATAGTTAATATGCATTCTTTACTATAGAACAATCATATCCCAAGCTTTCCAGATATGATCTCATTTAACCTTCTCAATCGTGTTCTGAAGCAGTATTCATTTAGCAATGAGAAAACTGAGTTTCTTTCCATTCAGCCATAACCTCTACACACAGAAAGAGACCACCAACCATGGTTCCTGGTTATGAGTGACAGAAACTGGCCCTCAGTTTTAAGGTCAGTTTAGGCAGACAGCTTGTTTATTAAAAGTTATTGAGTTCGGATTCAAATGACTTCTTGGTTTCAGAAAAAAAAAATTGCTACTCTCATAACTGTTCTTTATCATATTTTTATATTCACTGTTGTTTTATCAGAATTTTCTCTATTTTCTTTAATTAATAAATTTAAAGTTGTCAAAAGATGATACATTTCCTACATCTCCCAATTAGTTTATAATGACTCACGTGTTGTATTGGAATGTTCTAAAACACTTCTTCAAATTGCAACACTTTTATCAACTTCTTGAATGAATTTTGCATCCCATTTTGGGAAAAAAGGTGTATAGGAGATTGACCAACACTGAGGAGAGGACAGAGAACCACTGAGACTGTGCAACAGGAAGCAAAGCCCAAGTTCACAATGAATCTGGGCTGGCCCTGCCCACATCTCCACAGCCCCACCCTCTGCACTCTGCCAGAGGGGCCTTCTTGGTTCCCTTGCACAGTCTTTGTGGTCCTGTTGCACAGTCTCGGAGTGGTTCTCTGTCCTCTTCTCTGGGTTGGTCAATCTCCTACATACCTTTTTTCCCCAAATGGGACACAAAATTCATTCAAGAAGTTGATAAAAGTGTTGCAATTTGAAGAAGTGTTTTAGAACATTCCAATAAAACTCGTGAGTAATTATAAACTAATTGGGAGATGTAGGAAATGTATCATGTTTTGACAACTTTAAATTGGTCCCTGCTTGCCATCAGAGCCTGGGCCACTTCCTGACTGACAATACCCTAAGTCCCATGTCCTGCCCAGGACTGAGGGAGGCAAGAAGCATGAGAATCTGCATTTTTAGTTTCAATTATGGAAAGTGGTCTCTGACCCATGAGTTGCAGAATCTTTGAGACGTTCACAGGGAGATAATTCAGTTTGGTGGACCCCAAGAATCCCTACCCACAGCTCTCCCAAAGGTTCACCCAGGACTGTCAAACTGCCCAGCATCCCTTAAGACAAGGTTGACATGAAAGAGCCCTGGACTGTCACCAAATGATCTTTCCTCAATCACATCACACCTTTTGGCACCCAGGGCAACAACTAGAAACAAATTATGAAGTGATGGTGTTTATTTCACCATGACCTAACTGCCTCCCACCTTCCTCCTGGATGAAGTCTTTTCTGATCCATGATCCCTGACCCTCTGATCTTCTGGCTCCCTGATTTCCTGACGCCCTGACCTCCAGACACACAGTTTAGTGACAGTCTCCCCCTCCTCTTTGCATCCCTGGTACATATTTATGCATATATCACCCTTCACTGTATACATTTATTGCATTTATGTCTTGAAGCCCCATGAAAGCAGAGATTACACTCAATGTATAACTCTAAGGCATAACACTATTCCAGGAACATCTGTGACATTTGTTTCAAGGACTTATCCTTCAGAAGTCTACATGTGCCCACTGACTTCTCAGTACTTGTCAAAGACCAAGAATTTCTTCTGCCCAATATTTATCAATAGTTCAGCTGTAGAAAATAGTATTTAGGGACACTTACCTGACTAATTTCAGTGCATTTACTTTTCTAGGTCAGAACTCATGAAAAAGCAACCCAAGGCTGAAGTTGGTCCTCAAGGATATTTAGTTTGTACTTTATAGCATTTTGTAAAGAGTATGATTGCTGGGAGAAATATCAATAACCTCGGATATGCAGATGACACCACCCTTAAGGCAGAAAGTGAAGAAGAACTAAAGAGCATCTTGATGAAAGTGAAAGAGGAGAGTGAAAAAGTTGGCTTAAAACTCAACATTCAGAAAACTAAGATCATGGCATTCAACCCCATCACTTCATGGCAAATAGATGGGGAAACAGTGGAAACAGTGACAGACTATTTTCTTGGGCTCCAAAATCACTGCAGATGGTGACTGCAGCCACGAAATTAAAAGACGCTTACTTCTTGGAAGGAAAGCTATGGCCAACCTATACAGTATACTAAAAAGCAGAGGCATTACTTTGCCAACAACGGTCTGTCTAGTCCAAGCTACAGTTTTTCCAGTATTCTTGTATGGATGTGAGAGTTGGACTATGAAGAAAGCTGAGCACCGAAGAATTGATGCTTTTGAGCTGTGGTGTTGGAGAAGACTCTTGAGAGTCCCTGGGACTGCAAGGAGATCCAACCAGTCCATCCTAAAGGAGATCAGCTCTGGGTGTTCACTGGAAGGACTGATGTTGAAGCTGAAACTCCAATACTTCGGCTGCCTGATGCGAAGAGCTGACTCATTTGAAAAGACCCTGATGCTGGGAAAGATTGAAGGCGGGAGGAGAAGGGGACGACAGAGGATGAAATGGTTGGATGGCATCACCAACTCAATGGATATGAGTTTGGGTAAACTCCAGGAGTTGGTGATGGACAGGGAGGCCTGGCGTGCTGCAGTCCATGGGGTTGCAAAGAGTTGGACATGACTGAGTGACTGAACTGAACTGAAAAGAGTATGAGTTTGGAACATGACCAGAATGTCCTTACCCATCACTCCTGTTGTAACATACATGAGGCACAAACAGAGTTACCACCTGCCACACCCTAAGGGCATCTGGGTTTACCTCTCTCCTGTTTCCCATGGGCTTGTATGTTACCATCAGAGTAATTTCAAATGCAGGCTGCTTCTTATCAGAGGGTCCTTGATTTGTTACCATGTCAATTGGCATGACAACCCACTCCAGTATTTTCACCTGGTGAATCCCATGGACAGAGAAGCCTGGCAGGCTACAGTCTGTAGAATCACAAAGAATCAGACATGACTAAAGCAACTTAACATGCACAAGCACAAATGCACAATTTGCCTTTACTGTACTGAGCTTAGATGATGTACCCTCAGCCAACACAAGGGATGCAAGACAAATGATCCTGCAAAAGACATTCCTCCCTGTATTCTTGGGACGATGGTTTTGATGTTGTGGTCCTTGGAGTGAAGGTCAAAGATTTAATTTTTCTCTTGAGTTAGCACTCAGGAAAACACAGAGCTACAGTTTTAGTCCATCTCTAGAAAGCTATCTGAGCCCTGTGGATGTAGTATGGGTAAGAACTAGTTCTCTGACTTCATTCCTTTCCATTTTTTTCACTTCTACCATTGTTTATGTGCTTGAACTATAATGCATCTTTCTAATCAGACTTTTTAAAAGAATGTAAATGTAAAAATAATGATATTAAAGAGGAGTCAACTCAGATGAATGGATAAAGAAGGTGTGGTACATATATACAATTGGAATACTACTCAGTCATAAATAATGAAATAATGCCATCTTCAGCAACATGGACGGACCTAAAGATGGTCATATTAAGTGAAGTAAGTCAGACAAAGAAAGACAAAAGAGACACAGATAAATAGAACAGTATTATGGACTCTACGGGAGAGAACGAGGGCGGGATGATATGGGAGAATGGCATTGAAGCATGTAAATTATCATATGTGAAACGAATCGCCAGTCCAGGTTCGATGCATGATACAGGGCACTCGGGGCTGGTGCACCGGGATGACCTGGAGGGATGGGATGGGAAGGGAGGTGGGAGGGGGGTTCTGGAAGGGGAGAACATATACACTCATGGTGGATTCATGTCAATGTATGGCAAAACAAATACAATATTGTAAAGTTAAAAAAAATATAAAATAAAAAATGAAAGACATACATCATATGATATCATTTATATATGGAATCTGGGTGGGGGGAGATACAAATGAACTTATTTACAAGATAGAAATAGATTCACAGACATAGAAAACACATTAATAGTTTCCAAAGGGGAAGGGAGGGAGGGTAAATTAGGAGGATGGGATTAACATCTACACACTACTGTATAGAAAAGAGATAACCAGCAAAGATCTACTAAACTAAGTGAATAAATGAACTGCAGAGCTAGACATGACAAGTCCCTGGTGGCTCAGGCAGTAAAGAATCTGCCTGCAATGCAGGAGACCCAGGTTCCATCTCTGGGTCAGGAAGATCCCCTGGAGAAGGGAATGGCTGCTGTACACCTGAAATTAACACACTGTAAATCAACTATCCTCCAATATAAAATAAAATTTAAAAAGACATGAATGACTAAGCAAATGAATAAGCAGTGTGGTGAAGGTCTGGAATGACTGAACTCTGCAGACTTACAGAGTAGGAAGCAGCACTATCATCACTATTACAAATGTAAATAAATGGCCAGTAGACAGAAAAGTGCTTTGCACACCATTAGTTAAGACGAACCCAGGAAAGGCAACGCCCAGAGCACACCCCGCTGGATATGGGGAGGACGGAGGCAGAACCAGAGTAGCAGAAGACTTGGCAGAGACCTTGACTGTCCACATCCAACCACAACACATGATCAACCCCTGACAGGTTACTCAGGTCAGTTTTCACCCTGTGACATTGCCTTCCACCCATTTAGCCAACAGTTGCTCTGAAATCTTCTAGAAAAGCAATACAGAAACTGTTGCATTTTGTTCTATACATTAGTGTGTTTTATTTTTTAGATTCCACATATCAGTGACAACATGGAATATTTGTCTTTTTCTGTCTGATTATTTCACTAAGCATAATACACTAGAGATCTGCCCATGTTGTTACAAATGGCAAGGAAGGGAGGAGGAGCAAAATAGTGGTATGGGATTAAAAGATACAAACTACTATGTATAAAATAGATAAGCAACAAGGATATATTGTACAGCACAGAGAAATACAGCCATCCTTTTGCAATGACTTTAATCGGAGCATAATCTATACAAATATGGAATCATTATGCTATATCTCTGAAACTAATAACTACTGCAAATCAACTATACTTCAATTAAAATAAATAAACAGACAAATAAGGAATTGTCTCAGCAACACTGTCGGTCCCCAAAACACTGAGTTTCCCCAAAGCTTCCAGTTCCATCTGATACTGACATTCACAAGGGTCTCTTCAGATATTTAGCGATCCCCAAATTTTTGAATACCCACAGGACAAGATATTTCCATTAAATGCACAAAGCATAGCTAAAACACTTAAGTGGCCTCTTTTTATTTTTTATTTAAATGTTTATAATGTTGTATTAATTTCTGCTAGCAGCAAAGTGACTCAGTTATACGTATATATACAGTACATTCTTCTTCATATACTTTTCCATTATGGTTTATCACAGGATATTGAATATAGTTCCCTGTGCTATATAGTAGGATCTTGCTGTTTATCCATTGTCTATATAATAGTTCGGAGAAGGCAATAGCACCCCACTCCAGTACTCTTGCCTGGAAAATCCCATGGACGGAGGAGCCTGGTAGGCTGCAGTCCATGGAGTCGCTACGAGTCAGACACGACTGAGCGACTTCACTTTCACTTTTCACTTTCATGCATTGGAGAAGGAAATGGCAACCCACTCCAGTGTTCTTGCCTGGAGAATCCCAGGGACAGGGGAGCCTGATGGGCTGCCGTGTATGGGGTCGCACAGAGTCGGACACGACTGAGGTGACTTAGCAGCATATAATAGTTTGCATCTGCTAACCCCAAACTCCCAATCCATTCCTCCCTGATCCCCTTCCCTCTTGGGAATCACAAGTCCGGTCTCCACCTCTGTGAGTCTGTTTCTGTTGCATAGATAAATTCACTTGTGCCATAGTTTAGATTTCACATGTAAGTGATATCATATGGTATTTGTCTTTGATTTACTTCATTTAGGATAATAATCTCTAGGTCCATCCATGTTGCTGAAAATGTTATTCCATACTCTTTCTGGCTGCGTAACAGTCACTGTATATATGCAGCACCTCTTCTTTATGCACTCATCTGTCAATGGACATTTACATTGTTTACATGTCTTGGCTACTGTAAACAGTGCTATTATGAATATAGGGGTGCATGCATCTTTTCAAATTGGAATTTTTTTCAGGATACAAGGCCAGGAGTGAGATTGCTGGGTCATATGGTAATTCTGTTTTTAGTGTTTTGAGGAACCTCCATACTGTTCTCCATAGTGGTTGCACCAATGTACATTCCCACCAACAGTGTAGGAGGTTTCCCTTTTCCTCACATTCTCTCCTGAATTTGTTAATTGTAAACTTTTTAATGATGGCCCATGTGAGGTGGTACCTCACTGTAGTTTTGACTTGCATTTCCCTAATAATTAGTGATGCTATGTGGCTCTCTAAACCCTCAATGAAGATTATTATGTCCTTCAAAAACACCAAGATGAAAGGAAGCTGTGCTGACAAGGGCTTGGCTGGTCTCATTCACAAGCTCCTCCAGGCTTATACCACTCTGTATTCACAATTTGCTTCTGAAAATGACAAAACACTGTGTATTAAAGGTCCTTTTGGAGTGCTTTGCAAATCAATATTTGAAACCACAAATATTAAATCAGCCAATGCTAAGAGTCTAAAGTCATCCTTACTCCAAAATAAATTCACCTCTCTCTCTTTCTCTATCTCTTTCTGTGTGTGTGTGTGTCTCTCTCTCCCTCCCTTCCCAACTCCACAGCCTTGGGGGGAAAAAAACCGTTAAAGTGCAGACATTAAAATCCTGAGCAATAGCTTTAATAATGCTATAGAGGCAAGCACCTCAGAAAAGTACTAAAAACAGCCTCAAAAGAAAATCAGAACACCAACTGCAATTCTTTTTTTTTTTTTCAAAATTTTCAAAATAACTCAACGCTCACCCAATATCACTGGTGTTTTCTTCATTAACTTTGAGGTTTACCTCATCTCATTTCCCTCTCTCCCCTCAAATCCATCTGAATTACTCTGTCACTAAAGTTTGGTATGAAAGGAAAATTCAGGCTTTAAATATTGAATCTGAGCTTCACAAATAAGAGTAGTAATGGAAAAGTCAGACAGAAAACCTTTGCAATAATAGACTCAGACAAAAGTAAAGCCCTCAAATCAGCTGGAAGAGTGAAGCCTAAATTGTTTCTGGAATCAGCTATGCTCTCAGGTGATATGGAGCCTCATGGCTTTTGATTGGGCTCTTATGAGTATGTGGGCGTGAATCATCTGGGTTTTGAAAGCTGCTGCTAAAAACTCTCTCTTAGACCACAATGAGAGTCATCATCAATTTCTTTTACTTTCTGCCCCCCTCCCCGTCTGGTCATCCCCCTAAGTTGTTCTAGGTTTTGTGCCATAGACCTCTAGCCTTGTACTAGCCTCTCTGAAAACCACGGGAACTGGTGTTATTCTTCTGTACACAATCATTGTAATTGTGTGTGTGTGCTCAGTCTGTGTGCAGAGTCAGTCTGACTCTGCAATCTCATGGGCTGTAGCCCACGAAGTTCCTCTGTCCGTGGAATTTCCCAGGCAAGAATACTGTAGTGGGTTGCCATTTCCTACTCCATGGGATCTTCCCACCCCAAGGATTGAACCCATGTCTCCTGTGTCTTCTGCATTCCAAGTGCATTCTTTAGGCCTCCACAATTCTGATAACTCAAGGGCTAGCCAAGTCAGCTAAGATAGAAAAGTAGAAACATTTTTGGAATGTGTTTTGTTGCTATCTTATTCTGCACACAGGAACCCTGAGGAGTTAACAAAGTTCATTTATTTATTTAAAACTCTGGCTTAGAACAACACTGTCCAAGAGAAATAGAATTCAAGTCACATTTTAAGATTTCTAATGGCCACTTTAAGCAGTGACATGTTATCTTTAAAGCAGTTTTTATTTAATCCTTTACATATCTATCATCTTAACATGTAACCATAATGTTTCCAAAATTTGGGATGTATTTTACACTTAAGGAACATCTCCATGGGGACATTAAATTTGCATCAGAAATACTTGATCCTCAAAGTAAATTTTTTTAGCAGATAAAATTAGTGACAACCCGTGGCTTTTTCTTAGAGCTCGCCACAACCTAGGGTCAGGCATCTTAGAAAATTTAAATGCAGTTGCTTGCTAAAGATTTGAACCACATTTGTGCACATGCGCACATGCTCATGCTTTCTTGTACAGTTTGTTTGTACCTATGCTTTTCAGTTTGCCTTCTATAGGAACTAGAAGTCACACGCTGTCTTTATCATAGTGAAATTAGGCAGATAGAGTTCATATAGTATATTTGTTTCTATAGTAAATCTATTTGGAGCATATAGAATACAGAGGTTTTTATTCATTAAAATAAATGGGAATTGGTTAAAAAAAAGAAATACTTGATCCTCACATATTGCAAATTAACTACACTTCAATTTTAAGATAAATTCAAAATAAATAAATAAATAGATGGACACTAAATATTTTTTAAAAAGAAATATTTGATCCCTATTTTGCATTTATCAATACACAAGGAAGAACAGATTAACATACCCAAGTTATTGTAAACGTACATAAAAATTTGGTAACTGAATAAAGTATTGGTTTTTTAATCTTTAAATTATTTAAAATTCCATAAAAGTAAAATTTTAGTTCAATCATAGTAGCCACAGTTCAAGCGCTCAATGGCCACATGGGGCTAGTAGCTCTGGCCTGAGGCAGCGTACATTTACAACGGGGCCCACTCTCATAGTGTATCTTAAGAGTCAGAGATGCTCTGTGACGACCTAGTGGGCTAGGATGGGGTGGAGGGATGGGAGGGAGGCTCAATAGGGAGGAAATATATGTATACAGATGGTTGATTCACACTGTTGTACTGCAGAAACTAATACAACATTGTAAAGCAACCATCCACCAATTAAAAATAAACTTAAAAATATTTTCAAAAGTCAGCTCTCAAGTCAGTCCAACCTAGATTGAAATTCTGACTGGCACACTTCCCGGCTGTGTGACCTTGGGCAAGTCACTTAACCTCACTGAGTCTCTTGTTCACTGTTAAAATCCATACTATAAGAGGCCCCTCACTGTAGGTACCTAATAAATGATACCTCCCACTCACCCATTGAGACCTTCTCACCTTCTTTTTCCAAAAACTGGCTTTGTGAGTAGATAGGCAATTAGCCTACAAATTGAATTTAATCATATAGGAAGAATTTTTCAGTCAATGACTAAAGATTCTGCTCAGTCTTATGAATACCACTAAAGTAGACTTGCGTTCGGCCTTCTGGGCCCCTGCGCTCTAGCAGGTACCCCTGGCATTCTAATTATGTGTTTACACCTCCACTCTCCCACTGAACTGAGAGGAATGTTTATGGGTTTCTGCTCTGCAGAACTAACACACATACAGGGCCTAGCACATCCCAGGAGCTATCACAAAATAGTGATTCATTCAAATCACTTATATGTGGAATTTAAAATATGACGCAAATGAATTTATCTACCAAACAGACTCACAGACATAGAGAACAGACTTGTGGCTATGGGGGAGGGATGCACTGGGAGTTTGGGGTTAACAGATACAAACTATTATATATAGAATGGATCCCACCGTATAGCATAGCAAACTATATTCAATATCCTGTGATAAACCATAACAGAAAAGAATATGAAATATATATATACATATGACTGAATCACTTTGCTGTACAACAGAAGTTAACACAGCTTTGTAAATCAGCTACACTTCAATAAAATAAACATTGTAAAATAACTTATTATTATTGTTACTGGTATTGCAAAGGGAAAACAAGAGCCTTGCCTCTGTGAATTTACAGTCTCAGAGGATTGACAAGCAAGTAAAGGGTAGTAGGTCCCCGCCCCCAAGCAAGAGGTGTGACTGGAGCCCCAACATTCCTGTTTTATCATTTTCTTCTCCTTCTCCCTCTCCCTCTCAACCTAGAGATGTTCTCAGTGTGACCCTCTGGGGCCTTTCCTGCCTCACCATTGGTGACTATACTCCACAGCCCTCCAAACTGATGGGATGATGGCTCAACAAGACAGTCACCAGCCCACTGAAAGGAAGCCCGTTCTTCCCCACAGAGAAAATGAGAGCCATAATTCTCAGCTGGGCACTGGCTCTTTGCTGACACTCAGATGTGCTGGTCATGTGCCTGCCTTAATTCCATGCAGAGCAAACAATAATTATACCAGGCAGCTTGGCCCAGGCACTCAGGCGTGCAGAATGGGCATTTGTGTGGAATCGGCTCCAAAATGATCCACACGTGTTTCACCTGAAAGGCCCTGGAAAATTTTCCTAGAACAACCAGCTCTTTTACAAATGAGAAAATGAGACCAGAAAAAGTAACTATTGACCAGGGCTACCATCAATGATGGACCAGGTGTCAATGATGGACAAATTGTTACCTAAAACAAGTTCATGTGCCCGAAGCACAGTGATGCCAAACAAACAAATGGCCAAACAAACAGAAACAATGGAGTTTGGAGAAAAGAAAGCCTTATTGCAGGGGCACAAGGAAAATGGAGGCTTATGCACAAAAAAAATTCTTGAACTTCCCAAAGAGTTTGAGCAAGCATTTTTAAAGGCAAGATGAAGGAGTGTGGTTAGTTGTTGCAAACTTCTTGGTGCAGGAATCCTTTGTTCCAGCATCTATCCACATAGGTCAGGTCACGATGTTCCTATAAACTTACAACAAGACAAGTGTCATTCTCTATTCTGCAACTTTTTATCTCTATATGAATGGGAAAATTTTATACCTTTAAAGATCAGAGCTTTGAGAATGGGGTATCTTGTATATTTCAGGCTACAGGCAGCATTCTTAATTCACAGCAAAAGCAAAAGAATACAAAGGTTAAAGTAAAAGAAACAGAGCTAATATGGAGTCAAATTCGTTCTTCCCTATTACACTAAGACGAGGCTCCCCAGGTGGCTCAGTGGTAAAGAATCTGTCTGCCAATGCAGGAGATTCAGGATACCTGGATTTGATCCCTGGGTGGGGAATCTCCCTTGGAAGGGAAATGGCAACCCACTTCAGTATTCTTGCTCAGAAAACCCCATACACAGAGGAGACTAGTGTGCTATAGTCCATGGTGTCACAGAGTCAGACATGACTGAGCAACTGAGCACATTACACTAAGACTGGACTGAGATGCTTCATTTAACATACCAAGCTTGGCTACTAAGGGTTCTGCACCCAATTCCAATACGTATGTGTGGATTTTTCCACTCCAACAAGAAATACTCCAGCAGCAGCAGGGTGTCACAGAGAAACATTTTATTTACTAGATTATGGGTTTATTATGAAAGGATATAACTCAGGAATAGCCATATGGAAGATATGCAGAGGGCAGGGTGTGGGGAAAGGACTCTATGAGCACCTCTCTCCCTTTCAACAGTTCTGAGAACTGACTGGACCACCACACTTTTTGCTGTGAGTGGCTGAGCTAGTAAAGGGGGATTTGTTGGCTCATGTTCCTGGGAAATGCAAAGGCACATCTTACTGCAGCACAGCTGGATCCTGGGCCTGAGGATGCCATCAGGTTGTGTCTCTTTCTGCATGGATACTCTTCTCTCACATGTCAGCTTTATTCTCAGGCAAGCTCTATTGATGCGGGTCCCAGACAGTCCACCAGCAGCTCATGACCAAGTCTTCTCTGTCCAAGTCATTCCCACAAAAGTTTCAGAATTTAGTTCTATTTGTCCTGGATTGTGTCTCATGCCCAGTACTGGACCAAATTCTGTGACTCTGATTGTCCAGACCAGGGTCACTCGCCCAGCTCTGAGTCAGAGAGCAGGGGAACAGGAATTCGAAAGGGGGATTTGGATGGAGTATAGAAAAGGAAATGGATGTTGGGCAGGCAGATATGACAGATGCCTACTGTGAACACCTGCCGCCCACTAGGATGGGGCTCCAAGCTCTACATCCACAGACCAACTGGTCTTCCAAGCATCCCTAAATTATATCCATTGTCATTTTCCAAATAAGAAAATGAAATCTTAGAGTGCTTGAGTCACTGTCTGCATTCCCACAATAGGTACAGGATCAAGGTGGATTCAAAGCCAAATCCTATTTCCCAAAATGGACAAAAGTTCCTTGCTGATGCTGGTGCCTATGAGCTCCTCCGCGGTCTTTAGCAGAGTCTGGCTCTCCCAGCCCTGTGTTTGCTAGTGGAAAGCATTAATGCATGTGCACACACACACACATACACAGGTCAACTAAGGTTTTTCCAACTTGAGCCATAAGACTATGCCTCCTTGTAGTTCCTATTTATGACTCCAAGAGAAATTAAGGAATCAGTGTGGCCTCACCTCTCTCCTTCCCTTCAGAGCCAAGGAACCATTTGATGATCTCTGCTTTGCTACCTTCATCATCACCCCTGCAGCCACTTGGTCTAAAGGCAGATCCCTAGTCTCCGTAAACTGAGGCAGAGAGCAAAGAAGGGATGAGAAGCGGCAGGAAGGGCTGAGTAACAGGGGTGGTGGTCCATGCTGCTGCTTCATCTTGCCTGTCCAAAGAGCATGGGACAACCTCCAGCAGGGCACTGCACCTCCCTGCCCCTGGGTTCCCCTGAGTGGAAAGATGCTGCCTCTTGAGTGGCAATAAGGATTAAATACACTCCAATACACATAGCATGCTCAGAACAGTGGCCAGTGCATGGTAGGCTCACAATAAACCAGCTCTGCAGCACTGAGTCCAAAAACTCAGCATCTCTGCACTGGTGCCCAATCAAAACTCAGAGAGTTTTGGGTGAAGTAGAAAAGAATAGTTTTATTACTTTGCCAGGCAAAGAGGGACACAGCAGGCTCCTGCCCTAAAAAACTGTGTCCCAATCCAGGAAGATTTGGTGAGGAGTTTTATAGGGATGGTTCAAGGGCAGGGTTGCTAATAAGGATAAGGGTGTTTGCAGGGCCTACGCCTCTTTAATCTGGCCTCAAGTGGTCTCCTGATGAGCTTCTGTGGTTCTCAAACTGAGCAAACTGTGACCTTCTCTGGAATGAAGAATGCTAACATCTTCCTTTTGTCGCGGGTTTTAGTTCTATAAAAATGCTCAAAGATACTGTTATACGTACCACTTGAGATGGAACTAGGACCCCATCCCAAGGCTGCACTGTTTTATCTTTACTGCTCCTCCCTATTCTCTGCATCCCCTCCATTCCCTGATTAGCAACTGCTTGAAAAGCTTCCATACCCAGGAGCCCCACAGGGTCCTACTCAGCTTCAGCATTATCAGAGATAGGACTAGGAACAGGAACGGAAGGGTGGCCTACACACACAGAAAGGACAATCCCAGAGAAGGCGGGACCCTATGACCAGGCAGAGACATTCCAGACCAAGGAATCCCACTCAATCTCTGGGAGAAAAATGGACCTAGGGTGACCTGTGAACACTGGGTCCCATTCGTGTGCACACAGATGCCCTCTGCATGGAGATTCAGGCCTCCCAACACTGCCTCCAGCCCAGACTTTCAGGAGAGCTGCCAGGGAACATGCAGGTTCTGAGAATACAGTCTGCCTTCTGTTCTTTAAGAAGTAACAGATTCCAGTCTTGTAGATCCCAATGGATACTATCAGCCAGGTTCCGCCTTCAGATGGGGATTAATCCACTGACTACACTGTTCCCTGAGCACAGACCACGGGCCTCCTGATGGGGAAATATATATACACATATCAATAAATAAATCTGTATATATATTACATGTGTATCTACACATATATACATCTGTACATTATGTGTGTATATATACATATATATGTATTATATATATATATACACAGTCAGATATTATATTTTAACAAACAGTGATCAACAGATATTTGAACAAAACCTGGATGAATGGAAGTGTCCAGCCATTCACAGATCTGGGCTTCTTTCTCTTACATCCTTTCTACATGCTTCACTCTTCAATAGACAAAAATTTTGGCTGTCAGTCTTTGCTCACTCTCAACCTCTGTACTATACTTTCTCTGTATCTGGGTATACTTTATCCTCTCCTTCTTTCCCTTCCCATTCAGGCTCTCCAGTTCAAGTTTAAAGAGATGTGACTAGCCTCAGTGATTGGCCCAAGTTTTCTTGCTATTTGGATCTTGTGTCCCAAGGAAACTCAGTTGCTTTGGGGAAAGTATTTGTTTTGCCTTTGGTGGTCTCCCAAATATCTTTGGCGCTGGGATTCCATTTGCTTTTCTACATTCCCTTCCTGGAGATGCCAGGAACTCTATGACAGCTAGCCCTCACTGCCTGTGTCTCCAAGGACACATTCTTTCCCTTCTCTACACACCCCCAAAACCAAACCTTACATTTATCTTAGCCTAGGGTTAAGGCTTTCATAACAAAATATCATAGACTGGATGACTTACAAACAGCAAAAAATGTATTTCTCATGGCTCTGGAGCCCGGAAGTCTGAGATCAGAATACCAGCATGATGGGATCTGGAGAGAGCCCTGTTCTTAACTTGTAGATGGCTGCCTCTGGGCTATATGTTGACGAGGAGGAGAAGGAGAAGAAGAGGTCTTTCTCTTCTTATAAGGACACTTATTACCTCCATAAAGACCTTATCTTCAAATGTAATCACAATGAGGGCTTAGGGATTCAACATACGAATTTTTGGGGAGACACAAACATTCAGCCTGTAACAACATATAGCACCAATTCTTTCACCAAAATGTCCAGCTCTGCCTTCACTTGATCCCATACCACTCAATCCAATACCTCCACCCACCTCCATACCCTGATCTGTCACATGCATGGTCAGCATCTTTCCCAGCAGGAAACATGATGGAGGCAGCCTGTCTAAGGGAACAGCTGATGAAGCGTTGATCTCTAGTTACACCCCTGACTTTTGACCACTGATTCCCCTTGACCTCTGATTCCTAGGGCTCTCACACACCTGGTTGCAACCTGACATTTGACCTTTGAGTCCCACCCCCATCCTTGGCTTTGATCTTTCAATCCCCACTGGACCTCAGTATCGCCAGTTCTGCTGCCTCTGCCCCCTGCCAGCCTCCTAATTACCTGTGGTCTCACTGAGACAACACTTCTGGATGGCCCTTCCCCCAGCATTTCTTCCCAGAGCAGCCACTCCATTGTCCTGTCACATCGTCACATCTGCCGCAGGTGTCCCTGTGGAGGAGTATTATACAGCTTCACAAACAGGCTGGGGCCAGGCCGGGATGATAGGGTAGGTGAGCCCTGCAACAAATTTATAAATAGAGCATTCCTGCCTTCAATTATCATCATCTAGCACATCATCAGCGACTATTTCTGGAAAACCCACACTGAGCCAATTGAAGGTTTCAGCTCTCATTTCAGGATTACTGCATGGCCATCATCTATAAGAAAAGAAACAAGCCAAAAAAATATCCAAAATGCAGAGGCAGAGTTTAAGAGTCATCTCCAGCACTTGCTCTGGCAGGTGAGGCAGTGCCCATTAAAGATACCAGTATCCCTAAGTCATAGCTGAAAATAACCAAGAAAAAGGGAGAAAGAGAGCACTCATCAGCCATCGCAGGCCGTATTTCTCTATGCAGCTCGCTCTGCCCCCTCTGCAACCATGTCTGACAAACCCGATATGGCTGAGATTGAGAAGTTTGATAAATCGAAATTGAAGAAAACAGAAACGCAAGAGAAAAATCCAGTGCCTTCAAGAGAAACTATTGAACAGGAGAAGCAAGCCGGCAAGTGGTAATGAAGCATGCACTTCAAGTATGCACTGCACATTCCACAAGCAATGCCTTCTTGTTGCACTTCTTCTAGCTGTTTAGCTTTGTAAGAGACAAAGAGGTTGGATCAAGTTTAAATGACTGTGCCATCCTTTTACACATAAAAGAAAGAAGAACTACTAACAATGTGTAGGCCACGGCCTGCCTCTCTCATCTGCCTGTCTAACTGGAAGGAAAAAAAATGTTGATGAAGGACAGAGTTGGGTAGGACGACTGTGAACTCTAGAGTAAAAAGCAAGCTGGTCCAAGATGTCCTGTGGGCTGTGAAGTGCAGTTTAGAGTGTCACTTCCTTTTTGTTACAAGGTTTTAAATACTGAATGCACATATTTTTTAACTCAAATAAAAGTTTTAAAATGTTATAAAAAGGGGGGGGAAGGGGAAGAAACTGAGAAGATAATAGTGAAGAAAAGAAAAAGAGGACAAAGAAAATAGGGAGAAAAAAATAAAAAGGTGGCAAAACCTGGTGAACCTTGGGCTGATTCGCCTTCATACAAATGAGGCAATCAAATTGTCGGGATGTCAAGATTTTTACTTAGGAATCAACCAGTTCCATATACCAAGAAGTAGATTTACATCAACATACAGGTGGTCAACCAGTTAGATACAAACGCTCAAGAGATCTTAATAGCAGTCAACATTTATTTAACTTGACATGGGCAGTCACTCTGCTAAAGGCATCATGTGTATTATTTTCTGAATCCTCATGAAAATTTAAGAAATAAGAACTATGATTATTTCTCTCCTTACACATGGGGAAACATGTGTATCTATTTCCTGGACATGAGGAAATATCCTGCCATGATCATCCCACTACAAGAAGAAAAAAAAATTCTACTGACTCCAAAGGCCAGTTGTTAACCAGTACATTTATTTCTAAATCAGGCTCCAAGGAATAAGATCATTCAGCAGAACATGGGTAAAATTAGGGAAGGAAGATTTAAATGTGTGAAAAGAAAGTGGCCACAGCAAATGCTGAGAGACATGGGTGGATTTAGCACATTCCAAGTTGAAATTCTGATCTTTATTCCTCAGCAGTCAAGTTCAAAATTCAAACTCCTGGCACCTTCTTTGATTGTAAAAATGTTCACCCTTCAGAACCAGAAGATTCGTGCTGGAATGTCACTTTAAAAGCACTGTTTTCTCCATCTCAAGAGGACGGTAAAGACACTCATGCAGGTGTCATCTTTTTGAGATAATCAACGTCATTGTGAAAATAAAATGAAAGTGAAAGTGTTAGTCTCTCAGTCTGACTCTTTGCGACTTTATGAACTGTAGCCCACCAGGCTCCTCTGTCAATGGGATTCTCCAGGCAAGAACACTGGAATGAGTAGCCATTCCCTTCTCCAGGGGATCTTCCCAACCCAGGGACTGAAACCAAGTCTCCTGCTTTGCAGGCAGATTCTTTACCATCTGAGCCATCAAGGAAGCCCAACTGTGAAAACAAAGTGTTTCCAATTTTTGGCTTCCATGGAGCCATTACTGGGATATGGAAGATTGTCTGTTGGCAAAAATCTGTTGGCCCAGGGGTCTTTGGATACTTTTTTATATCCTCCGTGGTTGGGACTCCACTTCCTCTGGTGTGTTACTTTGTAGGAGCTGCAAATCCTCTGAGAAATAAATTCAGGGTGGCCACTCACATCTTGTGGATTTGACTTTGTGACAGCAGTGAAAGAGAGCTAACTGACCATGCAGCCCAGGAGGAAAGCCAGGGAGAATGACGTTTATGGGATCCTGGTTGCAGAGGGTATAAATCTCTTAGGCTCCACAGACAGAATTCCAAACGAGGCTCCAGACCTGCACTGTCCACCACGATCACCATGGCCATCTGTCCACTGAGCACTCACAGGTGGTCAGTGCATATGAAGAGATGCTATCAGTGTGACATACACATCAGATTTCTAAGACTAAAGATGAAAAATTAATTAACTCATTAATATTAAGTTTAGTCATTACTTGATAAGTTAAATAAAATATTTTATTAGAATTGAATGTTTCTCTTTACTTTTTTAGTGTGACTTCTATAAAATTTTCGATTATATATGTGCCTCTCATTCTGTTTCTGTTGGGCAGTTCTGCTCTGGACATTCAAACCACTGAAAGGATCCTACAACTAACTCAGACCACAACCAATCAATGTATGCCAAAATCATACTACTTACAGACCAACTATCTATGAGAAAAACCTGATGACTAGCAGAAAAGATTTTCCACAATTAAAGACATAACGAGATGTGTGGGAGGAATAGAGACATAGCGTATCTGGATTCAAACCCTTGAGTCAGCAACCCGCATAAGGGGGAGCATTACAATCTCAGAGGTCCTCCCCAAGCAGTGAGAATTCTGAGCCCACGTGGGTTCCCCAGCCCTACACTAGAAAGAGGAGCCCCAAGAACATCTGCTTTCAAAACCAACAGGGTTTATGTTCAGGAGAACTGGAGGACTACAGGAAACACAGAATCTCTGCTCACAAAGGGTGCATGCAAAATCTCACCCACTCTGAGTCCCAGTGCAGAGGCGGCAGTTTGAAAGTGGCCTGGTCTGATACTTGTTGATCTTCAAGAGCCTCCCAGAGAGGCAGGAGGCAACTGAAATTTCCACCAAGGGACACTGATGTTGGCAACAGCCATCTAGGGGTGTTCACTCTACCATGAAACACCAGCGCTGGCAAACACTATCTTGGAAGTTTTTCTCTAGCCGATTAGTGTTGCAGACCCAGCTCTATCCTCCAGTGGACCAGCACCAGCCCCAGGACATCCTGAGCTATACAACCAACCATGTAGGAAGCCTACCCTGCCCTCCAGTGGCCCATGGCCATTACACAAGGCATGATCTCACAGACAACCAGGCCAGGAGCCAGCCCTGCCTACTAACACATCCATTGAAGTCAGCCTGCCACAAGGGAAGGATCCTCACAGCCAACATAGAGGGCACCCCTAGAGCATATACTCTGGTGACCAGAGAGGAGCATGCTGCTGGACCTCATCAGACATCTACATAAGGCCACTTCTCCAAGATTGGGAAACATACCTAACACATAAATATAAATACAGAGTTGGACAAAATGTAGATACAGGAGGAATATGTTCCAAACAAAGAAATGGGACATAACTTCAGAAAAAAGAACTAAACAGAACTTCCCTGGTGGTCCAGTAGCTAAGACTCTATGTTCTTAATGCAAGGGGTTGTTGTTCAATCTCTGGCCAGGGAGCTAGATTCCACTTGCCACAACTAAAGATCCAGTATGCCACAGTGAAGATGGAAGATCCTATATGCCACAACCAAGATCTAGTGCAGCTAACTAAATAAATAAAAATTAAAGTAAAATAAAATGCACTATTAGAAAAAGAATTAAACAAAGTAGAGATAAGCAATCTAAAGAGTTCAAGGTAATGATTAAAAAGATGCTCAGCAAACTTGGGGAAAGGATGGATGAATACAATGAAAGTTCTTAGAGGAAATGCTTTCAGCATTTTACCGGAGTATGATGTTAGCTGTGGGTGTGTCATATATGACCTTTATAATGTCAAGATATGCTCCCTCTATACCAACATTGTTGAAAGTTTTTTTATCATGAATGGATTTTAATTTCATCAGACTTTTCTGCATCTATTGAGAAGATAATGTAATTTTTATTCTTCAATTTGTTAATGTGCTATCACATTGATTGACTTGCAGACGTTAAACCATCCTTACATCCCTAACTCATCTCCATCTTGAGAAAGAACAAAGCTAGAAATATCACACTCCCTGACTTCAAAGTATCATACTAAGTTACAGTAATCAAAACACTATGGTTTTGGCACAAAGAGACACATTGATCAGTGGGACAAGATAGAGTCCAGAAATAAACCCACACGTATATGGTCAGCAATTCTATAGCAAAGGAGGCAAGAATATACAAGAGGGAAAAGACAGCCTCTTCAGTAAATGGTGTGGGAAAGCTAAACAGTTGCCTGCAAAATAATCAAATCAAATTACTTTCACCATATACAAAAATAAACTCAAAATGGATCAGACTTAAATGTATGACCTGAAACCATAAAACTCCTAGAAGCAAAAACGCAGCATTACATTCTTTGACATATGCCTTAGCAATATTTTTCTGGATCTTTCTCTTCAGGCAAGGGAAATAAAAGCAAAAATAAACAAATAAGACTACATCAATCTTAAAAGCTTTTGCACACCAAAATGAAAAGGCAGCTTACTGAAAGGGAAAAGATATTTGTAAATGATATATTCAAAAAGGGGCTGATACCCAAAATATACAAAAATTTATACAGCTAAATATCGAGCAAACAAACAACCCCAATTTTAAAAACCAACCCAATTTTAAAAATGGGCAGAGAACTTGAACAGACATTTTTCCAAAGACAGTCAGATAGTCAACAGACATATGAAAAGGTGGTTCAACATCACTAATCATTAACGAAATGCAGATCAAAAAAAACAAAAAGAATGGCTATTATCAAAAAGACAAGAAATAACAAGTCTTGTGGAGGACATGGAGAAAATGGAACTGTGAACTCTTGATGGGAGTGTAAATCGGTCCAGCTACTATGTAAAATAGTATGGAGGCTCCTCAAAAGATTAAAACTAGAGCTACCATATGATCCAGCAATTTCACTTTTGGGTATTTACATGAACAAACACACTAATTCAGAAAAATATATGCATATCAATATTTATTGCAGTCTTAGTAGCCAAGATATGCATGTGTGCTCAGTGGTGTCTGACTCTTTGAAACCTTATGGGCTGTAGCCCTCCAGGCTCCTCTGTCCATGGGATTACCCAGGCAAGAACACTGGAATGGGTTGCCATTTCCTCCTCCAGGGGATCTTCCCCACCCAGGGATCGAACTGGAGTCTCCTGCATCTCCTGCATTGGCAGGTCGATTCTTTACCACTGAGCCAAAGCCAAGATATAGAAGGAAACTAAGGGTCTGATTGGCAAAGAATCTGTGGTATATGTCTACAATGGAATATTTGCCATAAAAAATGAAATCTTGCCATTTGCTACAACACGGGTGACTCTAGAGGGTATTATGCTAAGTGAAGGAAATCGGACAAACAACGAAGGATCTCACTTCTATGTGGAATCTAAAAAATAAAACAATCAGAATGAAACAAAATAAAAACATACAAACAAGTAGGGAGAGGAATGTGTAAAAGGTGAAGGGGATTAACAGCTACAAACCTTCAGTCATAAAATAAATAAGCTGCAGGGATGTAACATACAGTGTAAGGGATACAGTTCATAACATGGTAATAAATTTGCATGGAGACAGATGATTACTAGACGTAGGGTGATCACTTCATAATGTGTGCAAATGTCAGATCACTATGTAGTACACCTGAAATTAACATAATATTGTATATCAAGTATATTTCAATTTTATTTATCTATTTTATTGTTAGTTTTTATGTGAACCATTTTTTAAATCTTTATTGAATTTGTTGTAATATTGCTTCTGTTTTATGTTTTGGTTTTTTGGCCGTGAGGCATGTGGGATCCTAGCTGTCCAACCCGGTACTGGACTCGCACCCCCTGCAATGGAAGGCAAAGTCCCAACCACTGGACTGCCAGGGAAGTCCCAGTGTATTTCAATTTAAAAAATAACTGTGAATAGCTCTGACTGGTTGAACATGGAAAGCCCCCACCCTTCACCCCTAATCCTGCCTCTTTCTACTTTTCTAATTCTCTTTATTTTATTAAAATCATACGTTAAAGGTTTACACTTCATTTGTTTTCCATCATCAGTAATGATAGAAGGAATTTTTTATTTTATTTTATTTTTTCAAATTAGTTTATTTTCTATTTTTTAACTTTACAATATTGTATTTGTTTTGCCATACATTGACATGAATCCACCATGGATGTACATGTTTTCCCCTTCCAGAACCCCCTTTCTACCTCCCTCCCCATCCCATCCCTCCGGGTCATCCTGGTGCACCAGCCCCGAGCACCCTGTATCATGCATTGAACCTGGACTGGTGATTCGTTTCACATATGATAATTTACATGCTGGAATTATATTCAATGTACACAAAATTTGAAACTATTTTCTTTAAACATGTCAATTAAAAATTTAACATATTGTTCCTAAATTTCCCAAGAAGTTCTTTTTCTTCAAAAATAGGTAAAATTATCTATTGAAGCTAAGGCAACATAAAATTATAAGTAACAAATACCAAATTTTAAAATCAAATGTACTTAAAGCTTTTTTTAATTTTTTCAAAATTCAATTAAATTTTTTTGATGATTCATCTAAATATAAAATTGTTTGTGGTTCTGATATTCACTATCTATCTAAATGCCAAAGTAAAGAAGAGTATCGTGTTTTGCAGTGCTACATCTAGACGTACATACAATATTGCAAAATGTTTGTCAGCCATCACATGCAATGTTTGTGAATACTGGACTAATTGGTGAGTCCTTCTAATTGGAACGCGAAAAGAAGAAAGAAAATGGGTGTCGACACTAGTGGAAAATGACACTATTTTGCAAGACTGTAGTATTCACGTGTTCTGAGAGAAGGAAATCGACAATTTAATGAGTCTGTCTTCAAGGGAAAATTTGACAACTTAATTAGCTTCTCTTTTCCTTTACCAAGTGCTTCTGCAACTCAAACCCTCCTTGTGTCCCAAAACAGCGTTCATCTACAAAATATGCAATGACACAGGCTACAGACCAGCATCGCCTTCCAACATGGTCTACTGTTATGCTGAAGATGGGGAATCAAAGTTTCTGAGGGGGTGTTTCCCTGGTGCCTGAATGGCTTTAGACAGGAGAATGGATGGAGGGAGGGAAGTAGGGAGGAAGGGAGACAGAGGGAGGGATAAAGCTACCAGAGCTGAACAGACAAAGGTGAGCAGGGAGGTTAGAGTACATGGGTCTATTTGAATAACAAGGAGAATGGAAACTAATAAATAAAAATCAACATTCCCCTTCTCATTAATTCTAGCTACTCATTTTTCTCTGAATTTGACTGACACTCTGTCCTTGGGGTGTTAAATGATGCTAGTATGAGGAAGCAGATAGTCTTTGTGAAGCAGAAATAATCACAGACGAAATCTTGGATCCATATGGGAACTTCAGTGAACGCAGACTTTGACATTCCCACTTGGTGTTCTTCCTTTCCGATGATGACTGAGTTTGTTCACTGCAACTCCTGGTGCTTGGTATACCACCCGTCAGCTTTCTAATCATTGTTAATTCTATCACCACAGCAGTTATGAACCATCTGGTACATCCTTCCCTTTTCACATGTTACTTACAGATGGCAATTACCCAACTTAATGTGGCCATTTGGATGGCCAGGTCCTCATTTGTTTCCAAGACACAGTTGCAGGGATGATACCGTGTGAATATACCATCAAGGCATTTTAACCCCATCTCCTCCTTTTCCATTTGCAACTCCCCATTTCCTGGGCTGTGGCTCACGCTCCATGGCAGAAGGTGGCCAGGTCACAAACTCTTTAACAAAACAGTAGGCTTAGAAGTCAGGCATTGCAAATAAAGAGAAGAAAGGATTTGCTACATGTCTTTTTTTCAATTACATTTTATTGGAGTATAGTTGTGTCAGCTACAAACTGGCACTGCCATCTACCTCTACAGGATTAAATCATGTGCTGCTGTAGCTGTTGATCTTCAACACCCTCTAAGAAGAATTCAGGGTGGAGAGCAGAAGTGAGGCACTCTGTGCTCAAGGGGAGCCGAGTAGGCAGGAAAGAACCTGGCAGAACAGGTCTCCAGATAGTTAGATAGTTAGATATTTTCAGAAGCCAACTTCATGAGCCCAATTCTTGTATCTCCCCATATCTAGAAAAACACTAAAATCATTCATGATAATGACTGTTCCTTGTAACTAGCAAAAGCATCACAAGATTGGTAAAAACCTTCTGGAAAAATATATACTTGATTGCATGTATTCCCCATTCATCAAAATCACATATATACGATCCTTCCCCAACTGCCTCTTTGGATCAGATTCTCAGAGCTAACTGAGGTACTGTCTCCTGGGCAGAGGTCCTCATTTTGCCCCAAATAAAATTTAACTCACAACTCTCACGTTGTGCATTTTTTTTAAGTTGACAGTTGATTTACATTCTTGTGTTAGTTTCCTGTGTATAGCAAAGTGAATCAGTTATACATATATATATATATATCCACTCTTTTTTAGATTCTATTTCCATATAGGTCATCACAGAGTATTGAGTAAGGTTCCCTGTGCTATACACTAGGTCCTTAGTAGTTATTTATTTCATACATAGTAATGTGTATATGTCAATCCCTATCTCCCAACTCATCTCACACCCGCTTTCCCCCTTGATAACCATAAGTTTGTTTTCTACATCTGTGAGTCTATTTCTGTTTGGTAAATGGATTCATTTGTACCTATTTACAAATAGCTTTTTGAGATTCCAACTATAAGTGATATCATGTGATATTTGTCTTTCTGACTTACTTCACTCACAATGACAATCTCTAGGTCCATCCTTGTCGCTGCAAATGGCATTATTTTGTTCTTTTTTATGTCCGAGTACATTTCTTTAGAATCTATCTGATATGTCAGAAGCCAGGCCTGGGTATGAGATCTGATCACAAAAGGAAGGAAAAACCCCCCTTCTGGCCCAGGGAATCCTGGGCAGAGGAGGCTCCTGGCAGGTGATGGGGAGTGGGTGTCAGACGAGGGGCAGGGATCCAACATGACTCCCTTCATCCCAGGATACCAGATGCCACCTTGGAGAGGAGATGGGAGGGGAGAAAGGTGGGGATTAAAAGGCTAACATTTTTTTCCTTAAAGGTTTAAACATGTTGGGACTCCCCTGGTGGTCCAGCGGTTAGGACTCCACACTTCCACTGCAGGGTGCTAGGATGCGACCTCTGGTCAGGGAACTAGGATCCCACATGCTACAGGGCAGCAAAAAGTGTTGCTAATAATAATAATAATAATAAAATAATCTTGAAACACACCCCAAAATTTTTTGAATGTTACCTAACAAATTAATCAGGCCACACTATTTTAAACCTAGAAGGACTTAAAGTTAATTTAGGGGAACACTACATTTATGGACAGCATAAAGAAACTCCACTTTCTCTAGACGCCTGAGTATGTTTGCAGCCTGCAACCTATAGCCACTTTGGTCAATTCAGATTTTCTCCACTAATGTTGAATTCTTACAAATTTAGATATATAAAATTGATGTCTCCATCAGAGGGACAAATAATTAATTGGATTCATCTTACAGAGTAAATCAAATTATGGGAGAAATATACCTATTTAAGAGAATACAACTATTAAACGTCTCCCAAGCACAATTTGTCTACAAAGAAGGTATTTTAGCTCAAGAAGTAGGATGTGATGCTTAGGCCAGTGTTTGATATGCTAATTATGCTATTATTCAGTTATCTAGTATGAATTTATTATTAATGTCAGCTAACATTTACCAAGACTTTATTATGGGCGGCCAACATGCTAAACACTTACATTAGCTCCAGACTGTGAGGGATGTTATTACTCCCTTTCATAAAGGGGAGACTAGAGGAAACAGTGGAAATGATTATTCTATTTATTGAACTCACTGTAGAAAATGTTTACACTCTATAGGGTTGTCACTAGCTAGCAAAACAATCAAATCTGTGTGATAACAAGTGATCTTTTATTTCTTTTTTTTATGAAGTATAGTTGATTTTACAACCTTGTGTTTATTTCTGCAGTACAGCAAAGTGATTCAGTTATACATACATATATATATATGTTACATATATATATATACACATTCTTTTTCATATTCTTTTCCATATGGTTTTTCATAAGTCTGTTGAATATAGTTCCCCGTGCTGTACAGTAGGGCTTTGTTGTTTATCCATTCTCTATATTGCATCCACTAATCTTAATCTACCCCCTCCCCCATCCCCCAACCCTTGGCAACCACATATCTGTTCTCTATGTCTGTCAGTCTGTTTCTGTTTTGCAGTTAGGTTCATTTGTGTCATATTTTAGATTCCACATATAAGTGATGTCATATGGCATTTGTCTTTCTCTATCTGACTTACTACACTTAGTATGATAATCTCTAGGTCCATCCATGTTGCTGCAAATGGCATTGTTTCATTCTTTTTATGGCTGAGTAGTGTTCCATTGTATATATGTACTACATCTTCTTTACCCACTCATCTGTCAATGGACGTTTAGGTTATTTCCATGTCTTGGCTACTGTGAATAGTGCTGCTATGAAAATAAGGGTGCCCGTATCCTTTCAGATTAGAGTTTTGCTGGATATATGCTCAGGAGTAGAACTGCTGAATCATATGGTAGTTCTATTTTTAGTTTTCTGAGGAACCTCCATACTGTTTTCCCTGGTGGCTGCACCAACTTCCATTTCCACCAAGAGTGTAGTTCACAAGGGACATTTTTTAATGGAATTCAACATTATGAGGGTCTTTTATTGGGGGAATAAAAATACCACAGGAATAATTTTTGGATACACAACCTAAAAGAGTTTGTTTTCTTTTTGTTTCTGGGATTTTTTTCCTCTTTATTTATGTATTTCAGCTTCTTTGTTTGTCTTCTTGAAGGAATTTGTTTTAAAACAAACAAACACATCGCTAAGATGCAACTCCCTCTGATGTAGAGATAAATGGGGGGCTTGACCCCCTCTTAGTGATACCTGAGACTGGATTTGCTAAAACTCTATCACAGGCCAGGGTTGCAGACATTACTGAGCACTGTTCTTGACTAGTTTTTAAGCTCTGAAGGCAGAAAAACTCTTCCTTCAGTAAGAAAATCCATTTTTGTTTATTCCAAAATCTTCACTGAAAACTTCCAAAAGGCTGCCCCAATGGGGTCCCCACTGCACTGCCTCCTTACCTACCCATAGGTAGCAGGGCCTGGAGCGGGAAGGGAGTTTTCACCCAGTTTTGTTCACCCCTGAGAGTAGACTGGAACTTGAACTTTGATAGGCAAATCTGGCCCTACCAGCTATGTGATCTCTGAGTTTTAGCTACTTTGCCATCAAAAAGGATATAATAAAAATATATAACTAACCCATAGGTTTGTATGCTGATCATATTAACATTAATAAATGTAGATAAAGTTCTTAACATCATATCTGGCCTGTGTTGAACATTCAGTGAATAGTGGCTATCACTATTTTACTGTGAATAATCACTTCTCAAGAAAAAACAAGGGCTGCACCAAATAATGGCCTAAGTACCATTCACACGGGAATAATCTTGACATAGGGAACTTCCCCTTGACTTTCACACTAAAAGACTAAATGGCATGGAGAAAACCATAATTGAAAAAGACACATGTACCACAATGTTCATTGCAGCACTATTTACAATAGCTAGAACATGGAAGCAACATAGATGTCTATCAGCAGATGAATGGACAAAGAAGCTGTGGTGTGTGTGTGTGTATATATATATATATATATATATATATGGGCTTCCCTGGTAGCTCAGACAGTAAAAAGTCTGCCTGCAGTGCAGGAGACCCAGGTTCCCTGGGCCGGCAAGATCCCCTGGAGAAGGAAATGGCTACCCACTCCAGTATTCTTGCCTGGAAAATCCCATGCACAGAGGAGCCTGGCACGCTACAGCCCATGCGGTCACAAAGAGTTGGACATGACTGAGAGACTTTACTTCACTTCATATATATATATATATATATATATATATATATATATATGTATATATATATATATATGTATATATATATATATGGAATATTACTCAGGCATAAAAAGGGAAAGGAAGAAATTTGGTCAGTGTTAATGAGGTGGATGAAACTAGAGCCCATTATACAGAGTGAAATAAGTCAAAAAGAGAAAAACAAATATTGTATTTTAACACATATGTATGGGATCTAGAAAGATGATACTGATGATCCTATTTGCAGGGCAGCAAAGGAGATACAGACATAAAGAACAAACTACAGGGTGGGAGGTGGGGGGGAGAGGGTGGGACGAATGGAGAGAGTAGCATGGAAATATACACACTACCATATGTAAAATAAATAGCCAATGGGAATTTGCTTAATGACTCAGGGAACTCAAACTCAGGGCTTTATGACAACCTAGAGGGGTGGTATGGGGTGGAAAGTGGTAGGGAGGTTCAAGAGCGAGAGGACATATGTGTACCTATGGCAGGTTCATGTTGCTGTGTAGCAGAAACCAACACAATATTGTAAAGCAATTATCCTTCAATTAAAAATATTTGTTTAAAAAAGGCTAAAAGGCAAGAAGAGTCTTTTAAAAGCTTTTCATTCACAGAGGGTAGATCAATTTGTTCAGGTCCGTTCTAGAGACAGGCCAGCTCCTAGTAATTTAAGGAGAAATTCAATATTGTGTTTCAGCCTAAGTAAAAAAGATAATGCCACCCCATTTTTTAAGGGAAATTTGAAAACATCCATGGGGAGCTCCCAACTTCCAGTTCTGTATTTAAGAACTGAGCTGATTAGAGGGTTTGGCTATTAAGAAATTGTACAAACTTCACTGTTGATTTTAGAACTTTTTCTGCTCAAAATTAGCATGGTTGTTATAGGAATTAAGTCACAACAAAATTTTAAGAAGCACATTCATCATCCCAAGGGTGCAACTGTTCACACTTGGATGCATAGCCTAATCTTAATGCTATCTTCCCAGTTTTCTGCTCCTTTTTAAACTAATTTCTTTGAAAAAAATTGCAGCAATTGCTTCCTCCAAATTCCTCCCTGGTGGGTCTGCCTTCAGCCATTCCTATCAGCCTTCCACTAAAAGAGCCCTCTTCTCTCTGGTGTTTGCCTCTCTTCCCCTCTCCTTCCTCATGAAAGCTTTGTTTGCTCTGCTTGTAGGATGTCAGTCCTCCAGTCCCCCATTCCCCACCCATTCTTGGCTTGCTTTGCAGTTTCTCCCCTTCCTCCAGCCTCTCAGAGCTGGAGCACCGGGGGCTCAGTCCTCTTCTCTTACCTGGGGTCCTTGTCTAGACTCAGGGCTTGAAACACCCCCTCCAAAGCTCACTCCCCAGCCCTGCCCTCTCCCCCAACTCCAGACTGCCCTCTGTAACTCTCTACCAAGCATCTCTGCTTGGCTGTGCTGTGGACACCTCAAATTCAATACCCGATGCTAAGACCTGATCAGTCCCAGCTCCACCCTTCCAGTTTCCTAGTTAAAAACCCTAGAGTTATCCTCTCACACTCCCATCCAGTCTGTCCCCAAAACTGTATCATTTATGATTCAAAATATATCCTAGGTATTCCCATGTTGTCCAGTGGTTAGGACTCTGAGCTTTCACTGCTGAAGGCACGGGTTCAGTCCCTGGTAGGGGAACTATGATCTCACAAGCCATACACCACAGCCCCAAAATAAATGAATATGAATCTATATCCCATCTCCTACCATTTCTGCTCACCTCTGACACAATCACAAGGGTCCCATTTGCTTCTACCTCTCATCTGTAGAATTGAAGTCATCTGGACAGCAAGGAAAACAAACCAGTCAATCCTAAAGGATATCAACTCTGAATATTTATTGGAAGGACTGATGCTGAAGCTGAAGCTCCAATACTTTGGCCACCTGATGCAAAGAGCCAACTCATTGGATAAGACCCTGATGCTGGGAAAGATTGAGGGCAGGAGGAGAAGGGGGCAACAGAAGATGAGATGGTTGAATGGCATCACTGACTCAATGGACCTGAGTTTGAGCAAACTCAGGGAGATAGTGAAGGACAGGAAAGCTTGATGTGCTGCGGGCCATGGGGTCACAAAGAGTCAGACATGACTGAGTGACTGAACAACCCCGTTGTTCTCTATGGAGCAGGATGGTCCAGTGGAAATAGGAGGGGATCACACCTGTAAGCTTACATTTTCTACTAGCCACATCCATAAAGAGAGAATGAAGCAGCTCAATTAACTTTAACAATATATTTATTTAATTCCATATATCTAGCTTCCCTGGCAGCTCAGTCAGTAAAGAATCTGCCTGTAATGCAGGAGACCTGAGCTCAATCCCTGGATTGGAAAGATCCCCTGAAAGAGGGCATGGCAACCCACTCCAGTATTCTTGCCTGGAGAATCCTATGGACAGAGGGACCAGGTGGAGTACAGTCCATGGGATCACAAAGAGTCAGAGATGACTAAGAAACTAAGCACAACACACAGCATCTAGCCTCAGGAGTCATCTGCAGGGTACCCAAGTCCTGGAGACAGAGGAGACATGGTGACCCCCCACGACAGTGAGATCCAAAAAGATGTGCAGGCACTGAAGATATCAGCAGACCAATGCCTGTATCACTGCTGCAGGCTGGTCCGCAAAAACATCCAGGAAGCCCTGCAGAATATACACAAGGAAGAATCCTTGAGGTATTATGGCTGTGGTCTGGTCATCTCTGAGTGTCTTGAAAATGGCTGGATTTTGGACCTGGGTAGTGGAATTAACCAAGATGGCTATGCTCTTAGTTGGTTGGTGAGAAGGGACATGTCACTGGAATAGACATGACAGAAGGTCAGGTAGAGGTGGCTAACAAGTACATTGAATATCACATGGAAACATATGGCTTCCAGGTACCCAATGTGACCTTTATTCATGGCTACATAGAGAAACTGGAAGAGGCTGGAGTCAAGAATGAGCGTTATGATATTGTGATATCCAGTCATGTCATTAACCTTGTACCTAATAAAGAGCAAGTGCTGCAGGAGGTATATTGAGTGTCAAAGCATGGTGGGGGGCTATATTTCAGTGACATCTATGCTAGTCTTGAACTGCCAGGAAAAATCAGGACACACAAAGTTTTATGGGGTGAGTGCCTGGGTGGTGCTTTGTACTGGAAAGACCTTCCTATCCTTGCCCCAAAAGTTGGCTTCTGCCCTCCATGTTTGGTTGCTGCCAATTTCATTACAGTTCAAAACAAGGAACTAGAAAATGTGATTGGTGACTTTCTGCAACATTTCGCCTCTTCAAATTCCCTAAGACAGGACCAACCAAAAGATGCCAAGTTATTTATAATGGAGGAATCATAGGACATGAAAAAGACTCCATATTTGATGCAAATTTCACATTTAAGAAAGATGAAACAGTTGAAATGGGTGAAGAAACAGCAGCTCTCTTGAAGAATTCACAATTTGCCCAAGATTTTCTGATCAGGCCAATTGGAGAGAAGCTGCCAACATGTGGAGGCTGTACTGCTTTAGCAGCAAAGGATACAATCACAGATCCATCCAAGGTTGCAGAAGGGTCTGACAATACAAAGCCCAGAAGTCCCCCTACTGCTGCTGGCTGCTATCACAAAGAAATGCTGCTAACACAACAGCTGACCAGAAGACAGTGGGCAGGAGGTGACAGAATGATTTATACATGTTTAAACCTGCTCTTCCTCATTGCCCATATGACAAGAAAGAACAAATGGCAAAAATCCACTGTATTTCAGATAAAAATAAATGAATTATTTTTACAAAGTAAAAAAATCCCACATATCTAAAATATTGCCATTTCAATGTGTAATCAAGTATAAAAATGATGGAGATATTTTAAATTATTTTTTGTACTAAAGAATACAGACTTGGGCTTCCCCCAGTGGCTGAGTGGCAAAGAATCGCCCTGTAATGCAGGAGACACAGGAAATGCAGGTTTGATCTCTGGGTCGGGAAAATCCCCTGGAAGAGGGCATGGCAACCCACTCCAGTATTCTTGCCTGGAGAATCCCATGGACAGAGGAGCCTGGCAGGTCACAGTCCATGAGGTCGCAAAGAGTCAGTCACGAGCAAAGCAACTTAGCAGCAACAGCAGCAGCAGTATTGAATTTGGCCTTTGAGCCCAGTGTGTATTTTACAATTACAATGCACTCAGTTCAAAGTAGCCACAATTCAAGTTGTTAGTAGCGACGAGGAGTTAGAGGTTATCGTACTGGACAGTGCAGCTATAGAATAGTATAAACACAGAAAACATCCCTCCCATTTCTCTTCAAGCAAAAGCAGAATTCCTGGCAATGGCTCTCAGGACCCTCTGTAATCACACTGCCCTCACCTTTTTGGCCTCACCCCTCCTTTGACTGACTCCAGCCTTACTGGGCCCCTCAATGGTCCCTGGATAAGCCCATGTGACCCCAGGGCCCTTGCAAGGTCCCCTTCACCTGGGGACTTTCCTATACCATGGTCACTCCTTCACCCCCCTTCAATCTATCTTTTAATTTATTTTATTGGAATATAGTTGATTTACTATGTTGTGTTCATTTCTTCTATACAGCAAAGTGATTCAGTTATACATACATATATTGGGTTGGCCAAAAAGTTCATTCGAGTTTTTTCTTACCATCTTAAGGAAAACCCCAAATGAACTTTTTGGCCAACCCGATACATTCTTTTCCATATTCTTTTCCACTACGGTTTATCATATAGTTCTCTGTGCTACACAGTAGGAATTTGTCGTTTATTCACTCCCTCAGTCTTAACCCAGATGCTACCTTCCCAGGGAGGCTGTCCAGACTGAGGCTTTTTTCAGACTGAAAACCCTCCACCCACCACCCCTACACACCCTCAGTGTCCTCTATCTTCCTTAGACCGATCTACTTTCTGTCCCACTTTTAACCTCCTAACATGCCATAAAACCACCTCTCTCCCCACACTAGACTGTCATCTCCACGATTACATCAGGGTTTTGTTGGTTTTTGTTCAGTAATACCTTCCTAGGGCCTAGAGCACTGCCTGGCGACACACAATAAGCACCCATTAAAGATTTGTTGACTCAGATTGTATTTTTATTCACTTCACACAACACGAAGACTGCTCCTCCACCATTAAATATTCATCTTTATCATTTAATGATGGTATGGTATATATCATGTGTAGATAAAGTACATTTTTATTCATCCAACCTAATTGTGAAAATTAAGATATTTCCAGCACCACTATGCATCTATCCTTGGGATCTAGATAAATACTTGTTGGCAAATCTGATTATGTCTGGATCAAAAGAAATGTAATTTGAAAGCCTGTTGTTTTTCAGTCTCAGATTTCCCATTATAAGTAAAATTTAGTAAGCACTGCCATTATAATGTCATGTGCATCTGGGATTGTCTCTTTGAATAAATTCCTAGCAATGAAATAATGGAGGAGGACAAATGTTTTTGTTATCACTTTGGTACACATGGACTGTACTTGTCTTAACCATTGACTAGCTTTAGCTAGATCAATGAACTATACATCTTAATCACCTGCATAGTCTTTGTATTTTTTTTATTGAAGTATAGGTGGCTTATTCTTTTCCATTATAGATTATTATAAGATACTAAGTATAGTTCCCTATGCTTATTGGTTATCTATTTTACTTACAGTAATGTGTATATGTTAATCCTGAACTCTTAATTTATCCCTCATCCCCTTCCCCCTTTGGTAACCATAAGATTGTTTTCTATGTCTGTGACTCTATTTCTGTTTTGTATGTAAATTCATTAATATTGTTTTTTTTTTAATTTCACATATAGGTGATATCATACGGTATTTGTCTTTCTCTGACTGACTTAACTTAGTATGATAGTCCCTAGGTCCATCTATGTTGTTGCAAATGGCATTATTTCATTCTTTCTTATGGCTGATGTCATAAACATCTTCTTTATCCACTCATCTGTTGATGGACATTTAGGATGCTTCATATCCTAGCTATTGTAAATAGTGCTGCAATTAACATTGGGTTGCAGGTATCTTTTTTAATTAGAGTTTTCATCTTTTCCAGATATATGCCCAGAAGTGGGATTGCTGGATCATATGGCAACTCTATTTTTAGGGTTTAAGAAATCTCCATGCTCCTCTCCATAATGGTTGTACCAACTTAACATTCCCAACAGTAGAGGAGGGTTCTTTTTCCCACATCCAAAAGAGGACTTTTATTGGACCTGGGATAATTTCGTTTTTTTGCCGTGGTCCTTCTAGAATGCACAACTGCAGACATGTATGTAGAGGCTAAAGTTTAATTCAACCAACCACACCAAGCCCCACTGTCTCAGCACCCAGCTTCCAGGGCAGAGCTAGGGAGAGGAACACCACCACCTCTCTCCCGCCTCGCACTGCACCCATTAGACACTAGTTTCACCGATACCAAGTCGGTGTTGTCCATGCTGGGGTAGTGGGGCACAGAACCTGGAAAATCTGCTTCCCTGCAAGTCATTAAGGAGAAAACACCCAACTATCCAAAATGCTTGGGTGTGGTCAGCAGAAATGGAAAGATCAACCAAAGTCCCGGACTTTTTATCAACTAACTGCAAACATGGACACTTCTGTGGACAAGTCATTTGACTCCTCTCTACCTCAGTTTTCCCATCTACTAAGTACTTCACTATGAGGATCAAACTATATGTTGTCTAAAGCAACAGTCCCCAACATTTTTGGCATCAGGGACCGATTTCTTGGAAGACAATTTTATCATGGACCGGGGAAGTCAAGCGGATGGTTCAGGTGCTAATGCGAGTAATGGGGAGTAGCAGATGAAGTTTCACTCGCTCATCCACCGCTCACTTCCTGCTCTGCAACCCAGTTCCTCACAGGTCATAGCCCAATACCAGTCCGAGGCCCAGGGGTGAGGACCCCTGGTCTAAAGTACTTGGGATGGCACCCAGCATAGAGTGATTCCTGCACAGGGACAGCTATGGGCATCTCTTAATACCTCTGTGAGTCTTTATCTTTGCCATCATCATTTTCCATCTACATGTCTGCATTGCAGTGGGGATGTTTGAAGAGGGTGAAAAACATCTTACTCTTTTTGTATATAAAACACAAACATATGCACAATATATGAACAGACAGTATACCTGTGCTATTAAAAGATCATATCATGACCTGTATATTTGGAAAAGCTATAAACTGAAAAGATAATTCACTCCAGTGTTCATTGCAGCACTATTAACAACAGCTAAGACATGGAAGCAAACTAAATGTCTATCGACAGATGAATCTGGACAAAGAAGAGGTGGTACGTATACAAAAGAGAACACTACTCAGTCATAAAAAAGAATGAAATGATGCCATTTACAGCAACATCAATGGACCTAGAGATTATTATATTAAGTGAAGTAAGTCAGTTCAGTCGCTCAGTTGTGTCTGACTCTTTGCAACCCCATGGACTCCAGCACGCCAAGCTTCCCTGTCCATCACCAACTCCTGGAGCTTACTCAAACTCATGTCCATCGAGTCAGTGATGCCATCTAACCATTTCATCCTCTGTTGTCCCCTTCTCCTCCTGTCTTCAAATTTCCCAGCATCAGGGTCTTTTCTAAGGAGTCAGTTCTTTGCATCACGTGGCCAAAGTATTGGAGTTTCAGCTTCAGCATCAGTCCTTCTAATGAATATTCAGTACTGATTTCCTTTAGGATTGACTAGTTGGATCTCCTTGCAGTCCAAGGGACTCTCAAGAGTCTTCTCCAACACCACAGTTCAAAAGCATCAATTCTTCGGTACTCAACTTTCTTTATAGTCCAACTCTCACATCCATACATAACTACTGGAAAAACCATAGTTTTGACTAGACAGACCTTTGTTGGCAAAATAATGTCTCTGCTTTTTAATATGTTATCTAGGTTGGTCATAGCTTTTCTTCCAAGAAACAAATGTCTTTTAGTTTCATGGCTGCAGTCACCATCTGCAGTGATTTTGGAGCCCCAAAATATAAAGTCTGTCAGTGTTTCCATTGTTTCCCCATCTATCTGCATGAAGTGATGGGACCAGCTGCCATGATCTCAGTTTTCTGAATGTTGAGCTTTAAGCCAACTTTTTCACTCTCCTCTTTCACTTTCATCAACAGGCTCTTTAGTTCTTCATCCAGCCCAGCATTTCACATGATGCACTCTGCATATAAGATAAATAAGCAGGGTGACAATATACAACCTTGATGTATTCCTTTCCCGATTTGGAACCAGTCTGTTGTTCCATGTCCAGTTCTAATTGTTGCTTCTTGACTTGCATACAGATTTCTCAGGAGGCAGGCAAGTCAGCCAAGGACAAACAGCATGTGATATCACTCGTATGTGGAATCTAAAATATAACTGTGGAAAATTCTTAAAGGGATGAGAATACCAGACCACTTACCTGTCTCCTGAGAAACCTGTATACAGGACAAGAAGCAACAGTTAGAACTGGACATAGAACAACAGAGTGGTTCAAAATTGGGAAAGAAGTACATCAAGACTGTATATTGTCACCCTCTTTATTTAACTTATATTCAGAGTACATCATGGGAAATGCTGGGCTGGATGAAGCACAAGCTGGAATAAAGATTGCTGGGAGAAATATCAATAACCTCAGATATGCAGATGACACCACCGTTATGGCAGAAATAAAAGAGGAACAAAAGAGCCTCTTGATGAAGGTGAAAGAGGAGAGTGAAAAAAATGCCTTAAAACTCAACATTCAAAAAATGAAGATCATGGTGTCTGGTCCCATCACTTCATGGCAAATAGATGGAAAAGCAGTGACAGACTTTATTTTGGGGGGCTCCAAAATCACTATGAAAGCTGACTGCAGCCATGAAATTAAAAGACACTAGCTCCTTGGTAGAAAAGCTATAACAAACCTAGACAGCATATTAAAAAGCAGAGATATTACTTTGCCAACAAAGATCTGTACAGTCAAAGCCATCGGTTTTCCAGTAGTCACGTATGGATGTGTGAGTTGGACCATAAGGAAGGCTGAGCACCAAAGAATTGAACTGTGGTCTTGGAAAAGAGTCTTGGGAGTCCCTTGGACTGCAAGGAGATCCAATCAGTCAATCTTAAAGGAAATAACCCTGAATATTCACTGGAAGGACTGTTGTTGAAACTGAAGCTCCAACACTCTGGCCACCTGATGCACAGAGCTGACTCACTGGAAAAGACACTGATGCATGGAAAGATTGAGGGCAGGAAGAGAAGGGGATGACAAAGGATGAGATGGTTGGATGGCATCACCGACAATGGACATAAATTTGAGGAAACTCCCGGAGATAGTAGAGGACAGAGGAGCCTGGCAAGCTGCAGTCCATGGGGTCACAATAGTTGGACATGACTTAGTGACTGAACAACAACAGAAAATATAACACAGATGAACTTACCTACAAAACAGAAACAGACTCACATAGAGAACAAACCTGTGGGTCCCAAAGAGGGGTAGGAGTGATGGGGAATGGACTGAGAGTTTGGGATTAGCAGATGCAAATTTTTATATATAAGGTGGACAAACAAGAAGGTCCTACTGTATAGCACAGGGAACTCTGTTCTGTATCCTGTGATAAACCATAATGGAAAGGAATATTTTTTAAAAATATCAGCCCTGGACCACAAGACTGCAGAGCAGACCCACTGTCTTGGACCACTCGGCCCCCATCAGAGAACCTACCAAAAGGGCAGAGTTCATACAAACACTCATCTCAGTCTCAAGGGATTCCTTAAAAAATCCCCTTCCCCCTCAGAATACACTGAGACATTTCTCTTGTCTTTAGAATGTTTTATTATTTGGTAGGATTTTTTTTTTTTTAATATAGAAAAAGATGCCTTTCTCTGCACCTTGGATCATACCATGCAGCTGGGTTTACTGAGTTGCCTTTGTAGACAGCTGGCTTCAGGAACACCTCTCATTAGAAACATGTTGAAATCAAAGCAGAATGTCCCCAAATGGAGCCTGGCATAGAGGAATCACTCAACAGATCTTTCTTGACTACACATTAAGCACATTTTATTAATTGAAGTATAGTGGATTTATAATTTGTGTTGGTTTCAGGTGTACAACAAAGTGATTCAGTTATAGATATATGTATATAGATATATGTATTTTTTTCCCTTGTAGATTATTGCAAAATATTGAGTGTAGTTGCCTGTGCTATACATGGGTCCTTGTTGGTTATCTATTTTATATATAGTAGAGGCAGTTTTTCTGGTAATCTTGGTTGTCACTTACCTTTATTTTTACAGTAGGGAAGACAGGCCAAAGAACTCCACATCACATGACCTGCAAGGTCACTCGGCCTACACTGAGGTTCCAGGCTGCGCCCCCAGGAGGCAGCAGGAAAGGGGTGCTGTTGGGATCCCCACAGACTGGGCTGAAACTACCTAGCTGGGTCATGTACATGTATCACTGCCACTCTGTAAGTTGCATCCTAGCCCACCTGCAGCTCCACAGAGATGCATATCCTGAGAAATGGCATAAATAAAGAGGCAGAGACACAGGGGCCAGGAGGTGCCGGCATCTGGAGCCGCTCTCGGCTGAGCCCTGGGAGGAGGCGGTCAGATGTACAGCTGTAATTACAAACAGCAGCCTTCTTTATTTACACTTTCTCTTCGTTCATGTCTTTAATGAGCTCCTGGTAATGGCACATGTGAATTGGAAAGGCCTTAACTGCGCTTTCAACACCTTGTCATTCTTATGAGCCAATTACAAGGAGCTGCTCATTGCTGATTACAGTGAACTGAATGTTCATTACCCTGAACAGGTGTCTCACCAGTAATAATGATCATGATCATCTCCTACAGAGGAAAAGAAGGACGAAGTTTAAAGACAAGGGGAGGACGGCTCCATACCCTGCTAGCAACAGCAGCTGGTTGTGCAGCACCCACTCATCCAAAATGCCCTCCCCTGCCCAGACAGATGGTTTTCCTCACTCTTTGAACCTTCTATTTACTATGTTCCAAATACTTAGCAGGCTAACTATTGACAAGCCAAGACATGGACACAACCTGAGTGTCCATCAACAGAAAATTGGATTAAGAAGATGTGAAATACATAAACACACATATATTCTTTTACACATATATACAATGAAATACTACTCAGTCTTTAAAAAAATGAAATAATGCCATTTGCAGCAACATGGATGGACCTAGAGATGATCATACTAAGTGAAGAAAGTCAGACAAAGACAAGCACCGTATGATATCACTTATATGTGGAATCCAAAATATGACACAAATGAACTCATCTATGAAACAGAAACAGACTCACAGACACAAAGAACAGATTTGTGGTTGCCAAGGGGAGGCAGGAGTGGTGGGAGATGGACTGAGAGTTTGGCATTAGCAGATGTAAACTATTATGTATAGAATAGATAAACAACAAGGTCCTACTGTATAGCACAGGGAACTATATTCAATATCCTGAGATAAATCATGATGGAAAAGAACATGTAAAAGAATGTATATGTATGTACAACTGATTCACTTTGCTGTACAGCAGAAACTAATACAATTTGGCAAGTCAACTGAACTTTAATAAAATAAATTTTAATTAATTAATTAACTAAAATAATAAGAATAAGTTAGAAAAAAAGAATTTGCATTTTGAACAAGGTTTCAGATGAGGCTGCTTCTGCTGGTGCCCGAACCATGGGAATAGTGGAATAGTTGTGAGGAGAGTACGTGTGTGCCAAGTTGCTTCAGTTGTGTGGAACTCTTTGCAACCCCTTGGACTGTAACCCGGATTCTCCAGGCAAGAGTACTGGAATGCGTTGTCATGCCCTCCTCCAGGGGATCTTCCCGACCCAGGAATCGAACCCATGTCTCCTGCAGCTCCTGTGAGGGAGCCTGTAGTATCAACTTAGATTCAAATATTGATATAAACCTGCTTTTTACCTCCAGTGGGATCATTGGCAAGTCACTAATTCTTTCTGAGCCTCAACTGTAAAATGGAGATAAGACTATCTATTTGAGTGTTGCTCAGAGGCCAAGCAGTGAGCAAGCTTTCCTGGAGGCTCAGATGGTAAAGAATCTGAATGCAATGTGGGAGATCTGGGTTCAATCTTGGGTCAGGAAGGACCCCCGGAAAGAAGAATGGCTATTCACTCCATTATTCTTGCCTAGAGAATTCCATGGACAGAAAAGAACCTGGTGGGGTATAGTCATGCGGTTACAAAGAGTCAGACACAACTGAGTGACTAACACTTTCATTTTCTTTCACTTTCAGAGAACAAACAATGAGCAAGCTAGGACTCATGCAGCAGGCACTCTGTAGCTTTTACTGTTTGTTGAAGGGCCTAGGCATCTTGATGCATGGCACCAAGTCAAGCATGACAGTCAGAATTGGAACCGACGTCTTTCTCCAGAGCTTGGCTATCTTCCTCGAGGACTTCCTTAACACTCTTACCCCACCCCTTGCCCCCAGAGTCCCAGTGCACTTAAGGATGTACCAAAAGGACTTGCCTGGTGGCTCAGTGGATAAGAAACAATGTCATGGCCATCGTTTGTCCATCCAAAACCACACTTGAATTAGACTGTAAGTGATACAAGATCAAGAACCATGACTGTCTTCTTTACAACTGTGTGCCCAGAGGAGATCCTCAATCAATATCTGTTAGTAGAACAAAGAGCTTAGGTGAGCCCATAGGAAAGATTTTCTCTTTTGCTGCAGTGGTTAGCAGGAAATTTCTGAAAGTAGGGAGCTGGCCTGAAGCTTTGTTTTTAAAAAACATTTATCTATTCAGCTGCATAGGGTCTTAGTTGTGGCACACGGTATCTTCAGTCTTAGTTGCAGCATGCAGGATCTAGTTCCTTGATGAAGGATTAAACCCAGGTCCCTGTATTGGAAACATGAAGTCTTATCCACTAGACTACCAGGGAAGTGCCATGATCTGAAGATTTCATTGCAAGTGATTAATGTTAGAGGTCCCTGGCTAAGGTACATATTATATTCCGGTTTGCCCAGGACAGTCTTGGTTTCAACTTTTGTCCCATGTGATTAATACTCTGATTCTCAAAAGTGTCCATGTTTGGAAAATTAGTCATGTGATCATTTTATCACCAGTCTAAATGAGAGTTGTTGACAGCACAGCGTTGAGATCCAAAAGCAATCACTCAGACCTCCCAGATTCCAACAAGGTACATCACCCAGAAAGAGACAGCCTGAGGTCACTGACAACAAGAGAGAATTTAGACATGGGACTACTCTCTCATCCCACCTCCAAACCCTCTGCCCTTCATAGCTTTAAAAACAAGTGCAAAACATACATTCGACCTCACTTGTCATCTGTGAGCCAGAAAGGTCTTTGCCGGAAATTACACACTGCTTCAAACTCATTGGCATGGACCCTGAGCTGAAGATGAAGCCTTTTCTATTGTGTCCGCTGACACTTCAAGGAAGTAAGGCACATTTATTAATGGTTTTACATCCCCTGCCCTCTCTCTCCATTGCATAGGCTGTAAATTAAATAGGAAGGAGACGGAGCAAGGGAAGTAGAATTTCTATTTATTGGGAACAAAGTCAGCCCATCACTACCCCCAAACGAGCCTTCCTCCAGCAATGCTATAGGCATCCAGGCAGCTGGAATTTGGGACCTGCAGGTGCAGCCTGACTCTGTCAGCCTGCCTAGGTCTGTGCCCACAGTCACACATCCCTCAGGCAAGCGGACAAATTCCCTGAGTGCTCAGGCAGTCAGGGGTGCCTCAAATGCAGGCATAGCTGGGATATCCTGGAGAAGGCTGCAACCTGCACTTGAGCTACCTGCTGTCTAGGCTGGAAGACAAGATTGACACGTGCCTGAAGTGGCTGGAGCGAAATTGAGTCCCCACAGGCTTTTACCGGGTTAAGTGGAACCATTCTGATGTTCAAAATGTGCCCTCACTTGGATGGCTTTATACAAATTCCATAGACCAGTTGGCTTAAACAGCAAACACTTATCTCTCACAATTCTAGATGTGGGAAGTTGAAGATCAAGGTACCAGCAGGTATCTGGTGAGAGCCTAGGTTGCCACTTTCTCCCTATGTCCTCGTATGGCCTTTCCTTGGCATGTGAGCATGAAGGAGAGAGATGTTCGTGCCTCTTCCCCTTCTTGTAAGGGCACTAATACCATCAGAGGAGCCCCACCCTCATGACCCCATCTGAACTTACCTCTCAAAGGCCCCAACTCCTAATACCATCACATTGGGACTGAGGGCTTTGACACATGGATTTGGGAACATTCAACCAGGAACAAAACACCTATCTGTGGAAGATGAGTCATTTAATAAACATCTACTGTGACCAGCCACAAGACAGGCTGTATTCTGAGCACCAGAGGTACAGCAGCAGTGACTATAAGAAACTCCCGACCTTCTTCCAATGAAGGGGTTGGAAACCATCCAGATGATACAGCTGCCAATGTGTTTATGAATTCACATGCAAAGCAAATCCCTCAGAATCACAGTATCAGATACCATTCCCTGGCAGGCACTGTGGGAGTACTTCACCTTTGTTCCTTCTTCCGTTTTTAGCCAAGCATGAGAAAGGAAGTTGTAAAGATCAAAGGTGCCAGGGAAGAGGACTTTTTTTGTGAACTGTCTCACCTATCATTGCAGCTGCTCTAGCTTTGGCATCTCAGAGCTCTGGTATCAACTCTCAAAATCTTGAATGAAATTTCCATGGAGATAGGTCTGTGGCCCCACTAGGTTTGGCAGGACAATGTTGCTAAGCATATAAGCATCACTTTGAGTTTTCAAATTACATATTTGAAGCCATTATTTGTCATATTGATCCTGCAGTGAAATGCACAGTTAACTTCCTTAAAGCCACTGTAAACCTAAAACTACCAAAAACCAAAGCTCCCATTCATCCCAATTCTTAAGGTCAGTGTGGGTGGCAGTTCAGAGCTGAAGCAGATCCAAAGGCTTTAGGTACAACAGACTTGAGGTCACAATGATGTGAACTTGGGCATGTTACATAATTTCTCTGAAATATGGTTTTTTCACCTGTAAAATGAGAACAGACTTTGCAGGTATATTGAACTATAGCTAACAGATGCAATACGCACAGCACAGAACAATAACAAAGCAACTGGTACTTACTGCCAAAACTAATGTGATTGTCATTGCTGTTCATCACCGTCACTAGTGATCATAAGAGACATAATCCTGCATTGGTAAAGTTATGTTGTCTGTGTTAGTTGCTCAGTCACGTCTGGCTCTTTGTGACCCTATGGACCGTAGCCCACCAGGCTCATCTGTTTATGGAATTCTCCAGGCAAGAATTCTGGAATGGGTTTCCATTCCCTTCTCCAAGGGATCTTCCCAATCCAGGGATCAAACCCAGGTGTCCTGCACTGAAGCGGATTCTACCCTCTGAGCCGCCAGGATAGCCTGTCTGCTATCTGTTCTCTGTAAAATGCATTGAAATATCTCACTATGAACAGCATCATATATTTATGTAAATAAGTTAACTATAATCTATATCCAGGGATGGTTGAAGAACATTTGAACCACCTAATTATAAATCAACACTCCAAGAAAAGAGAACCTTCCTACACTTTCTCCATTGGTACAGCCACTATGAAGAGCAGTACGGAGGTTCCTTAAAAACTAAAAATAGAGCTACCATATGACCCAGCAATCCTACTCCTGGGTATATGGCTGGAGAAAAACACAGCTTGAATTGATACATGCACCCCAATGTTCATTGTAGCACTGTTTACAATAGCCAAGACATGAAAGCCCCTAAATGTCCATCGACAGAGAAATAGATAAAGAAGATGTGGTACATATATACTATGGAATATTACTCAGCCATTAAAAAGAATGAAATAATGCCATTTACAGCAACATGAATGAACATAGAGATTGCCATACTGAGGGAAGTAAGTCAGAGAGAAAAGGAGAAATAGCCTATGACTTCCATTATATGCAGAATCTGAAAAAAGAAAGACACAAATGAACTTATTTACAGAACAGAAACAGATTCACAGACTTAGAGAACAAACTTATGGTTGCCAATGGGGTAGAATGAGGGGAAGAGAGAGTTAGGAAATTTGGGATAGATATGTACACACTGCTGAGAAGAGCTAATGCCTATCCTTCTAAAACTCTTTCAAAACATTGCAGAGGAAGGAACACTTCCAAACTCATTCTACAAGGCCACCATCACCCTGATACCGAAACCAGACAAAGACAACACAAAAAAAGAAAGCTACAGGCCAATATCACTGATGAACATAGATGCAAAAATCCTCAACAAAACTTTAGCAAACAGAATTCAGCAACACATCAAAAAGCTCATGCACCATGATCAAGTTGGGTTTACTCCAGGGATGCAAGGATTCTTCAATACATGCAGTCAATCATTGTGATACACCATATTAAGTTGAAAGACAAAAACCATATGATAATCTTGATAGATGCAGAAAAAGCATTTGACAAAATTCAGCACCCATTTATGATTAAAACTCTTCAAAAAAAAATGGGCATAGAAGGAACCTACCTCAACATAGTAAAGGCCATATATGATAAGCCTACAGCAAGCATTATTCTCAATGGTGAAAAACTGAAAGCATCCCCCCTAAAATCAGGAACAAAACAAGGGTATCCACTTTCACAACTAGTATTCAACATAGTTCTGGAAGTCCTAGCTACAGCAATCAGAGAAGAAAAAGAAATAAAAGGAATCCAGGTCAGAAGAGAAGAAGAAAAGCTCTCACTGTTTGCAGATGACATGATACTGTACACAGAAAACCCTAAAGATAGTATCAAAAAATTACTAGAGCTAATCAGTGAATTTAGCAAAATTGCAGATACAAAATCAATACACAGAAATCACTTGCATTTCTACATACTAACAATAAAAATTCAGAAAAAGAAATTAAGGAGTCAATCCCATTCACCATTGCAACAAAAAGAATTAAGTATCCAGGAATAAACTTACTTACAGAGAAAAAAGAACTGTACACAGAAAATTATAAGACACTAATGAAAGAAATCAAAGATGACATAAACAGATGGAGAGATATTCCATGTTCCTGGGTAGGAAGAATCAATATTGTGAAAAGGACTATACTACCAAATGCAAACTGCAGATTCAATGTGATCCCTATCAAATTACCAATGGCATTTTTCATAGAACTAGAACAAAAAAATTCACAATTCATATGGAAACACAAAAGACCCCGAATAGCCAAAGAAGTCTTGAGAAAGAATAATGGAGCTGGAGGAATCAAACTTCCTGACTTCAGATTATACTACAGAGCTACAGTCATCAAGAAAGTATGGTACTGGCACAAGAACAGAAATATAGACCAATGGAACAAAGTAGAAAGCCCAGAAAGAAATAAACCCATGCACATATAGTTACCTTATTTTTGACAAAGGAGGCAAGAATATACAATAGAGCAAAGACAGCCTCTTCAATAAATGGTGCTAGGAAATCTGGACAGCTACATGTAAAAGAATGAAATTAGAACACTTCCTAACAACACACACGAAGATAAACTCAAAATGGATTAAAGACCTAAATGTAAGACTAGAAACTATAAAACTCTTAGAGGAACGCATAGGCAGAACACTCCATGACATAAATCAAAGAAAGACCCTCTATGACCCACCTCCTAGAGTAATGGAAATAAAAACAAAAGTAAACAAGTGGGATGTGATTAACTTAAAAGCTTTTGCACAGCAAAGGAAACTATAAGCAAGGTGAAAAGAAAACCCTCAGAATGGGAGAAAATAATAGCAAATGAAGCAACTGACAAAGGATTAATTTCCAAAATATACAAGCAGCTCATACAACTCAATACCAGAAAAGCAAGCAACCCAATCAAAAAGTGGGAAAAAGACCTAAACAGACATTTCTCCAAAGAAGACATACAGATGGCTAACAAACACATGAAAAGATGCTCAACATTGCTCTTTATTAGAGAAATGCAAATCAAAACTACAATGAGACATCACCTCACACCAGTCAGAATGGCCCTCATCAAAAAGTCTACAAACAATAAGTGCTGGAGAGGATGTGGAGAAAAGGGAATGCTCTTGCACTGTTGGTTGGAATGTAAATTGATACAGCCACTATGGAAAATGGTATAGAGATTCCTTAAAAAACTAGGAATAAAACTATCATATGACCCAGCAATCCCACTCCTAGGCATATACCTAAGGAAACCAAAATTGAAAAAAACACATGTATCCCATTGTTCATTGCAGCACTATTTACAATAGCTAGAACATGGAAGCAACCTAGATGCCTAACGACAGATGAATGAATAAAGAAGTGTGGTACACATACACAATGGAATATTACTCAGCCATAAAAAGGAATGCATTTGAGTCAGTTCTAATGAGGTGGATGAACCTAGAACCTATCATACAGAGTGAAGTAAGTCAGAAAGAGAAAGATAAATATGGTATTCTAATGCATATATATGGAATCTAGAAAAAATGGTACTGAAGAATTTACTTTCAGGGCAGCAATGGAGAAATAGACATAGAGAATAGACTTATGGACATGGAAGAAGGGAGGAGAGGGTGAGACACATGAAAAGAGTAACATGGAAATTTACATTACCATATGTAAAATAGACAGCCAATGGGAATTTGCTGTATGGCTCAGGAAACTCAAACAGGGGCTCTGTATCAACCTAGAGGGGTGGGATGGGAAGGGAGATGGAAGGGAGCCTCAAAAGGGAGGGGATATATGTATACCTATGGCTGATTGAAGATTGCCGGGAGAAATATCAATAACCTCAGATATGCAGATGACACCACCCTTATGGCAGAAAGCAAAGAAGAACAAAAGAGCCTCTTGATGAAAGTGAAAGAGGAGAGTGAAAAAGTTGGCTCAAAACTCAACATTCAGAAAACTAAGATCATGACATCTGGTCCCATCACTTCACGGAAAATAGATGGGGAAACAGTGGAAACAGTGACAGACTTTATTTTGGGGGGCTCCAAAATCACTGCAGATGGTGACTGCAGCCATGAAATTAAAAGACACTTGCTCCTTGGAAGAAAAGTTATGACCAAACTAGATAGCATATTAAAAAGCAGAGACATTACTTTGCCGACAAAGGTCTATCTAGTCAAGGCTATGTTTTTTTCCAGTGGTCATGTATGGATGTGAGAGTTGGACTATAAAGAAAGCTGAGTGCGGAAGAATTGATGCTTTTGAACTGTGGTGTTGGAGAAGACTCTTGAGAGTCCCTTGGACTGCAAGGAGATCCAACCAGTCCATCCTAAAGGAAATCAGTTCTGAATATTCATTGGAAGGACTGATGCTGAAGCTGAAACTCCAATACTTTGGCCACCTGATGCGAAGAACTGACTCTTTGGAAAAGGCCCTGATGTGGGACAGATTGAAGGCGGGAGGCGAAGGGGGCGACGGAGGATGAGATGGTTGGATGGCATCACTGACGTGATGGACATGAGTTTGAGTAGGCTCTGGGAGTTGGTGATGGACAGGGAGGCCTGGCGTGCTGCACTCCATGGGGTCGCAGAGTCGAACACTACTGAGTGACTGAACTGAACTGAACTGAACTGATGGTTGATTCATGTTGAGGTTTGACAGAAAACAACAAAATTCTGTAAAGCAATTATCCTTTGATAAAAAAATAAATAAATTTAAAAAATGGATAAACACAAGGACCTACTGTATAGCACAGGGAACTCTGCTCAATGTTATGTGGCAATCTGGATGGGAGGGGAGTTTGGGGGAGAATGGATACATATATGTGTATGGCTGAGCCCCTTTGCTGTCTACCTGAAACTATTACAATATTGTTAATCTGCTATACTCCAATATAAAATAAAAAGGGTTTTAAAACTTAAAAAATTGAAAGTGGGGCTATTTGCAAGGGTCATTTTTTTTTCATTTGCTTAAAGTGGAGAGAGTATTATTTAATCACTGATATTCCCTAGTGGCTCAGATGGTAAAGAACCTGCCTACAAGCTGGAGACTCGGGTTTGATCCCTGGGTCAGTAAGATCCCCTGGAGAAGGGAATGGCTATCCACTGTAATATTCTTGCCTGGAGAATGCCATGGATGGAGAAGCCTGGTGGGCTACAGTCCATGGATTCACGAAGTGTCAGACGTGACTGAGTGACTAACACTTCATTTTCACTGGGCAATATTAATGGTTCACAGGGAATGTGATATGATACCTTTTCCCCTTTGGTTCTCCTTTACTTTAGTAAACAGACATCACTATTTAAAAAGGCTGATTGATGTTTGACAGAAAACAACAAAATTATGTAAAGCAATTATCCGTCAATAAAAAATAAATTGTAAAAAATAAACATACACAATAAAATAAATGAGTAAATAAATACATCCACACTCCAGAACAGAGTAAGATGTTGCCTCTCAGAAGTTTTTATCTGTATGGATACCAGAGGATGCATTGTTTAGCCTAAGGAATGAGAGAGAACACAGAGTGCCAAATAAAGTTCTTAAGAATCAGAGATCTTACCCAGTATCAAAAATTTTCTTTCAAAAATACAAGCAATTGTGAAGCAGAAATGATGCAAGGAGGGGTCTAGACCCGCCCCTGTCCCCCGTGTAAGCTCCCTAGATTCTTTTTTGTTACATTAACAAGACTCTGAGGTATGGCATGTAGCCACAGCTCTCATGCAAAAGGGATATGCTTAGATTAGGAAACATCTCTGTTTTCACACTCAAATTGTCACATAGCCTACTCGATACTTTCCAGGGAGTCATGCAACACAAATCCCTAGATTCCAAGTTTCCTTATCATAAGCAACCTTACAGAGACCAGATACATCCTGCTAACAACATTCCACAAGTAAGGACTCCCCTGTTAGTTACCATTAATGTTATCTGCATGGCTTGAAATTAGCATGTTTACAAGAACTTTTACCTTCCTTCTTCATTTCCCAGAGGCATTCCAGTACCCTGCCCGAAAGAAAGGACTAGGCTGAAGGGCTGCTGTGAGCCATCCTTTCCCCACTCTGAGAAATACACCTTCACTGGTTCAGAACATGGTACCATGGTACTCAAGGACTGTAATTGGCTAGAAAGGTAGATGGCAGTTCACATCCTTGCAAGAAACAATCTGTCAAACCCAGCAGATTTCACCCATGGCTCCAGGTCTAGACTGCATTCTCTCATTGCCCTCAACATAAGATGCTATCACCCAACCCAACCAGAAATTTCTGATTCTGCCATCAGAATACTGTTGCCTCTGCCTCTAGGTGAACATTCTATGCAAGGTGCTTGTCAAAGAGCCTAAGAATTGGGTGTGTACTTGATGGAGCTGACAGAGAGAAGTTGTAGAACTCTTCTGTGTCTGCTTCTAGTAAATATGAACTTGGCAATAAATAGAGAACCTGTAGCAGAACTAGATGTGAAACATGTTTTCATTCTAATTCACCACCTGATGGCAAAAGTGAGGGGAAGCGAGGTAGGGTCCCATCTTCTCCAAAACATCAAATTTGCCAGTAATTATTAAAAGGATGACTTAGCCAAGATAAGTTGGCAGAGAAATTGGGAGACCCTGGTCCTTGTTCTGCTCTCACTCCCTTGTTGTGTTGCCTTCGCTCAGACAATAACCCTTCCGGCCTCAGTTTTCCATATGGACCCAATCCTATTCATATGTTTCACAGCAATTTCCTCCCTACTCTGACAGCTTTGTGCCCTATTGAAGTTCAGTTCAATTCAGTTCAGTCGCTCAGTCGTGTCTGACTCTTTGCAACCCCATGAACCGCAGCACGCCAGGCCTCCCTGTTCATCACTAATTCCCTGAGTCCACCCAAACTCATGTCCATCGAGTCGGTGATGCTATCCAGCCATCTCATCCTCTGTCGTCCCCTTCTCCTCCTGCCCTCAGTCTTTCCCAGCATCAGGGTCTTTTTCAATGAGTCAGCTCTTCACATCAGGTGGCCAAAGTATTGGAGTTTCAGCTTCAACATCAGTCCTTCCAATGAACACTCAGGACTGATCTCCTTTAGGATGGACTGGTTGGATCTCCTTGCAGTCCAAGGGACTCTCAAGAGTCTTCTCCAACACCACAGTTCAAAAGCATCAATTCTTCAGCGCTCAGCTTTCTTCATAGTCCAACTCTCACATCCATACATGACTAATGGAAAAACCATAGCCTTGACTAGATGGACCTTTGTTGGCAAAGTAATGTCTCTGCTTTTTAATATGCTATCTAGGTTGGTCATAACTTTCCTTCCAAGGAGTAAGCGCCTTTTAATTTCATGGCTGCAGTCACCACCTACAGTGATTTTGGAGCCCAGAAAAATAAAGTCAGCCACTGTTTCCCCATCTATCTCCCATGAAGTGATGGGACCGGATGCCATGATCTTAGTTTTCTGAATGTTGAGCTCTAAGCCAACTTTTTCACTCTCCTCTTTCACTTTCATCAAGAGGCTCTTTAGTTCTTCTTCACTTTCTGCCATAGGGTGGTGTCATCTGCATATCTGAGGTTATTGATATTTCTCCCAGCAATCTTGATTCCAGCTTGTGCTTCATCCAGCCCGGCATTTCTCATGATGTACTCTGCATATAAGTTAAAGAAGCAGGGTGACAATATACAGCCTTGACATACTCCTTTTCCTATTTGGAACAGTCTGTTGTTCCATGTCCAGTTCTAACTGTTGCTTCTTGACCTGCATACAGGTTTCTTAAAACGTAGGTCAGGTAGTCTGATACTCCCATCTCTTTCAGAATTTTACGCAGTTTATTGTGATCCACATAGTCAAAGGCTTTGGCATAGTCAATGAAGCAGAAATAGATGTTTTTCTGGAATTCTCTTGCTTTTTCGATGATCCATCAGATGTTGGCAATTTGATCTCTGGTTCCTCTGCCTTTTCTAAAACCAGCTTGAACATCTGGAAGTTCGCAGTTCATGTATTGCTGAAGCCTGGCTTGGAGAATTTTGAGCATTACTTTACTAGTGTGTGAGACGAGTGCAATTGTGTGGTAGTTTGAGCATTCTTTGGCATTGCCTTTGTTTGGGATTGGAATGAAAACTGACCTTTTCCAGTCCTGTGGCCACTGTTGAGTTTTCCAGATTTGCTGGCATATTGAGTGCAGCACTTTCACAGCATCATCTTTAAGGATTTGAAATAGCTCAACTGGAATTTCATCACCTCCACTAGCTTTGTTCGTAGTGATACTTCCTAAGGCCCACTTGACCTCACATTCCAGGATGTCTGGCTCTAGGTGAGTGATCACACCACTGTGATTATCTGGGTCGTGAAGAACTTTTTTGTACAATTGAAGGGACTATGATAAAAAAAAAAATAGGGGATGAGGAGGGAGATGGTAGAAATTTGCTTAAGTGAAAAATAACCAAAAGTGGGGGAAACAAATTATAGACATGTGATTGTGGGGAGAGGGGACATCTGGGCGGACAGAAAGAAGTTTGTTCTTCAATAGCACCATCTTGTCTTCGAGGAAGCTGGGACATGAAGAAATCTGAACATGCAGAAGGAAACAAAACTGTTAATGTCTCGGGTGATTATATAATTTCTTGTCCACACCAGGACTCTTTTGAGAGTGAAAGGGGACATTATAAGGAGCTGCTTCAGAATAGGCATAAATTGTAACAATCCAGGCATATCAGGATGGACAGCCACCTGACCCAGAGCTGCTCTGATCCTCACATTGATGGACAAAGTTGGATGTAGACTTGGTTCCTACCACTAGGATGGATTAGCGAAGGTAGCAATCCGTTTCTTTCAAAGCAAGAACATTGATTTTCAAAAATGAAAATATTCAAGCAAATGTGGAAATATCAAAAAGTAACTTACTACCATTGTTTTTTCACTCTTGATGACTATTTGAGTTTAACTGCCAGTCTTATTTTATTTTCTGTCCTTGATGAAGAACTTCAAACCTTGAGAGAAAAAAAAGAGAGATTTTCCCCTCACCCATGGTATAAATATTTTAAATAGACAGACTAGAAAAGATCTTTCAGGCTTCAATAAAAAGACCACTCAACTAACCAGACTGTCTTTCATATCATAGTCATCATTAAAAATTAATCTACTAATTTCACCTTTTCAAATAAATTAGGGAAAGTACTACCTTGCTTCAGGGAAAAATGTATTTATTTGTGAGAGCAAGACTGAACTTGAGTGGAAACACTAAATCAAAAGGGTTGTAATATAAATGTCTAACAGTAAGAAATGCATTCTAATGCATTCTAATGCATTCATATACGGGAAAACCATGTAGTCATTAAAGCTAATCATTTAGAATTATATTGACATAGAAAGATGTTTATGATATATTAAAGGTATATTGAAACACATCAAATATTTTTAAATCTACTTCTTACCAAAAACAATAAAGAAAAAAAAAACTGTCACTCACTTTGGGGGGATAAGAGACCAAACTGTTATTTTGAAAACTGGAACATAAAGGAAAAAAATCAAGCATCTATCTTGTTCTTCCTGTGCTAATTTTCCTTATGGGTAACCAAATAGTGACTGAAGGAAAATTTATCTTTACAGAAGTATTTAGCTGATAAACAATAGATATGGTAGGATTTGAATATGACAATTTTATATTGTCTAATGAATTTATAGATGTATTAGTTTGCTAGGGCTGCCCTGACAATGTACCACAGACCAGGGGGCAAGGGTGCTTAAATGACAGAAATTTATTTTTTCACAGTTCTGGTGGCTGGAAGTATGATCAAGGCATCAGCAGCACTAGTTTGTCTGAGGTGTCCCTTCTTGGCTTGTGGATCGCCATCTTCTCCTCGTGTCCTCACATGGTCATCCCTCTGTGTGCGTCTGTGTCCATACCTCCTCTTTGTATCTGTTGTTGTACAGTTGTTGTGTCCAACTCCTTTGCGACCCCATGGACTGCAGCCCTCCAGGCTCCTCTGTCCATGGAATTTCCCAGGCAAGAATACTGGAGTGGGTTGCCATTTCCTACTCCAGGGGATCTTCCCAACCCAGAATTGAACCCACATCTGCTGCATTGGCAGGTGGATTCTCTACTTCTCAACATGAGGGAAGCCTCCTGTTTGTATAAGAACACCTAATGACTTCATTTCAACTTAGCCACCTTGCCTCCAAATACAGTTACATTCTGAGGTACTGTGGGTTGGGACTGGAACATGTGAATGGGAGGGGGAAAATAATTCAGCTGCAAACAATAGATCTAGGTAACATTTCAAAGTGAGATAGCAACAGACTTTATGTGCCTCCTGGAGGTGTTCACAATACCATTTACGAAGTAGACTTGACTAATAAGGATGGAATCTGAATCTGATCAAAGTTTGAGATTGAACTAGCAATTTAACGGAACATTATAAATGATGCCATGGGGAGGAAATCAGCAAAATTCATGCTGAGAAGTTCTATAGAACAGATGACAAGTTTCTTCGAGAAGTAAACTGCAAAGAAAAAAAAATGGAGGTGAAACTATGGATGAAAAAGATTGAAGAGACATAACCAAAACATCCAGTTAGAAGTATAAAACTTCATTCTGATTCAAACAAATCATTGTAAGACAAAGACATTTTAACAGTGACTAGATATTTGAGAATTTCTAAGATATTGCTGTTAATTATTTAGGTATGACAAAAATATTGTTATTTCTGAAGTGTCTTTATCTTCCAGGGAGAACTAGTTACTGAATAAATGATATGATGGCTAGGATTTGCTCCAAAATAATCTGGGGAGGGAGTGTATTAAAATACAGACAAAACAAGATTAGTCACAAATGAACATTACACAACCATTAAAATGAATGAAATTCTGCCATTTGCAGCAACAAGGATGGACCTAGAAAGTATTATGCTCAGTGATATATAAGTGAGTGAAAAATAAGTCAGACAGAGGAAGACAAATACCATAAGGTATCATTTTTATGTGAAATCTAAAGAATAATACAAATAAACAGAAACAGACTTACAGACACAGAAAACAAACTAGTGGTTACCAGTGGGGACAGAGAAAGTGGGGTGGGCAGGATAGGAGTATAGGATTAAAAGATACAAACTACTATGTGTAAAACAGATAAGCAACAAGAATACATTGTACAGGAGCTCCCCTAGTGGCTCAGAGGTAAAGAATCCGCCAGCCAATGCAGGAGACATGGGTTCAATCCCTGGTGCAGGAAGATCCCACATGCCACTGCACAACTAAGCCCCTGCACCACAGCTACTGAGCCTGTGCTCTAGAACCCAGGAGCCACAGCTATTGAGCCCATGTGCTGCAACTACTGCAGCCCATACACTCTAGAGCCTGTGTTCTATAGCAAGAGAAGCCACCACAATGAGAAGACCACATGCCACAACTAGAGAGCAGCCCCCACTCACCTCAACTACAGAAAAGCCCTCACACAACGATGAAGACTCAGTGCAGCCATAAATAAATAAATAAATAATTTTTAAAATGATATATTGTACAGTACAGGGAAATATAGCCCATGTTTTGTAATAAATCTAATAATTTTTTAAAAGATTAGTCACAAATAGAGAAGCAATATATTATACAATCTGTTTTAGTACATATTTGGAATTTTTCATAATAAAAATATTTTTTAAATGAGGGGAAGGAAACATTTAGATCATATATATTATGCTTTATTATGAAAAAGGCAGGGGGTGGACACGCATATACATGTGCATGATCTTAGGAAGAAAATCAAATGGTAACACAGTCAAACCTCTAAGGTTGTCCCTAAGTGGCAGAGTTATGAGTCATCATGAATTTTTATACTATTCTTTTTTGTTTACATTTTAAAGGTGTATCAAGTTTTTTTACAATTCAGAAAAATAAGCTACTTTCATATTTAATAAAATGAAAAATGAACAGTCTTTGAATAAGTGAAAGGTCTGCATCCTTCAGGACCTTTGTAGACGACAATTCTAGAATTATGCAGATAGATAAAAACTTCTTTCTCTGCTCATTCTTACTACTGGAGTCTAGGGGCTATAAGGGCCACTCCCCCTATGGAGTAAGATAACATTTGAGATCACATCAAATCAACGTTCAGATAGTAAAAACGGCACCTTTCACAGACATGCCATAAAGGGCATAATTGGACCCATTAAATACAAAGCATGTGAATTCCAAAGGCTACTGAATAAATAATGTTGCTTAACAAAGTGAGATTGAAGTGTGAATTGACTGAAATGAGAGTTCATTTCCCTTCTGAAAATGTCATACCTTCCTTCAAAGAGTGAACCAATCAGAGCCTTCTCTCCAGCCCCGTTCTCCCAGATCCCATGTAGAGAAAGCCATGGATGAGTGGCTGAGAGTCATCTTTGGCAACAGTATCCACCAGAAAGCTTCACTGGGGGTTGGTTCACACACATTTGTTCAATGCCTCCTGTGTTTGGCCCGCTGGTGGAAGGTTGGGGGGCTATGAGGACAGGGGCTAAAAAAAGGCTTTTCAAACACAGCCTTGCTTTGGAAGATTGCAAACTAGTTGGAATCTCATACACACACACACACACACACACACACACACACACACACACTTTGCTGATACTACAAAAGCACTAACAAAATCACAAGCGTTCCCTGCTGTTATAGACTGAACTGTCTCCTCTACCCACCCACCTAGGGGCTTCCCAGGTGGTGTTAGTGGTAAAGATAATGCCTGCCAATGCAGGAGACATAAGAGATGCAGGTTCAATCCCTGAGTCGGGAGGATCCCCTGGAGTAGGAAATGGCAACCTGTTTCAGTATTCTTGCCTGGAGAATCCCACGGACAGAGGAACGTGGCAGGCTATAGTCCATAGGGTCACAAAGAGTAGGACATGATTGAAATGACTTAGCATGCACACACCCACCCACCCAAAGCATACGTTGTAGCCTTAGGCCCACTGTGACTATATTTGGAGATCAGGCTTTTAAGAGGGTCATCAAGGTTAATGAGGTCATAAGGGTGAGGTCCTAATCCAATAGGACCCATGTCCTCACAAGAAGGGATGCCAGAATGTACATTCACAGAGGGAAGGTCATGTCAGGACCCAGAGAGAGATGGCCATCTGCCAGGTGAGGAGAGAGCTCTCCACAGAAACCAACCCTGTAGCACCCAGAGCTTGGACTTCCAGCTTCCAGAGCTCTAAGAAAATTAATTTCTGCCAGTGAAGCACCCCAGTGAGTGGTGTACTGTTATGACAGCCCTATCAGACTATGACCCCTGCAAGTCACACTTATTCACTTCCACACATCTTCTTTCCTTTTCAGGAATGGCCATTCCACCTAGGGTACAACAGAAGCCATGGACACTCCTCTTGGTTGCCCCTCACCACTTCTCAGGATTCCATCCCAAATGTAGGGTGTCTGGGATGCTCAAACCCAGAGCAGACCCAGGCTAGGTAGAACCTTTGGGAAAATTAGATCAAGGCCCTCCTCTGAGTCAAGACCTCAGTGGGGTGTAGGGAGGGCGTGAGGGGGTGGGGGAGGAGCACAGCAAGGTGAGGACACATGACTTGTAGGAAAATTGGAAAAATTGTGCCCCTTCCTCTGTGCAGGCTCTGCTCCATACTAGGTGCAAGGCTAAGTCAGCAGAGCCCCGTCACCACGCTACTTGGCCTGATGTCCTTGTGCACAACGCTATGCAGGTCATAAGTGTGGTGTACTAATCCAGTAGGACTCATGTCCTTACAGAATAGGAAGAGATACGATGAGTATACTCCACAGAGGAAAGGTCATGGCAGGACTCAGAAAGATGGCTGTCTGCAAGGTCCAGTCCAAACCCTTGACACATCCTGCTCACTGAAGCTGTTCACCTCAGCCCAGGGTTACTTCAAGGGGGAGGTGGCAGCACACACAGACACAGGGACAGTCAACACCTGGGTTCCTTCTCCTCAGCCCCCCGCCACCAGCTGCAGCCCTGGTCCCATAGACAGCAACATTCCACACCCACTACCCACCCGGCAAAGCAGCCAGACTAAGTCTGGGTCCTCCCCTAACCTCCTCCCCTGACCACTTTAACTCCCTGGGCCTTTGTCATCCCTACAAGGTTGCAGGGGCAAATAACTGGAATGTCCCCAGAAGCACCTAGGAGGGAGCTTCTTTTATTATCTGTTTGCTATTACTGGTAGAGGCTCTCCCTAAGAAGCTGCCAGGGTGTTTGGGAAGGGGCAGGGCCATTGACCCTCAGCACCCCAGTGACCCCCACCCCCAAGGCTCTCTGCTCAAGTGAGGGATCTAAATGCTTTTCCAGAATGGCCACCAATGCAAAACTAATATCCTACTCTTAAACTCTAGTAGTCACATCCATTTGGAAGGACATCCATATAATCACAGGTTGAAGAATCTGACTCAAGGCTGATTGTTTTAAAAGTGTAAAATGCAGCAACACTAGTGTGGGGAAAACACAAGTTCAGAGACTGAAGGGTGGTGACTAGACTCCTCTGTGTCTCTCTGCGTTCCTTCCAATTCATGACCAGCTCAAAACTGACCTCAACTCTTCCAACTCCATATCTGAGAATTAAGAATGAGGATAATGCTATATATGAAATCTAGAAAGATGGTACTGGTGAACTTGCCTACAGGGCAGCATTGGAGATGCAGACATAGAGAACAGACTTATGGACACAGTGGGGGAAGGAGAAGGTGGAATTATTTGAGAGAGTAGCATTGAAACATACACATTACCATAAGTAAAGTAGATAGCCAGTGGGAATTTGCTGTATGACACAGGAAAAGTGCTCTATGACAAAGTCAGTGCTCTATGACAACCTAGAGGGGTAGGATGGAGAAGGAGGTGGCAAGAGGTTTAAGAGGGAGGGGACATGGGTATACCTATGGCTGATTCATATTGATGTATGGCAGAAGCCACACACAGAGTTGTGAAGTAATTATCCTCCAATTAAAAGTAAAATAAAATAAAAAGAATGAGGATGGCCCGCCCCATCATCCAAAAGTATGCAAATAACCAATGCTAGAAAGAGTGTGGAAAAAAGGAACCCTCCTACACTGTTGGGAATGTGAATTGGTGCAGCCACTGTGGAGAACAGTATGGAGGTCTTCAGAAAACTAAAAATAAAGTTCTCATATGATCCAACAATCCCACTTCTGGTCATATATCCAGAAAAAACCGTAATTCAAAAAATACATGCACTCTGATGTTCATTGCAGCTCTATTCACAATAGCCAAGACACAAAAGCAAACTAAATGTCCATCAACAGATAGATAAAGAAAATGTGGTACATATATGCAATGGAACACTACTCAGCCATAAAAAATGAATTAAATAATGCCATTTGCAGCAACATGGATGAACATAGAGATTATTATACTAAGTGAAGTAGGTCAGACAAAGACAAATATCATATGATATCAGTTATATAGTAATCTTTTTAAAATGATATAAATGAATTTATTACAGAGCAGAAACATACTTAACAGACATAGAGAACAATCTTATGGTTACCAAAGGGAAAGTGGGGGGGATTAAATAGGAGTTTGGGATTAACATATACACATTCAGTTCAGTTCAGTTCAGTTCAGTCACTCAGTCTTGTCTGACTCTTTGTGACCCCATGGACTGCAGCACACCAGGCTTCCTTGTTTGAGCCTACTCAAACTCATGTCCATCATGTCAGTGATGCCATCCAACCATCTCATCCTCTGTTGTTCCCTTCTCCTCCAGCCTTCAATCTGTCCCACATCAGGGTCTTTTCCAAAGAGTCAGTTCTTCACATCAGGTGGCCAAAGTATTGGAGTTTCAACTTTAGCATCAGTCCTTCCAATGAATATTCAGGACTGATTTCCTTTAGGATGGACTGGTTGGATCTCCTTGCAGTCCAAGGGACTCTCAAGAGTCTTCTCCAACACCACAGTTCAAAACCTTCAGTGCTCAGCTTTCTTTACAGTCCAACTCTCACATCCATACATGACTACTGGAAAAACTATAGCTTTGACTAGACAGACCTTTGTAATGTAACATATACACACTACTATATACAAAATAAATAACCGATAAGGACCTACTGTTTAGCACAGAGAATATACTCAATATCTTGTAATAACCTATAATAAAAAAGAATGTATGTATGTACATGTGAGTGTGTGCTCAGTCACTCAATCATGTTCTACACTTTGCAACCTCATTGACTGTAGCCAGCCAGGCTCCTCTGTCCATGGGATTTTCCAAGCAATAATACTGGAGCAGATTGCCATTTCCTATTCTAGAGTATCTTCCTGACCTAGGAATTAAACCCACATCTCTTGTGTTTCCTGCATTGGCAGGCGGATTCTTACCTCTGAGCCACCTGGGAAGCCCATGTATGTGTGTGTGTGTGTGTGTTTGTGTGTGTGTGTGTGATAAACGAAACACTTCAATGTACACTTGAAATTAATATGACATTCTAAATCAACTCTCCTTCAATTAAAAAAAAAAGATTGAGTGTAACATGCTCCATCTTGGACATGACCACAAACTGGGCTTATCAATAGACAACAAACTGCACCAAAAGCTTGGCATGATTTGAAAGACATGTTGTAAAGACTTTCCAGCTCAAACAGTCTTCCTCACCTCCCTGTCAAATGGCCACCAGCACTGCTTTATTCCATTAGCTTCATTCTTGACCCTTTTAAAATGCAACCATTTCTGGGATCAATGACATAGAAGCTCTTCTTTTTTCAGTTCATTTTTTTATTTTGAAGTATAGTTGATTTACAATGCTGTGTTATTTCAGGTATACAGCTAAGTTATTCATATATATATATATATATATATATATATATGGCTTCCCTGGTGGCTCAGATGGTAAAGAATCTGCCTGCAATGCAGGAGATGTGGGTTCAATCCCTGGGTCAGAAAGATCCCCTGGAGATATACGTATATATGTGTGTGTGTGTGTGTGTGTGTATACATAGAGAGAGAGATACAGATTCTTTTCCAGAGAAATTGCACAGTAAGACAGCAGGCAAGAGAATGGGCTCAGGAGCCAGGTTTAGGGATTCCCATCCTAGCTCCAGCACTTACTGATGTGTAATCTTGGGAAGGTTATTTATCCTCTTCTTGAGTCCCATTTCCTCATCTATAAGATGAGGATAATCATAGTACTTTCTTTGTAGGTTTACAGGAACTATTAGCTGAGGTCATGTATTAACTGGTTAGCATAGCGACTGACATGGAGTAAGTAATCGGTAACATTAACTCTCATTAGTCCTTAATACTCAAGTATAAATTTGTCTATCAGCTCAGTTTCTTAGAGGATGACAGAAACATAGACATGGTTGGTTTTAATTAAATTATCAAAAAGTTAGTGAATCTGGCCTCTCCCAGTTGTCACCCACTTTCTCTCCAATGTCACCCACTTTCTCTCCAATGTCACCCACTCTCAGGCAGATGCCACCCACCCTCCCTCCAAATGAGCCACCCTCACTGCAGTGCCACCTCCCCTTCCTGTGTCCTGGGGACACAGGGCTCACAGAGAAGGTGAAAAAGCTTCACCGTATCCAGAGCTTAGCCAAGAGCCTGCCCTTGGCCTTGCTTGGAAAACTGATATGTGAGGCATAAAATATGAGAGCTATTGAAAAGCCAAGTCCAGAGTACTTCACAGAGGGCAAGGTGAATGTGGCTGAAATTCTGTCCCTCTCCACTGGCTGTAAATTTGATTTAATCAAGAAAGCATGGGTTAAGGATTTAATGGAAACTTGTCTCCAGCTTGGAAAGAAGAAGAGTAAAAAGAGAACGGTTATTGACATTTTTACTGCCTAGCAGGAGATGCATGTCCTGCCCAAGTGAGTCAATCAGGAAATCTATCAGCATTGGAAAATGGATGAGGCTCTGATCAATCTCCCTCCCACTCCAATGGAGCTGGGCAGCACCCCCCTTCAAGCTGTTCGCCAAGTAGACGCCAGCAGCTCTGCCTCTGGACTAACAGAGCCAATAAGGGCACAGCTAGACTGAAAGTTGTTTGAAAACCTATGAAAGGGATGTTTCTGTCCCTTCTCCGATATGAGCAGGCTTGGAGATTTGGAGGTGAATCCCCCTAGCACATAGGTGAATGCGTGTCCCTCTGCAAATTAACAGAAGATATCATAGCAGGAATACACCCCATTCCAAAATATCTTCTCTACCTTTAGATTCACTGCTTTATCTTCCTATTCTTTTTAAAATTTTAAGTATTCTGGGAATAATAAAACGTTATCATATATTAATGCAGAGAGTGAATGCATTCATGTAGTTTCTCTCCCCAAGCTGGTGAGTCAAAGATGAGTTGTTGGGGAAGGTTTCAGTATTAGATAAAAGAGTAGAGATGGTGGCAGACCAACATGGGCCCACAGCATCACACTGTTGCTTGGAAGCCAGCCAACATTTCCCAACTCCCCTTGCATTTGGGTGGCACAGGGACTACATTTCCCAGCTCCCCTTGCATTTTGGTGGCACAGGAACTACATTTCCCAGCTCCCCTTGTATTTGGATGGCACCATATATCTTGCCAATGGAATGTGGGTGGAAGTGATACATGTCACTTCAGACTGATCTGGTTGAATATGAGGTGCATAAGTCTCCACAGTCTTCCCCTACCTGCCCATTGAGTGACACCAGGCTGGCCTTTTTGTAGCACAAGAAGCACAAGATGGCAAAGTCATAAGATAGAAGCAACTTGGGTCCCTGCAACACTCCTTGGAAGAGAGCTGCCTCATTCAGGAGGGATGTGATGTGAGATCTGGGGGTCAGCCCTCAGCATCATGGTCTCGAAGGAGGAGCATTGGCAGAGTACAGGCCTGCGTGTGGCGTTCTCACTGGTCTGGCTGTGGGGAGTGAGGGCGATAGCACTTTTGGAGAAGCGGGGAGAGTGAAGGGCCAGTAGTTACTCACACTGGGGTCAAGAATTCCCAGCCTGTATCCATCCCGGTCAGGTCACAAGAGGTCACTCAGTGAGCAAAAGGAACAGGAATCCAATATGCCAAAGAGGAGTTGCTTTATGAGAAAAAAGCTTTCTGTATTTGGTTGAGAGTGATGGGCTGTTTTCCACTTTTATTTTGGTTTTGATTTGGTTTTCATGAAGCCTGAAACCACATCAAATAAAAGACCGTTTCTCTCTCAGCTTCCCTGCATCCTTATGGCTAAAATGCCAAGAAAAATTGTCCTCGATCCACGTTCACGCTGACACACTCATTTCAGTGGGTTTTTGAACCTCCACGCTGGGATTTAGACCAGGTTATAAAGTGAGGTTAAATGAGGTCATTGATGGTAAATATTTCACCCTATAGTCTCTCTTGTCCCTGGTGTCTGTTACTCTGTTCTCTTCCTATGGGCCAGCCGCTATTCTAGGAACTTGATTTGTATACACCAGTAAATGAGAAATCAATAAATGAAACACTATTCAAAATCATTCGTCTTCTCAATTAATTTAAAAATCTTCCAGGTCACTTCCATGAAGATTCCTCCAGCCTCCTCTCTCTATAAATACTGGGTAGCAAATGTAGGGTGTGAGAGGTGGAAACCATCTCAAGCAAAATTCTCCCACACCCTAGTTCTGGTTAAGGATTAGCCCAGATCTGAATCACCTCATTCATCCCATTGACAATTTCTGCTCCAAGCCTTCTTAGGATGAGGTCTGTGAGTGAATTAACTTGCTTCTTTCCCTATGAAGGCTTTTGAAAGCTCCAGTTGCTAATTCTCTAACGCACTGAGCTAAGTTCTAAAACACAGACATACACAACAAAAAAGTGATTTATAGTGTATTGAAAGCTCTAACAATCTGTGTTGTGCCAGGCGAATAACAGAAAATACCACCAAGCAAAGTGAAGCAAAAAAGAAGTTTAATTGCAGTGCATTGGCTAGCTCACAGAATCAATGAAGCCTAGAGAATCAGGTTCGGAATAGAGAAGAAAATGAAGGGAAATAAGACTCTGAGAAGCTCAGACCCTGAAAACAGCCTTCTGGGCCTACCACCGCTGGGGGCACTGTCACTGGACTCCTGTCTGTCACAGCTACAGAGAACCATGTCTTCCTCTCCTGAGCAACCCTGAGGTGCAACTTTCAGGGTCCTGGGCAGGAACATCCAACTGACTGGGTTACCTGCCTGCACTGTGGTTGCCAGGAAGCCAGGAGAGATGGCAACTGTCCCCCTTCATTTTCCTGAAGTGGACTATTTGGAGACTAGTAGGTCAAAAATAATCTGTCCATTCCAGGGCATCCCTTTGGCTCCCCAAAATTCCCTCACATTATTCTTCTCACATTTAAGTCTCCTAAAGGAGGCCCTGACATAATACAATTATCCTTTAAGACACCAAAAGTACTTTCAACTCTCCCCAAGGTGAGGCCACCATATTATTTCAGTTATTTCATATATTTCATATTATTATGTTTCATATTTCATATTATTTCGAGAATATATATATTCTTTTTCAGATTATTGATCAGGCTTCCCTGGTGGCTCAGACGGTAAAAAAAAAAATCTTCCTGCAATGCAGGAGACCTGGGTTCAATCCCTGGATTGGGAAGATCCCCTGGAGAAGGGACAGGCTACCCACTCCAGTATTCTGGCCTGGAAAATTCCATGGACTGTATAGTCCATGGGGTCACAAAGAGTCGGACACGACTGAGTGACTTTCACTATCACTATATATACTCCTTTTCAGATTATTAATCATATTATTACTTAATGGCTATTGTTAATTATCAGTCACATTTTCCTTGGATGTTGATTATCTCACAAAGAATGCAGTCTGTACCAATGATAGACAATTCAGGCATCCAAAACAGAGCAGTGAGGAAAATCAAAGGAATAAGGAAGAGGCTTGGCCCTAGAGAAAACACGTCCTAAATAGGGCCTGCTGTTCAACCAAACTGAAGACACCCTCAAGCACCTGGTTCTCCTGAGTGCACAGGACCTGTGGGGTTACAGGCAGAGGAGAGTTGCTCTGACCACGTGGGTCTGCCAACGGGACAGGGGGAGTATACACCTGCCTGCAGGGACTCAGCACCACCCAGCTGCATCTCAATCCATTTAGCTTATAATAGCAGATATGAAAATTTCATCAGGTTTTCTGCTTTACTGTTGTGAAATATTAAACATTAATAAATTATTCAGCTCAGTGTAAAATACTACAAATGTTCATAGGTTTCATCACGAGGTAGCTCAGCAGCCTGTTTGTTCTAGGGCTATTTTGGGCAAAGCAATCTGCTCCAGGAAGTAGGTGTCTTTTTTCTTCTTCCATTATTTGTGTTCCTTAATGGGGAAATGTCTATTCTTGGATTCAGGTGCTACAAATAAGTACATAAGGATGCAGGAATATTGCCCGTGAAGCTGCTCTATGCATTCAGGGATGGCTGTGGACCGGATATGGGTGCTGTGTTGGGAGGAAAAGAATGAGCAGAAGGAGTGTGGCCCAAACTTAAGAAGAACAAGGTTGGACATAGAGAACAGACTGGTGGTTGCCAAGGGGAAGGGGTGGACTGGGAGTTTGGGATTAGCAGATATAAAATATTATATAGAGAATAGATAACCACCAAGGTACTAGTGTAGAGCACAGGGAACTATATTCAGTATCTTGTGATAAACCATAATGGAAAAGAATATGAAAAAGAATGTATATCCATGTATAACTGAGTCACTTTGCTCTACATCCAAAACTAACACAACATTTTTAATCAACCATGCTCTAATAAAACAAAATTTTTAAAAAGAATTAAAGAAGTGTCTCAAGTGTCCCCAGTGTGAGCCTTTCTCTTAGCCTCTGAAGCAGAAGCTGATCACAGGGCTGGGTTGGGCCATAGTGGTTGTCTGGGCATGCTCGTTCAGTGAATTGGCCAGAAGCTGCCAAACCCAGTGTGTTATCCTAGAAGACAGAGACTGTTCCTGAGACAGAAGTCAAGCTGGATGTAAAACCAGCTTGTTGGCCAAGCCGAAGGGCTGACGCAACAGGAGACAGCTGTGTTCTGGGAAACTGAGGAACTTCCTGGAAAAGGGGTCACCCTAAAAACACAAGACCTCCTGGTCTTTAGTTGGAAGAAGTAATTCTGTGCCCAGTCTTGCGGCTAGTTTCTAAACCTCCCACAGCCCAGTCTCATAACATGTTGTATCTGCGGAAGTAAAAGAAAGACACTTTAAGTGATGCCAGAAATCCACAACAGGTATTTCAGGACCAGTGTTCCAGCAAACTGTTTGGAAGTTGCAACACGCCTCAAAGTAAGGAATTGACAGCTTTCTTGAGACAGGCTGGGCTTTAAAACCTGCTGAATGCAACAGACTAGCTTCTCAGGTGGCACTAGTGGGAAAGAACCCGCCTGCCTATGCAGGAGACATATGAGACAAGGGTTCAACCCCTGGGTCGAGAAGATTCCCTGGAGAAGGAAATGGCAACCCACTCCAGTATTCTTGCTTGGAGAATGCCATGGACAGAGGAGCTTGGTGGGCTACGGTCCATGGGGTTGCAAAGAGTCAGACACAGCTGAAGCGACCTAGCACAATGCAGCAGAGTCGTACAGCCCAGCCATGCATCTTCCCCGGTCCCCAACCTTAGGATAGGGAAGATGGATGCAGTCCACACTCTGGACTGCATCCTACCCTGCTGCCCCACCTCCACCCTGCTGCCCTACTCCTACCTCTCACCTAAACAATTTTCAGTACCTCCAACAACGTATTTGTTTCACCAGTCTCCCCCTTTTGTCTCTCACTCTAGTTGCCTGCAGGTCGTCATGATGGAGGATCCCAATACCCAATGAAAAATTCAGGAAGATTATTTCTAAAGGAGGCCAGATGCAGAGGTTTGTGGGGCTGAGCTGTGGACCAGACATGGGTGTGCCAGAGAGGATCCCAGGGCACCCCTCTTTCTCCTGCCCACCATGGGTTGGTCTAGTCCACACGACCAACCTCAGGGATGATGGGAGCCTACATGATACCTTTGCGTAAATCAAAAAAGATGCCCCTTCTGAAAAAACCTAAGGTTAAAAAAAAAATGCCCCTTCTTAAGATAGTTCTTTGCCATTCATAGAAAAAATCATCATCATTTTCTGTATTTATTAAAATGGGGCATTTTGCTTCCATTTTTGAGAATTAGCGCACCAGACATATAAATCTAAGGTTTCTATTATGTGAATGGTACTCACTTAGATGTGGCATCCTTGGGCAGTGCACAACCCACACAACTGCACATAGGGCCCCTGCTTACCTTGGCATCTGATAATGCCAAAGTTACACCCTGAAGCCCGGCCCCTTCCCTCTTCTTTCAGTCATTGAAAGAACCTCTCTTATACACACACAAAGATGTATGAGCCAGCTGTCCACCTGAGTTCCAGAACCGTTGCTACTTGGACATCTTATTTCCAAGCCCAACCACACTAGAGGCATCTGATCAAACTTACACATTGACAGTCCCCTCCTGCCAACAGGGAAAGCCCTGGGGGCCAGTGTCCTCACTCACCATCTGGACCACCTTGCTCCCCCAGGAAGGACACAAGCCCCAGCCTCCCTCAGTGCTCAAAGCCTCTCCTTCAGATCATGTCTCCCAACCCCCCATACACCTCAACTACTTCCTTTACCAGCTTACGCCTCCGTGTCCTGTTCCTGTCTGTTACCCCCATCAGATGGCAGGCTCCTTAAAGACGGGTCTCTCCCTTATCCCTCCTCATAGTTTCTGGGTCACACCTAGCGCTGCCAAGCTAGCCACAGCAGGGATACCTTGTCCAACCACGAGAAAGCTGGTCTCGCTTTATACCTTCTTGGGATTGTGAACATTGAGTCCAGGTCAGAGGAAGCAGGACCCTCAAATGCAGAGGAGGTGGGTATGCAGAAAGAGCGGAGACTGATTTTTTTTCAATTTATTTTGTTGAAGTATAGTTGATTTACAATGGTGTGTTAATTTCTGCCGTATAGCAGAGTGATTCAGTTATACATGTATATATTATTTTTCATATTCTTTTCCATTATGGTTTATCACAGTATATTGAATATAGTTCCCTGTGCTCTACAGTAGGACCTTGTTGTTTATCTATCCTATATAGAATAGTTTGCATCTGCTAACCCCAAACTCCCAATCCATCCCTTCCCCCCTGCCGCTCCCCCTTGGCAACCACAAGTCTGTTTGGATGCCACTTTAAATGCTCTACTGTTTAGGAGGGAAGCTGCTCTGCTCTCAGGGCTTGTGTCTTATATTATCCTGCTTCCTGAGGAAGATGTCCTCTGAGGGCTGTCAATGCCCTCCTGATAACCAGGCCTCCCTGTGGACCTGATTTCACATTCCTCTGACTCTACCTGCACGGAGGACTCAGGGAGCCATCCACATTTCCCCAGGGAGTAGAAGCTAATGGATGCTTAATTCAATAGCGCTCACACTGTAAAGAGCTGGCTAATAAAAAGCATTTATAGAAAATTCAGTGGAGGACTTTACATCCGCTCTCCCTCCATAAAAGCTTGCTCGCCTCCCAATGTGACATGTTCACGTAGGTAGAGGCTGGCTATGTCCTGCACCAGGCTCACAGCAGAGCATCTGACCCCTTCCTGTCTCCCTGTTGTCCCATTACCTCGTCTTCCACCTTCCCTCCATCTTCCCTATCCTAAAGTGCTGTTTGTAAATGAAATTTTTACAGTGGGTTCAAACTCTGACCAGCTCAGGAGGAACCATTTCCAAAGGTGGCGTATCAACCTAGGGCAGCTGTGGTATCTACAGGGGTTGCTCTTGCCCAGCCAGGACCCCTCAAAAGAGTTATGAATACTTTCTGGGGGAACCCAGGGTCCAGAGGAAAAGACTGGCAGAGATTGTGTGATGGAAAGATGATGAGGGGAGGGGTGCCTGGGGCTCAGAGTCGGGCTGCAGAAGCCTGGACCAGAAAGGAGGTGAGGACAGTGTCCACCACCAAAGAAGAGAGGGTGGCCTGTGGGGGAGCCATAGGAAGGCTGGGTTACTTGTCCTAAGAAAGAACATTCCAGAAATAAGAACTTTCTAACTCGGGGAGGACTCCTCTTGAGATTCCAGTTGCATAAGAGAAGGGACTGTTGGTCTTCGTCACTGCACTCTCCCCACCTTAGAGCAGTGCCTAGTGCACAGTAAATTTCAGTGACCTCTGCTGAATGAACAAGTGGACTGATGACAGAATGGACGTGATGAACGAGCCCTCAAGGGAGATGTGGGGACACCATGTGCCAGGCAAACGGCCTTGGCCATGGTGCTGCTAAGTCAAAGGTGGTTGAATGGATGCCTCTGAGAAGCATCCCCCAGGCCAGGACACGACAACCCAGAGCCACTGGCCGGAGAGTGCAGCCAACTCTTCTTGAGTGACCCCTTGTCCCTTCCCTCCATGAACTCTGTAAGGTCCAGCCCAGGGCACATCCAGAGCAAGTGTCCAATCCCATTTACTGCCTGCCTCCTTACAGGTCACACCCAGCCAAGCCAACCAGGTCCAGGAGACTCTACTTTGAAATGATTCTCATTTGTCTTGGAGGCAAATTCAACCTCCAACAGGTTTCTTAGTCAACCTGATGGTACTAAAATAATGTAGGAAATGGGGGCTTGATTTATAACTTGTCTAATTATTGTTATCAAGACTTTTAAGTAATTCCTGCCATACAAATCTTATTCCCTAGGTCTGGGATCCTAATGTTTCAGTCAATCCTAAAGTACAATCAGTATGTCTCAGAGGTAGATTTTAAAGTTCATTGATAATGGAAGTGAATGCCCTTCCTGGCATGTGGTGGGGTGTCATGGTATGTTTGCTGATGAACCATTGGGGGAGTGAAAACGCACATTCCTTTTGACGTGGTGTTATTGTGGGTTCCTGGGTACACAGAAGCCCCCCAAAGCCATGTAGGGGCAGACAGACAATCTGCCAGGGGCCCTTACACATCATTCAGTTCAACCCACAAACAAGAAGAAGCTTACCTTTGGGAAGACAGATGATCCTGAGGGCACACTGCCTCCACTGCTTACTGGTGGTCTCACCTTGGTCAAGACTTCACTTTTCCAGACCTCGAGTTACTCATCCTTTCATGGGGATAATTCCTTGCTGCCTCATGGGGTGGTGGTGAGAAGTGATAACACAGGTTAAATGTCACTCAGAGAGCAGATGCCCAGTGAGTGATGGTTATTGTTTTCCAGGTGAGGAAACAGGCCCCAAGGCAAGATGCTGAGCCAGCATGAGCCCATTAGAGATGCTCAGAGGTCTGTGCTCTGCTCAGATGCAGGCTAGGGTCCCAGAGTCTCAGCGCTGCCTCTAAGTCCAGGCTATCAGGATGGGGGACCCGGAGCTTAGTGTCAGCCCTAGCTCCCCCAAAGAACTGACAATTTCTCCAGCCCTCTCCCCTGACCTCTCTAGAAGGTCAGAGAAGTCTTCTGGCCACATGGAGCTCCTGGGAGCTTGCTGGAACCTCAGCCACAGTAGGTTAAGGCTTGATGAAGTTTGATTTTTTATTAGATGAGCCCAATGAGGTGAAGAGAAATTCTGTCTCTTCCAACAGCCCCCTCAGAAACCTTAGCTTCATCAAGGCAACCGAGATTAAGTCATTTACCGTTTTTTTTTTTTTTTTTTAAATCCCTGCTAGAGAGGCATTGTCTAAATCAGTGCTTTGTCCAATTAAAGAAAACATTTCTGGGCAATAGTTTCCGACGAGGCTCTTATGAGGCGTGGAGTATCCCGGCTTTGTGTGAAATCAGAGGTGATGGTGCTGACATTTCAATTAGCTTCATTTTACTTGGGGGATTTATACCTTTCTCCAGCATAATTACACTCAGAGCTTGTCCGCAAGTCCTCCCACCCTTGATAGTCTCTATCTTCACCTCCTCCTCCAGGAAGCCTTCCCTGACCCTCACCCTGCAACCTTAATGACTCATCCTGACTCTGATGTCCCAGATACTGCATTCTTCAGGCCCCTGATTACAGCTTCTCACACAACCTCCAAAACAAGCTGGCTCTCATCCCTGCATCACACGAGGCTAGCAACACGAGCAAAGTTCCAGTCTTTATGGAGTCTGCTGATGAGTCATGAACAGGCTGTTGGCGAAGCCTGAAAACACTCCCTTCCTAACCGATCTGCATGAATAGACAGCAGAGGGGCTGTGGGACATTCAAGCTCAGCAAGGTCACCCTAAGAGAGGCCTGAGGACCGTCGGGGAACGAAAATGTGCCCTCTGCCCTGCCTGTTACCAGGCATAAGTGGCCAAAAAACAAAAGAATAAAAAAAAAAAAGAGAGAGGGTATCTCTGGTGTCGAGAGCTCTGGGTCCAGAGAAGCCCAGCACTAAACACAGAGAGGCTGTACATGTGACCACTGGCCTCTCAGAGGGCACCCAGGGGCCATGGAGGCCCAGAGGGGACACCTAACCCGGCCCGTGGGGTCAGCGAGAGTTTACAGGAGGGCTGATGTGCCTGGATTTATCACTTGAGTTCACCGCACACTCTCTCACTTTCTCTCTACGAAGCTTCTTGACCCTGAAAGGCAGTCACTGTCCCAGGCCCTATTTACAGACAGGCACTGAGGGAACCTTAGGTCACTGGCCCAAACTCTGGAGCTCTCTCAGCCCATCTCTCAGCAGTACCAGATAGTGTTGGATGGGCAGAGGGGCTGAAGGGGTTTGATATAACCAGTGCCCATGCAGGGGGTCCCGACCTGCCCATGGTGCCCACTCCCCGGCCATCCCAGGGATGGTGCCCTTTCCTTCCCATGACCCCAGAGCCTTTGAGAGGTATGCCCTCAGAGTCCCAGCCTCCAAGGACAGGAGGCTGCCCACCTGGCTTCACCTGCCCCACAGACACTGTGGGGTAGTGACCGGGGGAGTCCAGGGCCTGGGTCCAGCAGCTCTCGTGAGGAGCAGGCAGACCACCAAGAGGCTGATGGGCTGGAGGGCAACCACCCTCACCCTGACTCCAGTCCCTGTCAGACTGGGAGCCACAGGCCCTCCCATCAAGGGACCTCACCCCCTTCAGAGCCTCAGGGGCTCCTTTGCTCACTTTTGCCCGGTCTTCAGGCTTGTGTGTGGCTGGATAACCTTTTGAAATAATCATGGATGGAAGTACCTTCTCCCTAGCTTTCCCCCTTTCCTCCCTACCCCCAGAGTAGGTAGCTGATTAAGTCCTTTGGTGCCTCAGGGCAAAGAAGAGGAAATAGCAGGTCTTTGTGGATCTTTGTCCCAAAAGTCTAAGCTCTTAGGACAGTAGTCATTAAACCCCATATGGTATCAGAACCACCCAGAGGGCTGATCTGATGCCCAGCCCAGAGTCTCTGCTCCCCAGTCTGAGGTGGGACCCAAGAACTTCCACTACGGCCAGGTTGTAGGCACAGTGGTGCTGCTGGTCTAGAAGGCCATACTGAAAACCCTTGTCTTCCACCCATCCTTCTCACCTTGGCCATAGATCAGAGACACCTGGGGAGTTTTCCAAACCGCATCCCTGGTATGTGTATGCCCAAAGATTCTGGTCTCAACAGTCTGGGACAGGGCACGGGCACTGGAAATTCCTCAGTTTTCCTGGGCAGTCCCAGCTAATAGCAAGCTCTAGAGTGATGGCTCTCTCAGCCAGGTCCAAGCACCATCCCGCCTCCAGGAGCTCACATAGGCCAGCCCCTCACATCCCACTGCTTCAGCCATACTCTGTGCCCAGGGATGGCTCTGAGTTTCTGCCCTCTGCTCACTGCCTAGAAGGCTCTGCCCCCATGAACTCCTCATTCTCCTCCCTGGGGATCTCATTCAAGCACCCACTGGGAAAAGCCAGCCCCCAAGCCATATGGGCCCTGCTTCTCCCAACCCCTCAAGTTCCCTGTCCATGCTCTGTCCCATCTACAGTGGGTGATGAGCATCACGGACCCAGGTCTTCCCAAGGCCCCAGACTGCAGGACAAGGACTGTGTTTAGTGTTCACTTCTGTGTTCCTGTCCCTTGGAATAGAGTTCTGAGCCCAGTAGGTGCAGGTTGTTACTTGAAAGAGTCCTGAAATAATTCTCTTTCCACTCTGACCACACTGAGAGGCCCAGATTCAGCCTCAGACACCATATGGCCAAAGAGATCTGGAGCTCATTGGCCTGCAGGAGGAATGCTAGTGGGAGACAGGGGGTTATGTTCAAACACCCACATGGCTGCAGAAAGGACCAGAGCATGGCTTTCTCCGAGTCACCAGGAGCTGGTCACTGAAGCTCTAGGTGGAGATTTCAGGGCAAGTCAGGAACACGTCATTTCCATAGTGATCAGAGCTCCCTGGAGAAGGCCTCCGGGAAGCATGCTGCTTTCCCCAGCCTGAGGGGCTGGGAGCAGCCCTGGACCCTCCCACCCAGAGGATCCATCAGTCCATGATGACTACAGTGACCAGGCTCCCCACAGCTCTGGAAGCAGGCAAAGAGGCAGTGGACTTGGGGTCAAGATGAGGCATGTGGCTCAATGCCCTTGGTCTGACCAAGCCAGCAACATGAGGAGTGACCCACGCAGACCCCAGACCCCACGCTCAGAAGGACCTGGCTGTTGGTTTCATGCTCTGCTGTCACCACCGTGAAATTCTCCGTAATTATTTTTGACCAGGAGCCCATATTTTCATTCTGTACTGGGCCTTGCAAGTTCCATAGGGAGTCCTAGGTCTAGCCCCTCTGCCACTGTGAGCAGGGTGACCTCTCAGCTTCCTCAGCTGCACACTGGAGACCTCAACCCCTCATGGAACATCAAGGGAACCACAAGAGGGGGCAGATGGGAAAGCTCTTTGGAAAGGTCCACCTCCCACACAAGCGGTGCCCAAAGATCTGCTGATGGTGTGTTCATGAGGACGGATGGATGGGCTTGCCAGTAATCATCCTGTTACAGCTGCCATGCCTTCAGCATCTCCTCCATGCTCTATGTTTTCCTTAAATCCCACAACAAACTAACAAGAGACGTTACTTTTTCCAGTGTATGGATGAGGAAAGGGAGGCTCAGAGAAGCTGAGTGATTTGCCCAAAGTGTCACAACTGTGACAAGTGGCAGTGCCAGGAGCAGAACCCAACCCTGCTGGAACCCAAGCCCAGGCACTTCCCTCTGCACCAGTCAGCTTGGGTTCTTGGGGAGGTGTCACCTCCAGGGAGTTTCCTAGGACCAAAGAAATCCAGGGAAAATGAAGCACTGATCTTGGGTTAAAGGCGAGCCCCACCCCAGGCCAGACCCATCCAGCAATGTCCCTGTGACAGTCCAGCTATTAATCCTGAGCACTGTCCCTCTCTGTGGCCGCTGTCTCAGCTGACCCAGTCTCCGGCCCTCCTGTCCTCACCCTCATCCTTTAAGACGCAAATAGATTTCCTATAGCTTCAGGTACAGCAAACCTCTGCTGGTCTGAACTAATGTACGCTGTATTTTAAAAAGATTTCTTGGGAATTCTCTATTTCTCTTCCTTATTTTCCCTTTCAGCACCAAAAGAAGAAAACACATGACCTCAATCTGCCAGCCACCTTTGAAAAGAAGTCCCCTCAGGGAAGAACACATTAGCAATCCACATGGCTTATTTAATTATGATGAAAATACCAAATTATTAAACAGCCAGAAAATACTTTGAATAAAAAGTTGGTGATTACAGTTCCAATTTCATTTGTACCCAAACACGTATGTTAGTTTCATAATGCACAAAATTATTTTCAGACAGAAATAATTACATAGGGCTCTCAGGTCACTTTTAGTAAGGGAGAATCTCCTATGCACTTTTAAATCACAATTTGTAGCACCCCCAAAAGCATCCTTTGGGAATTGCAAGTTGCCCCAATCAGAGCTGCATGCACAACATCCTTCTGCTTGGAAGGATCAGGGCGAAGGATCCATGAGGAGTGGTATGGCTCTGGCTGCGGCCCATTTATAAATGCACACAGGTTCTAGACCCTTAGGTACTAACCCTGTGCTTGGCTGAGCTGACTGATCAATCAAACAGCTATGAAGAATAAAACAAAATACTTTTTTAAAAAGGACTTTCTTTTTTAAAAAGGACTTAATTGACTCAAGAGAAAGGAAAAAGGCAGAACATCAAAAGCCTGCCTTTCTGAGCTTTCTATCTGTGCATCTGTTCAGGACAGTTGCATGGTCACAGGTGACTGGGCCAAGATTGGACAATTGACCAAAGCTAAGCCAATCAGAATCTTTCTTCCAGAAATTTAGAATTAATAGGTTCTAGCCTCTCAAAAGGATGTAAAGCAGGCAGCTGATAGGAGCTGGAAGCCATGATATAGCCTGGGAGGCAAGTAGGAAAAGTTGCTCTTCAGAGCAGTAGGAGAGAAGGGAGATGGAAAGACAGCTTTTACAATGTGTGACTTCCCTAATCTCAAGGCCAGACTGGCCTTCCTCCTGCCAATTTCCCAATCTTCCCTTCTATATTACTTTATTTTTTTAAGAGATTTTTTTGGCTGCACCACGTGGATTTTTGGGATCTTAGTTCTCAACCAGGAATCGAACTTGTGCCCCACTGTAGAAGAGCAGAGTTCTAACCACTGGACCACCAGGGAGTTATCTTCCCCTGAAATGGAATACTACTCAGTCATAAAAAAGACTGAAATAATGCCATTTGCAGCAACATGGATGGACCTAGAGATTACCATACTAACTGATGTAAGCCAGACAAAGACAAATATCATAGGATATCACTTATACATGGAATCTATTAATAAAATATAAGACTTTCCTGGTGGCCCAGTGGTTAAGACTTTGTGCTTCCAATGTACAGGGCACAAGTTCGATGTCTGGTCAGTGAACAAAGATCTCACAAAACTGCACAGTGTGGCCAGAAAAGCAAAAAACAAGCTAAAATATTATACAAATGAACTTATTTACAAAACAGACTCAGAGACATAGAAAACAAACTTCTGGTCACCAAAGGAGAAAGAGGGAGGGATAAATCAGGAATTTGAGGTCAGCAGATGCAAACAATCATATAGAGAATGGATAAACAACAAGGTCCTACTGTATAGCATACCCGCATGCTTGCTTGGTCACTCAGTCATATTTGACTCTGCAACCTCATGGACTGTAGCCTGCCAGGCTTCTCTGTCCATGGAATTTTCCAGGCAAGAATATTGGAGTGGGTTGCCATTTCCTGCTCTGGGGGATCTTCCTGACCTAGGGACTGAACCTGAGTTTCCTGCATTGGCAGGTGGACTCTTTGCCACTGTGCCACCTGGAAAGCCCTACTGTATAGCACAGGAAACTATATTCAATATCCTGTAATAAACTACAATGGAAAAGAATACGTATAGATATGTACATATAATTGAATTGAATCACTTTGTTGTCCACTGTAAAGGAACACGATATTGTAAATCAACTATACTTCAATTAACAAAATTAAGTTAAATTAAAAAAACAAAACAAAAAAGAAACACAACTTCCTCCCTAGACCTGCCCAGTCAGAAACTGGGTGGGGCCCAGCCCTATGTGTCTAACAGCCCTCCAGGTGATTCTGATTCCTGCTCCCCACAGTTTGGGAACCACAGATTTTCTAGGTACCAGGGGCTTTCACCGGCATTCTCTGAGCAGCCCCTCAACATAACCTTGTGAATAACTGCTCTGATCCCCCTCCCACATCCAAGGATGCGGGGCTCCAGGCCATGACCTGGTGGAAGTCACTGAACTAGAAGAGACCCTGGGGGCCTGGCTCTCAGGAAGCCTGCCCAGCTCTGTGCTCCACTCTGCTCCTCCCGCGTTCAGCTCTCCGTGGGGTCTCTCTCTCCCTTCCTCCCCTGGAGACTTAGTCTCTTTTGGGTCCAGCTCAGGCCCACAGGACCAGCCTTTCTCTACTACCAAACCCAGGCTCTCCCCTCAGCCTCATCACTCCCTGTCATTCAAGCCCTTTGGGGGGAGAGATTATCCTACACATACAGAGACTGACTTCCTCTCCTTTGATGCATCCCCAGCCTAGAGCTGGGTCCAAGCGCGCCATGGTTTTCTAACAGTCCCTTTCTAAACAGCTTGTGCACAATTTCACAGTTCCCACCATTATACAGACAGCCCACACAGATGGAATTTGTGCCCCAGGAAGCAAGTTTTACCTATGAAGCATTAGATTTTGGCAGCAAATGCAGCTTTCTCAGAAGGAATCTGTGCTTAATCAATAATGGGTCATTTATTTTTAAGTGTGAATTGAGAATTAGTAGAAAAACTCCCTGTGTGTTGATAAAGCCGACACCACCAGAACATTCACCATGCTGACCGGAAAGAGCTGAGAGAGGACCAAGGAAGTGCGTGCTGCCTCCCCGGAGCCTGGCCTTGTGGAGAGCGGTTCCAAGATCAGGAGGACAGAAGCAAGGGTAGAGGAAGACGCTGAGAATTTGAGCAGGTGGGAAAGTACTGAGCCCCAAGATCACAAGTGTAAACAGTCTCCAGCCCCTTTTAAACACGACCACGACCTGCATCTCTAAGCCTGAGGGATTGCTTCCCCAGAAATACAGAGGGCCACTCTGCCCATGAGGCAAGGCAGAAGTAGCAGGAATTTAACAGCTGCCAGGAGCAGCCTTTCAACTTAGGAAGTGGTTTAAATACCCTGGCTCTCTGCTTGCCCCTGTGATAGGGCAATTCAGAATAGATTTTGCAACATTTCTCAGAATTTCCCTCAAAGATGATGTTCCAGGTGCCCACTTTGTCCGCTGGTTTAACAGTACACTCTTCACTAGCTGTTCCTTCTCTTGCTTACTGAGTTAGTTTCCTAGCAGTATGTTTCCTGAATTTCCCAAATAAACTACTTGAACTTAAAAATAAATAAATAAATAATAAATACAGCCAACACCACCCAGCAGGGTACCCTTGACAACCTATGCTTTCACTGCTTACACTGTCTGGTTTGGCCATCACCCTTACCCTGCTGGTACACCCACCTGGAAGAACGTGGATCCCAGCATCTGAACATATGGGGCCAGGGGCTTGGAGAAAAAGCAAAATGACAAGTATCAAGTCTGCAGGGCTTGTCCTTGAGAGAGAATTCCTAGGTCCGCCTGCTCACAGTGTCTCAGGAGCAGACTTGCAACTGAACCAGAGTCAGAGTCCCCAGGGTGGAGGCAGGGGGGAGGTTTGAATCATGCCCTACTTCTGCTCTGGGAAGGTTTCTGTACAGAAATGTCAACAGGATCAAAACAAAGAAAACAGACTGTTCCAACGGGCAGGGGCTCAGCCTCAGATGGACCTGCCCCTGGAGGCCACAGAAACTCTGGATCAGCTGAATCAAAACAGCAGGGCAGGGCTCTGCTGGTCCCGAATAGTGCTGGACAAACCTAGTGAAGAGAGACAGTGGTGTCTCCAGTGTGAAGGAAATAGGAGATTTTGTTCTCATCCCCAAAATGCAACAGAGAATCAAGGAATACGGAAGGAAGCCATCAAATATTCAAAAAGTAATGGACCAACAGTGAGTAATAACTATAATAATAAGCCTACCTGTGTGTAATAACAGAATAAGAAAATAGCAATGACCATGTATAAACACCTAGTAGGTGCCTCACCTTGCGCGAGATGATTTCCATAGATCTTGTTTAATACTCACCACGTCCTGTAGCATAGAAATGATTACTCCCACCTTGAAGATGAGAAAACTGAGGCCCACTGAGATATCTGGGGGAAGTTGCATGCTGGCTACTGCTGGGCCAGCTCTTCTCTGAACAGCTTTGCTCCTTTCAGTCCATTGCCTTGCACTTAGGGCCACCAGTCTCCTGTTCTGGGTGGCTGCGTTCAGAGAGAGCCCTCTGGTCCCAATCACTCCAATATATGCCCTTACTTCCTTCTGCAAGTGTTCACACATCATCTCAGGCTCCTCCATGAAAGCTCAGCCTTCACCCTGTCCTAACAGCCCAGAGTCAGGTGGCCTCCTGGGCCCTTGCTCCCTTCGCTCATCCCTCTCTCTCTCTCACCTGCTCCATTCAGTTCACTGCCACATCCCTGCAGCCCAAATGCCACCACCTATGCAGGCCAGTGGCCCCATCACCTGGATGACACAGCTGCTCCTCCAATAGCTCCTCCATCCCTCACCCAGAATGAGCCTCCCAAGATGCAAGATTGCCCCGGACCCTTCCTTTTCATGGCACGAATGGCTTCCTGTGGCTCTCAGGGTGGCGCAAAGCCCCTACTGCACATGGGCTTCCCAGGCCCTTCCCCATCTGGCCCTACTCCCACTCCAGTTCCCATTCTCACTGTTGGCCACAGACCCTGAAATTGCAAAGCTTTCTTGTGCCTCACAGCTCAGCCCGTGCAGATCCTTCTTCCTCAACCAGCCTCCTCCTCCCCTCCACCCCATCCTGAGCTCACAATTGCTCAAACTGCTCCACTCAGACTCACCCAGACTGAGTCAAACGACCCTCCCCTGGGCTCCCATGGCCCCTTGCTCACCCTGCCAAGCACCTGTGGTCCTATACAGAAATTGGTCTCTGCTTGTTTGTTTCTGCAGATGAGCCTCATCACTGAGAGTAGGGATCATGTCTTATTGATCATCATGTCCAGTCCCCTGAGAGTGCCTGGTAGCCACTGGGTGCAAAGAACTGAGTGAATAAAGGAGTAATTAGTCAAGCCCCCCCCCACTCCCTACCCCTCTACACCCCACCCCCTCTCCAGTGCTGAGCCCTCAATGCTGCAAGAAAGATCTGGTGCATCCTGCTGGTGCCTCCAGCCTAAGCCACCAAGAGCCCCCTTGCAGTGGGACTAGATTGGGTTTGTTGACTGACTGCAAAAGGGGAGAACTCAGACCATGGGGAACAAGGGGTAACTTACCCACAGGGTGTTAGAAAAGCCTTCCAGGACTGACGTTTACGTTCAGTGACTGGGGGAAGGGCTTCACTCTGGACTGGAAGCTGTCAGGGAGCAGGGCTGATGGTCTGACTGGGTACTTTACTAAATCATGTCTAAAAATTTAGTATCACATGAGGTGAAAGGGGCAGTCACTTTTATTAGCCAGAGTGTAGAGTGCATGCCACTACTGTGGCTTGGACAGCATCCTTGTGTTTGAGTGCAGACGTGATGACGGAGGGTCTGGTTTTTGCCTTGACTCATCGTGGTCACAGAGAGGGCTTCTCTGAGGTCAGTGTCATTGTTGTGACACTGATCTTGCTCCTTAGGAGAGCACTGGGCCAACTGTGGTACAGGCCAGCTTCCAGCCATCGGGCACTGCTGATCTCTTTCTCCATCTTTTGCCAATCTGTCTTGCAGTTAACTGGCCATGCATCACCACCAGGGCCAGAGGCTGAGCCTTGTTCTTGGCGTCACATTCAAGCCTTGTGCTCCAACCAGAAATTCACGAGTGTAGGAAGTGCAGGTGGTTCTCTCCATGGCCCTAAATCTCCTTTACTCTTCTTGCTACCCTGACCGCCACCCCAGCTTTTGTTTGGGTATCAGTTATTTGGTTCCATCGAGTTCCATTCAAGGTAGGTTATGAATGGAGCGGCAGAGGAGATGCAGATTTTGCAACTGGATGGGAGAGAAGAGAAAACTGACCTCACCAGTCCTCTCCCCAGTGGTGTTTACCCTACATCATCAAAGCTTCATGCTGCAGGGTTCAGCTTCTCTTATCATGGATTTTAGCACCCTTTTGCTAAGATACACTCTCTTTCTCACACTCACATATGCTCACTCTCTCTCTCTTTTTCTCTCTCTACTTTGGATTATACCACCAGTGGCATCCTATATCAAGAAGACACATTAAGGGAATTAAAAGAATTACCAGAAAGAAATAAACTATGGTGAATAAAGATGAAATCTTCCTCAACTATCTCTCAATCTCCTAATCCTTGAAGTCTGCACTCTCCACATTGTGCCTCTTCTCATTTGTACTGTCTCCCGGGTCTCTCCTATGTTATTTGGTTCCCCTGATGAAATCATAAACCCCCAAGGAGAGAACCGTGCCCCATGATTCTGACAGCTACCCTCCCAGCCCCAGCCCGGGTTCGGGTTCGCTCCACAACAGTCCTGGCCATACATCTGAAATGTTCACAGTATTCCCAGAATTGTTCTTCTATGGTCCCCACGGGGAGTCCAAGGGGATTTAAACAACTGAGCTTCTCCCAGGAATCTCCAGCTGGGAAGGGGCTGCAGGGGCAACGCCCCTCTCATGCAGTGGAGCCTGCCCTTTTCTCCCACAGAGGGGCCCAGGGCCAGGCACTGGCCAAGGAGAAGATGTCAGTTGGGGTTCTCTCTCCACCATCACTAAGAGGATGCTCCACTGTCTGCAAGCATCTGAGGATGAGTGCACGGTATAAAATTCTCTTTGATGTGCTCCATTCAGAACAACTGGTTCAAAGGAGAAAAACCATGACCTCCTCCTGAAGATGCAGGCTGGTTTTGTGAGTGTGTATTAGGGCAGATGGGGGTGGGAAAGGCAGAGATTCTCCATTAGCTCTCTGATATGTGTCGATGGAGACTTCAGCCACCACCTCCATTCCCACAGCACTTGTTCTCTGTACTCGACTGTGTACAAGGCAGCACGGTCATAAACCAAATTTTTCCCAAATTGGTGTTGCTTCCTAACCAGTGTATGGATTGGGGTTGGGGGCCAGAGATAGAATAACTATATGTTCATGGCAGGACCTTCCTGTTTTGGAGTTAGGCATTCACCCCACAGCTGACCACACCTGGATGGGCAAACAAACTAAGGTGCTGTCCCATTCACAGTCTTAGATCTTAACTCTCCGAGGTCAAGGCCAAAAGCACCAGCACCTCATTTGAGCCCAGGAGGCTGTTAAGGCTACCTGTTCATTTACATCTATTCTATGTGTGAAAACACATTAAGAAATAGCCAAGCTTGGAAAAATCACAAATTAGGAGAGACTATTTGCATTTTGGAGGATTTTCTTAAATAATAAATACTTCTTACACTTTTTAGTTGCATGTTTCCAAGATATTACTTTCTTGTCAAAATAAAAACCAGAAAAGTAGAGAAACTGAAAATTAAATTAGCAGATTAAAATGGTAAATACTAAAAAATTTAAATAGTAATAAGCTAAAAAAAACAGAATTGACTATATTTTAAACATGCAAAAGAGAAAAAAATGTCTAAACTTAAAAGAAATAGAACCCACAAAGGAATATAAATGAACACATCATATAAGTGAAATACACATGGTTAAATTTTAATGTCTAAAATTAATACAAACTGATAAAAGCACAAAGCATACAAACCATTTAGAGAAACTATAGTAAATTGTAAACATATGAGCAAATATTCAACTTCATTGAGAATCAAATAAATATGAATTAAAACAACAGAAGAAAACTTTGGGACATAAACACTTAGCATAAAATGCCCATTGTTGATGAAGATGTGGTGAGATGAGCAATAAACTGCATTCCTGGAAAAAGCGTAAACTAATCTGTCTTGGCAAGAAGTGGAGACATGTATGTGTGTGTGTGCGTGTGTCCCTTTTGCCTTTTCTTTTGCTTTGGTATGATATGAATCTGTTATGAGTATATGTATGTATTATGTAATGTACTATAATACAAAATATATTAACATGTACTACATATGATATCTATAGAACTATGCCATATTTTGGCATGGAAAGTGGCAAACCACTCCAATATTCTTGCCTGGAGAATCCTATGGACAGGGGCCTGGCAGGTTACAGCCCATGGGGTCACAAAGTGTCAGACACGACTGAGGACATGACTGATACTATACATAATGTATTAACACCAGACTATATAAATGTACAGATGTGCATATTAATATATACCATGAAAGAGTCACATCCTGCCAAAGCTAAAGAAAGAAGTTCAAACGGAGAAAAGACCAAAGACAAAGGCTTCACTCTGCCACACCAATTAAACTGATACTCATATCTTCTACCAAGAGCAGCGTCTGGCTTTTCCTCTTTCTATGTCCCTTGCCAAGCCTGAAGATGCCTTCGCACTGGTTCTTTCCCATGACCATCATCTTCATCAGTGACTCTCACATGTGAGCCTGCATCAGTATGTCCTGGAAGGCCAATCAAAATACAGATCCCTGGGCCCCACCCCCAGAGTTTCTGCTTTGACAGGTCTGCGATGGGACCCTAAAATGTCCATTTCTCAGAAGTCTCCAGGCATACTGCTATTCCGTGGATCACACTTTGAAAAGTACCAACCTGCACAGCATGTATCCTTCTGGGTTCCCCACCAGAGCAGCCTCCTCACTCCTCCTCAGCTGTTGTTACAAAACCAGGTTCATTTGCTCAACACACAGCCAACCGAACAGAGACCCAAGGCGAATTCTGAGTGCACATGCCCAGTTGGAGGGACAGTAGCCCTACCCCATCTTAACCTGCCCCAGCTTGACCTGAAATGGCTGACTCCAAGTTCCTGAAAAACAACTTGGGCAAACATCTTACAATTCCTACTGCAGAGATGCTCTCTATAAGGGTTGTGAAGGGATATTGTAACATATTGTTTAGGCTACATGGCACTTGGAGGACACACAAGGTTTTGTAAAAACAATTAATGCACGCTTGATCAGTGAAGGCAGGTAACAGTTTATTATTTATTAAACAAGTTACAGTTGAATGGATCTAACTAATGTCTACCCTTGCTTTCACTGGCAGAACAGTGTTATATAGCTGTAATTTTTTTTATTTTATTGAAATATAATTGATTTACAATGTTGTGTTAAGTACTGCTAAATGGTTGTCTGAGGAGGCCTTACAAATAGCTGAGAAAAGAAGTGAAAGGCATAGAAGAAAAGGAAAAATATACTCATCTGAATGCAAAGTTCCAAAGAATAGTAAGGAGAGAAAAAAAAAAAAAGCCTTTCTCAGTGATCAGTGCAAAGAAATAAAGGAAAACAATAGAATGGGAAAGACTAGAGATCTCTTCGAGAAAATTAGAGATAGCAAGGGAACATTTCATGCAAAAATGGGCACAATAAAGGATAGAAATGGTGTGGATCTAACAGAACCAGAAGATATTAAGAAAAGGTGGCAAGAATACAAAAAAGAACTATACAAAAAAGATCTTCAAGACCCAGATAACCACAATGTTGTGATCACTCACCTAGAGCCAGAATTCCTGGAGTGCAAAGTCAAGTGGGCCTTAGAGGCATCATTACAAACAAAGCTAGTGGAGGTGATGGAATTCCAGCTGAGCTATTTCAGGTCCTAAAAGATGATGCTGTGAAAGTGCTGCACTCAATATGCCATCAAATTTGGAAAACTCAACAGTGGCCACAGTACTGGAAAAGGTCAGTTTTCATTCCAATCCCAAAGAAGGACAATGCCAAAGAATGTTCAAACTACCACACGACCACATTCATCTCACATGCTAGCAAAGTAATGTTCAAAATTCTCCAAGTGAGGTTTCAACAGTATGTGAACTGAGAACTTCCAGATGTTCAAGCTGGATTTAGAAAAGGCAAAGGGACCAGAGATCAAACTGCCAACATCCATCGGATCCCAGAAAAAGCAAGAGAGTTCCAGTAAAATATCTACTTCTGCTTTATTGGGCTTCCCAGGTGGCTCAGCTGGTAAAGAATCTGTCGCAATGAGGGAGACCTGGGTTCTATCCCTGGGTTGAGAAGATCCCCTGGAGAAGGGAATGGCTACCCACTCCAGTATTCTGGCCTGGAGAATTCCATGGACTGTAACAGTCCATGGGGTTGCAAAGAGTCGGACACGACTGAGCTATTTTCACTTCTTCTTTACCAACTATGCCAAAGCCTTAGACTGTGTGGATCACAACAAACTGTGGAAAATTCTTAAAGAGATGAGAATACCAGACTAGATCTGCCTTCTAGAAATCTGTATGCAGGTCAAGAAACAACAGTTAGAACCGGACATGGAACGACGAAGTGGTTCCAAATTGGGAAAGGAGTACATCAAGGCTGTATGTTGTCACCCTGCTTATTTAACTTCTATGCAGAGTATATCATGTGAAATGCCAGGCTGGATGAAGCACAAGGTGAAATCAAGATTGCTGGGAGAAGTATCAATAACTTCAGATATGCAGATGACACTACCCTTATGGCAGAAAGCAAAGAAGAACTAAAGAGCCTCTTGATGAAAGTCAAAGAGGAGAATGAAAAAGCTGGCTTAAAACTCAACATTCAAAAAACTAAGATCATGCCATCTGGTCCCATCACTTCATGGCAAATAGATGAGGAAACAATAGGAACACTGACAGACTTTATTTTCTTGGGCTCCAAAATCACTGCAGATGGTGATTGCAGCCATGAAATTAAAAGATGCTTACTCCTTGGAAGAAAAGCTATGACCAACCTAGACACCATGTTAAAAAGCAGAGACATTACTTTGCTGTCAAAGGTCTGTCTAGTCAAAGCTATGGTTTTTCCAGTAGTTGTGTATGGATGTGAGAGTTTGACTATAAAGAAAACTGAGCACCGAAGAATTGATACTTTTGAACTGTGGTCTTGGAGAAGACCCTTGAGAGTCCCTTGGACTGCAAGGAGATCAAACCAGTCCATCCTAAAGGAAATCAGTTCTGAATATTCATTGGAAGGACTGATGCTGAAGCTGACTCACCAGAACTTCGGACACCTGATGCGAAGAACTGACTCATTAGAAAAGACCCTGATGCTGGGAAAGATTGAAGGCAGTAGGAAAAGGGGATGACAGATGAGGTGGCTGGATGGCATCACTGACTTGATAGACATGAATATGAGCAGGCTCTGGGAGCTGGTAATGGACAGGGAGGCCTAGCATGCTGCAGTCCATGGAGTCTTAGAGAGTCAGACATGACTGAGTGACCGAACTGAACTGATAAAGCAAAATGATTGTTATGCATATATACACATTCTTTTTCATATTCTTTACCATCATGCTTTATCACAGGACATTGAATATAGTTCCCTGTGATATACAGTCTCTACATAATATAACTGTTTGCATCAGATATAGCTCTAAATCAGTCAACAAGCCACACCACCTCAGCAGGGACACAGAAGCACTAACACCTGACCCCAGGATTAATATCACCACTAGTGCCCAGATGGAACCCACCTCACACCTCACAGCACGCTCTCCTTTTCTTTAAGGGCAGCAAATCTCAGTCCCTGCGGTAAAGGAACCAATTGCTCCAGATCACTGGATGACTCAATCTTCCTTCTTTCCCTTCTCCTCCCTGTCCCAAGCTCATCACCAGGCAGCTATCCTTGGAGGGGATTCCAGAGGGCTAAGAAAAGTGTTCCCATCTTGCCTCAGCCAATTTCCAGCTATAGGACCCAGGACAAGTTCCTCCACCAGCTTGAGTTTCAGGATCTCTATTGGCTAATGGACATCAGTGCAGTGATTAAATTGAAAATGAACACAAAAATTCCTACTGGAGCAGTCAGTAAATGCTGTTCATTATTCACTGCCCAGTCTTACTTGCAACCATCCATTCTTCCAGTCAGTAATCCAATCTACCCCATTTGGTCTCTGTTGCTTATGTGCCTTTGCTTTTCTCATGCTGCCAAACGTGTTTGTTTGTCCATGGCTTTATTGAGGTCATATCTGTTTAATTGTTTTAAGTCATTCATCCTGAAGTACAAAAAGAGAAAGCCCATCCCTCATCTCCCCCAGTCCTCAGAGGTAACTGCTGCTAACAGTGTGGTGTCCAGCCTTTCCCATCTTTATCCACAAATGTATAAACATATAAATACATATATGTGTTCTATATATTTTTTCCTTCAAAAATGAAGTAGTGCTGGGACTTTTCCAGTGGTCCAGTGGTTAAGATTCTGCCTTGCAAGGCAGGGGACACAGATTTGATTCCTGGTTAGGCAATTAAGATCCCACATGCCATGGGGCAACTAAGCCCTTGAACCACAATTAGAGAAGCCTGCAAGCCACAGCTAAGACTCAACACAGCCAAATAAATAAATAAATAATTTTTAAAAAAAATAAAGTATTGCCACATCTTTCTGCAACTTCTTCATTTTCTGTTTTTATACTGAAGATTGTATTTCAGAGACTTCTGGTATCCACTTCAACATGTAAAGAGCTTGGAAGTTGCCACTCCCATCCTTACAAAATGAAGAAAGTTAACAAACTGAAAATGAATGACTTTTCTTAGACCTATCAGAGAATTAAGGTCATAGGGCAAATCACCACCCCTAAGTCTGGAGAGACAGGTGAATCCAGACCGTCTCAGCTGAGATCACCTTCCCTTGAGCAGAGGCTGCTGCCATCTTCAAGTGGTAGGAGAACTTTCATGGCGACTTTGATGAATGGCTGAAGGTGGAGTGTGAGTGGGGTCAGAAGTGAGAGACTCCTGGGGCCATAGTTTTGGGAGAACCCGATAGTCATGTGGATTTTACCTCCAGGAACCCCACCAGGTTCTCATAGGGAAGAGCTGAGAAAGATTCCCTCTATGACAAGGGAAAAACCTAAGTGACCATGGATAAATGAATGGATAAAGAAGATGCAGTGTATATACACAATAGAATATTATTCAGCTATTAAAAAAAGAATAAAATCTTTCCATTTGCAACAACATGGATACATCTTGGGTTTCCCTGGTAACTCAGTTGGTAAAGAATCTGCCTCAATGCAGGAGACCCGAATTCGGTCCCTGGATCAGGAAGATCCCCTGGAGAAGGAAATGGCAACCCACTCCAGTATTCTTGCCTGGAGAACCCCATGAACAGAGGAGCCTGGCAGGCCACAGTCCACACGGTCGTAAGAATTGGACATGACTTAATGACTAAACCACCGCCATGTTAAATGAAGTCAGACAGAGAAAGACAAATACCATGTGATTTTATTTATATGTGGAATCTGAAAAACAAAACAAAACAGAGACAGACTCATAGAGACAGAGAAAAATCTGATGGTTGCCAGCAGGAGGAGGGGACAGGAGGAGAAAAAGTGGTGAGGGAGATTAAGAAGTACAAACTTCCAGTTTCAAACTAAATGAGTCACAGGTATGAAATGTACAGTGTGGGGAATATAATCAATAATGATATAATATCTTTGTATAGTGACAGGTCGTAACTAGACTTATCATGGTGACTGTTTCAAAATGTATCCAAATATAAACCACTATGTTGTATTTCTGAAACTAATACTGTAAGTCATTATACTTAAATAAAAAAATACATATTATATAAAAGATAAGAATGGAAAGGCAAGTAAGAAGAGCCCATCAGAGACACAACAGTAGCTCCAAAATTTTCAAATACAGAACCAGAGAATTGCCAAGGAGGTTATTAAAATTTGGATTTTTGGATCTAATGCCCAGAGATGTTGTCAGTGGTTCTGGAGTGAGACCCAGCAATCTGCTTGCAGAGCATCTTCCAGATGATTTTGCACAGAGGTCTCTGTGCCACACTTCAAGACTATACCCTAGAGAAGGCAGAATGGCTTTATCCCATGGAGAGGGTGACCAGTGGGTCAGGAAGGAATATTTCAGCTCAGGGGGTCTCATCCCTGGCTGCATACTGGAATCCTCTGGGAAGCTTTTTAAAAACACTAATGCCTAAAAATCCTCATGGATCAGAATCTCTGGGCAGCTGTAGATTTTGAAATCTCCCTTGGGGATTTTGATGAACGGCCAGGTTGAATATTGCTATGACTGAACAGAAAAGGCTGGCACCTTTCAAATGGCATCACAGAAGTGACTGCCAGTTTGGTCCACGCCTGGCTGCCTGCCTAGGCTGTCCATCACAAACCTTGGTGACTGGGCAGAAAACAATTTGGCTGAAAGCATGCTAGCCAGAATGCACGTTTTAAATCCTTCAAACAGTGGACAAAGCTGAAAGCATGGCTAATGCAGCAGAGCAGACATAATTGGCTTTAAATAAATTCAGAACTTTAAGACAAGGAACTCCAAAACCCTGAAAAATTCCTGATGATTTTCTTTTGCAATTTCCTTTGCCGATTTAGTGTTGTTGTTGTTGATTTCCTTTTACAAAAGCAATCCATTCCTATTAAAGAAATGGGAAAATACACACAAGCAAAAAGAAAAAGATAAAGAATATCTGTAATCCACACAAGCAAAGACAATAAATAAACACCTTAGAGAGTATCTTTTTAGACCCTTTCTCATGCAGATGTGTACATCCATTTTTGTCTAACAGATCTTTCCAACTAATCCCATTAGGCATTTACAGCCATCCAAATCCATCCAAAGTATCCCTGCTATAAGAAGTATAGAAGGAGGACTAAATGGCTAGAAATCAACTTTACAAAAGATAAATGTAAGAAAAAATGAAATTCTGAAAAAATATCCAAAAATCCTCAAGGATGCACGCATTTTTGCAAAACAACTCCAATTATGTTCAAGTATTACCAAAAATGTCTCCCTTCAAATGACATGGATTTTTAATGAAACCGTCACGGTGAGGAGCAACCTGACCAATTTAGCCAAATGAGAGTTTTTAGTCTGAGGGGTACCCTGCCCTCATTCCTGCCTCCCAAGACTCATGCCATCCTCCTCTCCGCCACTGAATCCCTTTCATCCTCTTCAGTTTATTCCAATCCTTCCCACAATTCAAGGCCAGTGTCATCTTTCTGCTTTGGGGATTTTTTTTATTGAAGTATAGTTGATTTACAGTGTCATAGTAGTTTCAAGTATACAGCAATGGTGATTCAGCTATACATATACACACACCTATTCTTTTTAAGATTCTTTTCTTTAATAATTCTTTAAGTTATCATAGAATATTGAGTGTAGTTCCCAGTGCTATATATTAATAGTAGGTCCTAGGTGGTTATTTTATATATAGTGTGTGTATACGTTAAACCCAACCACCCAGGCTTAAACTCAGTCCCTGTCTCCAAACCAGGCCTCCAGGCCCCCTCCAACCAGCCCCGTCATATTTTCTCTGAGCCCCTCAATATGAATTCTACCTGTGCCTGGGGGTCTTAATCGATGCCCATTCTAAGCACCTCAGAGTCCCCCATGCACTAATCTCAAGTCCCCACCAAGGTCACCATCCCACCTCCACTGAATCCAGTTTAGCCTCTTCTGTCTGTCTCACAGCATGGAGCATGGTGCTGGGCACACAATAAACAGTCGATAAATATTGAATGAAGTACAGGGGATTTATAGGGAGAATTCTTTTTAAGACACTCTATTCATCAGTTAAACTCAGTGGCACACCGCTGCCATTGAGAGGGCCACAGCGGAAGCCTGGACGCTGTTGTAAAGGATCAGGTGTTAAGTGGGGACAGAGTAGCTCTGCAGCACTCTGAAAGACAGGCAGCTAGATGGAAATGTGGGGTGATGACCAAAGGTGGAGGACAAAGCCGCCTCCTTGTTGGAGGGCCCCCAGATTGAACCCTCAACAAAGGCTTTCCCAACATAGTTCTCTAAGCTGCTCAGGGTCAGACAGGACAGGAGGGAACCCAGATGAGCTGGCACTGTCCTGGGAAGGCTATAGAAGCCATTTTGATGAAGACAGGAACCCACAAGGGGTGAGGCAACCAATTCCTGCCAACAAGGAAGAACAGACTGTGATTCAACTGATGGCAGCCTTAAGGGACATTACGGTCCTGGAGCCCCTGATAGGGGAGGACAGGAAAATCGGTCCAGGAGAGCACCGCCGAAACTTTAAGAGATATTTTTATTCCATGAAAAGATCAGGATGAAATGAACTTATCTATGAAATAGACTCACAGACATAGAAAACAGACCTGTGATTGCCAAGGGGGAGCAGGAAGGGAGGAGGGATGGACTGGGAGTGTGGGATTAGCAGGTGCAAACTATTATATATAGAATGGATAAACAACAAGGTTCTCCTGCAGAGTACAGTGATATCCCGTGACAAACCAGAATGGAAAAGCACATGAAAAACAATATATATGTAAAACTGAATTACTTTGCTATGCAACAGAAATTAACACAACATTGTAAATCAACTACACTTCAATAAAATTATTTTTAAAAAAGGGTCAGCTCTGGGACATGAAACATACAACACTTGACACCCATATACCTGCACCAATACTATGCAGAAACCCTGCATGCTCCTTTATAATTCTGAACTTGGATTATCCAGAAACTGACTTTTAGCGAATTAGCACATATCCAAAAAAAGACCTCCCAAGTTGGCCAAAACTATCTACGTGTAACCACGCAAGAAGGAAGCAGGCGGAGCAGGTAATGTGTGGGGAGGCCGCAACAGTCCTTGCCCCCTCCCAAACTGTGTGTGTGTCTCTGTGTGTGTTAGCCACTCAGTCATGTCTGACTCTTTGTGACCCCATGAACTATATAACTTACCAGGCTCCTCTGTCTGTGGAATTCTCCAGGCAAGAGTACTGGAGTGGGCTGCCATTCCCTTTTTCAAGGGATCTTCCTGATGCAGGGATCGAACTCAGGTCTCCCACATTACAGGCAGATCCTTTTTTGATGTTGTTGTCTTAATTGGAGGCTAATTACTTTACAATATTGTAGTGGCTTTTGCCATACATTGACATGAATCAATACAGGCAGATTCTTTATTGTCTGAGCCACGACGGAAGACCCAAACTGTAGGTAAAAATCTGCAAAAAAGTCATGAAGGGCTTGATGTAAATGGCTTTCTCAAGAAGAAACAGAGTTCTACATCCAGGGAGTTGGGGGCCAGATAGAAGGGTGTCCTGTAGATGCAGGGTTGCTAAGACAGACAGAAGTCATACGACCCTGCTGATGTCCCAGAGAGAGCTCTGGATCATCACGGACCAAAGAAGGTGGATTCGATTAGGTTCAGCCACATCTCTAAGAGGCAGGGGCCCAGGTAACAACTAGGCTCCATGACCCAAGAGGAAACAAGCTTGGCCCACTTGCCTATGTTTAGAGCAAAAAGATGAACAGTGAAAGGGAAGTCCCAGTGCTTAGTGATGATATTAGATTTATATGATGAAAAGAAGCAGAATTCTATACACTTAGCCTTGCTTTCATTTTCCCTCCCTGGGAAAAATGGTCTTCAACTTTGAAACTTGATTATACTGAAAATCAAGGGCAAGGTGGGAGACAGGCAGAGTATTGCCCCCCTAAAGATGCTCACATCCCAATCTCCAGCATCTATGAATGTTACCTTTCAGCAAAAGAGATTTTGCAAATATATCTATGGTTGGGGAGACTAATCTGGATCACCTGGTTGGAGGAATATAATCACATTTGTCCTTAAAAATGGAGAACATTTCCCAGCTGTTGTAAGAGAGATGAGAGGAGGAAGAAGAGATTCAAAGCGTCAAAAGGACTTGACCGCCATTCCTGGTTTTGAAGATGGAGGGAAGACACTGACCCCAGGAATTTAGGAACCTCAGAAGCTAGAACCTGCCCTTAGCTGTCAGCCAACAAAGAAAGAGAGATCTCAGTTCTACAACCAAGGGAACTAAATTCTGCCAACAGCACAAAAGAACAAGGAAACAGGTCCCTCCTAGAGCCACCAGAAAGGAAGACAGTCCTGCAGACTCTTGATTTTAGATCTGTATCAGACTTCTTTATTTTTTAACTTTTTTATATTGGAGTATAGCCAGTTAACAATGTTGTGATGGTTTCAGGTGCACAGCAAAGTGACTCAGCCATACATATACAGGTATCCATTCTCCCCCAAACTCCCCTCCCATCCAGGCTGCCACATAACATTAAGCAGAGTTCCCTGAGATATACAGAGGGTCCTTGCTGGTTATCCATTTTAAATACAGCAGTGTGTACATGTCGACCTCAAACTCCCTAAATATCCCTTCCCCTCATCTTTCCCCACTAGTGACCATAAGTCTGTTCTCTAAGTCTACGAGTCGGTTTCTTTTTTGTAAATAAGTTCGTCTGTATCATTTCTTTATAGAGTCCGAAAATAAAGAATGTCATATGATATTTCTCTTTATCGCTATGTCAGACTTCTGACTCACAGACCTTGAGATAATACATGCGTGCTAAGTCGCTTCAGTCGTGTTCAACTCTTTGCAACCCCATGGACTGTAGCCTGCCAGGCTCCTCTCTCCATTGAATTCTCCAGGCAAGAATACTGGAGTGAATCACCATGTCCCCCTTCTGAGTATCTTAATACATCTGTGTTGACTGGCACAACTACATTTGTGGTGATTTTTCACAGCAATTGTAGAAAACTAACACAGTGAATTAACAAATAAAAAAGCAAGCAAGCAACACCCTTAAATGAGTGCAGATCCCCGGACCCAGATTAATTGTGTCCCAAAGAGGAATAATACTCTGCATGGCCAAGTTAAGAAGCCTTGCTCATTCTATCCTGTTCTTAGAACCTCAAAAGACTCATCAGCATATTAAAGGCTCTGAAAAATTCTACCAAAAAAAAAAATTTACCTTCTCTAGTCTACATTTTCCAAACTTGTATAACCTCGAAACCCTGTTTTGCTATAATACCTGCTGACACCTGGAGACACAGTTCCTGTGGACTGCTCCTGATGGATCATGTCACTGTTAGGAACCCTTCAGGGACCACCCCCTTCTCCTCAGGCCCTTCATAATGAGCTCCTTGCCTCCTAGCAGGGCACTCAGAGCCTCCAAGTTCATGCCTGCTAAGCTCTCCAGCCTTGTTTACCAGCAAACTCCCCTAATAGTCTCTGAAAATTAACTTATTTTGTGTTGTCTTCTTGTAATCATTGTGCTTTCTAACCCGTTCAGAGCAAACTCCTGCCCCTCTCAGCTTTCTCTTTCCTTTAATTCCAGTCATACTGAAGAATTTCCCTAGGGCTTCATTTTCTCTCACTTCCATTTCTTCCCACGTTTTATCTCCTTTGCCTGAAACACAAATTCTTGACTTTCTTTGCCTTGAAATGTCTTCCATCCCTTGCAATTCTGCTCCAATGCCACTTCCTCCAGGCAGTACTCCTGACTCTTCCTCACATGATTCAGTTTAAGGACTCCTCCATTCTGATCTCCAGCTTAGATCTGTTGTCACAATTGGCCCTCTAAGTGGTCATTTTCAATTTACTTCTCTCCCCTCCTCTCTAGACCATGAGCTCCCAGAGAGCAGAAGTCTACACTCCCTCCCAGGAAAGCAGGAGGTGAATGGTTTTGACTGGCCTGGGCAGAAGCGTGAACAAGACAATAACCTAGATGTCCATCGATAGATGATATATAAAGAAGATGAGGTACGTGTATACAATAGAATATATTCAGCCTTTAAAAAGAAGGAGATGCTACCATTTGCAACAGCATGGATAAGCCAGGAGAACTTTGTGATGAGTGAAATAATCCAGTCACAGAAAAACAAATACTGCCTTAACTCACTTCTACATAGAATTGAAAATAGTCATACTCAAAGAAGCAGAGAATTGAAAATGGTGATTGCCAGAAGCTGGAGGGGAAAAGGGAGATGTTGGTCGCAGGGTACAAACTTTTAGTTATGTAAGATGAATCAGTTCTGGAGACCTAATTTTCAGCAATGTGACTATCATTAATAATAACCTATGAGGGAGAAGAATTTGAAAAGGAACATAGATACATGCATTCATATATATATATATATATATGTGTGTGTGTGTATGTGTGTGTGTGTGTGTGTGTGTGTGTGTAACTGAATCACTTTGCTGTATACCTAAAACTAACACAATATCATAAATCAAATATACATCAAATATACTTCAATTTTTTTAAGTTTTTGACTAGGGGAAAAAGAACAATACTGTACCGTACACTTGAAATGTGCTAAGAGAGTTGATCTTACATGTTCTCATCACCAAAAAAAAAAAGAAAAAGACAACTATGTGAAGTGATGGCTTTGTGAATTACTTTGATTGTGGTGATTATTTCACAGTGTAGACAGATACCAAAACAGCACCTTAAATATGAGGCTGTGAGCTTCCCTGACCCTTCGCTCTGGGGAGACGGAGCTTTCTGGCAAATTCTTGCAGGAAAAACCCATGGCCAGCCTCAGATCAAGCCATCCAAAGGACGCCCCCAGAGCAATGTGATGTCCCAGGTTTCCCCACGGAGACTGGATAATGGGAAATGCACTGATTAGGAAGCACAGTTTGCATCCTGCAGACTATCATCATCATTCTTCATGGCCAAAGCCAACACTATGACAAAAGACAAAATCAACTGTGGGTGCCATTTAGGAGCTGGCGAATTGTTCACCAGGCAGTCAGCGGCCCGTCTGATGTCAAGGGTTTCTGCTACTGTGAGAGGCTGTGAACTAAGCTGCAATTTGATGTTCTAGAAACCCTTTCATTTAGCTTTGGCTGTAAGCCACTCAGGATTTACCTGGCGATGCTTCTTTCAACTCATTGCTTTTTTATTTAAGATTAAAACTCACTTTCACGGACTTCCCTGGTGGTCCAGTGGTTAAGACTCCGCACTCCCACTGCAGCAGGGCAGAGGTTCGATTCCCGGTCAGGGAACTAAGATCTCACGTGCCTTGTGGCACGGCCTGCATATATATGTGTGTGTGTGTGTGTCTGTGTATATATATATATATATATATATATATATATATATATATATATAATATAGGGCTTCCCTGGTGGTTTAATGGTAAAGAATCTGCCTGCCATTGCAGGAGACACGAGTTTGATCCCTGGGTCAGGAAGATACCCTGGAGAAGGAAATGGCAATCCACTCCAGCATTCTTGCCTAGGAAATCCCATGGACAGGGAAGACTCACAGGCTATAGTCCATGGGGTCACAAAAGAGTCAGACATGACTTAGCAACCTCCACATTTCCACATACGTCAAATAATTGCCTACTATGGTTCCACATGCTCTAAAGACTAAAATAAGAAATGATGCTCATGATAAAAAAGAAAAAAACCTTGGAGGGAGGTTCAAGAGGAGACTTATGTTTACTTATGGCTAACTCACATTGTTGTATGGTAGAAGCCAACATAATATTGTAAAGCAATTATACTCCAATTAAAAAAAAGATAAATGAATACTAGGGATACAATGTACAACACAATGAATATAATTAACACTGTTGTACACTATATATTCAAATTGTTAAAGAGTAAATCCTAAGGGTTCTTACCACAAGGAAAAAGTTTTTATTTTTTAAAAATTTTTGTATCTATGTGAGATGATGGGTCCACTAAACTTATTGTAATAATCATTTCATGATGTATATAAGTCAAGACATTTTGTTGTGCATCTTAAATTTATACAGTGTTGTTTGTCAATTGGTAGTGAAGTGAAGTTGCTCAGTCGTGTCTGACTCTTTGCGACCCCATGGACTGTAGCCTACCAGGCTCCTCCATCCATGGGATTTTCCAGGCAAGAGTACTGGAGTGGACTGCCATTTCCTTCTCCAGGGGATCTTCCCAATCCAGGGGTCAAACCGGGGTCTCCCGCATTGTGGGCAGATGTTTTTACCATCTGAGCCACCAGGGAAGTCAATTATATCTTAATAAATCTGAAAGAAAAAAATCTCAGTTTCATTAAATCAAAAAAAGACAAATACTATATGATATGACTTATATGTGGAACCTCAAATATGACATAAATGAACCTATCTATAAAACAGAAACAAACATATAGATATAAAGAACAGAACTGAGGTTGCCAAGGGGTGGAGGGAGAGATGGATTGGGAGTTCAGAGTTAGCAGATGCAAACTATTATACAATGAATGAACAACAAGGTCCTCCTGTACAGCACAGGAAAATATATTCAATATCCTGTGATAAACCATAATGGAAAAGAACATGAAAAAGAACGTGTATATGTATAACTGAGTCACTTTGCTATACTGCAGTAATTAACACATTGTAAGTCAACTATACTTCAATAAATCATTTTTAAAAAGTAGCCTTCATCATGAAAGAAACACTTTTAAAAATAACTTTGTGATTTAAAGTCTGAGGTTTTCTGACTTCTAACTCTTTTCCTGTTGAAGCAAGTAGGTTTATAATGAAGTGAGTCTATCATCTCTTTCATAGATGCTGTCAGGAAAAATTAAGAATATATGGAAAGTACACAATGGACACTCATAAATGAGAAGTCTCTTTGTGCCACATATCTGACCTGTACGAAGAGTCTGAACTTTTCCTAAAGGCTAAAGCAGCAGCAGCACTTTGAGAAAGCTTAAAGGGTCGGTATGTAAAATTCAAATTTCAGAGCCAAATAGACCTGGTGAAATCCTGGCTTCTGCTCTGATTAGCTGTATAATACCTCTGTAAAGCTCAGTGTTCTCATGTATAAAATGAAGGTATGAATAGTATGTATGACTCAGATGACCATTATATCTACTACTGTGGGCAGGAATCCCTTAGAAGAAATGGAGTAGCCATGATGGTCAACAAAAGAGCCCGAAATGCAGTACTTGGATGCAATCTCAAAAATGACAGAATGATCTCTGTTACTTTCCAAGGCAAACCATTCTACATCACGGTAGTCCAAGTCTATGCCCCGACCAGTAACGCTAAAGAAGCTGAAGTTGAACTGTTCTATGAAGACCTACAAGACCTTTTAGAACTAACACCCAAAAAAGATGTCCTTTTCATTATAGGGGACTGGAATGCAAAAGTGGGAAGTCAGGAAACACCTAGCATAACAGGCAAATTTGGCCTTGGAGTACAGAATGAAGCAGGGCAAAGGCTAATAGAGTTTTGCCAAGAGAACGCACTGGTCATAGCAAATGCCCTCTTCCGACAACACAAGAGATGACTCTACACATGGACATCACCAGATGGTCAACACCGAAATCAGATGGATGATATTCTTTGCAGCCAAAGATGGAGAAGCTCTATACAGTCAGCAAAAACAGGACCAGGAGCTGACTGTGGCTCAGATCATGAATTCCTTATTGCCAAATTCAGACTTAAATTGAAGAAAGTAGGGAAAACCACTAGACCATTCCGGTATGACCTAGATCAAATCCCTTATGATTATACAGTGGAAGTGACAAATAGATTTAAGGGACTAGATCTGATAGACAGAGTGCCTGATGAACTATGGACAGAGGTTCGTGACATTGTACAGGAGACAGGGATCAAGACCATCCCCATGGAAAAGAAATGTAAAAAAGCAAAACGGTTGTCTGAGGAGGCCTTACAAATAGCTGTGAAAAGAAGAGAAGCGAAAAGCAAAGGCAAAAAGGAAAGATATTCCCATCTGAATACAGAGTTCCAAAGAATAGCAAGGAGAGATAAGAAAGCCTTCCTCACGATCAATGCAAAGAAACGGAGGAAAACAACAGAATGGGAAAGACTACAGATCTCTTCAAGAAAATTAGAGATACCAAGGGAACATTTCATGCAAAGATGGGCTCGATAAAGGACAGAAATGGTATGGACCTAACAGAAGCAGAAGATATTAAGAAGAGGTGGCAAGAATACACAGAAGAACTGTACAAAAAAAGATCTTCACAACCCAGATAATCACATGGTGTGATCACACACCTAGAGCCAGACATCCTGGAATGTGAAGTCAAGTGGGCCTTAGAAAACATCACTACGAACAAAGCTAGTGGAGGTGATGGAATTCCAGTTGAGCTATTTCAAATCCTGAAAGATGATGCTGTGAAAGTGCTGGACTCAACATGCCAGCAAATCTGGAAAACTCAGCAGTGGCCACAGGACTGGAAAAGGTCAGTTTTCATTCCAATCCCAAAGAAAGGCAATGCCAAAGAATGTGCAAACTACTGCACAATTGCACTCATCTCACACGCTAGTAAAGTAATGCTCAAAATTCTCCAAGCCAGACTTCAGCAATACATGAACCGTGAACTTCCAGATGTTCAAGCTGGTTTTAGAAAAGGCAGAGGAACCAGAGATCAAATTGCCAACATCCGCTGGATCATCAAAAAAGCAAGAGAGTTCCAGAAAAACATCTATTTCTGCTTTATTGACTATGCCAAAGCCTTTGACTGTGTGGATCACAATAAACTGTGGAAAATTCTGAAAGAGCTGGGAATACCAGACCATCTGACCTGTCTCTTGAGAAACCTGTATGCAGGTCAGGAAGCAACAGTTAGAACTGGACATGGAACAACAGACTGGTTCCAAATAGGAAAAGGAGTACATCAAGGCTGTATATTGTCACCCTGCTTATTTAATTTATATGCAGAGTACATCATGAGAAACACTGGGCTGGAAGAAACACAAGCTGGAATCAAGATTGCTGGGAGAAATATCAATAACCTCAGATATGCAGATGACACCACCCTTATGGCAGAAAGTGAAGAAGAACTAAAGAGCCTCTTGATGAAAGTGAAAGAGGAGAGTGAAAAAGTTGGCTTAAAGCTCAACGTTCAGAAAACTAAGATCATGGCATCTGATCCCATCACTTCATGGCAAATAGATGGGGAAACAGTGGAAACAGTGTCAGACTTTATTTTTGGGGGCTCCAAAATCACTGCTGATGGTGATTGCAGCCATGAAATTAAAAGACGCTTACTCCTTGGAAGGAAGGTTATGACCAACCTAGACAGCATATTTAAAAGCAGAGACATTACTTTGCCAACAAAGGTCCATCTAGTCAAGGCTATGGTTTTTCCAGTGGTCATGTATGGATGTGAGAGTTGGACGGTGAAGAAACCTGAGCACCGAAGAATTGATGCTTTTGAACTGTGGTGTTGGAGAAGACTCTTGAGAGTCCCTTGGACTGCAAGGAAATCCAACCAGTCCACCCTAAAGGAGATCAGTCCTGGGTGTTCATTGGAAGGACTGATGTTGAAACTGAAACTCTAATACTTTGGCCACCTCATGCGAAGAGTTGACTCATTGGAAAAGACCCTAATGCTGGGAAGGATTAGGGGCAGGAGGAGAAGGGGACGACAGAGGATGAGATGGCTGAATGGCATCACCGACTCGATGGACATGGGTTTAGGTAGACTCCGGGAGTTGGTGATGAACAGGGAGGCCTGGCATGCTGCAATTCATGGGGTCGCAAGGAGTCAGACACGACTGAGAGACTGAACTGAACTGATATATATATATAGCATAAATGAATAGTATTGTATATACCCTACCAGAGTTTGGTCAAAGTAAGGTAAAATATGTGTATATCAGACCCAGCCTAGAAGAAACCACCTATAAAATGAAAGTGTTGTCTCTTCAGGCCTGAAAAGGATGGAGCAAACAACCAGCTGAAACCCACTGTCTTGCCCTTCTGGAATGGTTCTGGTGGGTTCTGAGTCATCATCTCTTGCAGGGAATTTCCCAGTTTTGATCTTTGGGACCCCATCCTGAGCCAAAAGCAAATTATCTTTTCCAGGAGCAAATGCATGCACTACGGGATTTACAGTGGACATTTTGTTGCTGTCAATTATTCCCGGGGTTACTGGGCACGAGGCTGACATTTGATTTGGAGCTAAGGTCCAGCCAAGATGCTCGCAGGTGATATATTTCATCATCGCCATCAGTTAAGGATGGCTGCTCCCCAGAAGGGCTCCCTTTCCTCTCAGAACCCGAGACATAGGATCCTGGGTTCTCAGAACTTCCTGCACTGTCTCTCCCGCCCAGCTTCTCCTCTCCTGGTGGGGGTGTGGGGCACGGGCTCCTCCCTTCCTCTCCTCACTCTTGGCAGGAGACGGAGGGACTTCCTGAGTGGGCTTCCCTTGAGTAGTACTGTCCCTGAGAGAATAATTTGAAGATGAACTTTTTCCTTGTCACCTTTGCAGGCTGCATCTGGTGGCTGGGAAGCTCTTCAGGTCACTCATTCATTGGGTCATCCACTCACCAAACACATGCGCAGTACCCACGGTGTGCCCCCAGAGACCCCGCTCAGTCCAGTAGGACAGACGTGGACAGGTTCTCTCCCTGGGACTGAGCATGCATCTCCAGGTCAGATAAATGTAGATGCAAACCACGCCTCCATCTGCTGGACCTCTGCAGTGTCTCTGAGCATGTTTTCTCATCTGCTAAAAGGGACAATGCTAACGTCCATCTCAGAGTTGCTGAGATTTCTATGCATCCTGGTTTATCCTACAACCCTGATCCACCCCCTCCACTCATCCCCACACACAATTCCATAGCTCTCTGAGCTAGTCAGCTCCAGCTGAAGCTCATGTCCAGGCCTCCACAAGAATAATGCTACCCAAGCTGCCATCTTGGTCATGACTGGTTTCCTTCTCCACCAGCCTCTTACTCTGCTTTCCCATCTCCTCTCCAGGAGGGCTGAGCGTCTATCCCTTGGTCAGTCTCCTGGCTTCCGCCTGATGTTGCCCCTCCCTCCTGGGGGTGGGAGACTCCACCCCGCCTCCTCTACTATGTTCCCTGCAGATTTTGGGTGCTTTGTTCTGCCAGATCCATTATGGCCTCCTGCAAAAAGGAAACAGAATCCGGAGCTAAGGGATTCTATCTGAGATATTCCCATTCTGGATCAAGCTTTGAGTGTGGACACAGCTCCCCCCAGCAAATGGGAAGAAAGCAGAAGAGCAGAGTTTTCCGTGTACCTCACAGGGTAGCCAGCAATCAAGATAGAATAATTTCAGGGGCACAGAAAAGCTTGCACACCCCGAAATTCCTCCCTTACCTGCTCACTGATGCCTGAAATTACTTCCACAGAAAACAACATGCTTTATTCCACAATTAGAAGTAAGCCTTTAAATGTAGATTTCTCTGGTTGAAAAAACACAATGATTGCACTCATACTGAAGTATAAATCAATGATTCTCAAGGGAACAGAGGAGTGTGTCAGTCTCCTGAGGTAGAGGATTTAAGACAGCTGCAATTCTTTAAAGGCCTCTTCCGTAGCCTAACCTAGGTTCAGAACTTCAAGAGGGCAGTTGGGTGGCGCCTATCAAAATGTTAAATATAAATGCCCTTTAACCCAACAATTCCTCTTCTCAGTCTCTCCCTAGAGAAACTATTGTGTGTGTGGGAAGCAGCATATACCAAAACATTCCTTGAATCATAATTTGTAACAATAAAAAAATAAGAATCAATTTACATGCTTATTAATAAGGACATGTCTTAATAACCTGTGGATTTCCATGCTATATAATACTGTGTAGTGTTTATAAGCAAAATAAGGTAAAGCTACCACCATTGGCATAGTATGATCTTCAAGACATTATAGAAGCAAAAACAAGCCAGCTGCAAAACAATGCACAATGCACAAAGAATAATATTATTTGTGTAGAAAGAGAGCAGACCAACTTATTTCTATAGATAGTTGTGACAGTATATAAAGGCATAAGGAAAAGATCTGGAAAGATACACATCTGAGATAAGCATGGTTACCTCTTGGAGGGTCTTAGAATTGAAGGTGGTGTTTAAGAGGGTCTTTAGCTTTATCGGAATTTCACCTACAATGATAACATATTCAGGAAATATTTGTGTAGTTCAAGATATTTTTGGTAGTATCACATAATCTTATGTTTGGAAAAAACTGTTTATAATCCTAAGACAAGTACAATATTAAAGCTGGACATTGGGATTAACATATACTATATATATAAAATAGATAACCAACAGGACCTATTGTATAGCACAGGGAACTCTGCTCAATATTCTGTAATAACCTATAAGAGAAAAAGAATATATATACATATATATATATAACTGAATCACTTTGCTGTACACCTGAAACTAGCACAACATTGCAAATCAATTATACTCCAATTAAAATTATTGTCATTAAAACTTAATTTAAAAAATTTAATAATAAATAAATATATTGAAGCTAGACGTTTTTAAGGCAATAGGTCATGGGCTAAAAAACAATCTTTTAAGGCAATGGGTCATGGGGGAAAGGGGAGAGATGAATTAGGAGTTTGGCATATACACTACCGTATATAAAATAAACAACAAGGACCTATTGTACAGCACAGGGAACTATACTCGTTTGGCAAACACTGAAATGATGGCAATGTAACAACAATAATATTTTGCAAATATTTCTGAAAATTATTTTCTCTTTTGCCTTCCTGATTATATAGTCTTCATTCTAGTTAGTCAGATCATTCATTCGCACTTATTTGTTACAGAAAAAATGCAAAGGAAATGAACGAGACAATTATTCTGTTCCTAGCATGCAAAATATGATTTGTAGCAAGGCAATATGCTTGAAAGACAGGTGTGTCAGAGAGGCGAGCGTTTCCAATTCCTTTAGCTCTGACGTGGTGTATCAAGGGCAAAGCCTAGGGGGTCTGTGACATGGAATCTCTGCCACAGTCCGCCAGATGAGGAAAGATAGTCCCGGTAACATGACAGACAGCTCATGGAGGTCGCAGCTTTGGGAGAGCAGCATTAAGCTGCATCCCCTTTCCAGTCTGAAAGAGTCTAAGAATCGAAGAAGGAGGACCAGAGTAAAGCTGAGGAGCATTCTTCCCGACTTGTCCTTCCACCTGGGGTGGTCAGCCAACAGGAGAGCCCTGAGGGCATGAGGAGGTCCATGTGACTCCCCACGTTGAGCTCTGCAAGGAATGCCCCCATAAACATCCCTGTAACAGCCAGAGGACACCTCACCCAGGAGCCTAGTCTTCCCTGATCATCCAATCCATCTCAGGGAGGAGCCAGGAAGGAAGCAAAACATCAGAGAATCCTGAGACACAGGCAACTGTATCCAAGCAGAGAGACCAAGAATAGGTGTTGGGAGGATGCAGAGAAATGATGGATTGTAAAATGGTGCAGCTGCTGTGGAAATTGCTGTGGCAGCTTCTCAAATACCAACCATGGAGTTACTGTGTGACGCAACAATTCCATTCCTAGGTATATACCCAAGAGACGTAAAAACATAGGTCCCAAGAAAAGCTGCACAAGAACATTCATAGCAGTGTTATTCATAATGGACAAAAAATGTATAGAAAACAAACTTATGGTTACCAAAGGGGATTGGGGGAAGGGGAGAAATAAATTAGGAGTTTAGGATTAATGGATACACACTACTGTATATAAAACAAACCACAAGGACCTACTGTACAGCACAGGGAACCATACTCAACATTTTGTAATCAGCTATAAGGGAAAAGAGTGTAGGTATAATAACTAAATGTATATAATTATATATATACAAACTGAATCACTTTGCTGTACACATGAAACTAATGCAACATTGTAAATTAGCTATACTCCAATTTTAACAATGGAGCCCATCCAATTGTCCATCAATTAATAAATGAACAAATAAAATAATGATTTTGATCCATACAATGGAACATTACTTGGCCACAAGAATGAAGTACTGATACGTGCTACAACATGGATGAACCTTGAAAACATTGTATTGAGAAGCCAGTCACAAAAGACCACATATTATATGATTCCATTTTCATGAAGTGTTAGAACAGGCAAATCTATAGAGACAAAAATAGATCTGTGCTTTCCCTGAAGCTGAGAGAATTGGGCCAAAATGGGGACTGAATACTAATGGGGAGTGTTTATTTTGTAGTGAAATTGTTCTATAATTGATTGCAGTGATGGCTGCACAGCTCTGTAAATCTACTAGAAGTCACTGAAGTCTACACTTTAAATGGGTGAATTATGTTTAGGTTAAGTAGTTGAGAATCCCTGGTGGCTCAGATGGTAAAGCATCTGCCTGTAATGCAGGAGACCCGGGTTCGATCCCTGTGTTAGGAAGATTCCCCTGGAGAAGGAAATGGCAACCCACTCCAGTACTCTTGCCTGGAAAATCCCATGGACATAGGAGCCTAGTAAGCTACGCTCCATGAGGTCGCAAAGAGTTGGACACGACTGAGCGACTTCACTTTCACTTTAAGTAGTCGAAGCGCTTCCCCAGTGGCTCAGCGGTAAAGAATCTGCCTGCAATGCAGGAGACACGTCTCTGGTTCTATCCCTGGGTCTGGAAGATCCCCTGGAGGAGGGTATGGCAACCCACTCCAGTATTCTCACCTGGAGAATCCCATGGACAGAGAAGCCTGGTGGGCTACAGTCCATGGGGTCTCAAAGAGTCTGACATGACTGAAGCGACAGAGCATATACACACAAAGTAGTTGAAAATAGGAAAAGAAGTGTAGGAAAGGGAGAGTGAAGAAGCAGACGGTTTTAAAGCTGTATTTTACAGCAAGTTAGCTAACGCAAACCTTAAACAAAGGTAATTTCCTGGCAGTCCCATGGTTAGGACTCTGCCCTCTCACTGCCAAGGGCCTGGGTTCCATCCCTGGTTAGGGAACTAAGATTCCATAAGCCGTGCAGCACAGCCAAAAGGAAAAAAAAAAAAAAAACCTTAAAAACATACAAGACACTCTGGACTTTCATGGCTCCCACATTTATGGTTTTGCTCCTTACAGACACTTGACATAGTACCTCTTGTCATTTTCCAGAGTCACAAATTGGAACATCACATCCTCAAGGCTGTCCTGAGAGAGGAAGTTGCTGGGCTTGTGAGCATGGCAGACCGCCAATATCTGCTCCTCCAAAATGACCCCATCTTCTTCCTTCATTGTAACATACACAATCACTTTTATAAGTGATGAACACTTGTTTCTTTGCAAAAAAAAAAAAAATGACACCCCAAAGACAGCCAACTGTGTCTGCTGGTGAGGAGAGTGAAGAGAAAAGTGAAAAAGGCCAATGAAAAAGTAGATGCTGGGACTTTTCCAGCGGTCCAGTGGTTAATATTCCACATTTTCCAATGCAGAAGTTGCAGATTCAATTCATGGTGGGGGTATCAAGATCCCACATATTGCAGCCAAAAAAAATTATTTTTGATATATGTATACTGTGGCTCAGATCATGAACTCCTTATAGCAAAATTAAAACTTAAATTGAAGAAAGTAGGAAAAACCACTAGGCCATTCAGGTATGACCTAAATCAAATCCCTTATGATTATACAATGGAAGTGACAAATAGATTCAAGGGATTAGATCTGATAGACAGAGTGCCTGAAGAACTATGGACGGAGGTTTATAACATTGCATAGGAAGTAGAGATCCTAAACTATCCCCAAGAAAAAGAAATGCAAAAAGGCAAAATAGTTGCCTGAGGAGGCCTTTCAAATAGCTGAGAAAAGAAGAGAAGTGAAAGGCAAAGGAGAAAAGGAAAGATATACTCATGTGAATGCAGATTTCCAAAGAACAGCAAGGAGAGATAAGAAAATCTTCCTAAGTGAACAGTGCAAAGAAATAGAGGAAAACAATAGAATGGGAGAGACTAAAGATCTCTTCAAAAAAATTAGAGATTCCAAGGAAACATTTCATACAAAGATAGACACAATAAAGGACAGAAATGGTATGGATCTAACAGAGCCAGAAGATATTAAGAAAAGGTGGCAAGAATACACAGAAGAACTATACCAAAAAAAGATCTTAATGACCCAGAAAACCACGATGTTGTGATCACTCACGTAGAGCCAGACATCTTGAGAGTGTGAGTCAAATGGGCCTTAAGAAAGCATCACTACAAACAAAGCTAGTGGAGGTGATGGAATTCCAGCTGAGCTGTTTCAAGTCCTAAAAGATAATGCCGTGAAAGTGCCCCACTCAATACGCCAGCAAATTTGGAAAACTCAGCAGTGGCCACAGGACTGGAAAAGATCCATTTTCATTCCAATCCCAAAGAAGGGCAATGCCAAAGAATGTTCAAACTACCACACAATTGCACTCATCTTACATGATAGCAAAGTAATGCTCAAAATTCTGCAAACTAGACTTCAACAGTACATGAACCAAGAACTCCCAGATGTTCAAGCTGGATTTAGAAAAGGCAGAGGGCCATATGACCCAGAAGTCCCACTACTGGGCATATACACTGAGGAAACCAGAATTGAAAGAGACACGTCTACCCCAATGTTCATCGCAGCACTGTTTACAATAGCCAGGACATGGAAGCAACCTAGATGTCCATCAACAGACAAATGGATAAGAAAGCTGTTGTACATACACACAATGGAATACTACTCAGCCATTAAAAGAACACATTTGAATCTGTTCTATTGAGGTGAATGAAACTGGAGCCCATTATATAGAGTGAAGTAAGCCAGAAAGAAAAACACCAATATAGTATACTAACGCATATATATGGAATTTAGAAAGATGGCAATGATAACCCTATATGCAAGACAGCAAAACAGACACAGATGTATAGAACAGTTTTTGGACTCTGTGGGAGAAGGCGAGGGTGGGATGATTTGAGAGAATAGCATTGAAACATGTATATTATCATACGTGAAAGAGATCACCAGTCCAGGTTTGATGCATGAGACAAGTGCTCAGGGCTGGTGCACTGGGATGACCCAGAGGGATGGGATGGGGAGGGAGGTAGAAGAGGGGTTCAGGATGGGGAACACATGTAAACCCATGGCTGATTCATATCAATGTATGTCAAAAACCACTACAATATTGTAAAGTAATTAGCCTCCAACTAAAATAAATAAATTTTAAAAAATGAAAATAAAATAAAATAAGAGAAAAAAAGAAAAGGCAGAGGAACAAGAGATCAAATTGCCAACATCCACTGGATCATAGAAAAAGCAAGAGAATTCCAGAAATATATCTATTTCTGCTTCACTGATGTTGCTAAAGTCTTTCACGTGTGCATCACAACAAATTGTGGAAAATTCTTAAAGAGATGGGAATGCCAGACTACCTTACCTGCCTCCTGAGAAACCTGTACGCAGGTCAAGAAGCAACAGTTAGAAGTGCACATGGAACAATGGCCTAGTTCAAAATTGGGAAAGGGTTACGTCAAGGCTGTATATTATCACCCTGCTTATTTAACTTATATGCAGAGTACATCATGAAAAATGCAGGGCTGGATGAAGCACAGGCTGGAATCAAGATCGTCGGGATAAATATCAATAACTTCAGATATGCAGATGACACCACCCTTATGCCAGAAAGCAAAGAAGAACAAAAGAGCTTCTTGATGAAAGTAAAAGACGAGAGTGAAAAAGCTGGCCTAAAACTCAAAATTCAAAAAACAAAGATTATGGCTTCCAGCCCCATTACTTCATGGCAAATAGCTAGGGAAACAATAGAAACATTGACAGATTTTATTTTCTTGGACTCCAAAACCACTGCAGATGGTGACTGCAGCCATGAAATTAAAAGATGCTTACTCCTTGGAAGAAAAGCTATGACAAACCTAGACAGCATATTAAAAAGCAGAGACATTACTTTGCTGACAAAGGCCTGTCTAGTCAAAGCTATGATTTTTCCAATAGTCATGTATGGATGTAAGAGTTGGACCATAAAGAAAGCTGAGCCTCAAAGAATTGATGCTTTTGAGTTATGGTGTTGGAGAAGATTCCTGAGAGTCCCCTGGACTGCAAGGAGCTCAAATCAGTCAATCCTAAAGGAAATCAGTTCTGAATATTCATTGGAAGGACTGGTGCTGAAGCTGAAGCTCAAATACTTTGGCCACCTGATGCAAAGAACTGACTCACTTGAAAAGACCCTGATGCTGGGAAAGCTTGAAGGCAGAATAAGGGGATGACAGAGGATGAGATGGTTTGATGGCATCACCAACTCAATGGACACGAATTTGAGTAAGCCCCGAGAGTTGGTGATGGACAGGGAAGCCTGGCATGCTGCAGTCCATAGGATGCAAAGATTCAGAAACAACTGAGCAACTGAAAAACAACAATACATGGATGGACCTAGAGGTTATCATACTAAGGAAAAGTATGTCTGAAAGAGAAAGAAAAATACCATATGATATCACTTACATGTGGAATCTCAAATGCAACACAAATATGAAACAGAAACAGACTCACAGACATAGAGAACAGACTTCTGGTTGCCAAGGGAGTGAAGGGTGGGGGATGGATGGATTAGTAGCTTGGGATTAGCAGATGCAAACTAATATACAAGATGAATAAACAACAAGGTCCTAATGTATAGCACAGGGAATTATATTCAATATCCTCTGATAAACCACAATGGAAAAGAATGTGAAGAAGAATATATGTATGTGTAACAGAATGACACTGCTGTACAGCAGAAATTAACACAATATTGTAAATAACTATCCTTCAGTCAAAAAAAAATTTGTATTAAGTAAATGCTTTAACAGTGATACTTCCTGTGCTGCTGCTGCTGCTAAGTCGCTTCAGTCGTGTCCGACTCTGTGCAACCCCATAGACAGCAGCCCACCAGGCTCCCCCATCCCTGGGATTCTCCAGACAAGAACCCTGGAGTGGGTTGCCATTTCCTTCTCCAATGCATGAAAGTGAAAACTGAAAGCAAAGTCGCTCAGTCGTGTCCGACTCTTAGCGATCCCATGGACTACAGCCTACCAGGCTCCTCCATCCATGGGATTTTCCAGGCAAGAGTACTGGAGTGGGGTGCCATTGCCTTCTCCGGATACTTCCTGTAAGGAAGGGCAAAGTTTTCAGGACATAAGTGTCCAAAATGACAGCCATCTTCTTTGATGGAAATATGTAAATTGAGAAAAGCAGAAACTTGGAAACCAGAGGCACCAAGGCTTAACAAGATGCAGTTCAGTAAAAAAAAAAAACCATGTTCCCTGAGTCCTCCCCAAGGCCAGGCACTGTTCAAGGCATGGGAAGACCCTTGGAAAGCCAGGTCACCCTGCCTGCTGTGCAGGCACTTGCAACCTGAACTGTAATGTGAGACCCAAACACTAGAAAATTTAAATAGAAATTCAAGAGAAAAAGACTCCAGGAGGGCAGCAGAAGATAGCCACCAGGCAGGACATGATTAATTGCTGAATGAACTGTGTGGCTGCATAGAGCTGGTGGAGTCCCGAGGCAGGAGGGGATATTTTAGGGCAGGATCAAGCCAACATAGAAAGAAAAGACCATCTGAGCAAGAAAACTGCAAGAGGCCTTAAGAAGACTAGCCTAGAAAAAGAAAAACATCATACAATATCACTTATACGTGAAATCTTAAAAAATGATACAAATGAACTTATTAACAAAACAGAAATAGATTTACAGACATAAAAAACAAACTTAGGGTTACCATAAGGGGAAACTTATGGTTGCTTCCCATGGGAAAGGGGGTGATAAATTAGGAGTAGAGAGTTAATATATATACACTACTATATATGAAATAAGTAACAAGGACCTATTGTGTGATACGCGGCAATATATTCAATGTCTTGAGATAATCTACAATGGAAACTAATCTGACAAAGAATATGTGTCCGTGTATAACTGAATCATTTTGCTGTGGACCTGAAGCTAACACAACGTTGTAAATCAACTATAACTTCAATTTTTAAAAACAGTTTTTTTAAAAAGAGAAAGCAGAAGGGGGAGAGAGGAACATTTTTTTTAATTAGTTTATTTTCTATTTTTTAACTTTACAATATTATATTTGTTTTGCCATACATTGACATGAATCCCCCATGGGTGTACATGTTTTCCCCTTCCAGAACCCCCTCTTCACCTCCCTCCCCATCCCATCCCTCCGGGTCATCTCAGTGTACCAGCCCCGAGCACCCTGTATCATGCATTGAACCTGGACTGGCCATTTAAAAAAATGTTATGAAACATGAAAAATGAATAACAAAATTGAAAAGAATATTGGTTTAAAAAAATAGACTGGCCTAGAAATATTTTGCCATTTGATACTTTTTAATTGAACTTATCTTTCCCATTGCAGGCTCAGTTCTTTCTTACGGAACGGACCACAGAGTCTATTTTGCAGCCTGGATTCCCTGGTCATCTGTGAGCTGGTCACCTCTTGACAGGGAGGGAAAGGTATGGGGAGGAGAAGGACTCATATGAGTTCCAGCACACCCCCATTAAAGCTTGCTGCTGCTTCCCCATCTTCATCCATCACCTCCCATAGGATGGCCAAACTAGCATCTCTTTGACCTCCCTCTATACTTGCCAAGTTTCTAGGGACTTGCATCAGAAAATTCCCATCACTCTTCATGTCTTCATGAGATCGGTAAAACCTAGCCTCACTGCCTGATTCCCAATGAAAGATGCAATGAGAAACGCACTGTGATCTTGAGAAGGCTGAGCTACTATCTTAGTCCATTGCAGAAAGCCAGCATCATTGCCCCTAGGAAGCCACGCCCATGGCAAGGAGTCAGGCTGGCTCTGCGACAGCCTATTAGGGAGACATGCAGAGAAGCAAAGGAAAGGAATTATCTATGCCCCAAGCCACCTGCTTGGACCTGCACATGCTTTTTTAATCTTCATGATAAGACTTCAAGTTAGGTAAAATTATTCACATTTTATAGTGGTAGAAACAGAGTATTTCACCAGTTGGGCTATGCCTCCGGGGGTGTCTGATCCCCAGAACCCTGCTCTTTACATTTTATTACACTGCCCTGCCTCAAGCCACAGCCCATCAAACCTTATTTTCTGTCTCTGCTGAAGAAATCGATAAACATGATCATTATTATAACACCAGTGATTTTGTTCTGGGCCAGATGCTATGCCAGAAACTCCACTTGTATTATTGTCAAACTTCAAAAAAGAAACTTGTCAGGGAGTAATTATTATTTTCATTTTACTGCTATGGATATAGAGGATTGTATTAGTGAGTTTGGGTGAGGCTCAACCCAAAATCTCAGTAACTTCACAAAATCCATGTTGCTTCTCATACTAATGCCCAACAGGCATCAGCAGGGACTTCGCTATACCGACTCAATGACCCAGATTAATGGAGATTTTGCCATCTTACAGATGCACCATATAGAACTCAGCCTTCCTCATAATTCAGCAGCAAAAGTCAAGCACAGTGAACTCACATCTGTTCTTCTATACTTCCACACAGAAGAAATAATTTCCACTAAAATGCAAAGAGGTAGACAGGGATATGTGCAGGAGCACTTGGATGTTAGGTGAGTAATTAATGTCACTTCCAGGACTCTATTAGGTTAAGAATATTGTACTAAACCACAGAGTTCCAACTTGAAACTGGTCTGTGTCTCTCCAAAGCTCATGACCCATGGAGAATCCTGAAAGATAACTGCTGTAAGTCCATCAGAATCACTTATGGATCCCTCCAATTAAGACATAGTGTCTGGAAGGCACACCCAGGGCTGCAGGAAGCTATAAATGTTCTTACTGTCCTCCATCACGGACTTTTGTGATGTCCCAAAGACCTGATTACTCTCAACCCTCCAGCATGAGAATTTGCTCTCTTTGGCAGATTTACCCCAGCCTCATGTAACTGCAGTTATTTCTGGGCTGCGTTGCCCCTGCAGGCAAAAAGTTTTATGCTCCTTGTCTCTTTATTTGTATGTTTATATCTCACCCCATTCTATAAAGATGTGCTGCAGCATAACCAAAAAAAATGGCTAGAAAATAAGTTTTAAAAATCGATCTGTGAAAAAATCAGCGTTGAGAAAAATAAAGATGGGAAAAATGAGATGAAGTTGAGGATGATGATACTGTCCAAAGTGCATACCATTGGGTTCTATGTACTTGCTTGGATCAAGACAAACGTGTTTTATGAGCTTCCAGGAAGCCAGTGAAAGAAGGAAACCAAGAGTACCTAATCCATAAATACCTATAAGATTACAAATCAGACAAATATTCAGGGGAAGCTTAGCTTTTCCTGGCGCTCACACCTGACAGAAATCTTCCCATGCATCCACCCAAAGAGAATACAGCAAGAGAGAGACAGACTATGTGTGTGTGAGTGTGTGTGTATGGTGTGTGTGTGTGTGTGTGTGTGTGTGTGTGTGCATGGTAGGGATGGGGTGAGGGCCAGGGGCTGTAAAGGCAATTCCAGAAAATAAAGGGCACCACAGTGTTTAAATGAAACTCTGAAGAGTCTTGGAAACAGAGAGAACATACGTTAACTGGAATTAGAAAACTTCCTTTGAGGGCAGGATGGAAACTTCCTGGACTTTTGTGATTCCCGGAGACCTGATTTCTCTCAACCCTTCACATGAGAATCTGCTCTCTTTGTAAGATTTACCCCAGCCTCATGTAACTGCATTTATTTCTGGGCTGTGTTGCCCCTGCAGACAAGTTTTATGCTTGGATGGAACTTCCACCAGAAGACAGAGGCATCTGGCCAAAAAGAAAAAAATCAGAAAAGAAAGAAGAAACCAATGAAAACTTCAAGCAAATGCGAATGATTTTGGCTCCTCTTGATAGAATAAAGATGGGTTTTGCTCCACAAGACACTCAATTTAGAAATGAGAGTCAAAACAACGTGGCAGCCAGGGACGTCTTTGCAGATTTCAGAGTCCAAATGGTCAGAAAGAAATGTAACCCAGGAAGTACCAGGAAAGTTAGGAGCCAAAGTTCAAAATCCTCCAACATTGAAACACTGTAGCTTACTGACAGATGCCCACCAGATAATAAACACACCTGCTTTATGGAATGAACTCTTCTAAGTTTCTATTACCAGTCACCAAATACATGTTGTCTGTTCTAGATGAAACATATTAATAAAAGTCTGTGAGGAGTGCTGGTCTTAAGTCTGATGTTCTCAGGAATATTAGGAAAGGATATGTCAAAAACAGCATAATTGGAGGCAAGTTATACACATTATCTTTAATCCATGTCACTACCCCAAGCAGTAGGTATTATTACCTTCCAAAGACTGCTTCCCAAATGGCAGTACTGAAATGACAAACAGGGAGTAATTTGACGGTATTGTAAAGCTCATGAGCAGAGATTGGAGAAGTCAACCTTATCACTGGCTACTGCCATTGACTGTGGCTTTTCTTAACATAAAACCACATTTTGACATCCAGGTAAATGGAAGAAATGAAAATTGGAATAAAAATGCATTGAAATTCTATTCTAAGATAGAAAAGTAAACATATACTTTCATTTTTGGTCCCTCTGAAATCCACTGAAAACAACCAAGAAAAAATGAATTTTTTTATTACATCAAACCATGAGATAAAGAACAAAGGATGAAGTCTCTGGATCAAAATTTTGGAAGCTGGAAAGCAGATGGATGAGGGAGAACTGATTTAGAAGGTTTAAGAACACAGAATCCTTCACTGGAAGTAGGGAGAGCTAAGAAGCATCCAAATTTCCCCCACACAAGCCCTACAGGATTTAGGAATTAGAGATATCCAATACCTCTGGACTGATAACAGGATTATAAAAAGTCCGTAGTGGAAGTCGCTCAGTTCAGTTCAGTTCAGTCGGTCAGTTGTGTCCGACTCTTTGCGACCCCATGGACTCCAGCACGCCAGGCCTCCCTGTCCATCACCAACTCCCAGGTTTACTCAAACTCATGCCCATTGAGTTGGTAATGCCACCCAACCATCTCATCCTCTGTCGTCCCCTTTTCCTGCCACCTTCAATCTTTCCCAGGATCAGGATCTTTTCAAATGAGTCAGCTCTTCGCATCATGTGGCCAAAGTATTGGAGTTTCAGCTTCAACATCAGTCGTTCCAATGAACACCCAGGACTGATCTCCTTTAGGATGGACTGATTATCCATGGAAGTCACTCAGTCGTGTCTAACTCTTTGTGACCCCGTGGACTATACAGACCATGGAATTCTGCAGGCCAGAATACAGGAGTGGGTAGCCTTTCCCTTCTCCAGAGGATCTTCCCAACCCAGGGATCGAACTCAGGTCTCCCACATTGCAGACAGATTCTTTACCAGATGAGCCACAAGGGAAGCTCAGAAAGTCCATATAAAAGCCAAATTCTACACATCCTTGGACTGCTCCCTCCTCACCCAGCAGAAAATTAGAAGCTTGTTCTTTGGAGAGGATAAAACAGTGTCTGGACCAGAGATGCCAGGCACAGTCCAAGCTGGGGAAACAATTTTTAAAAGAAGTGGTTCAAGTGCACATTTGCACATGGAATTCTGAGGCTCACTGATCACTATCAGCTGCATGCAAATACTCAAAGCCAGAGACTGGAGAGATCTTCTCCAGGAAAATTTCCAAAGATGCTGACCTTGGGGGTACCCCAGTGGAACAGCCCAGCCAGATTAGCATATGTTGAAAACGACCCACAGTGTCCAAACTGCCTATCAGTCTTAACAGCCTCACTATGGATTTTGTGTGAACAATGATTATCAGACGTTAGAGGAAAGCTTCCAACATGAACACCAGACACCAAAACAGAGAAAAGCAAATTAGAAGACTGTACAAGGGAAGATAACATCAAAACAAACTATCATTAATATCCTCAGCTATTACCCATGTATGCATGAAATCAGAGGGGTTTTTTAACTTATCTTTCAGATAACAAAAAAAAAAGCTCTTGGAAATTAAAAACATGAAAACAAATATGAGAAACTCCATAGAAGGTCTGGAATACAAAATCAAGGATGTATACCAAATTACAGTAAAAGGATAGAGAATGAAAGATGTAAAAATGTAGGATGTTAAAATAACCACATATCAAAGATTTTATTTAATTCATTAATTAGTGAGAAAACTAAAAAGTTACAAATGGTTTAATGGAGAAACCAAAGAGCAGACACATAAATATACAGTCAGGAATACTGAAAATGTGTTAGTAGAGGTAAAACTGGTTTCTTGAGGAAAGGGAGGATTCTGCATACACACCAAACAAAATTTATTTGCATCTCTACAGAAACAATCATTTGCATTATTACGGATTTTCTACAACTTAAGAAGTTGCAAAATGGCTCAAAGAAAATGAGACAGGCCTTTTCTAGAATCAGCTAACCCAAAAAGTACACTATATAGAATACTCAGTACACTGTTTTCCTTACAGAGAGAGAAAAGATAAGAAATTTAGAAAAATCTTCCAGTGTCCGGCATTCAACTAACAGTAATCTTAGAAAAAGAGAACAAAGAAAACTTAAAGAGAAAATCATCAAAGAAATAATTCAGGGAAATATCCCAAAACTAAAGGATTAAAAGGGTTCATTTTTTACCTAGATATTATTATACTAAGTGAAGTAAATCAGAAAAATAAACACAAATACCAAGTTACATCATTTATAGTAATAGTTTAGTCACTGACTCTTGCGACCCCATGGACTGTAGCCTGCCAGGCTTTTCAGTCCATGGGATTTTCCAGGCAAGAATACTGGAGTGGGTTGCCATTTCCCTCCCTAGGGGATCTTCCCAACCCAGGGATTGAACCAGGGTTTCCTGCGCTGCAGGTGGTCTCCTGCATTGCAAGCATATTTTTTTTACCAACTGAGCCACCAAGGAAATCTACATCATTTTTATGTGGAATCTAAAATATGACACAAATGAACTTATTTACAAAAGAGAAATAGACTTACAGACATAGAGAGCACATTGTAATTGCCAAGGGGGAGGAGTGGTGGAGGAGGGATGGATTGGGAGTTTGGGATTAGCAGATGCAAACTATTATATATCAAATGGATAAACAAGATCCTACTGTATAGCACAGTATTCACTATCCTGTGATAAATCATAATAGAAAATAATATGAAAAACAATGTATATATATGTAAAACTGAATCACGTTGCTGTACAGCAGAAATTAACACATTGTAAATCAATTATATACTCCAATTAAAAATGATAAAATTTTGAAAAGAAAGAAGGGCCCATTTTTTCAATAAACTTACCTAAATTCTTGAAACTATTCACTTAAAATGTTTGCATTTGTTGTATGCGAATTAAACCCCAATAAAGTTGATATTTTTTAAAAAGGGGTCTCAAGTCGTATCTATTTTAGTGGATGAACTAAGACCCACACAAATATATTTACCATGAAATTTTAAATCTTTGGATACAAAGAGAAGATTCTACAAGCTTTCATAGAATAAAAACCTGATTTTAAAAAGACATTTAAAAGTCAAATAGGGGCTTCCCTGGTAGCTCAGTGGTAAAGAATCTGCCTGCCAATGCAGGAGATATGGGTTCCCTCCCTGGTTCAAGAAGATTCCACATGCTGCAGGGCAACTGAGCCCTTGCACCACAAGGGCTACTGAGCCTATGTGCCACAACTACTGAAGCCCGGATGCTCTAGAACCTGTGCTTTGCAACAGGAAGAGCCACTGCAATGAGAAGCCGAGCACTGCAGCTAGAGAAATAGCCCCTGCTCCCTGAAACCAGAAAAAAAATCATACAGCAACTAAGACCTAGCACAACCAAATAAATAAATAAAATCCTCAAAAAGAAAAAAGAATAAAATCATTTGTCACAGTAAAAAAAAAAATTTTTAAGTCAAATCGTTTTAAACTTTTTGAAAGTTAGAAGATAATAAAGTAATGCCCTCAAAACAATAAAAGAAAACTTTTTCCAATTTAAAGCTTCAGACTCATGTGGCAACATGGATGGACCTGGAGATTATCATACTAAATGAAGTAAGCCAGACAGACAGACAAAGACAAAGATCATATGATATCACTTACATGTGGAATCTAAAAAAGAAAAAATACAAATGAACTTATCTACAAAGTAGAATAGGAAACAAACTTATAGTTACCAAAGCAGAAAGGTGGTCTGGGAGGGATAAATTAGGTGCTAGGATTAGTAGATATAAACTGCTATATATATATATATATGTGTGTGTGTGTGTGTGTGTGTATATATATATATATATATATGTATGTGTGTATATATATATATATATATATATATAGTAGCTTGGTAGTTCAGACGGTAAAGAATCTGCCTGCCAACACAGAAAACCCATGTTCGATTCTTGGGTACGGAAGATCCCATGGAGGAGGAAATGCCAACCTACTCCATTATTCTTGCCTGGAAAATCCCATGGACAGAGGAGCCTGGTAGGCTAGAGTCCATGGGGTTGCAATGAGTCAGACATGACTGAGCGAGTAACACACAAGAGAATAGTAGATATATATACCTGCTGTATAGAAAAAGTAGTTTATATAACTGATATATATATATATCTACTGTATATATATAGTAGTTTATATCTGCTATATAGAGAGAGACAAACAACAAGAACCTACTGTATAGGACAGAGAACTATAGTCAATAGTTTATAATAACCTATAAGGGAAAAGAATTTGAAAAAGGATATATACATATATATATATATATATATATATATATATATATATGTATAACTGAATCACTGTGTTGTACACCAGAAACTAACACAATACTGTAAATCAGTTATAATTTTAAAAAGTAAAAATAAATGAGATATGAAAGGAATCAAAAATAAAATGAAATTTCACACTCAGCTACCATAAATACATGCAATGTCCCTTCCAAAAAGCTGTACCTCCCTTGTACTATTTCAGGTGTCTGTTGGAGGCTGTATTCCATCAAATAAAGGCAGTAAACATACAGAAAAGGCTTGGGACACAGCACAGGAAAGAGGTAGGGGAGAATCTTTCAGATGATGATACTGAAAGACTGCACAGTGATGCTGGGTGCCAAGTGCCAAGGGCAACCAGGGCACCAGGAGCAGATGAGCAGCCCCCAGGAGTCTTTCCAGAAAACAAACTTATTCAGATGGCCAATGCATCTGAATATATTGGGAAGATATTTAGATAATTGGCAAAGCATTTTGAGGTTAAACAAACGATGAAGAGATGGAAAATTAGGCAAACAAACCAAAAGCAAGACCCTTCCTAACAAGGAAAACAAAAGAAATACAGGAAGTAAATATTATCTCGCTATATTTTTTGATCAACCACGGCTATCTTTACATTTCCATAATAGTAGAAATACCAAATAATGATGTAATTCAAATTCTGACACAATCATGTTGGAAAGATGGAGGACATGAGAAGGGGTGTGAATATGATCTGGTGAAATAGTCAAACCTTTATCTTCTACAAAGGAGGCTCAATAGAAACTTTGTTTTGAATCAAGAAGTAACAATAATAGCTGGTTATTGGGTGATACTGCAGATGGTGACTGCAACCATGAAATTAAAAGATACTTGCTCCTTGAAAGAAAAGCTATAACTGACTTAGACAGCATATTAAAAAGCAGAGACATTATTTTACCAATAAAGTTCCATCTAGTCAAAACTATGGTTTTTCCAGCAGTCATGTATGGATGTGAGAGCTGGACTATAAATAAAGCTGAGCACTGAAGAAATGATGCTTTTGAACTGTGGTGTTGGAGAAGAACTCTTGAGAGTCCCTTGGACTGCAAGGAGATCAAACCAGTCAATCATAAAGGAAATGAGTCCTGAATATTCACTGGAAGGACTGATGCTGAAGCTGAAGCTCTAATACTTTGGCCACCTGATAAGAACTGACTCATTGGTAAAGACCCTGATGCTGGGAAAGATTGAAGGCAGGATGAGAAGGGGACAACAGAGGATGAGATGGTTGGATGGCATCACCAAATGGATGGACATGAGTTTGAACAAGCTCCAGGAGTCAGTGATGGATAGGGAAGCCTGGCGTGCTGCAGTCTATGGGGTCACAAAAAGTCAGACACGACCGAGGGACTGAACTGATTGGGTGATATGAAAATAATCCCCAAAAAATGGCTAAAAGAGGTTGGGACTTTCCTGGTAGTTCAGTGGTTAAAACTCTACACTTCCAATGCAGGGGGCACAGGTTCAATCCCTGGCTGGGGAAGGAAGATCTCATATGCCATGCAGCAAGGTTAAAAAAAAAAAAAAAAAAGGTTGAAAGTACTCAACCTTTGAAAACCTATGAAACTGAAAAATCTATCTTTTTCAGTCGTTAAGTCATTTCCGACTCTGCGACCCCATGGACTGCAGCATGTCAGGCTTCCTTGCTCTTCACTGTCTCCCAGTTTGCTCAGATTCATGTCCAGTGAGTTGGTGATGCTATCTAACCATCTCATCCTCTGCCGCCCTCTTCTCCTTGTGCCTTCAATCTTTTCCAAAATCAGGGTCTTTTCCAATGAGTCATACTCACATATGCAGAGGATAAAATAGTGGGGACTCAGGGTGTCACAGAAGAGAGCTGTTTTTTTATCTTTTTGTCTCTTTAAGTTCTATGCATGAACAACTTTAATAAACACAACTTTTTAAAGAAAAAGAATGCATTGACAAAGCTATTATTACAAGTTTTTCACATCCAGGAAAAGTAGGGTTTCTTTTAACTACAAGAATCCATCTCCCACATTTCCAAGGGCACTTAGTCTTAAAATTCTATAATATCTCCAGGTCACAGTTCGCCAAAAGCTATTGGGTCCTAAGCAGAAGCAAAGTAACCCAGTCTCTGAATTTTTGCCTTTAATAACAAGACGCAAGCCCCTCTGGGTGGGAAGAGGTCTGGTGTGCTGCTCAAAACATCAATATTTTACTTCCCAGTCATCAATCATTCACCAGCAGCTGGCAAACAGCACCTTCCAAGGGAGTATCTCCTGGTCTCCCTCCAGCACCAGGACCATCAATATTTTATGGCTGGGATATGAAGTTGCTACACAGACACATTATCTCTGCCCAGGTAGCATACAGAGAAGCTCTTCCCTCCTCCAGGCAACTCTGGAGCACATGGCTGGTGATGCCCTCACGCTGCTCCAGGTCTCCCTATGAGCCCTGGAATCAAAGCATCACAGAGTGGGAGCACGGACGCACCTGCAGAGATGCTCCTCCACAAGGGACATCAGGGCAGCCTTTGAAGTGCTCTCAGTGCTTTCCACTGCTCATGGTTGTCTTCACCCTGAACCTCATCCCAGACTTCAGGCACTAACCAAGGTGTAAACTGAAGTTTTGGCTGATGGGACTAAAATCTCTCCCATTCATCAAAAAGCACATCGAAAAAAAAAACAATGTGCCAGAAAACTAGAGAGGTGCTGGGAATACAAGTATACAGTACATGTATACACACAAGACATGTTTGTGAGTATACCTGTCATCTCTCATGTTCTGAGCTTTTGCATACCAGTCATTATTGTGGGCATTTTACAGGTGTGACTTCTTATTTTTGGCCTCACCATGCAGTATGTGGGATCTTAGTCCCCAGGGATCGAACCCAAGTCCCCCACATTGGAAGCACGGAGTCTTAACCACTGGACTGCCAGGGAAGTCCTTAAATTTTTTTTTAATGCAACCCATACTGTGTTGCACATTTTTATGCAGAGACCATGTATATACAAATCATAGACAAAGCTTTTTGCTTTCTATTTTTGTTTTAACTTTTATTTTGTATTGGACTATAGTTGATTTACAATGTTGTGTTAGTTTCAGGTGTATAGCAAAGTGATTCAGTTATACATATGTCTATTCTTTTTCAAATTCTTTTCCCATTTAGGTTATTACGGATTATTAAGTAGAGTTCCCTGTGCTATACAGTAGAGCCTTGTTGGTTATCCATTTAAATATGCATGCATACTAAGTCGCTTCAGTCATGACTGAGTCCTTGTGACCCCATGGACTGCAGCCTGCCAGGCTCCTCTGTTCATGGGATTCTCCAGACAAGAACACTGGAGTGGGTTGCCATGCCTTCCTCCAGGGGATTTTCCTGACCCAGGGATCAAATCTGAGTCTCTTATGTCTCCTGCCTTGGCAGGCAGCCACTGCCTTTACCACTAGCACCACAGCCTTTACCACTAGTGCCATCTGGGAAGCCCATTTTAAATATAGTAGTGTGTATATGTCTTGAAACAATGGCTACTTTTACTTTTTGCTTTTATTGGCAATATATGCCATAATACTTTCTGATCTACTCATCCTATGATCTTTAAAAACAAGATTTTATGACACCTTAATTGATAGCAATCCAACAAGTTAAAAATGCTTCTCTAGAGGCTCTCTAAGTATGATCTCCAACACCACAACTCCATATGTCATTCCCTAAGATGGTTTAATTTTAACTAAGATTAACTTTAATTTTAATATCAAGTTAAAATATAATTAAATCATACTTCAAGATGGATGAATAGTCAGTCTAAGAGACTTCAGAAAAGATCTTACTTACTTTGTCCTTATCAAGCATATTGATAAATAATATACATCCAATACACTGCATCCATCTACAGAGCACAATTCTGTAAGTTGTGACAGTTGTCTACAGCTCTGAATCCATCAAGATACAGCACATTCTGTCAGGCCCTAAAAGTGTCTTCATGCCCTTTTGTAGTCCACACCTTAGATGGTAGAGAATCTTCTTGCAGTACCAGAGATCCAGGTTCAATCCCTCAGTAGGAAAGAGCCCCTGGAGAAGGACACGACTGAGTGACTAGCACTTTCCTCACTCTAATTCCATCCCTAGGCAACCCCTGATCTGCTCCTTGTCACTATAAATTAGGTTCTACTTTATATAAATGGAATAATCCAGAATAAAGTCTTTTCTCCAGCTCCTTACACTCAGCTTAGTCACTCTGAGATTTATCCATGTCACTGTGTGTATCAGTAGATCATTCACATGATCTGTTGAAAGCTTTCCATTCTATGGAGAGACCACATTTTGTATACCATTCACTCACTGATGAACATGTGAAGTGCTTCCAGATTTTAGCCTTTATGAACAAAGCTGCTGTGAACATTCATGTCCAACTCTTTGTGTGAACATGTGTTTTCACTTCTCTTGGGTAGATATCTAGAATTAGAATGGCTGGATCATATTATAGATGTATGTTTTACTGTTTTAGTATTTTTTGATTATCAGATATATGATTCTTTTGAATGACAGATTGGGTTGGGAAGATCCCCTGGAAGAAGGCATGGAAACCCACTTCAGTATTCTTGCCTGGAGAATCCCCATGGACAGAGGAGCCTGGCGGGCTACAGTCCATGGGGTCACAAAGAGTCAGACACAACTGAGCAACTAAGCACAGCACAGCACAAACTGTGTCCACCAAACACCAAGAATAGATGGGTTTCCCTTCTACATTGCAGATAGGAATGTAAATTGATGCAACACTGTGGAGAACAGTATGGATGTTCCCTAAAAACTAAAAAAAGAGTTACTATATAATCCTAAAATCCCACTCCTAGGCATATATTTGGGAAAAAACATAATTCAAAAAGATACATGCACCCGAATGTTTATAGCAGCACTATTCACAATAGACAAGACATGGAAGCAAAGTAAATGTCTGTCGACAAGTGAATGGATAAAGAAGATGTGGTATATGTATATACAATGGGATACTTATTTGTTTAGTCACTAAATCATGTCCAACTCTTTTGTGACCCCATGGACTGTAGCCCACCAGGCTCCTCTGTCCAGGGGATTTCTCAGGCAAGAATACTGAGTAGGTTGCCATTTCCTTCTTTAGGGGATCTGCCCTACCCAGCACTCAAACCTGCATCTCCTACATTGCAGGTGGATTGTTTACCACTGAGCCACCTGGGAATCCCACAATAGAATACCACTCAGCCATAAAAAAGAATGAAATCATGCCATTCGCAGCAACATGGATGGACCTAGAGATTATCACACTAAAGTAAGTAAGTCAGAAAGAGAAAGATAAATGCTAAATGATATCACTTATATATGGAATCTAAAATAGGACACAAATAAACTGTGTCCCCACCTGCAATGCGGGAGACCTGGGTTTGATTCCTGGGTTGGGAAGATCCCCTGGAAGAGGCCATGGAAACACACTCCAGTATTCTTGCCTGGAGAATCCCCATGGACAGAGGAGCCTGGTGGGCTACAGTCCATGGGGTCACAAAGAGTCAGACACAACTGAGCAACTTAGCACAGCACAACACAAACTGTGTCCACCAAACAGAAAAAGACTCACAGACATAGAGAACAGACTTGTTCTGTCCCAAGGGGAAGGGGAATGGGAGAGGGATGAATTGGGAGTTTAGGATTAGAAAGAAAGAGGCAAACTATTATATATAAAATGGATAAGAATAAGGTCCTACTGTACAGCACAGGGAACTATATTCAATATCTTGTGATAAATCAGAATGGAAAAGAAGATGAAAAAGAATGTATATATATGTACAACTGAATCACTTTGCTAGACAGTAGGAATTAACACAAGGTTTTAAATCAACTATATTTCAATAAAATATTTTTTTAAATAACAAGAGTTAATATGTTGGACCACACATTTTCACTTCTGAATCAAGATGTACTTTGCTGCTTCAAGGCACCTACAAACAATCAGATAGTCACGGGACCATCTGAGTTCTTATCCAAGCCGTGGAGAGGAACTCCTCAGTGAGAACAATTTAAGGTGGTTTTGGTTTTAGTTGCTAAGTTGTGTCTGACTCTTGCAAACCCATGGACTGCAGCCTGCCAGGATCCTCTGTCCATGGGATTCTCCAAGCATGACTACTGGAGTGTGTTGCCATTTCCTTCTCCAGGGGATCTTCCTGACCCAGGAATCAGACCTGGGTCCCATGCATTGCAGGCAGATTTTACTGACTGAGCTACGAGGGAAGCCCTCGTATAAAATGAAAATAAAACAAAGTTGCATCCTGGTTATATGCCTCTGTTCATGTTTGTTCAACACACCAATTACAAATATTATTAACAACCAAACTATGAACAACTAAGCAGTGCTTATAGAGAATAAGGACTCACATGGAAGATCTCCAAGACGTATTATTATGTGGGGGAAAAGCTAGTTGCCAAACAATACGTCAAGCATAATTACATTTACGTGTTTTTAAAAAATGTATACAGATGTGTGTGTGTACAAGTGTGAGACAGAGAAGCTCTCTGCTCCCGCAACCCCCTTTGCTCAAACCCATCCTCAGTACAAATGGGAAAGGGGTCTTTTAGTTCAAAGACACACCAGAGTTGTATATGAAAAGTGATCCGTAGCACAGGAGAGATTTGCCTCACATATAGGTGCTCTTCTCTGATGGACAGAAGGACATCACACACTATTGTCAGGCAAGGATGAAGGCAGGAACAGATCTCTCAGGTTTGGACTTAGAGTTGGAAGTAGATGAAGCATCCTGACTGAGGAGCAGAAAAGGAGCATCCTGACTGAGGGCAGGGGACACGATGGGTGGGGACTCCTCGCTCACTGAGCTGAAAGACCAGAATCAGAACAACAAGGAAATATTTTGCATCAACCTCTGTACTTGAATGTATCAGCTAACAGCAGTCCTCTGGGCCTTCGGGGAATAGCCCACATGCACACCCTCCAGGCATGTGAGAGCGTGTTGCACTCACATGCTAGCAAAGTAATGCTCAAAATTCTCCAAGACAGACTTCAACAGTACCTGAACCGTGAACGTCCAGATGTTCAAGTTGGATTTAGAAAAAGCAGAGGAACCAGAGATCAAATTGCCAGCATCCACTGGATCATAGAAAAAGCAAGAGAATTTCAGAAAAACATCTACTTCTGCTTTATTGATTCCGCCAAACTCTTTGACTGTGTAGATCACAACAAACTGTGGGAAATTCTTAAAGAGATGGCAACAAGAGACCACCTTACCTGCTTCATGAGAAAACTATATGCAGGTCAAGAAGCAATGGTTAGAACCTGACATAGAACAACAGACTGGTTCCAAATTGGGAAAGGAGTACATCAAGGCTGTATATTGTCACCCTACTTATTTAACTCATATGCAGAGCACAGCATGTGAAATGCCAGGCTGGATGAAGCACAAGCTGGAAACAAGATTGCCGGGAGAAATATCAGCAACCTCAGATACCCAGATGACACCACCCTTATGGCAGAAAGTGAAGAAGAACTAAAGAGCCTCTTGATGAAAGTCAAAGAGGAGAGTGAAAAAACTGGCTTAAAACTCAACATTCAGAAAACTAAGATCATGGCATCTGGTCCCATCACTTCATGGCAAATAGATGGAGAAACAATGGAAACAGTGACAGACTTTATTTTCTTGGGCTCCAAAATCACTGCAGATGGTCACTGCAGCCATGAAATTAAAAGATGCTTGCTCCCTGGAAGAAAAACTATGACCAACCTAGACAGCATATTAAAAAGCAGAGACATTGCTTTGCTGACAAAGGTCCAAGTAGTCAAAGCTATGGTTTTTCCAGTAATCATGTATGGATGTGAGAGTTGGACTATAAAGAAAGCTGAGCGCTGAAGAATTGATGCCTTTGAACTGTGGTGTTAGAGAAGAACCTTTGAGAGTCCCTTGGACTGCTAGGAGATCCAACCAGTCAATCCTAAAGGAAATCATTCCTGAATATTCATTGGAAGGACTGATGCTGAAGCTGAAACACCTATACTCTGGCCACCTGATGCGAAGAACAGACTCACTGGAAAACACCCTGATTCTGGGAAAGATTGAAGGCAGGAGGAGAAGGGGATGACAGAGGATGAGATGGTTGGATGGCATCAATGACTCAACGGACATGAGTTTGGGTAAACTCTGGGAGTTGGTGATGGACAGGGAAGCCTGGCATGCTGCAGTTCATGGGGTTGCAAAGAGTCAGACACAATTGAGCAACTGAACTGAACTGAACTGACACCCTCCAGGCACAAGGCACAAAAAATGACCTTCAGATGAAAAAGTTCATGGAAGGATATAACAGGAAGCACACTCCTCTGCTAACAGTGGTCACAGTAGGGCACTCAACTGGGGACCGGAGAGGACAGGTGGGCTCAGGAAGGAATAAGAAGGAAATTTCTACTCTTCATCCTATGTTTATGTTGATATAAGATTTACAACAAATACATGAACATGGGGTGCTTTTGTGGTTTTTATTATACGGCCAATTTGAATCAATAAATTGAAGGCTTCAAGGGGGGAAAGGGGGTAGGATAAATTGGAAGATTGGGATTGACACCTACACACTACTATATATAAAAGATAACTAATAAGAACTTACTGTATAGCACAGGGAACTCTATTCAGTGCTCTGTAATGAGCTATGTGGGAATGGAGACTAGAAGGCAGTGGATACATGTATATATATGGCTGATTCACTTTGCAGTACAGCAGAAACTAACACAAAAGTGTAAATCAACTATACTCCAATTTAAAAATTGATTTTTAAAAAAAATAAAGTAAATTGAAGGCTGCAGAGTCCTTCCATGGCTGTCCTCTAGCCTTTAAAGGATTGAATTTTTTACTGACCATTTCAACCAAGCAAGGCTTAAATGAGCAGGTATCTTTGAATTCACAGTGGTGTTTCTTCAGGCAGACTTCAGTCTGGGAGGAATCTGACTTGGCAGTAACTGGGGCATTGCTGTGTCGTGCATCTGTACGACAGAGCATCAGGGCTGAAGGTGCCTGCGGAGAAGAAGCAGGAATCAAGGAGCCACCACCATTGGAATGGAAATCAGGCCCTCTCGCACTCCCCCCTGTCCCTCACCATGGGCCCACTTTCAGAATCAAACAGCATAGAAACCCAATCCCTTCCTCCCGTTGGAAGAAGACTTGTCCCTGGAAACACTGCTCTCTCTCCCTGGCACCTTCACAGTCAATAAGCAAATACTGCCAGGACTGAAGGACCTTCCCTCGTGAGGGCACCACTCAGCCTCCCAGTGAATGTGGGTTCAATACACCTGGTGGCTGAATTAATTCCACGGGACTGAGTGCCAGCACTGAAGGGTAGGCCATTTAATTGCTTTGATGAAATTCCCTTCAAAAAGTCCTGTATCTTAGAGGATCAATTGAGACTGCTCTAAATTATATTAATCTTAGAAAATCATGTATTTAGCAAACGGTAGACTTTAAAGAGTGTTCAGTCACAAGAGATCGTAAGCATGGCACTTTGAAAAGCAGTCTGACAGCACCTCTGAAGGTTAAATACACAGTTATCACAGAACCTAGCAATCTCACTCCTAGGTTATACACCCAAAGGGAAATAAAACATAAATTCACATAAAAACTTACAACTAAATGTTCACAACGGAGTTATTCCTATGAGTCAAAAAGCAGAAAGAGCTCAAATGCTCAACAAATGATGAACGAATAAACAAAACGTGGTCTATCCACACAATGGGATATTATTCAACCACGAAAAGGGATGAAGTTCTGACACACATTACGACATGGATGAACCTTGAAAGCATTATGCTGACAGAAGCAAGACACAAAAGGCCACATATCATACGATTCATGTATATGAACTATCCAGAATAGGTAAATTTACAGATACAGGACTTCCCTGGTGGTAGATAAGAATCCGCCTGTCAGTGCAGGGGACACAGGTTCAATACCTGGACCAGGAAGATGCCACATGCCACGGGGCAACTAAGCCCATGTGCCACAACTACTGAGCCCGTGCTCTCGAGTCCTCATGCTGCAGCTACTGAGGCCCACAGGCCTAGAACCCATGCTCTGCAACAAGAGAAGCCACAGCAGTGAGAAGCCCACAACAAAGATTAGCCCCTGGTCGCCACAACTAAAGAAAGCCTGTGCAAACAAAAAAATAAGCCACGAAGACCCGGTGTAGCCAAAAATAAATAAATAAATATACACAGATACAGAAACACATGGTTGCCAGGGAATGAGAATGAGGAGAAGGTTGGAAGTTGATGGTTGAAGAGTGAACAATATCTTTTAGTTTTATTTGCTTAATTGAAATATATTTGATTTACAGTGTTGTGTTAGTTTCAAGTATAGAGCAAAGTGATTCCATTATACATATACATATATTCATCCTTTTTCAGATTCTTTTCCCATTTAAGTTATAACAAAATATTGAATATCATTCCTTGTGCTATACAGTAGATCTTTGTTGATTACCTATTTTACATATAGCAGTGTTTATATGTTAATCCCAAACTCCCAATTTGTCATTCCCCCCACCAAGATGATCTTTTTAGGTGATGAAAATGACTGAAACTGATTGTGATGATGATTACACAACTCAGCCAATATGCTAAAAAACATTGAATTGCATGCTTTAAATGAGTAAATTGTGTGGTAGGTGAATTATTTCTCAATAAAGCCATTGGAAAAAAGGGAGAAAGAGATCTTTAAATAAGGTCCAGCTCACTCACTGGTATCAAGATAGCTTTCCTTAGATCTCAGCTAGAATGAAACCTAAGTGTTTTGTTGTTTACTTGTTCATTCATTCAACAAATATATATGAAGCCCCACGTAAGAGCCGGGCGCTAATCTGGCAGCGAGGACACAGCTGTGAACAGTCACCAGCAAGAAATATGACTGTTATTAACTGATGGTGATAAGGAACCTGAAGAAAACAAATCAGGCCCAGGGGAGGGGGCAGAGAGGGCCTGGCCTGGCCTCGTCCTTCTCAGGGTGCTCAGGGCTCCTTCCAGACGAGGCAGGGACTGAGCCAAGGCCTGAGGGGAGCAGCTCATGCAGGACGTTTAGTAGCCACGGGAACAGCAACTCCTCAAGGGGGTATGTTTCTTTCTAGTCCTCATAGTCTTCATTTGGAGATAGGGTGCCAGAGGCTGAGAAGTCACATCTTAAGCCCCCATCACTGGCAAATCTGATACAGGAGCCCAGTTATCAAAGGCAGGGTGGAGTGGTATAAATTCAGCTCCCCAAACCAAACTGAATACACTTCTTTTCTTTGTTTTCTTTTTACTTTTTATCTTTTTTGAAATTGAAATACAGTTGATTTACAATGTTGTGTTATTTTCTGCAGTACAGAGAAGTTTTGATTCAGTTATACATATATATACATTATTTCTTACATTCTTTTCCATTATGGTTTATCATGGGATATTGAATATAGTTCCCTGTGCTATACAGTAGGACCTCGTTGCTTATCCATTCTATGATAATAGTTTGTATCTGCTAATACTAAACCCTCAATCCATCCCTCTCCCACACCCCTGCCCTTTGGCAACCACCAGTCTGTGTCTGTGTCTGTGTCTGTTTCTATCCCGTAGATAAGTTCAATTGTATCATGTTACATCCCACATGTAGGTAACATCGTATGTGAATATCCTTTTTTTCTTCTCACTCCCCCTCTCCACAGCCAGCTTCCATTTCTCAAAAAAGTGTTTGTTCATTAGCCCTGAAAAGAAAAGAGGGTCTTTCCCAGAGGCAGTCAGTCTGGGGAGGGCAATGAGGGATTTGGTTTGCTGCTGCCCCTTTTTCAGGGCATCTGACTGCAAGGGCACAAAAGAAAGGCCCTGATTGAAAGGAGGTGTGCATGAGCATCTCCAGCTGGCCCTCAGGGCAGGGGCCTAACCACCCACCCTTGATGAGGGCTCAGTGTTCATGATTGTACAGACTGTGCTGGGAATTCCAGCACCAGGAAAAGCCAGATGACTCAACTGCAATATGCCATCTAGCAAAATGTTCACTTAGAGTTTATTTTATCAGAAATAAATCAATTTATATGCAACCCTGTCACTCCTCTCCAGACGGGTCCCCAGAGCCCAGATTATGGGGTCCCAAGCAAAGGAAACTCCACAGATGGGAGAGATGAGCGCTGGTCATCACTAGAAGATGAGCCATCGTGGAGAACGGTCTTCCCAAAACTCAAGCTCTCCTATCACCTTAAAAGTCTGTGTGGGAAGAAAGGGTAAATCCGAACAGACAGGAAGTAGCTGAGTGGTTGCCTGGGGCAGAGAACAGTATTAACTTCTCACAGCCACAAGGGATCTCATTGGGAGGAAGGAAAAACTTCTAAAACCAGATTATGGTAATGGTCGCATGACTCAGTAAATTTACTAAAAAATGAGTGAAATCTATGGCTTCGTAAATTATTTTTTTAAAGTTTGCATGAGATGAAAAGTTACATTTGGGGGCAAGGGTGGCCATTTTAAAACATGACAGAACATTTGCAGCAACATGGATGGACCTAGAGATTATACAAGGTAATGTAAGTCAAAAAAAACCCAAATATCATATGACATCATTTAAATGTGGAATCTAAAATATGACACAAGTGAACTTATTTACAAAACAGACTCACAGACATAGAAAGCAATCTAATATTATGATTACCAAAGGGGAAAGGAGGTGGAGGGTGGGATAAATTAACAGTTTTGGATTAGCAGACACACAATACTACATATAAAATAATAAGGACATATCATATAGCACAGAGAACTATATCTTGTAATAACCTATAATGGAAAAGAATCTGAAAAAGAATATAAATGTTATATATACAAAACCGAGTCACTCTGCTATACCCTTGAAATTAACACAACATTGTAAATCAACTATACTTCAATAAAGTAATTTTCTTTAAATTATGGTTTGGATAAAGGAAAAAAATAAAAATACATAAAAGATGGCTGAAAATTCTTTGATGTCTCTCCCATTGAGAGGTGGGGTCTATACCCCTTTCCCTTGAAGGTTTCTGATAGCATCTACCAGCAGAGGAGCCTGGCAGTGACACTGTGTGACTTCTGCCTTGTTAGCTGGGACTCTCCCTCAAGGCCCCAGGCTGGGAGGAGGTTGAGGCAGTAACCCCAGCTGAGCCAGCATGCAGGTCATCCTCATCCAGACTCAGGGGAGGAAGACTTCAAACCCCATCATTCGAGTCTTCCCAGTTGACAACCAAGACATTGTGGTGAGACGAGCTGCTCTTGCAGGGTCCCCTCCCAATTCCTGACCTGCAATTTGTAGACTCTTATTTATAGCTTATGGCTGTTAACAGGGTAGCGACAGCAGGGTTGTAGAGAGTTGACCAGAGCTGTCATGGCTGGGGCAGGATGTCCAAGTTCATCACAGACAGTCTAAAACAGAACTCTGCTCAGCACCTGGGTCATCAGATTCTCCAGCCCCTACTCAGAGGGAGTTCCTTCTTCATCTGCCACACAGCTATTTGTTAGCACTCGAAGGCATTGGCTGTTGCCCATGAATCATTGAGCACCTCCAAAACAAAGAAAAAGAATTTTTTAAAAATGAGCATTGCCACTCCCTTCCCCACCTAAGCCTTCCTTGGCTTCAACAAGCATGAAACAGCCAGCCACACAATGAAGGATTTCTTTGCCATCATTTCCTAGCAATTGCTCCTACACCAGGGGCTGAGACAGACAGATGAATACCTGGTAGTCCTCACCTCTGAAGAGCACACAGTCTTATGAGAAAAACGGATGCATCATCTTTGTCATTATTTGCCTAACTTCTATTATTATTTTAACATCCATCTTCCCCACTGGACTGTCAACTTCTCAAGGAAATGGGTCTCTTCTGCTCACTTAGTTATTCCCAGAAGGCACTTGATAAATATTTACTGAATGATTTTATTGAATTGACAAGTAATAATCTCCTCAATAGAGGTTCAAACAAGATCCTGAGCTATTGATGGGTGATATCCTTCCTAAAACAACCTAGGCAAATGGGCAGGGTTTCAGAGGAGAAATGAAATACCCAGAACAAGGTAGGTGAAGGCTGTATGGGCCCCTCCCAGGGGCAACTCCCTTGTATTTAGACCAGCTACTAAAACTCAACAGTGGCCACAGGACTAGAAAAGGTCAGTTTTCGTTCCAATTCCAAAGAAAGGCAATGCCAAAGAATGCTCAAACTACAGCACAATTGCACTCATCTCACATGCTAGTCAAGTAATGCTCAAAATTCTTCAGCAATAAGTGAACTGTGAAATTCCAGATGTTCAAGCTGGTTTTAGAAAAGGCAGAGGAACCAGAGATCAAATTGCCAATATCCGCTGGATCATCAAAAAAGCAAAAGAGTTTCAGAAAAACATCTATTTCTGCTTTATTGACTATGCCAAAGCCTTTGACTGTGTGGATCACAATAAACTGTGGAAAATTCTGAAAGAGCTGGGAATACCAGACCATCTGACCTGTCTCTTGAGAAACCTGTATGCAGGTCAGGAAGCAACAGCTAGAACTGGACATGGAACAACAGACTGGTTCCAAATAGGAAAAGGAGTGCATCAAGGCTGTATATTGTCACCCTGCTTCTTTAAATTATATGCAGAGTACATCATGAGAAACGCTGGGCTGAAAGAAACACAAGCTGGAATCAAGATTGCTGGGAGAAAATATCAATAACCTCAGATATATGCAGATGACACCACCCTTATGGCAGAAAGTGAAGAAGAACTAAAGAGCCTGTTGATAAAAGTGAAAGAGGAGAGTGAAAAAGTTGGCTTAAAGCTCAACGTTCAGAAAACTAAGATCATGGCATCTGGTCCCATCACTTCATGGCAAATAGATGGGGAAACAGTGGAAACAGTGTCAGACTTTATTTTTTTTGGGCTCCAAAATCACTGCTGATGGTGATTGCAGCCATGAAATTAAAAGACGCTTACTCCTTGGAAGGAAGGTCATGGCCAACCTAGATAGCATATTTAAAAGCAGAGACATTACTTTGCCAACAAAAGTCCATCTAGTCAAGGCTATGGTTTTTCCAGTGGTCATGAATGGATGTGAGAGTTGGACGGTGAAGAAAGCTGAGCGCCGCAGAAATGATGCTTTTGAACTGTGGTGTTGGAGAAGACTCTTGAGAGTCCCTTGGACTGCAAGGAGATCCAATCAATCCATCTTAAAAGAGATCAATCCTGGGTGTTCATTGGAAGGACTGATGTTGAAGCTGAAACTCCAATACTTTGGCCACCTCAGGCGAAGAGTTGACTCATTGGAAAAGACCCTAATGCTGGGAAGGATTGGGGGCAGGAGGAGAAGGGGACAACGAGGATGAGATGGTTGGATGGCATCACCAACTCGATGCACATGGGTTTGGGTGGACTCCGGGAGTTGGTGATGGACAGGGAGGCCTGGTGTGCTGCAATTCATGGGGTCGCAAAGAGTCGGACACGAACTGAGTGACTGAACTGAACTGAACCATCTCCCTGGGTTCTGTGACCCAGAGAAATAGCCCAGACCTAACTGAATGTACAGATGTGAGAGTTGGACCATAAAGAAGGCTGAGTGCCAAAGAATTGATGCTTTTGAACTGTGGTGTTGGAGAAGACTCTTGAGAGTCCCTTGGACAGCAAGGAGATCAAACCAGTCAATCCTAAAAGAAATCAACCCTGAATATTCATTGGAAGGACTGATGCTGAAGCTGAAGCCCCAATACTTTGGCCACCTGATGTGAAGAGCCAACTCACTGGAAAAGACCCTGATGCTGGGAAAGATCGAAGGCAGGAGGAGAAGGGGACAACAGAGGATGAGATGGTTGGATGGCTCATAGACTCAATGGACCTGAGTTTAAGCAAACTCCAAGAGATAGTGAAGGACAGGGAAGCCTGGTGTGCTGCAGTTCAAGGGGTCACAAAGAGTCGACATGACTTAGCAACTGAACAACAACCTAAATATCAGCAGTACCAATAAAAATAGGCTCCTGCTTACAAGTTCAGGGAACAGAAATACCAGGCCATGAATGTATTCCCTAGTTATGTTTTTAGTTATGAAAAATGCATCTATTTCTTACCAGTTGTATAAGGAACTTCTTGTTTCTCATTCTAAAATTCCACTGTTTCAAGCTTCGAGGTCCCTCTCTGTCTAGCCCCCCAGATCTTCTTGAACAAAGTCAAATTTATGAGTTTATAATTCCTCATCCCTATCTCCCTCCTCCCCTGCACCATCAGCCACAATCTCCTGAAACCAGAGCAGCATCAGGCTCACAGCCTGAACTCAGATCTCAGACTTTGGGGTGTCTTCCTCACTATCATTTTCATTTTCGTGCTGAATTTTACAGACCTTTTCAATTTCAAAGATGAGGAGAAACAGCCTCGGATGAGAGCAGGGGAGACCCACATTAGCAGTCCGGTCAGCACATGCTCATCCAGGGAAGCCCCCCCACCCTCCCAAACCCATCCCAGGTGGCGGAGGTGAGCAGCCCTCCTCCCCCTCGCCCCCGCATTAGCGCGGAGTTAGAGTCAATCCTCACCAGGTCCGGTAGATCCCAGCGGCAAAGATAACAACGCCGCCACTCAGCCAGGCTGCCAGCCTCTGACTGTTCTGCCGCCGGTATATCTTCCCGCTATAATTAGATCACTGGAGACCTCGCCAATGAAAAAGAGATTCATCCTGGCCTCCTCTCTATCCCCGGGACTCTAGGCTGCCTCCTTAATCCCTGAATCAGGTCTCCCCTCTGGGCTCTGAGTGAGTAAGGAGAGGCCAGGAGATATTTCCTTCCGAGGAGCGCTTCTTCCTACTCTTGGCTCCAGAGGGGAAAATCTTTCTTTCCCATATTGCTGACTTTTTCCCCCCCTTTTTCCCTAATTTTTTTTTAAGATTATCCTCCTAAAAGAATTTTCAGGTGGAAAATTTAGGAAGTTCAGAAAAGCTCAAGGAGCTTGTGAATTCTTTGCCCATTCATGAGACTTTCTTTTTCTTTCATGTCTTTGGTTTGCAAACTGAGTCGTTGGATGGCTTTGTTCTCCGCAGCAAACCCATCACCCCTCACCCCAATCGGCCTGCTCCACTCACACAAACAGCTCTTCCACCCCTCTCCTGTTTACCCATTTCTGTTCCTCTCTAACCTTGAAAGAACCTAATTATAGGAATGAGATCACCAGGCAATTTAACCTAACTCCTGACTTTCACACCATGCCTGGTCTAACCTGTTGATTCTTTTCCTAGATCAAAGGAAGTAAGAATAAAGAATGAAGTATTTCAAGAATGACTAGCTCTCTATCTCCAATAGCGCCTTTAGCAATCCTACAGGCATATCTCACAGAAAAGATAACATCTGAAGGCAGTCAGACGGTCTGCACGCAATGGACAAGGATGCACACTTAACCTCCTGCCTCGATGAGTTACTGAGATTCTCCCCAATTCCCCCTTTTCTCCTTCAGAAACTGTCTCATCTGAGCAGAATCTTGGGAGTTGGTCTCGGCACATGAATCCACCTTCTCCCCAGATTGCTGGGTTTGCTGATTAAAGCAACTTTCCTTTCTACTGACTTTTACCTCTCAACTATTGGCTTTTGAGCTGCGTGCTGATGAACCTGAGTTGGGTAACACTCAGACTGAAAGCAGATGTCCTCTGGGGCACAGGCAGTGAAGGTTCCAGGGCAAGCCTGGATCCAGTAGCCCAGCTGGCTTACTCGAACTCCGTCAACTTCACAGGGTTTTGAGTAGATCACGCAAGATGACAGTTCTATCCCCACACTTAATGAATGCTCAGTGAAAGTTATCTCCCAACCTCTTTCATGGCCCCACCTCCATCCCCCAGCTATGCAGTCAAAGCTGCAAAATAGAAGTAATGCATTCCAGGTACAGAAATGTCTATCTGAACAAGTGATTGTCACCTCAGGTCTCCCCAAAGCTGAGCACACCAAGATGTGCCTGCTTCAGGTTCCAGGAAAAGGGTGCCAAGCAGCGGGTAAGCCTTAAAATGAACAAAAGGGAGTTGTGATGAGCTGGGAACATTCTCCATGTGGCCTGTTTGAGTTATAATAGGACAGTGAGAACTTGAGAGTCATAGTCAAGAAGGCAAATGTAGGTGCTCCTGAATGTGAGCAAGAAGAAGAGCAACTTTCAGAGCAAATGTTCATCTTAGAGGCATTCTCCCCAGAAATAATTCCAAAGTTCAGCTTTTTATAAAAAGTGAACATAAGAACTTAACGATACATAATTTATGAAGGGCAATTTTGCTGTATGCAGCAAAACCTTTTAAAATATGTATGTACTTTGACCCAGCAATTTCATTTCCAAGAATTTATCTCAAAGAGATAGTGATGCCAAATGCAATGTGGGGACTTTGACTTCTGTTTCAAACAGTCTAACTAAAAAGACATTTATGTCTCTACCAAGGAAGTTTGACGTTTGACTTCTGGCTGCATATTGGATAATACTCAGAAATCATTATCCATTTTTTATTAACTAAATTCTATGGAGTTTAGTCTTATTAACTAAACTTTATTCAGATTGCCTTAGGGTTTTTTTAATTCTGTTTTTTTTTTTCTTTCTTTTGGCTGTGGTGGGCCTTCAGTACAGAACCTGGGCTTTCTCTAGTTGCAGCAAGAGGGAGCTATTGTTTGTTATGGTGCATTGGCTTCTCACTGAAGTGACTTCTTGAGTTGTGGCATGCAAATTCACCAGTTGTGACACATGGGCTTAGTTGCTCTGCAGTGTATGGGATCTTCCCAGACCAGGGATTGAATCCATGACCCCTACATTGGCAGGTGGATTCTTAACCACTGGACCATCAGGGAAGTCCCTAATTCTTTTAATTTATGTTATTGCTAACTGTAGTAAAGTACACATAACATAAAATGTGTCATCTTAACCATTTCTAGGTGTACAGTTCAGTGGCATTAAGTACATTACACTACTATGCAACTATCACCACCATCCATCTCCAGGACTCTTTTTATCTTGCCAAACTGAAATTCTAGGCCCATTAAACATTCATTTCCTCCTCCCTCAGCTCCAGGCAACCACATTCTACTTTCTATCACTATGAATGTGACTATTCTCGGTTCAGTTCAGTTCAGTCTCTCAGTCGTGTCCTACTCTTTGCATCCCCACCGACTGCAGCATTCCAGGCTTCTCTGTCCATCACCAACTTCCATAGCTTACTCAAACTCATGTCCATCGAGTTGGTGATGCCATTCAACCATCTCATTTTCTGTTGTCTCCTTCTCTTCCTGCCTTCAATCTTTCCCAGAATCAGGTTCTTTTCCAATGAATCAGTTCTTTGCATCAGGTGGCCAAATTATTGGAATTCAGCTTCAGCATCAGTCCTTCCAATGAATATTCAGGACTGATTTCCTTTACGATTGACTGGCTGGATCTCCTTGCAGTGACTATTCTAGGTGCCTTATTTTAAGTAGAATCCTACAGTGTTTGTCTTTTGTGACTGGCTTATTTCACTTAGCATAATGTTCTCAAGATTCAGCTACGTCATAGGATGTGTCAGAATTTCCTTGCTCTTTAAGGCTGAATTATATTCTATTTAGGATTACTAGACCCAACTTCAGTGTGTGGGATGGAGGTTTCCTCCACACCAACAACAAGCCATTCTTAGGACACTAGCTATGTGTCCTACTGAGGGAAGAGAGCAGGGAACAGCCATTAAAAGAATTACCCATCCATTAAGAACAGGACACGAAAAAAAAACAGTGAGAACCTACTAGACTCAAGATGGTGGAAGATTAAGCTCCTGATAGATCTTGAGTTTCATCGTACCCTCCTTGTAATACATTAGTTAAATGACACACAAACTGGTGGCATGAAAGCTCCAAGGCTGACCATAAGAGGCCAAAAAGTGGGCAGTGGTCCAATTCCTAGAAATCCCTATTCCTTCTCCAAGATAGTTAGAACATTCCTCCTACTCATTAGCCTATGAACTTACCCAGTCCATTAAAACTAACCACCCCTACATCTTATAGCTGCTTTCAATTTCTGAGACAACCCCATGCCCTGGGGCCACCTCTTATCTTCTGAGATAGCCCACACTCTGTCTATGGAGTGTGCAACTCTCTAAATAAACCTGCTTTCACTTTACTATGGCTCACTCTTGAATTCATCCTGTGAGAAGCCAACGACCCTCACTTAGTGGCCCACACCAGGGACTTACCTGAAACCTAGGACATGACCATCCTCTCGTGCCCCGTTTTTCCTACAACACTACAATTCAACCCAATTACCCACCTGGAAATGGCTTCAGATTCCATGGGTCCAGGGCTCAATCCTGCAAGACTGCTCTCCCTCCTACTTCAGACACCAATCACAAGCCCAGGTTATCACTGTTGTTCTGACCAACCAGCTTTAAGTCAGTTCAGTTCAGTTCAGTCACTCAGTCGTGTTTGATTCCATGGTCTGCAGCATGCCAGGCCTCCCTGTCCATCACCAACTCCTGGAGTTTACTCAAACTCATGTCCATTGAGTCGGTGATGCCATCCAAACATTTTATCCTATGTCGTCCCCTTCTCCTCCTGCCTTCAACCTTTCCCGAATCAGTGTCTTTTCCAATGAGTCAGTTCTTCGCATCAGGTGGTCAAAGTATTGGCATTTCAGCTTTAGCATCAATCCTTCCAATGAATATTCAGAACTGATTTCCTTTAGGATGGACTGGTTCAGTCTCTTTGCAGTCAAGGGACTCTCAAGAGTCTTCTCCAACACCACAGTTCAAAAGCATCAATTCTTCAGCGCTCAGCTTTCTTTGTAGTCCAACTCTCACATCCATACATGACTACTGGAAAAACCATAGCCTTGACCAGATGGACCTTTGTTGGCAAAGTAATGTCTCTGCTGTCTAGGTTGATTAATATGCTGTCTAGGTTGGTCATTACTTTTCTTCCAAGGAGTAAGAGTCTTTTTATTTCATGGCTGCAGTCACAATCTGTGGTGATTTTGAAGCCCCCCCCCAAAAAAAAGTCTGCCACTATTTCCATTGTTTCTCCATCTATTTGCCATGAAGTGATGGGACTAGATGTCATGATCTTAGTTTTCTGAATGTTGAGCTTTAAGCCAACTTTTTCACTCTCCTCTTTCACTTTCATCAAGAGGCTCTTTACTTCTTCTTCACTTTCTGCCATAAGGGTGGTGTCATCTGCATATCTGAGGTTATTGATATTTCTCCCGGCAATCTTGATTTCAGCTTGTGCTTCCTCCAGCCTCGCGTTTCTCATGATGTACCCTGCATATAAGATAAATAAGCAGGGTGACAAAATACAGCCTTGACGTATTCCTTTCCCAATTTGGAACCAGTCTGTTGTTCCATGTCCAGCTCTAACTGTTGCTTCCTGACCTACATACAGGGTTTCTCAAGAGGCAGGTCAGGTGATCTGGTATTCCCATCTCTTTCAGAATTTTCCACAGTTTATTGTGATCCACACAGTCAAAGGCTTTGGCAGAAATAGATGTTTAAAGCAGAAATAGATGTTTTTCTGGAACTCTCGTGCTTTTTCAATGATCCAGCAGATCTTGGTAATTTGATCTCTGGTTCCTCTGCCTTTTCTAAATCCAGCTTGAACATCTGGAAGTTCACAGTTCACGTATTGATGAAGCCTGGCTTGGAGAATTTTGAGCATTACTTTACTAGCATGTGAGATGAGTTGCAATTGTGCAGTAGTTTGAGCATTCTTTGGCATTGTCTTTCTTAGGGATTGGAATGAAAATTGACCTTTTCCAGTCCTGTGGCCACTGCTGAGTTTTCCAGATTTGCTAGCATAATGAGTGAAACGCCAATACTTTGGCCACCTCATGCGAAGAGTTGACTCATTGGAAAAGACCCTAATGCTGGGTAGGATTGGGGGCGGGAGGAGAAGGGGATGACAGAGGATGAGATGGTTGGATGGCATCACCGACTCGATGGACATGGGTTTGGGTAGACTCCAGGAGTTGGTGATAGACAGAGAGGCCTGGCGTGCTGCAATTTGTGGGGTCTCAAAGAGTCGGACATGACTGAGCGAGTGAACTGAACTGAGTGTAGCACTTTCAAGCATCATCTTTCAGGATTTGAAATAGCTCAACTGGAGTTCCATCACCTCCACTAGCTTTGTTCGTAGTGATGCTTCCTAAGGCCCACTCAACTTCGCATTCCTGGATGTCTGGCTCTAGGTGAGTGATCACATCATCATGACTATCTGGGTCATGAAGATCTTTTTTGTATAGTTCTTCTGTGCATTCTTGCCACAGAATTCTCTTCTTCTTAATATCTTCTGCTTCTTTTAGGTCAATACCACTTCTGTCCTTTATTGAGCCCATCTTTGCATGAAATGTTCCCTTGGTATCTCTAATTTTCTTGAAGAGATCTCTAGTCTTTCCCATTCTATTGTTTTCCTTGAGTTCTTTGCACTGATCACTGAGGAAGGCTTTCTTATCTTTTCTTGCTATTCTTTGAAACAACACAAGAAAAGACTCTACACATGGACATCACCAGATGGTCAACACTGAAATCAGATTGATTATATTCTTTGCAGCCAAAGATGGAGAAGCTATATAAAGTTAGCAAAAACAAGACCAGGAGCTGACTGTGGCTCAGATCATGAATTCCTTATTGCCAAATTCAGACTGAAATTGAAGAAAATAGGGAAAACCACTAGACCATTCAGGTATGACCTAAATCAAATCGCTAATGATTTTACAGTGGAAGTGAGAAATCGATTTAAGGGACTAGATCTGATAGACAGAGTACCTGATGAACTATGCACAGAGGTTCGTGACATTGTGCAGGATACAGGGAGCAAGACCATCCCCAAGAAAAAGTAATGCAAAAAAGCAAAATGGCTTTGTGAGGAAACCTTACAAATAGCTTTGAAAAGAAGAGCAGCAAAAAGCAAGGGAGGAAAGAAAAGATATACCCATTTGAATGCAGACTTCCAAAGAATAGCAAGGAGAGATAAGAAAGCCTTCCTCAGTAATCAGTGCAAAGAAACTGAGGTAAACAATAGAATGGGAAAGCTTTAAGTCAGAGGTTCCCATAAGCCCCTTCCCCTTTGGATTCAATTAACTTTCTAGAGCAACTCACAGAACTCAGAGCAAACTGTACTTACTGGACTAATGTTCACTACAAAAGGATATAACTCTGGAAGAGCCAGATGGAGGAGATGCACAGAGCAAGGCATGGGGAAAAGGGATTGAGCTTCCATGTCTTCTCCAGACGCCAGTCTCCCTGAGTCTCTATGTGTTCATCAACCCAAACCCAGTCCTTTCCTGTTTTAATGAAGGCTTCATTATGCATTATAGGCATGAGTGTGTGCATGCATGCTCAACAGCATATGACTCTTGGATGGGCTGTAGCCCACCAGGCTCCTCTGTCCATGGGATTCTCCAGGCAAGAATACTGGAGTGGGTTGCTATTTTCTCTTCCAGGGGATCTTCCCAACCCATGGATCAAAACTGCATTTCCTGCATTGGCAGGCAGATTCTTTACCTCTGAGCCACCTGGGAAGACCTATACAGTATAGGCGGGATTGAATAAATCATTGGCTATTGGCAATTGATTCAACTTCCAGCTCCTCTCTCCTCCTGGTAAGTCAGTGGGGTGGGGCTAAAAATTCCAGTCCTCCAGTCGTGTGGTTGGTTCTCCTGGCAGTCAGCTCCCATCCACAGGATGAGTCCAAGTTATCCCATGAACGTAACAGAAGATACCTTTATCACTTTCATCTCTTAGGAAATTTCAAGAGTTCTAGAAGCTCTGTGCCAGAAATAGAACCATGTATATGTTCTTATTATAAGTCACAATATCACCTATTCCATTGTATGTACGTACACACCATATATTATTTATCCATCCATGTGTCAATGGATACTTGGGTTGCTTCCATGGTTTGACTATTGTGAATAATACTTCTGTGAACATGAATGTGCAAATATCTCTCTGAGACCCTGCATTCAATTCTTTCGAGCAAAATTATTCCTAATTTTGATAATGGAATTGCGGGGATGTAACTAAAACAAGAGAGACCCCTGGTCTCTTAGAGATACATTCTGAAGTATTTATGGAAGAAATTATAAGAATTTAAATTTGCAATAGATGCAGTAGGAGTGAGAGGAAACAAAATTGGGCATTTAGATAATTACCAAAGCTGGGTGGTGGGTGATTGGGGGTTTGCCACTCTATTTTCTACTCTTGTGTTAGCTGGAAATCTTTCATTAAAAAAACATTTTAAGGAATTCCCTAGTGGTCCAGTGCTTAGGACTCTGTGCTTCCATGGTCAGGGAATTAAGAACCCAATGCCATAAGGTGCAGACAAAAAAATTTTTTCAATTTTAAAAATAAAAACTAAAGTTTAAAAACAGAAATGCTAATGGGTGTAAAGATGTATATTCATAGCAAAGCAGAATGCAAACTAAATGTGCAATAGTAGAGGTTTATTAAGTAAGTTATGATACAGTTATAATAGAGAATATATAAAGCAGTCTTTTTAAAAAAATTTTATTCAAGTATATGTTACTTACAGGGATAGACATTTTTAATGTATTATAAAATATTAAAAAAACAAGCCTATAAAAATTACGTGAAGCATGTTTCTACTTTTGTTTTAAAACAAGCATACAGAAGGCTGTAGCCAAGATACTATCAGAGATGACCTTGTATTCATAATAGTGGTATTAAGGGTAATCTTGTCTTTGTCTACTGGCATTTTCTAATTTCTTTACAATGAGCATGAGTCATTTGGTGAGAAATATTTTTAAAAGAAGGCATTACATCTGCATTCATGGCCACCTTGACCATTTCTTCATCTTCTCTTCCTATGTTTGTGTGTATGTGTATGTTGCCTCCTTAAGTGACTAATGTCCACTTGTTGTTGTTCAGTCGCTAAGTCATGTCCAACTCTTTGTGACTACATGCACTGAGGCACCAGGCTCCTCTGTCTTCCACTATCTCCCAGAATTTGCTCAAATTCATGTCCATTGAGTCTGTGAAGCTATCTAACCATCTCACCTTCAGTCACCTTCTGCTCCTTTTGCCTTCAATCTTTCCCAGCATCAGGGTCTTTTCCAATGAGTCAGCTCTTTGCATCAGATGGCCAGAGTATTGGAGCTTTAGCTTCAGCATCAAGCCTTTCAATGAATATTCAGGGTTGATTTCCTGTAAGATTGACTGGTTTGATCTCCATTCAGTCCAAGGGACTCTCAAAAGTCTTCTCCAGTGTCACAATTCAAAACCATCAGGTCTTTGGCACTCAAACTCTCATGTATACTAAACATCAGGAAATCAGCAGACAGTGTTTGAGGTAACAGCTACATTCTTAACCAGATTATTCATTTATTCATAAATAATTTCATCAGGAACTGTTAGCAAGTCAAATTCAAATGCCTGAGGCTGACAGGAAAATCACTGTGTTAGTTAAGACCCTTGGGATTAACAAATAACAAACAAGGACTTGCCATATAGTGTAGGGAACTATACTCAATATCGTATAGTGAAAGAGAATCTGAAAAAGAACATATATATATGTATATATATATATATATGTATAAAAAAAACTTGTGCATGCATGCTCAGTCACTTCAGTCATGTCCAACTCTTTGTGACTCTGTGATCTGTAGCTTGCCAGGCTCCTCTGTCCATGGGATTCTCCAGGCAAGAATACTAAAGTGGGTTGCCATACCCTCCTCCAGGGGATCTTCCCAGCCCAGGGATCAAACACTCATCTCTTCCATCCCGTGCACTGCAGTCAGATTCTTTACCACTGAGCCACCAGGGAAGCCCATATATATGTTCTATATATATATATATAAACCAGTCAATCCTAAAAGAAATCAACCCTGAGTATTCATTGGAAGGATGGATGCTGAAGCTGAAGTTCCAATAATTTGGCCACCTGATTGAAAGAGCTGACTCATTGCAAAAGACCCTGATGCTGGGAAAGATTGAGGGCAAGAGGTGAAGGGAACAACAGAGGATGAGACAGTTGGATGGCATTACCAACTCAGTGGACATGAGTTTGAGGAAACTCCAGGAGTTGGTGAAGGACAGGGAAGCCTGGCGTGCTGCAGTCAAGGGGTCGCAAAGAGTCAGACACGACTTAGCTACTAAACAACAACAATGCTATATACGTGTGTATATATATATATATACACACACAAATTTATATATATATATATATAACGGAATCACTTTACTATACACTTCAAACTAACACAACATGGTAAATCAACTATACTTCAATTTTTTAAAATCTGAAAGAAAGACTCTTTGCTTAATCAAATAACCTACTTCAAAAGAATCTAAGTCCATGATTTTATTTTCCTTACTGCTCTCGTTCACTCGCAAGTGCAAGGTAGAGTTTTCCAGAGGCCATGTGAATGTGCCAAGACAACAGATTGAATGTAGAAGCAGAGAGAGGTATCCACCATCTTCCAGGAAGCCTGCCATTACAGACACTTGCAAACAGGGTTATTGTTGCTGTTTTTTCAGAGAATTAATGAATATTTTTTAAATGTCTCAATTTTAAATTCTAAATTCAGTAAATCTCCATAAATATAATCCTCAGAAACAAAATATTTTGGGTATCCTCCACAATTTATTAAAGTGTAAAGGAATATTGAGACCAAAAGCTTTTTGAGAGCCCCTTTCTTAAAAACAAGCAAACAACACAACAGCAATTCTGTGTGTGTGTGTCTTTATTTTATTTTTCTAATTCTTTATTTTTTATTGATGTATAGTTGATTTACACTGTTATATATTTCTACTGTACAGCAAAGTGATTCAGTTGTACAAATAGATGCATTCTTTTTTATATATTCTTTTCGATTATGGTTTGTCACAGAATATTGAATATAGCTCCCTGTGCTATACAGTAAGAATTTGTTTTTTATCCATTCTATGTATAATAGTACCCATCTGCTAACCCCAAATCCTCAGTCCATCCATCCCCATACCCCTCTCCCCTTTGGCAACCACAAGTTTGTTCTCTATGTCTGTTTCTGTTCTGTAAATAAGTTCATCTGTGTCATATTTTAGATTCCACATATAAGCAGTATCATGTGATACTTGCCTTTCTCTGTCTGACTTCTTCACTTAGTATGAAAATCTCTAGGTCCAACCTTGTTGCTGCAAATGGCATTATTTCATCCTTTATATGACTGAGTAATATTCCATTGTATATATATTTATATATACCACATCTTTTTTATCCACTCCTCTGTTGACAGACACTTAGGCACAACAGTAATTCTTAATAAGAACATAAAGTAATAAAAAGGACACAATGGCAGTAGGTTGAGGACCTGACCCCAGAACTGAGCAATGCTCAGAGCCCTGAACAGCCCTGTCTTGGGTTTCTCCCTTTCTGGGGTCAGGGGCCTCATGACTTTATTTTCCTTTGGAAGCTGGCGTCTCCTCCCTCCCTAAATCCTGATTTCTCTATTCTTCTTTCCCATGCAAGACAGAAACGGCTTCCCAGGGGCCTCCATCATGACTAAAATGACCCCATTGGCCACTGGCCTACCTTGACTTTGGCAAAGTGCAGAGTCCTAACCCCTGGAGCACCAAGGAATTCCCTAAATAACCCCCTCTTGATACCAAAATCCTGATATTCTAGGCTTACTGAAGTTTGACCCCAACAAACCACCTAACATCCAACCCCTGTCCATCCTCCCCAACCCTGCACTCCAGCTATTTCTGGCACACTTCCTTTTCCTTCCTTCCTCCCTTGATGGCATTGACCACTCATCACAAATGCCCTCCTCTGTTTCCTTACGACTAAGCCCTTCCCCTCCAAATCACAGCTTTAGGACCACTTCTTCCTAGAAGCATTCCCCACTCACCATCATCAGCCTTCCTCCCTTGGAGCCCTTCTTGGGACCCTTAGTTCTCTCTTATGGCCCTTATCAGATTACAGTTGCCTTGAGGGCCTGTGGTATAATAAAAAATAAATATGTGGTTTCTGGTCCCAGTTCCTGGCACAGAGCTCCTAAAACCTTTGGAATTTACTGATTTGATGTGAATGGGATGGATGAGATGGGAGAGGGGGACTTAACAGTTTCAGGATGGAGGCTGGTGCCCCAAAATACCAACCAGTGATTAAAAGGTTAGAACTTTCCACCCCTTCTAGACCTCTGAGGAGGAGAGAGGATATGGAGATTGAGTTCATCAATTGCCAATGGCCAAAGATTTTATCAATCAGGCCTGCATATGAAACCTCCATAAAAAACCCTAAACAATGGAGTTCACAGCCATTAAAAAAAATACATTTGAATCGGTTCTATTGAGATGGATGAAACTGGAGCCCATTATACACAGTAAAGTAAGCCAGAAAGAAAAACACCAATACAGTATACTAATGCATATATATGGAATTTGAAATATGGTTAACGGTAACCCTATATGCGAGACAGAATAAGAGACACAGATGCATAGAACAGTCTTGTGGCCTCTGAGGGAGAAGGTGAGGGTGGGATGTTCTGGGACAATAGCATTGAAACATGTATATTATCATATGTGAAGTGGAACACCATTCCATGTTCTATGCATGAGACAAATACTCAGGGCTGGGGCATTGGGATGACCCAGAGGGATGGGATGGGGAGGGAGGTGGGAGGAGGGTTCAGGATGGGGAACACATGTAAACCCATGGCTGATTCATGTTGATGTATGGCAAAAACTACTACAATATTGTAAAGTAATTAGCCCCCAACTAAAATAAATAAATTTATTAAAAATTAATTAATTAATTAATTAATTAATTAATTAAAACAATGGAGTTCAGAGAGCTTCCAGGTTGGGGGCAGGTGGAGTGCTGGGAGAGTGATGTGTCCTGAGGGGGCACAGGAGACCTGTATGTGCCCCCATATCTCACGCTGCACATCTCTTTCATTTGACTATCCCTGTGTGGTATCCTTTATAATAAACCAGTAAAAATAAATACAAAGTTTTCCTGAGTTCTGCGAGTCACTCTAGCAAACAGTTGAACCTGGCAAGGAGTTGTGAGAACGTCCCAAGGTATGACCAGTCAGAAGTACAGGTAGTCCCTGGGACTTGCAGGTGGCATCTGAAATTGAGACAGTCTTGTGGGACTGCGTCCTTCAATTGTGGGGTCTGTGCCACCTCCAGAAGGTAGTGTCAGGATTGAAATGCATGGTTGGACACCCACGTGGTGTTGGAGAATGGCAGAATTAGCATGGGAAAAACACATTTGGTGTCAGAAGTGGTGTCATTCCTGGGACTTCCCTGCTTGTCCAGTGGCTAAGACTACACACTCCCAATGCAGAAGGCCTGGGTTCCATCCCTGGTCTGGGAAGTAGATCTCACATGCCACAGCTTAAGATCCCGTGTGCCACAGTGAAGACTTAAGATCCCAAGTGTTGCAACTAAGACTTGGCATAGCCAAATTAATTAAATAAATATAAAAAAAAAAAAAGAAGTGTTGTCGCTCCCTTTTGTGGGCTACCAGGAATCACGCCTCAGACAGAGAAGGAAAAGCCATGCCAGCATGGTAGAGGACGGGGCACAGAGGGCCTGGCCTGACACTGCCAGGCGCTGTCACCCCAGGCCAGGCTCTGCACTTCACTTTTATGATAAAGAATTGAGACCCATTATCTCTGAGGCCCCTTCGCATCTAAAATGAGTTAGTTAGTTCCAGTCTGTGATTTTATGAAGCCTTGGAACTCAGGTCATTGTCAGTAGCAATCCTTCCCAGGATTGCATTTGATGAGTGGAGTGTCTACGCATACTGACTTAAGATGGGGGGGGGGAAGGCACCCGATTGATTTTTGCCAAAAATCAATTCTTTTTGAAAAATTTGGAATAGTTTAATTTAAAAACCACACACTTTTTCAAAGCACCGAAATCAGCTAGGAGAATTTTTTTCTCCTAAATAGGCAACAGACTTGGTCGTTAAATCTCTACTGGATTTTCTTTTCTCCAGGGCAGTTTCTTCTTATTTGCTGCCCATATATTTTCAAGCTTCTAATTTGGGTATTAATTTGTCAGTCCTCCCTACGGTGGTTCCCAAGGCTTCTCAGTCCAGAATCATTTGTGACTTTAACAAAGGCGCTACTGGTCTCTCCCGGGTCATTAATAAAGTGGCTTAGGGGAGCCGGGTCCTGCAGCTGCCCCCGCATGACAGATGACTGTTGGTCTTCACCCTTCACTGCCTCTCCTCTGTGTTTCTAAACTGTGCCATCATGTCCTATGGAGCCAATGGAAACCATCATTTTTCAGGCCTCTTGGAGGAGAGGGTCACCTTCCCACTGCACCTGTCTCCTCCTGCACCTGTGCTTACTAGACCCTCCATCATTCACCTCCATCTTCTCCACAGCATCTCTGCCCTTCTCCCCACATCTCAGGATATATTAGCAGCCACTGACTGGCTGGTTTGGAGAAATCCATGTGCCACGTGCACAGATGCCCCATTCCATTCCCCCTCCTTCATCTGTCAGTGAATCCACATCCCCTGACCCCTGCCTGAGCCCTGGGTTTCCTATCATTTCAGAGAGATGCGCATAGCTGCACGGACCACAGACAGCCACTCCTGAGTCCCCACACATGGGGGGTGATGCAGGACAGCGTGTAAGGCTAGGCAAGAATGGCTCCTGGGGCACCTGAGACTTACACCTGTCACATTTTAAGGCCATAGCTCAAAGAGTGCAAAGAGCACCTGACAGGGGTGTTCAAAGAGGGGGACTTCTCAGGGCTGCCCCTCTTCCTTAAGGGCAATGTGCCCCGGTAGTGGCTGAGGCACTCACCTGCCCAAAGTGATTTCCTGCCCAATGGCTGGAAGCCCAAGGTCGGGGAAGTGGGGCTTAACAAGCCTCTTAGATCCCAACAATGTCATTCTGAAACCTGTGTCCACTTATCTGACGTGGTCACAGAAATGCCGTTAGCATGGCACATCCCCTGGATCCCACATCCAGGACTGGGGGTCCTCTTCTACTCACCAGTTCCCCCTGCAGCACAGATGGCAAGAAAATGAATAGGTATTGAGCACTCCCAGCCCATAGTACCTTGAGTTTGCACAATCTGAAACCTCTTAAATTCCAGGGTTTCAGGGAGTCTGAGTACAACAGGTGTAGTCATAGCCAACATCCCAGGGGAGAGAAGATATCTTCCTGTTCAAGGACTAGGCCTCCAGGAGACCCAGGTGCACATAAACACACACACAGCTCATACACACATTAGCTAGGTCAGGCCCTGCTCTCCAGTCCTGCTCATTAATCATCCTGTTCACCTGTCTAACATTCTCTTCACCCTCACCATCTCTCATCTCAACCCCTGTCAGCCCCTGGATGTTCCCCCTGTATTAGGGGAACCATGAACTGAAACCACTTTCCTTGGCCAAGCACCATAGAAACCAATTGCATGAGTTACACGTGAGGCCCTGGTAAGAAACACGGAATTATCAATAACAAGCTTCCACCAACCAGGTAATGGTGACCTCCTTCAAAAGGACTTATGCCAGCAAGCCTCACGGCTCCCAGGACTGTTGTATTCAGTGCCCCTGACCCCGTGGCAGGCCACTGTCAACCCACACCTCCACCAGAAACTCCTATCACTCACATGCAAGTCTGTCTCAGTCTCTTGTGGGGTCACTGCTCCTTTCTCCTGGGTCCTGGTGTACACAAGGTTTAGTTTGTGCCCTCCAAGAGTCTATTTCCCCAGTCCTGTGGAAGTTCTGTAATCAAATCCTACTGGCCTTCAAGGTCAAATTCTCTGGGGGTTCTCAGTCCCTTCGCCAGAACCCCAGGTTGGGGAATCTGTTGTGGGCCCTAGAACTTTTGCAACAGTGCAAGAACTTCTTTGATATAATTGTTCTCCAGTTTATGGGTCATCTGCTCAGTGGCTCTATGGTGGAGCTAATGGTGACCTCCTCCAAGAGGATTTATGCCACATGCCATGCCTCCCAGGTCTGCTGCCGCCAGAGTCCCTCCTATCCGCACAGCAGCCCACTGCTGACCCATGCCTCTGCAGGAGACACATAAACACTCAAAGGCAGGTCTGGCTCAGTCTCTGCGGGGCCTCTGGGTCCTGGTGTGCACAAGGTTTTGTTTGAGCCTTCCGAGGGTCTCTGGCAGGTATGGGGTTTGATTCTAAATGTGATTTTGCCCTCCTACCATCTTGTTGGGGATTCTCCTTTGTCCTTTGATGTGGAGTATCTTTTTTTGGTGGGATCCAACATTCTCCTGTCCATGGTTGTTCACTGAGTTGCAATGTTGAGGGAGTTCTCGCAGGAGAAGACAAGCGCACATCCTTCTACTTCACCATCTGTTGACTGGATATATACCAAAAAAAGACCTTAATGGTCCAGATAACCATGATGGTATGATCACTCACCTAGAGCCAGACAACCTGGAGTGAGAAGTCAAATGGGTCTTAGGAAGCATCACTACAAACAAAGCTAGTGGAGGTGATGGAATTCCAACTGAGCTGTTTCAAGTTCTAAAATATGATGCTGTGAAAATGCTGCACTCAATATGCCAGCAAATTTGGAAAACTCAGCAGTGGCCACAGGACTGGAAAAGATCAGTTTTTATCCCAATCCCAAAGAAAGAAAATGCCAAAGAATGTTGAAACTACCACACAATTGCACTCATCTCACATGCTAGTAAAGTAATGCTCAAAATTCTCAAAGCTAGGCTTCAACAGTATGTGAACTGAGAACTTCCAGATGTTCAAGCTGGATTTAGAAAAGGGAGAGGAACCAGAGATCAAATTTCCAACATTTGTTGGACCATAGGAAAAGCAAGAAAATTCCATAAATATGTATACTTCTGCTTCGTTGACTGTGTTAAAGTCTTTGACTGTGTAGGTCACAACACAGTGGAAAATTCTTAAAGAGATGGCAACACCAGACCACCTTACCTGCTTCCTGAGAAACCTGTGTGCAGGTCAAGAAGCAACAGTTAAAACCTGACATGGAACAACAGACTGGTTCCAAACTGGGAAAGAATTACATCAAGGCTGTATATTGTCACCCTGCTTATTTAACTTTTATGCATAAACTGTGGAAAATTCTGAAAGAGATGGGAATACCAGACCATCTGACCTGTCTCTTGAGAAACCTGTATGCAGGTCAGGAAGCAACAGTTAGAACTGGACATGGAACAACGGACTGGTTCCAAATAGGAAAAGGAGTACGTCAAGGCTGTATATTGTCACCCTGCTTCCTTAACTTATATGCAGAGTACATCATGAGAAACGCTGGGCTGGAAGAAACACAAGCTGGAATCAAGATTGCCAGGAGAAGTATCAATAACCTCAGATATGCAGATGACACCACCCTTATGGCAGAAAGTGAAGAAGAACTAAAGAGCCTCTTGATGAAAGTGAAAGAGGAGAGTGAAAAAGTTGGCTTAAAGCTCAAAGTTCAGAAAACTAAGATCACGACATCTGGTCCCATCAATTCATGGCAAATAGATGGGGAAACAGTGGAAACAGTGTCAGACTTTAATTTTTGGGCTCCAAAATCACTGCTGATGGTTATTGCAGCCATGAAATTAAAAGATTCTTACTCCTTGGAAGAAAGGTTATGACCAACCTAGATAGCATATTTAAAAGCAGAGACATTACTTTGCCAACAAAGGTCCGTCTAGTCAAAGGTATGGTTTTTCCAGTAGTCATGTATGGATGTGAGAGTTGGACTGTAAAACAGGCTGAGCACCAAAGAATTAATGCTTTTGAACTGTGTTGTTGGAGAAGACTCTTGAGAGTCCCTTGGACTGCAAGGAGATCCAGCCAGCCCATCCTAAAGGAAATCAGTCCTGAATATTCTTTGGAAGGACTGATGCTGAAGCTGAAACGCCAATACTTTGGCCACCTGATTGGAAGAACTGACTCATTTGAAAAGACCCTGATGCTGGGAAAGATTGAAGGCAGGAGGTGAAGGGGATGACAGAGGATGAGATGGTTGGATGGCATCACCAACTCAATAGACATGAGTTTGAGTAAGCTCTGGGAGTTGGTGATGGACAGGGAAGCCTGGCGTGCTGCAGTCCATGGGGTCGCAAAGAGTCGGACATGACTGAAAGACTGATCTGAACTGAACTGAACCACAAACCAGAAGAATTCAGGAAAGGTCAAAAGGAGGGAAGAGATGCCACGTGTCCTACCAACCTCACAGAATCCTCATTGCTGGCATCCACCTTGGCTGGTGATTCATGCCACCAAAAAAGATCTTGAGTCAGAATGATTGGCCAGAGACAACCTGGAAACTAACCCCATCACCATAAAACCTGAGACTGTGAGCCAAATTGCAGAGCAATTCTCCTGAGTTTCCTTACCTTGCTGCTCTCCCCCCAGGAGCTCCTTCTCAATAGTGTCTTGCTTTGTCAGCACATGTGTCTCCTCAGACAGTACATTTCTGAGTGTTTGACAAGAGCCCGCTCTCAGGCCCCCAAAGGGGTCCCCCTTCCTGTAATACCTAGATCCCCAGCCCTTGACAGCCTTCCAAACAGATATCCCAAATGATGCTGTGTGATTTGAGGCTCGGGGGGCATTGTGCTCTCAGCCTTCTCTGCTACCAGCCCCCAGAATGTTTTCTCCTGCACCCCAAGCAGTCTTCCTGGGTGTTCATTCTTACATGTATCCAACTGCAGAGGGGACAGCACCCCAAAAAGGACAGCAAGGCTTTGAGGACAGACAGAGTTGGTTCAACCCTGAGATGAGTTACTGAGCCTCAGCTTTTTCACCTGTACAATTGAAACTGAGCAGGACCCTGTGGGGCCCCTGGGTACAGAAGCCTTTCTGTGTCCCCTGTTTCTTGATTACAGGAAATAGGCTTCATTCAGCCTCCATGACCTTCCTCAAGTTCCAGGGGGTAGGTTCAGTTGCTAATCAGGGGAGGAAAGAGATGCAGAGACAAAGGAGGAATAGCCAAGCAACAATAGTGCAGCCTTGGGGCAAGGTCCTGGCTCCTCACCAAGGGATATACCTAAAAATATCTCTGAACTGTTTGCAGATATTGAAACCCCCACCAGGTGAAGTTAACTGTATGCTTCCCACAAGCACATAGACCCCCCCAGACAGGTTGGAACCCGAAGGTTGATTATGTAGACTTCCACCTACTTCACCACCAACCATTCCAAAGAATGTCCACAAGCTGATCACACCCTTCTCTTTGAATCTTTAATATAAAACTCCTCACTACCACCTCCAGATCAAGACACTTAACTTTGAGAGCATTAGCCCGCTGTGGCCCCCTTTGCCTGGCAAAGCAACAAAGTTCTTTTTTACTTCACCCCAAACTCTGTCTTTGAGATTTAATTCCGTGTCGAAGTGCAGAGGCCAGATTTGGCTTTACAACAGAGATAGTGTTAGGACTGTCTGTCTTCCAAGGCTCTTGGGAAGGGATGCAGTTCAGTTCAGTTCAGTCGCTCAGTTGTGTTCAACTCTTTGCAACCCCATGAATCGCAGCACACCAGGCCTCCCTGTCCATCACCAACTCCCAGGGTTTACCCAAACCCATGTCCATTGAGTCGGTGATACCATCCAACCATCTCATCCTCTTTCATCCCCTTCTCCTCCTGCCCCCAATCCTTCCCAGCATTAGGGTCTTTTCCAATGAGTCAACTCTTCGCATGAGGTGGCCAAAGTATTGGAGTTTCAGCTTCAACATCAGTCCTTCCAATGAACACCCAGGACTGATCTCCTTTAGGATGGACTGGTTGGATCTTCTTGCAGTCCAAGGGACCTGCAAGAGTCTTCTCCAACACCGCAGTTCAAAAGCATCAATTCTTCGGCACTCAGCTTTCTTCACAGTCCAACTCTCACATCCATACATGACTACTGGAAAAACCATAGCCTTGACTAAACGGACCTTTGTTGGCAAAGCAATGTCCCTGCTTTTAAACATGCTATCTAGGTTGGTCATAACCTTTCTTCCAAGGAAGGGGTGCAAACATAGCCAAATGCCAACCCCAGTGGCTAGCACGTGGTACTGCAAGGTGAGTGGGATTTATAGTTGTTACCTTCATCTCTCCTGGAAAACACAGTCGACAATCTCTTATTCAATCACCCAGGCTCTAACCAGTAACTTGAGGGACAAATTGGAATTTGGGGATGGATGCTTTGCAAGGTCCCTGAAACTTAGTGTTTCCAGATCCATCAAATAAATCACAAGATATCCAGTTACCTTTGAACTTCAGATATATGGCAATTTTGAGTGTAACTATATCTCAAGTGTTGCATGGGACATATGTGTATTTTTTAGAGTATTCATTGTTTATCTGCAATTCAAAGGCAACTGGGCAGCCTGAATATTACCTGGCAACATTAGTCAGACTCTCATGTGATGGATCAGATTGTTGTCAGGCCAACCATATCTTATCTTGGAAGCTCTGCTCTATTCTCCACTATGAAAATATCAAGAGTATCGCTGAGAAGCTCGAGTGAGATGCTTCCCAGCACTTTGGCAGTGGCTTAGGGAGGAATCTCAGTGTATGAGGATATACACAGGAAGCTTTCATTTTCCCCTGACCTGCTGAGTTCACTCACAACCTCCCCATCCAATTCCAGCTGGGAAGCAGCTCCCATAATGACATCCCAGTTGGATTCCCTAATTTTGTGGTCATTTGCAGTTAATTAAAGTAACAGGCATTCTGGCTTTTAAGGCTCAATCCTATTTATCTTAGAACTTCAGTCTCATTTTCAATTCAAGGCACAGTCACCCACTCCTTTAGCAGAAGCCAAGATCACAGACCTTGGAACTAGGAGGACGAGTCAGGATGGAGGTGCTGAATTCACCCACCCTCTTCTCATGTTTGACCCTCTGGAGTTGAGGTGGGAGGATGAAGGAAGGCAGATGCCCCTCCCATTGTTGCCTGGGGAGGCTGTGGTCCTCTCCTGGAGCCCAACATGCCACAGCAAGGAAGCATGAAGCCCCTTATGGGAGGCACCCCTATCTTCCAGCTGAACCCCAGCCACGGGGCCCCCTGCACCCTCCTCTGATGACAACACCTCTGGCTACAGAGTTCCAGGCCAGCCAAGCCTGCTCTATCACTCCCTATGGGGCCCACAGGCAGGAACAGGCTCTGGCAAGCCAAGGCCAGCTCACCACCTATTATGCAGTCCATGAGCTAAGAAAGATCTGGGGATTTTTTAATTTGGGGGTTTAAAATCTTTAGGCTTACTTGATTCCGTCTCTTGACCTGCAAAGCCTAAAGTTGTTACTATCTTGTCCCTTTCAGAGAAATGTTGACCTTTCCTGGGTAGCGTTTGATCCTTGATAAAATCCTGGTTTGACAAACAGTCTGTAAAATACATTTTGGTAATAATTAGGAAGTTTTTACTATGAACTGGTCTTAGGTGATGTTAGAAAATTTGTTAGAGATGTGTGCTGAATTATTCAGAGTTGAAATGTCGTGATGAGTGTAATTTACTTTAAATACTTCAATAAAGCAGATGAAGCAAATATGGTAAAATGTTAATGATTGTAAAGTTTAGGTGATGTATTTCATTATACCATCCTCATTACTAGATGTTTGAAATTCTCCTAATTAAAATTTAGGAAATTAATATACACCTTCCTCTTTTTCACCTTCCCTAGCTAACCCATCATCTAAGTCCTGTCTGTTTAATTTTACTCTCCAAATTGCTCTCACATTCATCCCCCTCCTTCATCCCAACTGCCATAGTTTTGGCCCAGGCTTTCGCCAAAGACCACAGAGCCATTTTGTATGGAAATAAAACAATCAATATTCCTTCAAAAGCAGGCACATGCACCATGTCTCTTCCCGGTGCTGTGCTGGTGAAGTTTCAAGAACTAGCTTTTTGGAGAGGAGAGAGAAAGCCCCGATGTGTCTGTTTGCCAGTTTCTGTGATGCATACATGTTGGCCCACATGCAGAGTTTTTGTTTGGTGGTGGTGATGGTGTTTTTTTTTTCCTAGCTGCACCAGGCAAATCTTAGTTTCCTGACTACGGATCAAACCCAAGACCCCACAGTGGAAGCTCAGAGTCCTAACCACTGGACCACCAAGAAAGTCCCATACTTCAGTATTTCTCATTCTCTTAACAGTAGATGGAAATATCCTCCAGAGCTTAGAAAAGAGCAAAGGGTAATAAAATAATGAGAAAGTGACAGTGTAGAATATGCATTACCTTTTTAAAGTATCATTTATGTTATTTATGTCTATATGATTTAATATTCAATAATGGCTGAGTTGAACAACAGGCTTGCAAAATTCCTGCTCTCATGAGCTGGTACGATCCTGCCCCACTGCACCAACCATGGTACATCATAGGATCAGACTGAATGGTCTGGGATGGAATTGACCTGGGCTGAGTTCATTTAAACTAAATTGTCCAAATTCAATACCTAGGTCTCCCCATTTGAGCTGGCCGAGGAGTAGCTAGAAGCTAGACCACTCCCCACTTGAGCCACCTGGACATTCCCTAATGCTCCGTAGGTCCCTCACCTGCCGCATGCACATGCCCTACCTCCCATTCAGGGCTGCGTGAAGAAGCAGCTGACGTGATACATAACAGCTATGCACATCCTAGCACTTTTGCTAGAACGCACTATAGAAAAATCTTGGGTTCTTCAAAATCGCACACTAAAATTTTTTAAACAGTGTTTACAAGAAAAGTAGGATTCAGGGCAGAATGGCCTCGCATTGTAACCATCGCACTAATAAAACTAGCAGCCTGCTAAAAACACCCGCAGAGCCTTGCCTGGGTGCTCCTAGCTTCCCAGCTAGCCCATCCCTCGAACTCTTAAGCTCTGGAGCTTGACTTCCTTCTCCAGAGGCAGGTCTTTGCATCAGAATTTAAATCATGATCCAGGATGCAGCCTGCCTTGTCCATCCTGTTTGAACACAATGGGTAACATCTTCCCAGTTTCATCACAGCTGCATTTAGCCTCTTCAGACAGCTTAACAGTGTGGAAAGTGTAGGTTCTTTTTTTTTTTTAACTGAAGTGTAATTTACAATGTTGTGTTAGCCTCAACAGTACAGCAAAGTGATTCGGTTATATATATATATATATATTCTTTCAGATTCTCTTCCACTATAGGTAATTATAAGATATTGAATATAGATACCTGTGTCTTTATTGGTTGTCTATTTTATATATAGTAATGTGCATCTGTTGACTTGCCTGGTGGCTCAGATGGTGAAGAATCTGCCTGCCATGAGGGAGATTCAGGTTCAACCCCTACGTTGGGAAGATCCCCTGGAGAAGGGAATGGCAACCCATTCCAGTATTCTTGCCTAGATGATCCTATGGACAGAGGAGCCTGGCGGACTACAGTACATGGGGTCACAAAGAGTCGGATATGACTGAGCGACTGACACTCAGATTAATGTATATCTGTTAATCCCAAACTCCTAATTTATCCCTCTCCACTTTTCCCCCTTCAGAGAAGGCAATGGCAACCCACTCCAGTACTCTTGCCTGGAAAATCCCATGGACGGAGGAGCCTGGTAGGCTGCAGTCCGTGGCGTTGCAAAGAGTTGGACACGACTGAGTGACTTCACTTTCACTTTTCACTTTCATGCGTTGGAGAAGGAAATGGCAACTCACTCCTGTGTTCTTGCCTGGAGAATCCCAGGGAGGGCGGAGCCTGGTGGGCTGCCGTCTATGGGGTCGCACAGAGTCAGACACGACTGAAGCGACTTAGCAGCAGAAGCAGCAACTTTTCCCCCATGGTAACCATAAGGTTGTTTTCTGTGTCTATGAATCAATTTCTGTTTTGTAAATAAGTTAATTTGTATCATTTTTTTAGATTTCACATATAAGTGGTATCATATGTTATTTATCTTTCTCTGTCTGATTTACCTCACTTAGCCTGATAATCTCTGGGTCCAGCCAAGTTGCTGCAAATGGCATTATTTCATTCTTATGGGTAAGTAATATTAAGTATAGGTTCTTAAAGTCCCCAAACAAGCCTTTATTTGCACAAAAGGAAGCCCTTGTGCAGAATTTTTGGTTTTTATTCCTTAATGTCTTCTTATACTGCCAAGGCTTTCTCTTTCATTGCGGGAAAGCTTGCCCCTTGCCACCTCTGGATGGCATCAATCCTTACTGAGAAAAAGTATCAGCCCTCCCATATTACTGATGCCATTCCTCTAGTAACCAGACTTGTGTGAATTAATTTACCTCTGCTGTGGCTTAGAAACAGTTACTTGGAATAAAAATAATTTTCCTTCCCCTCAAAAGCCCCACAGTACCTACAAAGCCCTTACGTGGAGGAGGAGGCTGGGGCTTCAGGAATTGTGGAACTGAAAACACAGCTTTCTTTACTTAGCAAGATATACCCCTCATTAGCAAATCTATATTTAGGGTTACACATTCCTTCAGGATAAACACTCTCTGCACCTGCTTGGCATCAAGAAAGAGAAATGAGCCATTCATTTCCAAAAAGAGGCACTAGGCCCCAGTTACCATTTCTCACACACACACACACACACACACACACACACACACACACACACGCAGGCATACCACACTGCTTCCAAAGCTACAGGTCTTCATTTGACCAAAAAAAGTCATAAATCTAAAACAAAAGGGCCCAAACTTCAAATCCTTAAGAAGTAATAAAAAATCCCCAGTGCTCTCCAGGAATTTTTTTCATTTTTTTGACCATCTCCATTTTGTAAAACCCTCTCTCCTCATTATCAAGTCAATTGAACACATGTTTATTGAATAATTACTGTGTCAGGCCCTGTGCTAGAAGCTACTAGGAAAGAGATTCTGTTTAGAAAGCCTCGGATTTATATAATCCAACTCTAGAAGATTTTCACTAACATTTATTTTAACTATGATTCCTGAACGTGGTAAGCTCCTTAAGCTGTTCTCTCAAGCCCTTGGACCTGGGGTTCCCTCTCCTCAGAGAGAATAGGAGAGACATAAAAATGAATTACTGAGAGGGAGGGGTAAATTAGGAGTTTGGAATTAACATGTGCACACTGCTACGTATACAATAAATAGCAAATAACCTACTCTACAGCACAGGTTAATATATTGAATATCTTATAATAATCTATAATGGAAAAGAATCTGAGAAAGAATATATACATACATATATATATAACTGAATCACTTTGCTGTACATCTGAAACTAATACCACATTGTAAGTCAACTATACTTCAATGGAAAAAATAACAATAATTACAGAATATTCTTATACCTGAATATGAATATAAAAATGTTAAATAGAATATTAGCAAATTGAAAATGAAAGAAGGAAGAAAAAAGTGATCTCACACTGAAATATTTTTTAAAGAGGTTCAAACTTCCAGTTATAAGCCAAATAAGACATGGGGATGTGATATACAGCATAAGGAATATAGTCAATAACACAGTAATAATTTTGTGTGGTGGCAGATGGTTACCAGACATCATGGTGATCATTTCATAATGTATGTAAATGTCAAATCACTGTTGTACACCTGAATCCAATGTAATATTATATGTCAACTGTACTTCAATAAAAAAGAAAAAAGAGGGGAAAAAAGAAATGAATTACTGTGCAGCTTAAAAGTAGCAACATTCAAAATGCCCGCAAGTTGGGAATTTCCTGGCAGTTCCTGGTGGTTAGGCCTCAGAACTTTCACTCCTGATGGCATGAGTTCAATCCCTGGTCAGGGAACAAAGTTCCCACAAGCCATGTGGCACAGCCAAATACACACACACATACATATATGTATACATATACATACATGTATGTATACAGGTTGAAAAGGAAGACAGAGAGGGAAGTAATTAACTTTCATAGTCAGGATTCTGGGAGGCCAGGAATGATTTCCTAGAGATGGTGATACTTGAGATGAGTTTTGATTGATGCAAAGGAGTTTGCCAGTCAAACTGTGATTGGCAGGCCTCTACAAGGAAAGGGAATAGCGACCACTAAAGAGATGACTCAGAGGCAACTGAAAGGAGAACTTTATCCAAGCCTCCTCAAAGGAGGTATCCCCAGGCGCTCTAGAGCAGTTTCTCAACCTCAGCACTATTGATACTTTGGACTGGATAATTCTGTGCATGGCAGGGGCTGCCTTGAGCATTGCAGGAATATTTAGCAGCATCCCTGGCCTCTAAACATTGGATGCCAACAGAACTGGTCCCCAGGTGGTAACAATCCCAAGTGTAATGTCTCCAGTCATTAATTCTGCTATGACACAGGGATAGAAATTTGGGCAGAGGGGCTACAGCGGAAAAGCAGAATGGATATCCCTTTTCCCCTGTAGCTGTTACATCGATGGCTTCCCAAGCGGCTCACAGCCCGGCTGAGGTTCAATGCCAACTGCTCTGGGTGTTTTCATAGGGCAGGGAAATTGACTGAGTCGTAAATATCAAGGACAGACACAGAGGTCAAGGGGGGCCAAGGTATCGGGAAGACAGCTTCCTCTCTGTCCCAGACATGGCATCCATCACACAGGGAAGCGCCAACGATCTCATTTCAGACAGCGATTTAGGGGAGCTGCCGGAAATTCTCAAGTGGAGCCAGGCCTGAGGTCAGAGGTGCGGTATGAGTGTCTCCAGCATGTCTTTGCTGTCTGAGAGACGTTGGTCACCGTGCGGGTCAGCCGCACAGCCTTCGAAGAGGGCGTGGAAAGAGAGATCGCAGCATCATTTCAGGGGCCGCCTCTCTCTCTGGTGGGGTAACTAAGGGTCCTTTCCCATTCCCCTTCAGGGCACAGCTCCCAGCCATGCGTGGGAAAACAATCATGGCTCAAGAAAAGAAGGGAGTGGTTCCACGCTGGCAGTCAGGACTGAGTATACAAGTCTCAGGATAAGCCAATTCAAGCTCTGGGGACAGAATCAAGTTTCACGAGCCTGGGGATTCCAAGCCCAAGTTATCTGAGGGATCCAGCCAATTCTCCGAGGACTCGTCTCTTATCTCAACCCTTCATGTCCAAAGCTCTCCCCACTGCAAAGGCGACTAACCCTTCCATGGTGAATCAAGCCCCCCACCTCTGCCCACACTGCTCCCTCCAACCACATGCATCTCCTCCTGCCCCACAAACAAAGCAGAGCTTCAAGACTCCGTCCAGACACCCAGCCCCTCTTGCCCCTCCCCTTAGAGAAAATTGCCCCCTCCAACCAGTCCCTGCAAGATGTCTGTCAGCCCACCACCCCAGTTTGTTGTCCCTCTCCTAGGCAGACCTCAAGCCCTGGAAGGGCAAGACCAGTCTTCCTCCTCCTTCTGATCCTAGCACCAAGCTTGGTGCCCATACAGAACAGGTGTCCACATGTTTGTGGACTGGGTACTGTCGCTCTGTGCTCACTTAGGGTGTAAATGGCTAACAGTGCTCAAGTTCTTACCCCAGATGACAGAGGCATCCTCACGTGACCTTGAGCACCTTCACACAGAGGAGGTGCTGGGGTATATGGGAAATGTGAGGCTCTCTGAACTAGCACTGAGTGATCTCTGGCCACAATTTCCTATTTCTCACCCTGTTATAGGGCATGCACAGGCTGCCTCCTGCAACAGTAAGGACCCAGACACATGCTAATAGCCTTGGGAGGAAAAATGCAGGTTTTATTTTCCCAGATACTTGAAACATTTGGAGACAAAGTTAGCAAAGTGGTGAATGTTGAAAGCTCTTTCCAGAAGCCTATGGAAAATCAGGCAAATATATAAACAACAAGGTCCTTCTGTATAGCACAGGGAACTGTACTCACCATCTTGGGATAAACCATAATGGAACGGAATGTGAAAAAGAATGTATATATATCAGTTCAGCTCAGTCGCTCAGTCGTGTCCAACTCTTTGCGACCCCGTGAAATGCAGCACGCCAGGCCTCTCTGTCCATCACCAACTCCCGTAGTCTACCCAAACCCATGTCCATCGAGTCAGTGATGCCATCCAACCATCTCATCCTCTGTCGTCCCCTTCTCCTCCCGCCCCCAATACTACCCAGCATCAGGGTCTTTTCCAATGAGTCAACCCTTCACATGAGGTGGCCAAAGTATTGGAGTTTCAGCTTCAACATCAGACCTTCCAATGAACACCCAAGATTGATCTCTTTCAGGATGGATTGATTGGATCTCCTTGGCCATAAACCTTCCTTCCAAGGAGTAAGCAATTTTCATGGCTGCATCACCATCTGCAGTGATTCTGGAGCCCAAAAAAATAAAGTCTGACACTGTTTCCACTGTTTCCCCATCTATTTTCCCATGAAGTGATGGGACCAGATGCCATGATCTTAGTTTTCTGAACGTTGAGCTTTAAGCCAACTTTTTTTCACTCTCCTCCTTCACCTTCATCAAGAGGCTCTTTAGTTCTTCTTTCACTTTCTGCCATAAGGGTGGTGTCATCCGCATATCTGAGGTTATTGATATTTCTCCCAGCAATCTTGATTCCAGCTTGCGTTTCTTCCAGCCCAGCGTTTCTCATGATGTACTCTGCATAGAAGTTAAATAAGCAGGGTGACAATATACAGCCTTGATGTACTCCTTTTCCTATTTGGAACCAGTCTGTTGTTCCATGTCCAGTTCTAACTGTTGCCTCCTGACCTGCATACAGGTTTCTCAAGAGACAGGTCAGATGGTCTGGTATTTCCATCTCTTTCAGAATTTTCCTCAGTTTATTGTGATCCACACAGTCAAAAGCTTTGGCATAGTCAATAAAGCAGAAATAGATGTTTTTCTGGAACTCTCTTGCTTTTTTGATGATCCAGCGGATATTGGCAATTTGATCTCTGGTTCCTCTGTCTTTTCTAAAACCAGCTTGAACATCTTGAAGTTCACAGTTCACGTATTGCTGAAGCCTGGCTTGGAGAATTTTGAGCATTACTTTACTAGCATGTGAGATGAGTGCAATTGTGCGGTAGTTTGAGCATTCTTTGGCATTGCTTTTCTTTGGGATTGGAACGAAAACTGACCTTTTCCAGTCCTGTGGCCACTGCTGAGTTTTCCAAATTTGCTGGCATATCGAGTGCAGCACTTTCACAGCATCACCTTTGAGGATTTGAAATAGCTCAACTGGAATTGCATCACCTCCACAAGCTTTGTTCATAGTGATGCTTTCTAAGGCCCACTTGACTTCACATTCCAGGATGTCTGGCTCTAGGTGAGTGATCACACCATCGTGATTATCTGGGTCGTGAAGATCTTTTTTGTACAGTTCTTCTGTGTATTCTCGCCACCTCTTCTTAATATCTTCTGCTTCTGTTAGGTCCATACCATTTCTGTCCTTTATCGAGCCTATCTTTGCATGAAATGTTCCTGTGGTATCTCTAATTTTCTTGAAAAGATCTCTAGTCTTTCCCAATCTGTTGTTTTCCTCTATTTCTTTGCACTGATCGCTGAGGAAGCTTCTACATGTATATATATACACATGTATAAACTTTGCTGTATAGCTGAAATTACCACAACACTGTAACTCAACTATATTTCAATAAAATAATTTTATAACAGAAAGGAAATACTTGAGTACTATTCCAAAAGGGGATTCAGTGCAAATCAGAAAAGGTTTCACACAAGATGCTTTTCAGCCATCTGCTAAAAGATGGTTATGGTGACTATGCAGCCCTGCAGTGCCTGCATTTCCAGAGAGCCCTGGAGGCACTCTCTGTGAAGCACAGTCCGCACACTGTGGGTGCGGCTGGGCGAGCTTCATGGTCAGGAAGCCAAAGTCAAGGCCTCAGGAAGTGAACCTCCCCTGCAGCCAACAGGCCCACGGGGCCGTGTCCACTGAGGTGGGACCATGTCCACTGAGCTGGGACCACGTCCACTGAGCTGGGACCACGGAGAGAGCAGTCAGGACAGTCTCTTAACCTTGACTAAGGATCAGGCCACTTCATAGAAGATTCTGCATAGTTCTATCTGGATTATGTAACTTTGAGAGAGTAAGAAAAAAGGAAATGCAGGAGTCAGCCAACATGTTCAGAATTTTCTCACTAAATATTTTATGTTTCTCCTTAGGAAAACAGAAGTAGAGAATTCCTGGTTCTGGAAAAATGGTGAAAGCTAACAGATGACCCTTCAGCCACAAATACATAGATGATACATTAAATAAATATTCAAAAATGCATTTTTAGGAATTAATTCAGCTATGCCTGTAATTAATAGACTATTTTAGAATGGTTTTCATTTAAAGAAAAATTGAACAGAAAGTAGTTTCCATATAACATCCCATACTGCACGCAGACACACAAATTTTATCATGCATCAGCATGGTACATAAAAACGCAGTTTTTAAATTTTCATTGGGCAAAAATTTGATTTATAATGTTGTGTTAGTTTCATGTGTACAGCAAACTGAAGCAGTTACACATATACATATATCTGTCCTTTCTCAGATGCTTTTCCCTTATAGGTTATTACAGGATACTGAGTAGAAGTTGCCTATACTATACAGTAGGTCCTTATTAGTTATCTATTTTATATATAGTAGTGTATATATGTTAATCCCAATCTTCTAATTTAATAAATTATTTTTTACTTTTTCCCATAAGTCAGATGAAATAGTCATTACAAACCCAAGTCCCAAATAACACTTGGGAGGAAATAAACCAGTGATAGACAAGTAACCAGCCCAGAGGAACAGGAGCAGAGGAGCTGGGTCCCGATCTAACACTGATAAAAACATCCACCAGCAGGGATTTCCCTGGTAGTCCAGCAGTTAGGACTCTGAGCTTCCACTGAAGGGAGCACAGGTTCAATCCCTGGTTGGGGAACTAAGATTCTGCGTGCCCCAAGGTGAGGCGAAATAAATTAATAAATAAAAGACAGCTGTTGTCATTATTTTCTTTTAAAAATCCACCAGTGAGTAGAAGTAGGTAGTTGACACCCATTTCTTTTCCAGTCACCGCACCCACATAATGAGGCCACTTCTTTTTTAGTGGCCACATGTAAGTAGAAATCAATGTGATTGACCAAGGGACAGTGGACTGAGACAGATCATCTGTAAATTTCCCAGGCTGGTCTGGCAGTCATTCTGCAAATTGCCTATCTCTTCCTGCCACAGAATGCAGCTTTAATGAGCATTATTTCTATTATCTGTTTCCAAAAGCAAAATAGATAGCCACATACGAAGTGGACTTGGAGGACTTCCTACCCCAAAATGTCTCCACCACCAGCCAATGGCAGCCCAAAGTTGCACCAACAACGACTCATTGTTTGGGGTTAAGCATTCAAAAGACAAATGGAGAATAGGGGCTGAGGAGGGGGAGGTCTGAGCACCTCCTGGATCTAGAGGAACAGGAGGGGTTTGTGACAGACATTGGGGGCACCAAGACCAGTTCTGTGGACTTTGCCCCTTGGCCAAGACCTGAAGCAGAGAAGCGCTTGGGAAACTCCTGTGGCCAAGAGCCAGGGAGAGGCATGTGGAGTCAGGGCCCACAGTAAATCAGCGCAGAGAAAATTAAGAGGATCAATAAAAGAGTTTAATGAAACATAAACAGGTTCAGGGAGGGTTTAAAAAAATTCACAGTCAATCCATAGCAGATTGTTAAGGAGTATCTCTGACTCTTGGAGGTTGATGTTCTGGAAAAACAGCCACACCCTCTTCACAGCCACCTGGGAGCCCTGCCAGAGGAGGGATGGGGACTCTCTTGACAAATTATGAGCTCAGATTAGGGAAGGAAAGGCTGTCCTCCAAATAGTGCCAGGCCCACCTCACTTGTCATGGCAGGAGGACACAGATGTGGGAGGAGCATAGCAGATGCCAGTTCCCAAGCACATGTGCTTGGTACGCTATCTGCAGCCTGGGAGGCAGAGGGACAGACGTGCAGCCCCTCACCCTGCCAGCAGTTCCCCTGGTCCCAGCTCAGTATCCCCTCCCATTAGGACACAGGAACATGGGGTCACAACAATTCTGTGACCCAGCAGTGCCAATGAAGCCCTCTTTCAGCCCCTATACCTCATCATCTGATGCAGTCGCCCATGTTGATACAGCATAGACCACAAACAGGTCTATGCTAAACCTACACAAACTCCTCAAACTACCAACCTCTTGCCTACCCTGCCCCCAATATCCTCAGGTGCTGGAGAAATTAAAATGGAGGTAGTCTTATCCAGGCTTCAGAAGTAGGGGAGCAGTTCTCTGACTGACTTCTGACCTTGCCTAGACCCTGCCTGCACTACATGCCTGCCTGCAAGCACACCAATTGCTATCAGCAAGCCAAGTGGCAGTTTAGAAAAGAAAAGGAGTGGGTCTTGGAATTCCTTGAACCCCTGGGAGCCTGGCCAGCCCCCTCTGGTCTAAGGAAATTGTATAACTCACAAGGTGAAGCAAACAGCATTGTAAAATTTAAAGAGAAACCAGAACAGCATTTTTGCATGCAAACTGATGATGATATAAGTTTGCATCCTGGGATTATAAGCAAGAGTCCCCAAAATTGCAATTGGAAGTCTCATCCATGGGGTGCATCCACCATCAGGGACCCTTTCCCAGTAGGGACTCCAGATGCCTGTCATTCAGGACTTCCCAGAACTGTTCAAGTCTGGATATAGGTTTTTAGCCAAATTGATTTTATATATTATATATATATATATATATATATATATATATATATAATGCTGCTACTTCTTTCTATGACTTCTATTTCTTTTCTTTTAATGATTATATATTGAAATTAAGTTAAATAATGTTCTATTAAATATTGAAATTGTTTATTTGCATGTAATGAGTGGTTTCTTTTGTTAATGAATCTTTTGAACTTAAAACGAAAGTAAAACTTTTGGCAAAACACCAGGATTCCAGGACTCTGCTCAGAAGGCAGAAACCACCTGCCTGCTGGCCTGCCTGACTCTGACTCTCCCACCAGCCTCACTCTTCCCACAGGTGGAAGGAAAGACTGTCAACAGCTACCTGCCCAGCCAAAACCCTTCTAGCAAATGTTCCACCCTCCTTAGGGCAGTCTCAGTGCAACCAGGCTAGAAGGAAAAGTTTTGTCTCTTTGACAAGGAGAAAACCCTAGGATCAAGGCTATAGCATTGGGCTGTAAATATGGAGCCATAGAAAAGAAAGCACTGAATACAACCTGGCATGTTCTCCCATTGTAAACTGTGCAGCTTACTCTTCTCCAGATGCTTCCAGCTTGCAAGGAATTGGGAGCTGAGTCTGCCTAGACAAAATTCTCTGGAGTTGGCTGGTACAAGGTGAAGTCCCCACCTCCAAACACTGGAGGTTCATTCTCCACAATCTTGATTTCTGCTCGCTGGTCTCCCTCAACACCACCCAACCCAACCAGCGAGCTTGGCCAGATGGTCAGGCTCAGAGGGTCTTGCATCAGAAGGCAAGAAGGCAGACAGAGGGCGTCTGTTTCTACTTAGAGGCAGTGGAACCCAGTCTGGATCTCCCAGTTCCCAGAATCAGTGTCCCAGCTGAGTGGATCAACCAGATCAGGGGACAGCATGATCCCTGTCCACACGACTACACTGGCCTTGACTTTCACATCAGCATCCTCTTACTGGCCAACCTGGGAGATGCAGCATTTCTCCAAACAAGCTCTCCCTGACCCAGATCAATACATTTGTGGCCTGATTTGTCTCTTGTTCTTCAAGAAGAAACTCAGACTGAGACAGGCTGGGACCTGGGATCCTTTGCTGTGGTGCTTGCACCTGGAAAAACATCTCCTCAAGCAACAAAATAGAAAGAAACTATAAGGGACTAAAATTATTGCGTGCTTTCACAGGTGGAGCAAAATTATGGGCAAGGAGGTACAAAAGACCAAAAACTCAACTGCTACTTCTGAAAAGTCAGAAACAAAAGCAGGGGGGTCAGGAGCAAAAGCAGGGTACTTCACAGGCCCCCTCAACACAGCACCACCAAAGGGGTAGGCAAACCACCCAAGCCACCTCTCCAGCTGGACCCCTGGACTCATCTTTACCTTCATCCCCCTATAAGGAACCAGCTCACCCCTCACTCAGGGAGTGATCGTTCAAAGGAACCTATTACATATCTGTTTTAATTCCATCATGCAGCCAGATTAGCCCAGATAAAGCTTTGCTTGAATTTTTTGTCTGGCCTTTGATCGATTTATACAGATTGAGGAAGGCCAACAACACTGGTCAGTATCAAGATCTTAAAATATTCCAAGCCTGAGAATAATAACTTTGATAACTCTGCTTGCAGCCCCCTTTTCCTCCCTCTTGGTGACTCCCCAGTATCTGCCTCTGTACTGCTTTCCCACCCAGGCTACAGCCCTGGTCTCACAATGGCCAGGATTTCCAATTACAGCCAATAGGACACAAAAACACTAGCCAGATTTTTAGGGATTCCTGACAAGACAAATGAAGTGGGTTTGTATTGAGCAGTCTCCACTCAGCGATGCAGAAACTGCCTCCTGCTTCACTTGGAACGATGGGTGAAGGCTTTGAGAGAAGAAAAGAGAACAACAGAAAGAAGATGTGGGGCTTCCCTGGTGGTCCAGTGGTTAAGCCTTCAAGCTTCCACTGCAGGGACTGTGGGTTCAGTCCCTGCTTGGGGAACTAAGATCTCACATGCTGCTCAGAGCCCAACACTGCCAGTCTGCAACCTGCCCATCCCTGACCGCTAAAAGCCAAGCCCCATCCTCCCCACTTCAAAACCTCTCTGACACTTGGTAATGCTTCTGCTCAATCCCAGATGTCTTTCCCTTCTCCCCTGTGGTGGCTAGGTGACCCCGGGAGAGGGTCCCATGACAGAGTAGAAAGGATATAGGCCCAGAAAGAGAATGATGAGGGTTGGGAGTGATGGTGGTCCAGTTTTTCTGACTTGCTTTCCCCAAACTTGAGAGCATGGTTTTCTCTGACTCCTTGTGCCAATGGGTTGGAACACAAGCAACAAGACACCACATCACTCAGGATGAGAGCATCATCTTATGGGGCTTCTGCAGCTGAAGGCAGACTTCCCATCAGGCCCACGTACCCATAGTCAGGATGCTCCAGCAGGTAACACATTGACGGCACCTCAGAGTCCTCATTTGTAAAATAGAGTGGACAGCAGGACCTAGTTTGGAGAGTTGATGCAAGGTCTAAATGAAAAGACGTGGACGTGAAAGTCGCTCAGTCGTGTCTGACTCTTTGAGGCCCCATGGACTGCACCCCAGGCTTCACTGTCCATCACCAACTCCTGGAGTTTGCTCAAATTTATGTCCATCAAGTTGGTGATGCCATCCAACCATCTCATCCTCTGTCGTCCCCTTCTCCTCCTGCCTTCAATCTTTCCCAGCATCAGGGTCTTTTCCAAAGAGTCAGTTCTTCACATCAGGTGGCCAAAGTATTATAGTCCATGGAATTCCCCAGGCCAGAATACTGGAGTGTGTAGCCCTTCCGTTCTCCAGGGCATCTTAGCAACCCAGGGATTGAACCCAGGTCTCCAGCATTGCAGGAAGACTCTTTACCAGCTGAGCCACAAGGGAAGCCCAAGAATACTGGCATGGGTAGCCTATCCCTTCTCCAGCCAATCTTCCCATCCCAGGAATTGAACCAGGGTCTCCTGCATTGCAGGCTGATTCTTTACCAACTGAGCTATCAGGGAAGCCCTCTAAATGAAGAGGTATACATACAAAACTTAGCATAGAAGCGGGCATTTACTAAGTGGTCAATATGTGATGGCCAGTATCCACTTGATGAGGGAGAGACAAAGAGCTCTATCCATCTCCTCATCCTGCACAGGTCTGCGGCCCCTTCTCTTGCCCCAAGGAAATTTCTGGCCTTTGAAAGCCAGGCTTTGTGCCATCTTCCAATTTATTTCCTAGGGCTTTGTCCACTTCTGGAGACTAGACTCCCCAAACAGCTCAAGATTTCAAGATTTCCATTTTCTTTATTGCTTTGCTTCTTCCTTCTCTGTTTTTCATATCCTGTGCCTCTTTTCGTGTCTAGCTAAATACTCGAGTGTCATTAACCTTGCTGGCCTTCACCTCCTCCACAGAGCACCTGGATGTCAGAACGTTATAACCTGGGTGTCACTCAAACCTGCATCAGGCGTCACTCCAACAGCAAGGAGCAGAATCAGAAGCAGCAGGACCAGAGCTGCAATCAGGAGTGTACACAGGTAGGGGTGGGCAAGGTGGGAACTGAAACCGAATCTGGTCTCTGTACCCTAGCATGGAATTCAATCTCAGAGACAGAGTTTTGGGTGACATAGGAAAGAACAGCTTTTTTGTTTTGCCAGGCAAAGGGGGCCTCAGTGGGCTAATGCCTTCAAGACTGTGTGTCCCCACCTGGATCAGGTGGTGAGTTTTATAGCAATGGTTCAAAGAGAAGGGTGTAATCAACCCATGGACAGTTTTCTGATTGGTTGGTGGTGAGGTAATCAGAAGTCAGCATCGTCAACCTTCTGATTCCAATTGGTCTGGGTCTACCTGCTTGTGGGCAGGGAACAGTTAACCTCTCCCACCTGGTGGGGGTTTCAGTACCTGCAAAACAGCTCGAAGGTATTGTTGTGTGTATCCCTTGAGGGAGAACCAGAACGCTGCCCCAAGGCTGCACTGTTGTTTCTTGGCTGCTGCTTCTTGTTTCTGCACCCCTCTTTTCCCTGATTAGCAACTGTTTGAACCTGTCCTTTGGAACTCAGGGATGGTCATGGAGGCTGAACAAAGCCTGTTTTCTGTAATCAAGAAATGGGGGGCACAGAAAGGTTTTTGTGCCCAGGAGCCCCATAGGGTCCTGCCTGGTTTCAGGCCCAGCCATGCCAAGGTTGAGGGGGCAGCTGCCACTCTGGATGTCAACCAGTTTTGCCACCCTCTGACCTTTGTCTAGACCCAGCTCTCTCCAGGAGCATCCCCGTCCTCAGGGGGAAGGAGGTTCCCTGAGACAGGAGGACAGTGCCGCTGTGGACAGCATCATCAGATCAGCATCTGTGCCTCATCACTTCTATTTAGCCAGGAGGTCCTCCCATCCCACACAGTCCATCTTTATAAAGACAGCTCTTGGGCCACAGGTCACAAAGAGACCCATCCAGATACTGCCCCCCAACCCAACACACTCAGAAAGCAACCTGGTCCACACAGAGCAGTCATGGTTTTTCCAACCTCTGCAAGGCCATGGAGACTTCATGCAGGAGAGAGGGAGGGAGACTGAGAAAGAAGGGCTAGGAAGCAAGTATAAAGATTCCACAGGAGGCATGTGCAATTCCCACCAGCCCCACAGTCAGACAGGAACAAAGCTGGCTGGCCCTCCAGAAGATGGGTAGGGGACCCTGGGCCTGAGAGTGAGGGTGAGGCAGGAGAGAGATGGACCCCAGACTGAACAGCTGGAGTATGTCCCCTTGGACAGATACTCCAAGATGAAAAAGAGAAGCAGCAGCTACTGCTGCTGCTGCTAAGTCACTTCAGTCGTATCCAACTCTGTGCGACCCCATAGATGGTAGTCCACCAGGCTCCGCCGTCCCTGGGATTCTCCAGGCAAGAACACTGGAGTGGGTTGCCATTTCCTTCTCCAATGCATGAAAGTGAAAAGTGAAAGTGAAGTTGCTCAGTAGTGTCCAACTCCTAGTGACCCCATGGACTGCAGCCTACCAGGCTCCTCCGTCCATGGGATTCTCCAGGCAAGAGTACTGGAGTGGGGTGCCATTGCCTTCTCCAGAAGGAGCTGAGCCCTGCCCAGATAGGAGACCACATATTTCTCATTCTCGACATCAGAGAGACCTTTCCAACTATACAAACACAGATAAGGCTCCTTGGAGGTAAAAAAAAGGGAGGAGTGCCACCCTATAGTAGGTGATGCCAACCTACCCATTGGTCTCTTTCACACACAACGGGAGGACCCTGAGATAAATCAAATACAGACTCAGAATCAGGCAGAACAAGAATATTGGCCAAAGGAAATCCAGACGAAATTCCCCACATAAGTGATTCAAACTACTCATGAAAGCACAGCTCTCTCTCTGAACTTGCCCATGAATCTATCCACATGTATTCTTTTTTCCCTCCTAATAAACACTTTCCTGTTTTACTACTTTCCATTTTTTTGTAGAAATTCATTTTCTGCCAAGCTGTGCAGCCAGGGCCTTGTCACTGACCCTTGGCCATCATGGCCTAGTGACTGTCCCTGCCACAGCCCAACCTCAATCTCTGGTTGGGAACCAAATTCCTGCTTCAAGCTGCTGCAGGTCGAGTCACCTGAGATCAAGGATAGCAAGCAGCAGGGGACACAAGGTCAGAAGATGAAGCTGTGGCCCTGAGCAGAACCACAGAAGATCCTGGAAAGGCCAAGCAAAGACGCCTCCAAGGCTGAGACTTTGCAAAGTCCGAACAAGAGCCTCATGGACTGAACTGGGGGCAGGGAAAGTCAGCTTCCCTAATGCCAGTTTGGTACCCATGGGAACCAGACAGCCCTCTGACACTCATTTTGCTGTTTTGCTCAGTATTGTTTGTCTGTTGGTGTGCTTTCATTCTGTGTCCTTTCCCGGTTTTGGCTTCCTCATTGACACCATGTTCTACTAAGGATTATGTGCTTCAGAAGCTTAGGGAAAGGCCATGGAGCTCGGGCTGGATCTGGACATCGAAGCGTCTCTGAAAGGCCTTACTGCCGGTGGAATCATTTGTGTCCAGTGCCATCTTCTGGCCATATCTGAGAATTGCCCCTGACCGAGCTAAAGGGCCCACTTGCCTGCAATGCTGATAAAAAGCCTTTCTCCTGACTTCTAGTTCAGGGAAAAGGCCAGTCTAACTTGACAAAGTTTGAGCCAGAGATTATTTCTAAGTGAAACAATGTTTTAAAACTTTCAGTAGCTTGTAGGAACTGTTGCTGGGCCAGGAGGCAAAGCCAGGACTTGGTCCATTCTTCTAGGAAACTCAAACAGTTCTTAAAGATTCAGCATGTAGTTCATCCTCATTTTAGTCAATACCTGCATAAAATCAGTTTTGCATGTGAAAATAACTCTCTGTGTTTTGCCCCTAAGCTCAATGATCCACCTCTCCAAGCCAGTCCCCAAGACCCTTCACCACTCAGCACTTAATGCCTTCGGCTGTCAGAGCAAAAATCATATCTCCCCAAGGCCATGCGCTCCTTGGAGATCTAGTCTTGCTGTGGCGGCAAGCATGTCCAGGTGCCAGTGTTATATCTGCATCCAGTGGCCAGATGGGGTTTCTCCTGCAAACACCCCCGTCCCACAGGAATCACGAACTCAGACAGCCAGACCTAGCAATGCCACTTCTAGGGATATATCCTCCAGAGAAATATACAAGTGGGGAATAGTATTTGTATAAAGTTTTCATAGTGGTGTTGTTTTAAATAGCAAAATATTAGCAATAATCTGGGCTTCCAGATTGGAAAAGTTCAGTTGGTAAAGAATCCGCCTTCAATGAAGGAGACCCCCCAGTTTGATTCCTGGGTCGGAAAATCCACTGAAGAAGGGATATAGGCTACCCACTCTGGTATTCTTGGGCATCCCTTGTGGCTCAGCTGGTAAAGAATCTGCCTGCTATGTGGGAGACCGGGGTTCAATCCCTGGGTTGGGAAGATCCCCTGGAGAAGGGAAAGGCTACCCACTCCAGTATTCTGGCCTGGAGAATTCCATGGACTCTATTGTCCATGAGGTCACGAAGAGGCGGACACAATTGAGCAACTTTCACTTTCAGCAATAATCTACATGCCTTTCACCAAGGGAATATAAAATAAATTGTGGATTGCAACATAACATGTATATACATGCTCAGTCGTTTCACCCACGTGCAACTCTTTGCTACCTTATGGACTGTAGCCCGTTAGGCTCCTCTGTCCATGGGATTCTCCAGGCAAGAATACTGGAGTGAGTTGCTTTGCCCTCTTCCTGACCCAGAGATAGAACCAGCATCTCCTGTGTTTCCTGCATTGGCAGGCAGATTCTTTATCCACTGAGTCACTTGGGAAGCCCAACATATATATGCGTATTCTTATATAATATATATTCTTTTTAATAAAAGACGTACAAAAGAATAAAATGAAAAGATCTCCAAGATATATTTTATATGAAAATAGAGTACATAGTACACCAACACACACAAGAGTATGTGTGGATGGATGGAGAGATAGATAATATATGTAGTCTAATATTTCTAGAGAAGTATAAGAAAAAACAAAAATATTGGAGCCTTTAGGGAAGGGAACTGAGTGGATGCAGACAGGAATGAGAGGAAGATTTTTTTAATTTTAAAACAACTTATTTTAAATAAGTATATTTACTTCTTCAAAAGTAAAAAAAGAAAAAAGAATGACCCCTGTCACATAGAAGCCGACCAGGAGCTGGAAGCTACCCACTCCAGTATTCTTGGGCTTCCCTTGTGGCTCAGCTGGTAAAGAATCTGACTGCAATGCAGGAGACCTGGGTTCGATCCCTGGGTTGAGAAGATCCCATGGAGAAGGGAAAGGCTACTCACTCCAGTATTTTGGCCTGGACAATTCCATGGACTCTATAGTCCATGGGGTCTCAAAGAGTTGGACACAACTAAGCGACTTTCACAAGAGCTAGAAGGGAAGCCGGAGAAGGCAATGGCACCCCACTCCAGTACTCGTGCCTGGAAAATCCCATGGATGGAGGAGCCCGGTAGACTGCAGTCCATGGGGTCGCTGAGAGTCGGACACGACTGAGCGACTTCACTTTCACTTTTCACTTTCCTGCATTGGAGAAGGAAATGGCAACCCACTCCAGTGTTCTTGCCTGAAGAATCCCAGGGATGGCGGAGCCTGGTGGGCTGCCGTCTATGGGGTCGCACAGAGTCGGACACAACTGAAGCGACTTAGCAGCAGCAGCAGAAGGGAAGCATTCCATGGTGGACCATAAGCAGAAAATGAATGACACATTTTGTAGATAGACTGTAAATTTTATGCTGTTCTCTGTAGTGTCTTCTTTTGTTATTCCCGGGCTTTCCATAAAGTACTGTTTGAACTCTCCCGGCTTGTTTCAATTATGCTGCAGGATTTAGCTTGCAATACCAAAAATGCTAAGATACAGGTTCTGCCTTCACAGAGTTCCTGGTTTCTCGAGGTTAAGAAATGCTTATAGTATGTTACAGATAATAAATTTGGATTATCTATGGCTGTGAAAGAAACTATCACAAATATAGTGGCTTAAAACAATAATTTATGGGAATTCCTTGGTGGCCCATTGGTTAGGACTCTGTGTTTTCACTGTCAGAGCCCAGATTCAATCCCTGTTTGAGGAACTAAGATCCCAGAATGCACCTGTCATGGCCAACAAAACAAAACAACCACAACAAACAAGAGTTTATCACTATTCCCTTATGTTTCATGGGTTAACTGGATCCGCCGAGAGATTTTTATTGTGGATCCTTCAAGTAGTTGCAGCCTAAACTTATGGTAACTGGAGTCGGAGTCATCTGAAGGCTCAGCTGGGCTGGACGTTGAAGGTGGCGCTTCACGCACACATTTGGCTCCACAGCTGGGTGCTGACCCAAGGCCCTGTAAGCCCCTCACTGGGCTATTTTCTTCCTTTTCCATGGCCATCATGATGGTAAATGGCTTCTCCCGGAAGCCATGAGGCTTCTTATGACATAATCTCAGGAGTTAGGCAAAGTCTCTTTTGCTGCATTGGTCAAAAGCGAGTCATGGGGCCGCCCAGAGTCAAGGGGAGACCGAGCAAGGCATGAACACTGGCAGGTGTGGTTCATCAGGGGGTCACCTCTGGAGAACGGTCCCTCCAGGATAAGATAAAAACAAGTCCAGGGTGCCACAGAAGCCCAGATCTTGACCCTCATTGGATATCTGTCCCAGAGCTTCTTTCTCAGAGGAACGTTTTCATGCTTTTGGAAAAAAAAGCTTGTTGGAGAGATATTATGCAAATTTCAAACCTGGACAAATGAGGAAACCCATCAGAAGTATTGCAAACCTTGTTTCTCATTTACTGCATTCGCCATTTACTGCATTGGCCAAAAACAAAAAAACCCACACATCTCAGAGCCAATTTTATTTAGCTGAAAACTGAGGAGCTTCTGGAATGTCAAGGCAGAGTCAAAGAAGCCCCATGATGACACATGGGAAGACCTCTGGGTCCTCAAGACTAGCCCCTTTTCTCCCCCAAATGCACAGACTCACACACATCCTCTGAAAAAAGAAAGATTTTATCAACTTCCTCCCTGTCCTGATCTCCTGAAACAAGACCACCATCACTGCTGGGCTTGCTTTACCCAGAAATGGACCCAAAAAATCAACAAGGAAGTTATTTAAAATCTTTAAAATGCTGTTCAGATTCATCCTCCATATTCATTCAGACACATATGATATAAAGAGAATAGAGCAACTTCCCTGGTCCAGTGGCTAAGACTCCAAGCTCCCAATGCAGAGGGCCCAGGTTTGATTCCTAGTCAGGGAACTAGATCCCACACGCCACAACCAAAATATCCTGCATGTCACAAGTAAGATCCAACACAGCCAAGTAAATAAATATTTTTAGTAAGAGAGAGAATAGAACACAAATAGAATATCTTACAAAGCTAATAAAAATGGCATCTTTTGAACAAGATTTAATACCTTAAATCACAATAGATTATTAACTGAAAGGAGTAAAGATACATTAACCCAACAGTGTACTCCAATAAAATATTTTTAAAAAAGAAATACAAATCTATCCACAGTATTTATCAACACAGAGGAAAAAAAGATGAGTGGAAAATACACTGAAAATATTACAGTGGTAATAAACAAAATAATACAGTGGTAATTCTCTCCAGTGGTAAGATTAGAGAAGAATATTATTCTTTATCCATTCCTCTATTTTATACAATAATCTTATATAGACCTTCCATATTCAGAAAAAAAAATTCCATATATGCACATGTATCTACTTTGATCTCTCAAAATCCACTTTCCCAGTCCCCACTGAGAATTTCCCTGTTGACTCTTGTTTGAGTTGACAGCTGGACCAAGGAACAGTATGTGGGAGATTCTGATGGTTTCTCTAGGCTGACAGCAGTCTCCTCTTTGGATTCTGCTCTGGTCCTTGTTAGTAGTACAAAGGAGCTGGTTAAAATGTCGAACTACCTATGACCATGTGGCAAGGCAGGAGGGCAGCTGGGACAAGGGATTGGCATGATGAGGAGGGCTGTTGGGGCCGTAGCATGAACAAAAGACACTTGAAGGCTACAAACAAAGTCAAAAGTAGAGCAGAAGCAAGAGCAAAAACATCCTCCTCCAGAACTCTCTTGGCCTATCCACTCCACACTCTCCCTCTCAAAGGTACCCTGCTGACTTTCTGCATCTCACAATGGGCATCTTTTATTGTCACCATAATTATCGCCATCAGTGTCAGAATCACCACCACCATTATTATCATTATCACCACCATCATCATCACAATCATCACCACCCCTACCATCATCATCACCATCATCATTACCATCATCTTCCCACCTAGAATATTAAGTATTATCTCATTTAATCTCCCTAACAAACTGTTGTACAGGGACCATTAGCTACTTTTTAGAGATGAGAAAACTGAGAATCGGGGAAGTAAAGTGCCTTGTCTTAGGTCAAACAGCATAGTAGTCAAGTCAGCAGGAGCTATTTGATTCCCAGTTCGGCCACTTCTGATTGTGTGACCTTGAATGAAGTATTTAATCTCTCTCTGTGCCTCAGTCTCTTCATATGTAAAACAGAGACATTAATAGCACCTACCTATATTTGCTTCCTATTGCTGTTGTGACAAATTACCACAAATTTACTGGCTTAAAGCAACACACATTTTTTCTGTTTTAGTTTTGAAGGTCAGAAGTCCAAAATGATTCCTATGGGGCTGAGATCAAGGAACCCACAGGGCTGGTTCCTGCTGGAGGTTCCAGCGAAAAATCTGTGCCTCACCTCTTCGACCTTCTAAAGGCTGCTTCTTCCCCCTTCCTCCATCTTCTCTTCTCCCTAATCTCCTATCTTTGTCCCTCGTGATCACATCAAGCCCACTCGGATCATCTAGGATAACCTCTCCACTTCCAGATCCTTCATCACGTCTGCAAAGTCTCTTACCAGGTAAGGGAACATACTCACAGGTTCCAGAAATCAGTATGTGAACATCTTGGGGGGGGGGGGGGGGCATTATTCAGCCTCAGAAGATTGTTATAAGCATAAATGAAATAAAATAAAGGGAAGACTAGAGAACTCCATCTGGTATAATGCTATATGTGTGTGTGAAAGCAAAAGTGTTAGCCCCTCAGTTGTGTCCAGCTCTTTGTAACTCCATGGACTGTAGCCTACCAGATTCCTCTGTCCATAGAATTCTCCAGGCAGGAATACTGGAGTGGGTTGCCATTCCCTTCTCCAGGGGATCTTCCCGACCCAGGGATTAAACCCAGGTCGTCCGGCATTGCAGGCGAATTCTTTACCATCTGAGCCACCAGGGATGGCAAAAAGTTTAGCTACTGTTATTCAGTTCAGTTCAGTCGCTCAGTCGTGTTCGACTCTTTGCGATCGCATGAACCGCAGCACACCAGGCCTCCCTGTCCATCACCAACTCCTGGAGTTTACCCATACTCATGACCTATGAGTCAGTGATGCCATCTAACCATCTCATCCTCTGTCATCCCCTTCTGCTCCTGCCTTCAATCTTTCCCAACATCAGGGTCTTTTCAAATGAGTCAGCTCTTCGCATCAGGTGGGCAAAATATTGGAGTTTCAGCTTCAACATCAGTCCTTCCAATGAACACCCAGGACTGATCTCCTTTAGGATGGACTGGTTGGATCTCCTTGCAGTCCAAGGGACTCTCAAGAGTCTTCTCCAATGCCACAGTTCAAAAGCATCAATTCTTTGGCCCTCCACTTTCTTTATAGTCCAACTCTCATATCCATACATGACTACTGGAAAAACCATAGCCTTGACTAGACAGACCTTTGTTGACAAAGTAATGTCTCTGCTTTTTAATATGCTGTCTAGGTTGGTCATAACTTTCCTTCAAAGGAGCAAGGGTCTTTTAATTTCATGGCTGCAATCACCATCTGCAGTGATTTTGGAGCCCAAAAACATAAAGTCAGCCACTATTTCCACTGTTTCCCCATCTATTTGCCATGAGGTGATGGAACTGGATGCCATGATCTTAGTTTTATGAAAGCTGAGCTTTAAGCCAACTTTTTCACTCTCCTCTTTCACTTTCATCAAGAGGCTCTTTAGTTCTTCTTCACTTTCTGCCATAAGGGTGGTGTCATCTGCATATCTGAGGTAATTGATATTTCTCCTGGCAATCTTGATTCCAGCTTGTGCTTCCTCCAGCCCAGCATTTCTCATGATGTACTCTGCATATAAGTTAAAGAAGCAGGTGACAATATATAGCCTTGACGTACTCCTTTTCCTATCTGGAACCAGTCTGTTGCTCCATGTCCAGTTTGAACTGTTGCTTCCTGACCTACATACAGGTTTCTCAAGAGGCAGATCAGGTGGTCTGGTGTTCCCATCCCTTTCAGAATTTTCCAGTTTATTGTGATCCACACAGTCAAAGGTTTTGGCATAGTCAATAAAGCAGAAAGAGATGTTTTTCTGGAACTCTCTTGCTTTTTCGATGATCCAGAGGATGTTGGCAATTTGATCTCTGGTTCCTCTGCCTTTTCTAAAACCAGCTTGAACATCTGGGAGTTCACGGTTCACGTATTGCTGAAGTCTGGCTTGGAGAATTTTGAGCATTACTTTACTAGCATGTGAGGTAAGTGCAATTGTGCAGTAGTTTGAGCATTCTTTGGCATTGCCTTTCTTTGGGATTGGAATGAAAACTGACCTTTTCCAGTCCTGTGGCCACTGCTGAGTTTTCCAAATTTGTTGTCATATTGAGTGCAGCACTTTCACGGCATCATCTTTCAGGACTTGAAATAGCTCAACTGGAATTCCATCACCTCCACTAGTTTAGTTCGTAGTGATACTTCCTAAGACCCGCTTGACTTCACATTCCAGGATGTCTGGCTCTAGGTGAGTGATCACACCATCATGATTGGCTACTGTTATTAACAAGTCACAAACACACACATACAAAATGTGGTATAGCTGAGATTTGATTCCATGACAAAGAAAAGCCCAGATGTCATAGGAACTATAAAAGCCCCAAGTAGGGGGAAAATCCCAGATGGGAAAAAAGTCTCGCCTGGTTTTGCAGCAGACTCAGCAGCATCTATCTGGATTCCTTAACTAGGAAGTGTTTATGATTTACAAGTCTATTGGTTTTGACCTCGACCAAGAAGATAACACAAAATGCCAGACATGATCTCTGAATTATGGAAGGAACTGGGCTCCTAAGCTTTTATCAGGATCGAGATGTTTCCCCAGGCAGAGCTATAAACATAAACAGAATCATAAGTCATGCCCTCAAGCTTTAATAGCAAGTTGGGGAGCTTCTCCCACCATCTGAAAGGGCAAATAGGCTCTTTTTAATTTTATCACATCACTTAGCATTTCTGATGGTTTTGACATTCTTTTAAAAAAAAAATGAGTGACTGCTTAAAAAAAGTTTACTGTGTAGAACACAGCCCAGTGAAACAGAAGGAGGGGAGAACTGGCTTGGAAGCCACCAAACCTGGACTCCCATCCATTCTCTGAAACAACATCTGCAAACCAGAATGGGCCCTTCTGCCCCTCCCTCTCCCCCTTCCCCTCCCCTCTCCCCCCTCCTCTCTCCCCTGGCTGGGCCTCAGTTTTCTCAGCAATAAAATGAAGGATGAGATGGTTGAATGGCATCACCAACTCAGTGGACATGAGTTTGAACAAACTCCAGGAGCTAGGTGAAGGACAGGGAAGCCTGGAGTGCTGCAGTCCATGGGGTCATAAAGATTCGGACACGATTTAACGACTGAACAACAACAAAATGAAGGAGCTGAGGTTCCCCCAGCTTCTGATATTAGACCATTCACTGATTTCAGTTCTTCTGAAATGCCTTCCTCTTTCCCCTGCTCTCTCTTTTTCTTCAAGAGCACCAACAGTTTCATCTGTTTTTTTCTTCCTCCAAAAGAAAACACTTTGAAAACACTCATTATTTCTAATTTTCACAAGTTTAGCTGATTTGAACAGATAGTGGAAGAAACCTGGATTTGTGTTCTGGCTCTATCATTTACCAGCTGTGTGACTGTGAGCAAATTACTTAACCTCTCTGATTTCTCAACTCTAAAACACAGATCATTCCTCCTTTTAGGAATATTGCGAGACTTAAAGAAACGAAAAGGACTTAGAATAGTGCCTCCCACATAGCAAGCGCTTAATTAAAACTGACATTTTTATATTTAAAAGTAGTTCATTAGAATTTATTTTTTAGGCCACAACATGTGGCATCCAGGATCTCACTTCCTCGACCAGAGATCAAACCTGTGCCCCATGCACTGGGAGCATGAAGTCTTAACAGTTGGACCACCAAGGAAGTCCCTTAACTGTTATTATCATTATTCGTGTGCATGCTCAGCCACTTCAGTCATGCATGACTCTTTGCGACTCCAAGGACTCTAGCTCCTCTGTCCATGGGATTTTCCCTGCAAGAATACTGGAGTGGGTTGCCATGCCCTCCTCCAGGGGATCTTCCCCAATCAAGGATCAAACCAGCATCTCCTGTTTCTCCTGCATTGCAGGCAGTTTCTTTACCTACCAGGGAAGGCCCATTATCATTACATACAATGTTGTTATTATTATTCTTTTTTTCAGTGGATCTCCTATATCCTAACTTTTGGTGATTTTAATAAAGGCATTTTGAAAATGTCATTTCAGATGACAAAGTTTCCTGTCCTAATTGATATCCTTCTTCTAGGAAGAAAGGAAAGAAAGAAGAAAAAGAGGAAGCTAGGGAGGGAAGGAATGACTAAGAGAGGGAGGAAGAAAATTCAAATACCCAACATCAAAGGGATTTAATCATTATGGAAGAAAGATACCATTAAGAGCTGTAATTTCTGGCTTTCAAGAAATTATATCCATTTGAAAAGGAGCATTGAACTTGTACCTCCTTAGGAGAAAAATAAACAGCTTTCTGGAGGGTTAGGAGATAATTTTACATGAAAATTTAGTTTGTTTAAATGTCAGAAAAAGTGATTAGAATATTTGACTTTCTCTTGCATATATGGCAGCAGCTGGCCTGGAAGATTTTCAGTCAACTTTACTGATAGTGAATTTGGCGGCAAGTGAAATGAGCAGAAAAAAGTTCAGGCCCCTGATGGCATCTAGCTGGCAGCCAATCAGGAAGCAGATGACATCACCCACCTCCAGAGATCTGTCTCAGGCCTCTACCCTGCTCTACCCTACCCTAGAGGGCTCCCTCTCCCAAACACAGGACTCTCATATGGCATCTGCCCTCCCCACAGATAGAGCAATTCTGATCAAACTGCTGCTAAGTCGCTTCAGTCGTGTCCGACTCTGCAACCCCATAGACGGCAGCCCACCAGGCAACCCAATCAAACTACTGAGCAAGTATTCGCATTTTATGGGGTTTTATCTAATTAGAAAGCTCATACATGTTTATTACAAACAGTTTGATAACATGAAACTAAAAAAATAATTTTATTTATTCATTGCCCCACTCAAACTCAATCCCATCATCTAAGAAGACTGCAGTAAATATTTCAGGACTAGGAAGATACTTCTTCAGCATTACAAAGAATGGCTATTTCAACCCAACTGTCCATAGTATCCATTACAGTGAAATTCTAAAGCAGCATTTCCCAAAGTGAGTCCCTAGAGCACCAATACATGAAAGGCACTACCAAACAAAGAAAGGAGGGGTCCCCAACACCCACTTCTCAGACATGCAATGAAAACTGTCATACCTAAGACCCAGAAGCTGTGCAAAATACAAACAAACAAACACTTTTTAAAAATTTTACCAAGCATTACCCAAAACATCCTGAGAACCCAGAATCCTATGGAACACACTTTAGGATACACTGCATTTTTTAAATAATTGATTTAAATTTTATTTATTTATTTACTAATTTTTCTTTGCTGCATTGGGTCTTCATTGCTTTGTGTGGCTTCTCTAGTTGCAGTGAGCAGGGGCTACTGTTTATATTTATGTGTGGGCTTCTCATTGCAGTGACTTCTCATGCTGCAGGGCACAGGCTCTAGGCACACGGGCTTTTGTAGTTGCAGCATGCGGGCTCAGTAATTGTGGTTCACGGTCTGTTGCTCCACAACATGTGGAATCATCCCAGACAGTAAGTCTAACCTGTGTCCCCTGCATTGGCAAGTGGATTCCTATCCACTGTGCTACCAGGGAAGTCCTATGACAATTATTATATATGCTTTTTCTAGATTATTTTTTTCTTAGCCAATACTATAACACATGAAAATGGAAATAATTGGAACTTTTAGAATGGCACAGAGAAAAATCATGTTGTTGGCAGATGTTTTAGCTACAAATTACAAAGACTAAGCTCTAAAATTATTAGAATTAGTAACAATTCAACAAAGTTGCTAAAAGCCAAATATTCAAAATAATGGATTTTCTATAGCATGGTAATAACTAATTAAACAAGTCAAAATATTGAGTCACAATAATAATTTTTTACTTATGGAGACATGTCTATAATGAAAAACATTAACCTTTTCATTAGAGAGATGAGGCTGTGTTTTATGAGTAATGCTTGAGAAAGAATGCTTAAAGAAGGGACTTAGTAATAGTGTGAATTTAAGGAAGGAGCAAAGAAATTTTGAAATTGGCCTGTCAGTTGAAAAATGGTGTGAGTCTTCCTTCTGGCCTCCATGGTTTCTTATGAGAAATCCTCTATCATTTGAATCATTTCATGTTTATATATAATTTCATGTTTATATATTTATATATATTTTCATGTTTATATATGTTTCATGTATATATATAAACTCCCATATTTCCATAGGCTTTCAAGATTTTTTTTCTTTGTATTTTTTCCTTGTCTTTAGTTTTTGATTTTGATGTGTCTTGGCATAGATTTATTTGTGTTATCCTATTTGGATACACTCGGCTTCTAGAATCAATAAGCTTAGGTCTTCTGTCAACGTTGGGAAATTTTCAACCACTATTTTTCCAAATCTTTTTTTGGCCCACATTTTATCCTCTCCTTCCAGGACTAATGATACAAATGTTAGATCCTTTGTTACTGCCCCACAGGTCCCTGAGACTCTTTCCATGTCTTTTTAAGTCTGTTTTCTCTGTGTTATTCAGAGCAGGTAATTTGTATTGTTCTATCTTCAAGTTCATTGATTTTTTTTTTCCTTCTTTTATATTTGTTCTGCTATTAAGCACATCCAATGACTTCTTTATTTCAGTTCTTGTATTTTTCAATTCTAAAATTTCCACTTGGGTTCTCTTTGTATCTTCTATTTCTTTACTGAGACTATTTTTTCCTTTGTTTCAAACATGCCTGTTATAAAGCATTTTCACAGTAGTTGCTTTAGAATCTAAATTCTTAATCATTTCCATGTTGGTGTCTGTTGATTGCCTTTTCTCATTCAGATTGAAATATTCTTGGTTCTTGGTTTGAGGAATGATTTTAACTGTATCCTGTACGTTTGGGGTATTATTCTATAACAACCTGGACTTCACTTAACCTTCCTTTTTACAGACAGTCACCCTTTTAGGTGTGGTATGCAGGTCTAAATGAAGCAGAAGTTCCCTACTGGGCCCCACAGACACCATCCTAGCAAAAGCAGAACACAGACTCACACCACTTCATTGTCTCCCGATGGGGCCAGAAGTCCAGCTCACCACTCAGCCCCAACAGCACCACCAGGAATGGAGGAATTCAGCAGAAACTCAGAGGGAGTTTTTTCCTTGATATTTGGCTGCAGTGGGGTGGGTACTAGCTGCTGGGCTGGCCTTTTCTCAGACTTTTGGTTAGAGTGAGCAGGCTTTCTGTGGGGGTTTTTCCAGTTATGCCTGTTGATAATTCCAGATTGCTGGCCACACAGACACAGGAAGACCTGGACTATCACATCCCAAGTGTCCTAAAAACCTTTCTAAAAAGCTGTCAGTAGAAGGAGGCAAAGTGGTATTCCTGTTGGTATTCTTGTCAAACACAGATGCTTTACTGATATTTTCATTTTTTTTCTTTTTTTAAACAGCTATTTTGAGATATAGCTGTTTAACCATATATATGTGTGTGTATATATATATATATTGGAGAAGGCAATGGCAACCCACTCCAGTACTCTTGCCTGGAAACTCCCATGGACGGAGGAGCCTGGTCGGCTACAGTCCATGGGGTCGCGAGGAGTCGGACACGACTGAGCAACTTCGCTTTCCCTTTTCACTTTCATGCATTGGAGAAGGCAATGGCAACCCACTCCAGTATTCTTGCCTGGAGAATCCCAGGGACGGGGGAGGCTGGTGGGCTGCTGTCCATGGGGTCGCACAGAGTCGGACACGACTGAAGTGACTTAGCAGCAGTATATATATATATATATATATATATATAACTATATATATAGGTCACATGCCATAGAATTTGCCTACTTAAATTATAAAATTTAATGCTTTTTACTCATAGAATTGTGCATTCCTCATCACAATCAATTTTAAAATACAGTTCACCCTTGTGGGGGAAGGGAAGAGTGGGATGAACAGAGAAAGTAGCATCAACATACAAACACTACCATGTGTAAAATAGATAGCTGGTGAGAAGTTGCTATATAACACAGGGAGCCCAGCTTGGTGCTCTGTGATGACCTAGGGGGGTGGGATGGGGGGAGAGTAGAGAGGCTCAAGAGGGAGGTGATATATGTATAATATAATTATGGTTGATTTGTGTTGTACAATAGAAACCAATGCCACATTGTAAAGCAATTATTCTCCAACTAATAAATAAATTTAAAAAGAATACAGTTCACCCTTGATCAACATGGGTTTGAACTGCATAGGTCCACTTATATACAGATTTTTTTCATTAAACATACTGGAAAGATTTTTGGAGATTTGCAACAGTTTGAAAAACCCCACAAACAAACCAGGTAGCCTAGAAATAGCAAAAGAAAAAAGAAAGCATTCCGTATGTCATGAGTGCATGAGATTTATGTAAACACTACTCTATTTTATCATTTACTATCATAAAATATCCACAAATCTATTATTAAAAGTTAAGATTTATCAAAACTTACACAAACCCTTACCAAAAATGGCACCATTTGCAGTCAAGAGAAATGTAAACAAATGTAAAGATGCAGTATTAAATCGTAACTGCATAAAATTAACTGAAGTACATACTGTACTGGTATAACATTTTTATAGTCACCTCCTGTGGCTCTGGAGGGTGAGTTCAAGTGTTATGAGTATCCACTTGAAACTCCATGTGACACTAATCATCTCCACTTGAGAAGTTAATCTCTCAAGTAAATTGCGTACCACAGTAAAAAGTGATGCTTCACAGTTCTTGAGTATTTTTCATTATGTTTAGTACAATACCATAAACCTTGGGTAACACCAAGAGACCTGTACAAAGTGCCACCAGTGATGCTAGAAGTGCCCCTAAGAAGCAGAGAAAAGTTGTGATGTTATAAGAGAAAGTTGAATTGCTTGATATGGACCATGAACTGATGTCTGCAGCTGCAGTTATCACCATTTCAAGATAAATGAGTCCAATATAAGGATCATTTTAAAAAAAAAAAAGGAAATTTGTGAAGCCATCGCTATAGCTACACCAGCAGGCGT